>BSBN01000007.1:2486962-4973924 GCA_027924645.1 Cunninghamia lanceolata
TAAGGTACGAGCCACAGAGGGGAGGTGGATGATTAAAGCTTACACATGAGAAATGGGACATTACATATTAATATCTACTGGTAGAAACAATTCACACTCCTGATACAAAAATGTTGAATAGCCTCACAGGTAGTGCAGCCTGATAGCATATACGAGGTCCTAGGTTTGAGTCCTTGCTGGGCTATGAAAATTTAACATGGCATCAGACCCGGATTACAAACCCATAGCACTAAAGTGTGCCTTATCCTCCCCACTATATGGTTGCTCTTAGGCTCGAATTCGAGAAATAGGCCATTGTAAATGACCCGATAATGAACTACTCAAGACAGTTAAATCGTCCCACCCCAAAAACAATACAGAAATTTGACAATGTCGAACTGCAGAAACACCGCATGCTTTAAAACAAATTGCTTCACCATTTTACATGTTTCAATGCATTCATGAGTTTGTTCATAATTCAAGCTACTGAATTGAAATGGCTTGTAAATAATGTAGGATTGTCTTAAATTAATGCAATTAGGGCCTAAATTACCAGAAGCAACCCAAAAGAAAACTTAAGTAAAGGATTCATACCTTTGCGTCTTCTCCAAATACTTTTCCAATCCCATCAAACAGGCAGACAATCTTCGGTCTGCAGTAGGAGCTGATGCTCACGAGCTGTCTACTGCACTGAGCTTCTAAACCCCACTTAGAAGATATAAGGCCCAGGGCACATGATGGGCTCTGCAATGGAGAAACCTTCACAACATTACTGGGGGCATGTAAGCGACTAGTGCTAACAGAAGGGATATATTGTGCTGCTAGTGTTTTCTGCATTTTTACAACTCGGCACCTTTAAGTTCATTCCATATATAAAAATCCAAAATGTGATTGCTGATTGAAATTGAAATCACAGAGCAACTTGAATGAAGGGCTGTTGGGTTGTATAAATCAATTCTCTTCTCACACAAGGGAAATGAGGTCGCCCGTTATTGGGTTAGCTGATTCTAATCTAAACTTCTTGTTTTTTGGGGTTTGGTTTTTGTTCGACCTGGACAATTTGTCTGTGGTAAGAATTTTGAAGTTTTTTCAATCTGGGCAAACACATCATGGGTTTTAACATCGGTAGCAGCGTACACTGCTCGAACAGCAAGGGGTCTTAAGTGTCAGTAGTGAGCGGGCAACCTTGAAGCAGGGTTTGAACGGGCCGTGTGTCGAGCAGAGGCTGACAAGCCAGGTCCCGCAGGTTTTTCTTCTTGTCTTTTTTTCCCTGCTGTCTCTAGGGTTTGCGGGGAAAAGGGCGCAGGGAGCAGGGCTTAAATTTGATGGTCATATGGTCGTATTTGGCTATTTTTGTCGTAAAATACAATCAAAATTTTAGAAGATTGTATCACATAAAAAGGTAGATTTTAAATAGAATGTCAAAATTTCTATAGAGTTATTCTGATATATGTATTTAGTTTATATATAAATTTTTAATAATAAAAATACGTCTTAATATTTAAAGGGCAAGTTTGAGTAGATAACCGCAACTGTCAAATTTAGGCCCTGGCAGGGAGGACCCGACGACAACTAGGTACCAACAGTTTGTTACCAGTTTCGAGGGCTCTGTCGGCAAAAGTGGACCCCAAGGTTCAAAGGTCGGTTTAATAAGCAAATGCCCCTATTGTTTGTTTTCTTTTGTGAATGTGGCATTTTTTGCATCTATCATGCAAACCTAACACAGAACCATAAGTTTTGCAACACCTTTTTTTAAGGTAAAAATATAATCACATTCTTTTCAAAACAAACGAACCTGTTCAGGGCAAACCATGGTTAAACAACAAGAGGGTTTCAAAGGTAGCGTGGCGCTGGGGCCTCAGGGGCCTACCACCAAAACATCGCAAGTTGTAAACCAACTAGAGTCAAACAGGAAAGGGAGTGTTGAAACTAATATTTCTATGGATACAAATCATTTAGGCCAAGTCAAAATTGCATCAACCAGGAAAAGTGGTAAATGGATCTGGGTAAATGCAAAGCAGTTTCGAGGTATCCCAAAACGTAGACTCTCACGTTCAAAATGGGAACAAGCCAAGGGAAAACAAACCCAAACAATCATAATCCATGCAACCTAATCCAATCTAATCAAACTATCATCTCTTATCCATTATCCATCTATTCATCTCAATCGTAACCAAATCCAACACCCTTAATCAAAACATCTCCATTGCAAAAATCAAAATTGGTTAATAACTTAACCCCTTTCAACCCATCCAATTCCATCCAAACCCTAATCATAATTTATCCAAATCTTCATCAAAAGCTTTCACCCAAAGGTCATAGACCTAATCCTTCATCATCTAAACCAAATCCAACTTCATCCATCATTAAATCAAATCCTTAATCCAAACTCCATCTACATCAAATCAAAATCCACATCCAAGCAATCACCTAATTCTAATCCAAAACCCACATACAAGAATCATGAATTGGTTTGATAAATTCATTGTGGAAGCTAAAACTCTTATGTCCTCCCCTTTGTGTGAAGCTCATGCAAAACCCAAAATTGTAGTCAAAGCAAAAGTCATGCATCCCTTAGATGAGCTCCTTTATCCAAATTATGATGACGAGGACCTTGTCGATCACAATGAATATGTTAAACACAACCAATCCACAAATAATCCCCATGCTAAACCCAAAATCAAAGTAAAAATGAAAGTCATGCATCCCTTAGATGAGCTCCTTTATCCAAATGATGATGATGAGGGCCTTGTAGATCACGATGAATATGTTGGACACACCCAATCCAAAACTAATGCCCATGCTAGACCCAAAATCAAAGTAAAAGAAAAAGGCATGCATCCCTTAGATGAGCTCTTTTATCCAACTAATGATGATGAAGGCCCTGTAGATCACGATGATTATTTTGAATGCAATCAATGCAATGATCCCTTTAACAATGATGATGATGATGATGAGATCCTTGTAGATCAAGATGAATCTCCCAATGACGAGAGCCTTAATGAATATCCTGGTAACCCCAATGGTTCTCTCCACACTAAATAGGGTTACACCTTGCTAGATCATCGCCCCTTACTTCAAAACATGGATGTCATGATTAAGTACCTCATTGACACTAGATTCCATAGCAAAGATGCCTTTGTTGGGTATCTTATCGATATAGGAGCCAAGCTTCCCCCAAATTATAAGGTCTTGAACACCTATGTAGGGCAAACCTTCCAAATCAAAATCTATGCATAGTTGACCCTAATCCTAATCCATCCACCCATGCTAATCCTAGTCCCAACCCATTTTCCCATGAAACACCTCATCCATCAAATCCTGATCTATCAAATCCTTCCCCTTCGATCCATCCATCAAAATATCCTTCCATCCCTACTAATCCTAATCCATTAGTCCACATACCTCCAAAGCCATCAATCCCTATAGTACATCCCTCATTACATCCCCCATCAACCCTTATAAACTATCATCCATCAAACCATCCATTAACCTATACAAATCCTAAACCATCAAATTCCCCATCCATTCATAATCCATTAGTTCAGGTAGATCCTAAACCCTCAAATCCTCCATTAATCCATCCCCTAACCCACATAAATCCTAAACTATCAAACCATCCATCCAAACATCCATTCACTCATACCAACCCCACTCCTCATCCATCAACTCCTCTAAACGTTAAGCCATCAACCCATATAGATCCTCATCCATTGACCAATGAAGCTCCTAATCTAAATGGCCCATGTGTTAACCCTTATCATGAGGAAACCATTCTTGTACAATAAGGACTTTTCCACCCACACCAAGGTCGAAACCAAGATGTGCTTGACCAACTCCACACCTCAAACAAGCAATTGGCAACCTTACCCTTTTGCACAAGTCCTCAATAAACCAAACCTTCAAAGCCTAATCTTGAATCCTATCAATCTGATAATCCCAATCGACCCAATCGAACTAATCAATCCAATCAAACCAACTTAGCTACCAAGGACATTATCCAAGGGTTATTAGAAAGGAATCACAATAAAAAATATGAATTTGAGTTGCATCCCCCACAAAAATGAGCATGTCGAGGTTATCCAAAATTCCCCTACCACTACCGTCTCCATAAGTCAACTCATGTTGGAATCTAAACAAAGACATTTCATGCCATCCATAAATCTAAAATTTATGTGTCATAAAGTCCAAAAGCATCCCACTAGCCAAAACATACTCTTAGGGGAATATATCAAAGGACTAATTGATATAGGGGACCTTGAAGTGAAATATAATACATCCATCTTGTCAAAGAAGCAATTGGAGCTATGTTAAGTGCTCATCCTAAAGCATGATCAACCTTAGCCATCACTAAGTCAAGATCAAACTATCCAAGCTACTCAAGATCAAATTATCTAAGATACTCAAGATCAAACTATCCAAGCCACTCCTATCCATGATCCAGATCCTATTTATGATCAAAAGAACCAAGTTAATCCCCTCATCCAAGCTACTCTCATCCATGATCAAGAAAACCACACTCACCCTATCCATCATCTAATTAGTCATAGCCATCATCCAACTAGTCCTATTCATTATCCAACGACATCCCATGATGAGACACTTGGTCCCCATGAACACATAGACAATGAAGTAAATGGCATTTATCATATCAAACATATCAATGAGCAAGCTACCATTGAGAATCCAAATGATCAAGACATGACACTTGCACAAACAATGATCAAGACACAACAAGCACAAACAATGATCAAGACATGAAAAAGTTCAAGAAATGATCAAGGAATGACAAGTGTACACAATGAGAAAGCACAAGAATCCTATCAACTAGGATCTGCCACCTTCATCAAGTTAGGTTTTATCTTGGATGGGACAATAGAAAGTTCTAATATTTCTTGCCAACACACCAATGGAATAGCATCATGCTTCGAAAACAACAAGTATCCTATTGCAAACAAGATATGTAAAAGCATGAACTATCAAGGAAAAGGATTGGGCCTTCATTAACAAGGTATCTTAGAGCATGGATACCAATCTACACTAGTCATGGTCAAGGTATCAAATATCAATCACCTAAGCAATCTGATGTTGTTAGTGATACTTCAACAATCACTAAGGCAACTTCATCCAATGAAAACATCAAGATAGGGACCATCCATATCCCCTACAAAAAGCTTGTTACTGACAATCATTCCACCTCCATTCTTCCTACCATTAAACTTTATCTTCCACATCTCAAACCCATCAATTAGGACCAACAAAATTGTAAAGCATACAAAGCAACATATCCAAACCAAATGTCAAATGCAAATGAATCAAAAATCAAGGAGGACATATAAAAACAATGTTTCCCAAAACAAAGGGAATCAATCAAATCAAGTAAAGAAAAATATCCAAATTTTGTAATCACGTAAAACGTGGAGCCACATCGAAAGATGCACATTACATGTAATAGGTATCCACCACCTTGAAGCCTATCATCACCCCTAACACACAAGGTGCATAAGAATGTTGCATATAATAGGTGTCCACCGCCTCCCAAATTATATACAAATGGTGGTCCTAATCCATAATCCATAATCCATCATCTCAAGTATGGCGAATCAATAGTCCTCCAACCCAATCTAAATCACTAATCCATCCACCTAAATCCTACAAATCTCAATCATCTAATTACACATCCAAAATCCCCCATCCAAATCACTCCTCAAATCCAAAAACTCCAAATCCCAAATCCATTGCATTGTGGAAATAATGTTGTATCATAAGGGCTATGATGGTACTCTATCAAGATGTAAACATTTGGATAAGGCCAACTCTGTTATCAATGAGGATCATGACAACATCAATGTATTGTATATGAGAACTCTGATCCTAACGAAGCAATTACTCCATGCAGGTTACTATTGGTACATTATGACAGGAGCATCTACATCGACTGATTCAAACAAATAGGGATATGCAAACTATCAATGTTATCCAATCAACAAAGTAAAGAATCCAAAAAAAATTTTAAAAATTTAAAAATTAAAAAAAATCAAAATAGTAAAGAGAAACTCATTCATCTAATGGTGAAAACCATTTCATGGCACCTTGGATAAGTACCATGATGAAAAACCATTCATGGGTGTCATGTGTAAATCGATTGTCTATGTACCTTGCACTTGGGGGCAAGTTGTCTCATCTATCCTATCCTATTACTCCTATCTTATCTTACCCATCCATTATATTTTCATATCTATCCCATTAAACGCATCTCCCCAATTTGTTCTCCCCATTTTTGACCTTGATAAGGATAGGGGCATAATGTTGAAACATGCTTTGGACAACTCTTGATGTGCCAAATATTTTACCAACAATCCTATCACCCTATCATCATAAGCATTGTAGTGCATAGTCTTGAGTGATAGAGTGAGGCATGTTATTCCTATGTGACATAGTCCTTGGAGATCACATCCTAAAACCATCCATCCATCCATCATGAATCTCCCATCCATCCCATCCATTATTGGCAATCCCTTAATCCATCCATCCAATCCTCTTTTCAACCTTGCCCTTAGACTCAGTTTTCCCTTGTCATTGCTATCCAACAAAAGGCTATCCAAATGTAATCCATTGCAACCATCACAAAGAAAAGAAAATCAATAAATCCAAGTGCAAGAAATCCTTAATCCACACCAATCTAGCTAAGAAATCCATGCCAATCATCCACAAACATCCATAAGTTTTGTTCCCAACCTTGCTACAAACCTTGATCTTATATAATTAAAAAATCATCATCATCAAGATATATCATTCCAAATCCTCATGTTGTTTTCAAGATTATATCGTTCCCATATCAACAATTCTATAATCATTTAGATATATCATTCCCAATCCTCATGTTGTTCCTAGGATATGTCATTCCACAACACTATCCTCATCATCAATCAATCAATCATTAGTTTTCAGCTTGATAGGGGCAACAACCTTGTTTGTCTTTATATCATTTGTGCATGTTTGTTGGCTTGCTTGTGTGTGTTATCATATTACTTGCATTTGCATTAGTCCTTGGAGCATACCACCACAACAACATCATGGTCTTCCATATCATGGTGCCATACAACATATGTTTGCTTGCAACCTTTTTCTTTTGAGTTAGTCCTTTATGCACAAGACACATCATCACCCTGGTCTTTATACCTTGGTGCATAATGTCCAGTGCTTTTTATATATCAAACTCCATGGTTGCTCACCCAATGTAGCATGACGTATCATTCACCCATCTCATATGCCACCTATCTTTCCTCCATCCCCTCAACCAATCAATTTTATCCATTTTGAGAGCATACATGTGTTATTCACACCTGCCTATCCTCTCGAGGGGGCATCCCATCTCTACATCATTCCTCCTAGTCACTCCTCTGAGTGGCTGGGGCATCCATTCCAGTCACTATATCTTATCTTCTTTGAGATGATGTTACTTCTCTTAGTCACATCATCTCAAAGAGGGGAAAATGTAGACACCTAAAATTGACCACATCACTTTCGACACCTTTCAAAATTATCCTAATCCCATCCTAAACACATTCATCCTAGCACTAATTAATTAGATAAATTATATTTATTTAATTAATTAGGATTATCCTTTAACATTATCCTTTTTTTATATTAGAGATTTTTCACCAAAAAGACCAAAAAATAGGCACAATATAAGATGTAACACACCAAGTCTATCAAATTGATCCACACTAAGACCCACCCAACATAACCGACAAAAACCCAAGTAACTAGAAGATCTACTCAACCATCATCTAGTATCCAAGCATCATTGGATTGACATAGGAAATACAACACAATATACATCATGATTATAAAAAACTAGCAACAGTACCAACACATGAGACATTGGATTATTTTTAGTAGTACCTCTAATTACTATCATTTTTATAGTAATCGGTCTCAAAAGTCCCAATAACTAGATATGCCTCATCTTCCATATTCAAATCCTTCACAATAGGTTCAAATTTCTCTAATTTCTTTGAATTCTTCTTCTCTTCAATGACAGGTCTGCTAACCTTGTTCTTCTCCATGTAATCTTCAAGAATCTATAGCTCCTCCTCAACAAAATTATCTCTATCTCGAGGCTAGAGATGAGCACTGACCACTTCTTTTTTATACTCCAAAGTGAGTCCCTCTTTCAAGAGGGTCATAAACCTATTCTTTGGAATCTTCATAATCATTGAAACCTGCATCATAATGTTGAAAGATGTGAGCTCACATAATGAGTCAAAAAGATATATTCTTTTGCCTTGGAAAAGTTCCTCATTTTTTTGTTTCCATATGTGCCACAAGATCCCATTGGTCAGGACAAACCAAAACATATTCAACTCCTTGGAAAATATTTTAACATACACAAACAAAATTTCAGACCAATTAAAACCCCTTTTATTATCCCAACCCAAACAATTGCCCCAAAAAACTGACCAAATCTTAAAAGCTAAAGGGCACTCTAAGAAAAGATGCTCAAAAGACTCATTTTTACTATAGTGACTACACAAATTAATAGGGATATCTGAGTTATGCACACTATTGAACACAACAATTTTTTTTAAATGAGGAACCACCTAAAACAAATCTTCTTAGGCTCACAAATAGAGGACCACATATATTTAAAAATAAAAGACCAATATATTTGTCTATCCACTTAAGGTTCCAATTATCATTGATTTTACAGATAATTTCTCGCGAACTATCTAGCAAGTCATACATCTTTTTGGAGGTCATACTATCAAAAACAGTACCATCAATCCATTGAACATTATCAAGAATTTCAATATTGAATTTTAGAGTAACTAGAAAATTGATGTTGTAGAATGCATTCTTCAAAATAGAGAATGTTTTTTTATGAGTACTTGGGATACCATACTCATTTTGAATTCTAAACCATCCTTAATACAACCATTCTCAATAATATTACCAAAATCCAAAATACCTTTTGAAGCCCATTATTTAGCATAACAACCTTGAGTCAATGCCAAAGGCTTATTGTTCCAATGCATGTTCCACCAAATAGACCTGCAAGCCAAAAAACATCCCCTGATCTGGAGAACACTTCATTATTCTTAAGAAAATGTTTCACATTCTCTGAAGCCCTCCATATACTACCAAAAATATTAGAGCCAAAAGGACTTACAAAATATTTGCTAAACAACAAATCATGGGGGTGGAAAGTAGCCCAACTTTTCCCCTTCTTAGGCTTAGAACAAGAAATATTGTTTCTAATAAAAAACTTCCATGGTTCATCCCCCTCAAAAACCTTCAAAATCCATTTCATAGCCAGTGCAATACCTTGAATCTTAAGATCTTTAAAACTTAAAACCCCCATATGCTCAGGTATACAACACCAAGACTAATTGATTGCATGCCTCTTCTTATTCCCTCTAGCATCAATCCAGAGGAAATCTCTAAGAATTTTTTGAATATTATCAATTTGAGAGCTACCAAGTAACCAAGTAGAGGCATAATAAATATTGTAAGAGGCTAAGACTTTATGACAAACCTGTATTATGCCAGCGAGTGAAAATAGATGAGTTTGCCATTTGATGTTCTTATTTTCAACTTTTTTAAACATCCACACCCACATCTCTTTCAATGAGGGATCAACTGAAAATGGAATGCCTAAATATCTATCTTATTAGGGCCTCCCCATTTCCAGGTAGAACTAGCCAACCAATTAGGAGGATTCTCTTTCCACCCCAAAATGATAGATTTATGGTCAACAATTTTAGCACCTGAAGCTTCACAAAATATATTAAACATGCTTAACACATTCTTAAAATTATCTTGATTCAGTTCAACAAACAAGGCCATGTCATTTGCAAATTGGGCACTCAACAACTCATCCCTATTAGGAAGCATGATACCCTTTATGGGAGGAAAGAGTACATCTATTTTCAAAATATATTGTAATGCATCAATAGCAATGCCAAATAAAGCTAGAGCCAATGGACATCCTTGTATAATTGACCTCTAAAGAAAAAAAGAATCAGTGAGGGAACCATTGATATTAATTTGAGTGGAGGCATCACAAAAAAGAACCTTGATCCATTTACAAAATGTATTAAGAAAACCAAAAGCTTCCAATATTGAAACTACAAACCCCCATTATGTTCTATCATAAGCTTTCTCAAAGTCAAGCAGAACCATGCAAACATTCTAACCACTATTCTTAGCCCAATCAAGGCTCTCCCAACTAGTAATCAAGTTATCTAGAATGTATCTCCCTGTGACGAACCTTGTTTGATTGACATATTTTTTTTTAAATGTCAACCAGTCTAAGAGCTAACAATTTGGCAAGAATCTTATATGAAGAGTTGAGGAGAGTGATTGGTCTCTAATTCTTGATCAAAGTTTTATCACCCTCTTTGGGTACCAACTTTGATACCCCCTTTGTTAATATTGGTTCCCAAAGATCCTTTCTCAATGTTAGGATTAAGGTGACATCAACCTTGTAAATCATATGTAATTAATTACTCCTAATATTATTTGTAAATCACCCATAAGGGATGAAAGGTTTCCCCAGCAACGGTCTTGTTTTAGCTACATGTTTATATCCAGTCCTCGATACTAATTCATCCGTGATGGGGGGTAGTAGAGGGGGTTTCCCCTCTACGAGGGGTCTGGGGGGATCATCCCCTAGGCAAGGAGTCTAGGGGTCGCGCGCCCCGGCGGGGGTTCAGGGGCAGCGCCCCAACAAACCATATTTTATTTATATTTTATCATTGTAAATCTGGACCATTTGTCATTAGGTCACATATTTGACGGTTAATATTATGTCAATTTTCTTGCCCTAGAAGGCAACCCCCTTTTATAAGGATATTTGTACTACATTTTTATCAGAGTTGAGAGTAATAGGCGGCATTGGATTGAAGACTGAAGGAGAGGAAGTGCATGTATTGTAATCTCATATATTTGAAGATAATACAACTTGGAGCCTCTTTTCTAGGTGGAGTTTTTTACCTGAAAGGGTTTTATCCACGTTACATACTATGTTATGTGTTCAATTATTAATGCATGTTATTTTTGTGTAGTGGATTCTTTATTTATGTTTTAATCTCCATTGATTCTACATTGTTAAAAGGACATTAATATGGTTTAAATCAGATTTCCATTGTGTGGTTTGCACCTTCATTTCAAACACTCAAAAGCTTCTTCATAAACCTCCATAAGATCTTCTATAATACAGTCACTGTTGGCCTTGTAGAATTCAATAGGAATGCCATCTGACCCAGGAGATTTACTAGAATCAAAAGAGTTGATAGTTCTAACAATTTCTTTCTCAAAGATATTTCTAATTTCTTGGGGATAATTCTTTTACAAAAATTCATGGATTTAAGACTCTTATTATTATTGTAGACATCTAAAATTGACATGTCTTGTGACATCACCTTGTCGATACATCATTTGAGACACCTTATAACACATTTTGTCCTAGGACCCTTACATAACCCTTCCATCACCTAATTATTTAAGTAAATCATATTTATTTAACTAATCTCTCTTAATCCCATTTCAATCCCTTTAGCCAATTAATTAAATAAATTATCTTTATTTAATTAATTCCTCCATCCTCCAATTTAAATAAATAAAATATTTATTTAAATTAGCCCTCACCTTTATTCTCATCCTCACACATGTCCCTCTCTCATAATTTAAGTAATTTTTTATTTGAATTATGTGTCACTACTACCTTCATTAAATTGTTTGTCACACTATCCCACTTATTAAATTATCTTTTAATCTTAGTCGTCCACATCACACAATTGACCTTTCAATCCTAGCCATCAATCCTTATCCCTCATCTCCTATAAATCAAGCTTCACTCAAGCCATTTGGGGGATCCATCTTCATACAACATCATGCTGTCGAAATGACTCTAAATCTCCATATCCATCATCCTTCTACTATCGTTATGCTGCATAAATCATGAGAAATCAACATATCATTATCTATCTTTCATCTTAGAGAGCATAGCTAGTAGATTAGGGTGCGCCTACTCCATTCTATCACGTGTGAAGGATTTGGTTGTTGTCATTTATCTTCCATTTCATTTGATCCATTTTTCCATCTATATTTTTGACATGCCCCGTTGGTCTAACCCTAGTCTTTTGTAGGTTTATGAGTTTC
Source organism: Cunninghamia lanceolata (assembly GCA_027924645.1). Lineage (NCBI taxonomy): Eukaryota > Viridiplantae > Streptophyta > Pinopsida > Cupressales > Cupressaceae > Cunninghamia > Cunninghamia lanceolata. Next base: position 2,499,110 of record BSBN01000007.1, read on the forward strand.
ATTTTGTGGCTCTAACCTAGTTTGTGTGAAGATTTGGACATCAAGTTTTGCAGGTGATCTCCTACATCAAATCTGACCTCACTGTTGCATCTGGGAGGCCTTGCAAGCAACTTTTGACATAAAATACTCTATGATTCACTTCCTGCAAATTTTTTGAACATTTTTGAAAAAAAAATATTTGCAGATCTGTACGGATCTATACCGTATGAATATGCTCTACGTAGGCACTCGATGTTGTTTTTACCTGACTACCGCTACTCGTCTACCGCTTCCCCATTGCCAATTGCACATCCTGCCACCCGTCATCCCTGCTGACCCTTCCAACTCCTCGCTGATCACCATTCTGCCCCTGTCACCATACCATTTTCCTCATTATCGCTGCATTCTTCCCCTCTGCTCACCCTTCCACTACTTCTCCACACCCCCTGTAACCTTTGACATCCCCCATCACTACCACTAGAACCTCCACTCAGCCCTAGTCGAATCCCTGCCTCTACCCCACTACACATCCCATTGATACCTTATCCCTGCCTCCTCTACGACTCCCCACTCCTGGTCGCCACTACTACCCACAACCTAACTCCCTTAGTCAGCTCTGCTCCACCACCCCTTTCGCCTCTGGTCTCCCCATTGTCATTTCCCTGTCGTCCAGTCGCAACCCCCCCTCTTGCATCTACACCACCCTGTCATCGCCTTCCTACAGCTGAGTCTTCGGTGGGCTATAAGCCCTTGGTGGTGGTCACATCTATGACTGTCGATCAACCTTTTTTATTTCTTTTTTATTTTTGCAGCAGTTTAGCCCCTGGTCACATGGGTGACCAGGGCCCCACTTAAAACCCCCACCACCAGAGTTAACTGCCGTGTCTTAACTTCCTTTGTGACCACTTCGCCTAACTGCTAGCGGTTTACCTAACCACCTGAGCCTACCCTTGCTCTTCAAGTGCCCTAAAGAGGGGCCTTTTTTTCTTTTTTGCATAACTTGGGCGTACAAGATCAAATTTTCACCAAACCAGTGGCATTGGAAAGCTGATTCACCTAGCTTCGTTGTGGTATATGTTATTTTAGTCAATTTTATCAGGTTTGTTAGGTATATTCAGTCAAACACACCCCTTCATTACAAACTTAAAATCGCTATAACTTTTGCAAAACTTATCCAATTTTGATGAATGTTTTTGAAACAACATAGAATTTCACATAGAATCTGATCATAACATACAATTTTTTGTCACTATCCATATTTATGATAATTTTCCATATTTCCCTTTTCCATCTAATAAGTGGGTTTGCAGGTGTTTTTGTTCTCTTTTTGTTTTGGTGGAATAGGGGAAGACATTAGGTATTGCATCAGAATCAGATCTAAAGACAAACATTCTAGGTGCATGCAATCTAACTTTTGCATTTCAATTATCAAATATCTTATTTGCAATATCACACTTCAATTTGGGTTTAAAACAAACACTTGTTTGCATCATCATACTTGATTTTGGGCTTAAAATGAACATGTGTCTTCATTATCACATTTGGACTTGGACATAAAACAAATTTGTGCTTGCTTTGTCTGGTGGATTTGAGTGTGATTTAGGGTGTGTATGCTCTTCCCTTGTACTTCACGTGATCTTGGGAATCAAAACATCCTTTAATCCATTCATTTTCACACACATTTCCATTTCTAAGGGTAAATCAACATTGTGAGTGTGAGTCAAGTGTGTGTGTATGCTCTCTCCTCACACCGCAAGGTGATCTTGGAGATCAGAAGCACCACTTGGTTTGCTTTTGTCACCCTCTTAGGAGGCCTACTTAGAGACACACCAGTCTAAGGGACGGCCTCAACTCTAGTGTTCCGACGGAGTATAAAAAGTGAGGAGTGAATCGAAAGATACACCTCCTAGAAGTTGGAATCTTGTCATTCGAGCTAAACCCCCAAGAACTTTATACCCTGGGGAAGTGAAAGTGAAGGGTGGGTTACCCCTTTCTCCTAGATGTGTGGCATTATTTCACTTTCATTTCATGGAATTGCTCCCCTCCCCCCGTACCTTATGTATATTGGGGACACCCTTAGATCACTTGTGTATCCTAGCTTAAGACCTCTTGGCCACACCCATTTGACTAATATTAGGCTTATTGATGTGTCTTCAAGTGTATTCATAATCACAACAATCAATTTTTAAATTCAAACTTGCCATTGTGTCTTGTGTGTGATTTATGCATGTATATGCAAAATCTTGTGTTTGTAAATTGCCCAAGTCAAGCTATAAACACATGCATTCCACATCATCCTAATTATCCTTGTCATCACATCCATCCTAATCCAAACCTTAATCATCTTAATTATCCATCCTCATTATCTTAATTAATCCTTGTTATCTATCTCATTATCCCTAATCATCCTACTTGTCGTATCCACATCATCATAATCATCATCCAATCTAATCCACATAATCTTAGTCACTTATCCAATCATATCATCCTTAACAATCTTAATCACCTTCATCATTCATCCTAATCACCTTGTTTATCCATCTATTCCAATCATTTCAAATCACCCAATCACCTCATCTTTCATTATCCTAGCCATCCACCTAATCATCCAGCCCATCATTTCTAACTATCCAAGTCATCCTCATTATCCATCCTCGTCATCTTAAGTATCCAATCACTCCATCCTAGTCATCCTAATCACCCTTCTTATCCACCTCATCCCTAATCATTCTAAGCCTTCATCATAATCTAATCAATCCCAATCTATTCATAATCCAATCAATTTCATCCATCTCATATCCTAATCACTCCACATCATCATTCTAGTTCTAATCTAATCAATTTCATCCATCTCGTCATCCTAATCATAATCCCATATCATCCCACATCATTGTCTTAATCCAACTTCATCCACATAATCTTCATTACACTCCATTCTTCATCATTCTAATCATAATCTCATTTTTAAGCTCCATCTAATCCATCCTTTGTCAAAATAGTTATGACACTAGAAAACAAGAACTTAGAGGATGATCCTTATGGCACCCAAAGAATGTTTGATACACTTAGGTGGTTATATATAAAGGAACAAGTCACTACCCCACCACAACACCAACAATCCCAACAACAACTCCAACAAACCCTAGACCAACAATTTCAACAACAAACCCTAGATCAATAAATCATCCAACAACAACAAGACACCATCCAACAACAAGTCGTCACCCAACACCTTCAACAACTCCTAACCCAACAAACACAAACACAAACACAACTCCTATCCATCCAACAACTACAATCACACCCTTCATCTAACACATCATCTACTACACCTTTATCCATACATCAACCTATTCCCCTTCAATCCTATGTGTCATCCCCCTCAATTCCATACCAACCTAATCCATACACATATCAAGTTACTCCTACATCAACCTATCCCACTTATTCTAATATTAATCGATATCCATATCAATCCATATGGTCCCAAGAACATCCAACTACTTATCCCAGGATTGCACCTCACCTCCAAATCCATTTACATGACTATCGAGTTCCTTCACAACAAGAACATGCAAGTCCTAGTTACCCTTTGGACCAAGATCAAGTATCCTTAAGTCCTTATGTTACCTTTCACAAGGGGACCACTAATCTAGCTTATACATCCTATGGGTATCCTCCATCACCATCCAACCAAATGCCAAACCAAGAGCCTACTAGTCCTATTCCAACACCACCATGTAATCTCCATACTAATCCATTGGTCTATCAACCTTCCAATCCACCAATCCCTTCATTACCTTTGTCCCCATGTTCCTCCAATCATCTACCAAAGCATCCCACCAAGATATTGTTACAAAAATTGCTCCAAGCACAATTGATTGAACTTACAAAGATACAACAATATGATCCAAATGTCGTTAAACCCTATTGGTACAATGATAGTGAATATTGCAAATACCATAGGATCAAAGGTCATAAGACAACTGAATGTGTCTCATTTACCATAATCATCCACAAGATTTTCAAACTTGGAAAGGGTAAGCATTCCAAATCACCCCAATCTCATGTGTCATCACCATCATCATGTTGGAAAAAGGGAGAGAGAACAAGGTAAAGTTGCAACTATGTATCTTTAAAATATTTTCAAATCTAAAATTCATAGCATTTGTAAATCTGAAAATTACTTTCAATTTAGATGTTATAGTATTTCTCCAATTTAATCAATGTAGTAGAAGAAAATAACTTGAAAGAAGAAGACAAGTATTTACATGGAGAAACCCCTAAGAGAAAAAACTCCACACCAAAGGTGTTTGTGCTTGTATTAAATCTCTTGTGAAAAATTGCATTCAATATTGAAATCCTTTGATTCCTTGATGCACTTCAAAAGCTTCTCCAATCTTCAAACTTGTAAAAAACTTCAAAAGCTTCTTGCTTTTTTCCTCTGAGTCAAAAAAAGCTTATTGATTTTTTCTTCTAAGTCTTTTTCACAATTCAACTCTCTGGAAAATGTATGGGGCTCTTAATTAATTCAAAAGCTTCTTTAATTCAGGAGCTTCTTAATTTGAAAGCTTAAAACTCAAATTATAATAAATTGTAATTGATAACATAGAAACCAATGCTCATGTAAAAACCAAGTGCTCCAAATAGAGAAGACTGAAGTAAAAAAAAGTCAAGCCTTCTGTTAACTGCTTGTCCTTGATGTGGGCACCCAAGTTTTCTCAAGTTAACTTTGCCAACATCAAATACATTTCTAAATAAAAGCAACAACAAAAAGTCCTTAAATTGGACATCCAAGTTTGCCCAATCACTTTCTATTAACTAAAGTGATCAACACACACCAATCTCATGCAAACAACATGCAAGATTGATGTCCCCAAAGTTATTCTGAATTACTTGGTTCTACACATGCAAGTGACATGCAAAAACTGGATTCAACATGCAACTGATATCCATTATCTAAAACACTGAGATGTACCATCCTGCAAGTTTCTAGAGTTGGAGTGTTCTACAAATAATCTCTCAAAAATGACATGCAACAACATGCAAGATCATATAACTAACATGCAACAACATGCAAGGTCATATAAGTCCATAGGAGTGACATGCAACAACATGCAAGCACATGCAACAACATGCAAGGTCATACATGTCCATAGGAGCAACATGCAAGCACATGCAAGTAACATGCAACAACATGCAAGTACATGCAAGCAACATGCAAGCACATGCAAGTCCATAGAAGCAACATGCAAGCACGTGCAAGTAACATGCAACAACATGCAAGTACATGCAACAACATGTAAATACATGCAAGTAACATGCAACAACATGCAAGTGACATGCAAAAATATGCAAGTCCATGCAAGCTTTTATGAACTCATGCAAGCAATACCCAATTCATGCATCTCCAACACTTTAGTTAACTCCAACATTTTATCCATGCAAGGTAGGGCTTAAATTTGACGGTTGACTCTGCCTGTCAAGCAAATTGTTTGTGACAATCATCTATTTGAAGTTGCCTTTCAAATATTAAAGCCTACCTATTTTAAGATATATATATATATACACTAAAAATACATATATAAAAATTACTACATAGAAATTTTGACAGTTTACCTAAAATCTTACCTTTCAAGTGATACATACTAAAAATACATATATAAGAATAACTACATAGAAATTTTGACAGATTACTTAAAGTCTTACCTTTCAAATCATGCAATCTTCCTAAAATTTTAATTGTATTTTACAACTAAAATGACTAAATACGGCCATACGACCATCAAATTTAAGCCTTGATGCAAGGTGTCTCAACATTATCCACTCTTGTACATAAAAAAGCATAACTCCAAGTCTAAATATAAGTCCCCATCAAAAGAGGACGCCCAAGTTTAACTCCCACTTACTAGAAGTTATCAAACTCTCAAAATAGACTTAAGAGAAGTCAACAAAGTCTTCATGGCCCCCACTCCAAAAATGATCATCCAAAATTGACCCTATCAATTAGGAATTGATTGCAATAAGTCAAAATGATATAATTAATAAATAATTAATCTCTCAAAGTTTTTATGTGTTGGGGAACACATTCCAAGAACTTTGGAGACACATGAATTGGTTAGGATTGCAAGTTAATATCAACTTATCCCAACACATCATGCCAATCCCATTATCCCTCCACCTAATCCTGATCCATCCACTATCATTATCTCTCCATCTAATCTTAATCCTAAGCCTACAACAACATCTACCCTTATTATCCATCCATTATATTGTCTATCCACCCATACCCTTATGAAGGATGTGATCCAATGGCTATTAGCTAAGAATGTACCACATCCATGCCATCGAACACCTATCATTGAACCTATCAAAGAACCTTCAAACATCATGTCTAGTCCTACAAATACATCATGTAGTCCACAAGCCATAAAGCCTATTGAAGAGCCTCCCACCATAAGTCCAAGTCAATATCCATTATACCCTCATGTTGTTGATTGTCAAGAACCTATCAAGCCTATCCAAGAGTCTCCCACTCCTATTCAAGCAAATCAAGAGTTATGTCAAGAGTCTAATCTAAAGCATGTGGAAATATTGATCCCTTATCCAAATCAAGATCAAAGCACCTCCTTTCAACCCATCCATAACCTATATATTTTCTATGATCAAGTTCCTAACCATGAGCAAGCAATCCAAGTTCAACCTATCCATAACCTATATCTTCTTTATGATCAAGATATTATCTATGATGAAAAGCCTATACATGATCAAGTGATTAATACTCCACCTATCCATAATCCCATAACCATTAATGACCAAGTTATCCAAACTACTCCTATCCATCCTCCACATAGTCCTATTCATGATCCAACAACATCCACTTCCCCTGATGAGACACTTGGCTCCCAAGTAAACATAGATGACCAAACAAATAGCTTGGATCTTAATGATCATAATGATCCTTCATCACCCACTATCGACCATATTTCAAATCCACCATCTTATCCCCTTGGTCTTACCACTTTCATCCGTGAATGTTCTTCCTTAGGAAAGAAAAAACCACTATCCACCACATCACCATCCCCATAAAATAGTGAGCTCGCGTCTAGTGTCCAAAATACCCATAATCCCATTGTACATCGCATACTCCAAAATATGAGCAATCAAGGTAAAGGCTTAGGCCTTCATGAATAAGGAATTTTGGAGCCCATCCATGTCAAAGTCCCTCCATGATCATATGTGTTGAACACCTAGAATACTGAGAGGGGGGGGGTTGAATTAGTATTTTGTTAAACCATGTACATATCAAACATTTAATCCATTTAACATATTTAATTGCAAAAAGGGGAATTAAGCATAAAGCAAACAACCACAACCCATCACACTTAAACACCAGATTTACGTGGAAAACCCAAGAAGGGAAAAACCACGGTGAGGATTAGCTCACAATATAAAGTAATATCAACACTGAATTACAAAAGGCTCACTACCGAATGGCTCACTGCCTAGAAGAAGGCTCAATGCCAAAGGGCTCACTGCCCAAGGACTCATTTTCTTGAAAGAAAGAGATAGAAGAGGTGGCTCACTACCATATAGTTGAACTATTATAATTGCATCTAACATATTCATGGAGTACAGTTCCAATGAAGTTCAAAGTACTGAAACAATATTTGTCACACTATTTTGAAATCCCAAACTCTACTGCTCTACATTCATTCAACTCGCTTCCACATACACTTGTCGCATCATTCATTCACACTATTATCAACATCACATTCATAGCACACACTCACGATCATGATGCCTTGACACTCACTTATGTTGTATTCAACCTTGAGAACATTCTCCAAGGTTGACATTACACCTTAACACAAAAGATTCAAATTAGATCTAGACCTAAACACTCCCACAGTGGAAAGGAATGAAGGCAGACTAAAACACATCTTAGCTTGGACCTAAATTCATCCAAGCATGCTACGCCACACTTTCACAATCACCAAAGCAATTCTACAATTAGTGTAAACACCCAAGGTCGACCAAACTTGTGTTAACACAATGTTCTTTTAAGTACACGCTTCCTCAAACCCAAAAACAACTTGCGGACCACATGCAAGGCTTCACCACAATCTAGAGTATTCCATGAACATCCTGAAAACCAACAAATTCCTTCGCAACAACTTTCACCTGCCGCACAACCTTATCATGTTTATCTAGTATGCTTAACTATCTCTGTCATACACTACATATCTAGAAATCAAATTCTAGAGTACCGAACCACGAACAAATTCAACGGAAGAAAGATATAAACCTTATAAGCATAAATCCATAAGCGCAAGATCTAAAACTTCTTTGCGGAGAAATGTGGAACAAAGACAATTCTCCCAGACACCTCTACATGATTCAGAAACACAGTACACACACTAGTGAACATAACTTTCTCTGCACAATGAACCAGAGCACCAAACTTGGAATATAACAACTCTTAACACCTTTGAACAACATATCCAAACTACAAAGACAGATCTTCAACATAGAGGAATGCAGAGCAAAATAATATTTCTACTCTGTAAGCCAAAATGCTACTTCAACACACTGTTTCCTTTATTAATCAAATTTTCTCAAAAGCGCTTGGAAGCTAACCAACAGAAATATATTCCTATCAACTTCAGCATCTCTTCAAGACAACCACATCATCTTCAGCAAAGCAACTCAACCAAATAGCTCACACCATTGCAACAACCTCATCTCAGAGACAATATCCACTCAACACTAACTACTCATATTCTTGCACCATAAGCAACTCGTACAAATGACACAGTTGACACCAATGACCGCACAAGCTTATTGACATCAATGACAATACCAATTACACATACTTGCAACAATATGGCCTTGGTTATATACCCCAAGGAAAATAATCTAAAGATGTCGGTACTTCCTCCATGCCTTCTAAATCCATTCCTTTCCATCACAAACCACATCATACCCCCAAAACATATGTTGCCATCCCTCCTCCATTGTTGATCCAGTCTAGGGTCATTCGAGTGGTATTTTTGGGAAAATATTGAAAATATAATTTTTGGTATTTTCTACATCTTAGTAAATTGTATTTTTAGAGGCCTTTGGAGCAGAATTAGGGCTCATGACTTCGTAAGCTTAGTAATCGAGAAACTCAAACTAGATAATTAGTTTATCTTTCCAACGAGTCTAAGAAGTTTAAATTCTGATAAAATAGCTAGGAGTTATGACCCTGCCAAGGGGAAGATAAAAAATTTCCTAAATTTTTAAGTTTTGTTGAATTTTTGTAATTAGTTTCACATTCTAGTAGCTCTTTGTATTCCAAGGGTAGTGTGACCCTTCATGTGATATGTAAGCCTATATATTTCAAATGGAAATGAATAAAAATTAGTTTTTTGAAGGCAATTCACAACTCTCAGCGAGTTTGCCTATTTGCAGAAACTCAATTCTTCTTGGTTTATTTTATTGCATTATAATACCACAGGCTCAGTGCTAGGTATTGTCTAGATCAATTATCTAACAAATCCCATTTAAGCATGTGACCATACACCTTCTACCATCCACTCTACCTCCAGTTCTTCCAACACCTAATATCCTCATCTCCACTCTACCACCACTCCTTCCAACTTCTAACTCCCTATCCTTCATTCCACTCTACCCCCACTTCTCCCAATGCCTAATATCCATATCATCCAATCCCCTCATCCATTTATCCACAAGTCCATTAATCCCTCCATTCATAAATACCCTACACTTCCTAATCATGATAAAAAAATGCACACATCAACTAAACATGAAGCTTTCACCAGGTCTATGGGATTCAAAAATAAGAATTTGGATGCAACTACCCACAAAGTAAAAAATCCTAAAGATTCTCATGCCTTAGGGCATCAATGCAAAGAGTCAAAGCAAAATCCATCAAAAAGGTTATCCAAGCCCATACCTCCAAAAGAAAAGTCCAAAACTAAAATGGTTTGGGTACCTAAGACAGAAGAAATCAAGTCAAATGAAGCATCCATATCCCAATAATCCCAAAAATATCATTCCATCCAAAAATTTCAAATTCCTTCATCCCACACTCAATGCAAAAATTATAAAAATCTTAAGTCTATGTGGGTCCCTAAATCACTAAATCAACCATCCCCTAAGCAAACATTTCCATTACTTCCTACACCCCCTTCCAATCAAAAGCTTCAAAATCTAATTTGGTGTTTATAACTGTTGGTCTTGGTTCCTTTCCATTCCACAACATTCCCACATACCTCTATCTCCCCATCTTTCGTCCACTATCCTACATATTTCACCCATCATATCCCTATGGTCCATGATTTTGCATAAACCTTCCATAATCCACTATCCATCCTTGCATAAATCTTTTGAACATAATCCACATCATAATCCACTATCCTTCCATCCATAATTTCCACATCATAATCCACTATCCTTCCATCCATAATCCACATCATAATCCACTATCCCCCATCCATCCTTCCATAAACCTTTCATAATCCACATCATAATCCACTATCCTTCACTCCATAAATTCATTATCTACCTCTCTATCTCCCTTTCATGTAATCCCCTACCAACATCTATGAGCATAATGACATTTGACATGGTCCATGTGTGACTTTCATCCATCTCTAATGGGACTGTCACCTTTCATGGACCTAGATGCTTGAGTCCCTCCTATCCCTATCCACCTATCCCATCCAAATATTCTAAAAAAGAGAAAAAAAAAAAGAAAAATCAACATAGTAAAGAGAAATCCCTTCGTCCAATGGTGAAAACCACCATGGTGGCACCTTGGATAAGTACCATGATGAAAACCTAGCAAATAGGCATCATGTGTAGGTTGATTATCTGTGCGTCTTACACTTGGGGTCACATTGTCTCATCCAAACTATCATATCCAACCTATCATTCCCTTTCTATCTACCTCATCCTATCATATCCTATATTACCATCCTTATCCATTATACCTACATCCCTATCCTATTGAATCCATCCATCTTCACTTCCTCCTTTTGATCTTGATAAAGACATAGGGGCAAAATTTTGAAGAATGCTTTAGATATCTCTTGGTATACCTCATCCTTTCCAACCAATCCTATCAGCATCCTTTTGTCATAAGTTTTGTCATGAAAAATCTTAAGCATTAATACACCTAGAATGGGGCATGTTATTCCAACACGACATAGTCTTTGGAGATCACATCCTACCTCCCTTATGATTAACCCATCCATTCCATTCACTATTGCCTATCCTTTTATCCATCCATTTATCACGAGACTTCCATTCCATTTACTATCATTTTTTATCCATCTATCCAATCCCACCTCCATCCTTGCATCTAAACTTGGTTTTCCCTTATCATTGGTATCTAGCACAAAGGCTATCCAATTGTAATCCAATGCCATCCCAAAAGCCATTCAAAATATAAAAAAATTCAAATATCCAAAAATCCAAGCAATAAATCTCAAATACATGTCATCCTTAATCCATACCAATCTAGTCAATCAATCATGCCAAATTATCCAATCACATCCTTTGGTCTTGATCTTGATCTTGTCATAAACTAAATCAATCAATCAAATCAATCAATCATCAATGGGATATATCGTCCCCCACAATGACAACACTCTCATGAATCCAATCAATCAATCAATCAATCATCGGTTTACAGCTTGACAGGGGCAATACCTTGTTTGTTTTTGTATCATTTGTGCATGTTTGCTTGCTTGCTTGTGTGTGTTATCATTTTATCTTTTATTTGTATCAAATCCTTATCATTCCAACTAATATTCATATCTTGTGTATGTTGGAATAGCTTTTTGCATTATCCTTTGCATCTAAGGTCATATCATACCTTTTGTGCACTTAGACTTTAATGCTCTAAGTTTTTTTCCTCATATGTCTAGACAAGGTTGTATTATGTTGGGTGCACAAGACACATCATCATCTCGGTCCTTGTGCATAATGTCTAGTGCTATATCAAGCCATATGGTTTCTCACCTTCATTGCAACATAATGTATCATTCATCTCTTCTATCCATTCCTTTTTCTTTCTTCCTTCATCTCCTTATCCATCCTTTTTCTTGTATCCTCCATCCCTTGACCAATCCCTTTCATCTATTTTGAGAGCCTACCCATGTTCTTCTAACCTGCCTATCCTCTCAAAGGGGCATTATCCCATCCTTACATCATTATCCTATCCTTACATCACCATCCCATCCTTACATCCATTCCTCCTTGTCACTCCTTCAAGTGGTTGGGGCATCCTTTTCCCTTCCATCCATACCTTATCTTCTTTGAAATGATGTTACTTCTTTTAGTCGCAACACCATCTCAAAGAGGGGCAAAATGTAGACACCTAAAATTGACATGTCTTGTGACATCACCTTGTCAATACATCATTTGAGACACCTTATGACACATTTTGTCCTAGGACCCTTACATAACCCTTCCATCACCTAATTAGTTAAGTAAATCATTATATTTATTTAACTAATTCCTCTTAATCCCATTTCAATCCATTTAGCCATTTAATTAAATAAATTATATTTATTTAATTAATTCCTCCATCCTCCAATTTAAGTAAATAAAATATTTATTTAAATTAGCCCTCACCTTTATTCTCATCCTCACACATGTCCCTCTCTCATAATTTAAGTAAATTTTTATTAGAATTATGTGTCACACTACCACCTTTATTAAATTTCTTGTCACACTATCTCACTTATTAAATTATCTTTTAATCTTAGTCATCCACATCACATAATTGACCTTTCAATCCTAGCCATCAATCCTTATCCCTCATATCCTGTAAATCAAGCTTCACTCAAGCCATTCAAGGGATCCATCTTCATACAACATCATGTTGTCAAAATGACTTTAGATCTCCATATCCATCATCCTCCTACTATCATTATGCTCCAGAAATCATGAGGAATCAACATATCATTATCCATCTTTCATCTTAGATAACATAGTAGTAGATTAGGGTGCAGCTACTCTGTTCTATCACGTGTGGAGGATTTGGTTTGAAAGTAAAGTTATTGGGTTGTTTTCATTTATCTTCCATTTGCTTTGATCCATTTTTTCATCTACAATTATCTTCAGTATAAAATAGATTTTTGTAAAAGTTATGAAAGACTTCACCCATCTCCTTGGGATCACTACTCATAGTGGCCCCCACCAAGATAGTACCAACCTTTTCTCTGTTATGCTTAGCTTTCATAATGTTAAAAAAATATTTGGACCCCCTGTCCCCCTCCTTCAGCCAACTCATCTTGGCTCTAATCTTAGCCCCTTTATTTTTGAAGTTTTGGATACATCTCAGTTTGTGCTTGGTCCCTACCAAATCACTATAAATCTCCTTATTATTACTATTGCATTGCAATATACACTCCAAGTCTAAGCGATTCTCTTCAAGACTAGTCTCCTCTTTTCTTCTGTTAAGAGCCTTTTTCTTGCACACAATTTTTAGGACGTCTTTCCAAGCAAGATCATTTTCTCCCATCTAAAAATGGCAAAATTATTGAACATGCATTTATTAATCATTCTCACTTTATAATTGCCTGCCACATAGTCCTTATCCTTGGGTAAAGATTTATTGAGTTTAAACAACTGACTATTGGATACATTTATCTAAATGACTACTATCTTTGATAGTGATCCATGTCTCAATACATGAATGATAGAACATAGTAGGAGTCACTTGAATTGGGTAATCATCAATACTATCCTTAAAATCAAAAAAATATTTGTTGGCATAGAATCTATCCAATCTAGAGTAAACTCTCTTACCCTAGACTTGATTGTTACACCAAGTATACTAGATTTTCTTCTTGTTGTTTTCCTGATTCTCAAGAGGATCTCAAACATTGAGAGTCCCTTTCATTTTAGACCAAAAGAATAATTCATTGCCTTTCAAAGTGCCTCTTTACCCCTATATTTTTCTTCCTTATGTTCAACCACATTAAAATCTCCTGCTAGAATCCATGGAACTTGAGGAAAAGACTGAGCCATCTAATTCCATATTTTACACCTTTGTAATCATTGGAGGCATAGATTGAACAAAGTCCAAACTTGCTACCATCTTTATCCATAATGATCCACACAATTATGTTACAAGGAGAATTCCCATTCTCAACCACCCAAGAAGCCCAAGAATCCTTCAAAGGGATGGTTGACCCACCCTTCCCTTTATCATGATTAGTAGAGAAGAAAATAGAATTTCTCTAAACAAATCTTAAAACCAATTCAAGTTGGAAACACATAACCTTAGTTTCTTGCAAACACAAAAGGTCCAAACTATTCTTTCCATTACAAAAGGATCTAAGAATGTATTTTATGTCCAAGGATTCAAGTCCCCTTACAGTGTAGCTCACACAATTCGATATCATTTGGAGGGGGAAAGAGAAGCCCCATGCTTCTAGTTTTTATAGAACCTATTAAAACATTTAGGCATCTTTTCGTATTTACCTTTCTTGTTACGTTTTTCTCCACCAACCTCCTGTTCATAAGGTTTCCTCTTCTTTTTTTCCTCCCCTAGAGATTTTTCAACATCAATCTCCATTCCTTCTCCTGAGAAAAGTGGATTAACACACTCTAGATTAATTTTCTACCTTTTAGGGTTCTTAGTTTGGACCCTCCCATGTTGTTCTTTCTCCACATCTCCAACATTTTTTAGTAGTATATGGGGGGAATCAGAAACCTTGTTATCAATATCGACTCTAATTGTTTCTAGAGCTAGTTGTGCATTTTTCTTAATGAATCCCAGAGGGATATCATCGAGATCACATTTCTCGCCCCATTGTCCTATCTAGTAGGAATAACAACATATTACTCCTCTTCCATGAGAGAATTTTTTGCTATTATCAACTATCTCTGTGTTTTTCTGAACTTCAAGTGTTTCATTAACACTTTTGTTTTCTTTCTTTCCCTCATTGATCTCTTCATTTTGAGGGGTCTTATTAGTTCCCTTTTCTAGATTATCCTAACCTTTCTTACTCTTTTCAACAAAGTTTTTTTTATTACCTTTATTATTAGCATTTGGGTTGTTCTTCTGAATTTTAAGACAATCTTTCCTTTGGTGACCATTCTTCTTACAAAACAAGCATTAAGACTCCCCAGAAGCTTAATATTACAGGTAAAACAAATATTTTCCAGTTGTATCTCTAAAGTTTCAGGGACTTCTATACTGGGTTTCAATGAGATGAGAACCCTAGCATTTAGGTGCGGAAAAGTCACCCTTGTCTCTTTAGTTTGAAGAATTTCCCCAAGGGTTTAAGAAAATGTGGAATAAACTTCCACAATTGTGGAGTGAGATTCTTGATTTCTAACCATCTTGGTGTAGAGTAATCCAAGATTTTTTTGGTTTAGAATCCACAGACCAGGGACAACTCTGAAAACAAACTAGCCTATGTTCTAGAACTCCTTTTTTAGGATTCTATCTTGCATGATGTGATTTTTTAGAAAAATGACAAACAAACCCTTTTGAATCATTCTACAAAAATTTACATATAACCCAAGTTTCTTAGCCCACGCTTTACTAAGCCAATCACCAAAGAATTTTCTTGAAGGTAGCAGATTACTATCCAAGCACACAAAGAAGATATCAATACTACTTAGCCTATTTTCTTCCTCTTTCAAGGCTTGCAACATATCTGAACTAGGAGAAATGGTAAGAACTTTCAGAAGAGAAGATATCTTACTGTGTTCTTTGTTGGGTGACTCTTCTTTGATGTCCCAGTCACTTCCCAACCTTCTCCTTCCACAACCACCCTTTTTGACCACTGTGAATGTTGAAAATTCTAGAATAATATTACTCTTTCCATCCAAATCCTCTTTGTATGAGAGTTTAGCCAAATCTTGATCCACAATAGGTCGATTCTCACCAAGTTTTCCCACCCACAAATCTATGACTATATCATCAAGCCCAAGACTGCCATTTGTAAAGTCTGTTCGAACAACTTCCTCATTTAATTTATGACTCTCCATTAAACACCAAACATTGGCTCGCATGAGAGAAATTAATTCACAATTCCTAACATAAAAAATATCTTTGTAGATCGGGCACAATCCTTGACCCTCAGTCCACAAAACCACACAAACCCTTAGGGTAAAACCCAACACAAACAACTAAATTGTAAGTAAGAACTCAAAATGGAGGGAATAAAATTCAAATTCAAACAACAACTTATGAACATCCTAAATCTATCCAACCAAAAACACTCTAGAAAGCAAGAGTAAACAATGGCACCAAGAGCGATGAATTGCATCAAGTTGAACCTGCACAAGAGCATCTGAGAGAAAAATAGGAGGATGACTATTCATCTTCCTCACTCCTCTCAGATCTCAATTCCACCAGATCTTTAGTTCCATCCCCCTTTCATTAAATTAATTAAATAAATTATATTTATTTAATTAATTAATCTAATTTCTCAAATCCCTCTCCAATAATGAATTAAATAATTTCATTATTTGATTAATTAATCTAAAAATCTTAAATCCTAGTCCAATCCTCTATTTATCCTAATTAAATCCCATATTTATCCATTATCCACAAATAAATAAATTCAAAAAAGACACATAACTAGCTAAGAGTTATCTACATTCATTGAAACTAGACACTCCCACAAAAGTCAAATTAACTTTACATCTCCATCATCCATTTCCATACTACATATTTTAATCCTAGTCATTCACATAAGGATAAGCCCTAGAAGCTTCCATCCTTGCCCTAATTCCTCTCACTTAATCCTACCCATCCATTTATCTTTAATCTCAACCATTCATCCTTATAGAATGCCCTAGAAGCTTCTAACCTTGCCCTAATTTGTCTCATTCAATCCTAGCCATCCATTTTTAATCAAATCTTAGCCCTCCATCCTATCATCCAAAAATCTATAAATCAACCCTCAATCAAGCCATTTGCAAGACCCTTTTGAAGGTAATGTCATGTTGTCCAGGTGAGCAACCAACAATCCATTGGAACATAACCACCATTTCTTAGTGCAACAAGGGCTAGTTTTGGTGAGAGATTTCTAGTTTTTTATTTGATTTTGCTAACCCTTTGCTCAATCGGAGGTGTTGTTAGATATGAAATAGGATCTTTGTTTTGATGCATTGTTCCTTGTTTTGTTTCCTATTTTAGCATACACAATTCCCACATATAAAATTAGGAAGTTGAAATTCAAACCCCTCTAGGAGTTTCCCTGTGGTTTTGAACTTATTCATATCTCTAATTTTTTAGATTTGTTATTTATGATTGTTGTACCTTTTATTTAAAATTTGATTAGGGTTTTGATCCACCCTTATTTGTGCTTCATTAATATATAGTGACCAGGGTTTGGGATCTTATTGTTCTTTATCTCTTTAATCCTTACACACCCTCTTGGAATATAAAAACAAAATCCCTAGGTTGAATGTGTTTAAACTATCAAAAATAGATACACCAATCTTTCTGTATAAAAATTCTAAAAACTAATATTGATATAAAACAGAGAACTATAGTAACTTTTAAATTTTCAAATAAACCAAATTGATACTAACCTGGGAAATGTAAAACTATAAGTAAAAGAGAGAGGGACAAAGATTAAGTATCCAAATTTTATCAGAAACCTATTACAGACTCAAGGAACTGGAAGGTTATCTAATAAAGAATTTTGTAAAACTAAGGATTTAGAAAATGTTTTGAAGCATAAACATTGAACATGGACACCCTAATAGGAACAAGCATTGACAAAGTGTGCTCCTACATGACTAGGGCATTAAATCAAGATTCCAATACTAATCTTGGGTGCTCCTTCCCTTCTTGGACACCTAAATAGGACATTAGAACTAATTGATAACATTCCTAGTAAGCAAAATAGGACACCAATGCTAGCAAGGAGGCACTATTGTAGGTCAAGTGTTGGGATAGACTTGTAAAGGCACTACTGTAAGGAACTTCTAATGTTGGGGTTTTGGGGTTTGGGTGATAGATGAAAATATACATCTTTCTAAGTTGAATGATCAATATATCTTCTCTAAATCCACTTGGGATTGATGGAAATGTTCGCTTGAAGAAATATTGGGCTAAGGTAGTCAAAGTAAATTCTTTCTTAATTCATGATTAGTGATGTAGAGGCAATGAGATAGTTGGAGGATAACAAACTAGACAAGGTTCTTACAACACCCAAAAGCCCAAATTTGAGGTTCTTCATACAAAAGTGGGAATAGAAGTTAGGGGCTCTAATTTCTTCATGGAAAAGGTGTTTTTAGATGTTGTGGGACCCATTCCAATCAATAACAAAGACAGACCAAACTCAGGGTTAGCACTTCCTTCACAAACCCAAGAAATGGCTTGTAGCCCTAAAAAGAGAGAACAATCCTAATAAATTTTGATCCAGATCTTCAAACACAGTTCTTGGACAAATAGTAGATACCCATTTGGTCCCCCTATCACATATCCCAATCTAGGTATAGGTTGTTTTGGACGGAATACCCCAACCTATAACTCCTCTCAATGACCTAGAGCCCCAATTAGGCCAAAAATACAAAGAGACCCCCCTTAAATTCACACACAGAACTCAACCAATGGTTTGAACACTTAGAATGCATGCCAAAACTATGGATTTTGTGGGTTTTTCTCTCCTACAATCTGTTGTTCCAAAAAAATGCCTCTATGGTTCCTCCAATAGGCCTAATACATGGTCATATTAAGCCTTTTCTAACAAAACTTGCAACCACCAATTCTCCCTCCGCTGCAATCATCTAAAATACTTGAAATGCAATTTAATACATCCATCCCACTGGTCTTATGGCCTTGAAAGATAGTGGGATGGTCAATTCCCCATCGTTTGGAAACAAACCCTTGTCTAGGTTTTGATGAGGCTGTTTTGAAAAAAACCCTTATATCTCCCTTCAATGCAACTTTCAAAACACCAAAACTACTTCAAATGATAAACAACTCAATCTACTAACCAATCAAAACATGAAAAAGTGAAGACAGTCCTGTACCTTCACATAGTACGGTTTGTGGCAGCATAATTCCTCAAGGAAAACAAAGTTTTCAATAGATAGTCCAAGATCAAATGCTTCTAAGTTGTCTCTTCTTCTATGTCATAGCCTCAAACCATACTTGAATGAGATATGCTTCACCACACTTCACTTCCCAATAGCCTAGGGGTCATGACAGTTTCATACAATAGAATGGTATGGCCAGTTTCTTTAGAAAATACAGAAAACAACAGAAAAACAACAGAGAAATGGTGTTTTATTTGCATAGGACTCCTTCTTCTCCATAAATTCCACTTGCTCAAGGGTATATAGACTTGTATACACCTTGGCAACTTCATTGAGGACAGTTTGGTCGATCATGGAAGCCATAACCACTTCGAACTTCCTTGAAAGTTTTGCAACTACAACTTCTTACAATTGTTTACCAGTTTTGTCCTTACATATTTAGGACTGTTTAGGCTTTAACAAGTGCCTTCAAACATTTGGAAATTGTATTAAACCTTTGACATACCTTTCTAACACTTTGACATGCCTTTGCAAGGCTTACAACATGAAATGTATGACTGTCTTTTATGACTGCCTCCTACATGACAACAATATGTAGATATTTGGACATAGTCCTTATTACAATCAGTTGAATGGTCTTCTAGGACCTTATTGGAACAAGACAACATGAACTACAAACATGAAGACAAGTATGAAAACAAAACATAGATGATCTCCTTGGTGCTCCTGCACCAATTAGTCTTGTTCCTTATCACCTGCCTTTGAGGGTGGGTGCTTCATGTTTTTGATTCCATTGTTTTTAGAGCATCATCCAAGCTAAGGAGTACTCTTATTAGCAAGTTTCTATGGGCTAGGCCTAATTTTGATGCTTTCAGAAATTGGGCAGGGAGGAAATAGAAATTTTGAGGCAGATTAGAGATCTCAATTTTATCGAAGGGTTTCTTTTTTCTATCCTTTTCTCACCATGTGGCTTGTGTTTATACCCTTTTGGTGGCTCATGGTTCTTTGGAAACTTTTGACTTTCCTTTCAGAGGTGGAAACTAGGTTTTAACTTTAAGAAGGAATGTATTGATAAAGTCCCAATTTGGGTTAGATTACTTGGATTACCAGTGGAATTTTGGGAGGAGGTTTGGTCAAGAATTGTTAGGTCCTTTGGCCAACTCTTATCATTGATGATGTGACCAAATCTAGAAAATGCATTTTATTTGCCTCGTTCTATGTTAATATGGATGTTGATAAGGTTCTCCCCTCTTCAATCACCCTATCCTCTAATCTAGGCAAATGAGTGTAACAAATCATCTATGAAGACACCTTGGTGATGTGTAACATATGCCTGAAGCTCAACCATGCTTCTGATGGGTGTAGATCCTTGAGAATGAGAGAAAGTCACAATACGAATATGGACTAGATGGAGACTTCTTCACCATGTTAGTGTGAATGGGGATGTTTCCTATTTGGTTTTCCCCTTTGTATTGTGAACAAGGCATATTACCTAACTAGTTCCTAGTTTGGACCTATTCACACATGTTCACATGTTAAGTTGACTTAGGTAGTTGTCACTTTTAATATTTGTGGCACTAGTTGTCTCATGTCATAGCATTAAGACCCTTGTCATCTTACAAGTTTGTCTTACATGCATTTATTAATTAGTGGTGTCTAAGTGCATTTATTATTTGTGTCATCTAGTTACTTTTTCCATTATGTCAACCTTGTGCCTCACCTCTCAGCCTTGCCTATATAAGGGAGGTCTCTCATTGTACAATTTAATTGTATCAAGTCAAGTTTTGCATCTTGTAAATGTTATGCATCATTATTCTTGGCAATCTAACATTGTTATTTCTTTTCTCTCTTGTTGTAGAAGGTTGTTATAATTGCAGGTGATCCTATGAGTGCTTGAGTCCATTATTGACTCTTACATGGTGTTAGAGCTGTAGATCTACGATCTCCTTCCTGCTATTTCAAGATATTTTGCCAATAGTTAATTTTTGGTTCATCTTGGTGCAAAATGGACTGTGCCTTTATGATCAAAAGGCGTCAAAACATAAGGATCACCTATTCAAATGCCGAAATTGGAGATCAATTTTTTTTGCAAAACTTTTTTAGGGTTTGAATATTTTGCAAGCAAATTCTATACGTCTATACGACCCCACACATACCCGCATCATCCTCTGTCTCTTGCCTGCGTAAGCATTATCCATCGGGTAAAGGCATTATTTTGTGGGTTATTGTTTTAACCTTTGGATAAATATTATTCTGCATTTTTGTTGTGTTTTTGTCAGTAGGGTACATAGTACCCTGCCTATGCAGACACCGTAGTTTGCAGGCTAGTGTGGGGGCACCACGTGGCGTAGGCCCCCACACCATATCTCCCATTGCCCGATGAGCTCTTATTGGTGGCATATTCCTCTATCGGCAGGCGCTTATCCACCAGCTAGCGACCCTATACCCATTGACAAAGGCAATAAACACCCAATGAACAACATATTCTAGGGTAAATCCCCCTTCTGATGGTGCCAAAACCACTCCTGCCTGCTCATGGTGGTTTTCATCCTTTCTGATAGTGGTTTCAAGCCCTTTCAGGTGGTTTTCAAGATTTTGAGGGTGGTTTCAGTGACCACAGGTATATTCTAATGTCTGAGGTGTGTTGGTTCCCAAAATAACTGCATCCCAAAACTCTAAAACATTCCTTAATCACCTAGGCCAGGAATTGTTGTCAGGGTGATAGGAAGAGGTTTATCAACAAGTCAGGGACGATTTTGGCTAACTACAGGAGTGGGTAGACTCCTCTGCTCTTCGAGCTCAACTTAAACACTGGAGGGATATTTCAAGGAGCATTATGCCTGAGTAGGTATTAAAATAAGATGAGATGAACAATTAAAAATATTAACAACCAAAACCAGATTGCTTTCTCAATCCCAAATCTGTCATTGAACTAAGAAAAGATGGTTGTTGTAAGACCCCTATATAGCTGATAATGGCAATCCTCCATAATGAGGGCACATTAAGATTACTTCTGCTTCTAAAGATAGGATGTATTGTTTTTGTTTTGAAGATGGGTGATCTTAGGCTACTCAGACTGGTGCCTATCCATTCAGCTACAGAGTCTAATATTAAATAGAGGAAAACAACCACACAAAAATGTATAACTGCCTATTTGATAAATCAAATGCAAGGAAATCAATACCGAATCACTAAGAATACTTAAGAATCCAACACCATACCATGCTCTTTCTCATGTAATATTGAAAAGATCATTTACAAAGCCTTGGAAATGAATTAAGAACTATCACATTCATTTAAATCAATGCTTACATTCATACCACAAAATATGGCAAGAGAAAACCCTGACTACGATCAAAGTTCACTAGAAAGAACACCCACAATGGTGGAGAAAAACATAGATTCAATACAAATATTTTCAAAGTACATTACATACATTTCATAGTTGCTTCATGTTAAATAAAGACTACAAAAATGGCCTTACTATTCTGCCTTCTGGAGCTCACAATCCTGTTGAGAAATTGCCAAAATGACCAACCCTTAATGTATCAAAAACCTACGCATATATAGCATTAAAATTCCCCGTACCCATTTCCCAGTGCTACATTTAGTCAATGAGTATACACTTGCCTCATTAAATTCAACTCCACTACAATGTCAGGAGGTATGCACGTTTGAAAGCTTGCCCATTTTCTGGCAATTCTAAAAATGTCAGAAAGAAGATTGCTTACACACTTAGTGTACCTAGAACAATAAAGAGGGAAGGTTCAAACCTTCCTTTGACACCTACAACATCCGATTTCATCTACCTTTGTCCTCCAATTGTACATGCGCATTGAAGAATTTCACCATACCATCCACTTGACTTTTATGGCAATCTGAAACGTTGTCGGTGCGTTTGAATAAATAGGGAAGGCCAGAAAGTTGAGCTCCAACAAATTAGACTTTGAAGCTCAGGCCTTCCACCTTACAAATTGCATATTGGAAGAGGAGTAGAGCGCTCGACCTCGATTACATAGAATATGAAGGGCACCGGGGGTCAGGCCTTGGGCCTTCTTCCTTCCGCCTTCCAAAGGAAGAAGAGAAAAGAGAGAACTCCCGCCCATCGAAATCCACTTTACTAATAAGAATGTTTGCCCTGTTAGATTGAGAGGAACCTCGTACAACAAAATAATGAAAAATGCACGAAATAACAGATTTATAGAAATAGCAGAAACACAAAAGGAATTTATTGATCGCATGCCACTTCGAGGGGGCAACCTCCTTTGAGCAAGGTCAATACAATAAATTTGTGGATGCCTTCATTGGCCTCAACATGTACTTATATACTAAGTCTAATCTAAACAACTATTACTTCCCATCAATGTGGGATAATACAATATGCTCACAGGACGACTTACAAAGCATATGCGTCCATAGCAACTAATATACTAACAAAGCAAAGAGAAGAGTTAAACACAGGTTCCTAACATCCCCTCCCTCTTAGAAAATCTTTATCCTCATGTTGTTGAATCTGAAGGAGTGGTTCCCATGTTGCATCCTCTAGTTGCATTCCGTGCCACTGAATTATTACCTTTGTGATGGATCGGGAGTGAAGTTGACGAGTGCCCCTGTCGAGGATTGCCTCTGGCTCCAAAAGGATGGATCGTTTATTATCAAGTTCTGGTAAAATAGTTCGTGTTCTGATGTGGGTGCCAAGAACTTTCTTTAGACAAGAAACATGAAATACTGGATGAACGTGGGAAGGAGGAAGCTCCACTTTATAAGCAACTGACCCAATCTTCTGAAGAACCTTATATGGCCCATATAACTTTGGAGCTAGCTTATGATGCCCTTTGAGTTACAGGGATGATTGCTTTTATGGCTGTAGATGAAGAAAACCATATCACCTACTTGAAAAGTGCACTTGGAATGGTGTTGATCAACCTATTGTTTCATTCGATTTCTTGCCATGTGAAGATTGTCCTGTAAGATGCAGAGAATCTGATCCTGAGTTTAGAGAACCATGTTGACTTCCTGAACTGGTGAACTACTAGGGGTGTATGGAAGGAGCACTGGCAGTGCTTGACCACATATTGCTTCATATGGATTCATTTTAGATGCAGTGTGGTAAGAGGTATTGTACCACCATTCAGCGAGAGGGACCCACTTTGCCCACTGATGTTGTTGTTCTGAGGTTAAGCAACGAAGATAAGTTTCCAAACATTTGTTGACAATTTCAGTCTAGCCATCTATTTGTGGGTGATACCTAGAACTCATCTTCAGTTTGGTGCTAGTGTTTTGAAATAGTTATGTCCCAAAATGATTGGTGAAGGTTGCATCATGATCTGAGACAATGGAAGAAGGGATGCCATGAAGATGGAAGATCTGGTCCATGAAAATTTGTGCGACTGAGGAGGCGGTATAGGGATGGCTGAGGGCACAAAAATTACTATATTTGGAGAGGTTATCAACCACAACCAAGATCACTATCTTCCCTCTAGATTTAGGGAGCCCCTCAATGAAATCCATAGAAATATCTGTCCAAATCCATGTAGGGATGGGCAAGGGTTTGAGAAATCTAGGAAGGAGTGTCATTTCACCCTTGTTGCATTGGCAAGTATCACATTCAACCACCATCTGTTGATTTGCCCTTTTCATTCCCTTCCAAAAGAAGTTACGCCGTGCCCGGTCATAAGTTTTGAGAAACCCTGAGTGCCCTACCGATGGAGAAGCATGAAGTTCATAGAAGACAGCCTACTGAAAATCTGTACTCTAGGGAAGCACCAGACGACCCTTGTATCACAGAGAAGCACCATCCCAAGAGTAATGTGGTACAATAGAAGGGTTATTGGCCAACTATTGAATGATTTGAGATAATGAAGAGACATTGACATAGCCCTGTTGGATAGATTCCAACCAATTTAGAACAGGCATAGAAATAGCTAAAAGGGAAGCTTGGTCATCAAATGTGCGAGAAAGAGCGTCTGCCACAATATTGTCCTTACCCTTCTTGTATGTGATTTCATAGTCATAACCCATGAGTTTGCTGACCCATTTCTATTGTGTTGGGGAGGAGATCTATTGTTCCAGGAAATATTTTAGACTCTGGTGATCAATTTTGATGCAAAAATGATTCCCTAGTAGGTATTGCCTCCACTTCTATACTACATGCAAAATAGCCATCATTTCCTTCTCATATGTAGAGAGTACTAAATTATTGCCAGAAAGGGCTTTGCTAGTGACTGCAATGGGACGTTCTTCTTGAAGGAGAACAACACCAAGTCCATTGTTGCAATCATCACTCTCAATAGTGAAGGTCTTGGAAAAATCTGGCATAACTAGAACATGTGTAGTACACATAGCTTGTTTTAGTTTTTCAAATGCACACTTAGCAACATGTGTCTAGGTAAAAGCATCCTTTTTCAACATAGTTGTTAATGGAGTTGCAATATTCCCGTAATCCTTGACAAACTTGTGATAGTAGCCAGTCAGCCCCAAAAAACCACAAAGGCTCTTGAGCGTCTGAGGATGCGGCTAATTTTTCATGGCATCTATTTTTGTAGGATCCACCCGAACCTCTTAGGCTAAAACAATATGCCCAAGATACTCCACTTCCTCCTGGCCAAAAACACATTTAGACTATTTTGCACAGAGATGATGATTAGAGAGAAGTTGCAGTACGAGATCTAGATGTTGGAGATGCTCAGGCCATGTTTTACTATAGATGAGGATATCATCGAAGAAGACCAGAATGAATTTTCGTAGGTAGGGCCAGAATATTTTATTCATCAATGCCTGGAATGTTGAAGGAGCATTAGTGAGGCCAAAGGGCATGACTAGAAACTCATAGTGGCCATCATGCATGCAAAAAGCCATTTTAGGGATATCATCCTCATGAACCCAAATTTGGTGATACCGAGAACAAAGATCCAACTTGGAGAAAAAATGAGCACCATGAAGCTCATCAACAACAGGGATCTGAAACTTATCCTTGATTGTGATGTGATTAAGTAATTGAAAGTCAATCTAGAGGTGCCATGACCCATCTTTTTTCCAAAAAAGAAGAACTGGTGAAGAAAATGGACTGGTATTGGGGCGAATAATGCCTTGCTTTAGTAAGTCTCAAATGAGCATTTCTATCTCTATCTTTTGGTGAAATGAGTAGCAGTAGGGCCTAATGTTGGGAGGAACACTTCCAGGAAGGAGCTGAATACGATGCTCCTCTGGCTGTGAAGGTGGAAATCCCACTGGTTTGGCAAAGACACATGCATACCTATCCAAAATTCGTTGTAGATCAGAAGGACCAGTGGAGACTATTGATGGTTGCATCTAAATGGAGTGGAGCTGGGAAATGACACCATGTGAATTCTTCTTAAGAAGCTTTTCCATGTGATATGAACTTATGATGCTAAGAGACCCCAGTTGTAAGCCCTTCAATGTTTGTTTTTGCCCATTGTCTAAAAACTGCATCCAAAGTTCATCAAAATCCCATAAGATGGGTCCAAGTGTGCATAACCATTGGGCACCCAAAATCACATCACATCCGCCTAAGGGCAAGACAAACATGTTGGAGCATAGGTTGTAATCTCCAATAGAGATACACAGATTATGACACTTCCCTTTGCAAGGTAATGTGCCCCCATTGGAAATCATTACTTCAAAGTTGAAGCAAGGATGGACAAAACAATCACCCTATTTGGAGATCCGAGGGTCAATGAAGTTATGAGTGCTACCAGAATCAATAAGTATTGTAAGAGGGAGATTCTTGAAGTAAACCTTGACCCACATGGTTTGTTGGGTGGTGACCCCTGCTAAAGCATGGAGAGAGATCTTTAGGTGGTCTTCTTGAGAAGCAAGGTCAACAAGCAATTGTTGAGTTTCAACTTGATCATCTAATGTATCCTGAGCATCCAGGCAAACTTCAGTTTCAGGTAGAGAATCCACATCCAAGAGGTAGAGCTTTTTCTCAACACATCTATGTCCCTGAGTGAATTTCTCATCACAATTATAACAAAGTCCTTTTTCTCTACGTGCCCGCATCTTTGCTTCAATCAAATGCTTGACAAGAGTTTTTCTAGGAGCTGTCATTATTGGAGGTCTTTGGGGAGCTGTATTTTTGAATGGAACAAAATTGGATTTGGATCACTATTGAGCTGTGATCTTATCCTTTGCCAACTTAGCCAACCCCAGGGCTTCCATCATTGTGCTGGGATGAAACATTTTAACCTCAGATTGAATTGCATCCTTCAGACCACTGACAAAACAACTCCTGAAGAATTCATCAGACAATCCCTCTGTGTGATTGGCTAGTTTTTCAAATTCTGTTTGATATTCTCTCATAGTGCCTATTTGGAGAAGTTTAGTGAGTGCTCCTATGAAGTCATCAAAAGCACTAGGGCCAAATCATTGCAAAATGAGTTTGCAAAAATTAGTCCATTTGGGCTTGTCATGAGCCTTGATATACCAACAAAACCATTGAAGGGCTTCATGTTCCAAGTGAAAGGATGCAAGTGGGACTTTGTTGACATCAAAAGTATTATGCTGACTAAAATATTGTTCTACCCGGTCTATCCATCCAGTCGGATCGTCCCCATTGAATCGAGGAAAATCAAGCTTCGGCCCACGAAAATTGCTAGAAGAAGAAAATCCTGTATCTAAAGAAGACTTTGGTTGTCGTCTGTTGTTTGTAGTGTCTTTGTTATGTCTAGTAAACTTTGTGGTAATCACACAATCCAAAAGAATAACCTACTGAACAGTCTGTTGGTGTTTTTCTCCGAATCAACAGAGGGTTTGCCAGTTCCAATGCACAGGCAGATTCGGCCAACAGAGTACGGGAGGTTGCGTGAGCTGCCTCCCCTTCACTTCTGGTTCTGCCGCACCAAGGGGGTGTCCCTATTTGCTAAAGATGTAACATTGACTCTCCAAATGACAGAAAGATTTAACTTTGTAATAACAGGCATAATACTCTCATGTGTGGACCAAGATTTGTGTGATAAATCACAAGGTTGGCAATGTTCTTGGACATATTTGTCTGGTCAAGTATGAGAGTATGCAGGGGTTCCTAATCCTACTCCTACAACTAACAGGTTGAAATTATGGAATGGTTTGAAATTATGGTTTGGATGCAAGACAGGGGTTTTGGATCATAACTACTTCACAAGAACAGACCGGTGCCTATCTCAGGGCAAGGAGTCAACTAGACGTATACATAAGAATGGCCTGCAACTGTCATTCAAGTTTCAAGGGGTTAGATTGATGCTTGCCTTACAAACATCACCCAAGAATGGATATTTTAACTGTCTCTGCTTATGGATATCCCAGCTGGCATACAATCTTCTCCACACTTTAACCTAAAACAATTTAATCCACTCCTTGAATGGAAGTTACAGATTAAGCATGTGGTACAACAAAACTATACCCTAGAATCTAAGAAACCCTTAGCAACCAGATTCAGAAGAAGAAAATGCATACAACAAGTGGAGACAGACAGATAAACACATGCAATAATACATTTTTCATATACAATGACAAGAAACTAAATATATGTGCAAGATATAACTCAGATGCAACACATAAACTCCACAGAGATAAAATAAATAGGAAAATGCTCTATTTTTTGTTATTCACACAAAAAATTGCCCAAGTCTTCCACCACCAAAACAATGAGTAACACACACCTCTGTTATACTCAGAATGTGCCCACAACAGAACCGTACATGGTCAAATCAAAATTTTGCCAATTACAATGCACCAAGAATGGTGCCCAAATCAATCAATGCAGTAGGTAGAAGGAATGGCGAGGAAGAGCTGGACTCGAGCTCTGTGCTGCCGTTTGGGGACATTCCTCATAAAAATGGTAGTTGGCCTGTCACTCAGTCCATCGCCCTCTGTAATTAGCCAATAATGGCCCACCTACTTGCGGGATGCAGCAATGAACACATCTGAAGTTCTCCCGCCTAAAACAAGTCTAAGGAAGCAAGGAAGACCAACTCTGCATCTTTAAAACCTAGCCGTTGAATTCGATTCCATTGCTAAGATAATCAGCGTCAAAAACTACAAAAAAGCTGAGGGCCAATGATTACGTGCCACGTAGGCACTTCACATTCCTATCACTGACCTTTCCATTCACTATTTTGCCATTTTCGCCCTTTGTATATGCATGTACATTTGCCTCATACATACAAGGCGGATTTCAAATTTTAATGAGGCATACTAAAGTTGCTTTGAAATCTAGCTTGCATGTTAACCCTTGTATCTATTGAATGTACATCGGCACATACAAGCGCCCAACATACATGCTACGTATCCAAAATATTATTAACTGCATTTGATTTCTCCTTTGGGTCCGGAATGTATATTTCTTCATTGTATATTGGCTTGTATGTGCAAACATACAAGCGGACACATA
The DNA here is from genome assembly GCA_027924645.1 of Cunninghamia lanceolata. Classification (NCBI taxonomy): domain Eukaryota; kingdom Viridiplantae; phylum Streptophyta; class Pinopsida; order Cupressales; family Cupressaceae; genus Cunninghamia; species Cunninghamia lanceolata. The sequence goes on from BSBN01000007.1 coordinate 2,528,511, forward strand.
TGCAACTGGTAGGCCCCATTTCTGACGTTGACAGCCGCTGACCTATTTGCATGTTTTACCTTGTACATTTCCTTTGCATGCCGAATATACAAACTCAATATACAACCCATGGACTTCAACATCTATCCATTGCAACATATTATCTTTTCGCGTTCGGGCCATGTACATTCCTTCTTTGTATATTCGCTTGTATGTCGCATCTACAATACAAACATACAAGCCAAACATGCAAACAATGGACCTCAAATATGAATTAACAATATCACATGCCTTTTCGGGTCTGACTCTTGCATCTCAGGAATGCATGTTTCATTGTATGTCAAACATACAATCTCCTTTGTATATCCGCGGGCCCCACCAAATGCATCTCCCCCCTTTTGCTTGCCACCTGCACATTGCATATACATTGCGACTTGTATGTTGGAGATACAAAAACCTTTGCATGCCTGCGGGCCCCATCACTTGTATATCGGCCCCTTCACTGTAGCAAATGCATCTACGCCCTTGTATATTTTCCTTACATATGCACCAGCGACATACAAGCCCCTATATACAAGCGGGAATCTTCCATGGAATATACCTGCAATGTATCTTTTCTTTGTATCTAACTGTTGTATGTCTGAACATACAATCGAAATATGCATGCAGCTCGATATGCAAGCAGCAAATATTCTTAGGAATCTGTGAAAGATTCCCCCTTTACATATGCACATTCAATATGCATTTAAAAATGCATATAACTAATGTTTTCACCATTTTTGAAGGCCGATTGAGATTTCTGACCCGCCAATGCACATTTTGACCTGTATGTATATACAAACACCTTTGTATATACAAAGACACTTGCACCTTAACTGATTTTTTGCAATTTTTTCAACTGCAGAGGCCAAAAGTGTTAGAGTTATTTGGATTTTTGGGAAGGTGCCCGCATATCTAAATGATTGAAACCTGAATACTTATGCAGGCACCACCAGTAGCTCGAGCCTAAAACCCTAAACATAAATGATTACTAACACAGTCCACTATTATCATTAAAAAGACCTCATTGAATTATCGACCAAGGCTAGTAAGCTTGTGATGGCACTGGAACTGTATGTGCTTTCAAAGATCAAACTATCTAACTCATCTAGTACAATATCATCAATCAAAACTACTTAAGGACAAAAGAAAGTAATCCTGCTACTGTTTCTATGGGTACTTGCAATGTAAGACTGTAACTATGACTGTTAAGAAATGAATTCAAAGGATTAGCTTGGTATTGATAACTTATCCTATCCTCTGGAATATCACAAGTCAAATGAACTAAAACAATTCAAGAATCTAATTGATCTTGCATTCATGAAATAACTACTACAACAATAATAACATGCAAGAAATAAGGTGAAGGATGGTTATCCTGAGTGGCCCTTACTCAGGTGACCGCCTCATTGATTTTAACTCAAATCTAGTTCTCTAGATTAACACAATCATATTGATTCTAATTCATTCATTACACAGTCTTCTCAAATCACATAAAATCTTGTTGAACTGTAGTATTCATAAACTCATAATCAAAATGACAACATTATTTTCATAAATCTGGAAAAGATTTAGATTGCTATATCTACGATAGTACAAAAACTATTTCAAATTGAAACTTAACTAACAACCTCACTACCTCGACCACCGAGCCATACATCTAGGCACGAGGGAGTTTATTGAAATAGGTCTCTTAATTGAAATCATAAAACACCACTCTATACAAACCAGAGTGTGATGAATGCTAACAACAATAACTGAAAAAGAAGGAAAGAAGAATCCTAATAAAATTGGAACTCCTTGCTGAAATAGGGAAACGTGGACTAGTTGAATCAGTCCCGTTGGTCTTCTAGTTGCAACAAAATCCTTCAAGCTTTAAATCATCTTTGTTGATTATCATCATGATGCATGATTATCTCTATCATGTGTCTTCATGCCATGGTTGCTGCACTTAGTCAAGTTTGGAACCTTCTCTGCTCTGCTCCCTAGAAATGTTGTGGTTGTGGGTTGCACCTTACAGTTGTTGCAGGTTACATTCCTTCTTCTCTAGCTACATGAGTTAGTCCAAAACATGTACAAAATACTAACAACCATAATCAACACAAACATTCTCTACAATCCATACATTCCCACATATAACATACAATTTTCATCATATTATAATCATATTTCCATGTACTTAATAACCATGTTCAAGTCTGCATAATGATCATAAGGGATAACATAATATAGAAATATGTTTAAAATAAGGTCTAGGAATGTCTTTCAACTTGCATAAAACTATAAGAAAACAGGCTAATAACTAGGCTCATCACACCCCCCAACTACCCATTTTCTTGTCCTCAAGCAAATCAACTAAGGCTGTACGTTATAATGCAAGGTGATCTCCCTGAAATTTGCAATAGTACCTACTCCTTTGGTTTGCTCCAAGTAAAAGCCATTATTATATGCCAACTTGTTCATTCTGGAGACCTCTGCTTTCTCACACTCTGCACTCTTCTTCCTAGTCCAATGTGGTACTAGATATAGAAGCATTGGGGGTTGGAAAGTAAGTGGTATCCAACTCAGTCCTTGTCCCTTGGCAATGTCCATGTATTTCCATACCCTTTCAAACATAGCCATGAAGTTATAACAGAGTGGGGTTCTTTCTTTTACAACTTAGGAGTCAAACTGTTCCATCTGTCCTGTACATACTGATGAGAGTGATGAATGAGCCCAACTGTTAAATGTTGAATCCTATCATAATCCTATAGTCTTAAATTCATGATCTTCCTTCCCACACCTTTGTGTTTCAGGAGCTGTCTCCATTCTGCAATGATTGATTCAGGGATTTTAGATTCTCTTCTTATTGGGAGGGCAATTAATTTTTCTCTCTGTGTATGCTTGCATGATTTTCCCTCTCAATTTATCATTTCTAAAGTAGGAGGCCAATGCTCTCACTTGTAAATCACCCACATAAATCAATGGGTTCCATTCAGCATCCTCAGATACAACATAATTATGTAAGTAATACTCACATAGTTGGTCTTGCTCTTTAGGTGCAACGGTAGCAAAAACTTTCAGGAAGGTCATTTTTCCACTCATTGCAACTAGTTTATTACTGATGAATTTACTAAATTGGTAACTCAGAAATTTCTCATGTAGAAACAAGACATAGGTCCTAGCTAGGGGTCTACATTTAACAATTTGAGCATCTTTGTTTGCTATCTCCTCCATTATGACTGCTAGCCTTCCCAACTCAATATCTTTCCTTTCTAATGCCTAAGTGTGTTATGTAATCATGGCTTCTTTTTCTCTCTTACACTCTTCTTTTTGTTTAGAGAAATCTTGAGTAACCTTCCATAGCTGATATCCTAGGGACACAACTGTATGACAAGTTGGGGTTTTTACAACAGGGAGTCTTTTCTCTTCAACCACTAATTCCTTATTTCCTACAACAACTATGGCTAGCTCTACAAGGATATCTAGTTTTGACCCTTGATCATAAGTATTAACTTTTTCTTCCAACTCATGTATCTTTGCTTCTCTCTCTTTGTCCCTCTGCTCATAAGTTTTGACCAGTTCTTCTGGCTACTTTATTCTCTCAAAGGCTTCCTGTAATTCTCTTCTAACATTCCTCTCTTCAATTAATAATTCCTCATCCCTTAAAGGTTGTTCATCACCACCCCCTGTGGACTCATAACCCTCATTATCAGGGTTGTCTAGGGTTCTCTTCCTAGTTTTCTTAGCAACAAAAATGTCTTCTGATTCAGATTTAGAGGTAGTAGACACATACCATTTCCTTTTTATATGGACTTGTACATTCTCAGACACATCAGCCTCTTGTTCATGGTCAGTTTCTACTCCCACAATATCCTCTTTCTCTTCTCTAGGCTTTTCAACAACACCCCTCATAACACCTTTCTTCTTTAGGCTGTGTGAACACCTTAATGGTGTGGGTTTCTCTTTTGACCTTTTTGTAGGCTCAGAAAAAGAACCACCCTTCTTCTTCTTGGTTCTTGGTGTTTTGGTGTTGGGTGCTTTTCTAGAGGATGGGGTTTGATTTTCCTCTTCCACTAGAGTTTGATTTACCTCTTCCACTACAGGTTTGTCAGGTGCTACATGTGGTAAAAATGGCACATCTTGCTCCCCTGTTTCTTCCACGCTGCGGGTAGGTGAAGCAGTAGGTGTAATAGGGGTTTCCCTCAAGGATGCAGCAGGTGACTCTACATTCCCTGGGACTGCTGGCTCATTAAGAATGTCATTTTAATATTTCTGCATTTCCAAAACCTTTTCCAGGGCACCTGTGGATACCGAACCCTAAGGATTCTTTTTACTAATAGAGTGACCAAACAATCATGTGTCAATGCTGACTTATTTGACTTCCTTTGGTATTCATATCCCATTCTCTTTAAGAAATTATATAGGAAATTTGGCACATTGACTACTCTGTTATGGCGAAGATGACTTAACAATTTAAAGTGCACATTATATAACATGGACTTCCTACCATCACAAGTAAGGTACTTAATAATATGAACAGCACAAGAAGCCCATAACTGTGGGAGTGATAGTCTTTTAGTACCTTGTGACGTAGATTCTAGATGCTCCCTTGCCTCGCTGAATTCATCTCTTGCAGCTATTGCATTTGCCTTGACAGGGAATTCTTCTTCGTTCTTGGGTAAACTAGATACCTCAGCAATTGCATCTTCTGAAGCATCCACTATCAAGCCTTTGATAGTGGCTTCATCATGGTAGAATGAGGCTACAAATTGCCTCATCATACCTTCATTGTATTCCGTGAGTTTCAGAAAATAGTCAATCCATCCTACTTGTGTAAAGATTGGCAAGGTTAACTAGTCTCCCAATACCACATCATGCACTGTAGGTTCCCATCTAATAAGGTCTCCTCCCATGTTGCCAAATTAAACTTCAAATTCAAATTCTTCACAACCCTTCTGCTAACCCTCTATTATATATACTTGTACTTTTAATTTCAATAACCCTCTGTACATTCCTTTGCTATATTATACATGTATGCATCAACTCAAACCAGCATAAACTGACTCGGGATTGTAGGAAATTAACAGACAAAAGGTCATAGACGTAAGAAGGCAACAAAAGAAAAGGTGTATTGTCTGTGTTTTGTAACTAATGGTGGTGAACAATCATTTTTTGAGCATAATACACTATCCCTCCCCCCAACTAAAATCTTGAAGTGACCTCAGTTCAAGGCTTTGTACAACGAAGAGAAGGATTATAGTATATGGATGTAAGATTAATAATGAGAATTTTGCATTATTAAATGCAAGCACATATAGAAGCATTGAAATATCTGTGTTAAATAATGGAAAGTTAATATTTGTACCTATTTTAATGAAGTGAACTGGACTTGCACAAGCAGAATGTTGGAAAATGTGTCTGTAGCATAAGTTGGATTGGATGAGACTCATTATTATGAGGAACGGTGGAAATGACATACTGGCATGTGTGAACTAGCTGATGAATCTTGCATGCAATGAGATGACGAACAGTGGCTGCATGTGCTTGAAAAGTGGAGTGCATGGCACGGAATTTGAATGAGCTGACAAATAGTTGTTGCATGTGACCAAACAGATAGTTGCTGCATATTCCTTTTTGAATAGGTCCCAATGTGTATTGTGGCAACGTGGAGTTTACTGCCTTCGACAGGTCCCTATGGCTTATTGAAATAGTCTCCATGAAGATTGTGGCATCGGTGTTGTGTGTGCACGTGAAGAAAGGAAAGAAATTATACCTGAGTGACCTCAGGAGGTGAGTTGTGTAGCTCATCTGCTGAGTCACTTTGATAACCTGTAGGGTCTGCTTCCATGTTACTGCTTGGTGATAATATAGCAGTTTCTAATTCAAGGCTAGGAACAAAGTTTTGCTTTAGAAAATCATCTCTTATTGCTAGCTTGGTATAGAGTTTAATCTGTGGCCATTAACCAATAGTAAAAATTAGACTTCATCTATGGTCTACAGTTTTATAGCTCCACTAGAAAAGACTTGGTGTATTTCATAAGGTCCTAACCACCTTGATTGTAGTTTGCCCTTGTGATTCTTGTATTTGGAATCATATAACAAAGCCCAATCACCCACATGGAATTATTTATTCTTTATGAACTGATCATGCCATTTGGCTCTCTGATTTTGAACAATCTCTATGTGGTGCATAGCTGCCATTCTGATCTCATCTAACCCATTGAGAATATGGAGTCTTTCTTGTTGTGCTGCTATCAGATCCATGTCAAGTTCTAGTGTAGTCCTTAGTGTCTTATATTCAAATTCTATTAGCAAAACTGTTGTTTTACCATACACTAATTCGTAAGGTGTGAAACCAGTTGTTGTTTCCCATGTGGATCTGTATGCCCATACTGCCTCTAGTAATCTAGCTGCCCAATCCTTTCTATGAATGTTCACTATTTTGGTTAGAATATTCTCAATTCCTCTATTTGTAACTTCCACCTGCCCATTGGCTTGGGGGTGATAAAGTGTTGATTTTCTATCCCTGACTTCATATTCTTTAACCAGTGTGGAAATAAGTTCAGAAGTGAACTGGAGACCTTGATCAGTGACAATTTCTCTTGGTGCTCCATACCTAGTGAAGATATCTTCATACAAGAATTTGGTTACATTCCCATCTCTGGCAAATTGGAAGGCTTTGACTTCAACCCATTTTGTCAGATAATCAGTGCAAACTAAAATGTACTCCTTATTATTAGAAGCTGCTGAAATTGGCCCAATGAAATCTAGCCCCCATTTGTCAAATGGTGCTAGTGCAATCTGTGGCTGCAAAGGCATCTCATCTGACCTTGTTGGTTTGCCCATTCTCTGACATCCATCAAAACTCCTTGTATACTTGATTGCATCCTTATGAAGAGTTGGCCAATAATAGCCTGTTGTTAAGATCTTGAATGTTGTCCTTTTGGCTGCAAGTGACCCCCATAGGGCTCATCATGACAAGCTTTTAGGATGTCAAAGACCTCATCTTCTCTCATACATCTCCTCATAATATGATATGGACTAGTGTATAATAAATAACTAGTAATCCAAGAATATGGAAATCTTTTATGCACTAACTGTCTCCTTTCTCTAGGAGAGAAATGTGATGGTATCTGCCCTACTACCAAGTAGTTAGTGATAGCAACAAACCATGGTGTGTGTATATTGAGAGCAAACAAATGCTCATCTGGAAAAGAGTCATCCACAACACCCTCTTCTATTTGTGTAGGCAATCTAGACAGAAAGTCTGCCACCACATTAGCTTTCCTTGGCTTATCCACTATCGTTATATCAAACTCCTGTAGTAAGAGCAATCATTTGACTAGTCTACCTCCAACCACAGGCTTGTTCATCAAGTACTTGATTGCAGTATAATTTGTATGGATAAAGACCTGGTAACCAGTGATATAATGCCTAAACTTGTTGATAGCATAGACAACAACTAACATCTCTTTCTCTGCGACAGTGTAATTGAGTTATGATCCTTGTAAGTTTTTGCTGATATAATAGATAGCATACTCCTTATTACTTTCTTTCTATCCCAGTACAACTCCTATAGCAAAATTAGAAGCATCAGTGTGTATGTGGAAAGGCAATGTCCAATTTGGTCCTCTCAAGATAGGTGCATTTGTCAAGGCTATCATAAGTGTGTCAAAAGAGTGCTGACATTCTCTGGTCTAATCAAATTCCATATCTTTTGTGAGTAGAGTAAACAAAGATGCTGCAAGTTTTCTGAAGTCTTGAATGAATCTCATATAATAGCCTACATGTCCTAGAAAGCTTCTAACATCTTTCGGTTTCTGTGGTACAAGAAGTGTAGATATTATCTCAATTTTATTGGGATCCACCTGAATGCCATCACTTGATATAAATTGTCCTAGAACAACCACTTGAGTCATCATCATAAAGAATTTTTGATGACTCAATGATAGATTATGTTCTTGACATCTTTTTAGGACCTTCTCTAGATTACTGTCACATCTCATTTTATGGACTAGATTATTATTCTAGATTAGTGAACATTTTACTATGATTGTTTTACTTTGAGTAAGTTACACGTGTATGAAGGTAAATATCATGATGTTATATTTGCGTAAATTGGAAAGTTGATTAAATATTAAATATTATCGATGAGATTATAATGTTTTTCTTTGGCTATGTTTTGAGGAACTAACCTATTGATATTGAGTTGAGTGTGAATGAATGCAAGTACTTGTCGAAGACGAGAACATGGTTGAGGTAGAGATGTTCTAGCCACTTGGCAAGAACTGTTTGGGATGGATGACTCTGATGCACTCACACACTCACATAGTCTCATATTACATTTTTGAATGGCTTATTATGCATTATTGTATGGATAATAAAATGTGATTGATGGTTAGATGCTTAGAAAAATATTATGTTTTAATTGCTACAATAAGTCTATTTCGAATGCGTGATTTAATTATAACGATTAAAGTTCTTTCAATTATATTTAACATGGTGTATTTTTAAATATTGTATTTTATGATATTTAATAATAAATGTTTTCCTATTTTGTTTGAAAAATAATATCTATTTTAGATTTAAAACAACTATGTTTAAATAGATAGATATATTATTATTATTATTATTATTATTACAAATTACTTCTTGAGTTATTTTTAGTAATTATGTTTTATTAAAAATAGATAGATTATATTAATAATATTAATATTATGTTTAGAATCTAATTAAAAGAATTAAATTAATTTACTATCATGTAAATGACATAAATATATATTTATTGTCATGCAAGTGACAGAAAGATAATTAAGTTATTTTATTCTAATTTAAATAGAAATTGAGAGCCTTTTTAATTGCAATCTCATGCAAATGCGGGAGTTAATCTTTAGTTACCAAAAAATAGCCAAAACCTAAATTAGGGATGCTAAAATTAAGAGGAGATTTTGAATAAAAGAAGAAAAGGGCAGAGGATTGGACACCCACGACTTGGCAGCAGAAAGGGAATTTTTCTTCAGTGTTTTTTTGAGCATTGAAGGCAGAGAAGATTTTTATTTTGGAGCGATAGTTTTAGCAGTAGGAAGAAGGTGGACGTGAGTTATTTCTGGGCAGCGACAAGAGGAAAGAAGGGGCGGCGGCAACAGTAAAGAAATCAACCTTTGGAAAGCACTTATCCCCAGGTATTCTCCTTATTTTTATTGTCATGATTTAAAGGTTGTATATAACTGTTAAAACATAGTAAAAAATTGGCCTGTGATTATGTCTTTTTTGATCTGCGTTGATTTGGTTAGCCTTGTCAACGTTTTGCATTAAACCTACTCCTGGTGCTTGCACTTTTCTCTATGTTATTGTTGTTATTCATCTGTATGTATTTTGTGATCGATCTATTGATATTTCTAGCTTGAAAATAGATTCTGGAAACTGTATATTTTTATCCTTTGATCGACCTACCTTTGATTGCTATTCCTATTGCCAATTGCCTTAAAACTACGACGTTGATATTCGTCCATTCTACTGTTTTTATTCATTGATTCTATTTTTCTTGCTTTCTAGATTGTTTTCTAAGTAGACCGCCCCTCTTTCTGGCTGTTGTCTTAACCGTTGAAACCGAAGTTACCAATATACCGGTCACTGATAAATTATCATTTGGTAGATCTAAATTATTATAACCCTCATCTTCTTGTTTTTGCTATTTAGAAATCAGTCTTTTGCTAGAAGTCAACCTCTTCTTCTTGATCGAACTATGTGAAATTAACTCTTAAATTTAGTTAACAATAATAACCATTCTTGTTCAACCTTGTATTACTGTATCAAAGGCTCATGTAACTGTACTTATCTATTCTATTATTGTTCAAACAAACTATTTTAGTTACTATCATCTGTGTGACAATAAACCCATTGTAAACTTTTCTATCCTTATTTAAAATTTGTCACAGTTCCTGTCGCAGCTGTGACAGTAAGACTATGGCTTAATTTTTCTTTAACTTCCTGTCACAGTTTTGACAGTAAGGTTGTTTAAATGATTTAGAAAACCTATTACCTTATGAATATTAAATGAAATAGTCCTGTCACAGATATAACAGTAAGATTGTTAAATGCTTTAGAATACTTATCATGTTATGAATTTATGAATGAAGTATGGACTTGGTGATTAAATCCATTTAATAGTTCTATAGATGCAATTATGTGAATAGAATGATGAATTCTTGCTTGAAAAGTGTATTCTTATGATTGATGCTTTGGGAAGGGAATTATAGATGGACTATAGGAGAATATGTCTTATATTATTTCATTTTATTTATTTTTATCACCTGGATTTAGCAAGTGATATTTGTAATATTTAATGACTTATTGATTCATATTTATGAGATTTATCTTTGATTTATATTTTACTTGAGATGTAGTAAATTTAAGTGGATTATTTACTTCATTTTACTTTGTTTACTTGAGATGTTGTATTTAAATGGATTATTTACTTAATTTTAGTTTTGTGATGATTTGTGTGCTTTACATTTGGTATCAGAGCTCTAGGTTGAACACTAGGGCCTCTTTTTGGGACTATTATGCTAAGTTGCAAACTTGATGCAGATTATTCATCATGAATACTAGAAATACTGATTGTAGTGGAGGATCAGGAAGTGGTCAAAATAGAAGAAATTGTGGAGGTGCAAGTATTGGACAAAATAAAATGAATCGTGGAGATGCTAATAATGATAAAGATGGAAGATTAGACTGTATTCTTGCTCTCTTGACCCAACAGGATACTAGAATGACTACTCTTGAGCAAGAGATCAGAGGGAATCATGGAGAGTAGAATGCTAATGAAAACCCAAGGATTGAGGCACAAAATGAGAACCCAAGGATAGAATTCCAAGTTCTTGAGGTTGGAGTTAATGTTAACAATCAAGTAAGGATTGTAAAGGAGTTGGGGAAAGACCTCAAGAAGGTCTCACCATCTAAATTTGATGGGAAGACAATTGGAGATGGATCTGAAGCGTGGATCATAGAAATGGAGAAATACTTTGGGCTTCGAAACCTTTTAGATCACATGAAGGCCATGTGGGGATCATATTAGTTGACTGGTGAAGTAGCAACATGGTGGGACAATGAGAAGGCAGATAAGAAACTGTTATCTGTTGAAATAACTTGGGAAATATTCCTACAACTTTTTAGGAAAAGATGGTTACCACAGCTCTTCTTCGAAAAGAAGATGATAGAGTTTTAGAATTTGGTTCAAGGAGGGATGTCTGTAACTAGTTATTAGGAGAGGTTCTCGCATCTACTTAAGTATGTTCCACAGTACTAGATGGACAAGAGATTTTGAATCAAGAAGTTTATATTAGGCCTAAGACCCCAAATTGGAGCAGAGGTAGATATTCATAATCCACTCACTATGGATGCAGTTTTTGAGAAAATAATTAAACAAGAGCAGAAGTTGCAACAAGTATCCAGTTACCATAAGCAGAGAGATGCGAAGTTTGCCAATAAGAGACCTCAAAATAATCAGTAGAACTACCAACAGAATTATAATCAGAATAACAATCAAGGTAATGGCAATCAGTAGATCAAGAATTTGAAGAGAGGTAATAACTCTTAGGATGGAAATGGTGGAAACCAGCAAGGAGGAAACAAAAGAGGAGGCTATAACAATAGAAACAACAACCAGTGGGAAAGTACTAAAGGACTAAAAGCACCTAAGGGTGGATGCTATGTTTGTGGAGGAGAGCATTATTCTAATTCACGTCCTCAGAGATCAATGGGAAGAGGAAACAAAAATTAGTAAGGAGCACCTCAACATCAGATTCATGCCGTAGTGGACAATCAACAAGCTGACTTTCAAGAAACACCTATTCAGTTTCAAGGTAAGCTCTATGGGCTACCTATTTCTATTTTGATTGATACTGGTGCCACATAATGTTTTGTAGACCTTAGAGTAGTAGCCAAGTTATCTATTAGACCTAGGCATATGGAAAACTCTTGGATGGTACAATATGGCAATAGAGCAGAAAAGAGAGTAGACTCATGTCTAGCATGCAATGAGTTAGAGCTTCCGAGTTTTTAGATGCAAGTTAATCTGTATGTAGCACCTTTAGGATCTTATGATGTGATTTTGGGAATCAACTGGTTAGTTGAACATAAGTCTCTAGTAAACTGTGAAGACAAAGTTGCTAGATGGTTGGATGACCTAGGAAATTAAGTGGAAATTAATGGAACTAAGAGACCTTTAGAGCTTAGACAAATCTCTGCTATGCAATTGAAGAAAGCCAAGAGGAAAGGGTGTTCCATTTATGTCGTCCAAGTAAAGGACCTTGACAAAGAAGATCCAATATTTAATGACTACCCAATCCTTAGAGATTTCTGAGATGTATTCCCTGTGGAGTTGACAGAGTTACCACCAAAGAGAGAATTTGACTTCTCACTTGATTTGCTACTAGAGACTGAGCCTCAGTCTAAGGCACCCTATAGGATGACTACCATAGAACTGTATGAGATTAAAGAACAATTGTAGGAGTTGCTAAATCAAGGGTTCATTAGACCTAGTGTGTGGCCATGGGGTGCATCGGTTATCTTTGTAAAGAAGGATGGTACTTTGCGATTATGCATTGATTATATGATGCTTAACAAAGCCACTATAAAGAATTGGTACCCACTCCCAAGAATAGATGAGCTCTTCAATCAGATGAAAGGAGCTATGATGTTATCGAAGATAGACCTTAGATCCGACTATCACCAATTGCGGATTAAGGATGAGGACATCTCTAAAACAACTTTTAGGACTTGATATGGTCACTACGAGTTCACAATGGTACCATTTGGGTTGACTAATGCTCCAACAACCTTCATGAATTTGATGAATAATATTTTCAGAGATTGCTTAGATGATTTTGTGTTGATCTTCCTTGATGACATATTGATATACTCTAAATCAGTGGAAGAGCATGAAAGACATTTGAGAATAGTCTTACAACGCTTGAGAGAGTGTAAGCTTTATGGTAAACTATATAAGTGTACATTCTTTCAAGATAAAGTGCACTATCTTGGTCATGTGATCTCGACAGAAGGGATTGCAATTGATCTTGTGAAGATAAATGCAATAACAGAATAGCCTACACCCAAGAGTGTAACAGAAGTTAGAAGTTCTATGGGACTTGTAGGTTATTATAGAAAGTTTGAGGGTTTTTCAACTATAGAAGCACTGATTACCTCGCTACAAAAGAAGGGTAAGAAGTTTGAATGGATAAAAAGGTGTGAGCAAACTTTCCAAGTGCTAAAGGAAAAGCTCACAACTGCTCCTATCTTGACCATACCAGATCCTAATGGTCACTTCATAGTTATAACTGATGCATCGGGAGGAGTAGGAGTGTTGATGCAGAATGAGCAAGTGGTTGCATATGAGTCAAGAAATTTAAATCAATATAAGTTAAACTATGCTCCACATGATCTTGAGTTAGCTGCCATAGTTCATGCACTTCAGATGTGGAGACATTATCTTCTAGGTAAGCCCTTTGAGTTGAAGACAAATCATTTAGGGCTCAAGTATATATTTACTCAGCCTAACCTTAATGCATGCCAAAGAAGGTGGTTAGAGTTCCTTAGTGAGTATGACTTTGGAATTGAGTATATAAAAGGAAAGGAGAATAGAGTAGCAGATGCTCTTAGTAGAAGAAGACATCTCACTGCCATGGTATCAATGAGATCCAATTTGAAGCAGAAAGTAATTCAAAATCTTCAAGGGGATATGCACTATGAAAGAGTAAAGCAAGCTTTGGAAGTGGACCCCTTAGATCATAGGTTTGATGGTTATGTGATTGAGTCAGATGGACTTTTGAGATATTAGGGAAGGATGTATATTCCTAACTCAGGAGAGTTGAGGAAGTTAGTGCTTGAGGAGATCCACAAGACACCTTATTCGAGGCACTTTGGAGTGACCAAGATGGTTGAAGGTTTGAGACCCTTGTACTTTTGGCCTAGACTTAAGAGGGATGTGACAAAATTTGTGGCTCGATGTTTGGAGTGCCAACAAGTCAAAGCTGAGCATGTGCATCTAGTGGGATTGTTGTACCCACATAGTGTTCCTGAGCATAAGTGGCAAATAATAAGTATGGATTTTATTCAAGAGTTACCCATGTCTAAAAATCAGCATGATGTCATCTTAGTGGTTGTGGACAAGTTGACAAAGGTAACACATTTCATTCCAGGGAATCTTTCAGATGGTTCTTTAGTTTTAGCTAAGAAGTTTGTTCAGGAGATTTTTTGATTACATGGAGTGCCTGAGATGACCATTTTAGATCGAGACACTCGCATGACATCTAGATTTTGGACAACTCTTAATGCAGCTTTGGGCACAAAGTTGAATTTTAGTTCAACATATCATCCTTAAATGGATGGTCAGACAGAAAGAGTCAATCAAGTTGGAGAACTTCTTAGAATGTATTGTATGGATCAGTAGTATAAATGGGAGGAGTATCTTCCATTGGTAGAGTATGCATATAACAATTCATACCATACATCTTTGGAATGGCACCATTCGAAGCTCTTTATGGACGTAGGTGTCAGACACCTATCAGTTGGGATAAGGTGGAGGACAGAATAGTGATTGGTCCTGATATGTTAAGGGAAATGGATGATCAGATGAGATTGATCAAAGAAAAATTGAAGCAAGCTTTAGATCATCAAAAGAGTTATGTAGATAGAAATAGGATACCTAGACAATTCTCAGTTGGTGAGAAAGTCTTCTTGAGGGTCAAACCTCAAAAGAATTCAGTTTTGTTTGGCAAAGTGTCCAAACTAGCTCCTCGATTTGTAGGACCGTTCAATGTCTTGGAAGTGATCAATCCTGTAGCATATAGACTTGCTCTACCACCTGCACTTGCCAGAATCCATAATGTTTTTCATGTGTCCTTGCTTAAGCTTTATCATCCTGACGCGTCACATATTCTTGATTGGTGTGCTTTACAGGTTCAGGATCCAGGAGTGGTGCTAGTGGAGCCCACCCAAATTTTGGAGAGGCGCAACATTAAGTTGCGTAACAGGGATGTGGTGCAATATAAGGTCCAATGGGACCAATATTCAGAGGACAGTGGCACATGAGAGGATGCGGAGGAGATTGATAGATCTTTTCCTCATTTGAGGATTTAGCATAGATTTCTTATTCATGCATAGATTATGATACTTTGAGTTGCTGTTATTGTTTTATGATACTTTGGATATGTTGTTAGTAGTGGTAGATTGATACAATATTATTTTGTTGTTTGTGTAATAAGACATTGGGATGATGTCTCTTCCTAGTGGGGAATGATGTCACATCTCGTTTTATGGACTATATTATTATTCTAGATTAGTGAGCATTTTATTATGATTGTTTTACTTTGAATAAGTTCCACGTGTATGAAGGTAAATATTATGATGTTATATTTGCGTAAATTGGAAAGTTGATTAAATATTAAATATTATCGATGAGATTATAATGTTTTGCTTCAGCTATGTTGCGAGGAACTAACCTATTGATGTCGAGTTGAGTGCAAATGAATGCATGTACTCATCGAAGACGAGAACATGGTTGAGGTAGAGATATTCTAGCCACTTGGCAAGAACTGTTTGGGATGGATGACCTTGATGCACTCACACACTCACATAGTCTCATATTGCATTTTTGAATGGCTTATTATGCATTATTGTATGGATAATAAAATGCGATTGATGGTTAGATGTTTAGAAAAATATTGTGTTTTAATTGCTACAATAAGTCTATTTTGAATGCGTGATTTAATTATAAATATTAAAGTTCTTTCGATTATATTTAAAATGGTGTATTTTTAAATAGTGTATTTTATGATATTTAATAATAAGTGTTTTCCTATTTTGTTTGAAAAATAATATCTATTTTAGATTTAAAACAACTATGTTTAAATAGATAGATATACTAATAATAATATTATTATTACAAATTACTTCTTGAGTTGTCTTTAGTAATTATGTTTTATTAAAATAGATAGATTATATTTATAATATTAATATTATGTTTAGAATCTAATTAAAAGAATTAAATTAATTTACTATCATGCAAATGACAGAAAGATATATTTACTGTCATGCAAGTGACAGAAAGATAATTAAGTTATTTTATTCTAATTTAAATAGAAATTAAGAGCCTTTTTAATTGCAATCTCATGCAAATGCGGGAGTTAATCTTCAGTTACCAAAAAGTAGCCAAAACCTAAATTAGGGACGCTAAAATTAAGAGGAGATTTTGAATAAAAGAAGAAAAGGGCAAAGGATTGGACACCCACGACTTGGCAGCAGAAAGGGAATTTTTCTTTAGTGTTTTTCTGAGCATCAAAGGTAGAGAAGATTTTTATTTTTGAGCGAGAGTTTTAGTAGTAGGAAGAAGGTGGACGTGAGTTATTTCTAGGCAGCGATAAGAGGAAAGAAGGGGCGAGGGCAACAGTAAAGAAATCGACCTTTGGAAAGCGCTTATCCCTGGGTATTCTCCTTATTTTTATTGCCATGATTTAAAGGTTGTATATAACTATTAAAACATAGTAAAAAATTGGCCTGTGATTATGTCTTTTCCGATCTGCGTTGTTCTGGGTTGACCTTGTCAACATTTTGCATTAAACATGCTCCTGGTGCTGGCACTTTTCTCTCTATTATTGTTCTTATTACTCTGTATGTATTTTCTGATCGATCTACTAATATTTCTAGCCTGAAAACAAATTCTAGAAACTGTATATTTTTATCCTTTGATCACTATTCTTGTCAACAATTGCCTTAAAACCACGACGTTGATATTGGTCCAGCCTATTGTTTTTACTCATTGATTCTATTTTTCTTGCTTTCTGGATTGTTTGCTAAGTAGATCGCCCCTCTTTTTGGCCGTTGTCTTAACCATTGTGTAATGCCCCTCACTTTTTGGCTTGTGTTAGATGTGATTTCTATTATTACTGTGACAGTTCTAGAACAGTGGATAGTTTTTTTTTTACTTCATAATTACAGATTCGAGACATCTGGACTAGTATGTATTGGTTTATGTTCTCCTTATTCTTGTTGGACTATGTTCGAGGGAAGTACTGAGACATGTGCTATGAGTTTTGATGATACCGTGATTATTTCAGTTTTGATGAGATGGATATGCTTAGTGATGGTTAGAAAATATCATGTTTATGTTTCTGATTATAGTCTTGTGTTGGAGCAGAGACGGTGTAGTACTGCTCGGATCGAGCACCCTACTACGCCGCGATTCTCCGTCTCGCTGTGTGTGATATATATGTGTACAGTTGATCATAGATAACCTATTGGTTTTCACGCAGGTTGCAGGTACCGGGCCTCGACTCCACCTGATTTAGCAGGTCTGAGCGGGCCCTACACCATGGATAAGGTGATGAGATAATATGAGGTCTTTACCGTTAGGTCAATTTCAGTCCTTGTCGTGGTCTTGTGTACTTGTCATCATCTAGAATCCTTGCCATAATCTTGTGTGGTGTTGTGTTGTGATTCGACGCTGTCCCTTGGTTCTAGTAGTTGGTCGTCGCGAGTTGAGGAGTGTTGTTTAGTTGTTATGCTTGTTTGTGTATCTCTTATTTTGACCTTATAGCATTTGGTTCAGTCGTATGAATTGGAATATTGTTTTTGAAAAGCCTTTTATTGGCATAATCAATTATTGTAAGGTTTTAATGTCTATAAGTCTTATGTGGTTACTAAGAGGTAATTAGTATATATATTTGACTTATTATTTATTTTGGGTGAATAATTTAAAGTTTGCAGTTGCCGGATATAATGAGAGATTTGAGAATCTCTATGTTGGGAAAAAAATTTCAAATTTGCTTTAGGAAGTGGGATTGTGCAGTGATTTGGGAGTTATTAAAATTAATGGCTATTGCCTATTTTTGGTCTCGGGAAGTTTGGCGTGAAGGGGGTTTTTTATGTCGGTTATTTTGGGCTGGGAGGAGGAGGAGGTTGCAGAGGAATGATTTGCGGGAGAGAATCATTGGCAGGAGAAAGGGAAGGATATAGGAAAAGAAAATTGGACTCCAGTGCCTGAAAGTACGGGTATGTCAATGTTGTTGTATAGCTGATTTCTGTGAACTCTTTTATTCTTGTTTTAGTTGTATTCTGAGAAATTAGATTGTTTTGTTGCTTAGATTCTCGTCATTGCGACTCCGAGCTCGAGTCATCCTCCTGAGCATCCTAACCCCTCTTTGGATGTCAACCCGTAGTTCTTTCTTTGCAAATCTGTAATCTAACTGCCTTTTGTAGATCATGCTGTTCTGAGCAAGCTTGTCTTTCAGAAAAATAACAATAGTTTAGTTTAAAAACAAATTCTTTTGCTTCTTAAGAGACCCTTGGCAGATGCTCTTGCGGGTCGAGACGACAAGGTTGCTAACCTGCAAAATCATGTTGTTGTACTACTGAAGTCTATCTTCTAGATATCCAAAATATTCCCTTACCCTATAGCCAAATCGAGCATCGGTCGAAATGGATTACCTTGCTTTCGAATTCCCATCTCCTAATTTCCACCACCGTTCTTTGCTTCCCTTAAATGTCACATCATTTGTAGCACTGTGGGAAAAGGAGATCAAACTTTGTGTTCCAAGGCTTTCTCAGATATCTCAATCTGTTATATTCCTTGAGGTTTTAATCAAATCCTTTTTATTTCTTGTGATTTTTTTTTTGAGACTCCTTTTCGATCCTTGCTGTTATGGCCCACCCTGTAGGGGAACTTTCTTCTTGCTACAACAGATTCTTTCCCTCGTTCGAAGCTCCACCTTGGCACCACAAATTTCTGACCCAGAGTAATTTATCTGTTTGATGCCTTGCCAAAACTCTCAGCCTATCTCTGATTGTGCGATTCTTTGTCACCCTAGTGATACCTTTTCTTTTTGCCAAAGTTTTCTATTTGTTCCTCTCAGCATCAAGTCGTTAAAACTTCCTAAATCATCCGTGATTGTATCAAAATCTGGCAAGCATTGGCTTACTGTCTCAATTTCTTCTTACCCTATGGCAGCCGTGTACCAGTGGAAATCGCTGATCTGAGGAGTAGTCCGGTGTGAAGTGAATCTGGTTCTTGTCGCGCTCGTAGGAGTAGTATTTCCTTCTTATCCTTCGCACTCAGACGCTTAGCGCTCCATCTAGTCTCCTGGATTGTCTTTGCTAGTTCTCAGTTAGCGCTACTGCCTTTGCACCCTGTCAATCTGTATCAATATGTTCATTCTTCTAAAATCTTATTGCTGGAAGTCAGTCCCAGTCTGTAGGCGTTGATGTGTAAGATGAGTTTTGGTTGTTTTAGAAAGATTCTATATTTTCTTTTCAATGAATATCTGCATAGGATAAGTCGCAGATTTATTTTCTTTAGTCGACTTAAGTTAGGCTTATGTTAGCTCTGGGTCGAAAGTAGTACATTCTAATTCCTTGTTAAGAGCTGGTTCCTTCGTTAGGTTATGTGTTTAAGGCAGTTGTGTATAGAACTTTGGATAAATGCTATCTACAATTTTAAACCTTTACTTCGCTGTATTCGGTGTATAGGTAGACCGCTATTCTTAGTATGTTGGTATTGTCTAGTATTGCAGCAAATTGTTAGTAAGATAAAACGTACTTTTAGGGTGGCTAGCGTAAATTTTATTGAGTAGGCCTTCCTTGTTATAGAAGATAGAGATTAGAGTAATATTGGCGTCTTGGCTATAGAATGTTTTAGGCGAGAGTTTTAATGCTTCTTTTGTGTATAGTAAAATTTCTTTATGCCTAGATTAAAGTTGTAACATGGGAATTTCCTTAATCATTGTTGTGAAACTTCTTAAGGTTATATGTTCGTATAGGAGTAAAATTGTGTTAAAAGACTAGAAGTAGTGGTGAAGAAATTATTAAGTTTTTTTTTTTTTGTCTATGACCTTCGTTATCTATCACATCTACCCTAATGTAGAAATGTTATGCCTTAGTATAAGGGCATTTTATTGTTAGAATTAAATGCATTTAGTTTAATTTTGGTTAAACGCATTAATTAGGTTTAAGTTTTAATTTCTTCCAATGTATTTTTAGGTTGGTGTGGTTATTGGATTAGTGTGTAGAGTTTTCCTTTTTAACGTTAATTAATAGCGAGATTGCTATGTAGACAATTGGGAATTTATATGGTTAGTTTAATTCTCTAGTAGAGCACGTGTTGATCTAGGCTTTAGCTAAAGTTCATGTCATTTATATATATGGTTCCATTTTAAATTTTTATTTTAAATCAAGCTGTATTGAAGTTATTTATTAACCTAGTAATTGGTGAAATTTTGACTTCTCTTGGCAATTATAACCTGTAATCAATGTAATTAATTCTTACTTTTTCTTAATTAGGGTGATTGAGGTGAGTTGTATCAATGTTAGTGTGATAACTGTTGTTTTGTGGTGATGTGTCCTTTAGTCTTGATTAGTTGTTCAAAAATTTTATTGGTTACTGATGAGTACCATCGATGCAAGGGGGAGAGTGTATGTCATTGGTTTTGAGTCTTATTGTCATGCCTTGTATAGTTAATGCAATGGTGGTCATGTGAGTTTCATAAGAGGTCAAGTTGGGAAGCGTCATGCTTTGTCTAGTGGATGACTCTTGGATCCAGACACCTTGTATTCTAGTGTGTTATAGTGTCATGCATACATTGGGGTTGTGATACTTTCGTCCTCTTTATTTCTTGTGACCTTTGTCAATATCAGGGTCATCCAAGCCTAGTACCACATCAGTAGGGTATTGGTGTTTTCGGTAATCTATTAGTCACCGACTCCAGAGGCTGATTTCTTGATATCCTTCTTGATACTTGTGCCATATTGATCCTTGTGGTATTACTCCCTAATGTTTTGAAAAGTTATGGGAAACTCATATGGTTGTGGCTTGATGAGTATGTTCTGTGTCAGAACCGAGTTGTAAACCTTAATCTTTTGTTGTGGCTAATCAGAGAACGCTAAGGGAGTGGCTTCCATGGTGGGCCGGCGCCTAGTGAGAGGTCGCCTGGGTAACCCCATGGAGGTTGTAAACAAGTGGAAACCTAATAATGTACCTAGGAGGGTTGGGTAGTGATACACTTAACAAGATAAATAATGTTACCTCACCCACACCTTGAGTGCTCTCATAGGCCAAGGGTGGGTTGAGAAGGCCTGGTTGGCAAGGCCGACCTCCTCGTCTTCATGAGAGGACATGTCGGCTCCGCATGTGTCACCCTATGGGGCCAGCACCTAGAGAGAGGCTGCCAGGGTAACCATAGATGGGGGCCAGCTTCTGGTGAGAGATAGCCTGGGTAACCCATGCTAGGGCCATGGATGACACTCTCCTTATG
Organism: Cunninghamia lanceolata; assembly: GCA_027924645.1. Classification (NCBI taxonomy): domain Eukaryota; kingdom Viridiplantae; phylum Streptophyta; class Pinopsida; order Cupressales; family Cupressaceae; genus Cunninghamia; species Cunninghamia lanceolata. Next base: position 2,549,816 of record BSBN01000007.1, read on the forward strand.
CAGCTCTGTTATGTTCTTCTTTCTTTGTTAGTACCTTTGGAGTGTGGTCGTGTTTTCATGATTGATCTGGTCTGTTGTTAGTGATCCGTCTGGTTGGGTACTGTCAGTTTTGTGTAGTCTTTCATCATGGTTGTCTTCATGGAGTCTGGTTGTGGTATTGTGTTCTTGATGGCAGCCTTGACCTAGTGGTAATCCTCTTGTTATCTCCTAGCTCGGTGGGGTGGGCCTCGGGGTTCCACATGGTTGGGAGGTAGAGCTATCCATTGGTGTTCTGGAGATTCAGTAGCATCGTGTGCGGAGATGTTCCAATTTCAGATGGTTCTCATTCTTCAGCAGTGTTGTATATCTTTCTTATGTACTATTTTGTAAATCAACGAGATCGATCTTGAAATCATGTATTCTTGCAAGCTTGTACTCTTGAAATCTTGTATTCTTATTACCTTGTAATCTTGTAATCATGTAATTTGGAATTGGGATATGTAATCAAGCATAATGTGTTGTAAAAGATATTGGATTAATTTTCTCTGCAGATTGATGATTTCTCCCTTATGGATGTACTTAATTCCTAATGCAGTTATGCTGCCCTAAAGTGGTTAGAAGTGTACCTTTTCTTTTCAATGTGTTCATAATATCTTTGGATCCTGCATTGTACTTTATTGTTTAAAAAAAAAAACAGTTCTGTTTTCTGCTTTGTTTAGTCTAACACTCTAGGGCTACATGGCGAGGCATTACACATTGAAACTAAAGTTACCAGTATACCGATCACTGATAAATTATCATCTGGCAGATCTAAATTCTTATAACCGTTATCTTCTTGTTTTTGCTATTTAGAGTTTAGTCTTTTGCTAGACGTCGACCTTTTCTTCTTGATCAAACTATGTGAAAGTAACTCTTAAATTTAGTTAACATTAATAACTGTTCTTATTCAACCTTGTATTGCTGTATCAAAGGCTCTTGTAACTATACTTATCTATTCTATTGTTGTTCAAACAAACTATTTTAATTATTATCGTCTATGTGATAGTAAACCCGTTGTAAACTTTGTTGTCCTTATTTAAAATCTGTCGTAGTTCTGACAGTAAGACTATGGCTTAATTTTTCTTTAACTTCCTGTCACAGTTTTGACAGTAAGGTTATTTAAATGATTTAGAAAATCACCTTATGAATATTAAATGAAATAGTCCTGTCACAGATGTGACAATAAGATTGTTAAATGATTTAGAATACTTATCATGTTATAAATTTATGAATGAAGTATGGACTTGGTGATTAAATCCATTTAATAGTTCTATAGATGCAATTATGTGAATAGAATGATGAATTCTTTCTTGAAAAGTGTATTCTTATGATTGATGCTTTGGGAAGGGAATTAGAGATGGACTATATAGGAGAATATGTATTATTTTATTTATTGGGGAAAGAAAGTATATTTTTATCTAGGAGTGTTTTGGGTTACTTTTGGGCTAGGATGCTGAATGTGGATATCAGAGATGACTTTTCCTCTTTTCGGGAATTAAACCGATAACTAATTGATTTAAATGTTTAGATCTAAATGAGTAGTCATTGAAAAAGATGAATATTTTGTCTAGCAAACTTTACATATATATATATATATATATATATATATATATATATGTCACATCCTATTGTAAGAAAATCTGCATTTCATTATTTAGAATTGCACATTAGACATTAGGTTGCATCGGGTGTTCCCTCCTGCCAGTTGTTTCTAGGTAGCTAGACATTTCGTGCAGGGCTGGGTTTCCTTCATGTCATGAAGGGATCTAGGGAAGTTTAATTGCTTCATGGTTGGGTGGAAAAGCACCTGAGCCATGTTCTCGTCTCTCAGCTCACAGTCCAGAACCATTTGGGTTCATGGTTACTGGAGAGTGTTTTGATTTATTATACTTGTTGTACATATTTATTATAACTTGTAATTGGATGTATTTTGGCATGAAAGCTAATAGAATTTGTATATTATTTTATAGTGCTATAACCTGGATTGAGCACGTGCTATTTGTAAGATTTAATGACTTTTATTGATTCATATTTATGAGATTTATCTTTTACTTGTGATGTAGTAAATAAGTGGATTATTTACTTCATTTTACTTTGTTTACTTGAGATGTTGTATTTAAATGGATAATTTACTTCATTTTACTTTTGTGATGATTTGAGTGCTTTACAATTACTGAGAGTTGTTTCAATAGTTTCTCCATAGGTGGTGAAATCATCCATGTAGATCTCCATAGAATCATGAGCATAGTTTGAAAAGATACTTAGCACTGCCCTCTGGAAGGTGGCTGGGGCATTGCATAACCCAAAAGGAAGGATACAATAAGCATATGTACCCCAAGGGCATGTAAATGTGGTCTTATACTAATCTTTTGGAGCTATTTTTATCTGATTATATCTACTAAAACTATCTAAGAAGGAGAAGTACTTTTTTCCTGCTAGAGAATCAAGTACTTGGTCAATGAAAGGTAATGGAAAATAATCTTTTCTTGTGGATGTGTTGAGTTCCCTGTAGTCTATACATACCCTCCACTTGGCTCCTTTCTTAGGGACAATAACTAAAGGTGACACCCATTCACTGTTAGAAATAGGGTAAATGAAGCCAACATCAAGGAGTTTTTGTAGCTCAGTTTTAACTATGTCTCGTAAGGCATGATTCATTCTCCTTTGTGGTTATCTTATTGGCTTGAAACCATCATTTATGTAGATCCCATGCATGCACAAGTCTAGATCAATTCCTTTCATGTCATTGTAATCCCATGCAAACGCTGATGCATGTGCCTATAGCACAATGTTCAGGGAAGTCTGTTGTTCCTCAGTTAGGGCATTGTTAATATTCATTTTGCATGGCATGATTTCCAATGTTTTAGAAGCTAGTTGGATAGATGAAAGTTCACATACACTAATGTTGGGAACACATTCCTGAGGTAGTAGAGAGTGGAAAAGGTGGGATAATTGCTCTAAGGAATGTGCATGTATGATATTTTGCAATGGATCTTGTAGACATGGCAGACAATCTTGTTGCAGCGGGTCCCTACCGTAATGGTTTGGTATAATGTGGTCAATTAAGTCATCCTCATCTTGGGTTGCTAACAAGGAACTACGTTTAATGGTCATGAGAGTTTGTAGGGAATAGTGGTCTTCTTCTTCTAAGGTAGGCCATATGATTTGCTCCAGATTGTCATGAGGTTGAGCTAGTAGATAGAGGACCAATTTCTTGGTTATAGTTCCATTTGAGATTATCATGTTTCTAGACCTACAACCTATGAATGCATCTACTGTTGCTAACCATGGTCTGCCTAAGATAAGTGGATAACCTGCAAGATTAACTTTTGGTTGCAAAACTATGAAATCTGTAAGGTACTCCCATGAGTCTAATGCTATGACTATGTCTTCAATGATTCCCTCAGGTTTTACTATTGACCTATCTGCCAATTGTAAAACAGTTGGTGTAGGCATGAGGTTAAGTAGCTAAAGTAGTTGCATTGTTTCTTTAGTCATGACATTGATCTGGCTGCCTCTAAGTCAATCAAGGTATTTTTGATGAGAGTTCCATTAATCTTAACATCCATTACTAGATTGCCAGGGTCTATGTATTTAGGGACAGTTATGTTCCCTAGCATGATATCAGTAAGGTTCCCTAGGACATGGACTGTCTGAGGGTCCTACCTCTTTCTTGCTAGCTTTTTATGACAAATGTCTCTCACTGTCTTGGTATAGATGATAAAGTCCTTGATAGCTTGGATAAAGGGTATCTTGATACTGACATTCTTAAGTTGAACTAATAGGTCTGTCTCTGCTTGGGTTTGATGTTTTGGAATGGCTAGACATTCAAGGAAAGGGGGATATGGATTTGAGATAGTTTGATTTACCTGATTTGATTCAAGTTCCAGAGGTGAAGTGTCTAATGTCTCAACTATGGGTTGTTCATCCACCACCTCAGTGATTTGGGGAGATGAAGGCCCAACTAACATTTTCCCTAACCTGAGGTGGACATCACTCACCTCTACCCCATAAGTGGAGTATTGAATATCCTCGTTAGTGTATGCCTATTGAACAGGCTTGTTATTAGGGTTAGGTGCAGGTTGGGTAGGCAGTTGTAGTGCTCTTAGTGGCTGAGTTGTAGGATCGGATGGATTTGGCATAATGGTTTGTTGTTGTGGTTGAGAAGGCAGCAAAGGTTGTGAGTAATTCATATTTTGGTTTTGCCATTGATGTCCCTTTTGCCATTGTGGTTTCCATTGGTTTTGTTATATTGGCCATTGAGGGTTGTAGTTAGGTCCTTGGAAATTTTGTTAGGGCCATACATTTAGTTGCTGTTGATTCTAGTTTTGTTAAGGGTTTTACCATTGGTTTTGGGTATTTGGCCAAGGCTGAGGGTTCCAACCAACGAAATTATGATTACCTACTAGAAATGATGCAATGCAAGTTAGAGGTCCTGTGGCATACCTTGTCTTTGTTTCCATGGTTTCCTTTGTGCAACATAGTACAACTGACCATCTTCACCTTCAATTGGGTTGAAAGTGTGGTTTCTTTGACTTATTTTCTATAATACTGGCCACCCTTCTACACTTGCAATTGGCTTTTCTTTGTCTACAATTGGGACAGTATTCAGTGAGTATTACATCGGCCTCCTCCTGCTTCTTCTTCAAGTGTAGAGTATCCAGTTGATTAGCTAGGTGACTGATAATATCTTCTTTCATGTTGGTCACTAGGTTGCTCAATTCCACCCTTGAAACTCAATTAGATGTCTTGCCAATGGTAGATTTTCTCTCTCCCCTTGTTCTCTTGGTGAAAGTCCTTGAGTAGTTTTTGCAAACTTTGCAGACATCCTCAAAGGGTAATTGAGATATATCTCCTACCCCAATAAGGTTAAGAGCATCCATGTAGTCATCATTGACTCCTATCAAAAATACAAGTTTTAGAGATTCATCTGAGAGTTTATTATGTGGGTTTTTCTTTAGGCAGAACTGGAACCTTTCTACATAATCATCCAATGGTTCATCCTCTTTTTGAGTCATCCTGAAGATGCCATCCATTCTCCTATCAATTCCTCTACAGTAATCTTGGTATTTCTCCAATAATTTTGTTTTCATTATGTCCCAATCTGGAATAGCATCCTTGCCTAGTCCCATAAACCATCTCAAAGAAACATCTTTCAAAGTAGCAGGAAATAGCTCGAGCCTATGAGGATCAGTTGTGTAGTCATAGCTTCTACACAAGACATCAAACTCGAACAAGAATGTATCTGGATCTTCATTCACCAAGCCATAGAAGACTAGTAATGCTGAAGGAGGTATATTCTTTAGAGCAACAACCCTCTCCTAGTTGGTAATTGGAAACTTAAAGGTCACATGCTTGGGTGGATCATCCACTGCATTAGCCATGGTTAGGAAGGTTCTTTCTATATTGTCAGTAGATGTTGATGAGAGGGAAGATTCTTCTTCAGTAATACCCTCACTCTGATCATTGTAGTCACCAATATCTATTGTAGCTTGTTGGGTTGATGGAAGAAACCTTCCCAAAGCGTCTCTTTGCCTCCACATACAATAGGTATGACTTTGTGTAGCAACGACTCTTGCAAAATGTTAGTGAAACTTTTCTAGTATTTGGTGAGGTGAAACCTAAGTGTCCTATCTTCTTAAAGCAAAAATATTTAAACTAGGAAAGCTTGGAGATAAAGGGAACTAGTCTCTAAAAATAGTGTCATCCCTGGCAACAACGTAAAAAATGTAGTGTCTTTGCTATGTCTAGTAAACTTTGTGGTAATCACACAATCCAAAGGAATAACCTACTGAATAGTCCACTATTACCCTTGAAAAGACCTCATTGAATTATCAACCAGGACTAGTAAGCTTGTGATGGCACTGGCACTATATGTGCTTTCAAAGATCAAACTATCTAACTCATCTAGTACAATATCATAAATCAAACTACTCAATGACAAAATAAAGTAATGCTGCTACTATTGCTATAGGTACTTGCAATGTAAGACTGTAACTATGACTGTTAAGAAATGAATTCTAAGAATTAGCTTGGTATTGATAACTTATCCTATCCTTTGAAGTATCACAAGTCAAATGAACTAAAACAATTCAAGAATCTAATTGATCTTGCATTCATGAAATACCTGCTACAACAATAATACATGCAAGAAATAAAGTGAAGGATAGTTATCGTGAGTGGCCCTTGCTCAGGTGACCACCTCACTGATTTTAACTCAAATCTAGTTCTCTAGATTAACACAATCAAATTGATTCTAATTCATTCATTACATAGTCTTCTCAAATCACATAAAATCTTGTTGAACTGTAGTATTCATAAACTCATAAATAAAAATGACAACATTGTTTTCATAAATTTGGAAAAGATTTAGATTGCTATATCTACGACAAAACAAAAACTATTTCAAACTGGAACTTAACTAACAACCTCACTACCTCGACCATCAAGCCATACATATAGGCACGTGGGAGTTTATTGAAATAGGTCTCTTAATTGAAATCATAAAACACCACTCCGTACAAACCAAAGTGTAATGAATGCTAACAACAATAACTGAAAAAGAAGGAAAGAAGAGTCCTAATAAAATTGGAACTCCTTGTTGAAACAAGGGAATGTGGACTGGTTGAATCAGTCCGGCTGGTCTTCTAGTTGCAACAGAATCCTTCAAGCTTTCAATCATCTTTATTGATTACCATCACGATGCATGATTATCTCCATCAAGTGTCTTCATGCCGTGGTTGCTGCACTTAGTCAAATTTGGAACCTTCCCTACTCTGCTGCTTGGAAATGTGGCTACGGGCTACACCTTATAGTTGCTGCAGGGTTATAGTCCTTCTCTAGTTGCAGGAGTTAGTCCAAAAACATGTACAAAATACTAACAACCATAATCAACACAAACATTCTCTACAATCCATACATTCCCACATATAACATACAATTTTCATCATATTATAATTATATTTTCATATACTTAATAACTAGGTTCAAGTTTGCATAATGATCATAAGGGAAAACATAATATAGAAATATGTTTAAAATAATGTCTTGGAATGTCTTTCAACTTGCATAAAACTATAAGAAAACAGACTAATAAGTAGGCTCATCATTGTTCATGGCTGAATGCTGAAGATTGAGTCCAAGAATTTTTTCATCCAGATCTTGGAGTTTGGTCTTAAGGGCTGCAATTTCATCCTCCATGTTTTTTGCTCATGTTCGGGTTACAACCATAGCTAGGAGAGTTTTTATTTTTATTTTTAATTAATTAATTAATTTTTTCTGGAAACAATCTGCCAACTGCTCTAGATGGATTCAATCTGCGGTTTGCTTGCTACCAATAGATATGGGCCCCAAGTATGTTCAGCTTCCTAAAGGTTCAAGGGAGTCACTTGGCCACCAATGCTATCTAACAACTTGCGTATTGGGGCAGTACCCCTCACTCCATGGCTTAGGTAAAACTGATAACCGCTTTGCCACAAACGACAGCTCTTGGTTTATCTCATGGATGGGAACTAGTTAATTGGGTAGGGGTCGTTGCCCTTTTCACTGGCAGGTCCTCTCAATGGGCTAGCTACTTCAGGGTTCCTATGGTACTCCTCACAATGAGTTTTAGGGCTATATGCCCAGGTACTTCCCATAGTTAAGCAGATAGGGATATTCCCTAATCCGAACCTATAATCGAAATGAACAATTGTAATGCCCCTCCATTCTCATCTTTGATGTGCAGATGGTTTGGCTAAGGAGCATGAAGATGAAGGTAAAATAATAGGAATATTAAGGGTATGTTAGACAGTTGATGTTGTACATTATATGATGTTGGTAGATGCTACATTCATGTTGATGACATTCCTAATTATGCTCATGTGTGGTTTCATATGACAGTTAGTATGTTTTATCGATAATCTTTGTTGTGACATTGATAATTTATATGCTTTGACATTGTTTTACATTTAGGTGATTATGCTGTTGATCTTACTATGATTGTCATATGTTAGAATTGATTTTTATATGACTAATTTTGTATCATAGGATGTTATGTTGTGATGTTTTGTGTGGATTAATCTTATTATGTGTATCATGCGATTATCTAATGATGGTTCTTATTTAGTCGTTCAGTACTTATTGCTATGTGTGTTGTGATTACGTGTTTGATGTGATGGTGAAAGGGACAGTGTCGCATTACTCATGCGTGAGTACCCTGCTACGCTGCAATTCCCTTTCACGGTATATTTGACTATATGATTATATATATATATATATATATGTCTATTTGTTTGACTGTTGGTTGCTGTAGGATGTAGGGACCAGACATTGACTCCACTTGAATTGACAGGTCTGAGCATGCCTTAAACCTAATGGAAACTGTTGAATGGACATAACATGTGGTCCCCTAGTTAGCCATCATCCTTGAAAATAATGAGTATCAAGTTTTGCACCCAGTCAGTGTTGTCTATGTGGGCGTAATGGTCAGTCATTGTCATTGTGGTCATGCTTTCGATCGTGCATTGTGTCAGATATTGTTTGGCATTTGGGTTATTTTGTTTGGAATTGATTGATTAATGTTTTGGTTAATTACTTCATTACAATAAAATTATTAAGTCAAGAGGGCACTTTGATAAATAAATATAGATGCTTTTATGTAAATTATAGTTGTGAGGAAATATATATTATTATGTTTGAAAAAGATTCTCTTTATTTATTATTATTGCCTTGAGTAATTATTTTCTATTTTGGCCACTTGGAAGAAGTGGCAGTTACACACCTCAAGAGGAAATCTTAGAAATAATTGTTTCTTTTGTGTAAGAGACTAATTTTAGAAAAGTAGAAAGAAACTATTTTTGTTTGGTTGTAAATGAAATAAATAGCAAATTCTAAAATAAATAAAATCAGAGAAAAATTATTGTTTGGTTAAAAATAGAAAATTGTAAGAAAGTAATAAAGGAGAATCTTCTGGAAGAAATTATGGGGGGTGGTTATGCATGCTCAACTTTATTTTGAAATCTCAAGACATAATTTGGGGGGAGCGCGCATTTCAAATAGGGAATATGTTTTATGTTTTAGAGATATCTCTCTCAGGAAGTTTTCATTTTTCTTTTGGCACCATAAACGATAGTTTCCAGAAGAAAAATGCGAGTTAGGAATTTTGTGAAGATATGATAGAAGTGATATTCCAGGTATGGACTGAGATATGAATTTGATTTATTGTTGCATTGGATTTAGTAAAATATTCTGTGAATTCTCTTCTACATTTTCTAAACCCAGTCTATTGCGTTAGCCATAACTTTATTTTTACGAACTGGGTTTCTAATTTTTTTATATATGGTGCACGGCCTGGATATCTAAATCACATCCAAAAATCAGCCATACCTAGTTTGTTGTTTTTGAGATATAAATGTTTTGCGACTATCTACCTCTCACCCATTTCGTCTCCGTTTTAGCAGTTTGTTGCGTTAGCTATAACTTTATTATTACAAATTGGGTTTCCCTAATTTTTTTATATATGGTGCACGACATGGAGATCTAAATCATATCCAAAAATCAACCATACCCAGTTTGTCGTTTTTGAGATATGAATATTTTGTGACTATCTACCTCTCACTTATTTCGTCTCTATTTTAGCAGTCTGTTGCATTAGCCATAACTTTATTTTTACAAATTGAGTTTCTCTAAAATTTTTATATATGGTGCACAGCTTGGATATCTAAATCATATCCAAAAATTAACCATACCCAGTTTGTTATTTTTGAGATATGAATATTTTGTGACTGTCTACCTCTTACACGTTTCGTCTCTATTAAAATAGTTAGTTGTGTCACCAATAACTTTATATTTTTGAACTGGGTTTCTCTGAGATTTTTTAACAAATTCGTTTTGTGCATATCCTGCGATCATTGCTTTCTATCATATGACTCTCTTTGAGGCACTCTACCAATCAGTCTGCGTGCTCTGTCTATGCTTTCACATTTTGCATTGTTGGTAGCTTCTAAAGCCTTCTCAACAAATTCATCTTGTACTAATCTTATCATAAGCATGAGGTTAAAAGTGTGGTAGATTTGATCAAGATGTTAGATCTATAGGAATGTTTTGTTGTTTTGTATTCCTTTTCTCTCAAGCTAACCTTAGAACAAGGTTCTTTCTTTGTAGCTTCGGGTTTTGTATATTGTGATTCTAACTAGTGTAAGATATTTATAGCATTCAAATATTATAGGCTTTTAGCCTTACTTATACAATTATATTTAATAGTATTTACAATTGTCTAAATTATTAATGAAATCTACATCAATGTAAATAGTGTAAATAATTGTTGTATTCAATTTGTATGCTTTAAAGTTATTTGCAGTTTGTTCACAGTCATTTTAATTAAATAAAATTAACATAAGTCTTGGGAACTATTAGTTAACATATTATTACTCGTGGACTCTTATATCTTATGATCTTATAAGTAACTATTACTAGTGGTTGGAATATGATAGTTTTATATTGTTGAGGAAGATTCACTTTATGATTTTTAGATGATTGATCATGATTCAATTAATGTTACATTCTTCAAGACTCATAATTAGTGCATTATGTCATATGTCGCGATTGTGGTGTTGTATTTGAATTATTGCTGAAGGATCTTAGTTTGGTCTATTAGGCGATGATGTGCATTTGAGAGTGAATGTGATGTGAGACCATAGTGCTTAGTGTGTCAAGTGTTTGTGTCATTTGAGAAAGTTGATTCCAGAGGCCAAGAGGGGTAGTCGTGTGTATGACTCCTGTGATTATGTAATCTTGCTAATGGTTGAATATGTATTGGTTATAGGTTGGCTCCACTTTGTTTATGCATTCCCGTGGATATGATGATTGTGCAAGATGGATAATGCCTTGCTCAATGTACCTATTCATGTGGTTATGATGAATGTGCAAGATGGATAATGCCTTGCTCAATGTACCTATTCATGTGGTTATGATAACTATGCAAGATGGGTAATGCCTTACTCTGTGTAATGTGAATGATGTATATTTTGTGTTATAAATGTATCATGATGAAAAATGTGATAGTTCATGCTTGGGTTTTGTTTTGGGCTTTGAGAATCTAGATGCAGTGAAGGGGGAGTGGCTTTCAATGTGGGGCCAGCGCCCAAAGTGGCTTGTCAAGGTAACCCATTGGAAGTTGTTAATCCAATGATAACTTAATAATAAATTTAGAGGGTTGGGTAGTTTTCACACTAATCAAGATAATTGGATGCCTCACTCATGCCTTTAGTACTCGTTCAGGCTAAGGATGAGATGAGAAGGCCGTGGTTGGCAAAATCAACTTCCTTATCCTCACGAAAGGAATGTTGGTTCCACACGTGTCACCCTATGGGGCTGGCGTCTAGTGAGAGACTGTAGGGTAACCATAGATGGGGGCTGGCGCCTAGTGAGAGACTGTCAGGATAACCCATGGATGGGGGCTAGCGTCTAGCTAGAGACTGTCAGGGTAACCCATGCTAGGACCATGCAATGACACTCATCCGTACTGCAGTCTAGCATTCTCTAGTTATGTTCTCCCCTTTGTTTTGTGAATACCTCTAGAAGTGATGTTTGAATTACTTGTGATGTTCTTTTTGACCCATGTTCTATTGAAGTCTTGTGTAGTCCTTGCACCTATTAGTCTATTGTCTTTCTTGATTATTTCCTTAGTGGGACCTTATTGTTATCTCCTAGCACGAGGGGTGGACCTTAGGGTTCCACATGGTCGGGTGGTTGTGCTTTTATCTCCATTGGTTTCCCTTGCTGTTGTTCATGCACGAGAAGGATGTACCTTGTATGGCAGATTTCAGATCTTGCTCTTGCTTGAGGAGGTAGATACTTATGAGCATGTTTCAGTCTTTTATATCAGTTGAATCATGTACTGTTATCTTGATATATGTAGTCCAATGTAATCTGAATAGCGATATTGTAAACAATGTAATGTACTCTCTTGTAAATGAGCTTGTTTATGTACTTATGATCCTATGTGCAGGATCTTGATGCTTACTTATCTGATGATATAATATGGAATTGTATGTGTTTATTTATCTGATGCAATTTGACTTGAATGAACTGTGTTTGTTAGTTAATTCATAATGTTGGTTAGATCTTGTTTTAGTTTGTTAGTAATGCAACCGTGGAACCCTAGAGTATAAAGCTTAATTTAAATGTTATGAATAAATATATGATTGTTGTTATTTCCTTCATTTAAAAAAAAAAAATTGTCCTTTTTGTAAGCTTAGTTGTGTTATCCTCTAGGTTCCTTGGCGGGGCGTTACAACAATACAGATACAAAAAAAAAGAACTGCTACAATAATCACAGTGCCTGGAGGCCATTGCTGAAATAAAATTGGCAGAAATTCCACCAAGCGAGCCCAAGAAAGCGCTCTGATACCAGATGAGAGGAACCTCCTGCAACAAAATAATGAAAAATGTACGAAATAACAGATTTATAGAAATAACAAAAACACAAAAGGAATTTATTGATCGCAGGCCACTTCAAGGGGGCAACCTCCTTTGAGCAAGCTCAATACAATAAATTCGTGGATGCCTTCATTGGCCTCAACATGTACTTATATACTAAGTCTAATCTAAACAACTATTACTTCCCATGAATGTGGGATAATACAATAAGCTCACGGGACGACTTACAAAGCATATGCGTCCATAGCAACTAATATACCAACAAAGTAAAGAGAAGGGTTAAACACGGGTTCCTAACACGGACTTCGGCCTTCGGCCTTACTGCTTCCCAAAGAAAGAAGAAGAGAGAAAATCTGAGCCCCGCAATTCTGAAGACAATCGCTTTTACAAAGGTTCAGCGGAGTTTGGAGTTCAGGCCTCCAGTGTTTTGCCTGTTTGGAAGAATAGAGAACACCACAACTTCGACCCTCGAAGTCCGCTTTACTTACAAATTTTTTGTTCAACCTTAGGCGGACTTCGGACTTCGGGACTTCTCCCTGACACTTGCCATGAAGAAGACCAAAGGACAAAGGCCCAAAGTTTGACCTTCGAAATAGTTAGAAGAAAAAGAGCTCATTGGACTTCGGCCTTTAGGTCCTCCACCTTCCAACCGCAACATTGAAGAAGACGAAAGGCTGAAACTCTGACCTTTGAAACTCTGCAGTACTGCATCATACTTAGCATATTTTTCATTACCTCAAGTGGACCTTGGCCCTCGGGCCTTCTCCTCGACATTCGCCATGAAGAGGACAGAAGACTGAAACTCTGATCTCTGACCTCCAACATACTTCGACAAATTTCAATACTTAGGCAAATTTTGAGCCTTGGACCTCAGATTTGACAGACAACACAAGGCAGAAGGCATGAACCCCGAACTCTGAAACTCTGACAGAGGTGAAAATATAAGGAAACACTTAGAGTTTTTTGGACTTAGTCATTTTTTGGGTTTCCTACCTTGCATTTTCAAAAGGCAAATACATGAAAACCTATGAAAGACATCTCTGATCGGTTATCATCAATAGGTTCAACATTGAATGCATAAAATGAGATTATTTGGATTTTTTGGGGCAAAATAGGGCATCCTTGTGAACAAAATTTTATAGGTACCAACAAGGTGAATATTCTTTTTTGGCACTACTGACATCAACATTGCATCAGCAGTGACATCAACCTATTTTGGCCCTTTTTGGCCCTCCTCTAGCCCTAATAGGGCAATTTTTTTCTGGGAGCCATAACATTTTGCTAGAGTATTGAAATTTGGCAAACAAGATATTGATGAAAAGTTGGTTCTGAGCACTTTGCAGTGGTGTAGGTATTTTTTCCTAATTTTTTTGTAGGTGCCAGATTTTTCTGTTTGAAGCCAATATTTGTGTTTTTCACTCCCAATCTCACAACTTGTGCACACGGTATTGAAATTTTAACTTCTTATAGGCGTTGGAAAGGTATTTCTGTGCTCTGCAGTTTTGTCGATGCCATTTTTTCCAAATTTTTCCTTAGACATCATATTTAAGTTTGAGGCTTATTGGGTACCTTTCACTCATTGCTTGGAAAAAGTGTTGAAATTGGTGGTTGTTTTGGCTTGGGAGGCTTCAATTTCAGTGTTGATTAGGTGTGTGTTTTGATCTATTTCTTTTTCTCTTCTTTTTTTCTACATATGGATTAGCCTAAGGTTCCTTTGCTAACACCTTATGACTATGCATCATGGCATCAACAAACATGGATTGCCTTAATACAACTTGGGCATTCTCCATATGTTGAACAAAAGGTACTTGAACCTACAGATGATAAGGAAAAGATAAAATGAATGATTAAGTATACAAAAGCTCTTGGATGTATTCATAGTTTTGTTTCCCTTGATCTTATGTTTCACATTGAGTTATGATGATACTTGGAAAAAATTGAAAACATTGTATGGTACAACAGATGAAGTCAAAGTCTATCAAATTGATAATGAATTGATGAGCCTTGATCCTAAGAACTTTAGTAACATCCAAGATTATATAACTAAGGTTAATGATCTAAGAGCATAATGTAAAGTATGTGGTATTGAAAAAAAGGATATTCAGTTGATCTACAATGTATTGAACAAACTTGCTCCTGAATATGCAGCTTTTGTTTCTAGCTTTCACACTCACAAGTTAACTATGGGATATGCTTACACTATGCCATCATTTGCATCTTTTTCTAAGATGTTAATGGATGAACAACATAAGCTTCTTTCTATGGGTCTCATCAAACCATCACAGTCACAAGCTTTGTTGGTTAGTCAACCTAATGAACAGAAAGAGTCAGGTCCTTTTGACAAGAAACAAAAGAAATCTAAGAAAAATCCACACACAAAATAATCCTCATCTAAAGAGGACTCATCTAAGAAGGAGAAACTCATTTGTGGTTATTGTAAGAAATCAAGGCATGATGAACATAATTGTTTTAAGAAATAGATTGATACATTGATGCATCTTCTTCAAAAGAACAATATGCCTGATTCTTTTCCTTCTTCTACATCTAATCAGTTAGGATCTTCTAAACTAGGCCATGCAAGGAAAGCTAAGAAGGAACTCAAATAGAAAGGTCATGCACTTTGTGAAAGTATAAATTCTGGATCAAGTAAATGGCCTCTTGATTCTGGAGCCTCTCATCATACGACTTATTCTCAGTCTATGTTCTTTACTTTTGAGCTCCTTGTACTTTGTCACCTATATTGATGGGTAACAACACATACATGAATGTAATTGGGAAAGGAAGCATTGATATTGGTGAAGATACTTTCAATGATGTCCTTTATGTGCCTTCTTTGACCAATAATCTTCTTTCCATCTATCAGATTACTCACAGTCTTTCAGGGAAGACTATGGAGTTCACACCTGATTTGGTTATTATCAGATACTTGGACAACATATAGATTATTGCTATAAGGGTGGTTGATCATGCATCTCAACTATACACCTTTTCTAGTTTCTCTCCTGATGACGATTCATATCCTTTGGCTGATATTCACACTCCTTGTGTGAATCATATTTCTGAGAAGTTTGGTCACTTGAACCTTGGTATTCTTTCATCTTCTTTCACATTCTTGAGACTTGTGCTACACTTTTATCTCCTCCACCTCCTGCTTCTTCAGAGTTTAGCACTTCAGTTCAGCAGGATGTTTCTTGTCTTTTAGATACAGCTTTGTGGGATGAGTATTTGACAGGTATTTTAGATTTGTTTGTTGAGTTCCATCTTACAGATTTGGAGGATACATTTGAGGGGTTCTCTCTCCTCTTTGATGACAGTCACAACACATCTGTTGTCACCTCATATTTATCTTTGGAGCTTGATGATTTTTAGTTTTCACTTGGTTCTGGATTGTCACCTTCATCAGTTAGGCGTGGGACTCCTGATTTGCTTGTGGCATCTTTCGACATCGACATGGAGACACATGAGCAATTTTAGAGACATCATATTTCATGAGACTTCCTCCCTCCTCTCTTGTTTTGTAGTTGGAGTTTCTTCTACATACACCAGTGGATTGGTTTCTTCCCAAGTGGAGAAATGTTGTTTGCCAGTTTTGGATCCTCTTTGGTCTTCTTCTTCGAGCATTCACCATTGGCACATGAGCTACTTCATTTTGGGGGGCATCTTATTTCATTCTTTCCCTGTTATGGGGGGCTACTGCTTGTATATTCGTGATGAATGGTGTACTTGGGGGTATTGAGTCCTTCCATCATTTCATCACTTGTACATGTTTGTTTTCTCTCTTTTGGAGAGGGGTTTTTTCCTACAACCTTTTCTTCTTTACTCCATTTGTGAGAGATTGTTTGTGCATGGGTACCTAACATGGCCTTGTAGCTAGGACCCATCTTTGCACCTTTGCATTTGTCTACTTCTCCCTAAGTTACACTTAAGGGGGGTGTTTGTGTGAATGGGGATGTTTCCTATCTGGTTTGACCCTTTGTAGTGTGAACAAGGCACATTACCTAACTAGTTCCTAGTTCAGACCTATTCACACATGTTCACATGTTAAGTTGACTTAGGTAGTTGTCACATTTAATATTTGTGGCACTAGTTGTCTCATGTCATAGCATTAAGACACTTGTCATCTTACAAGTTTGTTTTACATGCATTTATTAATTAGTGGTGTCTGTGCATTTATTATTTGTGTCATCTAGTTAGTTTTTTCACTATGTCAGCCTTGTGCCTCACCTCTCAACCTTGCCTATATAAGGGAGGTCTCTCATTGTACAATTCAATTATATCAAGTCAAGCTTTGCACCTTGTAAAGGTTATGCATCATTATTCTTGGCAATATAGCATTGCTATTGCTTTTCTCTCTTGTTGTGGAAGGTTGTTATAATTGCAGGTGATCCTAGGAGTGCTTGAGTCCATTATTGACTCTTACACACCATAATATTTGGTTGAGGTGCCCTAGGGGTGTATTGGAGTGATGGTTTTCCATTCTTTCTAACGTGACCAATGATATTGTTGCGACGAGCTGGTCTCATTCAATTAGGAGATGATTGGAGGAGTTTGGTAAGGGAAACAAATCTATTAGGGAGAATCTCAATGGGGAGAGTCAAGTTTTAATTTCCCCCAACCCCTCTTTTGGGTCTCATATTATTCCCTCTACATTGGCTTCTAATTAGGAAAATAAGAACTTCAGGATGAGAAGCTTTCTAGGAGTCCTTCAGGGAATTCTGTCAAAATGAAAGAAGGGTTGATGGCTTCAAATTGCCTTGAGTTGTTGGATTTGTTGTTGTTTTTGGGCATTTCACCCTATATTATTTTCCCTAGCCATTGTTGGTGAGATACTATATTGTTGTTGTAATGTTGTATTTTTGTTTTGTGCTCTTTTCTTTTGTTTCATGGTGTTGCTTGATTGTCAATGATCTCTCTTGGTCATTGTATTCCACCCTTTTAAAACCCCAATTTTGGTTTATAGCTTTGGTCAAAAGTATCTACCTATAATCCAAAAAATATATTTTGTTATTAATTTTGAAACAAATATTTTTTGATGGGTAATTGTGAAACAAGTATTACGTAATACTATAATCATTAAAAAAGAAAATTAAGATGAAAAAACACTTCCTATACTAATCTAAGAGGAGAGATGAGAAAATATAATCTAAAATAATTTGAAAGAAAAAAACAACACATTAAAATCAATCATAACATAATGATATATTCTAGGAAAACCTTCTTGAAAAAAACTCCCAACCTCCAAACTCCAAACCAATATATTAATCACCAACAATATCCATTACAATACAATCCAAGCAAAGAGACTTTACAAAAGCCAACACCAACACTTAGATATAGAGTAATACTGGTAGCATGATAGTACTTACAAAATACACTAAGCAAACTCCATCCAAAGCACTTAACAAATAGAGAAACCACCAAATGAGAAACACAAAACCATGAGTTGATACCACCCAAAAGTGGCACCCAAATCCCCTAGTCAAATTCTAACACCAAAATCTCAAGGAAGGTCCACATGCTAAATATAACATATTTCTTAGATCTGTCATAAGAATCTATCATAACATGTCATAGTTATCCTCTCAACTTGGGCACTCTGATTTATCTTATCCAAACCCTTTGAAGATGCTTTATGAAATGTCATAGGTTGGTGAATATTCTTGGTCAACATGTGTAGCTCCTTCTTATAGCTCCCTTATGGATTATAAATACTCTTACATTTTTATGTTGGGGGACCTAACTTGCAAAGCCCATAACTTTAAATTGAGGAAACCAATTGATCCTTTTTTTAAAATTGAAGATCTTGGAGAAATCCATTGGATACTCTAGACTTTGCTATATCAATTGATTCTACAAACCTTCAAAATTGTACAAGCTATACAAGTATACATTTGGCAGATGTTCAATGTGTACAACCATAAAATACAGAGAGCAAACCCAACATAGCCACCTGTATGTCTTGTCACTGAATTCAAATTATAGTTTTGAATAGAAATTTGTTCTGCATCCTAGCATCTCCCTCTAGTCAGCTCTTCTTTAGATGGTGGGCGGTCAGGTGGACCTATATAATTGAAAGTGGATTTTTCTCAACTGTAGTTGCAACTGTCTTGGTAGACATGTACGCAAAATCTGGAAGCATAGACAAGGCATCTGAACTGTTTGACAAAAAACCCCAAAAATCTGGTCTTATGAACTGCAACTTTCCCCTGTTCATATTGTTACCAAAAGAAATAAATCATAATATCTTCAAAATGCCTAATTACCAGTAGAGGCATTATCACTTGCATTCGTTCTTGTTGAAGAGCACAACAACAATGAATTTTGAAACAGGGAATACATCCAAAGTCCTTAAACCTTTGGCATAAAGATCTTTGGCAATATAAATACTTCTATCCTTTAAAATCTAAAGCAGATTACAAGCATGAATTTTTCATGTCATGTATTGGTAGTTTTCCATTTAATACATTGGAAAGCGTGAATGATGAATGGGCAAATGAAATTTTGTAGATCCCTAAGTCATACAGTCAGAAAGTGATATAATGTTTGCAAATTATGAAGGGGAGAAAATGATATAATGAGCTGTATCTTTATAACCAGAGCATTTTAAATTATTTGGAGGAAGCTCTTGTTTGGACATACATTATGCAGAGAAACCCTCGCTAAAGCTGATTTTTCCGTATAAAAGACCATCCGACTAGCCTTCAGACATTTGCTTTGACATTCATCAGAAGATACACCAAAACTGTTTGTGTAAGATACAACACAATGTTGGCCTAAAATTTGTAATCATAGAATCGTGAAGAATAATACTGTAATGGGCAAAAATGATTCTGAAGAGAGATATTTGCAGCTTCTTCTAACAAGCTAAATGAGCTTGACAGAGCAGACTAGAAGCTGTAATTGGCTTGACATAATCATTTTGCTATCCTTTGTTAGAATCAAATCCGAACAGTAGAGGCTCTCGCTCAATATTGATGAAATGTATGAGCATTTGAAGGAGATGAGATGAGAGCTAAATTGTATGCTAAATAAGAGGGGCCAGCCTCAAATGCCAGTAGGTACAATCATATAAGTAATATCCTATTGACTACAAGGACTAATGCAGAATAGAATCACTTTTCTGCATATTTCAAAGTAGAAGTATAAAAGTCATATGAACAAAATATGAACAAAATAGCTATAGGGTTGTACTGATTGTCCTGGCTTCTTCTCCATGATTCGACTGCTAGGAACCTTCGAATCTTCAAATATGGCCGAAGCAAGATGGTGTCTGGACGTAGTTATATCCATTACTGCTTTGAAATCAAAGTTAATTTTGCTTACATAATGATGTACTCTCAAAATATCTTAGTTCTTTGCAAACCATTGCCAGACTAACAAACCCTTGAAGCATAAAAAATCTGAACCATCTGGACACAGAATTTCAGTTTTGTTTCACGAAGCTACTTGATGCTCCTTCTAAGCATTGTCTGAAGCTCTTAACCTCTGAAGATGCACGAGCTGTGGCAGTTATCTGCATTGTTGGAATAAGGCCAGACGAGATTTCCTGACAGAGATCTGATCAGGCAATCAAGAATTTCAATCAGAAATAAAATGAACAAAACAACCCTAATCTAATGAAATTTTGCCATACAAAAAGGCATTATTTCATGCACTGAAGGCATTAACATGATGGCAGTCTTACCACTGAGTCTGTGGAAAAAATCTAGAGAACTTACAAATTTCTCAAGGCAGGCATGAAACCAAATTCTTTAGGTATTGAGCCGATGAGATGGTTGTCTGAGAGTTCTCTGTCAAAGAGAAGTTAGAACAGCAATCAATATCTACAAAGGAAAACATTGGCCTAAAAAATGGCCTGAGAGAAAAGTAGATTAATCTATGTAATAAGACAAGTGATAAACCTGGAAGGTTGCCTGAAAACTAGAAAATAAATATTGCTTAAATGTACCCAAGGTCCAAAGTAAGTTTCCACAGAGGTGGAAAACAGAACAAACACTACTTGTTTAAGCTGTTCCGGTATTATCATATAACATGAACAAACACTATCTGTTTAAGCTGTTCCTGTATTATCATATAACTTTTAGTAAGGGGTGGTAAATTCCATCAACAATATTTTAAAAAGCTTGCCATCATACCTATTTTGACTATTTTGACCATTTCTTTAGCTGGACTAAGCCCAAACCATAAATTGTGAAAATATAATATTACTCACCTACAGTCCCACAAGATGTGACAGATTGGCTAGCTCTGGTGGCAGCACTCCATTTAGATTTAGGCTTGGAAGTGTTCTGCAACAAAATGTTAACAGTATGAATCTCTTTTTTTTCCATATACCCAAAAATGGATCATATATTCTATGCAGTACTGACAAATATTTATAGCTTCTGGTAATATGGGAGTTTATACCCAACATTTCTTCTTTGATCGTCTTCTAGGGAGATCATGCTTTGAATGTCCTGGTGGAGGAATCTAAATGTTTGGGTAAAATAAACTCCCACAAACATGACAACAGAAAATAACATGTTTTATAAGCCTAAAACATTTAAAAATATAAAGGTGAGTAACATGACAATAAGATTAAAGATACATGTTGATAACATGACAATCAGTGTTATTCAAGTCATAATATTCACATCGTGATCGGAGTTCTTGAAAAGTTACACAGGGATCTCCAGTCAAGTTCCAATCTCTTTTACCGAGTTTCTGTAAAATTATCTTCAATGTTTCAACTGTCAAATCATAAGGAGAGAGGTTAGAGATTAAAAAGTGAGTCCAGATAAGTGAAGTGAAATGCATGTAAAAGCAATGAAATTGTTGTGTACTTTCAGTCTTGTCTGTGAGTACTGCGTCAGTGTGCCCAGTAGTGCTGAACAGACCATTGAAAAAGGCGGTGCACACCATAAAATACACTTGGTGGAAAGCTACCTATAAAAATTTTGGGCTTCAAACAATTTATTGTACTCTTGGTAATTGAACTACGCATTATCTAGTTTTTAGGGGGTATTTTGTCTAACAATTCACATGCCTTGTCTATGCCTTCACATTTTACATACATAGCCTCAAAGTATGAATGTAATGGTTGTTTAAGCCTTTTCTTGTTGAGATCTGAAGATATTCAGTGAAACATGAAAACCTAAAAGAATATTTAGAGGCCTTGTTATTCTCAAATGACAATCTTGTATGGTACTGTAATGCAGTTCTTGATCTGCTTGTGCCATAACCATCATAAGTTTTTACCCCTTTTAAAACTTGCGCTTGTGGCAATATTTGTACGTAATTGAATGCTCTTGCAATCTCATAAATTTGCCTCATAATTTTTAACAAATTAGCATGTATTAACACAATTATCAATAAATAGACTTTCCTCCCATGGAAGCTACTATTAAATTCAGCATCAGAAACCGAAGTCTGCAGCTGAGAGATTTTATTGTCTATAAAGCAAATGAAATTGAGGTGCCTAACTACCCTTGGATGAAAAACCCATAGTTTGAAAGGTTGCCATGGTAAGCTGAAAGAATTTTTTAATTAGGTGTTTTAGTTTTATGGTGTTGTAGCCTTCAAAGCTTACAATTAAGCACGAGTGGCTAAATATGAACACTTGATGAATAGAGACTGCTACATGTCCAGAGTTTAAAAGGATTCAAAAACTACAGATAGATATGTGATCTGCCCATAACAAACAGTATCAAGGTAAATCTAAAGAACCATATGTAGAGCAATATATGTTCTATTTGCTACTATGTTTCCTACATAGAGACCTCCTAAGTATAGCTACTGTTGTGCAATTTTAAATACCATTAAAAACTCTTAGTTCGCAAAGGGGATGCAACAGGGCAGAGCAACCCAGCTCACAGCTGCACAGAGAAGTTTGACAGCCTCCCAGATTGACGATTGTGTTGTTTTAGAAGGTTTATAACCATCACGGAGGTGCAAAGAAGTCTGCAACCTATCGGTGTGAAGAGGGTGACACTTTTGCATTCAAACAGAAATGTGATGCCAACATAAAGATTCAAAAGGGGCTCTGCATGGGTAATATACACTGACATGTTAAAGAAAAGCGAAGGCATGTTAAACTCCATGGCCTGAAGAGCATTGTAAATGCCCACATGGCATTTTAATGGCACCCAATGTAAATGGAGACTCGAGGCCAGCATACAGAGAAATTATTCTAAGGTCAGAGCAATATCCAAAAGGATGGCAATTTAAAGCCTACAGAACAATATATCTACTAGCGAGGCATGAATGGAAAACCTAGGCAGTGGCAAATAGTTACCCAGTCAATAGAGGCTTGGTGTTGACAATGTCAGACTACGTTTGAGATCCAAGGCACCATTATGAGACTGGCACAGCATTGAATATCAAATGGCACACAAGTTAACAACTATAATTTGAGAATGGCCTATTATGGGCCCTCCCAACTTTTTCCCATTTGTAATTGTTGAAATAAAATGTATATTTTTAGTTCATACACTGTCAAAATACATACATGTTAAAAGAGCAATTTCTCTTCTATACTAAAAACTAACAGTCGCATGTTGTGAGTCTAAAAAATGTAGAGCATCTTCAAGTACACTGTCTAAACTGGAGGCACTGCAATACCAGAAACCATTTTTTTAAACCAAAAAAATGCCAAAAGTCGCAAGAATATTACAGTTTTCCTGATTAAATCATGATTTTCTGCACAATTGTTTTCTGCAGATGGATACCGTTCAACAGCCAAGGTGATTGCAATTGACTGTAACAAACCCATCAAGCATATTAAGGTGACTAAGGGAAACTTTGAAGGATACTTCTTGAGAACCGAAGCCTGAATTCATCAATCGAATAGATTGAATTAATTTAGAACAAGAAGACATCAGAATGGATATGATGTATTTGCAGTATAAATTAATAATGATAAGTAGAGTTAGTTACCTGAAGAACAAGGAAGGAAGTCCAAGAAAGGGTCACTAGCGTCAACCTTTGACCATATCATTATTACTATCATGAGAAGGAGCAGCATTTGAAAAACGATAATGGTCATATCATTATTACTATCATGAGAAGCAGAAGCATTTGAAGAATGATAATGGTCATGTGAAGACCAAGGCATGAGAACAATAGAATTGCTCCACTCTCACAGAGTGCACACTAGTGTTCCCACTATCATTTACATAATGCAATAAATTCCAATTTTAAGATTTCAAATATATAAAAGTAGTAGCAGGAAGTATGTTATTCAATGCAGTTCCCAATGTGGGAAAAGTAAAATTCAGACCCAGCTAATAGAAATTCTGATAGAGACCTGCCAATAGTAAATACTCTTCCATTAAAAGCCTTACTTAGCAATGACAAGCTTGCAGTTTACGTATGCAGAGATGGCCATAATTACTAAGATTTCTCTTAAAAATCGAATGAGTCACTTTTGTTTTGCTACAATAGTTGTTGTTCCTTTTGATTTCTTCCTTTGGAAAAAAGGTATTTATATTTATTTGTTTAAATAAACTATTTATGAAATTTTCGACCTTTTTCAACTGTGACATGTTAAACCCACTTTAATTGACCTGTTCAATCAAGTTGTTTCTGCATATAATCTATGGTAAGTCACCAGTGGCTAAGATTTCGACCAACCAACTGTTTTACAAGCTGTTGAGCTTTTCCCCAATTTACACTCTAGAGATTTTTGTTTGCTTTCTTAATAAATTAATAACTATATGTGCTTAATTGGGACAAGCTATAAAAATAGCTATAGCTAAGAAGCAAACAAAAAAATCTCATTTAAACAAATAAACACCTGTGAAAAACAGTAAAAGGAGCACGAACTAAACACCTATGAAAAAAACTTAAAAGTAAAGGAGCAAGAACTAAACACCTTTGAAAAAAGTAAAAGGAGCAAGAACAAGTGGCAACGATGTGCAAAACAAAGTGACTCTTTCCATTGTTAAGAGAAATCTTAGTAGTTATGATCATCTTGCATACCCAAACTGCAAACTTGTGATTGCGGCTTTTAAAAATTCCTTCTCCTTCACAAGAACAAGTGGCAACGATGTGCAAAACATAGTGACTCTTTCCATTGTTAAGAGAAATCTTAGTAGTTATGATCATCTTGCATACCCAAACTGCAAACTTGTGATTGCTATGTAAGGCTTTTAAAAATTCCTTCTCCTTCACTTCATAGACAATTTGTGACAATATGTGCATATTTACAAATAAATCAACTGGGGGAAGTGTAGTGGTTAGCTAAAGCTTAGTTGGAGCAGAGCACCGCATTCAGAACTGAAGGTATTTTCTAACAAGCACCCTTTTGGAGCTCACCACTAAAACCTACCCCTGCTCCGCTTAAGCCCTAGCCGGAGGAGGGAGATACTTTGAGACTTTGTAAGGGTATTTTAACGGAGCTATCCCAACTCTAGTGTTTTAGCGGTAGCTAATTATACCCCATTCTTATTTGAAGAAGATTGGGCGCTAACCCCTGGTTTTGAAAACTGTGCTCTGCTCCGAAGGAAAGCTACGGAATTGCTAAGCACACCCTTGTTGAAGCCCTACTACTTTGGCTGGATCCATTTATCCCCAATTTCTACAGTCAGGTAACAAGAAAATCACAAGACAGCAAGAAACAAGCATCGCTCAAACATCTAGACCACTCTACCCAGATCTCAATCTCTATAGATGGGGCCATAACTCTATCTATATGGGATATGGGGCCAAGCGCATAATCAATCTTGGTACAGAGCATGGAATTAAGACAAGTGACTTGTCCCAACCTCTCTCTATAGGGGGATATAGCCATAGCCGCCACTTGGCGGATGGGAGATAAATCTGCAGAAACTTCTTACTTCTAAACTTCTAAATCTTGGCTTCTTATCCTATAGAAAACTTCTCATCTCGTAGAAAACTTCTTATCCCATAGAACCATAGAAAATTTCTGTGATTTCTTCAAGAGATTAAAATTTTCATGGCACGCTTTTATTGTTGCTTTTTTAAGTCTGTTCTTTCTGTTTTTAGTTTGTTCATGCTTTTTAGGCATTGATCTGTTTTTAGTCTTTTCGTTCTTCCTGTTTTTAGTTTGTTCATGCTTTTTAGGCATTGCTCTATTTTTAGTCTTTTCATGCTTCGTGCATGTGAACACATGTACGTATTTTATTAGCATTTTATTTTTCTGTCCTTTTTGTTGGAACTCCCGTATCTGTTAACTAATAATTACTGCTGCAGCAGCCCACGCTTGTAAGTTTGTAACAAATAATTAATGCCTGATAAAAATATGGAGTAAAAACAAATGAGAGCAAAGCAAAATGAAGATATGTGCAAATGACTTAGCATTTGCAATGTGGAGAGGAACCCAACATATAGGCAAAATGGGAAAAAGAAATTAGCTGGAAAGAGGGTTGGATGCGAGGCTTAAATTTGACAGTTGTATAGTTGTATTTAGGCATTTTAGTTGTGAAATACAACTGAAACTTTGAAAAGACTATATCATATGAAAGGAGAGATTTTGGACAAAATGTCAAAATTTATAAATTTATATAGGATGATAATGATATATATATATATATATATATATATAGTTTTTATATAATTTATTTATACTAAAATATGTTATAGTATTTTAAAGACACCATTGAATAGATAACTATTATAAAAAATTGCTTGATAAGCAAGGTGGGTGTATACAGTTGTGGAGACATTAGAGGTTCTTAAATTTCAATATTTTGCCATACTAGAAATCCTATTATAGTGTGCAATGGTGAAGAGAGTTTAAAATTGCATGGCTAGAAAAAAGAGTAAGGAACATGTAAATTATCCACAATAGTAAAAATAAAATGTATCACTCCATTGGAGCGTGTACAAAAAATCCAAAGTGCAATCATTGAAAGTGACGCTTTAGTTTTAGAACCTGCTATAATATGATGAGCTCCATAATTGTGTGTGGAGGTATAAAGGAACATTTTGTAGCATTCAAGCATCATTTAGACAACTTAGTAATCACTTTTAAATTGTAGCGCAACAATATGAGCCTTTAGATATAACAAGTAGATAAACTATTGCAAAACATTGAAATAGGTAGAGTGTAAGCATGAATATTGAAGGACATAGGAATTGAAGCCAATTAAACATTATGCACCATTTAGAAACAATGTGTTGGCAAAATATCAATGCGTTAAGCATTGCAAAACTATCATCGACATATTAAATTTGGATGGTGTATAAAAGAAATCATAATACAACTCAACATGGCACCAATGATCTTAATAATATCACTCGCATCGTAGTAGCCAGGCCTTTGGACCTTTGCACAAAAGTATAATAACAAGCATTTGGTCTGTTTGGATCTGCAGTTTGTACACTAAACATTTGAGCAATTCCATATTTGGGTAATAGAAAAGAGTTTACAGAAGGCAACACCATTGCTAGGGTTATTCTTGCCCCATTTCACATGTGTTTCTTTATTTCCACCCTTTGAACAAAGATAAAAGAAATTTCAAATTATAAACATAACTGTAATTATGTATTTAGGTATATATTGGAAACTAATTTAATTTGTCCCACGTAATTTTTTTTTTAGACTGCAGGAATTGGGTAGCCCTCCTATAAATTGCAGTGTGCCTGGTTAACTTTTTTCACATGACCGGTGATGCTGGCACGACACGCCATCTGGTACCACGGGGACAGGGGAGACTGGACCTTGCGACCTTCTTTATCGTAACGGAATTTTTTAGCCAATCGAGCCAAGGCCCCTGCCCCAACCCACATAATTTCTTTTTTGCTAAGTCTAGTAGTTCCTATTTTTTAAAATAAATATCATATCAAGAATTTCTCCCAAAAAAGACATACAACCAACAATATAAAAATAATCTAAATTATGAAATTTTGGCTAGTATTGTTGTGTATAGAACAATACTTAAACTTAATTTATCTATATAAAAGTGATATTGTTGACTAATGAACATATCACTAATTACTATTGATCGGCAAACGAAAGAGGAATTTGTATTGTTCTAAGAAAAAAAATGCAGAAATCAATTGATTGGTGTACAACCCTACCTCTACTTGCTGTCATAGATGGATTGAAGAATTTTTTTGAGAAATGTCACAAGATCTCTTTTACGCCCTTTATATTATTTTTCATATGTCATGAACAAAATCTAGAGAAATCGACACCATTTTGAAAACAAAGAGGTCTTAGATTCCTTGTCTCTCTTTTACGCTCACTCTGTAGAAATATGTATAGTATCCCTTTATACTGATGTGCAACCATTGGTGAAAAAAAAGGTCGCATGTATAAATAACACTGTGCAACCATGGAACAAGGAACAAACATTGCATAGTATCTAGCACAATCATGGCGCAGGGGTTAAAGAAGATTGGGTAGCCAATAAGAACTCAATGCATCATAAGAGAAATAGTGTACAGCATGGTGATAACCATTACAAGAATCCACGATGCTACATGGCATATAAGAAGGTTACATAGCCATCTTCAAAGAGGGAACTAGATAAAAGCCATAAAAAGGATGGCACAACCATTAGAAGTCTAGATGTAGCATCAAATAAAGCCTGTGTGCCCACAGGAATTATGTAAGGCACAAATTAGAGTGTGAGAAATGATCTAACATAGAAATATTATGTAGCCATTACAAGAACATGGTTGAACATCAACCTCCTCTAAACACTATGGCAGGTCTATTATGCAAAATAATTACAAGTAGATGCATATCTAGCATAGTATTTGAGCATAGAGAGAAACCAAAAAAATGGAAAAAAATGGTCAAGTTTCATGCTATTGCAATAAGAAAAGTTTCAGAGGTCACAACAGGCTGGGAGTGTAAGTGAAATCACTCCATTTCTCCATGTCACCTCTCATCCTACAGTGAACACACCATTTCAAATTTGTTAGTAATGTTTTTTTAAGAACATTGCATCATTGGTTAAGCACAAATGACATGGAATCAGTGGGTCTTGATATTTTTTAAAAAAGGGATATTTTAAATTAAACAACAAACAATAGAAGTTGAGGCAGTTTCTTGCCATCCTTTATACAATTGCTTTGAATTGTCCTAGTGCACCATTCACAAGGCCTGCTTGCATCCACAAATTAGAACATAGCATAACTTCTTGGCCAATACCCAAGAGAATCTTAGCTTCAATCTATTCATCGTCTGGATTTGGGCATGTTGCCCCTTTTAGTTGCTCTGCATGGGACAAGGCAATTGGTATTGCTAAAGATTGCAACATACATTTGTTATGTAGTGAAACCAACTCATTTGTTGCAAATAAATGTATGGGGGATAGAAAAGGTGCCTTCTCAGCAGAGGTGAGTGAAGAACTTGAGCACGACATTAGAACATGCCAATCTTCAACTGTAGCCTATGCATTCCTCATCTTTGAGAGAAGTGAGTTTGGAAAGCAACTTGTATAGGCTCCTCATGATTTGACAAAATATTTTAGTCAATGTAATTACTGTGGTGAAGCTTCTCCATAGTGTTTTGTCATAGGAAGTTGAAGCATAAATGGGGATGTCCTTGACTAGTGGTAGCTAGCCAAGGTCACCATAAAGCATGATTGAGCATCCCCCAAATGGATATGATTCTAGGCAGGGAATGCTCACGCAACCTGATGTCAATTCGTTGTAACAACTTTGGGCCAATGGAGACAATTTCATCTATCAGAATGTAACAGATGAAATACACACTCTCTTGGAATGTAGCAAGCACTTTCCCTTATAGGGGGTTCATTTCTCTGATTGGTATCTAGAGGACATAATGAATTGTAGATGCTTGAATGTTGAAAGCTACAACACTAGTTGGTGCGAGAAGTAGCAACGGTGATTGGCCATGCGGGGTCGTCCCCATGAGTATGGATTTGATGATTGAGATCAAATGCATGACTTTCTAGTTCTTGTAGTTCCTTGAACAATGATTTTTAGTGGTGGTTGCAAACTAATGGCAAAGAGATGCGACATAATAATATTGTATGCTTTTTGATGCTGGATAGATAGGTTGATTTGTGTTTCTTGATTAAGAACATGTTGGACTTGAAATATTGGATGGTTGGAGTCAATGAAATCAATAGTTGTCACTTTTAGTAGTGGATTTAAGGTTGGAGGTGCCTGATCATGGTTTAAGTCAATGCCTGTGCATTGTCCAAGCATGTCAAGGCTATCTAACTGAAATGATATGTTTGGGTGCAGGCATGACAATACTTGCCATTCATCAAGACTATTATCTTGCATCTCATACCAGTTGGATGAAGGATTGTCATCATCAGTGTCTGATAGTGGATCTGGTGGCGTGCGATGCAAATGCCATGGATGGAAGTTGCATGAGAATCTTTCCCAATTTGCTATAATCTGTAGTTCTGATGCGCCAATATCATCATGAATGCTACGAAATGGGCGGTATAGTAGTAGTTCACTCTAGCAGAAAACCTCAAAACACTTGTCATCTTTTGCTGGGATGGTCGTGAAGCATGGGGAGACCCAATCAATGGTTGGTGTGGACCGGTCTCTCCATTTACTATTATTTTGTGATGCTTTGAAGGTTCATTTTTATGTCATTTCAATGAGTGATATGCTTCCAACTGCATAGATTGTGCCATGCATGATTCAATGAAGGTAGGGGAGGGGGTGTTGGATGTGTTTGAGACTGCAACAGGTTGGAAATATTTTTGGCTAACATTTAAACAAACAAATGGTCTGCTAGATATTGAGAGGGGTAGTTTTAGAAAAAGGTGGCAAGTCTCCTGGGCACCAATATCATGGTCTACAAGGCTCTCAGTAAACATTTTTTGAAAAGCAACTGGTGTTGGCTTATCAGAGTCATAATTGGTTGAAATGCGAGTCATCATAGTACATGGTATGTTTCAGACTTGTGCTCACCTTTGGTTGCATATTTTGCAATATATATTTGAGCACTGCACTAGTTGCAAGAATAGGTTGGTAATCTATATTGGCTCTCCACATAGAAAGGATAAATGTGTTGTGAAGATTCAAGCAATCATCATTGTAGGCAGGGATGTGTTTAGGTTGGCCATTCTCATCAATTAAAAGACTTGATTTCTCTTGTAAGTTCCAAGGGGCTTTATAATGACAAGAAAGAGATGCTCCTCTCCTCCTCAAGCATGTTAGGTAGGTACATTTTTTATGGCATTGCACACGATTGACCAACTCATTATTATTGGTGGAAGGGTTGGTTTCTATTATCATTCTTGTGTCTATCAAGTAAGGGTCATCTAGGATATTTGGATGGAAATTTTTGTTTCTCAATTCAAGACTTCGTGGGTTCCAGGAAGAGACATATCTATTAATATAGTCAATTGTTCTTTGTACAAATTGAAGGTTTTTCCATTTTAATTTGCCAATGTCAGGTGCTTCCTAGAGCCAGAGGAAACCATGAATATGTGTAGAGCCTCTGTGTTGCCATTCGTACCTGGTTAAAGAGATTGTCAACAACCAATAAGGAAAAAAATAAGTAAAAGATTTTGTTGGTGGAAGGTTTATACCTGTACTACTAGTCACTTGCACCAAGTAGTTTTTCCATGACCTCTTCACGAAATGTTATAAATCTGTGGTGCATGTAGAGTGCAGTGAGGTGTGGATTGTGAACTATATTTTGCACCCTCCACCTAGAAGCCTCAGAAGGATCTGTAGGCATGGTAGTTGGCATAATGTTATAGTAATCCAATATACCTTAAATTGAGATATTATGTTTGATAAAAATTCAGAGAATTATG
Organism: Cunninghamia lanceolata; assembly: GCA_027924645.1. NCBI lineage: Eukaryota > Viridiplantae > Streptophyta > Pinopsida > Cupressales > Cupressaceae > Cunninghamia > Cunninghamia lanceolata. Next base: position 2,580,961 of record BSBN01000007.1, read on the forward strand.
CCTATTGAAATTGAAGATTGCACATGAAGTAAGCAAAGCGTAAGGGGATTCATCTAAGAGAATAAAAATCAATTTTATATAATATTTTTTTGTATGTGTAACCCATTGTTGTTTATCTATTATAAAAGAGCTCTTTTAGGTCTATATAATAGTAATCAAGTATACTAAATGTCTAGTGATAAATCTTTGAGGCATTTGTATCATAAGGTGTGGCTTAGGTGAAGACTTAATGTGTTATCATTTGGTTGTATTTATTTTGTAATATATTGATAGGAGGTTCAAGGGATATGCCGATAGGAAATTGAAGGTAATAGTTAAATATATTTTTTAAGTCAGTTTATAAATATTAAAAATTAATGTTTCAATATTACATAATTAATTATATAACAATAAATCTATACATGCTTTGACTACAAATTTGTATTTTGATAATTAATGGCATCTACTTATTCAACCCTCCCAAGACTTGTGTGTTAAGTAAGGTGATCCAATTTCCCACATCCTTGATAGTCCCAAAATATTTTCACAAGACAATTCCATTATAGAGGCTCTTCATCCATGTTAACATGTGCTCAAGAGATTTACTAAAGATTTAATTTATAGAGTTGCAGAGTTTTAGTCATTGTAAATAACTGGGCTTGAATAATAACTATGGTCTTATGTTATATAGATGGAAACCAACTGAAATCCAAATGTACCATTTCACTTTACTTCCCATTGAGACTACAATTTGGACAGCTTAAGGGTCGACATCTAATTTAAATCAAAAGTGGCTTAAAATTATATCTGGGTATGCTTAATAATAAGAATAGGTTTAAGTCCTACCCAATCATATAACAATGCCAACAACAATGACTATGCATGGATTTTTTATATGTTGAATGAAAGACATGTTTATCTTAAACACTTAAATTCATCCCAAAACTCTATTCAGAACACCAACCTATTTTTACAATCTCCTCAAAAGCATGTTATTCTAATCATCTTTACAATAGTTTTGACATCCTAACTATTCTCCTCCCCTTGAATATGCCTAGAGAGTAAGAATATTCTACTCCTTGCCCTAAAATCTAGTTTCCTAAAAGTAACTTATGGTCTCTTCCAACAACCAAATAGTTAAAAATAAAGCCTAACATATTTTTCTTATTGATTAAAACCATATATTTAAGTTTTATAGCTCTTTGGCTCCAAGACCACCACATGAACATTTGTTTCATGAAAATCTATGGGTGCACAGCTGGAGTAAGCTTCTCCTTCCATTTAGGCTTTAGCATATTAGCTAACCCATAGACAAAAAAGGCAAAGATCATCCAGGCTCCCTCTAAAAATACCCAATTGCCACAATGCTCTCCAACTCTAAACAAATCTTGAACTAAGATTCCCAGATTCCCCACTCAAACTCTTAAAATATGGACTATTAACAATTGTATGCTACTCATTTAAATTACAATGTCAACTGAATATTTTTCCTTTTTTAATTAGTAGTAAGATATTATTAGTTTCACATAATATTATCAAAAAACTCTCTACTTTTAAAGGGATTATTAATTTGACTAGTTTTATTATAGATGTTTATTACTTGATTTTTTACTCTCACAAACGTTGTGGCACAAAAGTGTTAAAAAGTATTTTTCAAAAATCTCAAACAAATTTAATTTAAAATAATAATTAGAATAAAGAAGATCAAAGTTGGTCCACTCTCTTCCTAACTTTAATTAACTTATATTTTCCACTTTTATTAACTTAACTAATAATTTTAGACGATACAAGTTACTTATAGACTAATCCTTCAAGATGTTTGCTCGGACATATTCTACTATTATTCTTTCTTTTGAGGGTTTAAAATTGGCTAGTATGCCCCAAACAAGCTATTATTTACAGTTTCAACACAAAGTTCTCCTAAAGGTCTTTCAAATTTCATTATCATAGGAGGTGTCCCAAATGTGCATCTAAACTATTATAAATACTTGACATACTCTCTTTCATCTATAGGCATCAAAATCTCCATTTATATACTTTATAGATCATGGTAGTTTGATTGTGTCACAAATTTCCACTTCTCTCTTCCCTTCGACACTGGAAACATACAAGATTTTGTTTCAAGAAAGGCCAATATTCTTAGCTATAATAAATTGTTATGGTAGTTAGTGGAAACTACTCGAAAAGCATCTGAAAACCATTATTCTCTTTTTGACACTGACACTTAAAAGAAGAAGTAAAATTGAGTAAAATGCTCAATTTTACTAGCATGCTCTTTCATTTAAGCAATAAAATTCCACTACAAGATTTTTAAGCTCAAGAATTTACAATAGAAACTAGTACGTTTTACTTGTCTATTATCAGTTAAACACTTGTTACAAGACCATGTGTGAACATACACTATTTGCAAGTCTTTTATAATAGCTAATTTGTTATCAGTTAAACACTTGTTACATGACTATGTGTGAACATACACTATTTGTAAGTGTTTTATAAGGCAAAATTAGCTACAATTTGAAATTGGATTGTTATCTTGTGATGTGAATTAATGGAGCCATATGTTCTTATCGATACTATATTTGTGAAGAAAATTACAAGACTTGTAATTTTGACTTTAAATATTTATGGCATCCAAGTCTTATGAGAATTTATGTAGAAATTCTTTTGAGTGTCTATAGATATATATCATCCCATGTTTGTAATAAAACCAATGTTACCATATTGATAAGAATTGTAAGCGAAGAAAGGTTCATAAAGCAGTCTATATCCCCAAAAAATTCCAATCAATTATCTTTTCTCCCCCGTGACCTTGAACTGAGACAAATTGATTTTGTAGGTTGATTTCCCATATAGATTTTTATTATACAATATATATTTAATATTAATATTTGATTTTATAATATTCTATTTAAATATATTTAATAATTTACACTATATAACATATAATATATAATAATAGCTATAATTATATTCAATATTATATGTATAAAGTAAATATAATAAAAAATAAGTATATTATACTATAATATAATACTAAAAATGTATATTTATTTATATTTTATATTTATAATATTGTATTTAAGGTGCACGTGTTTTGAGCAGTGAAATGAACAAGATAAGCTTCTTTTTATATAACCTTTTTCAGAGGAGAGAAGCCATATATTAGTTGTGTATGGCTCAGAGATAATTATAGTCCAATCTTATTGAATCTAATAGATATAACATATACCAATAAAGATATTAGTATTCATTTTCAATTAGGTTGTGTTTTTGTAATGTGTCAGATTATGTGATGTTTTATAAGGATTTAACTACATAGTTTTTGAGTCAATTCCCTCCACAAACGGCACAAATTAAGGCTGGCCAAGCACACTTGTGACCTTGTTTTCTTACCCTACATCTAGATGCGCATTTCTCACAATGTACTGAGTATTTTTTGCAAATTAGTTTTGCAACCTTTAGTAGGAAATTGAGCTACAACACAACCCTTGTTAAACTAATATGCTACCTTACAACATCTATTTAATTGGTTTGTTACTTTGTACTTGCAAAACTGATTCAATGTATTTTTGGATTTCCCCTTTAAATATTATACTTACACAAATAAGATAACTATATAAATACATTAAAAATTATATATCAATCTTCTTATTGTTAAAATACCCATTCATATAAATATATGCAAATACAAACATAAAAATAATTTCACCAATATTTAAAAAATATTTAATAATAAATATTCAATTAATGCTCATCATAAATAAATTTAGCATCATGTTTCTAAAGTATCATACACAATTTAACATCACTAGTCATCAATTTATACAAATGTGAAAACTTTATATATGTATAATCATAACTATACATTTGTCCTTACTATCCCATTTATAGTACTATCCGTGATAATGCATGATTATAATTTATAATATGTACATTTATCACTTCATTTATGTTTATATTAACATGCTAACTCTATTCTTTGATAGCCCTGTTATTTTTTCTATCTTGTGTCTACCTTTAGGTGTTATTTTACTTAGGTGTTGGATCTATCTAGGCACTTGCCTTCTTAAGCATTTTATATAAGAGTTTTGTTCTTCCAACATTATTTTCTTTTAGCTTGTAGCTTTTCCCTTTTGTGTTCCTTATCTCCCCCATGTCCACATTTTGTTAGTTTTAATTATTTTCAATTATTTCAAGTTTGTTACATAAAATTTATTTAGATTATAAAAACTTACTATACTTAATGTTCTAAAAATTAAGTAAAATTTAGAAGATTGATATGTAATATATAAAATTTTAAATTTATTTTCAACCTTAAATTTTATCTTTTTTTTTTAAATTGAAATTTCTATGTATACTAATCTCTTAAACTAAAATCCCATGCCGCCTCTTCACAATATAAATTAGAGAGATGTTGTTTGACAGAGTTTTTAATGATTTGGCCACCCGACACAATATGCTTCAAAGGATCACTCCAATTCACAAATGAATTTGTAACGCCAACAAACTCTTACCCGCAAATTCTGATTATTACCAACTGCAAGCATCCACGATGGAGGAGGTTCAATTATGCTTCAAAGGATCAATCCCATTCACGAATGAATTTGTAACCTCCTTTTGTGATGACATGACAACATAAGACAAATCGCCTAGTACAGATGGCTCCCTTATTGTTGACTCTGCGCTTCTCCTCTCTCACCCTCTCTCTCTCTCTCAATCTCTTTATTTCTCTTTATATATCTATATTAAAACTATATTTACTAATAAAAGCACCAAAGGTGCTATCAAATGGCTGATAGGCACAAATATTTATAGGCCTATCCTTAAATAATATATATTTATATTTTTTCTAGAAAATCATTAAATGTAATAGTTGGTGGACAAGGCTATAAATACTATAAGAAAATCATTTTTGCAAATAAAAATAATGAAATGGTATTAAATGAATAACCACATGAACTAAATCATGAATGTGCCATTATAAAACTAAATCATAAAAAAACGGTATATTTAGTAATTGCAAGATCTTTTCATCTTGTTGAAATTTCGTGTTCCCCCTTTATGATTGCCTCATTATGCTATAAATACAACTTATATAATATAGAATTTTAAAGAGAAATTATTTTTATTGTATTTATAGAATATTTATAGGCCTATCATTAATATACATTTATATTTTTATTTGAATTTCATTAAGTGTAGTATTTGGTGGATAAGGCTATAAATACTAATAAGATATAAGATGTCTTCACAAATTGATGCCTCCTCCTCCTTTTTGGATCTCTCTTATACGCCTTCTTTCTCTAATGGATATAACTCTTCATAATGCCCCTTGACTTTTGCTATAACTAAAATTTAATTTTAATTTCATTTTGTTATGACTTAACTACTCCCTTAAGGAAATCATAGGTATCTTGAACTTTATTAATATTAAGTGTTGCATGCTAGGAAACTTTAATTATCTTAGAGGACTTACATCATATCTATTGCCAACCAACATCCCCAATGATCTATTAATCGAAACTCATCCCAATCCCTCAAAATCCATGGAAATAGATGGGTATTGTGTTTTAAAACTTTTGGGAGGGGCATTACATACCGATGAATGAAAGTTAGAAATATTGACTGTTTCCAACTAAGGGCATCTGAGGAGGCTCACACAAACCTAAATGCACAATTTCAAGAGGAGGTCTTTCTCTCCATGATTTGCCAATAGGGAATGTTTCCCTATGTTGTTTCCTAAGAATACAACCTTCACTACTTTGTTGAGTTGTTCTATCAAAGGTAGTCCTTTCACTATATTATTCTTATACAACAAATTTAAATTACTAAAAATTAAATGTTCACCTCTCAAGTGTCATAGTCATGATTAGTCCTTTATAATGATTTTAAGAGCTATACACAAATCATTTTCAACCTTCAAAAGAAACATCTTGTTTGTTATTGATACTTTTCCAATCTTATTATTTCCATTTGTATCAAGAATTACACACATGCTTAATTCTTAAAATAAAATCCATTTTTCTACATGTTGCCAAATGCTAATTAAATTATGATTTATAATAGGAACATAATACACATTAGGAGTATGCTTCTTCTCAACTTGCTTCATCATAATGGAAATGCTCCCTTTCCCACAACATAACTTTGCTCTAATTTCACTTTCAATATAATAGACTCATCACTGTTTGCACACATATTCTTATTACCACTCATATGATTACTAAAACCACTATCTAAAAAATAGACTTCTTTTGGACTCCCTTCAACAACATTAAAAGTATTGAGCAAGTAGCCACAATTTTTATCTTCAACTTTATTTTCCTTAGAGAAATTTGCATTCTTCATGTTCATATCAAAATAGTTCTTTTCTAGAATCTACATCCATTAATATAATGATTGAATTTATTACAATAATGACATTGTACATGAGATTTATCATATATTTGATCTCCATGCACATGATTATGGTTGTTTACTTGCGTCTTACTGTTGCAAAGAAGTTAGAATTAGTTCTTCCTCCATGAAGATAGCTTGATCTTCCACCTCTTAAAAATTTTTAGCTCTACCTTTGTTGCTACCTCTTAATGCATTTTTTTAATACTCTCTTTTCTTTTCACTTGCTCTTTGAATGGCACTTGTGATTTGAATACATTCTTAAAAGAAGAATTAGCTATTATATTTAACCTTTGCTCATGATTTTGTAAAGACGGCATCAACTTATTACTAGGTAATTTAGACAAATCATTTGATTATTCAATAGAAACTACAATATAGTTAAATCTTGTAGGTAGGTTGTTAAAATTTTCTCAAATTTTTTTTGATCTTCTAATGCCTTTCCATGAGACCTTACTTAAGTCCATGCATACACTAACTTCAACTATAAAATTTGGTAGTCCTAATAAAAAAAAATCTCTCTAAGAAATAACACATAGATACATTAATATTTAATTTTCATTAACATTTAATTACTACTCTATACCTTAATGCATTTTCAAGAGATTATGAATACCTTCTATTTACGTAAGGGAAAAACTAATTAGACTGACTATCTTTATGTTTAACAAGTTGAAATTGAACTTTTAAGATTTAATCTATTCATTCACCCAAATATGATAATATGAAAAGATGCTCAAGAGTATAAAAAGAGAAACCACGTATATTCAACGTATGGATTTAAAAAGGATCTATTGCTATGCTATTAATCCTATAAGTTATATTATGCAATTTATGTTTTCTTTGAGATTATGAGAATCAAGACGGATTTGGAAAGGATTCATGCCGAGACAGATTTAAAATAAAATCTGGAAGATTTTTAATTGTCTATAAGGTGAAACGGATTGGATTATATGCAGGTCTTAACACCATTGTATATGGAAATTATAAACTTATACCTATAGAAATATCTGACACCATTAATTGGCAGTAAGAGACAAAGGTATATGTAGATTTGACGCTAATATATGGCGATCAAAACATTAGTTTGGATTGAGGCAATAACCTTCATTCTAAATTTACTACAGAGCCCAATAAGAAGTAAATTAAGATAGCAATATAGACTTCTAAAATAACTTTGACACCCTTTAAGGAAGGTCTGTAATGCAAATTCCTCATACACAGACTTTTAAAAGAATTTATCTGCCACCTCTATTGATGCAAATCCCATCATTTATAAATTGTTAAGGTTATTCGACGCCATATTTGAATTCATCACTTATAACCTCTAAATATGGGTTGACGCCACTATTGTGATCTTGGGCTATTTGAAGTATGCTTTACATTATTAGACAAGTGTGTTCTATCAACTTTTTTGGTACACAAGCATATATACTACAGATAAAAATTAGATATAATAACTGGAAATGCTTTGGTACACATGCATGAAAAATACGAAAGCATAGACAAGGCACGCGAACTGTTTGACAAAATTGCCACAAAGAAATATCATCTCATGGAATGCAATGATCACAGGATATGCACAGAATTGGATCTGTTGAAACTTTAGGCACTTTCAAGCAAAAGCGACTGGCAGGTTCAAGGATATACATCGATAGGAATAGCCGACGCGTTTAGAAACTTTCTGGCATGAATCTTTTTATTATCTTTCTTTGGGAGGTTCTTTCTTCGGGGCCCTTCCCTTGCCCTTGCTTTTCTCTGGTGAAGCAGCTGCTATAGAATGTTCTGCCTGGGAATCAAAGCCTTTGCACCTCAAGCATTTCTGTTCTTTGAAGAAGACATGATTACTTGCTGTATATTGCATGCAAATAACAGAGTAAGGAGAGATTTAAAAACCTAAAAAAATCTTCTTACAGAAATGAAAAGCCAAGAGAATTTACCAAAACCCAAGAAACAAAGCCAAGTTACAAAGAAATGAATGAAAGTAATCAAGAGGGCAAGCAAAGCAAGTTACCTTGTATCCACTATGGAATTGATGCCAGATTAATCATGCAAAACTTGCACAATCTGTATTCCCAAACAGAAGCCTTCCCAAATTTGCCTCCTATTCCAGAGGCTAAACATGAAAATATATAGAAAAGAACATTCCATTATCTCTCCTTGTAACGTCCACCATGACTCTTCCACTTCCATTTCCATCATCCATATTCTCATAAACTAAAATTAGCTCCACTAAAATTAATGGATGACGATTTATGTGTAGCAGGTTTTTTATTTATTTTTTTAAATTTTGGAGAAAAAATGAAAGATTGCCAAAAAATGAAGGACTACCAAAATTTAAATTTGTGAAGTGGGACTACCATTTTTTTTAAAAAAATTGTGGACGACGAAAGTAGTGGGACTACCAATTTTTTGGCAGTTACAAGATGTGTGCACATATAGAATGGCCTATCAGCCAAATTATTACGTATTTCATTTTTTATAATGTAAATTATTAAATATTCCATATGGTTTTTAACAAAATGAAAATAACAAAGTGGACACTATTGTGCTTCTCCTACTCTCCAAAAGGAGGAGGTTACTGAGATGGAGGATACTGCGGACCTGGAGGGTGATGGTATTTTTGATAACAAAAATAACAAAGTGGACACTATTGTGCCTGAGACTGAACATTTGGGGGGTGAATTTTCTATCAACAAGGAAACAAAAAAAGAAAATGTGGAGGGTGAAACGGAGGATAGGCCTAGTAATTTCCCTAAACTCAATGTTAAGGGGGATGATTCTGTGAGCTCAGAGAAAGTGGTGAAGGAAATTGGCAAGAAGAAGAAGGGTGGCAAGGTTGCTATCAAAGATAAGGAGATTGAAACCCTCTCAGCTAGGGTCAACGAGCTAGAGCAGAAGTTCAAGACGCTAGCCAAGTTCTCTGTGAAAGTGATGCACCAGTCAGCCACTACTCTTGCTGTCATCCAGGACATCGAGCTTACCAGCCAGGGTATGAAGGAAAAGGACCTCAAAGAGTACTGAGATCTCTACCAGTTCCTAGATGATGATTGGGACCAGATGTTTAATTAGCCGTTAGGGGCTTTTTCTGTGCTTTTGGTTTTATTTGTTGTTGGTTTGTTGTCTGTCCCTTGTCTAGGTCTTTGGTCTCTTTTTGGTTGTTTCTTGTTGGTTCGGTTAGATTCTATCTTTTAGTTCTTTGATGGAACTCTAGTGTGCCTTTTTGGCTAATATGTAATGGGATCGACACCCTTTTTTTGCCGCTTATCTTATCAAAAAAACAAAATGAAAATTTTATTAAATTCCCAAGGTACCGGATAATTCACTACAAATGATTGTCTATTATCTTCAATCATTGTATAAAATTGTTAAATCAATATTTAGGGGTTTGACCAAATGAGAAAAATCCTTACCTAGCAAACTCCCCTATACACTACCATTTTTAAATAGGTTAGAAAATCAAGGGAAGCCTATTACAAACTTGAAATTTATTAAAGTCTATATCTTAGTTACAATTCAAATTTGTGCATAAAGATCAGATCCACAGTTACATTAACACTCCTATAATCATATAGGGTGATTTCATAGACACAAAAATGAACTGAACACTCAGACAAATTTTTCATTGATTCATGTGTAGTCATCTAACAAACCCTAACTCTTTTCACACAGAAAATTAATTAAAAACATCTTGCAAAATCAAATTAACATGAGTCAAAACTAAATATATTTTAAAATTTTAAATTCAATATCATAATCAAGAAAAAACTCTTAATTCTAAAATAGTGTTTTATTTATAATACTATTTAAATAATTTACCTTATTTTTTTAATATAAGTGTTATTTACTTCCTCACAATTATATAACTTACAAATTAATATGTTCTAAAAAGACCTTAAAAATCTTCATGAATGATTTAACTTTAATGAAAAACAACCCTCCTTAAAATTCTAAAAGAATATCTCACATTAAATTATATTGGTGTCTCATTTGTTTACTTTGAATCATTAAATGCTATATTTAGCTTATAAACAATGAATTTGGGGGGAAGTGGTCATTGCATATTATAGTGATTAAATGTAGATATTTATTGCAAAGCACATATCATTTTTGTGGTAAAACCTTTTTGTTTCACCCCAGCTTGTTAGGTTTTGCGAATATTCCCTTCCGCTGTTAATAAGTATACAACATTGCTACAGTGCAGTTCCTGATTTCCTCGCCTGATGACCATGAATCAACGGTCAGGCCCTACATCAGAGAAGAAAAAATGACCAATAAACCGATGAAAAAACTGTAGTGATCGGTGAAATCCAACGATGCAAGACACTTCAATCGTCTTGCACGTCTTTGCACTAATGGAGACCGTTGATCGACAAAGCAGCCCACTCTGCTCATAAAGGGAATGACTTTGGTGTAATGAACAACATGTAAAGACAAAGACAATGATAAGTCACAAGACAATAGATGTGCGAACTGCCACACTATGGAATTTTATCCCTATACTGTCTAGAATGTAAAATTTTTCACTGTCTATAAAATTCAAATGCAATATCATTCTAATATACTGGAGAATCAACAACGAAATCATTTCAGTACACTCAATAATTTCACAATGGAATAATGTCATAATGTATAAGGACGTTTGTTTGTAGCCAACATGTCAAGAAAAGTGGGAAATCACAATTCATTATCAATGTGAGCTGTGCTGCAACATAGTTTCTGTCAAATGCTAGTAGGGTGGTTTTGGAAAATAAGGGATTTGATGGAAATTAAATATATTACAATAATCAATACATGAAAATTAAAAGCCTAGTGAAATATCCATAAAGCACCAATACATGTTCACTTGTGCCAATATAGTTACATCATTCAAGTGGACAAAATACATGTCACTTTACTTGCAGTACAAGACAAGTTGGTCCAAATGGGGACTCTTTCAAAATAAAATACACACTTTTTAAATTAATTACAAGATATAATATTTACAATAACCACCCTTTTAGGGAGGGTTCAAAAGTCAAATAGGTTACATTTACACATCTTAGTCCTCACTGGTTGGTGCTTAAACTACAATAAATTCAAGCCCTTCTCAACTAGATGGGCTCTCAAGGGCACATATTCCCATACTTGCTCTCATAATTCACAACACATCATCCTAGATTTTTTTAGTTTCTCAACTTTTTTATTTTGTAATGTGAAAAACAAGAAGGATGTAAATTTTTTTAGAGTTACGTGCTTATATACACAGTTATGATGGGAATTTAAATACTTATATATACATGGTGATATATAATGAAATCATATATATTCAAGGTTTCATTTTTTATACGTTTTCATTATATATATATATATATAAAATCAAACCTGTAATCAAACCTTGATATATATAATCAAGACTCATAAAAAATCAAACCCTCTCTATATATAATGAAACCTGCAAGTTTGACAACATCAATGATTGCCTCAACAACTATGAAGGAGGTCGCACAAACAATGTGAAATGATAAAATAAATAAAGGCAAAATCAAAGAGTTGAATTATTCAACCACATGAATGATGGAACACAAACCTACTTTAGTGGAAATGGTTCAGTTGCACATTCAAATGATGAAACAAATAGACGGGAAATAAAACAATCACAAATAAAATGATGGACCTCATACTCGATTGGAAGGAGAAAAAATGGAAAGCAAGTCATTACCTGCAATCGACAACTCACCTATGTCAACACTTGAGCTCGAGTGAAGAGGATTTGGTAACAGGGATAACTTTAAGGAACCCCCCGCCTAAAAATACCTATAAAATCCTGGTGAATCCTAGCCCAAGGCCATAAAATTTTTGGCGAATCTATGCCTATTTTTGAAAAAAATAATAATTTCATTGGTAGCTTTTTAAAAATTTGTCGACAGTAGTTTTTTTGCTGGCGAATTGTATATAGATTTGAAAAAAAAATTAATTTCTTTGGCGAATTATAGTTGTATTCCAAAATAAAAATAAAAATTAGGTGGCGAATTATAGTTGTATTCCAAAAAATAAAATAAATTAGGTGGCGAATCATATAGATATTCAAAAATGTAAAATAAATTATTTGGCGAATGTGCTGGTATCTGTTTTGAAAAATCATCATGTGGCTGGCAAAAATATCAAATGCCAAATTATAATGACTAATTTACTTGGCAAATTTATAGCTTAAAAAAATATTTACATTTAGATCGATGGATAGTTAGTATCAGAGATCAACGACATCAGTTCTATTTCGGGTTGCAGTTCTGACACACCCATCTTTCTCCATAAAGTCTCCGAAATAGAGACAAGTGTCAATGAAGGAACAATTTAGATTAACGAATATTGAAAATAACAATTCATATATTGAAAATAACTAAAATATAGAGTAACACAAAATTGCCCTATCAACAACACAAAGTTTGCCAAAAGATCCTATATGCATCAACATGCTTAGTATATATAGACTTGTCATAAAATAACTGTCTTTGAAATAATAACAGCTTCTTGGGGACAGCTGATTTAAAACATAAAATAATAATAAGTCTTGGCCACAAGAGTATCCAGAGCATGTTTAAAGAAATAACATAAAAATAAGAAATGGCATCACGTGACAACAGTTTGGTCTTCATCCCGAGTAGTAGTCGAGCCCACCTAAGTTGATGCTCTCAGTTTCGCCTTGTACCTCCTGTACCTAGTAATGATGGGATTTAAAATCTTGTCACTTGTTCCATAGGTAATGTTTGCCCGAAGTTTTCACTTACTTATCATTCTATCTGCATCTGTTAGTTTCTTATAGACATCATTAATTTCATGCTTGAAAGGTCTGAGATTCATTGCTATATGTCTAAGCTTCCCCAGTGATTCACCATTAACTACGTTAGTACCAACAAGCTCTTCAGTAAGCATCTTCTTAAAATTTTTCTTTACTTCCTTGACATCAAGCAAGTTGAAGTTCTCTCTACTTTCATCTGAAATCTCTACATCTATTGTACTACAATTGTTTTTAAGATCAACCATATCAGTGTGACATTGATTCAAAATTCTTCTTATTTGTCCACTAAAATCCCCTAACACAGACCTCTTCCACTCTAGTGCATCTAGCCAAGACATAGAATCATTCTCATTTGGATCATTTAAAATTTTTTCAGATACAAGAATATTTGTATCAATTTCCATCATATCTTTTATCTCTGTAGACACCGTGAGTAGATTACTATCTTCCCTCTTTATATTTCATAACTCTGCAACTAACCCTTTCCTTTTATCATAAATGAGGGTATATAGTTTCATGACCTCCTTGATGTACAACAAACCATCAACAATGAGTTTCTCTACCCATTGCTTGATGGCCTTACCTAGAGTTTGATATCTCATTATTTGTTGCAACATGCTAGGATCCATTCCATCAACAGAAACACTAGGAGTTGCATCGGAGGATTGAGAAGTACTATTAAAAATAGATTGAATAAAAGATGTCAGAGAATTCACTTGGGCTTGAAACTTTGCATTCTCCTATTTTTGAGCTTTAAGTCTCTTTGCTAGCATGTGTTGAGAGAATTTTGCATGATATAAATCACCTTCCACCATAAGAAGACCCATGTTAATCTTGGTCATATTTAAATCTACTTCTATGACTTCATTTTCATTTTTATCCTCGATGGGGTCTGTAATCTCTAAAATCCTATGCCCTAAGGAAGAATCCATTACCATCTGAGACATCCTCTTAGCCTTCTTAGGCTCAGGTGTAGTTACAGTGTCAACGTTTATGTCTGTTGTTGGGGGATATCTCCTCTTTTTCTCAAAAACTTTCTTTAGCCAGGAAGGGGAAGACAAAACTGTACCACTCTCACTTGCACCCAGGACAACTCTCTCTGGCTAATTAGGAGTATCTTACATGGGAATTTCATTTGATACGAGGGAGGCTGGATTCTCAAACAAGCAACGAAAACTAAAAGTACCCTCATCAACAACCTACCGATAAATGTAAGAATCATTACTAGGTGAAGGAGACACAACAGAAGTCATGTGATCTGCCTGCAATTGTTGTAAGGCATCCAAACTTTTCTTCACTCGTGGTTTCACGAATGCAAGTTGACCATCCTGTTCACATACACCTTTTAGTTTTAGTTTCCTATTATCTTCAGGCTGCTCTCCATCCCCATCACTGCCAGATTGTGAACCAACTCTGTCATGAGGTTTCTCCACACCAGTTAAAGTTTTCTGAATTCTAGAAGCCTAGGACGTTCCTTGCTCTCTTGTTCCTGATTCTTTATGCACAGAAGAAGAACTAACATGCTCTTGAAATTTCCCCTCAATATCAGGATAATAGTTCTTTGCACATGCAACAACCAGGTTTGGACATGGCACAATAGGTGGGAAACCCCAAGCACGAGCTAACCCGCTTGTTAGGATTTTCTGGGCTATAGGTGACTTAGGGTTTTGCTCTAATTGAGCCCAGAAATCCTCCAAGTTGAAATCTATATGACTTAGCTCGGTATCCTTCACCTTAGCTAAATCATTCTCAATAAACAAAAGCTTCATCTTTACTTGTGTTGGTGCCTGCTGTTGGTTCAGGTTTCAAACAGTCATCCACAGGCACTTTTCAGAAAAATCCAAAAAATTCTAAGTCTTTCGGCCTTCTCAGTTAAAAAATGTAAAAAATAGTTGTATGTGCATGGCCGTTTGTATGTACATGCAAGTCCAAATATACATTTGGGCATACATGTCGGTTTGTATGTTCAATCGGCTTCAAAAGGTGCAAAATGGTTGTATGTATATCGCAGATTCTAGGAGTATTCTCTGCTTGTATATGCAGGTTTGCATGTATATTTGTGTTGTATGTCTAGACATGCAATGGGTAGATACAATGGCAACATGCAAAGAAAATATACATCGGTGCACATACAAAGGAAAATGTACAGAGCCGACATACATTTGGTGGGGCCCGTGGACGTACAAAGTAGAATGTACATCGGGTGCATGCAAAGGAAATGTGCAAGAGAAAAGGATACAAATGGCGGGGCCCACCGTTTGCATATACAAGTGTGATTGTATGTTCGCACATACATAGGAACATACATTCTTAATGTGCATGGCCTGGACCCGAAAAGGTATGCAATGTAGTTGATAAAGGCTTGGGTCCGATTGAATGTATGTTTTTGCTTGTATATTGCATTTGTATAATGCGATATGCAAGCTGATATACAAGGCGAACATACCAGAGTGCGATATACAAGCCGGACCTGATTCAAGGGTCAAATTTGGTGAATTCAGCACTGGTGTCCTCGGCTTGCATGCTATGTGCATTGTATATGCCAACATACAGAGGAGACATACAAAGAAGGAACATGCAAGTCGGACCTGATTGAAATTTCAGAGTGTTTTATAATATTTGAATTCCACGGCTTGTATGTTAGGTGCTTGTATATGCTGATATGCAAAGGAAAGGATACAAGCCGAACCCAATAATGATCACAATTTGTTCTATAAAGGCTTGGGGTCCACCTTGTATATTTACGATTGTATGTATATACAATCTTATATACAAATGCATATGCAATGATTCATAAGGCAAAATAGAGAGCAGAAAAGTCAGCGATGGAAGCATAGGATGCCTACGTGGCACTATTTCATTGGCTGGTGACTTTTCAGCATGATTTTAAGCCCCAGATCTTGGCGATAGGAAGGGAAATCGATGGCCATGATTCAAGTGTTCTACAGGGGTGATTTCTTTGTATTTGTAGCTGTTTTCAAGTGGAAAAATTTCTTAAGCATGTAGTTGTTGCATTACCAAGGGCCACGGGTAGGTTGGCATTTATGGAAATTGCAGATGCATGGTTGATGATTGACGGGCCAACCACTATTTTTAATGGAAAATCTTCAGGCGGCTGCACATCTCCCGATCTCACTTGCTCTTTCTCTCTTTTCTTCTCTGCTACATTGCATATTTTAGGCTCCATTCTCACGGTGCATTGTAGAATTTTGAAATGCCATGTAATTATTGCTGAGTACACAGTCTTTCTATAAGAGGCAAATTGTGTTACTCATTTGGGGGTTGAAGATTTGGGCATTTTTTGGGAAAATAACGAAGGACAGAGCATTTCTTGGTTGTTTTATCTCTGTTGGAGTTTATGAGTTGCATTTTGAATGCATGTTGTACATATTTTCAGTTTCATTATTGTTTTATATGAAATATGCTTTATTGCATGTGTTTAGTTGTTTCTCTCCATTTGTTGTGTGCATCTCTTCTTTTTGAATTTGGTTGCTAAGGGTTTCTTAGAGTCTCAGAAGAAGAATGTATATCAGCCAAGATATTTGTAAGTAGAGGCAGCTAAATACTTAGTCTTGGGCGGTGTTTGTAAGGCAAATACTAGTCCTAACCCCTTGAAACTTGAATGCTAGTGTAGATTATTCTCTTGTATACATCTAGTTGACTCCTTGCCCTACGATAGGCACCAGTCTGCTCCTTGTGTAGTAGTTATGATCCAAAACCCTCTGTCTTGCATCCAAAACACAAATCTCAATCCTTTCATATTTCCAACCTGTTAGTTGTAGGAGTAGGATTAGGACCCTTGCATACTCTCATCCATAACTAGTCAGATATGTCCAAGAAAGTTGCCAACCTTGTGATCTTATCATCCAAATCTTGGTTCAAACATGAGAGTATTCTGCCTATTGTTGTAAAGCTAAATCTCTCTGTCATTGGGTGAGTCAAGGTTAAATCTTTAGCTATAGGGATAACCCCCCTTGGTGCGGCAGAACTAGAAGTGAAAGGGAGGTAGGTCATGCAACCTCCTGTACTAGTTGGCCGAATCTGCCTATGCATTGGAACTGGCAAACCCTTTGCTGATTCGGAAAGAAACCCAACAAAATGGCGACTCCGTTGGGGACGTTGCAGTAAAAGAGTCAAGTAATTCAAGGGCTGGAAAATCTAGTTTCCAGTGAAGTTGTTGTAGCAAGACCAAAGAACCATGTGGTGCTCTGCTGGGGTGATGAATCCAGAAAATAAAAGTGCCTTGTTGATATTTTGTCCTCTCTGTGAGAGGTGGCGACTCTGTTGATTGAACCTATCGAAAGCTGCAACATATTTCCAGGTATTCCATCTTTTCAGTCAAAATAATTCAAATAGAGCAACAGTCCTAGTTGTGCTCTCAAAGAAGACCATTTTTTATTGAAAGATATAAAGCTCTAAATTTCAAAGGAATTTATGGTTACCCAAATATTATTTGCAATAAGATTAGAAAATGTTTGCCGAAATATACTGGATCAGATTCTGAATCTGAAAACAAACATCTGCAAAATTTTTGTAACTTGATAGAAGATTATGAGGTAGAGGCTGAAGATGTAATAATGAGACTTTTTGTTCAGTCATTAGAGGATGATGCTAGGGTTTGGTTTTCAGACCTGCCTGTCTCTTTAGTCTCTTCATGGGTAGATTTAGAAATTGCATTCCTAGAGCAGTTTGGTGAAAGATTTGATTTAGCCTCATTGATCATACGCTTCATGAATATTCAAAAGGAAGATGAGGAATTGGTTCTAGCCTTTAATCTTAGATTTATTAAGTTGCTCAAGGAGATCCCTGAATATATGAGACCCAATAATGCATTGTGCTTGACAATTTATTTGGCTGCATTTGATAAGAAAATGAGTTATTTATTGAGAGATAAAGAACCAGTCACGCTTCACCAAGCTTTTAAATTTGCTATGGATATTGAAAATAATCAGAAATATAGAATGCCAGTAGGTTTCATGGCTGCAAGTTTTCAAAACAGTTATCAAAGTGAATATGTTTCACCTTTCCCAGTATGTTCATCGAGAGATGATTTTTTAGAGGGAAATATATTTCATAACAGTATGTGCAGTCATGATGTGATGCATGAACATGAAGAAGATGTTGGAGAAAATGTAGGCACATCCTATAATGGTGAAGACAAAGATTGTTGTTAGCCTCTAGAAGAGAAGCCTGCAGATGGAAAATGCTCTTCATGTAATGAAATGAAAGATATACATGAAGTTGTGTCTTGCAGCAATAGGCATATCCCAGTTATTCCTGATTATTTATACAAGGTGGATATGCAGAGCTTCACTCTGAATATAGAAAATGTAGATACAAGGGATGGCAGTGAATATGTTAGTGACTGTCAGTATTCAGATGCATGTGTGAGCTTTTCAGATGATGAAATATATGTGGATGTTGAATATGTGTGTTTCCTTGAAAATTCTGACCACCTCTACAATGCAGAGGTTGAGATGTTTGCTATTGATTATCAGTACATTGGTGAAGAGGAGAAATAAGGTCACTATTCAAATGTGAATAGACAAGTTGCAGATGTGTGTACTCATACGGTTGGGGATAGTGTTGGCTGTAGGGGTGACTACAAAGTTTTCAGTAAAGGGCTGCATTCTGAGCTATTTTTTCCCTCTTTTAGACATTCCAGGTGGACATTAATGATAAAATTGTTGAGAGCAATGTTGATGAATACCTGAGTGTTTATGAAGATAAATTTGATTATGAGATGTTGCTTGTGCCTGAATATTGCATGTTTGATAAAGAGGAGCTCTTATTCTATGAAGGGCAAAATTCTGATGTGGATTCATTTGTTTCATGTGAGTCTGATATTTTCCCAAGTGACATTGGTGACTCATATGATGATGACATTCTACAACTAATGTTAATGTATGCTGATAAACCTTGTAGTAGTTTTGTCAAAGAAAGAGAAATGGATAGCAACACAACCAAGTGCAAAATAGGGTGTTGCAGACAGCAAAATGTTTTCAAGCTTCATCTGAAGAAATCAAAAGAAAATTGAGTGTTTGACAAAGGAAAATTCTAGTTTTTCCTTTTTGGTGGCCCTGGGCCACCAAGTATATTTAAAAAAAAAAAGTGTGATTTGTGATGCAGACTAGTGCAATGTTTGACTCTGTGTCCAATGGAGAAGGGACTGGTCTGCATCATAGAGATCTGAAGTTCTCGCCATGCCTGCAAGAGGCATGCGTCCCCAGACAGAGCCAATGTTGGTGCCTGCTGTTGGTTCAAGTTTCAAACATTCATCCGCATGTACTTTTCAAAAAAATCCAAAAAATTCTAAGTCTTTCGGCCTTCTCAGTTAAAAAATGCAAAAAATAGTTGTATGTGCATGGTCGTTTGTATGTACATGCAGGTCCAAATATACATTCGGGCATACATGTCGGTTTGTATGTTCAATATGCTTCAAAAGGTGCAAAAATGGTTGTATGTATATCGCAGATTTTAGGAATATTCTCTGCTTGTATATGCGGGTTTGCATGTATATTTGTGTTGTATGTCTAGACATGCAATGGGTAGATACAATGGCAACATGCAAAGAAAATATACATCGGCGCACATACAAAGGAAAATGTACAGGGCCGACATACCTTTGGTGGGGCCCGTGGACATACAAAGTAGAATGTACATTAGGCTCATGCAAAGGACATGTGCAAGGGAAAAGGATACAAATGACGGGGCCCACCGTTTGCATATACAAGTGTGATTGTGTGTTCGCACATATACAGGAACATACATTCGTAATGTGCATGGCTCGGACCTGAAAAGGTATGCAATGTAGTTGATAAAGGCTTGGGTCTGATTGAATGTATGTTTTTGCTTGTATATTGCATTTGTATAATGCGATATGCAAGCTAATATACAAGGCAAACATACAAGGGTGCGATATACAAGCCGAACCTGATTCAAGGGTCAAATTTGGTGAATTCAGCACTGGCGTCTGTGGCTTGCATGTTATGTGCATTGTATATGCCAACATACAGAGGAGACATACAAAGAAGGAACATGCAAGCCGGACCCGATTGAAATTTCAGAGTGTTTTATAATATTTGAAGTCCGCAACTAGTATGTTAGGTACTTGTATATGCTGATATGCAAAGGAAAGGATACAAGCCAGACCTGATAATGATTGCAATTTGTTCTATAAAGGCTTGGGGTCTGCCTTGTATATTTGCGATTGTATGTATATACAATCTTATATACAAATGCATATGCAATGATTCATAAGGCAAAATAGAGGGCAGAAAAGTCAGCGATGGAAGCATAGGGTGCCTACGTGGCATAATTTCATTGGCTGGTGACTTTTCAGCATGATTTTAAGCCGCAGATCTTGGCGATAGGAAGGGAAATCGACGGCCATGATTCAAGTGTTCTACAGGGGCGATTTCTTTGTATTTGCAACTATTTTCAAGTGGGAAAATTTCTTAAGCATGCAGCTATTACATTACCAAGGGCCGCGGGTAGGTTGGTATTTATGGAAATTGAAGATGCATGGTCGATGATTGATGGGCCAACCACTATTTTTAATGGAAAATCTTCAGGTGGCTGCGCATCTCCCGATCTCACCTGCTCTTTCTCTCTTTTCTTCTTTGCTGCATTGAATATTTTAGGCATCATTCTCATGGTGCATTGTATTTGGCAGAATTTTGAAATGCCATGTAATTATTGCTGAGTACACAGTCTAGCTATAAGAGGCAAATTGTGTTACTCATTTGGGGGTTGAAGATTTGGGCATTTTTTGGGAAAATAATGAAGGATAGAGCATTTCTTGGCTGTTTTATCTCTGTTGGATTCTATGAGTTGCATTTTGAATGCATGTTGCACATATTTTTAGTTTCATTGTTGTTTTATATGAAATATGCTTTATTGCATGTGTTTAGTTGTTTATCTACATTTGTTGTGTGCATCTCTTCTTTTTGAATCTAGTTGCTAAGGGTTTCTTAGATTCTCAGAAGAAGAATGTATGTCAGCCAGGATATTTGTAATTAGAGGCAGCTAAATACTCAGTCTTGGGTGGTGTTTGTAAGGTAAATACTAGTCCTAACCCCTTGAAACTCGAATGCCAGTGCAGATCATTCTCTTGTATACGTCTAGTTGACTCCTTGTCTTGAGATAGACACCAGTCTGCTCCCTGTGTAGTAGTTATGATCCAGAACCCTCTATCTTGCATCCAAAACACAAATCTCAATCCTTTCATATTTCTAACCTGTTAGTTGTAGTAGTATTAGGACCCCTCCATACTCTCATCCATAACCAGTCAGATATGTCCAAGAAAGTTGCCAACCTTGTGATCTTATCATCTAAATCTTGGTCCAAACATGAGAGTATTCTGTCTGTTATTGTAAAGCTAAATCTTTCTGTCATTGGGTGAGTCAAGGTTAAATCTTTAGCTATAGGGATACCCCCTTGGTGCAGTGAAACTAGAAGTGAAGGGGAGGCAGCTCACACAACTTCCTATACTAGTTGGCTGAATCTACCTGTGCATTGGAATTGGCAAACCCTCTACTGATTCAGAAAGAAACCCAACAAAATGGCAACTCCGTTGGGGACGTAGTAAAAGAGTCAAGTAATTTGAGGGCTGGAAAATCTAGTTTCCAGTGAAGTTGTTGCAGCAAGACCGAAGAACCATGTGGTGCTCTGTTGGGGTGATGAATCTAGAAAATAAAAGTGCCTTGTTGATATTCTGTCCTCTTTGTGAGAGGTGGCGACTCTGTTGATTGAACCTATCGAAAGCTGCAACATATTTCCAGGTATTCCATCTTTTCAGTCGAAATGATTCAAATAGAGCAGCAATCCTAGTTGTGCTCTCAAAGAAGACCATTTTTATTGAAAGATATAAAGATCTAAATTTCAAGGGAATTTATGGTTACCCAAATGTTATTCCTAATAAGATTAGAAAATGTTTGCCGAAATATAGTGGATCAGATTCTGAATCTACAAACAAACATCTGCAAAAATTTTGTAACTTGATAGAAGATTATGAGGTAGAGGCTGAAGATGTAATAATGAGACTTTTTGTTCATTCATTAGAGGATGATGCTAGGGTTTGGTTTTCAGACCTATCTATCTCTTCAATCTCTTCATGGGTAGATTTAGAAATTGCATTCCTAGAACAGTTTGGTGAAAGATTTGATTTAGCCTCATTGATCATACACTTCATGAATATTCAAAAGGAAGATGAGGAACTGGTTCCAGCCTTTAATCTTAGATTTATTAAGTTGCTCAAGGAGATCCATGAATATATGAGACCCAATAATGCATTGTGCTTGACAATTTATTTGGCTGCATTTGATAAGAAAATGAGTTATCTATTGAGAGATAAAGAACCAGTCACACTTCACTAGGCTTTTAAATTTGCTATGGATATTGAAAATAATCAGAAATATGGAATGCCAGTAGGTTTCATGGCTGCAAGTTTTCAAAATAGTTATCAAAGTGAATATGTTTCACCTTTCCCAGTATGTTCATCGAGAGATGATTTTGTAGAGGGAAATATATTTCAGAACAGTATGTGTAGTCATGATGTGATGCATGAACATGAAGAAGATGTTGGAGAAAATGTAGGCACATCCTATAATGGTGAAGACAAAGATTGTTGTCAGCCTCTAGAAGAGAAGCCTGCAGATATAAAATGCTCTTCAAGTGATGAAATGAAAGATATACATGAAGTTGTGTCTTGCAACAATAGGCATATCCCAGTTATTCTTGATTATTTATACAAGGTGGATATGCAGAGCTTCACTCTGAATATAGAAGATGTAGATTCAAGGGATGGCAGTGAATATGTTAGTGACTGTCAGCATTCAGATGCATATGTGAGCCTTTCAGATGATGAAATATATGTGGATGTTGAATATGTGTGTTTCCTTGAAAATTATGAGCACCTCTACAATGCAGAGGTTGAGATGTTTGCTATTGATTATTAGTTCATTGGTGAAGAGGAGAAATAGGGTCACTATTCAGATGTGAATAGACAAGTTACAGATGTGTGTACTCATACAGTTGGGGATAGTGTTGGCTGCAGGGGTGACTACAAAGTTTTCAGTAAAGGGCTACATTCTGAGCTATTTTTGCCCTCTTTTGAGACATTCCAGGTGGACATTAATGATAAAATTGTTGAGAGCAATGTTGATGAATACCTGAGTGTTTATGAAGATAAATCTAATTATGAGATGTTGCTTGTGCCTGAATATTGCATGTTTGATACATAGGAGCTCTTATTCTATGAAGGGTAAAATTCTGATGTGGATTCATTTGTTTCATGTGAGTCTGATATTTTCCCAAGTGACATTAGTGACTCATATGATGATGACATTCTACAACTGATGTTAATGTATGCTGATAAACCTTGTAGTAGTTTTGTCAAAGAAAGAGAAATGGGCAGCAACACAACCAAGTGCAAAATTGGGTACTGCAGATAGCAAAATATTTTCAAGCTTCATTTGAAGAAATCAAAAGAAAATCGAGTGTTTGACAAAGGAAAATTCTAGTTTTTCCTTTTTGGTGGCCCTGAGCCACCAGGTATATTTAAAAAAAAACTGTGTGATTTGTGATGAAGACTGGTGCAATGTTTGACTCTGTGCCCAATGGATAAGGGACTAGTCTACATCCCAAAGATCTGAAGTTATCACCATGCCTGCAGGTGGCATGCATCCCTAGACATAGCCAATGTTGGTGCCTGCTCTTGGTTCAGGTTTCAAATATTCATCCGCATGCACTTTTCAGAAAAATCCAAAAAATTCTAAGTCTTTCGGCCTTCTCAGTTAAAAAATGTAAAAAATAGTTGTATGTGCATGGCCGTTTGTATGTACATGCAGGTCCAAATATACATTCAGGCATACATGTTAGTTTGTATGTTCAATCGGCTTCAAAAGGTGCAAAAATGGTTGTATGTATATCACAGATTCTGGGATTATTCTCTACTTGTATATGCGGGTTTGCATGTATATTTGTGTTGTATGTCTAGACATGCAACGAGTAGATACAATGGCAACATGCAAAGAAAATATACATCGGCGCACATACAAAAGAAAATGTACAGGGCCGACATACATTTGGTGGAGCCCGCGGATGTACAAAGCAGAATGTACATCGGGCGCATGCAAAGGAAATGTGCAAGGGAAAAGGATACAAACAGCGAGGCCCACCATTTGCATATACAAGTGTGATTGTATGTTCGCACATACACAAGAACATACATTCTTAATGTGCATGGCCCGGACCTGAAAAGGTATGCAATGTAGTTGATAAAGGCTCAGGTCTGATTGAATGTATGTTTTTGCTTGTATATTGCATCTGTATAATGCGATATGTAAGCTGATATACAAGGTGAACATACAAGGGTACGATATACAAGCCGGACCCAATTCAAGGGTCAAATTTGGCAAATTCAGCATTGGCGTCCGTGACTTGCATGTTATGTGCATTGTATATGCCAACATACAGAGGAGACATACAAAGAAGGAACATGCAAGCCAGACCCGATTGAAATTTTAGAGTGTTTTATAATATTTGAAGTCCGCGGCTTGTATGTTAGGTGCTTGTATATGTTGATATGCAAAGGAAAGGATACAGGATGGACCCGATAATGATTGCAATTTGTTCTATAAAGGCTTGGGGTCCGCCTTGTATATTTGTGATTGTATGTATATACAATCTTATATACAAATGCATATGCAATGATTCATAAGGCAAAATAGAGGGCGAAAAAGTCAGTGATGGAAGCACAGGGTGCCTACATGGCATAATTTCATTGGCTGGCAACTTTTCAGCGCGAGTTTAAGTTGTCGATCTTGGCAATAGGAAGGGAAATTGACGGCCATGATTCAAGTGTTCTACAGGGTCAATTTCTTTGTATTTGCAGCTATTTTCATGTGGGAAAATTTCTTAAGCATGCAGCTGTTGCATTACCAAGGGCCGCAGGTAGGTTGGCATTTATGGAAATTGTAGATGCATGGTCGATGATTGATGGGCCAACCACTATTTTTAATGGAAAATCTTCAGGCAGCTGTGCATCTCCCGATCTCACCTGCTCTTTCTCTCTTTTCTTCTCTGCTGCATTGAATATTTTAGGCGCCATTCTCACGGTGCATTGTATTTGGTAGAATTTTGAAATGCCATGTAATTATTGCTGAGTACACAGTCTTGCTATAAGAGACAAATTGTGTTACTCATTTGGGGGTTGAAGATTTGGGCATTTTTTGAGAAAATAACGAAGGACAGAGCATTTCTTGGTTGTTTTATGTCTGTTGGAGTTTATGAGTTACATTTTGAATGCATGTTGCACATATTTTCAGTTTCATTGTTGTTTTATATGAAATATGTTTTATTGCATGTGTTTAGTTGTTTGTCTCCATTTGCTGTGTGCATCTCTTCTTTTTGAATCTTGTTGCTAAGGGTTTCTTAGACTCTCGGAAGAATATTGTATGTCAGCCAGGATATTTGTAAGGAGAGGCAGCTAAATACTCAGTCTTGGGTGGTGTTTGTAAGGCAAATACTAGTCCTAACCCCTTGAAACTGGAATACCAGTGTAGATCATTCTCTTGTATACATCTAGTTGACTCCTTGCCCTGAGATAGGCACCAGTCTGCTCCCTGTGTAGTAGTTATGATCCAAAACACAAATCTCAATCCTTTCATATTTCCAACCTGTTAGTTGTAGGAGTAGGATTAGGACCCCTGCATACTCTCATCCATAACCAGTCAGATATGTCCAAGAAAGTTGCCAACCTTGTGATCTTATCATCCAAATCTTGGTCCAAACATGAGAGTATTCTGCCTGTTGTTGTAAAGCTAAATCTTTATGTCATTGGGCGAGTCAAGGTTAAATCTTTAGCTATAGGGATACCCCCCTTAGTGTGGCAGAACCAGAAGTGAAGGGGAGGCAGCTCACGCAACCTCTTGTACTAGTTGGTTGAATCTGCCTATGCATTGGAACTGGCAAACCCTCTGCTAATTCAGAAAGAAACCCAACAACTTGTTTGAGAAACTAGTAAACAAAAGCTTCTGTAATTGCTAAGCCTACCAAATAAATCTCTAAAAGATTTGGGGTAAACAAATAGTCTAGACTCATGAAAAATAATTGTTCTTCCCAATTCCCACCCAGTTGACTTAAAGTATGCAAATTTATCACTATAAGAAATGGGTAAGAAAGAGAACAAATTAGCCAACCTGGTTGTGAAAGCTCATGTTCAACACATGTAGAAGACGCATCACGTAGTCCAGAGCTCCTCCAAAGCACGCTAGTGAAAAATTAAAAATGTAGAATAACGTGTCTGCAAGAGTTGCAAACCCAATAAAATGTTTCGATAAATTGCATGGCAGCATGTACTGCTGTACAATTCATAATTGAGCTACATAAATTGCCTTCCCAAAAAAGTGCAATTGTGGTTTTCACGACATTCCTTATTTATTATGAAAGGACAAAGGTCACTTCCGGCGTGGATGTCATTAAATGGAAAATATTCTAATAGATTTTGATTGTCAGATGATTGCAAATCGATGGTATAAGTTTTATTTGGGGCAAAAGTACTGACACACCCAATTTCCCAAATTTATAGTTGTACAGTCGAGGGCTTCCACTCTGCCACGCTGCCACCTTGACCTTTATACAATAATTAATATAAATATATTATATATTTTATATATATGTCAACCATTGATCTAATAATATCTAACAACTGCTAGTTGATTTCAAAGGATTTTGTTAGCAATGTGTAGCATTGGAGATCTACCTTCCCTAATTGAACTACAACTGTTCATCATTCATTCTAGGGTTCATCAAATGGTCAGTGGTGGTATGATTGATTTGATTGAATGCACTTAACTACATAAATTAGCCAATGCTCAATTAATTTTATTAATGGCAAGTGAGTCATGACTCGTGACAAACCGCACAGATTAGCCAATGCGAATTTCCACTGTATAACAAGGGCAATTAAACAGAGTTGCTAGTTATTTATTATCTATTTGTCACGGAAATACATGTAATGTATATATGATAGTGTTTATTGTTTCAACCTTATATTGCATTACTAAGTTTTAGATAGTAGAAGAATCAATAGACTGTAAAAGTTCAAAGTAATGACTTTCATTGCAGCAGCTATGTGAAGAAAGTGAGTTATCAAGTACTTATTTTGTGTTCATTTAGGATTTTGAATTTAACTATGTGATAGAGTTCTCAATTGACAGATATAGAATATTCATAAGTATGATGGAAATTTTTGTTTGTGTGTGGCTATGCAGGATGTTATGGCTTTTCATGTCTCAGAATGAAGAAATACGAGCATTCGTCAAGTGGAATAAATCATGTCAAGAGTTGATACTTTTAACATTTGCAAATGATGCATTCTATTCTAGGTGGTGGGTTGAATCTCCCACACATGCATGCATGTATGAGAAATTAGAAATTTGAATTTATGTATGGAATTGGTATTGCAACTCAATTGCCATTGACCTCGAGAAAATCAATTTAATTCTCCTTTACTAGCCTTATTGTTACCCATACCTAGTGGTTTCTTGTACATATAAAGCAAGGTTCTATAGTAAATCATTGACTATCATTGTGAATGGGGACATAATTGAATTTGTAATGGAGCCATTGCCTGTTAATAGGATAATTATGGACAATAGTGAAATATTCATTAAGCGTCGTCAAAAAGAGGAACTAAATTTTTTTTGGAGGATCAAAGCAAGGTTTGAAGGTCGAAGGATAGGAGTTTTGTTTGGAATTTTGAGCTTGGTTAGAGGTTCATGTACGATGTAATTCCCCAGTCTTTTTAAAGGGTGATGTTAAATTTTACTAAATTATATAGAAGTAATTACGGTTTGAAATTGACATGAGTTCAATGGCAAATTGCAATGTATACAAATCATAGATGGTTCAAAGAATCAAATTTTTAATATTAAATAACACTGCGGCTGGTATTGTCTAAGGCATTTAGGGTTTATCCTTTTAATTCATCATTGACCTATGTAGCCAATTTCCCCAACTTAAGTTGTTCTTTTATTCCATTGGTTGTCGTCGAGTTACTGGCCCCTTTGCTCTAAGTTACCGGCCCCGAGCCCCTTTATTTTATTTGAAGTCTGACTATTTAATAATAATAATAATTACATTATATGATTAACATACTTTTCCCAGGCATTCATTTTTAATTTATTAAATAGTTCTGACAAGTTTGGAGAATCGCTGTTGGTCGATCCTTACACAAGCCGAAGATTGACGCTACAAAAAATCTAGACAATGAATAAATGCATCTGTCAGTTGAGGCATGTGTTCATTAACGATCTTCCTTTAAATCTTGGAGGTCTCTGTAAAAACGACACTAAGCTAGCTTGCTCAAAATATTGCATGGAGACTCCCATAAGGCTCCGCTGCAATAAGCGCTAGGTCACCTTTCTGGGCCATATCAGAAATCAAAGACTAGTGATGTTCATTTGTAACCAACAAAACAAACTCTTCCTTGAGGCAATGAAGATATTCCTTGGAAAAGACTTCTTGGTCTCTGAGGACATATATAGGGTAAATTCAGACATTTCCTCATGCTTTCTGGCTTCTTTGTTGGACCTAGGAGAGGCAAAGGTGGATGCACTGGTGATTCTATAGGAGGTATTCACTCCAAATATTTTTTTGGATGACTTAAACGTGGCGATTTGTGCACAATTGGGGGTCGGTATCCCGTGGCTGAGAGACTTGGAGAAGCTGAAGGAGGGATAGGAGGGCATAGCTAGGCAGTTGTTCCTACTAAACATGAATGAGCAATAACTAGGAAGGCACAAGATTTGGGTGGCTCGTGGGAGACACTTTCTTCGGTGGGCAATTGGAATGGACATAGAGGAGACTCCGCTATGGATTGTATACTTCGAAGCCACTGTGAGTGTGGGGGAATTCTACTCATAGTGGCCGTAGGAGTGGTCGAGCTCCCAGGGCCACTTTTTTTGGTGATTTCCGTGCTGGGGTGGTAGGGTGGCAAGTTTTCAAGGAGTCGCTTAGTCAAGGGGCTAGGGATTTCTATGGTAGCCTCTCTGGTGCTATGTGTTTTTGGAGCCTGGGCCCTGCGTTAGCTGCTAGAGTGGTTTTTGTATTAATATAATTTCCCGTGTGTATTACTGTAAATCCTTTTGTATTAATATAATTTCTCGTGTGTATTAGTGTAAATATTTTTGTATTAATATAATTTCCCAAGTGTAAATCTTTTTGTATTAATATAATTTCTACTTTATTATTGATGCAATGAT
The DNA here is from genome assembly GCA_027924645.1 of Cunninghamia lanceolata. Lineage (NCBI taxonomy): Eukaryota > Viridiplantae > Streptophyta > Pinopsida > Cupressales > Cupressaceae > Cunninghamia > Cunninghamia lanceolata. The sequence goes on from BSBN01000007.1 coordinate 2,610,382, forward strand.
GTCAATGTGTTCATTTTATTTTATTAGTTATTATTTTATTAGTTGTTATATCATCAAAGTGGGCCCGACTTCATATAAATATTAAAGGAGCCGCAGACTTTAGCAAAATGTTTCGATGCCAGATGGATGGGTGTAGTTGAATTCTGGAATGAAAGTCTGGAGCACTAGACTTGCGATCTCAAACCTCTGAAATCAATCAAGAGCCATTAGATTTACAAAGATCAATGGTTGAGATTATACAATAGTTTCAAATTTTCAATTCCACTTCTCGATGTATGTGTTGTATTAAATAATTAATTCAGGCTACGGACTTGCATGCCATCCTTAAATTTCATTTGAACTTTGAAGTGGGAGTACTCAGTACAAGTGTACAACTAAAACTACATACTTGTACTAAACTTTAATAAAAGAATTTACCATGTTTCACTCGCTTTACTTCACAATTGGCACTTAGCATTTAGCAATTTTAATTGATACTACTTGGAAGTGAGAGGGTCAAGGACTCAAGTGACAAGGAGATTGTAGTGCACCAGAAATTTTAATATTGGTTGTGTGATGCCACGGATTCACTCAGTGCCAGTCTTTGTATTCATCTTTTCTAGGTAAGTGAAATACAAAAATACTTAATTCCTATTACTATTGTTGTTACTATTGTCCTTGAGACTTCAGTTTTTTCAATCTTCAGGTTTAGGGTTGAGTGTTTACAAGCATGTCTACCAGCACTACCAGACCAAAAATTGGGAAAATCAAAGAAAAAAAATAGACTATTCCGAACTGCTTAAAACCCCAGGTTTTTACAGATGAATACCATGATATTTATGACCCTGTAATTTTTGGAAGGTTTACCTCAGTACTTAGGTTTTCATTGGAGAATAAGGTACGTCAAGTGCAAGTTGCGCAACCTGACCCAAAAGCACCAATACCAATTAACGGGATGACTGCACCATGGGTGGTTGGATTGGGTTGCTTGATGTTACCTGAGGTTTTCCCTTGCCTTGAATTTATCACGGTCTGTGCCCAAAATTATGATGAAAAAAAAAAAAACAATAGTTAAAAAAGATAGCCAAAAAATAATTCTTCCCATTAATAGAGAATATTTTGGCAAATTTTTGGGTTTTACCGCTGAAGAATGTGGAGCAGTCTGCATAAACCTAGAAAAAATTACTAATACTTATGAAGCAGTTAGTGAAAATAACAAAAAAAGATTTATCAAATCTCTAACAACGGATGGTGTCCAACTCAATTAGAATCATAAGCCTCCTTATAAAATTGATATTTTTAGATCATGGGTTCAGGATACTATTTCCATACTAGTGTTTTTCCTTGGATTGGATAATAATAGTGAAGTGGATGCAAGCCTCCTTGAAATGGTATACAATATCCATCAATTCATGCCACCTACTAAATACACATTTCTCGAGCACATTGCAGAATCGATGCATTGTTAGTTTTTAATGATTAAACGAAGCCAAAGTGAACCTCCTACTCCTAGTGCCAACAGAAAGACATTTAGGTTCACAACCTACTTGTGCTATTTTTTTCTAGTGTAGTTTGCTGGGATGTTTCAGGACAACAAGCTTCAAATTCAACGTTAGCAAGCTAAAAATAGACTATTGGATTGGACCCATAAGATAAAGATATACCATAATCAAAAGAACTACAATCATTTTGTGGACTACTTTTTGGCTCCATTGTATGAAACCATTACAAATACTCCAATGCCTAGATTGCCCGAGTCTTGTAGAAATTGCATTCAACTAGGAAAAGAAATATAATTGGCTAACTGGTACTTCATGGAGGAATATACTATCCTAAGATTTTATGGATCGGGAGCAAAGCCCCACAAACTTCCAATACATGTGACAGAGAGGATTTTTGCATTGAAATACATATGATAGATGGAGAGTACAGATCTACTACACTTTGTTAGTCAGCAAAATAAGAGCATATTTCCTTCCTTACCTTTTTCATGTGGAGGGTTCACATTTGAGAGAAAAGCATTCACTATGGCACATGAAATTTTACAACTTTTTAAATTTGATGTTGACTCTCACTGGTAGTATGACCCATGTGATGTGATTAAAACAAGGCTTGTGGCCAATAAGAACGCTCCAAGTAGAATTCAACATGAAAGTAAACCCCTGCTAGAAATGTTGAAAAACAAGAATTCTTGGGAGGAAGTGAGAAAAGTCATGGAAGAAATTGCTGCTCAAAGATGTATTTCTTTTGAAAAATTGTCATCAGAAATAATGGGATTACATCCAATTCCACAAACACAGAGAGATACACTGGCAAACAAGAGATTCAACAATTTCTATACAAAAGCTGTTGAACTATCTAAGTGTACACAAAAATTTCAGAGACTCTAAAAAAAAATGTACAGAGGAACATTAGTCACAATCAAAAATTTCTACCTTTTGGTCTATGAGGAAGGATCTCAGTGATCCAAAAGCTACTGCAGATCTCGAAGACGTCTCAGAAGATGAAGAGTTCAGCAAATTGTGGGATAAAGAGCATCCCTCTGAAGCTCAAGCAACTAATGTTGAAAGTGCTGATGAGGATGAAGACAAACCCAAAGATCTTAGTGCATATGTATTCAAACCTTGTATGAGTGAGACCACAAGACAAACATGTACTAAAGGGGCATCAATAGCCCAAAAATTGGGTTATGAAGGCGGTGGTTTGGGGCCCACAGGAGAAGGCATTTGGATGGTACCAGAGGTATACCCTAGAAAACCTAATGATCTTCTACTCGACACTGGAGGTGATGAACAAGCCAAAGGGCATACACATACAGATCAGGAGATTAGATTTGTTCTAGCTTTAAATCCTCAGAGTGAGATTCAATCACTAACAGTACCACAAGGGCCTTCTGATCTGAATGTTTCTCATTCTTTTCTTGTAGGAGATGGTGGACACTCTAGTTCTACTGGTGGCGAATCTGGCGATGGTACACGTATTAGTAGTAGTAGTGGTCAGCAAGAGATGCAACAACAAACTTAGAAGAGGCCATCAACAACATTAAATGAAAATATAGACAAACTTAAAGAGCAAGGCCTTGTGAAGACTAAGAAGCAGAAGGTTATGGCAGGTTTCGATTCCACATCCACATCAAAGCAGTTGTTTCCAGAAGGCACCCTCCTCCTATCGTTAGTGTGACTAGGACAAGAATGGCTAATACTTAGCCACAATTAATTAGAGATGCCGCCAACACTACAACTACTCTTTCGCCATTCAAAGTTATGTCAAGTGTCATATATTGTGATTACAAAGTTGAGTTTGAAAAGAAAGCAAAATTATCTAAAAGTCACAAGAAGCAAGTGCTGGAGATAGAGACTACTGCAACTTCAGAGTCTGCAACAACCAGGGTATTGACTACATTTGACCCAGAAAATGAAAAAATGGATTACATGATTATTGTGGCCAAAGTTCAAGATAAACCAGAGGACTAGACGCAACGATTTGACTATGAGGTGAGCACCATCCAAGTGGATTTTTCTAGAATGAAAAATTCTGATAAAATTAATGTATCCAAAAAGAACAACGAAGTGGTGTACACATCATTGCTGACGCAAGAGAGAGAGAAAAAAGGTATGATTGTTTTTAATTTCTTGGTAACCTTGTTGAATATATTGTCTACAAATCAGAGTTGTAAGATAGATAGGTCACATGTTCTAGTAATTTAGTTACAACAGAAGGAAAATATATTCAGTGATGTTAATTCCATTCATATTGCTCTTTTTCATTTGACTTTGTGATTTACATAACGGGTTGGAGACTCTTATAGGAAACTTATAGGCAGACATAACAAGTGAAAAAGCCAAGAGGAAAGGAGCAGAGAACAAGACCAAAGAATTAGAGAAAAAGGATAAAAAACTCTGACTCTACATCTACAAGTGAAGTGAATAAATAGACAGAGGAGGAAGTGAATAAACAGAAGGAAATGTTAAGTGAAAGTAAAAAAAATTATGATATTCAAACAACCAATTTAGAAAAATTAGAACAATCCTTGATTGAAGCCAATACCAAACTAGAGCAATCAGAAAAAGCAAGACATATGTGGCAAGAAAATGTGGAGAGAGAGAGAGAGAAAATTATCTGAAAATTTGCAGAAAAAACTGAAGAATGCAAAAAATGAAATAAAATCCTACCAAAACAAAGTATCTGAATTATATAGAAACACAATGGTTTATATAAAAAGTAACATTTGGGAGAAAATAATGAAGAGGATTGATGATTTGTCTAAAATGTTTGAATTCATTGATGATCTAGTATTATGTAGTAACACACTCAAACAATACATTACTGAAAATGGAGACATGTCAACTTTAAGATAGTCATATACAAACAAAATTTTGCAATCAATCTACATAGCTAGTGGTGAAGAATTGGAATCCAAAGGAATTCAGAACTGTATTGATGCCACAATAAAGGCCTAAACTATCATTGAAAAATGTACGAAGCTAGAACAAGCATAGGAACTTTTGGTACAAGTTGCATTATTGACAAAGCAACTGCAAACAAATGTAGAACACTTCAAAAAGATTGGTTTGCCAGTGGCTTTTGACCCATCATACCGATACATTGGAAAGGATGCTTTCAAAAAGAAGATGGAGGATAAAATGAACTTTGACAAGGACTAGTTTCCTCAAAATCTTGATGAGGCAATTTTTATGGATTCCATCATTCCACTAATAACCTTGAATGCAACTTTGAGTGATACATTCAAGTCAAGTAACAATATCAGTTATAAAATATTATCACAGTTACAACTCAGTAACCATGGGTTAAGAAAAATTACACTTCCATCAGATGAAGAGTGGAGCACTCTATAAAAGCTGATAAAATGATTTAGTAACATGTGTTTCCAATGACATCAATACCAGAATGACTAGGTTGTTGGACTGTTGTCTTTGTTTTTTTGGCATCCGTTCTTTTTGTTGCTTATCTGGACTGCCCTAGGGGCTACTTTGTAATGGGTTCAACACCCTTGGCTTGCTGCTTATCTAATCAAAAATATGTGTTTCCAAGCTCCAACAAAGCATTGTGCAGAGTTGGTTTTGAGCAAGGTATTGTACATTGTAAATGTAATACTTCAGTCTTCAATGTATTCTAATTTCCTTCGGACCTTCAATGTTTATTTAAAAATCAATATAACACTAAAATCCTTTTATGTGTTAAAATTATCTATATTATTTAATTGCCCACTTCATATTAAATATTTGCTAATGGTGTATATTAATAATATAATATGCTACAACATTATTCATATATTTCAATCTACAACTAATAAAATGCTCATGAAAAATCATGCAACATGCAAGAAACTGAAACTTACAACTCTAGAAATATGGGCAACCTGTCAAAATTGTATTATATTTCACTATTCAAAACTTCCCCAATCTTCCAACAAAATTACAAAGTAGTACTTGTATCTTATTTACTTCTCAAAATTTCCAAAATCTTCCAACCACACAAGAATGAGTAACACAGTTCTTTTATAGGCCAAGAACGTGTACTCAGCATTGATTACATTGTCATTTCAAATAGGTTCTGGATACAATGCACCGCCAACATGGCGTTGAGAACATTAATTTCATTTGAGAGAAGAAAAGAGGAGTAGATGGACGTTGGTAGATGTGTAGCCACCTAAAGATCTACCTCGTTAATGCTAGGGAAAAGGTGGTTGGCCTGTTCAATCCTGCGACCCATACTTGTCCTTCCATTCACTGTATGTCTTTTCAAGTGGCCAGGGGAATGAGATAACCTCCACGATCTTGCCATTATGACTGACATACTTGTCATCCAAATTAGTCTTTACATTCTTGCAGAATATCTCAAAAGTTATTTCAACCACATGCAGCTTGTCAAGTGATAAACTCAGCACCTGCATGGTTGGACCGCCTTCATCACAAGTAGGAATTAATTGATGACAATTATCTATTATTTCTCTCTTCCACTTTTCCAAGTCCTTAGCCTTCCCATCAACCTCCAAAATATGTGGCAACCATTTAGTGCCCATCTTTTCTATTGCCTGCATCTTTTCCCTCAAAACTGTATCCAATCTTAATTGAAAATTGGCCACATCCTCGAAATGTTTCAGTATATCTGACACCAATTTCAGCTCAGGAGGTGCATTTGCATCAAATCTAGAACACATAAGAAAATCTTTGACCTCTACAGTTCTTGGTAGCCACTTAGCTTTCACACTTAATAATCTCTACTTATCAGATTCATGCTTCTCATAGGCTATCCTTAATTGTGAGTAAGACCTCTAGGTCTCCTCCACTCTAGCCAAGATTTTGGTCACTCTATTTTTGATCAAATTGGTGACCATGTCCTTTACTTTGTTCTCCTTTTCTTCTTTCATTTTTTTGTTATCCTCCTTCAATTCTCTAATTTTTGAAAGGAGAGGTTGTGTGTCAACTAGAAGTGACTCTGAAGTTAGAATGATAAGGGGAGTCTGAGATGGACTAGGCTCTAATTGTGGTTTCCCTTCATATTTGCTCAACCTGGGCATGGCCACTGCATATTTCTCCAACAATTCACTATAGTCTTTCTATAGTTTAATTGTCATTGCCTCAGCATATTGCGCAATTTGCACATTTAGACTGGCAACTTGAGGGGTAGGGGTGTCTGACACCCTTCTAATTATGACATTGCCAGTCAGTTCCTCCAAACCAACTTTTGGTTTCTTATCACTGAGGGCCAATGCCCGAATTGCCAAGGTTTTAAACCTTGGGTCAAATGCAGCAGCCTGTAAAGCTTTGCTGACTTGTTCCTCTGTCATATCAGAGTCATCCCTTGTTATGGTATCAAATGCAATTGCATCTGATAGAGTCCAATGTGGTAGCAGTAGGATGTTGCTTCTAGCTACAAGAGCCCTACCCTCCTTTGGGGTTATTGCTCTGATATCCTTATTAACCTCACTCAAAACCCTTTGAGTAATAGTATCATACTCAGAGGGGTCAGCACCACTCTTTGCTTCCTCCATTCTCCTTTGAAATTCTTCATTCTTTGTCCTTAGCATGAATGACTTGAATTCAGGCGTGCTGACAAATGCATCATCTGCAATAAATTGGTTACATGCCAGAACTCTCACATCTTCTGTATCAACTTCATTGTTAATTGTTGACCTTGTCAACCTATTATCTAGTGAAGAGTATGGACTTATCCTTAATGGGGAACTCACCTGATGAGGAGGCTCCTGAATTTGTTCTTCTGCTGCTTCTTCCATCTGTTCCACAACTTCTATCTCCTCCTCTGCCTCAAGGTCAATGATTTTTGCTCTCTTTGGAGCAGGGGAATCAGGGGATTGTTCTTCTCTTAGATACTTACCCATATAACTACTTGGTTGGTAAGATGGCCTCTCCTCACCTACAGGTGCACTAGCTATCAGTTCCTCTGCCTTGGCAAAGATCATCTCAATTGTCCTTATGGGATTTTGCACTTCAACAAAAGCCCCAGGGTATGCAGCATTGGCATTTCTCTTCATCCTCTCTCCCTCCATCACTACATTCCATTTATTTCTTAAAAGATATATCTCCTGCATTGACTTGCAGTTTCTTAATATATCTTCATCCAAGAGGACTCAGTGGGGGTAACCAGGCCTACTGACCTTCAACCTTGTTTTGTCAATAAAACCCTCAAGGTTAAATGCTCTCACTTGCTCTGTATCCATCTTGTAACACTGAAGCATGGAACCAATCTGATCTAATCCATTCTTACCAATTGTTATAAAATCACTGAGCTTCAATGAAGTAGGGATGAGTGACCCCTTCTTGTGCTTTCTAAATTGCTCCTTGTGAGCTTCATTTAATTGTCTTAAGATTTCCATGAAGGTAGCCTCTTGGGCAGAAACTTAGGCAGAGTGTAAGGTGGAGCCTCACACCCATAAATCCTGATGCAAGTAGGATTTGCATGCAGAAACCAATCTCCCTAGTTGTGTTCTATTTTCAAGTGTGGGGCTCTTTCCAAAGGTCTCAAGAAATCCTTAACTTATTTAGGTATTTTGTCCCCCTCAGGTTCCAAAAACCTAAGACCTTCCTTACAAAATGCTCTTCAAAAACATCATAATTAGCATCCTTAAAATGTATGTCAAGCATGCAAGTCCACATTTGCACTGGCATCATGTTGCCTTGTTCATCTGTCATCCTCACATGTAAATCTTTATGCCAGTGGCCTAACAAAGAGAATAGGATCATGTGGCACATCAAAGAATACCATGTGAATTCCACATGGGGACTTACAGTATATAGTTTCTTTTTTTATTCTCACCATCTGCTTGTGCATTTTCTTAGTCAAGTAACCCGCATAGTCATATGGATGTCTAGCTCCAAGATCTTGAATGTAAACTGCCATGATCATCAAGGATACTTGCATTCTATCAGCTGCATCCATCCCAAGCACATGGCATAAATTGTGGTAAGTTCTGACAAATATTCCATGAACAATTTACAATGGAAGGGCTCCTCTTCTTTGTTACAAATTTTTACTAGGCCTCTATCAACTCTTCTTTGTCTATGCTTGTCCAGATTGAATGATCTATAGGCATATCTAACAATCTTATACTTTTCTTTGAAGGCATTCAGGTCAATGGGCATACTGGCAGCATGGTCTAAATTGAACATAGTTGAAATATAGGCTTTTGTGAATCTAATTATGACAGAACCATTTCTAGACAAAATAGACCTAGTTTTGGGGTCATATCTACTTGCAATTGCTCTGACCAGGTCTAGATTGACAAAGACATTGGAGCAAATCAACTTGGCCAAATCAAGCTTCCAGGCATGGAAAATAAGGGCTCTATAGTCTTCTCTGTTATGCCAATGCTCAAATAGGCTCCACGCTGATACAGGTATCCTATCATCTCTATAGTTCACACATAGGTCATAGATTTTATCATTTCTTCCTACTTCTCCTAGCCCTGTTGTAGCTTTCCTCAATGACCTAGGACATTGAATCATGAGGTCTTCATCTAGATTACTTTTTGAGGTGGAAGGTTGACTAGACTGACTCATCCTTCTAAACTATGTTTATACAATTAACCTAGGGCTTCTGCAACTATAAATTACTTCTTAACACTTTGAAATGAATGGATAGATGAATTGATGGGACACAGAGGAACAAAAGTCACTTACTGGTTTTTGATGCTAACAGAGGCTTGGAATCACATCAACACGCTTGTTTCGAAGCTCCTTTTACTGGAAATGCAACTGTCCTCTCAAAAATGAAAGAGAATACCCTAAATTATGCCCTTATAATGCTAGATTTCTCGCCATTTGTCGTATTAATGTTTGCCACGACAACCATTACTAAGTTCGTGCCACAGACACTTGAAAATCCTCATTCATAGCAAATTTGAAATGGGGCCGTTGATCCTTTCCTTAAGTTCTACAATTGACGGCTAAGATCACGTGACTAGATTTGAAAATCTTCATCACCACCTTTGAAAAGTCCTTGACCAATCAGAATAGGCCGAATCAGCTGTACCCTCTCCATAGATCACATCACCTTTTTGTACGAACCGGACGCGTGGGGCCTCACAGCTGAAAACAACCGACCACTTACCTACCATGCAATGGTGCGATTAAGCCCCCACGCGCCCACCTTCCACTTGCTTTTCAATTCATTAATAGAGGAATGCCGCGTGTCACCATCTTGTGACAGCCCAACGAATATTCCCCACAGATAGATACCTCTTCAATGGAGCACAGCCATTGAATCAAAAGTTCTTCCGTGGACCACTATCATATCAACAGCTGGCAAAAAATGATTAGCAAAGGCAAGACTCCTAATGGAATACTACGTAAGCATAAAATATCGGACAAGTGTCAACCTGTCGCAGCCACGCAGTGGGGTGGTGACATCATCAAAGATGCCCTACGACACTGTGATTTTTACCCTTCATTAAACCTTAGGACTTACGGGAAGACTTAGGACATTCAATTGAATTTTTCATTGCCATTGGCGGTAAGACTTAGAACGCAGGGCCAGTCACCTAACGAATACAGAGGCTTAAGGTTTTGACTTAAGGGACAAGAAACCTGCTGCAAATGGTCAACACAAAAATAGAACGCATGACTTAGGGCATTAGGGTGACAAAATTTTGGCCAATCAAATCTTCTTAGTGATAGTTGGCAGCAACTGGTTCATCGATTAAGCAGGGGGCTATAAGCCCATAATCGGTTGACAGATGGCAGTCATTGCATATAATAGTGGGGCGGGGGGGTTGTGACATCATGAAAAAGGCGTTGCAAAGCTGTGAAATGTGCTTTATTAAGCTTTAACCTAAGACTTAAGGCTTTCATTTTTATGGGCGACAATAGGTAAGGCTACATTAGGGGCCAGTCAACTCACGGGTGTGAAGACATTAAGTTGTGACTTAAGCGACCCGTAACCTTCGATAGATAGTCAATAGAGGGAAAGAAGAAAAAGCATAGAGGAAGCACAAAACATAAACACTTAGAATTTTAGGGATTCAAATAGATGAAACCAAGAGAACCAGAAGCCCTAAAACCTAAGGAAGCACCACCAGGATGTTTTGCTGGACATCTTGGCACAATCTGTTGGGGTCTTCTATTTTAAAATTGATAAAACACTATGACCGAAGAACCTAAATTTAGTGCTTGAATATTTATCTTACTGGTTTTACTCAGAGTAAATTTAATGCTTTAAGAAGATATTGAGTGTTCTAAGTGATTACAAGGATTCTTAAGTAGAGTTGGTTTAGGAACTGATCAAAGTATGGTAAAGCAATGCGTTATTCTATAGTTTACAAGAATTGGAGCCTGGGAATTTAAAAAACCATCACAATGCAATAAAGGAAAATAAATGAAACACTACTGTGGTTATAGAGAAGAAAAATTACTTCACATTTAGTTGAATGCTTGTAAAAATAATCAGAATCACACAAAAATAAATGAAAATATTAAATTTTTTGATCAAAAATAAAAAATGTACATCACAAATAGACAAATTGAAATAAAATGCCATCAACAACATTTTAGAGTTTGGAACATGTAATACAGTATAAATACCTAGTAGCTTCTAAATCCCTTCAAATTGCCAAATCATCTCGTCATTCAGATTCTCCCGATCCCACCTCTAACCATGATATCCAGAATCATCTTGATCATGTTCTTCAGTTTCTTCTATCTCCATATCTCCACTTAAGAGCGTCTCATCAACACCATTACCAATACATGTGGCACTGGTATTCATCATGTCACTATCTTGTATGCTATTATTGTTTGAAGTGTTGCACAACCCTATTCTTTCACACAATGACCTCCAGATTGCGAGTGCCCTATCAAAAGGAAAACTCTGGATATCATGTCTAGTTGTATACATCCTCAAGCAAGTTTCCAAATTCTTGTCAAGTTTATTTCTTATCTTTGATTTCAAGAACCCCAATGCATTGAAAACTCTCTCATCCTCCACTGACCCCAATATCATGGTTTGACATAAATCGACAAGTTTAGAAAATTCTGATAATGCATCATGCAATATTTTGCTTTGACTTAAGATTGCCCAAAGCTTTCTTATCGATCCATGTCGGTGGGGAGCTTCCATGAGTTTAAACTATTCCCTCATTGAAATTGCAAATCGACTTGATTGTTCAGTGAGCTTAATTTGATTTAAAATTCCTTCTATTACTTGTCCATTGAATTCTATACTTTTGCAAAAATGATTTGTTAAGGTCTTTATCTTGTTGTGAAAATTAGTTGGCTCACAGTTGACCCAATATTAAGGGTACATTATAGACATGGCTTCAAGCAGTTCATCACAAGGGAATCGATCTCTAATCTTCGAGGAAAGAGATTTCACAATATTGTTTAAAGAAGTACTTACAAATTAATAATCTTGTCAAAAGCTTCCCTTGAAATAGGTTTTTCTCTGATAGTGCACTTGACCTTGTTTAAATAGTACATTGGTATCTCAAATCCCTTTACAAAGACACATAACTCCCCACTATCATTAAATAGTAAAAAATTAGCACTATTGGTCACATTTGTTATCAAATGCCAGCTGCTAAATTTTGAACTTATGAAGGACTGGCTTGATAGATATAGATTATCAAGGGTCATGCATATCATTCTACGTAGTCTAGTATATTCAGAAATATACATAGTCCTTTCTTGGGCTTTTTTCATAAGCATGTTCATTTCCTCCAGCATGGGAAGAATACCAACTAAAACAAGGAGTGTCTCTATGTCACTTAACCTATGTAAGAGGTCAGAAGCCCTGTCAACTATGAAGCGATGTTCATACATTAAACCAATCAAGGACTGATATTCTGCAAAAACTCTTTTAGCTGGTTCAAGCAAGGAGATCCATCCGGTATCAACATCCTTAAGAAGATTGTTTCCTGCAGTTATTCCCTTAGCAAAATGTTGAAATTCCAAAAACCTTTTGGGACTTCGATAGAAGTATGAGTAGAGCTCATGGACTAGATCTTCAATTTTTGATACTGTAAGAAACTTGCTCACAATTTTAATTGCTAAATTCATTCTGTGGACCATGCAGTGAATTCCAATCATGTATAGTGAAATAGAATTTTGTAGCTTCACACATAGACCATTCCTATTACCTTGCATTACTGAAGCTCCATCCACCCCTACACACACCAACTTTCTAGCAATTGTGCAGTCATCCATACCTCCAATTTCATTCATATATTTCTTAACTATCTCAAATAGGTTTTGTGATGTTGCATTCTCCTTCATTTTATAAACAAAGAGTAGATTAGGTTGGAGGACATGATTTGCCATAGTATACACATGCTGTTGATAACTGAGAGGGGGGGGGGGTGAATCAGTTATCCTAATTATTTCCCTTATTGAACTTTCTTATTAATTGATGCAGCATTGAATCAAACACTAAAACATTAACATGAAATAAGAAACACATAACACAGTATTTTTGACGTGGAAACCCTGTTAAGGGAGAAAACCACGGGGTGATTAACCCAAAATTATTCTCTGTTAGAAGAATAGGAGATTACAAAAATGGCACTTGCCAATTAGGGCTCACTGCCCGAGCACACTGCTCACAAGAGGCCCACTGCCTACAAGAAGACACACTGTCTACAAAGTGATAAGAATCACAGTCTTGAACTGATTGGAAGCATCTACATATGCTGGAGTTCAGTTCCGGTTAGGCTCAGTACACTGATCTGCTGCACTTCATCTTTCCTCTGTTCTTTATTCTGCTATCTTTCACATACCGGATCCTTTTTGCTACTTCTGCTCTGTTCTGGACTTATTCGCATATATCTTCACACCATCACACCCTTCACAACTAAATCCATCCTCTATATATATCCGCACAAGTAATTTCATCACTTTTCTAGTCGGCATCCGGAACAGTCTAGTTTCTTACAAACTTTTGTTCTGTCGGCTGAATCCTTCCTCACCAAGCAATGCGGATCAAGCATATACTTGTAGATATCATTAATCATGTCGGCCAAACATGATTCATGCCTTCACAACTTCTATCATCAACAGTAACACATCCGGAAAGTAGTCTGATACTCTGTCAGTCAGTTCTTCCTCTGTTTTCACTGTCTCTCAGGAATCCGGTACTCAACTATTCATATCTTTTTCCTTGTCCATCACCGGAGGCTAAATCCTTGGAATATACCACTCAAGGTAGTCCTCTTGACTTCCCCAAATCCGCACTGCACCAAGACACTTCCTCTGAGAGATCCGGACCAATCTGTCGGACCTTGCCACATGCTCTGTTCTTGTTCACCGGACCACAACATTCTTTATTCTGACTTCCGGTAGAGACACATCATGACTTGCGGATATGTGGGATGACCTTTGTTGCCATCAATGACAACAACCATGAATCCATATAGTGTCTCTTGCCAACAATCTCCCCCTTTGGCATTGATGGCAACACTTAGTGAAAAATGACTAAGTGTTTTCACTATGCTCCCCCTTTGCTGATGCTCTGTCTTTATATACAATTTCTGGAACTCCCCCTTAGTTGGATTCCTCATTTTTCACTGCTCCTCACTCCCCCTTTGACATCAATGGCAAAGGGTAGGGTCCGCATATCAAAATTTCCAAAAATTTTCTATACATAGCCGCATATTTACATACTCACATATACTGAAGAATGTCTGCAAAGGATGTCTGCAATTGGATCATTTCTGTAGCCCAACTTTGCTTCATTCTATCCAAAATTGAAATGTGACCACTCAACAAAAATGCAAAAGCTTCTACCCGCTTGAGATCTGTCAGATCTTTTGTTTGGGCGGTGGTCTGAGCATCACTGATGGCCTCATGCATAGTTTCCAACTTAGGGATTATAATCCGTCTAAGTTCTCCCATCCGGTTAGTGATGTTCTTCCTTTCCTTCTCAAGATTCTTTATTTCATTCAAGACTGCAATAGTCTGACATTCTTGATTTATTATGGAGGAAGAGAGAGGATCAAAACTTTGAGATAAGCTTTGTAGCTTATCCTGTTCCTCTTTTATTTTCTTGTCAAATGCTGCTGTTGCCTTTGACCAGGATATACAAAATTTGTAGATGTCACCGCCATCCTTAAGAGCATTCTCTAAGCTCTTTATTCCAATGCTCACAATCTTCCTATCCTTAGAGATTAATTCTAATATTTCTGAAAATCTTTTATCCAAAAATTCCTTCCGGACCTTTTCTTCAGCTGATTTTTCTAGAGAATCAAAATGTGTATCAACACTGCTGACTAAGGTTTTTAGATTACCGGAAGAGGAGGCTGTCGGATCTATCTGGATTGATGGCATAATCTTTACAAGTACTTCGGAAGCAGCCTCTATCAACTCACAGTCTTCCATATGAGACTTCAGGAGTTTTTCATTTGCCTTGGCATTTGCAAATGAAGCTATCTTCATTGTTTGTACCGGAGAGAGAGAGTCAAAGTCGAATGGGCCTTTTAGAAGCTCCGGTTCATCAATCTCTAAGGTTTCTTTGCTCAAAAATTGTTGAACAGTTTGTGCAGTGTCTCTTGCCGGAGACAGATGTTTCTTTTCTTCTGCAGTCTTGGAACTGTCAACCTCTTTGTCTTTCACCACTGCTTCCTTCTCCTGTAATTGCTCTTCTTCTTTGGATCCAAAGACTGTAGGGGAAACCGGAGGAGAGATGCTTGTATGTTCAGGGCCCACTTCTTCTGGAGCAGAGGGTTCCAAGTCCTCAGCTGTTTCTGTACCTAAGTCCTCTACAACAGGAAGATTGAACCTTTTGAAGGCCTTCCGGAGGATCTCTTCTGTTTCTTGGGCCACTTTGTCAGTCTCACCAAGCATGAGTTGATTCATCCTGGCTTTACTTCTGAACTCATCTTTGCAGTCCTTGAAGATTATGTTCATTGTCTTGGGATCAATTTGAGGATATAGCTGAATAGCTATCTGCTCCCGGATCTCAAGATCTTTGGCATGAGCATTGTTCTTTCTTACTTCTAATTCCTTTTCTAGGCTTTTAGGAATAAGAGATATGATCTCAATGAAAGCCTTATTGTATATGTTCAGATATTTGACTGTGGCTTCCTGCAGAGTCTTTTGGTCGGCCTCACTGAAGTCATTATAAGATTCAGTCATTGGTTGAAGGTTTCCATCCACCGTGACCGACTTGATTACGCTCTCTAGAGACAGAGTGGGCTTTTCAACAGATGCTTCCGCCATTTCATCCTTGTCTTGGCCTGTGGAGGGTTTACCGGATCCTTTCTTCTTCTGTTTCTTTATTTCTTTTACTCCCTCATCTGACTCTGTTTCCTCTTCATCCTTTTGGCTTCCATAAGCCCTTGTGGCTTTTGTCTTGGATCTCTTACCGGATGCCTGGACTTCCGGTTTTGAACTTTTGGTTGAGGGAGGTGCAGATCTCTTTGATGATCTGGTCCGGGTGGGAGCTTCAACCGGAGCACTTTCTTTACTTTTCTCTTCTTCCTCAGCCTTCCTCCTCTTTTCCCGGCTGGCATCAAGTGCCTCTTTTGAGATGCCTAGGCCTTGAGCAATGTGCTCTACTTCTTTTCTCACCTTTCTTTTAATCTCAGGTTCCCTGAGTTCTACATGTATTTTTACACTCAGCTCCTCAAAGGTTCCAAACCTTTCTGCCTTAGGATCTTTGGGCTGACTTAGCATGTGTTGAACATGCAGCTCCACTATCTGTTCATCCACTTCATACCCCATGGGCATGATCCAGACAGTCCTTGGCTCCACTGCCTCCATTAGGCACTGATCAGTGTCAACCATAAAGCACACTGAGTCCTTGTATTTTTCAACAAGAGACTGGGGAATTCTCTCTCTTGCTTGCATCATGCTCTGAAAGTTTTTGAAGTATCCCCATAGAGCTGTATTTCTTGCTTTTGCATCCCCAAGTCCATGCAAATAGTCTCTTATCTAGACTGCAACAGGTTTGTCAATCTGCCATACCCATCCACTTGATCCGGGTAGCTCATTCATGAAGTAGAAGAATAGACATACAATAAGAGTACCATACTTAAAGGAATTCTTCTTATCCTTCTTGATTTTCTGTATATTTTTCATTAATTGGCTTAGCAGTAGTTCACAGAGATCATATTCTGCATTCTTTCTTAGCATTTCATAGGCAGTGTATACTGCAGTTCCGGATACAGAATTCTCCCTGCTAGAGTGATAGATCTTGTATCCTATTATCATGGATGCATATTTGATATCCGGATCCGAAATATCTTCAATGGTCATTGCCCTCTTATCAAATTTTGATCCGGTGGCCTCAATTACAATGTTGTTCTTGACAGATTTGAGGATAGGTATCCCTCCGGAAGAGTATAGACCAGTTACTGCTCTAATTGCCTCTTTTGTGATCTTGCAGGGTCTATCCAGCCATAGAAAGTTGTCATGCATCCTGCTCAGTACATACCGGACCCATTCATCTTCTTCAAAGCAGGGGAAATGAATAAATTGCTCAAATTGTTTCTTCTGGATATCCTTATACTCTGGTTTAAGCTCAAAAGCATTGTCTATCAGTTGCTTGTGATAGAGGTCTCTTAATTTGAGTTCCCCAAATTCCTCAATGCTTGCATGTATGTAAACCCTAATGTCTTCAGTATGTAAAACTCCGTGAGGAACACTAGAGAAGGCTCCTAGTGGATCTACCTCCAATGATTTGTAAGGATGTTTCTTGAATGTGGGGCGAGGTCTATCAGAGATCTTAACTATATTTGGAGTAGCCATTCTTCAAAGATTTGTAGTGAGATAATGAAAAACGGAGAATACCTTATGCGCTTTCGGTTTGCACGGAGTGGTTGGATTGATTTCTTTATGCAATAACTTCGGCAGGAGATCCTTGGTGCGCTTGATGAACCTTGTTGCAGAGCTCCACTTTTCGCTTCTTCTTGAGTGCAGCATGAGCAAATGACTTTTGAGAAATCCCTTAAATTGCTCCGCGAACCCTAATATCTGTCTGCAATAAATGCTTCACCTACATCATTCCGGTTTGCCTTGTCTGGATAGCTTGGAGTATCCCGGATTAGTCCTGATCTGTGGATATCATCCGGATCTTTCAATCATGAATAAATCGAGGTAACATATTACAAGAACATCCCAAACACTCTGTCCAATCCGCAGAACAAGATGGTGCACTTCCAGATCTCTCCGGACCTTTTTGTAATCCTTTATCATACCGGAGCATCTCCCTGGACATGTCTTATTTGATCGATCA
The DNA here is from genome assembly GCA_027924645.1 of Cunninghamia lanceolata. Classification (NCBI taxonomy): domain Eukaryota; kingdom Viridiplantae; phylum Streptophyta; class Pinopsida; order Cupressales; family Cupressaceae; genus Cunninghamia; species Cunninghamia lanceolata. Next base: position 2,628,064 of record BSBN01000007.1, read on the forward strand.
CAGCTTTTTCATGACTCCATGCGGACCTCTGAAAACTTGACTGAAGCATCTCAAGACTCATATCTGCAAACCCTTTAATCTGCATCTTGTGCCACATCCGGCACCACTTGTTTGGCTGGGGGAACAGGATTTTCTTTGAGTCTCCCCCTGAGCCTGAGCTCACTTTTTAATTTCTGGAAGAAATATCAGCACCAGAGTCTGGTGCGGATCCAACCTCTACATTCTCTGAACTTTTCTTCACCCAAATCTTGCTCATCTGATTCCTAACTTCATCCGCATTCATCTTTTGTTTACCCTTGTCTTGATTCTGATTATACACCGGACCTCTTTTGTCCTGATACTTGTTTCTGCAGACTTTAGCATTATGACCAGACCTATTGCAGATTTGGCAAATAACATTTCTTTGCATATTTGACTGATATCCTCTTGATCTGCAATGATTAGCCATATGACCTACTCTATTGCATGTGAAGCATCTACCTTTGAATGATTTGTTTACTTGCATAATTCTGCATTCATGGGATTTGTGTCCATACCTTTTGCAGTTGAAGCACTGTCTGGAGAAGGATGAATTAATCTGATTCATTCTCATTCTGCACTGATTAGCTTTGTGACCAAAGTGGTTGCAGCTGTGGCAGTATCCATTGAAGGATGGATATCTTTGAGCATTTGGCTGTCTTACCGGAGGTCTTCTAGGCCTGCTCCTTGGATTTTCTGATCCAAGATTCTTCTGACCGGATCCGGAGCTTTCTCCTTTCTCATATCCCAAACCATACTTGTCGTCTGTCCTCTTTTGACTTCCAAGAAGAACTTCAAGTTGAGCAGAACTTATCTTGAATTTCTCTTTATATTCATTTGCTGTTTGAAGGTCTCTTTTGAGAGAGGCAATTTGATCCTCAAGTTTTTCTTCATTATCTTTGGCATCTTCAAGATCAGATTCAAGATGTCTGATAATCCTGTCCATCTGGTGGCATTCTTCTAATTTTTCTTTGAGAGATTGTCTTAGATTGTCTTCAGCCTTTCTTTTTTCTTCAATCTCTTGAGTAAACTTTATAGTTCCTGATTCCATTTCATGTCTTAACATAATGACTTCTTTTGATAACTTTTCACATAACTTGGTTTGCTCAGTCAATTCTTCATTTGTATTGCTTTCTTCACTTTGTCTTGCCAACTGTTGGAGCAGCTCCTTTCTCTTTTTCATAGAGAGACTTAATTTGTCTTTTAATTCTCTCATGAATTCATCAGCCTGTTTGAGTCTTTCCTTTAATTCACTGACTTCAGAGTTTGACTGTTCAAGATCCTCAAGAGCAGTCTTGAGTTGCTCCCTTAAACCATATGCATCCATTTGAACTCCCAGATCTTCCTCAAGCTGTTAGGCTCTATTAGGAGGAACTTAGCTCTGATACCAATTGTTGATAACTGAGAGGGGGGGGTGAATCAGTTATCCTAATTATTTCCCTTATTGAACTTTCTTATTAATTGATGCAGCATTGAATCAAACATTAAAACATTAACATGAAATAAGAAACACATAACACAGTATTTTTGACGTGGAAACCCTGTTAAGGGAGAAAACCACGGGGTGATTAACCCAAAATTATTCTCTGTTAGAAGAATAGGAGATTACAAAAATGGCACTTGCCAATTAGGGCTCACTGCCCAAGCACACTGCTCACAAGAGGCCCACTGCCTACAAGAAGACACACTGTCTACAAAGTGATAAGAATCACAGTCTTGAACTGATTGGAAGCATCTACATATGCTGGAGTTCAGTTCCGGTTAGGCTCAATACACTGATCTGCTGCACTTCATCTTTCCTCTGTTCTTTATTCTGCTATCTTTCACATACCGGATCCTTTTTGCTACTTCTGCTCTGTTCTGGACTTATTCGCATATATCTTCACACCATCACACCCTTCACAACTAAATCCATCCTCTATATATATCTGCACAAGTAATTTCATCACTTTTCTAGTCGGCATCCGGAACAGTCTAGTTTCTTACAAACTTTTGTTCTGTCGGCTGAATCCTTCCTCACCAAGCAATGCGGATCAAGCATATACTTGTAGATATCATTAATCATGTCGGCCAAACATGATTCATGCCTTCACAACTTCTATCATCAACAGTAACACATCCGGAAAGTAGTCTGATACTCTGTCAGTCAGTTCTTCCTCTGTTTTCACTGTCTCTCAGGAATCCGGTACTCAACTATTCATATCTTTTTCCTTGTCCATCACCGGAGGCTAAATCCTTGGAATATACCACTCAAGGTAGTCCTCTTGACTTCCCCAAATCCGCACTGCACCAAGACACTTCCTCTGAGAGATCCGGACCAATCTGTCGGACCTTGCCACATGCTCTGTTCTTGTTCACCGGACCACAACATTCTTTATTCTGACTTCCGGTAGAGACACATCATGACTTGCGGATATGTGGGATGACCTTTGTTGCCATCAAGGACAACAACCATGAATCCATATAGTGTCTCTTGCCAACACATGCATACATACCCATGAACTATTATCTATTGCTGTAACTTCATCTAGAGATAATGCAATAAAAGTTGACTCTTTTATTTTTTCCTGTAAATCACATTTTTCCACCTTAGCAAGAGAACTTGCCCATTCCCATCCATTGTTTATTGACCAGTATGTGTTGGGAAAATTAGGAACGCCCATAAAAGATAATAAACTATTATATTCAGGATAGTCTATCATAGGATGCCCTCTGCTCAAAATATGAAAAATAACACCTAATTGAACAGTTTTTGCCATTTGTAATTCTCCCATCATCTTTCCAAATTGAGCTTCAATTGAACCTCCACCTGCATGAATCTTTGCCTTTCTTTGCAAATGCACTTCATACTCAAGGGCATTCTTTACATGAAGACATTCTTCCTTCATTTTCCATCTTATCACTGATTTTTCCTGTCCATCTATGGTTTGTTTTTCATAAACTTTGCCAATATGTTTTTCTATGGTGTCAAGTTTTAACTGCAACCTCTTCTCCCTATGATATTTCCAACTACAAATCTTACACTTGTATTCTGTGGGCAATTCATCTTTATTTTTATTCTCCACCGGTTCAATGAATGGGAATTTTGACACCCAATCAATCTGAAAACTCCTTGACATTTCCCACTTACACCCCTTTTTTGATTTGGCTTTTCTTTTCCCCTTGCGTGCACTTGTAGGATCTTAATCTTCATCAATTTCTATAACTTCATTAGCTTCATTGTCATTTGTTCTTAGAACATCATATGTGGAATTGCCATCATTTTAGCTACCTTGGGTATTCCCTTGAACATCATCTGTGGCATTCTCATCATTCCCGATACATTGGGTATTCCCTAGAACATCATCTGTTCCATTCTCATCATTCCTGGTACATTGGGTATTCCTTGGAACATCATCTGTGGCATTCTCATCATTCCCGATACATTGGGTATTCCATGGAATATGATCTGTGGCATTCTCATCATTCCTGCTACATTGGGTATTCCCTAGAATATCATTCGTGCCATTGTGATGCAAGTCAATAGATGGTACAGGTTTTGATGTTGTACCTACATCTGATGGACCGCCAACATTGCCAAAGTATGACTTTATGTTATTGTTTCTCTATTTTGATGGCCTTGACCTCCCTTGAGTCCCTTGACCACCCTCAAACAACTTCTTCTTGCTTGACATCTCTCACAAATTAAAAGCTACATAAATAATGTCATTTTGTTCAAGATGCAATCATAGATGATAGAATATAGATCCCTGGGTCCTAGATTAAGATATCTCCCTAGTCCTAATTCCTACTCAATTAATATCATCTATAACAAAGACATAAATAATCAACATGAATCTTATATTATTACACAATAAACTTGTAAAGAAATGATCACTTACCTTTCAGTGACTTGCCAATGCATGTAGCTATAACTTCTCTATGATCCGAAATGAATCGAGGATACGAGATCTGAGCTGAACAAAATGTGTAAAGGATTAATTAGAGTTTCAAATGCATTTATATCAATGCATATTTGGTGAATAACACAGGATTTTCAAATGGTATTATAATAATAGGGCGATTCTCACGTACAATTAATAGGACACATATAAATGTTAGGCGAGATGGACCTCCATCAAACACATAAATAGTAATTTTCTAGGTGAATATCACCCTACAATTAGCATGGAGTTATAATGGTACTGGCGAAGTTGGTCCTCATACATGTGAACCGTTTAATTATACTGGCAAAATTGGTCCTTGTGTATGTCAACCATTTAATGATATTGGCAAATTGGGTCCTCATGCATGACCACCGTTTAATGATATTGGCAAATATGTGGGTGAATTAAACATGCCTCCAAAATTCTAGTTGAATCACTATTAGAATTGCATAGAATACCGTGGCATAAATACTAACTATAAATGACTCAAAAATTAATTGGGTGGCGAATTGAAATGTAGTTGACCAAAAATCTATAAAAACCAGGTAAATTGGTCCCCCGCCGGTGGTAATGTATTCACTAATTCCTCGTTCGTGAAAATGAACTATTCGCTAATTGGCAAAGATTTGCCACTAAAAAAATCCCTGTTTGGCAAGCTTCTAGAATGATGGATAATTTGACGACCATGAAGGAAGCAGTGTAAAAAATGATTAGGGTAAAAATCTACGTCTTTCAATGGGTACATAAGGCATTGTTTATTCGAACCTCAAATGTTATATAAAGTGGATACTAATTGGAGTGCAGTCCATGCTAACACAAAACCCTAGTTCATGGCCTTACGAACTTTTATTACGATTTTTTGAATTATTTAGGTGAAACAATAATTTTTTTTTATTTTCATGTTTATATATATATATATATATATATAAAACATATGTATACATATAAGAATAATAATTGGTGGAGTTGTGAAACATTTTTGGTAGTCATAGCACACAGTTACTGGGGCATCTATGCATGGGTTTCGATCAACACTCTGAAATGGCCACTTAAGGGCATATGTGCACATAGTGACTCATCTCATGGTCACTGTTATTACCCAAAAGCCAAAACAATAGCTTTAATCTCTTAAGTCACTCATAAAGATATGCTAAAATATTCATTGAAATTTGATATATCGTTTAACAGCTTTGAGTGTGTGAAGTTAGTGTGGGTGGGTACTGGGTCCTCTCCCCTAGAATCATAAAGTGGATTTCTTTTCAACCTGTGATAACAACTAATACAATCATTCAAAGCTATTGGCCCTATAACATGATTCTTGTGCCCAAGGTTCATTAATATGTAAAGTTGTAAATATACTAAATGTATACGCATAAATATGGAATGAAAACAAGAAATAATAAAGCTCCTAATTCATATTTTGCACAACCTCATAAATAATCAAATAGATAATAGAAATCAAATACAAATGATAAACAATATTACCACAATGATTCTTGCTTGCTCCAAATGATATGTTGCTCCTGAAAATTGTATGTGGATTGCTCAACTTTACAACACAACTTTGATGTAATAGTGGATTTTGATAGAGACCAAAAAGATGTGGATTTGTGCTAGAGAGAGAGATTTTGAGCTAGAGGATGAGAGATTTGTTGATATGAGCTAGAGGATGATAGATTATGGAAGAGGATAGTAGATTTTACAAAGATAAACTGGCAGAGTGATTGTGCAAAATGGATGTGACATTTATGGCTTGAATGAGGTCAAATTTATAGATATTTGAAAACAAAAATCAATGGCAGAGAATGGCATGCAGAATCGATGGTTGAAATTAGTTAAGAGAAATCAATAAGAAAGTTAACAAAAATTGATTAGAAATAATTCCATAGCTAACTCTTTTGTGTCATTAGTAGGTGCCATATGTGTCATTTGCTAAATTGGTTGTGTCATTTAGTAGGCATCATATGTGTCATTAGATTGAGATAAATTAGTGGAGAGAAATTAGGGGAATGATTCATGAATTAAATAAAATAGTTTATTTAATTCATGTGAGGATGGAAAATGAGGAAAAACAAATATAATATAAATTTTTATTTATTTGTGAGAAGAGGAATGATAATTAGTGTGATTAATTAAATAAAGCATGTTTATTTGATTAACACATAGAAGAAGTGTTAGTATATTAACTAAATAATTAAAAAATATTTAATTAATATGAATAGAAGAAATGGAATAATGAATGTATTAGGGGAAATGATATAGATGAAATGCGATGATAAAAATGTGCTAGTCAATTTTAGGTGTCTACATTTTACCCCTCTTTGAGATGGTGTTGCAAAGTAACAACATTTCAAACAAGTCTAAAACATAGTGTTTGAGTTGGATAGAAGAAGATTTTGGTTTAGAAGAATATGATTGGATTAGAGATAGTGATGCCCCAGTCACTCGAAGTGAGGGATGAGGAGGAGAGATGATGCTTGATTTAATTAGTGGGATGAATGATTCTCCCTCGAGAGGATAGGCGGGTTCAAAGAACACGAGTGTGCTCTAGAAAGAAGATACATGAAGACAAAGTTAGATGAAAGATGGAAAATAAACGATGGAAGAGAAATAGAAAAAATGAAGAAAATGAAAAGATAGATGCAAGAAAGATGATGATGGATGAACAAAGATGATGGATTTATTATGATGATAAGATATATTGCCTTGAGTTGAGTAATCCTTTATTTAATATAGAAATGGATGTTATGCACCAGAGTATATAAGACCAAGGTGATAATGTATCCAATGCATAAGATTGACACACAAAACAAAAAGGTCACAAGAAAAAATATGCCTTAGGGCACCATGATATTGAAGAGCATGATGTCGTTTGTAGCAATATGTTGCAAGGACTTGATGCAAATGCAAGAAAAAATGATAACACACACAAACAAGCAAACAAGCATGCACAAATGATAGAAAACAAACAAGGTTGTTGCCCCTATCAAGCTGAACACTGATGATTGATTGATTGATATTGATAGTGTTGTGGGAACGATATATCCCAAGAACAACACAAGGATTAGGGGATGACATATCCCATTGATGATTGATGATGTTGATCGATTGATAGGGTTGACAACAAGGTTGGAACAAAACCAAGATATGCTTGTTGAATAGTTAGCTAGATTGCATGATGAGATTAGCGTAGATTAAGGATGGCTTGCATTTGGATTTATTGCTTGGGTTGTTTTGGATATTTTGATTTTTTTAGATTTTTGAGATGTTTTGATTTTTTTGGATTTTTAAGACGTTTTGATTTTTTCAGAATTTTTTTGGTATGTTTAAGGTGAGTTATTGGTTTATGATGGGAAGGGTGGATTTGTTTAGGAAATGGTTGCATTGGAGTGCAGTTGGATAGCCTCTTTGTTGGATACAGATGACAAGGGAAAACTAGGTCGAAGGATGGTGGATTGGGGTAAGGTGATACATGGGTGGTGTAACAATAGTGGATATGAGGAAGAGAGAATGTAGGATAGATGGGTGGGGTGCAATAGAGTATTCTCCAAGTACTACTTCATATAGGAATCATATGCCCCACTATAGATATGTGTTGCTAATGACAGGGGAGATGATGCTTATTCGGATGCGTGATAGAATGCATGGAAGGGATGGATGGATTGTTGGGATATGGTGTTGTACACCATTGCATAATTCAATATATTTTATAATGTTGTAATTAAATAATTATTTAGTTGTGATGCACCTAGGTGGTGTGGTTAATCACACTAGGTAATTATTTGGGGACCACTTTATGTTGTATTGTAACATTGGGATATTATTTGTATTATTTGATTAATTGGGAAAAGTTGGGGGTTAATGGTTTGTGTTCCCTATGGTTTTGGGGCACATGGTTTTCTCAATGTAATGTGTGAGCTTAAATTATAAAAGCAAGCACAAGGTTATTATTTGAGGTTGGCTGGATAATTCATTATAGGTGTTCAACAGAGGTTTTTGTGAGAGGTTGTCATCGTATTGAACTCTATCCTGTAAGTGCATATTGTGAAGCATGGCAGGTGAGAAGCATGGCAGGTGATGTGTGGATTCATGCTTGGACACATGGAGGATGCATTGGAGGTGCTTGATGGTTCAGAGGTATTCATGGAGACTCATGGCATGTATTGTAATATATTTATTGCTAAATAATACATTTGAGTGTGGATGCTTTTGGAGGCTGGGTTTTTCCCTCTTGAGGGTTTTCTTAGGGTATATCTTGTGTTATCTTGTTGATTGTTCATTTGATCTTTGCATTATGGTTCATTTCTGCATCTTATTCTCCTATTGGGTTATGTGGAATTGGTTTTATTTGACCTGCAAATTCCTAACATGTGGTATCAGAGCCATGTTTATGGTTGAGGGAGGTGTGAGCTCCCTGGATGTGTATAATCCTTGTGTGTGTAGATCGGGTGCAAAATGGAAGCCATGGCAATGCATGGAAAGATTGAGGGCACTACAAGGTTTTGTGCAAGTTGTATTGCAAATTGGGGGTTCTAGGTATTGGAGATTTGCTGTATATTTTGCAAATCGGGTGATTGAAAAATCATGGCTGAAGAGGGTTTTCTTGGTTTGACTGATGAGGGTTTTGAGGAGGAAATTTCACAGATGACTTCCTAGGACAAAACGGACCTCACCATTGAGACCAGGAGGCCTGAGAGGCGAAGAAAAACATATTATTTGCCCTATTTTGGCCATAGGGCCTAGAAGGAGAAAAAATGCCCCCTCTTCTAGTTCAATAGTACGGCCAGATACGTCATCTGTAATTTTAAAAGAAAAAAAAATTGCTTTCCTGCGCAATGTTCTTTTTCTCTATAGTTTTGGTGAAAAATTAAAAATCAAATACTAAACTATAGTGCAGAGAAAAAAATTCAAGATTGAAGATTTTAAAAAAGAAAGAATTGAAGGGGGGATCCGCAAACCCGTAACCCCCTATCCTTGCGACAGAGCAGGCACTGCACAACTTGTTGCTATCCGCCACACCATGGCAGGTCCCTGGTATCAGCGGAGGTTCTCGGGCTGATAGGGCTGTAAGCCTATCGATGTCAGGCCCTCGTCGGCCGGCAGCCTGGCCGAACAGTTGGCCCTCCCGCCAGCGGCCAGTGGGATTTTTAAAACAAAATTTTATTAAAAATTGCAGGTTGTTTAAAATATTTCGGTGGTGAAATAAAACAATGACAACAAATTTAAGATTTTTTGTTTTGGACTTTATAAAAACTATTTAAACCTCCTTCCTATTGTCATTTGGGTCCATGGAGAAATTTAGACAAATTGAAAAACTTTTTCGAATTTGCTAGTCAAAGACATAATGATGCCAGCCCAGTGCCATGTCAGTGCCACCTTGCCCAGTCATCTTGCACAGTCATGCTTGCGTTAGCGATGACATCATCAAGGTACAAGGTCCCACTAGGGGTCCCCTTTTAGCCCTCGGAGGGCATTTTCGTCCGGGGGGCATAACTTTCACATACAGTATCAATTTTTCAACTTCTTCTAAGGAAGCAAGGTATGCAGAAACACTTCCTACACTGATCTACTAAGGAAAGATTTATGCAATTTTTTACTTTTACAGTTACAGATTAAGATGTACATTAACAGAAAGATAATAACAACTTCCAAATGTAAACACAAAACTCACAACATAAGATATACATGGGGAAAACCCTTTAAGGTAAAAAACCCCCCACTCCAAAGCCGCCCAATATATTATTCAGGAATAAAGAAGATTACAATATACTTGTAGAGCAAGATTTTACAGGAGTATATCCAACCATAGATCCAAGAGGTAGTTCGACATCTATAAGATTCTTACACACAACCTCCATCTCAAGTTCCTGATATATAGGAGATGTAATACAGTAAACCGTTACTAGTAATTACAAAACCATGAGCCAAAACCACACATAAAGTGGTGCCCAAATTATCTCCAATCAAAGATGCCTTGTGATGTGTCAAACCACACACCAACACATGTAACTCTCCCCTTTACAGCTCTTTTATGTGTCCAACACGTTTTTACATTTCCCAAAAATAGAAGGTCCAACTTTCGGAGGCCATAACTTTTGATCCAAGTGTTTGATTGACGAATTGTTTGATGCATCAGAAAGATCGAGAAGAGATCTATCATCCTATAACTGGATACACTGATTATGACAATTTTTAGGATGTTTAGAGAAGTTTCAATTCCAGTAATCGAGTTCAAAACTTTTTTCTGACAGTTTCAAAAAACATAAACTTTAATATCTCGCGATCCAGATATGATCTTGAGACGAAACTCACCCAAGATGTTCACTTAGTTGTTTCGCACCTTCTAGGAAAATTTTTAGGTCAATCTGAGCTCAATCGAAGGACTTACTAAAAATAGTAAGTCTCACTATTTTTAGCTCTTTTGGAAACTTTTGGAAACTTTGAAAGTTCTAGACCATTCTCTAAGATAAAGGGTATTCAAAAATACCAAAACTGGGAAGAATATTAACCTTTCGAGGTTGCATGGTTAAGACACTTTTCCTAACATTTTCCCATTTGTTGAACACCTTGCAAGAGCAAAGGGATTATCAACACCATGCTTTAATTGCTAGGGGCCGTGAGGCCCATAGACTCTGAACACCATCTAAACTTCTTTGTTCTCACAGGTTTTGTCAAGGAATCTGTAACATTCATCAAAGTTTCAACTTTTTCCAAGTTTACATTCCCATCCTCTACCATGTCATGAACAAAATGGTATTGGACATCAATATGCTTAGTCCTTACATGGAAAGTAGGATTCTTCGCCAAACATATGGCACTCTGACTGTCATAACAAATAGTAATCTTCCCTGCATCAAAACCAACATCAGAACACAATCTCTTAAGCCAAATGGCTTCTTTACAAGCATGAGTTGCTGCCATGTACTTAGCTTTAGTAGTGGACAAATAGACCATAGGTTGCCGCTTACTCATCCAACTGATAGCACCACCAAACATAGTGAACACATTAGCACTGGTGGATCTCCTGCTGTCAATGTCACCTGCCCAATCTGAATCCACAAATCCATGAATACAAAGTGAATGCCGAGGTTCTATAGGATAACCATGATAGCATAAGGAATACTCAGAAGTACCCCACAAATATCTGAACACTCTCTTCACTGCATCCCAATGTACCTGTCCAGGATTAGCCATAAATTGACTAAGGACTCCCATTGCTTGGGCAATGTCTGGTCTTGTACAGACCATCACATACATCAAACTATCAACCACACTAGCATAAGGAACTCTACTCATATCCTCTATCTCAAAAGGAGACTTTGGACAATCTTCAATAGATAACTTTATCCCCATTGTAATAGGAACAATCAAAGGTTTGCAATCCATCATGCTGAATCTCTCCAACACAGTGTTAAAATACTTACTCTGGCCTAACCAAAGTTTTTTGTTTGCTTTGTCTCTTCTAATTTCCATTGCTAGAATGTACCGAGCTGCCCCTAGATTTTTCATCTCAAACTGTGCTAACAACTGAGACTTCAAATCAGAAATCAAACTTTTACCATTCCCAATCAATAACATATCATCGACATATAATGCAATAATGAGAATATGATCATTGTCAAACTTATAGTAAGCACAATGATCTGATTTCAATATCTGAAATCTAATACTCAACACAAAGGAATCAAACTTCTAGTACCACATCCTAGGAGATTGTTTCAAACCATACAAAGACTTTTTCAACTTGCAAACCAGATTTTATTTAACTTTCACCACGTGGTGCTCTGGATGTGACATATAGATTTCCTCCTCCAAGTCACCATGAAGGAATGTTGTCTTCACATCCATCTATTCCACTTCTAGATCATACGCTACTTTAAGAGATAACATGAACCGAATAGATGTTAGCTTTGCAACGGGAGAGAAAATCTCACCATAGTCAATTCCCTCCACTTGAGAATACCCCTTCGCAACCAATCTAGCCTTATATTTCTCAATACTGCCATCTACACCAAATTTATTTTTGAACACCCATTCGTATCCAACAGGTTTTCATCCTTCGGGCAAAGGCACCAAGTCCCAAGTATTATTCTTTTCCAAAGAAGCCATCTCCTCTTCCATGGCCTCCTTCTAGGAACTTGCATCTTTCATACCCATAGCCACTTTCATAGTTCTAGGCTCATCACTGTTAGAAATCAAAGCAAAAATACAACTGGAATCATGCAATGAATAACCAAACCTATCAGGTTGTTGCCTTATCAGCATGGACCTCCTCAAAGGTTGAGGTTTAAGTTCTTCATCTTCTTCTAAACTTTCAAAGCTACTAGAGCTCTCCTCATTATTAGGTCTAATAGATGTTTTTGGTGCAACTTTCGTAGGGGTGGAAGGAAGCTGAACCACATCATCTTTCTTCTCTTCTTTCTTTGGCTGCAAGACAACAGAAGAAGGATTGGGCTCTCTGAAGATCATGCTTCTGCTATACAGAACTCTCTCAGCCACTAGATCCCACAACTTGTACCCTTTCACACCAATGCCATAACTGATGAAGATACACTTTACAGCCTTGTTCTCCAACTTAGACCTCTTCTCCTTAGGCACATTGGCATATGCCTCACAACTAAATACTCGAATGTGTCTTAATGAAGGCTTTTTACCAGACCATACCTCCATAGGTGTCTTATCAACGAGCAATGATGTAGGAGACCTGTTAACTAGGTAACAAGTGGTAGCAACAGCTTCAGCCCAGAAATTTTGTTCAAGACTAGCTCCACTTAGCATACTCCTTGCCCTCTCCATCAACATTCTATTCATCCTCTCTGCAACTCCATTCTACTGAGGGGTATACGGAGTTGTCTTGTGCCTCTCAATCCCCTGTTCTTTACAAAACTTGTTGAAGTCTGCTAAACAAAACTCACCACTGTTGTCAATCCTCAAACACTTACTTTCTATCCTTTTGATTCTCTACAAGAGCTTTGAACTCTTTGAATCTATTAAAGACTTTAGATTTACTTTTAAGGAAATACACGCATGTCCTTCTACTGTAATCGTCAATGAATGAAACAAAGTAAACATATTTTGAAATTGAAGGAACATTAACAAGACCAAACACATCAAAATAAATCAAGTCCAACATCTCAGAAGATTTGTGAGAACTGGAATAAAACTGAACACGGTTTTATTTTCTATAAATGCAATGTTCACAGAAATTGAACTCAAGGTTACAATCATTCATACCCTCAACAAGATTTTTATTATTTAGGGTCCTCAAACCCTTTTCACCAATGTGACCAAGCCTTTGGTGCCATAACATTGTCTTTTTAGTTGGAAGTTTCATCTCCATAGAATGAGTACCTTTAGGTACCCAGAAAGCATGACCATCAGAAGTAGATGCAACAATCTTCTTCGCTGCTAGTTCCAATGGTGAGGATGAAGACTCTGAATCTCTCTTCTTTGAAATAGAGGCATTATTGCACTGAACTGTGCATGCATCAAACTGAAACAGAGTGCCAATCCGAACACCCTTAGCCAACACCATAGATCCTCTAGTCATCTTGCATCCTCCATTCGAGAAAAAACCCTTCACACCCACATCATTCAATTTCCTTACAGAAAGAATGTTCCGTGTCAAACTAGGGATATGCAAAACACCATTGATCCCCTTCACTTGTCCATTAGGGAATCTAATCAAGACTCTTCCACGGCCAACAATCTTTAGGTGAGAATCATCACCCAAGTGCACCTTTCCACCATTGTATTCTTCATACTTCGAAAACCAACCCCGATGCGAGGTCATGTTAAAAGATGCACCAGAATCAATAAGCCACACATCCTCAGATGCATGCATTGCCAAGGCAGTGACAAACACTTCTCCTTCATCCTGAGAGGACTTGTTAGAATCTGAATCATGATTCTTCTTCTTTTTCTTTTTCTCCTCCTTGCACTCTTTGCGGAAGTGACTAGGTTTGCCATAGTTCCAACACAGGGCCTTGGACTTTCCAGGAGACTTAGATCTCCCACATTATTTGGATCTTCCTTTTTCTTCCTTCTTATCCTTTTTCTTTCCCTTCTCTTTAGATCTACCATGAACTGCAAGAGCCTCCTTAGCTGATTTGGAAGACTTTCTCCGCATCTCTTCAGACAACAATGAAGAAACCACTTCATCCATCTTGAAGGGGGTAGTGGTACTCCCAATGGCCATAACAAGGTGGTCCCACAAATCTGGTAAGGAACATAGTAATGTCATACAATGATCCTCCTCCTCCATCTTCACACCAACAGAAGTCAATTGGGTAACAAGCATATTGAATGTATTCAGGTGATCAGTGACAGATCCTCCATCTTCCATCCTCAGAGAATACAATTTCTTTTGCAAGAATAACTTGTTCACCAGGGATTTAGCCTAATAAACATCTCCAAGCCTCTTCCAAAGTTCCTTTGTAGTCTTCTCTTCATGGATATTCAGGAGCACTGAATCAGCCACACAGAGTCTTATCAAAGCCTTAGCTTTTCGATCTTTGAGATCCCAGTCTTCTTGAGACATTACCGTTGGTTTTGTACTAGATACGACTTCCCATAAATCTTGATCTACAAGTATGTCCTCCATTTTGAGTTTCCACAACTTGAAATTACTGCCATTAAACTTCTCTATCTCAAACCTCCTAGATGTGCTCGCCATCTCTTACATGCAACAAAGATTTCAAAATCCTCTGCACAAGCTTCCACTCAAATGAAGATCAGCTCAAAAAACCCTCTACCTAACAACTAGAACCAAAGGTGATCAGGCTTTGATACCAACTGAAAGGAAGCAAGGTATGCGGAAATGCTTCCTACACTGATCTATTGAGGAAAGATTTATGCAAATTTTTACATTTACAGTTATAGATTAAGATGCACATTAACAGAAAGATAATAACAACTTCCAAATGCAAATGCAAAACTCACAACACAAGATATACATGGGGAAAACCCTTTCATGTAAAAAACCCCACACTCCAAAGCTGCCCAATATATTATTCAAGAATAAAGAAGATTACAATATACTTGCAGAGCAAGATTTTATAGGAGTATATCCAACCAGAGATCCAAGAGGCAATTCGACATCTATAAGATTCTTACACACAACCTCCATCTCAAGTTTTTGATATATAGGAGATGTAATACAGTAAACCGTTACAAATAATTACAAAACCATGAGCCAAAACCACCCATAAAGTGGCGCTAGAATTATCTCCAATCAAAGATGCCTTGTGATGTGCCAAACCACACACCAACATGTGTAACTCTCCCCTTTACATCTCTTTTATGTGTCCAACACGTTTTTACATTTCCCAAAAATAGAAGGTCCAACTTCTAGAGGCCATAACTTTTGATCCGGGTGTCCAATTGATGAACCGTTTGATGCGTCGGAAATCTCATGAAGAGATCTATCACCCTATTATCAGCTATGTTGATTATGACAATTTTTAGGATGTTTAGGGAAGTTTTGATTCTGGTAATTGATTTCAAAACTTTTTTCTGACAGTTTCAAAAAATAGAAACTTTAATAGCTCATGATCCAGATATGATCTTGAGACAAACTCACCCGAGATGTTCACTTAGCTATTCCACACCTTCTGGGAAAATTTTTAGGTCAATCCAAGCTCAATCGAAGGACTTACTAGAAATAGTAAGTCTCGCTATTTTTAGCTCTTTTGAAAACTTTGAAAGTTCTAGGCCATTCTCCAAGATAAAGGGTATTCAAAAAGACCAAAACTGGGAAGAATAGTAACCTTTTGAGGTTGCAAGGTTGAGACACTTTTCCTAACACTTATTATAGGTGTCAAAAATCTCTCTCTGAGCACTACACAATGGTACAGGTTTCATGACAAGATTTTTTTGTTTGTGTCAGAATTTGGTGCCTGAAGCCAGGAATTGGTCCAAGGCAGTTTTATGCTCATAACTTTTGCATACGAAATTAGAATTTTGATTTCGGATAGGCTATGGAGAATTATTTTAGTGTACTATAGTTTGGATAGTGTAGATTTTTAGTTTAGTGTACAGAGAGAGTTTTGTACTTGTTTGATAATTTGGAGGAGCTTCAGATTTAGATTGCGTTTATGAGTGCATTCAGAAGGGATTTTTGGCATAAACTTGTGGGAGTACATGTTATGAGACCATCAGTATGGTATAGTAGGTTTTTGGATTTGGTACTTCTAGATATAGGTTTACAGGTGTTTTCAGAATTACAACTTTGATGGAGACAGGTACACAAGTTGTCTTTTGGTTTGAGGATGTGGTTGATACGCATGTGAGACTTGGAGTCTCGTTTCAGTGGGAGTTGAGTATAGGTACAACAATGATGATGATTATGGTGTCATGGATATGCAAGTACACTTTTGTATTGGTATGACATGATCATGTATGCGATTGACATGTATGGGCTATGATGTTTGATTCATGATTATAGGTGGTTTTGTTTTAGGGGATTTTTCTTATCTCCTGGATGCTTGATTAGTTCCTTAAATATGGTTACTTGTGTTGTGGACTTGTTGGAAAATTGAATCTAGCGTTGATTTGGTGTTTGAGTCTTGGAGTCTACAAGTTGTCTTCTTTGATATCTCAGTTTGCATGTTACTAGTGTGATGATGAGTTTGCATGTTGCATTTGTTTTGGATCTACGAGTTATGTAGTTATATGGATTAGCTACCCCTTGGCTACAATGGATGTGGACTATCTTTATCCACAAGATTGATTCAGTGTTTAAGCAGACTTTGTTAGTTGGCCTTGTCTATGGTCATTTGTACATTCGTATGTTGCATTGGGATGAGAGGATAGATGATTAGAGTGGGTGGATAGTTAGTTATTGGGACTTGTAGCATGTTTATCATGATGTCATGGAGAGCTTGGATACATTTTCTTATGTGAGCTTTTGACAATGATGGTTTTATCTTCTTGGATTGGAGGTTTTGGTTTACTCGACCTTTTGGGAGCTGTTGATGTTACAATGGGATTCCTTGATTGTGTTGGGGTCATGGATGATCTTTATTTAGGAGATAGTTTCTTTGTTATCATGGATAGCTAGATATCACGTTTCAGTGGGAGCTTTGGCAGTGATATGGATTCATTAGATATTCTGTAGTGGTTGTGGGTGTCTTGGAGAGACTCTTGGATTATGATTCATTTTTCAGTGAGAGTGCTTTGACATCTCAAGTTCCATTGTTGGTAGATGGTTATCTTCATGTGATTAGAGATGTTGACATCTTGGTTTATTGTGGAGGACTTCTTTGAGTCCTTGGTTGAGGTGTCAGTTTATGATTTGTTAGTTTGACATGTTTATCCTTGATTTAGAGATGTTGATATTATGTCATGGTTTACTCTTGGTCGTGCATTAGAGTTTTGGCATGATACAGGTTCTTTTGAGACAAGATGTATGCATTGTTGCATGTGATCTCCTTGAAGGAGATGGTTAGATCATGATGTCATGATGGGTTCCTTGATTATGCAAATGTACAGTAGGAGCATTGATAGTGATATTGTTGGTTCTCTTGGTATTGAGTACATTGGTCATTTGCTTGAGAGCTTCATGATAGTGTGATATTTCATTTGGAGTTTGGCATGGATTGATCATGGAGGTTCTCATGGATACTTGGAGACTTAGGTGAGGCTGGAGTTCTCTTGAGATTTGAGACACTTGTTGAGATGGTTACTCATTAGAGGTTTCAATAGATAAACCAAGGAGCCCTACACCTGGATATGGATGTGAGTTCACTATGGACCTAGAGGAGATTTTTCTTGGAGAGAGTCATTGTGGATTGGTGTATCCTGGAGGAGCATTCTCATTCCCCACTCTTGGTCTACTCGATAGTTTATCATCTATGAGGTATTGCCCATCCTTTTAGATGCATTTTTCTTTGTGATTTATCTTCTCATAGATATGGATCTTGAGCTATAGTTATTGGTTCTGGAGGGTTCATTTGAGGCATGTTAGCATGGTTATCTCCTTGTTCGTATGGTTTGATTTATGATGTTCATTATGAGGAGTTTAGGAGATGTGATTGGGCTTATTCTTGGTTATGGAATGGTTATGAGTTTGATCTACCTTGATTTGAGAGGCTTACATCCATGTTGGTTATGTTGGTTTCTAGATCAACAAGTAGTAAACCCTAAAGGTTTTCCACTTCTCATTAATAGGTTCATTGCATAATTCAACCAACAAAGACGGGAGGTTGTGTGAACGTGCCTCCCCTTCACTTTAGGTTCTGCCGCACCTAGGGGGTATCCCTACAATAAAAGATTTAACTTTGGCTAGCTCAAAGAAAAAGATTTAACTTTTTAGCACATGCAGAATACTCCCATTTCCACACCAAGATCTGCAAGATGAATCCTAAGTTGGTAACACTCTTGGATTATCTACATTGGTTAAAACAAAGAGCACGTAGGGTCCTAATTCTACTCCTACAAACTAATGGAGGGAGGTGATAAGATGGTGAGTGAGTGGAGCCGTGGGACTTCCCTAGACCCTTTGAACAGACAAGTCCCCAGACCAGTGTCTTACCTAGGCAATATAGTCAAGCCTAGAAATGTGAATGTTCTTCGATGATAATCCGAACTCATATCCAGGGGACCTAAAAAGGTATTGCTACCTTACAACAATATGTCCACAAAAGAGTAATGCTAATGATCATACTTCATAAATCCTATGACATAACACCCCTCCCTATATTTGATTTTGAGCCTATTTAATCTACTCCTTGAGCAGAAGTAGAAAACCAAACATACAGTACAATGAACGCATACTGAAGAACTCAGATATCCTTGATAACCTTATTCAAAAGAGAGAAGACAATGCCAGAGGAGAGAATCATGAACAAGACAAACATATAGTGTTTTTCATTTAATTCAACCTGGATAGAATATTATCATACAAGAAAAATAAAATCATTCACAAACCAGAGACTACTCTATACCCAGACAAAGAATCAACACTGCAAAAGGAAATGCCTTTCAAAAACATGAATACCTTATATTCAAAGTCAAGGAAAAGACCTGACAAACTCACACTACTTGGTAGAGTGGCCATGATTCCTTTTTAAAGGAGCGAACAAGCTACCAGCCATCTACCTTTGATAGACTTCCTAAATGATACAATAGATCCTTATAGATTTTCAAGATATAATCAGATCTTTGAGTCAATTTTTTACAGTTGAAGCAGTCAAAAATCCCTAAAAATTTGCTGTCTATGCAACTTTTTCCTTGATCAGATGAGCGAATTTGATGTTTTAGTCTGTGGCCGTGCTATAGGTTCAATCACCTCAGTATGGAGAAGGGCATAAATTTTGCTGATCGATAGCTACTCTAGGTTTTGAATCTCAACCATTGATCCTGGTCTGTTCCTTGCAAGATCGACACTTTGTCAAGAATCCACACTAGTTCCTTTGAAAGGTCCATCACAAATGAAATTGCGCCATGCTGACAGTCATACTCCTTTGAATTTTCCCTTCTATGCAATGGTCCTTGCCATGTGCCACCATCTCCCGGCATCGCAGCTGGAGATGGCCCACCACCATCAGGCTCTACACGACTGCGCTAAGCCATCCACTTGTCTCTTCATCATTTGCTCTGTACCCCTTCATTAGAATCTTTCCATATGTCACCTTGTCGTGTTGGCGCACAAAATATTCTCATGAGAGATTCCCTTACACGCCTGCGCAACTGTCAGATTTCATCCTTCCTATAGCTCTTTTTTTATTTCGACACCTGGCAGCACCTAATTCATCATTCAAGAATCTTTAATTAATGGCTGCAAGCCATATTTAATCTATAGCTAGCACTTCATTGCAACATCACAAGGGTTTGATGATGTCATCTCTAGAGCTCTATGACACTGCGAAATCCTCATACGAGGCACCGCTGACCCCTTAAAGACTTAAGATTTAACCTTTATAATGCAATGGGAAATAGGAGGTAATGCTAGGAAAAGGGGGCCAGTTACTCATGATTAAAAAGGCCTTAAATTACAAATTATGTGACCAGAAACTCCTAGCAAGTGGTCAACAACAGAATAGAACATAAAGTGAAAATGAGACCACAAGATCTTAAGTTTTTTAGTGGAGAAAAATATTTCTGAAACAAACCTAAAACCCTAAGGGATACCACCAGGTTACATGTTAGACATGTTCATTTGATCTTATGAGATTGAATGGTTGGGTGTTGTTGAGGCTTTTCAGTTGGGGTTGTAGAGGAAATTATACTTGACACATCTTAGCACTTTGAGGTGTTTGTAGAAGGACATTATAATTTATAAGTTTTCTCTCTTTGTCTTATGGCTACTTCTTGGAGGATCATGTTGATATGGTTGGACTTGGGAGAGTTATGGTGACATGTTGTGAGAGAGTATGCAGCAATTTATCATGCATGTGTGGATCATTGTGATTAGTTTTGATACTACATTGGCTTGTTGATTAGCCACACCTTAGTTTTAGTGTTGATTGATAGACTTGATATGCCTCGTATCTATTTTCAGATTTGACATTACCCATGCAATGGGAGTTCCTGGATGTATGTGTTCTTCATTGACATGTTTTATACATGGAGCTTGTGATTGCAATATATGGGTTGGATATGTTGTTGGCATGAGTTTATTGATGTTGTTGATACCTATGAGGTATGGATGGTTGGATGTATTAGCATATGCTATGGATGCTATTTCTAATCATGTGGGTTTTTACCGTTGACAACAACTTGGAACCTTATGTTATCACTTGGATTTGATGCTCATGTTCTCTGGATTGGTGCATCTTCACCTTGGCATGTTCCTTTTCTTCCATAGGTGGCACGTTGGAGGATGAGAGGAGTTCTTGTTTGAGATGGTGGTCACTTTGATTTTATTGCAGGTATCTTGGTGGAGCACGAGAGCATGCTGGAGATTCATGTGATTTCATGTTTGCCTATGATGATGTATTTCATTGATTGACCCTTATGTAATGTATACAACAAGTGGGAGAATGTTGGGATATGGTGTTGTACACCATTGCATAATTCAATATATTTTATAATGTTGTAATTAAATAATTATTTAGTTGTGATGCACCTAGATGGTGTGGTTAATCACACTAGGTAATTATTTGGGGACCACTTTATGTTGTATTGTAACATTGAGATATTATTTGTATTATTTGATTAATTGGGAAAAGTTAGTACCAATAGTCAAATGGGGGTTAATGGTTTTGTGTTTCCCATGGTTTTGGGGCACATGGTTTTCTCAATGTAATGTGTGAACTTAAATTATAAAAGCAAGCACAAGGTTATTATTTGAGGTTGGCTAGATAATTCATTGTAGGTGAACCGAGGTTCTTTTGAGAGGCTGTCATTGTATTGAGCTCTCTCCTATAAGTGCATATTGTGAAGCATGGCAGGTGATGTGTGCATTCATGCTTGGACACATGGAGGATGCATTGGAGGTGCTTGATGGTTCAGAGGTATTCATGGAGACTCATGGCATGTATTGTAATATATTTATTGCTGAATAATGCATTTGAGTGTGGATGCTTTTGGAGGCTAGGTTTTACCCTCTTGAGGGTTTTCCTAGGTATATCTTGTGTTATCTTGTTGATTGTTTATTTGATCTTTGCATTATGGTTCATTTCTACATCTTATTCTCCTATTAGGTTATATGGAATTGGTTTTATTTGACCTAGGTACAAATTCCTAACATGGATAAAAGGATTGATGATAAGAGATGGGAGCTATGTGGAGTTTATAGTGGATCGATGCAGGGGTTCAGGTTGTGATCTCCAAGGACTATGTCACATAGGAATAACATGCCCCACTCTAGGTATTATACTTAGGACTCTACACAACAATGCTTCTAATGATAAAGGTCATGAGATTGGGTACATCAAAAGTTGTCCAAAACATTTTTCATCATTTTTGTCCCTGTCCTTATCAAGATCAAAAGTAGAAGGGGAGGATAAGTGGGTGAAATGGGATAGGTATGCAAATGTAATGGATAAGTGTGATAAGATGGGAGTGATAGGAGAGAAATGCTAAGAGGGGATAGATGAGACAACATGACCCAAGTGTAAGGTGCATAGACAATTGATCTACACATGACACCAATTTTTCCAAGTTTTTGTCATGGTACTTATCCAAGGTGCCACCGAAGTGGTTTTCACCATTGGACAAATGAGTTTCTCTTTACTTTTTTTTCTTTTTTTTGAGGGAATAGGGGGAATTTTGGATGAGGGATAAATAAGTTTGGAGGAGGATGGGGACTCAAGTGTCTATTTCCATAGAAAGGTAGTAGCATCCCATTTTGGATGTTGTCGCACATGGACCATGTCGAGTGTCATTATGCACATGGATGTTGGTAGATGGGTGAAGATGGAATGGAGTGGATGGTGGATTATGATGTGGATTATGGATGGATGGGAGATGGATAGATGGATGGAGATGGATGGATAAATGGATGATGGATGAAAGGATTATGTAAAAGCATGGACCATAGGGATATGGTGGGGGATATATGTGGGGTAACGGATATAAGATGGGGGCATGGAGGTATGCGAGAATTCCATGGAGTCGAGGGGAACCAAGACCAATATTTGCACACATCTTGATAGATTTTGAAGATTTTGACTTTGATGGGGAGTGCGGAGTAATGGAGATTTTTGATTATGGGATCAGGATGGGGGATTTTGGGATTACTGATTTCGGGATTTAGGAACCCAAATGGACTTACGACTTTTAGTATTTTTATATGGGGTGCAGGATGAGGGATAGAGATTTTGGGATTTTTGGATGGAGTGGGATTTGGATGTTCCATTTAGATTTATTGTTTTTTGCTTGGGTACCCACACCATTTTTTTTTTCTTTTGGAGGTGTGGGATTTTGCATCCTTTGAGATTTTTGATTTTGCTCGGCTTTTGTGTATGTTTGCTTGGGAACCCACACCATTTTTGTTGTTGCTTTTACAGGTGTGGACTTTTGTAGCCTTTGAGATGGATTTTTCACTTTATGTAAGAAGGCATCCAAATTTTTATTTTTGAATCCCATGGGTTTTGTGGTGGCTTCATGTTTAGGAGATGTGTGCATTTGTTGACCATGATTAGGAATTGTAGGGGATTTAATAGAGCAAGATGTGTGGATGAAGGAATTAGTGGACTTGTGGATAAAGGGATGAGGGTATTTGAGGCTGGGAATATTGGGAGTTGGAAGGAGTGGAGGAAGAGTGGATTTAGGGATATGTAAGGTCACATGCTTTTTATATTTGTATGATGATGGAGGAGGGATGGAGGCATATGATTTGGAGGTGCGGTGAGGTACACTGGGTTTAGGAATGGAAGGAGATGCTTATGGTCATAGAGCTAGAAATTGTAACTTGCATAGAATATATAATCATGCGTGGAACAAAAATAAAAGTCCTTATGATTCGTCAAAAAGAAACTATGATTCTTGGGTTCTAGACTACAATGTCAAATGCTATAGGTGTCATAAGTTTGGACACAAAGCACTATTTTGTAAGAGTAATATGATAAAAGCATCTAGAGGATACATGTTCAAGTAAAATAATAAAATATCTTGAACAAGATGAATAAAAGTCCTATGCATGTTTGGAAAAGAAAATAGGGTCAAGTGAAAGAAAATCTTGATCTTGTGCACACTGCACAAGTGGCTTCATTTGTTGCATGAGATGTAGCATGTAATAAGGGGGAGGCATTGTAAGTTATATCTCTTGCCCCTAAGTGAAAGGGTGGTTTGCTAAAGTATAAAATTGTTTTTGCAGTCTTGAGTAACAGTCATGCAATCTTTGTTTTTCATATCAGTCTTGGTACACTCTCTGAAAAGGACAATGATGACAAGATTAGTTAATGTGGTGTTGCATTCAATCTCCTCATAAAGATCATAAGATGAAGATTTGTTATTTCGATGGTAGTATGGTGCTTTCAAAGGTGGTTCATAGTTCCTATGTGCTTTAAGGTAGTATGAGTCTTCAACTGAGGCAAAAAGGTCATTCAGTCATATGAGGTGTAATGCTAAATGCATAGTACAGATGGTGTGTGTTCATAATAGGTTGTATAGGGCTTTTAATGGTTGAGTCTATGTTGCAGGGGGAGATAATGTTTACAAGTGATTTCAGTTGTTGTTTGACAGTGATCTCTGTTGAATACCTTAATACATGGTCTTATAGTTGTGATGCTATGATGGTTTCAAAGGTACTTTATTCACTAGATCAATAAACACCATAAAATGCATACTCATGTATTGGTGTCAACACCTTGAGAGTATATTAACTACTCTTGATATTTTTATTATCATTTGAAATGTGATGAATTTAATGAGTAGTAGTCATGTTCATCATAAGAACCTTGTGACAGTATGGGAGTGGTCAGTGGTAGCATTTTGATAAAGATTGGAGAGTCATAGAATAGCTTCTTAAAACATGATAAAATCTCCTTAGCACTCTTTGTTTTGTTGGTTTCAAGCAAATAATTTGGTATAGTAACTTGCCTTGACAGTGAAGTGGACACTTAGGAATATGCAGTTGGAAGACCTAAGGAATAATGTAAAATTAGTCTCTGCAACTTTTGTCAGCATACCTGTACTATGCACAAATTGGAAGCTTTAAAACATGACATAGTTTTCATCAAATTCAAGATAAAGTAGTATTGGGCAAGCAGTCTTTGATAGTAGCAGTCATGCTACTGTAAAGTGCATGAAATTGGCTATATATCTAATGACTCTAATGAATTTAAGTGATGCCTCTATGGGTTGTGTCAGACAATCATGTGTAGTTAGGAGATAGATCAGTGATTAGTTAGGATAGTGGTAGGAGTACAATGATCAGATTAGACACAGTTGCATGGAGTTTCTTGGCAGAGTAGTCTCAGGACAGTCATCAAGACTATGAATAGTGATTTATAATCATTAAAATCTAGTGTTTCAAGATGGAGCAATGCACAAGGAACTGCCATATGGTATTGAACAGATCTGATCAGTGTTGACAATGCCAAATGATGGGGATTCATGGCAGTATTGATGTGTAAACTAAAAATCTTCATGATAGGGTAGTGGACTATGTGACATGGTACATCTTGCAGAAGGTATGCATGGATTTACAATGTTGCTCAGTTGTATTCAAGGTATAAAGTATGAACAACGTATTATGATATCTTTGATCAACTTTATTCATGGACATAGACAGGGAAATCATAGTTTGAATGGAATTATGATCTATATGTTCAACATTGTAATTATATTTATTCATGGAGCACTGTAAAGCATAGGGCAGATTTTATTAGTGTTGATTCTTCTTAAGTCATAGGACTTGCAATAAGATATGATCTTAATGTTGTTTTCTATAGATTCATGGGAAGAGTTGGTGATTAGAAATTATGCCTTTTTGAATATGTGAGAGTATGTAAAGTCAATCAGATTAGTCTAGGCAGTATGTTTTGTAATTGCAGAGTTTTTTTTTTGACAGTTCTAATATGTTTGGGGAAGTTATGATAAATAATAGTAATTTGGAATGGAATTGTGGGCAATTTGTTCTTCATCTTTCACATCTGTCAAATATGGAGTATGCAGGGGCAACCGTTCTATAATGAGGAAGCAGAAATGTGTTTCAGATTTGTCCATCAGTGACCTTATGCAGTGAATTGCAGATTGATCAGCTATGTCTTATGCAATTTGATCATCTTTCTTGTGCAGAGTATAATGTGAAGCCAATAACATTTTCTTTGGTTCTTTGATGAATATTGCAATTCCCTATGACAGTCTCCATATTA
The DNA here is from genome assembly GCA_027924645.1 of Cunninghamia lanceolata. NCBI lineage: Eukaryota > Viridiplantae > Streptophyta > Pinopsida > Cupressales > Cupressaceae > Cunninghamia > Cunninghamia lanceolata. Next base: position 2,653,772 of record BSBN01000007.1, read on the forward strand.
ATTTTCTTAAGCTAAAATGATTGGGGTGATCAGTTTATAGTCATGAAAAGATCTTATGTGTATGGTGATTGGTTGGTGTATACTCATTTAGTTGGAAGTTTGTTGTCTTGACTCACAAAGTTCATGTTGTTCAATGTTGCTCATTGGTCACAGGTTAATCTCACAGGTTGATTCATGATAGGATGTTATCATGTTAATGATTGAATATTGTTTGTTCTTCATGGATATAAGACAATGTTATGTGTCTTGTTAGTGTGCTTGATGATGGACAACATAGAAGACATGGATATTGCAGGATATGCCAAAAGGATATGATAGAAAATGGGAGTACTACTCCAAGAGTCCTTTGTTAGATGACATTGATGACTTCATTAAGTTTTATGTGTTTCATGTTATCATGTTAGAGAGGCATTGCAGAGTGCAGTATATGGGATAGAAAGATAATGAGATTTAGTGTTGCCAGGACAACAAATGATTTGAAGCCTAGTTATCAAGGGGAGCATGCTAGCCTTTGTCATCTGATGACAAAAAGGGGGAGTTAGAAAGAGGAGTTGTGGTTTTGCCATCAATGACAAAGAAGAATATTGATGGAAGCTTGTCGTTGATGAAAAAAAGGTGTGTAGTTGATGTAATCATGAAGTTGGGTGCAGGAGATGCCTTATTGGATGGAATCATGATGATGGTCTCAGTATTGGTTAATTGTTGTTAGATATCATGTCATGCTAGAGTTGGATTGATGTTAGATATCATGTCATTGAATAGCAAGTTGTATTCATCAGGATATCAGGATGTTGTGTAGGATGTAGTAGGAGTTGTTTGAGATCTTGAAGTTGTTTATTTAATCCCTGATTCCTTTCATCTTAGTTAAACTAGTTTATATGATGTCACAGTGGATTGGTATGATGTCATGGTTTGTGGTTTGAAATAGCATCTGTCTTTGATCACAGAACAATCACATGTTATCTTGTTGATGTTTAGGAGTTATAATGTGTTCATGAGTTCATCATGTCAGGAGGTGGGTTATGGTCATCAGGAGTTATGGAATTGAGTTGTCTTTGCCAATCAGGAGATCTTAAGTCCTATTGATTGATTGCTTTCTGAAGAGGTTGATGACTATATCATGCAGAGTGTCAAATTGTTGTTCTACATGCATATAATTTATTCATGTTGGATCAATTGCAAAGGTTATGACAAGGTGTTGATGCTTCATGTTGATGAATTGATTATCTTATGTAAATAAGGTTGAAGTCATGCCAGATGATGACTTGGTTCATAGGATCATTCACAGGTTACTTCAAGTGTTCGCATGCTTCAGAGGTTGGTGCTCATCATACAGAGTGTAGAAGGATGTTGTCAATTGGGTTAACTTGATAGGTATTGACACAATGATGAGGAATCACTCATCTTATCTTCTTAAGTATGGAAAAAGGGAATGATGTTTTCACAAGTGTTTGTTAACATTTATATTAACCATGTTTATTGTAAACAACAGTGTCAATTATGCTCTTTGTGAGCTTCACAGATAAGATGATATGCTATAGAAGAATTTGAAATGATAACAAAGCAACTTGAAATGGTATTCAAGTCAAATATTAGGGTTTCATATGTTTTAGGATCCAAACCCTATGTAAAACACCTAAAAGAGACCTTGTATTCACTAACCGTCACACTTTTCAAACTAATTTGAAAGTGACCTCCTATATCGAGTTAATAGAAACTTAAGTTATCATCTAAGGGTACCGGCCCCGTGAGGTGACTGGCCCCATCACCTAGGGGCACCGGTAGTTGGAAGTTAGTTTTTAAACGAATGTGAAATTAAGCCACAACCTTTGATTTTGAAAGCGGGAAATTTTGGGATCAATGGACTGAATTCAAACTAAGTTTTAATTACAATGGAATTGTATTGTGATTTTTTTTGATGTTTCAGTTTCTTCTTATAGACCTAACTACTTTTTACTGAAGTTGAAACAAACCCTGAGGCCAGAGAAATATATAACAGACTCTGCATAATGTTTAGGATATGATGTGTTGGTTATTTGCAGTCTAAAAGGAAAGATCTACACATTCATATAAAAATGTCAACAATTGAATGAACATGTGTACTCTTTTGAAAAAATGAATTTAATAGATTGTATGATCAGCAAAGATTATGTGATGGCTTGATTAGCAGAGATTGAGTGTAAGCTGTGTTGGAAGCTGTCAGATCTAGATGGAAGATTTCATGAAGTCTTCATTATATGAGGTATGCAGAGGTTGAAAAAGACAAATAGGCATCATTGTAGTTCTTTTGTATATGTATCATGTGATCTTCTTGTAGTTGAGAAGATAGGGTTATTATTTTTGGCTAAGCTTTAATGATCATATATTTTTGAATGCATTAAAAATGCAAAGCATGTATGATTAAGGAGATATGCAGAGAAAAGAGGTTCTTGGTGATTGTGAGTTGCTGAGAGGTTGTTCATTTGATATATGATGTGTTAAGTCTTGTTTTGTGTGAAGATTTTTGTAGACAATATTACAGATCTACAAAGAGACAGTTGAAGAGTGAAGCATATGTCAAGCATGTTTGAGGAAGGGTGTAAAAAGTAGTAGAGATGCAGATAGTAAGTAATGTTGTATGTTGAAGAAGGTTGAAATGGTTGATGTATTGTAGTGAATCAGGGAAACCCCTTGAGTTAATTTTTCATTTCATATGTTCATTTGTATCAGCCAGTGAGGCACCTAAATGCCAGTGAGACACCAATCTGCTAGTGAGGCTTTGTATGCCAGTGAGGCTTTGTAATTGGGAGATTCAGTTAAGCCAGTGAGGCATTTCTGAGTGGTTTTTATTCCCCTTGAGGGTTTTCCACTCATGAAATTTATTGTGTCATGGTCTCAATTGATGTGTGATCCATTTATCTTTCATGCTTGAACATTCAATCTTATGTGTTGTTTAGTATTTGATTTCTTACTTTGGTAAAGTACACTGTCAGTATCATTACTTTCTGTTTTCAAGTTTGAAAATAAGTAAATGAATTGTTTTTGTCTACAACACTAATTCACCCCCCTCTTAGTGTTGTCTGTACTCCAACAAGTTCTACATTGATAACTATGCTTATATATATATATTGATGCTAATCTCAAACAAAACATATACAGAGTTACTATCGTAGAGTAGCGATGCAAGGATCATAGACATACAAAAGAAATACTTACCTTTCAATCTGACCTGGTATTCTCTGCTCGACCAGTGCCCTTTCTCTTCTAAGCTACTGCCCCCCTCTCTATCCCATGATAACCACCCTCCTATCTACCTCCACTCACACTATTAAGTTGATTACTGACTCCACTAGACGTGGCTTTATCCACTTTGCAAGCCTGAAAATGCTCTTAGATTGAGCATGCAAGTAGAGGAGGATTGCGGTTATTAAACACCAATCCTCTTCGACTCAATGACATCCCTTGAAGTATCCTATGTTATCAAAATGGTTAAGAGAGAACGCCTCTTCATTAAGAAGGTCATTATCATTTAAAACCCACTATCTTCAAACTACACTCTAAGATATTTACTTATTATAATCTAAAAACATAGATATTATTAACAATAATGACTAAGAGAATGCAATGTATACTTAAATTGCCTAACACATTAAGCACAATATGTGATTGGGTCGAGAAAATCTCCCCTTTAATGTATTAAATAAAATTGAGTTGATTTTGATTTGATAAAATAAAATTATTTGATGTTAAAAACTATCTACAAGAAACATAATTTTAATTCCTTCCAACTATTGAATGCACAAGACAACTGAGAGGAGGGGGGGCGGTGTAGGGGCACCATGTCAGTCCAATCATGTAAATAGGGTCTTTTGATACGTTTTATTGTGTCAACTCTTTTAATCATTCAATAAGGTCATATTAGACCATTCATAATGTAATTGGAGTCATTTTAGTGCTTATGGTCATATTTTACAAATATTGTCAAAATGTTGTCTTGTAAAAATACAAAACATGGAAGTTGAACAGTCATGCCATCCAAAGGTTAGTTTTGTTTGTTGAGTTGGTTGTTTTCTGAGATAAGAAGTTTAAATATGCCTTGAAGAGGCTCAAATGAAGAGAGGATGAAGTTCTATTGAAGTTGGAGAGGGAGTTTGTATTTAAAAATCATGATTAAACCTCTATTTTTCTTAGAAATTACTGGTAAATTTGTTGTTACAGTGCATAGTACGGTTCCATACTGTACTGTCATGTCCTGAAATGTATTGATTTGGATAGTGGCATGAGTTAACTTTTTTTTGCATTTGGTTTGAGTTGTTTCTATGAATTTTGAAGAACGTTATAAGGTTTTTCCCAAAAAAATAGTTTGTAACTCTGATTTCTAGGCTTTGTAAACAAAATGATGGTTTCAAGTTGAAAATTGCATAAAAGGCATGAGTTATGGTTGTGTGAAGGATTGTGAAGCATGTGCAAGCTATTTGAAAAATGTTTGAAACATGGGTAAAGTATGAAATAGTTAGGAAGTGGGATTTTCAATAAACCCCCTTGTAACTTGCTAAAAACGAGGGTTTTCATGGTTTGGAGTCTTGGAGGGCCTATCTCCTAATAAGGTTTGTTGATTTAGGGCTTGTGTAGCTTGGTTAAGCTCTGCCAATTGAGTTTTGAGGTTAGAGGAGTGTTTGGAGAGGGGTTGCTTTGTTAAAGTGACCTAATTGGAGGTCTTGTAGTAGCGTAGCAGCACTGTTTTGGTGATGTTGGTCCAAAGTAACCTAATATGATTTTGAGATATGTCATGTAGACACAAAAAGGGTATTTGATATGATCATTATTTTGTGGGTTTAGATTTTCTTTTGAAAGTTATGCTCTGACAGTCTGATTTAGAGACCTACTAGGATTGTGGGATCTTGGGAGCAAAGTGTTTTGGTTGAAGAGTGAAAACTTGAGTAAGGGTTTGGAATGGTTGTGACTGAGTCCCTGAGGGGTAAGAAGACCTCTAGAAACCTTGTTTGGTTTTGAAGTGTTCAAAACCCTGATTGTGCCTTTGTAGAGGGAGATTGCCTGAGAGGATAGCCTATGAAATTTGAAGAATCTGTTGGTATGAGCCCATTGTTGTGAAATATAGTATCAATAGCCTAATACCATCCCCTTGCTTTGCATCAATTGGTATCAGAGCACAGGGATTAGGTCTTTTGAGGGTGAGAAGTTGTAGATTAAAGAAGGAAAAGTGGAAGTTGAAAAGACAATATAGTCAAAATGCATCCAAAAGATAACATGGCAAAGGAAAATAGAGAGTTGAAGGAGTAGTACAAAGGAGAGCACTTTCCAAAACCACATGCAAGTGCAATGGAAAGGTATGTAAGGTTATAGTAGACTCTGGTAGCATAGATAATATGGTGTCACAAGAGATGGTTGATAAATTGAATTTGGTAAGGGTACCTCATGAGACACCCTATAATGTTTCTTGGTTGAATAACAAACATTCTCTCTTGGTTAAGAAGCAAGCTTTTGTCGAGTTTCATATTGGTCCCTATAAGGATAGGATCGTATGTGATGTGTTGCCTATGAGTTGTTGTCACTTATTACTAGGGAGACCTTGGCAATTTGAAAGACATGCCTTATATGATGGAAGGCATAACACCTATCAGATTGAGAAGGATGGGGTTTCTTTTACATTGACTCCATTGGTGGAAAATCATGAAGGACAGAGTAAGGTAGCAAGGGTGATTATGTGGTGCAGGAACACCTAACACAAGGTGCCCTCTGTGAGGCATTTAAGTTCATGTTCTATTTTAAAATAGGTTTTATGTTGTAATAAGGTCTATTCGACCAATACATTTTTCTTTTCTGTTTGTAAGTCCCTAGTGACTTAGGTCACTTTTTGTCAAGTTGTTAAGTTTAGATGGTTGGAATCAGTTAGTTTCTCCCAGCCGCTTGGAATCAATCTCCCAACCACTTGGAATAGGGTTGGTGTTCCTCGGGGCAAGCTTATAAACCCCAGAGAAATGAATCAAAGGCATATAGATTAGATAGTATTGTAATTAGATCAAAGAGGAGATTGAATGTAATTGTGCGAATGTAATTGTGCATTGTGTTAAGGAGAAATCAAACTATTTCTGTGTCGTCAATTTGTTTTCCATTCTCTGTAATTACCAATTGCATAGCTATAGATTTCTTTTCCTTTCTGTAATTCTGTAGTTACAAAATCTCGATGTGAAGCATTCCACTGGTGAGATTTTTTTCAAAATTAGTGGAATGGCTTCATTGTACAATATTCATTTGTTTCCTATTATGTTTCATGGTTCGGCGGTGCAGATGCTCTAGATCAAGGTTGTGCACAATAAGCGGCCTAGCATCTCCATGTGCTAGGGTTTGGATTGGAGGAGTTGGAGTTGTTGTCTGTGAGACAGAGGCCATCAGAAAAGCATTCCTTTCTTAGAGCGACGAGGGTAGTTCAGCCGAAGGGAGGTTCAAGCCGCTGAATGAAAGTCGTGGCCTAAGATTCAAATCGGGGTGACAAAGCGCATCGGCCTAAGTGTATGAGTGTTCACCGATGACAAGAGTCCCGCCGAAGACACCAACATCGGCGTAAGTTTTGTATCGTTTCACCGAATGCATATTGCGAATGCATATTGTAAATGTATGTTGAGAAAGCATGTGGGGAATGTACATTGAGAATGTATCTTTCATCGGATACAAATGATGACCAGTCGTAACGGTGAATCAGGGTATAGAAACTTTAGTCCACCGGTAATAGCAAGTCACACCAAGAATATACTAAGTTAGTGTATCGGCATATCGGCAACAGGTTGTAAGTGTTCATCGATGGTAAAGGTCAGCGATGAGAGTTTGGCGATGGTTGAACTGACTGTCGGCCCAAGTGAAGAGGGAGTAAGTCTTACCATATGAGGCTCCCCATCATTATGTTGGGTAAGAGAGAATTTGTGGAGCTTGTGGAAGACAAACAAGAAGAGTGTACAGCCATTGCTAAAGAAGATGTGCAGACAGTAAGTGTGGAGGATGATTCAGTGTTGAAGATAAAAGAAGATGAAAGGTGGAGAATGATCTAAGATTGGAAGGAAAGGATAATGAATTGGTGCCAAAGTCTGAGATAGAGAAGGTCAAGGATGAATTCCTTGGGAAGATGCAAGATAAGTTAGGAAAGCATGATGAGATTGTGCCAAGCACAATGCTTTGTCCATTGATGGGACAAGGGGTGTGTAAATGTGACAATAAAGAGGTTTATGAATTCGGTAAGACAAAGATTCTTGGGGCAGACCCTGATAAGAGGAAAAATGAAGTGAGTAAGAGTGAAGTGGTTATGGAAAGACAAGATTGGGAAAAGAGGCCTAGTGAGGTCATGGGGGAAAAGATATTTTGTCCACTGATTGGAATAGGATGTTGGTAGGCAGCAAGAGTTTGTCAGCAAAGAGGATGGTAGACCTAATAGCATAGAGGTCTTAGTAGCAGAGAGATCGAGAATAGAGGTAAAGAGGAACAGTGAAGGGGTTGAAGATAAGTTACTAAGGATTGTGGCCATATTTGAGCACATAAACATAGTTAAGATGAAGACCAATCCATTTAAGAATGGAAGAGATTTGGTTGCAGGTCAAGGAGCAGATACAACATCAGTTTCAGATGTGGAGAAGGTCAGAGGACATATCACAGGTCAGAGTGTGAAGATGGAGCAGTACCAAGGTGACAACTAGTTCAACAGGGCAAAGGATGATGTAAAGTTTCAATACTTGACCCAGTGGAAGGGACTACCAGGTGAAGGAGCATGTGGAGAGAAAGAAGTCAAGATGATCAAGCAAAGAAATGGTGCAATATAGTTCCCAAGGGACTTGAGTTCTTCTTTGTCTGGGTGTATGGTGTAGGGGCACCATGTTAGTCCAATCATGTAAATAGGGTCTTTTGATAAGTTTTGGTGTGTCAAGTCTTTTAATCATTCAATAAGGTCATATTAGACCATTCATAATGTAATTGGAGTCATTTTAGTGCTTATGGTCATATTTTACAAATATTGTCAAAATGTTGTCTTGTAAAAATACAAAACAGGGAAGTTGAATAGTCATGTCATCCAAAGGTTAGTTATGTTTGTTGAGTTGGTTGTTTTCTAAGGTAAGAAGTTTAAATATACCTTGAATAGGATCGAATGAAGAGACAATGAAGTTCTATTGAAGTTGGAGAGGGAGTTTGTATTTGAAAATCATGAATAAACCTTTGTTTTTCTCAAAAATTACTGGTAAATTTGTTGTTACAGTGCATAGTACGGTTCCGTACTGTACTGTCATGTCTTGAAACGTATTGATTTGGATAGTGGCATGAGTTAACTTTGTTTTGCATTCAGTTTGAGTCATTTCTATCAATTTTGAAGAAAGTTATAAGGTTTTTCCAAAAAAAAAAGTTTGTAACCCTGATTTCTAGGCTTTGTAAACAAATGATGGTTTCAAGTTGAAAATTGTATATAAGGCATGAGTTATGGTTGTGTGAAGGATTGTGAAGCATGTGTAGGCTATTTGAAACATGTTTGAAACATTGGCAAAGTATGAAATAGTTGGGAAGTGGGATTTTCAATAAACCCCCTTGTAACTTGCTAAAACGAGGGTTTTCATGGTTTGGAGTCATGGATGGCCTATCTCCTGATAAAGTTTATTGATTTAGGGCTTTTGTAGCCTAGCTAAGCTCTACCAATTGAGTTTTGAGGTTAGAGGAGTGTTTGGAGAGGGGTTGCTTTGTTAAAGTGACCTAATTGGAGGTCTTGTAGTAGCGTAGCAACACTGTTTGGGTGATGTTGGTCCAAAGTAACCTGATATGATTTTTAGATATGTCATGTAGACATAAAAAGGGTATCTAATATGATCATTCTTTTTTGGGTTTGGATTTTCTTTTGAAAGTTTTTCTCTAACAGTCTGATTTAGAGACCTACTAGGATTGTGACATCTTGGGAGCAAATTGTTTTGGTTGAAGAGTGTAGACTTGAGTAAGGGTTTGAAATGGTTGTGACTGAGTCCCTGAGGGTTAAGAAGACCTTTGGAAACCTTGTTTGGTTTTGAAGTGTTGAAAACCCTGATCGTGCCTTTGTAGAGGGAGATTGCCTGAGAGGATAGCCTATGAAATTTGAAGAATCTGTTGGTATGAGCCCATTGTTGTGAAATATGGTATCAATAGCCTAATACCATCCCCTTGCTCTGCATAAGGGGGTGAATCATTTGTATCATAAACTTCTAACCCTCACAAACATTTAGATCCACATTAACCTTTAAACTTGTTAAGATGATTAAGCATGAAAAACAAATAATTGAAACTGAATCATAACATCACCAAACACAAGACAGCACCAGATTTTATGTGGAAAACCCAATAAGGGAAAAACCATGGTGAGGATTAGCTCACAATATAATGTAGTAACAATACCGAATTACAAAAGGCTCACTGCCCTAAAGAAATAAAAAAGGGCTCACTGCCAAAGGACTCACTGTCCAGAAGAAAGAGATAGAAGAGGAGTCTCACTACTAGGGATGAACTGATATAATTGCATATAACATATGCATGGAGTACAGTTGCAATAAAGCTCAATATTCACCACAACACAAACATTACCTTCACAACAATACTAAAAAAGAGTAGACACCTTCTTCTCACTGCATCCAGTAGCGTAACACATGAAAGCTCTCACTGCACCGATTAAATTCACATCACAGACCTCATATCCATCACACATTTCCCTTTAGTCACGAATCCTTGAGACTTATTTATACTATCATCAACCTTGAAATCATTCTCCAAGGTTAGAAACACATCTTAACCCAGAAAATTCAAATTAGGTTTGGACCTAAACATTCCTGTAGAAGAAAGGAATGAATGCGAACCACATCACACCTTAGCATGAACCTAAATCCACTCTTACACATTATTCCATGCTTCCATAATCAACAAAGCACAACCACAATTAGTGTAAACAACCTATTCAGCCAAACTTGTGTTAACACTATGAACTTTTAAGTGCATACTTCCTCAAAACTAAAATATGACATGTAGACCACACCAAGCTTGAACATGAAAGAAACTTCACACCAGAGCACACAACCAACTCAGTCACACATTGCTACTTAAGAAACCAACTTGTGGAGAACCAAACTAGAAATTGCTTCAACAGAAGAAAGATATAAACATTGTAACCACAATTCTAGAACTGCAAGACTTAAAACCTCTTTGCGGAGAAATGTGGAGCAAAACAATTTCTCCTAGACACTTCTGCACAACTCAAAAATGCAGTCCACACACTGGTGAAAACAACTTTCTCTACACAACAAACCGGAGCACCAAATTCAGAATATAACATCTCTAAGCACCTATGAACAACATATCCAAACCACATAGGCAGATCTTCAATAAGGAAGAAATGCGGAGCAAAACCAGAACACTACTCTGTTAAGCCATAACACATCTTCAACATACTTTTTCCTTTATTAACCAAATTTTCTCAAAAGCACTTGGATACCAACCATTAGAAGCATATTCCTAACATCTTCAAAATCTCTTCAAAGTAGCCAAACCACCTTTAGCAAAGCAACTCAATCAGATATCTTATACCACTACAATCAACCTCATCTCTGCTCATCATCAGCTCATACTATAACTTTACTCAACTATTCTTATCATCAGGGACAATATCAACTCAATACTAATTACTCAATATTCTCATCTCTGCTCAACCAAACTCATACCTTGTCTCTATTCTACCAACCTCATACTCTTGCAATATTACTTAACTCATACCCTTGACACAATTGACACCAATGAAAACACAAGCTTGTTGACATCAATGACAACACCGATTACACATACTTGCAACAATCTCCCCCTTTGTCATTGATGGCAACACATAATGTGAAAAACCATGAACACAACATAAGCCTCAACACTAACTCTTTTCATTTCTTTTCTTTTCTCTTTCACTCCCCCTCAGATTTCTATTCTCTTTTGGCTATCTTTTCGACATTGATCTCTCTTTCAACCCCTTTGTTTTTCACATTGATCTGTCTCTCCTTTTTACATCAATGGCAAAGGGTGACACAACTCTTTCTTACTCTCTTCCCTTTTATGATACTGCACATACTTGCACTACTCTGCAACATCTTTTTCTTTCACTGTTCTTTTTGCTCCTCCTGACTGTAACAACCAACAAAGCCACTACCTACTCCCCCTGAGAGGTAGGCTCCACCATTAGTCCATAACAAAGAATGAATCTTGACGCATACTAGACTAATGCATCTCCTTATGCATCTAGTTCAAAGGAGGGGCAATAACCCCTATTTTTTCCCGGAGATACACAAATGTATCCTTAGGAATAGCCTTAGTGAATATGTCAGTAACATGATTCTTTGTAGGCACATACTCAAGCTTTACTTCATTCTCTACAACCTTCTCTCTTAGAAAGTGATACTTGATTGAAATATGCTTTGTCCTTGAATGCATCACTGGATTATTTGAAATGTTAATAGCACTTGTATTATCACAGAAAATAGAAATTGGCTCATCATACACAAATTTGATATCCTTCATGTTTTGTCTCATCCATAACACCTGTGTGTAGCATGATGTTGTAACAATATACTCTGCCTCTGTAGTAGATAAAGACATTGAATCTTGTTTCTTACTTAGCCAAGACACCAATCTGCATCCAAGAAAGAATGCACCACCACTTGTACTTTTCCTATCATCTACACAACTAGCCCAGTCTGCATCTGTGTAAGTACTTAGAGTAAAGTCAATATCTTTTGGATACCACAAGACATGATTCTGAGTGCCCTTTAAATATCTTAGAATCCTCTTCACTACAATAACATGTGACTCTCTAGGATCTTCTTGAAATCTAGCGACAAGACAGATTGCATGCATAATATCTGGTTTAATAGCAGTCAGATATAGTAATCCTCTAATCATTGATCTGTACTTGCTCTAATCAGTCTTAGGAGATTCATCATTCTTTCTCAACTTACAACCAGTAACCATAGGAGTACAAACTAGTTTAGAATCATCCATCCCAAACTTCTTTAACATCTCTCTTACATACTTTGACTATGAAATGAAAATACCCTTATCTTTCTGATTAATCTGTAACCCAAGGAAGAAGTTCATTTCCCCACACATTGACATTTCAAATTATTTCTGCATTTCATCTGCGAAACTCTTACACATACCTTCATTTCCACCAAAAATTATATCATCTACATACACTTCCACAATCAAAATTTGATCTTCACTTATTTTGATGTACAAATTGCTATCTATAGTAACTTTATTGAATCCTTTCTGTAATAAATACCTGTCTAACCTTGCATACCAGGCTCTGGGGGCTTGCTTAAATCCATATAGTGCCTTCTTCAACCTGAAAGGAAGCTAGGTGTGTAGAAGTCGCTTCCTACACTAATCCAATGAGGAGAGATGTATGCAAATTCAATTTTAATTCTTACAACTACAACAACATAGAACATCTAACAGAGATATTGTAGCAATACACATACACAAAGAAAGTAGACAGAAGAGAGAGAGATAAGATATACATGGGGAAAACCCTTACAGGTGAAAAACCCCACACTCCAAAACATAGCTCAAATGTATTACAGTAATCAATAACATATTACAATACAGTTTCAGAGCCAATGCTCTTTCAGGAGTCTTCGAATGTCGAATCTGGAGATATTCCAGTAGCATAATAGTACCTGTACTAAAACTACATATCTCTCATCCAAGCACCTATTTTTATAGAGTTTACAAGGCAAATATGGAACCTTCTAGAGATGGGCATCCATCTTGGACTCATGCCCCAAAACCCATGCCTAAGGACACTTGTCGAACATCCCATCCCAATGTGGGCACCTTGTCCCAAAGTAGGCTATGATAGATGCTCTTACGCACCTTACAACTGTCATAGAATCCGTCATAACTGACAGCACTTACAGTTGTAAGAGAATCTGTCATACACTGACTAAAAATATCTTATTCCTCTTACAACTTGTCATAACCTCCCTTGACCGCCCAAAGATGCCCCTCGACCCTGTCTTGGGGGTGCTGCCCCCAAACCCCCATTAATTATTTAAGGGGGAAACTGCGGCTGCCAAAGTCACCAAAATTTAGCCTACTGCATGTACACAAGGTGCCGACTATGCCAACTCAACATGGGATAAATAAATACAACGTTAGGAATTTGCAAAGGTTGAGACACCTTAATTCCCAACACAACCTGCAGACCATGTCAAGTTTATCTGATAATTAAAATCCATTCAGTTGTTCTATGTATACCTCTTCTTTTAACTCACTATTCAAGAAAGTAGACTTCACATCCATTTGATATATTTTGAAATCCTTATGTGTTGAAAAAGCCGAAAAATTCTAATTGCCTCCATTCTTGCCATTGGAGCATAAGTTTCCTCATAGTCTATTCCTTCCACTTGTGAGTAGCCTTTATACACAAGTCTTGCCTTGTTCCTTACCACTTCTCCATTCTCATTCAATTTGTTCTAGAATACCCACTTAGTTCCAATCACATTTTTGTTCTCTGGTCTTGGGACAATTTCCCAAGTCTGATTCTTCTCAATCTGTATTAGTTCTTCTTCCATAGCCTTGATCCAATACTCATCCTTGCATACCTCAACCATTGTTTTAGGTTTGAATTTAGAAAGTAAACATAGATTTACCTATTCTTCAGTACATCTCCTTCTTGTCAATACACCTTTGCTCTTATCACCAATGATTTGGTCTTCAGAGTGATGCCTCTTCTCATACTTGGGAGTTTTAGGGATTCTTTCTGGAGCTTCTTGTTCTTCAACTTGTACTTTTTTTTCTTTAGTTTCTTCTTCTTCTTCTTCACAGGAAGACTCATCTAAATCATATCCATTAACCTCTAAAATATTTTTTATATCTTCATCAACCTTAACATTAGCAGTTTCAATAATTTTTCTTAGCCTTTTGTTGTAGCATCGGTAAGCTTTTCTTTTAGTAGAATACCCAAGGAAAATACCTTCATCACACCTTGCATCAAACTTTCCTAGTTCTTTATCTCTTCTGATATAACATTTGCTTCCAAAAACTTTGAAATATTTAACAATAGGTGTGAGGGTAAAATAGTGATCAATCAAATGGATTAAATAAGACCCAAACATCAACAGAATAGAGAAACAAAGAAGATTCAAGTAAACAAAGCAATGAACAAACACAGCAAACCTCTTCCGTTTCGAAACTTTTGTTGTTCGCCTATCACGAATCGTCCTTTCGCAGATGAGATGAGCCCTCAGAGAGTGCAATCTTTTAAAGCTGTTTGAGGAAGTCGATGGTGAACGGCTATAGTGTGATATGCAATGAAGGTGAGCTCCAATGCAACAATGGTGATCTCAAGCTTGTGGATGACAAATGGGTGCCAAAGGCGTGCTGGTGATATTTCTGCAGAGTAACGATGTCAAAAGCCTGGATGATTAGAATGGAGGGATGAAGCTTTATTTATAGACTCGGAGGAATAGGAATCAACGGTTGAGAGAAGATATGAAGATCAACGGTTGAGGATGGTTGAGGAATGTGCAACCAGTGGAAATGTGACAAGTGTCCCAGCTCCATCATGAAAGGTGGGATGTGACAAAACTGATTGGAGAGTTAACTCCATTGACTGGTCTGTTAACAGACTTGATTGATCAGTTAGAAGAGTGGATTGTGGAACTGACTGGATTGATTGAGGATTTGACTCAACTGACAAGTTAGTTAACAGATTTGATTGATTGGTTAACTGACCTCTGATTGGAGAAGAAATAGGCCATGTGGGTGAGGGAAAATAAGGCAATTAAATATTAAATATATTTAATTACATGTGCAACTTGATGAGGTGGAAAAAGGTGATGTGGAATTTTTGAATTTAGAACTTTAGGATAGAGGAATTAGGCTTAATTAAATAATTTATGATTATTTAATTGTGAAGGACTTTAGAAGAATTTTAATTAAATAAATAGAATTTATTTAATTGTGAGATAGTGAATTGATTAAATAAATTTGGAATATTTATTTAATTAATAGAAGAATGGAATAAATATTTAGAATATTTATTTAGGATGATTTGTGTCATTTTTAGGCGTATACATTTTGCCCCTCTTTGATGCAATGCAGTTTACAGCGTTGCTTCAAAGAAATTGATAGTCTAAGTGATGATACATGCCCCGGTTTGCCCCTGGTACAGGTTAAATGACGATAGGATGCCCCCTCGGGAGAGTGGACAGGAAAAACGGTGAAAGTTTTGAAGACGGACGATCTCACGATGAGGAAGGGGTTAGGATAGGATGGAGGAAAAGGGATGCGGTCAGGGATGCGGGAAGAAAACGGGGGGGAAAATGGACACGGGAAGTAGTCACAGTCATCACCTAGCCAGAATTAGGGTTTGGAGGCTATAAATAGGAGCTGGGTCCACAAGAATAGTCATTTGCACACTTGGTTGGTCTGGATTGGAGAAGGAGAGCTCAGAGCAAACTTAGAGCAGCATGGCAGCCAGAGCAGCAAACATTCCACGCGAGGAGCACTGATTCGAGCGAGTCTGACGATTCGGGCGGCCAGCAGAGGTAGGACCCCCGGTATGTGCTTCGAGAAATTTCTCCTAGGGTCGAGTTTAGGTGTCATAAATGCACGTAGAAAATAGGTGAAATGAATGCGCCAAAACGCAGAATGGCGCATATGCCTCGCGAAGCTGCGCTTTTGTAATTTCGCGGCGCATATGCCGGTTTCGGCGGCGCATGCGTTAAAGCTGCGCTTTTGTGCATTCTAGTTGTGCTTTCGTAATTGGGCGGCGCTTTTGTATTTCTGCCGCGCATGCGTGAAATGTAGCAACGCATTTGTTAAAGTTGCGCATATGTGACTTCCTACGGCGCATCTGTAATTTCACGGCGCATACGTGGAGTTTTACGGCGCATGCGTTAGAACAGTGCATATGTGCCCTGTAGCGGCGCATATGCAATTTTGCGGCGCCTATGTTGATTATTGCGGCGCATATACCAGAAACGGCGCTTTTACCACCTGTAGTGGCGCATTTGCTCGAGAGGGCAAATTACTTAGCCAAATTGATTCGATTAGTGTCCTGTTTGACGCAGGAATCGATGAGCTATCTCTGAGATTGCAGGAATCTAGTCAAGAGATGTAGTGTGATGTTTTGATCAATTTAAAATGCTAAGTTTAGTTGATATAGTTCAATAGATATGTTGAGTATGGTATATGCAGCTTGAGACTGACGCCTTGCTTTGCGTGCTTGCAGGAGGAGATACGAGAGACTCTGCAGTCGAGGGAGACGTTCCCCATGCCTTTATTGCAGAGATACATGCTGACGGAGGCTGATAGAGTGGCGCTTGGTGCCATGGGTTTAGATTACGTTTGCTTTATGCCCGAGGTGTGGGCGAACCGAGGACTATTGACAGCTGCTATGGAGAGATTCCACAGCGAGGATGGGACCTTCCACTTCCCTACTGGAGAGATGACGGTGACGCTGGAGGACGTCTACAGGATACTGCACTTGCACGTGGTAGGCGAGTTAGTGGAGTATGACGCACAGCGGGACGCGGGACTTGCCGAGTGTCAGCGAGTATTTGACGATCCCGAGCTGGTGGGACAGGTCATCCCGTGGCAGGATATCTATGACTGTTATGACTACTTCCCTGGGATTGTGGCTGGACTGATTGCGGGCGTTGTATGCCCAGACAGGAGATTGCACGGGTTCCCCATTGGATGGGGCAGGATCATGGAGCGGATGCTGACCGAGGGCACCCGATATGCGTCTTTGCTAGGCAGCGAGGAGAGCCATACAGCTATGGCTATGCAGGAGTGATTTCCCAGCACAGGCTGGGGAAGCTAGAGTACTGGCGGCATACCTTGGATGGGGTAGATGTGGTCGTCTGGCGGCCATATCTGGATTGCGAGCCCTGGGATGACGAGGGAGATGAGCTACCCTACTGCTTGCAGACCAGGTGGTTGATAGGCCGGACACGGCACATACTGGAGAGGCAGATGGTGGGCCGAGTGCTGAGACAGTTCGGCAGGAGACAGGGCATGCCGCAGGGACAGGCCATGTTTGCACGGACACATGCAGAGAGGGTCCGATGGGGGCCGATGGCTTCTTATGAGGAGGCCCTGGCAGAGTTCCAGCAGTTGCCTTATGTGGCATGGGACATGAGGCGAGAGATAGCAGATGCGGGGGTCACACAGGAGTATGAGGACTGGATTACTGCACATCCATTCCTGAGATATTCAGGACCTGGCATGCTGGTGCCTCGTATTGACGAGGCGGACTCAGAGGAGGAGGGAGAGGCTGGCCCAGGGCGGAGGGCCGCTAGAGGAGGACGAGGACGACGGGGTGGCCGAGCTGCAGAGAGGCCAAGGCAGCGGAGGAGGATAGATCGGGCTGGGCAGGCAGTGCCAGGACAGGGAGAGGTACAGCAGCAGGTGCAGCAGTAGGCACAGATGCCACCACCCCAGCAGGTACCACAGCAGCAGGTGCCGCAACAGCAAGTGCCACAGCAGCAGGTGCCACAACAGCAGGGGCTAGGACAGGCAGAGGCAGTACAGGGGCCAGTGCAGGGTGAGGCACATGAGAGGACTATAGCCAGCCTGAGGGGACAGGTGCGAGAGCTGCAGGCACAGCTGAGGAGAGTGGAGAGGAGGCGAGATACAGACGCAGCGGTGATCGCTGGTTTGACTCGCGAGCGAGACATGGCAGATGCCCGGGTACGCCTTATCCGAGTAGAGAGGGACACAGTAGTGGCTGCCATGGGTATAGACGCAGTGAGCTCGTTTCTAGTTGGGTAGGTGCAGCAGGCACAGGCACAGGTAGGCCAGTTGCAGACGCAGTTGGCACAGGCGCAGACAGACCTAGCCAGAGCGCAGCAGCAGGCACAGTACTACCGAGGCTTGTACCATGGTGCCGTGGCGTCGAGCCAGAGGGCAGGGAGTTTCAGGAGTCAATCTAGGGTGGCTCACAGAGCAGGTCCTTCACAGTCAGGGGCATCCGTGATGGGACCTCAGCAGTCAGGAGCTGGCAGTGGTGGCCCACAGCAGCAGGGGTAGACACAGACCAGATTTTATACATTTTTGGGACACGTATCACCGTCTATTTAGACGCATATTGTATATGACACTTTGATTTTGAGAGAGATGGTGATATTGTACATTTGGACCTCTTTGTATATATGATAGTATGGATGATGATGCAGCTTTGGGTATCTATTGCATGCGTTATGAGATGATGATTTTACTTCTATTGTATGATGTGATTCTATTGCATAATTTAGATGGTCTATATGATGCTATATGAGAAATACTTTGATATGCTGCTATATGATATCTATATGATCTAATGTGACAAATGAATGCAAAATGTAATATGATGGCTATGTGATGATGCAAATGTATGTATATGAAACATGATTTCTATGTTATGATGTAACTGTATATGTGGTGTCTAAATGAGCTAATGTAGATGTGTGTATGGAACATGATTTCTATGTTATGATGCTGTATAGATATGTGAGATGCTACTGGATGTTTATATGATGTAATGCTTTGAATGTATGCAGTTGTAACATGAGTACTATGTGGTGATGTAACTATATATGTGATGCACGTAGCTATGTTGTTTGATTTTCTGGGCTTTTAAGATTAAGATGTGATGCAAATGTATTGGTGACCTAATGCATTGGATGGTGCATTCTACTAACCTAATCATGTGCATGACTAGTTTCTACGAATGATATGATATGCTCCTATATGCCTTATTTTTGTGATGTCCAAATGTACTCTATCGACATAAGAATGACATGATGGATAGAGGAATGGTTGCGAAAGAATGACTTAGGAACTTTTCTTGATATCGTTACTCTGCATAGTTTGAATAATGAGGATTGTATGGATGGGTGTATGGATATAGGATGGATGTTTTGCTTTTAGATTGCTTTATTTCATCATTGGGCATTTTGTTTTTGGTACTTTTCTGAAATGTTGTAAGTGAATACAAGCATCTAGGTATAATTCAACCGAGATGACCTGAGTATCGCTTACATGGAGTGTGATTGAGCAAGTTAATACAAGCATCTAGTCAAAATTGAATCTAGATGACCTGAGTACTTCTTGCGTTTCAACAAGCAAGGATTGCCCCCGTTCATGTAAGGCCTTGGATGTCCTCGATGATCTTTTGCTGATCATGTCCTTAGACAAGGCATCGCATTACTAAAGTTTAATCCACAAACAACAAACAAAGAAAGTAATCATGCCCCCATCATAGCATCTCTAGCTTTTGGCATCCTTGAGTAGCATAGGAAGGTATGATAGCAAAAACCAAGATTCTGTAACTTAACCCTAGGTTCCAATCTACAAAAGCATATTTGCATTGATATGTGTTTATTTCTTGCCTTAATTTGCATAAAATCATTTAGAAGACCTTGGGTATTTGCTTTGCATTGGATAGGTTAAGATGCTCATTGTCGAGATGTCTGCTTGAAGTGCGGGTGATTGCTTGCATTTGCTTACTTGATGAGAAGGTTGCACAATCCTTATTGAGAAGACGGACCCTAAGGGACTGACCTAGTGCCTCGGGGGCTCATTGCTAAATGGCCTTGCCTACGTGATGACGCATAGGCAACGTAGTTCGGGGTAAACCCTAATGGACCTTGGATGGACTAGAAGAAAGACGACCAGAATGAAGACAAGAAAGGAGACGAATGGGACCTTGGGAGAGATGGGAGCCTCGGGGGCGCA
Organism: Cunninghamia lanceolata; assembly: GCA_027924645.1. NCBI lineage: Eukaryota > Viridiplantae > Streptophyta > Pinopsida > Cupressales > Cupressaceae > Cunninghamia > Cunninghamia lanceolata. The sequence continues at coordinate 2,673,521 of BSBN01000007.1, forward strand.
TTAGAATAATGGCCTTGCCTACGTGACGGCGCAGAGGCAACGTAGTTCACGGATTCGGACCACAGACACTGACGAGAGACACTACACTAGGCTTACATTGAGGAGACGGTATGGGACAAAACCTTGGTTGACAAGGCCACAAGGTGAGTATCAAGCCATGATAGGTAACTGTCAAGCGTTTATTGTGGGATGGATATGGGTCGAATGAGGAAAATAGAGGGAGAATGGGCTCAAGGTGATTGGATTCCCAAAGATGGAGAATGCGGTTTGTCGCAAGTAATGCCTGTTTACCAGGTTTTCATCACTTGCTTTTATTTGCATGAGAAGCTAGAAAGTAACATGACGCCTGATTGCCAGGTTTTCACCATGATACCTATCCAAGGCGCCTGTTTGCCAGGTTTTCACCAAAGGACGATTTTTTTGTATGCTTGCTATTTTTTTCTGATTTTTTTGTTTTTTGTATTTTCTCTTTGTAACTTTTTTGATTTTTTTGATTTTTTGATTTTTTGACTTTATTGTGCCCCCTTGCACTGGGTTTCTCTTAGATATAGAACCGGCGAAGGTGCATGCTGTTGATTGGATCATCAAACAACTCACCTTCTGATGTGGCCAACTGATATGCCCCTGATCCGTAAGCCGCTACAATTACATAGGGTCCAAGCCAGTTAGGCTCGAACTTACCTTTCTTTTCGCTGTCTTGCTGATTGCGAGGGTTCTCTTTTAGGACGAGGTCCCCAACTTTGAAGCATCTTGGTCTAACCTTGTGGTTGTAGCGTCTTGACATCATCTGTTGATAGGCTTTGAGATGGTCAAAAGCTTTCTGGCGCCTTTCCTCTAGCAGTTCTAGCTCTTGTAGTCTGGAGACTCTGTACTCTTCGTCTGATATGAGACCTTTCAACGACACCCGAAGGGATGGGAGTTCGACCTCAATGGGAAGGATGGCTTCGGAACCATAGACGAGGGCGTAGGGTGTAGCACCTGTGGGAGTGCGTATGCTGGTTTGATAGGCCCACAGAGCAGGATTGAGTTGCACGTGCCAATCGCGACCAGCTTCATTGACAGTCTTCTTTAGGATTTTCAGAATGGTTTTGTTCGATGCCTCAGCTTGGCCGTTACCTTGGGGGTAATATGGAGTGGAGAAGCGATGTTGGATCTTGAAACGTTCACAAAGTTTCTGGACATCCTAATTTTTGAAGGGTCTCCCGTTATCCGTTATGATGGATGAAGGGATGCCATATCGGCAGATAATGTAATTCAGAATGAAAGAGGAAATTTGCTTTCCTGTGACGGTTGATAAGGGAACGGCTTCAATCCACTTTGTAAAGTATTCAGTGGCGGTTATGATGAATTTATGGCCGTTGGAAGAGGGTGGATGAATCTTTCCCATGAGGTCAACTCCCCACTGGCAAAAGGGCCAGGGTGTCGTTAGAGGTCTCAACTCCTGAGCAGGTGCATGAATCAGGTTCCCATGTATCTGGCACTGTTTGCACTTTTTGACGAACTAATATGAATCCATTTCCATATTGGGCCAGTAATAACCCAAACGCATGAGTTTCTTAGCTAAGGAAGGACCGCTGGAGTGTGTTCCGCAGATCCCTTCGTGCACGTCTCGCAAGGCAGTTACAGATTCTTCTTGTTCTAAACAACAGAGTAAAGTACCATCCAGACCACGTCGGTAAAGGGTATTGGTGATAATGGTGTAACGGGAGGCTTGTCGGATGAAAGTTCATTTTTGGTTGGAAGAGAGGTCCAAAGGAAGGACATTGTCCTTGAGGTTAGTGTAGGTCTTACCGTACCAAGGTGAATCGGATCCTACTAGGTGGCAAATGGAATGGGTTTCGAGGAGATCATAAGCCGGTTGTCGAATTGTTTCTACTAAGAACTCATACCGTGACTCATGTTCAGGTATCTCAAGAAGAGAGGCTATGGTCGCCATTGCATCTGCTGCTTTGTTCTCTATCCTGGGTATTTGCTCAAACGAGATGGTCCCAAAATGTTCTTTGAGGTCGTCGACCATCCATTTGTATGGGATGAGCTTCTCATCTTTGGTCTGATACTCATCGTTGACCTGGTTTATGACGAGCTGAGAATCACCGTAGACACATAGTGCTTGGATTTTCCACTCAGTGGCCATCTTGAGACCAATTACCAAAGCCTCATACTCCGCTATATTGTTAGTGCATGGAAATAACAACCTGTAGGACTTTGGAATTGTGTCGCCTTGGGCAGTGATGAATAAGATACCTGCCCCCGATCCATGGTTGGTGTAAGACCCGTCGAAGTAGAGTTTCCAAGGAGATGTTGACAGAGTGAATAAAGACTCATCGGGGAACTCAAACTGCATTGGTGAAGTGTCCTGTAATGGTGCCTCAGCTAGTTGGTCAGCGATGATTTGCCCCTTGATGGATTTTCTGTCCACATACTCTATATCATATTCGCTAAGAAGCATAACCCATTTGGCTAGTCGACCTGTGAGAGCTGCTTTGCTGAGAAGATATTTTAGTGGGTCGATCTTGGCAATGAGTTTGACAGGATGTGCCAACATGTAGTGTCGGAGTTTTTGTGAGGCAAAAACCACCGCAAGGCATGAACGTTCCACCTGTGAGTACTGCAGCTCGTAGCCCACTAAGGTTCGACTGATGTAGTACACAGCTCTTTCCTTGTTCTCATAGTCTTGCTGCGCTAGGAGAGCCCCAAGAGCAGTAGGTGTAGCAGATATGTAGAGAATCAAAGGTTTTCCTTGGATCGGAGGCATGAGTATAGGAGGATTCATGAGGTACTCCTTGAGCTTGTTGAATGCCTCTTCGCACTGCTCATCCCATTTAAATGGAACGTTCTTATGTAGGAGATGGCTAAAAGGGTGGCACTTGTCTGCCAGCTGTGAGATGAACCTGCGGATGGCCTGTAGCTTGCCCTGTAAGGATCTCAACTGTGTTAGAGTTTTGGGCGGAGGCATGTCCATGATTGCTTTGACCTTGGCCGGGTCTACCTCTATGCCGTTTGCTGACATGATGAAGCCTAGCAGCTTGCCTGATGTGACCCCAAACACACATTTCTTCGGGTTCAGTTTTACTTGGAATTGATCCAGCCGTTGGAAGACTTTCTCTAATGTGTCCAGGTGTGAGTCCCTGGTGAGTGATTTTGCCAAGATGTCGTCAACATAATCTTCCATGGTCACATGCATCATGTCGTGAAATATAGTTGTCATGGCCCGCTGATATGTAGCACCTGCGTTTTTCAGCCCAAATGGCATGACATTCCAGCAAAAGGTACCCCATGGACAAGTGAAAGCGGTTTTGTGCTGATCCTCTGGTGCTATTTTGATCTGGTTGTACCCTGAGAATCCATCCATAAGTGACAGCATTGTATGTCCTGCCGTGAGGTCGACTATGATATCGATGTTAGGCAAGGGAAAGTCATCTTTTCGGCATGCTTTGTTTAAATCTCTAAAATCGTTGCATAGTCAAACCCTGCCATCTGGTTTAGACACCGGCACAATATTAGATATCCATTCAGGGTAATCTATGGCTCTGATGAACCCCACGTCTAACAATTTCTTGAGTTCTTCCTTGACCAGTAGGGCTATATGGGGATGCATCTTTCTCAGTTTTTGCTTTACAGGCTTCACCCCTGGATCCAATGGCAAGTGATGTAGAATCAGGTTTGGGTCCAAACCTGGCATGTCAGCATACGACCAAGCAAAGCTGCCTCTCTTCTTTTTAAAGAATGGTACAAACTTGGTTTTCTCAGGCGACGTGAGAGATTTTGCAAAGTGGATAATCTGAGGCTACTCTTCGGTTCCAATGTTTATTGGCTCTGTTGGCTCTACCACGATCTGTGACCTTTCTTGATACATATCACTTGGGAGGGTGTCAAGCAATCCATCGTCAGGTGCCACAGTTGGGTTTTCACCTTCAGATACATCCTTTCTTTTTACTGTTTTATAATCTGACACTGCCGCATGGCAGTTTTCACCGTCAGATCCCTTTTTGATCTTTACATTTTTGCGACTAGAAGGCTTGGCACCCTCCCCGAAGTAAGCTACAGTATTGAGTTCGATAGCGAAACCGGCTTTATGATCTCCTTTTGGTAAATGATCTCTAGGTCCCATATAGTCAATGTAGGCATCATCGTTCTGGAACATATCTAATTGAGGGGTCCCTTGCAGGTCCCAGTCAATAAGCTCAGGGTGTAAGAGGGGAAGGAAGTCGGATGAAAGACCTGATTTATTGATAGTGTGGATGGAAATATTAGGAGCACAGGTGGGGGTAGTGTTCTGGGTGGTACTTTCTTCCAGGTTGTTTATCGCAATGGAATCTATACTTTCCTCGAAAGCCATAACCTCAGGGAGGGGCAAATCAGACTCCAGTGGTCTGTCCCGTTGCGTTTGTCTCTCATGGTAAGGGCTAAGAGTTTGGATGGTGTCAATCTCTTTGTCATCGTAGGAGTGCTCTTTTAGCTCGTCCCACTCATACTGATTGGAATCATCCGAATCTGCGTCACTATCCTCTTGGAGTGTTTGAATTGTCTCCACTAGGCAAGCGTTTTCTTTGGCTTTGCCCTTGCCTTTGTATCCCAAGCCAGTGGTGTTTCTAGCCGAAGAGGAGGAAGAAGGTTGTATAGGTTCGATGATCCATTCTTTTCTGAGGCCGATAGGGCCTTGTCCTTCATATCCCATCCTATGCAAGATGGTTTCACCCCGTCCATAGAGTTCTGTAGGGAGTCTAGGTGGCTCTTGGGGTGTGTTTCTTCTTCGGCATAAAGCCATTGCAAGAGATCTCGCTCCTCTGATTCATCGGATAAGGTCCCCCATTTTACAAAGGGGTTTGCGGGAGTGATAGGAGGAGCAGAGGGCTTTGGAAAATGCCTGGGTTGATGCTTGGGCTGGCCAAAGGAGTGAGGAGACAAGGGCATTTTTGCAAGGTTGAGGCTGTGCTCAATCTGGTATTCCCCCACGCCATTTTCTTTTATGGTGATTTTCATTGGTTTGGGCCGTGAGGAGGAAACTTCGGCAGTATGGTCTTGTGGCGGAGTAGGGGAGATATGGGCTCGATTGTTGGGTATGACACATTCCAGTTTTGCTTGGAAAGAGTTGCAATGTTGGTAGGGGTCGGGGTCGCCGTGTATGGTGACCTGCTGGCCATCGTGTGGGGACTTTATGCATTGATGGTAGGTGGAGGGGACAGCTTTCATGGCGTGGATCCATGGTCTCCCTAGTAGAATATTGTAAGCAAGCTCCCGATCAAGGACTTGGCACACCACATCTTTAATTACTGGTCCCACTTGAATGGGTAGGACAATCGTGCCCTTTGTGGTTCGTTCCTCCTCGTCATAGGCTTTGATAGTAATTTTCCGTCTTGGATCTACTGCCTGTTCAGAGAACCCCAATGCAAGGACTAGCTTCAAAGTGCAAATATTCAAACTGGCACCCCCATCAATGAGAACCCTCTTGATGCGGTGCCTGTGTACGAATGCGACAATATGTAGAGGAGTGTTGTGGGGTTGAGACATGGAAAGGTCATCTTGTTCTGTAAACGAGATGGAAGTGGAGGATGTCAAATTACCCACCATGGTTTGAAACTTTTCTTGGGCTAGGTTAGTGGGGACAGTAGTTTCCACTAAGGCTTTCTCAAGAATCTCCTTATGAGAAGGAGATAGATGCAAGAGCTCCAATATAGAAATGTGAGCCGGAGTCTTTTGCAATTGGTCGATGACATTATATGGGCGGGAGTTAGACGGAGATGGCGACGACCTTGGAGGAGTGGTGTTGATCGTGACTCTACCACTGCGGGTAATTATACTACAACCAGTTCCGTTAGGTCCTGGTTGTTGGTTGGGGGATATGACGTTGACTTGCGGAACATGCTCAGAAATGCAGTTAATGGTGTACTCAAAGGGAACGCTTGCATAGTTAGCATTACTCGACCCACTGTTCTGGTTTGGCCTGTTGCGATTGTTGTCATTATTGTTATGGCCATTGGAGTTGTTGCCATTGTGACCATTGTTGTGGTGACCGCTGTTGTGATTGTTGTTATACGGCCGGTTGTGGTTTAGGAGAGGATCCCGGTAGGCCACATGAGATTCATTGGAGGTATGCTGTTGTGTCCCTCCCTGATTCTGATCCAGTATATCCTGTATGATGTTCTTAAGACGGATGCAATTATTGGTTGTGTGCCCCCTTCCTCGATGATACTCGTAATAGTCTGTGTCCTTCCAATAGGGAGGTTTGACTATAGGCTCATAGTCACTTGTTGGCGGTAGAGAAATTTCATTGTTAGCCAACAACTTCCTGAGAGCAGACTCTTGAGATTCTCCTAACGGCGTGAATTTTCTCCTTGGATTTGAATTGAACCAAGGTCTAGATTCCCGAGGGGGTGGCTTGTTGAGTGCACCGTTATTTGCTTCTTCCTTAAGAGTGAATATGGGTTGTTGTTTAGGGGCTGCCGCCTTGGCATCCACTACTCCATCGTTGACCACATTCTTGTTCTTGGTCCAAAACTTTGACTTGTCAGTTGTGTAATTGGAAGGAGGTGTGTCCTTGTAGAGCTTGAGAGTTCCTTTAGCGATCATAGCTTTCTCAATGAATAGCCCCATTTCAATGACTTTGGTGAATGAGGTAGGGCATTGTATCTGAATCTGATAGCTAAGATCAGGATTCAAATTGTGGACAAACATTTCCAATAGTTGTTTCTCAGGCATGTCGTAAGAACACTTACTAGCTAGCTGTCTCCATCGTTGTAAGAAGGTGGCGAAAGACTCACCACCTTTTTGTTTGGTGTTGCATAGGTCTAGCATAGATACTTCGTGTTCTATGTTGTAAGAGAAGTGCGTTATGAATTTATTGACAAGTTCATCAAAAGTTTTGATTCCTGGTGGAAGACGCGAGAACCACTCCATAGCTTGACCTCCTAGAGATCTTGGGAATAGTCTCATTAAGTAGGTCTCGTTGTGAGCTACTTCTAAACATGCTGCAGTGAATTCCCGGATATGATCTCTAGGGTCCCCCTTCCCTTTGTATTTGTCAAATTTCGGGATTCCGAACTGAAAGGGGAATGGTTTCATGACCAAACTTCTATCAAAGGGGTATGGTGCTATATCTTCCAAGGAGTAGTTCTTGGAACTTGTGCCGATCTTAAGGTTGGAGATTTCTAGCTTTAGATTCTCAATTTGTTGTCTCACATCTGCCATAGGAGCATTTTGGTCAATGGGTTGTTTTCCTCTCTCATTGGCCTAGGGGACCATGTCATTTGTGTCCCTCTCACGTTCATTGTCTGCATTTTCCCTGATGGAGCTAATGTCAAAGTCTGCGGGGAGTTTGATTCCGAGACTAGCAAGATGTTGGAAATATTTGGTGGGGTCCTCAAGGAGCACTTTCTCCACTAGGCATTGGAATTTGCTATCTTGCATGTGTGCCACTAATTCCTCACGAGAAATTTCTTCATCATCATCGCGTAGTGGGGCGATGTGATCGGAAGAGTCGGCCATTTTAGTTAGCTTGTTGTACTGGGATCGAGTAAGAACCATGCAAGGTGGGGTGGGATGAAATGGACTAGGATTAGAAATTTTGGCAAGGTGTCGACTAAGACTGTAATGAATGGGATATCTAGGACAAGACTTGGACAAAGGGTTCTCTCACTCAATGACTTCAGGTAAGACGGTTGACACAAGACTCTAGCCACTAGCAAGGGTAGTCGATACCAGTCTCACTGTGTAGGGCTTAGTCGTTCAACAAGACTACTAGCAAAAGGTACTGTGACCTACTAGGCTTACGTGAATTCACTAATGAAACAAAGAAGGACCTATGTCGAATCGGTACGGGACAGAATGACGTTGGGGCAAGAGTGACTAGGACAGAAGGTGACTGGGACGACCGTCGAAAGAGAGAGAAATGGGTGAAATGGATGAAAATTGACTGCAAGGTTGATTCTGACCTCAGAAAATGAAACTAGGCTGAAATGGGTACTCTGAACAGCTGACGAAAATTTCTCAAAAATAGGGCAGGTGCTCACTGTCACACATGCGTAGAAACAGATGTGCAACAAGAATGGGCAAATGCGCCGTAAGTCGCTATATATGCACCGCTCTGGTGAAGTATGTATGCGCAGCAACAGTGTGCAAATGCGCAGTAGAAAAGTATATGCGCAGCAAGTCGGTGTATATGCGCAGCAATTCAGTGTATATGCGCAGCAAAAATGTGTATATGCGCAGCAGAAAGGTATGTATGCGCAGCCAGTCGGTGCAAAAGCGCAGCAAGTCGCTGTATATGCGCCGCAGAAACGGATATATGCGCAGTTCTGGTATTTTTTGCAAATTTTTGGGATTTTTCACTGTTTTTGGTATTCTTTGGCTAGAAAAGTTCTTCCTGATCTGATATTATGAATTAATTTAGCAAGAAAACACAGCAAGCACAAAGAGTATTTTGTAGTTTTCCATTGTTTTTGTAGTTTTTCGACTCTATTTTGGACAAAAGCAAGCACAAAATTCTAGGCGAGAAATGGATTATAAGGGATTTGGGCCACTAAAACAAGAGGTATTTAATTCGGGCAACCGTTCAAGTGGTTACACGTGCGGCGGCGCTACTCTCCGTTATGGAGTCTCCCAGCCTCAAAGGGTTACGCCTGAGAGGGTTTTGGGGGAGGTTGGCCATCGGTGTAACATAACAGCACTCGTTGCAGGAGGTTTTCACCTCAAGCACAATTTATTTTAAGTGGCTCGGTAGGGCTTGGCGTTAGCCTGTTACCACTCAGGGTCGTTCCCGCTTGGACAAGCGTGCATCCAAGGGCAGGCCCCTCCTAAAGTTTAAACAAATAGAATGACAAGTCTGGCACTCTGATCACCCAGAAGAGGGGAGAGCATAAGCCTATTGTCATTCGCAAGCACAGAATACACTGATTGATCCACCCTAGTTAAAAGATAAAAACTAAATGGGCTAAGCTACTCAAACAGAACTTTGAAGTGATTTCAACAATATTGCAGTGGTTCAATTTTAAATCCCAGAAAGCAGTTGTGAGTTCAATTTTAAGTCCACGTTGCACGAGATTGTTAACTTTGAAATTCAGGTCTCACGATATAGCAATGGTTCATTTTAACTTCAAAAAGCAGTTGTGAGTTCAATTTTAAGTCCACGTTGCACGAGATTGTTAACTTTGAAATTCAGGTCTCACGATATAGCAATGGTTCATTTTAACTGCAAGATCAGTGATGAGTTCAATTTTAAATCTTAGATAGCAATAACTTGGAAGTTGTTTGCAATGCAAGCATGAAATAAACCAGTTACTTCCTCCCTAATTAAGACTAGATGAAGATTTGTAATGAACAACCATTTTACTCTTTCCCAGAAAATGAAATGTGAGCTAGTTAGATGCAACTACATGTAACTAAACCTGAGCCTATCCTGCAAAACCGCTCCAGCAAACACCTGCAAAAGGGTTAGCGTTAGCAAAATCCTCTAGAAAAGCACTAAAACCTGAGCCAGTTACAAATGCGCAGCTTCAGTGATCAGATGCGCAGAAGTGATCAACAGAAGCGCAGCATTAACAAATGCGCCGTAGTTTTGAATGTATGCGCCGTTAAAATGAATAAATGCGCAGTTTTAATGTATGCGCAGCAACAATCTTTAGAAGCACCGTAACAGTCAATAGATGCGCAGTTATAACATATGCGCAGCAACAGTCTATGGAAGCGCAGTAACAGTCAACAAATGCACAGTTTTAACAAAAGCGCCGTAACAGTCTGTAAAAGCGCAGCAAGAATACACAGATGCGTAGGATTTTCAAAAGCGCCATAACAGTCTTCAAAAGCACCGTAAAAATGAACAGATGCGCCGAAAGAACCTGTGCGTGACTCTGCGGGACCTGTACGGAACCTGCCTTCAAAAAAGCTCAAAAATGGTGAAATAAAGGGGCAACGGCCCCATGGTGGGCGCCAAAAATGTGAGGGTAAAATAGTGATCAATCAAATGGATTAAATAAGACCCAAACATCAACAGAATAGAGAAACAAAGAAGATTCAAGTAAACAAAGCAATGAACAAACACAACAAACCTCTTTCGTTTTGAAACTTTTGTTGTTCGCCTATCACGAATCGTCCTTTCACAGATGAGATGAGCCCTCAGAGAGTGCAATCTTTTAAAGCTGTTTGAGGAAGTCGATGGTGAATGGCTATAGTGTGATATGCAATGAAGGTGAGCTCCAATGCAACAATGGTGATCTCAAGCTTGTGGATGACAAATGGGTGCCAAAGGCGCGCTGGTGATATTTCTGCAGAGTAACGATGTCAAAAGCCTGGATGATTAGAATGGAGGGATGAAGCTTCATTTATAGACTCGGAGGAATAGGAATCAATGGTTGAGAGAAGATATGAAGATCAACGGTTGAGGATGGTTGAGGAATATGCAACCAGTGGAAATGTGACAAGTGTCCCAGCTCCATCATGAAAGGTGGGATGTGACAAAACTGATTGGAGAGTTAACTCCATTGACTGGTCTGTTAACAGACTTGATTGATCAGTTAGAAGAGTGGATTGTGGAACTGACTGGATTGATTGAGGATTTGACTCAACTGACAGGTTAGTTAACAGATTTGATTGATTGGTTAACTGACCTCTGATTGGAGAAGAAATAGGCCATGTGGGTGAGGGAAAATAAGGCAATTAAATATTAAATATATTTAATTACATGTGCAACCTGATGAGGTGGACAAGGTGAGGTGGAAAAAGGTGATGTGGAATTTTTGAATTTAGAACTTTAGGATAGAGGAATTAGGCTTAATTAAATAATTTATGATTATTTAATTGTAAGGACTTTAGAAGAATTTTAATTAAATAAATAGAATTTATTTAATTGTGAGATAGTGAATTGATTAAATAAATTTGGAATATTTATTTAATTAATAGAAGAATGGAATAAATATTTAGAATATTTATTTAGGATGATTTGTGTCATTTTTAGGCGTATACAATAGGAATCCTTCCATACCATAGCTCATAGGGAGTCTTTGTGTCATTTGCTCTTACTTGTACTCTGTTCTAAATGTAGACAATAGTCTGAATTGCTTCTCTCCAGTAGACTTCCAGTAGGTTTTCTTCTTTTATCATTTTCCTTGCAACTTCTTGAACAATTATGTTCTTCCTTTCAACCACTCCATTCTGCTAAAGAGTCCTCGGGGCAGATATATACCTCTTTATCCCATGATCCTCACAAAAGGTATTAAACTCATTTGAAGTAAATTCTCCACCTCTGTCAAACCTCAAACATTTGATATTCATATCCATTTCATTTTCAACCATTGCGTTAAAGGCTTTAAACTTATCTAGGGCTTCTCATTTTTCCTTAAGAAAAGTGATCCATGTCATTCTAGAGAAATCATCAATAAATAACATGAAATACCCATCACCTTGAGAACTCCTTACTCTGGTAGGACCACAAAGATCTGTATGCATCAATTCCAATGGTCTGATAGAAGATTGATCCTTGACTTTGAAACTTCCTCTTGCTTGCTTGCCAACTTGACATTCCTTGCAAATGACATTGATAGGTTTTGTAATCTTTGGTGGACCTCTCACAACTTGAACTGAAATTATCCTTACCAGGCTATCAAAATTGATGTGGTACAATCTTCTATGTCATAGCCAAATTTCACTAATCTGAGTCAAGAAGCAATAACCATCACCACCATTGAGGTGATAAATATTTCCATATGTCCTCTTTCCAGTAGCTATCATAGTTTCGAATTCCTTTCTGATCTGACAACCCTCAACCTAAAATATAAGATTGTATCCTTTTCTACACAATTGTCCAACACTCAAGAGATTTTGTTTCAAACCCTTGATATAATAAACATCATCTGCGTTATGCTTCCCATCAAAACTAATTGAGCCTCTTCCACATATCTTAGCACTATTATCATCACCAAATCTAATTAGTCCTCCATCAAATTTTTCAAGTTTGACAAACTTACTTTTATCACCGGTCATATGATTTGAGTAACTACTGTCAATAACCCAATAGTTTTTTTCTTATCTGGCAGGAATCAAAGTATATTAAGTATTAAGACTTACCTCTAGAGTCTTTTTGATGAAAAGGGAAACTATCCCTTTCAAATCTGTAACATTAACCTACACCATAGCCTATGTAAGAAGGCTGCAAATAAAGTGAACTGCAGAAAATAGAAGAGAAATCTGCAACATTGATTTTATTAAATCTAAAAATTTATTACATCCACCTGAAGCTTATGAGCTTCCTTGATTCATACATATAACATTTCCAACAAAATACTTTCATAGCATCCTGTACTCACTCTAGTAGTATCTGAGAATTCTTAATTTTCTTCTCCAAAAGCTCTCCCTTCATCAAATGAGCAAACATCAATATATAGAAATTGCATGAAAAGAAACCACTATTGGTTTCTCAAAACAACCTCCACTAAACCACCAAGAAAACCTGTCACTTTCACCTATCATTGTTCCCTCATTTTTCCATTTTTTCTAAACCCATTTCTAGGTTTTGTGTGCCTCCTTCCCAAATTTCCAAAACATTTTGAATTTTTCTATTTCAATCATAAATGAGAAAGTTATACCCATTTTATTGAGACTGGGTCTCACAATTATGACCCAGACATGCAACAACATGCAAAGCTTGTGGCCAACATGCAAATGCATGCAAAAAATGCAATTGAACATGCAATAACATGCATACCAAGTGGTCCAACGTAGAAATGGGATGCCCAAATCCCACAGCTACATTTGAGGATCATTAATGAGTTGTCTTCAAGTGTAACTCCCCAAAAATCTATGCCAAGATTCCCTTTTTTGAATTTCCACTTCAAATTGCCTTTATTAATTTTACACTCCAAAATTGTCTCCATAACTATCTCCAACTCCTAGATTTTTTTGTAACATTATTATTTTTGCAATATTATAATAAGGTCAATTTATTTAATATATTATTTAGGCCTAATATTGTATTTATTTTCTAGCTTCCAAATTAACAAACTATAGGAAATTAAAATATTTTCTTTTTGGTTGATGAGGATTGCCATTGACCATGGATGCTCCTGCATCAGACACCCATGGTAAGAAGTTTGTGAGCATATACTCACAAATATGTGCACTACAATGCTCTCTTTTTCCTTTTTTTCCAGCATCTACGTGGAACACTTTCCATACTCCTCCACCAACTTTGCTCTGCATTCCTCTTTCTCAACATGAAATCACTGTAATCTAACCTCCTCCACCAATATGTATTTGCACTATCATCTGCAACATCATACAAATCCTTCTCTACATACCAGTCATCTCTAACAAAATCTAATTGAACCATATCATCTGCATTCACTAACTCATCCATCTCAATATGAAAATAATTATTCTCAAATTCACAAAAATTAGAATTTACCTTTTCATCACCTGTTGCATCTTCAACTTTGTTTTCTTCTTTCATGCCTTGTACAAGACATGCAACTATACTACTTCCTTGTCCTATATCCAGTGCTGTAAATTCAAAGTCAGTAACACAATCAATATATTCATCATTTCCATATTCATCCTCTACACCCATTTCAATGTTAGTAACATAATCAAAATATTCATCCTTTCCATCCTGCAACAAATTTTCATTCATATAAATCTCTTTATCAAAGTCCTCTTTTACCTTCACCTCTTGTTTATCAGTTTTAACATTCTCAAATTGATTCATTTCTGCAATAACTTTATCCATTTCTAAATTCTTATCCACATCAAAAAAGACATTAAAATCTGATTTTACCTCATTCCTTTTTGCTACAAATTTCACCGCTACAGTTCTTTCTTCATTATAACTCATCATATCATTCAAACACAAATCAGATTTGGTTCTAATCTCATCAAAATATGATATCCCTCTTTTCCTTACTACTACAACACAATTTTCAGCTTCCTCATATTCACCCATTCCATTCACATAATTCATAAGCAAACTAGAGTCACCAACTAACTCACAAAATGCAAGTTTTACCACATCTTTTACTGTTGCAACTTTGGTGTCCTCTCCTTCAATGTTCTCCATTGCACTCAATTGTTTTGTTGTTGTTGCAATCTCTTTAATCTCTACTGCACTTTTCTCTTCCTTCTCATTCTCTTTCTCTATGCCTTCCTCAAAGCATACTTCTACAATATTTTCTTCTTCCTGTTCACTTGCATACACAACTATGACAAACTTTTTGCCTTTCTTCTTTGGCATTCTATCAAACACTTGCCACACACTCTCAATTTTTAACCTCTTAGGTATAGATTGCCTCACACTCGGTGATCTATCTACACACAAATCACACACACACCACCACAAGTCCTAGCACAAACTGCCTCACATTGGTGCTTCTACCTGCACACTCAAGAACTCCCACTCTGATACCACTGATGAAAGTGGGAAACTCTCCCTTTCAAATCTGCAACATAAACCTACACCATAGCCTCTACAAGAAGGCTGTAAATAAAGTGAACCAAATAAAATAGAAGAGAAATATGCAACATTGATTTTATTAAATCTGAAAATTCATTACATCCACCTAAAGCTTATGAGCTTCCTTGATTCATACATATAACATTTGCAACAAAATACTTTCAAAACATCTTGGACTCACTCTGGCAGCATTTGAGAATGCTAAATTTTCTTCTCCAAAAGCTCTCCCTTCACCAAATGAGCAAACATCAATATATAAAAATTGCATGAGAAGAAACCACTATTGGTTTCTCAAAACAACCTCCACTAAACCACCAAGAAAACCCATCACTTTCACCTATACTACTCCCTCATTTTTCCACATTTTCTAAAACCATTTCAAGGTTTTGTGCGGGCCTCCTTCCCAGCTTTCCAGAACATTTTGAATTTTTCTATTTCAATCATAAATGAGAAATTTATGCCCATTTTATCGAGACTGCATCTCACAATTATGACCCATACATATAACAACATACAAATCTTGTGACCAACATGCAAATGCATGCAAAGAATGCAATTGAACATGCAATAACATGCATACCAAGTGATCCAACCTAGAAATGGGATGCCCAAATCCTCCAGCTACATTTGAGGAGCATTAATGAGTTGTCTTCAAGTGTAACTCCCCAAATATCCATGCCAAGATTCCCTTTTTTGAATTTCCACTTCAAATTGCCTTTATTAATTTGATACTCCAAAATTGTCTCCATAACTATCTCCCACTCGTAGATTTTTTTGCAACATTATTATTTTTGCAATATTATAATAAGGCCAATTTATTTAATATATTATTTAGGCCTAATATTGCATTTATTTTCTAGCTTCCAAATTACCAAACTATAGGAAATTAAAATATTTTCTTTTTGGTTGATGAGGATTGCCATTGACCATGGATGGTCCTACATCAGACACCCATGGTAAGAAGTTTGTGAGCATATACTCACAAATATGTGCACAACAATGCTCTCTTTTTCCTCTTTTTCCAACGTCTACATGGAACACTTTCCATAATCCTCCACCAACTTTGCTCTACATTCCTCTTTCTCAACATGGAATCACTGTAATCCGACCTCCTCCACTAATATGTATCTGCAACACCATACAAATCTTTCTCTGCATACCAATCATCTCTAACAAAATCTAACTGAACCATATCATCTGCAATCACTAACTCATCCATCTCAACATGAAAATAATTATTCTCAAATTCACAAAAAATAGAATTTACCTTTTCATCACCTATTGCATCTTCAACTTTGTTTTCTTCTTTCATGCCTTGTACAAGACATGCAACTCTACCACTTCCTTGTCCTATATCCAATGCTACAAATTCAATGTTAGTAACACAATCAATATATTCATCCTTTCCATCTTCCTCCTTTTCATCCATTTCAATGTTATTAACAAAATCAAAATATTCATCCTTTCCATCCTACAACAAATTTTCATTCATACAAATATCTTTATCAAACTCCTCTTTTACCTTCACCTCCCGTTTCTTAGTTTTAACATTCTCAAATTGATTCATTGCTGCAACAACTTTATCCATTTCTAAATTCTTATCCACATCAAAACAGACATTAAAATATGAATTTACCTCATTTCTTTCTGCTACAAATTTCACCGTTGCAGTTCTTTCTTCACTATAACTCATCATATTGAATTCAAACACAAATCATATTTGGTTCTAATCTCATCAAAATCTAATATCCCTCTTTTCCTTACTATTGCAACACAATTTTTAGCTTCCTTATATTCACCCATTCCATTCACATAATTCGTAAGCAAATCAGAATCACCAACTAACTCACAAAATGCAAGTTTTACCTTATCTTTTACTGTTGCATCTTTGGTGTCCTCTCCTTCAATGTTCTCCATTACACTCAACTATTTTGTTGCTGCTACAACCTCTTTAATCTCTATTGCACTTTTCTCTTCCTTCTCACTCTCTTTCTCTATGCCTTCCCCAAATCATACTTCTACAATATTTTCTCCTTCCTGTTCACCTACATACATAACTATGACAAACTTTTTGCCTTTCTTCTTTGGCATTCTATCAAACACTTGCCACACACTCTCAATTTTTAACCTCCCAGGTATAGACTACCTCACACTTGGCGATTTGTCTACACACAAATCACATACACACCACCACAAGTCCTAGTGCAAATTGCCTCACATTGATGCTTCTACCTACACACTCAGGAACTCCCATTCTGACACCATTAATGAAAGTGGGAAACTCTTCCTTTCAAATCTACAACATAAACCTACACCATAGCCTATGCAAGAAGGCCACAAATTTAAAGTGAACTATAGAAAATAAAAGAGAAATCTGCAACATTGATTTTATTAAATCTAAAAAATTCATTACATCCACCTGAAGCTTATGAGCTTCCTTGATTCATACATATAACATTTGCAACAAAATACTTTCACAGCATTCTGGACTCACTCTGACATCATTTGAGAATGCTAAATTTTCTTCTCCAAAAGCTCTCCCTTCACCAAATGAGTAAACATCAATATATAGAAATTGCATGAGAAGAAACCACTATTGGTTTCTCAAAACAACCTCCACTAAACCAGCAAGAAAACCCGTCACTTTCGCCTATCACTGCTCCCTCATTTTTCCAAATTTTCCAAAACCATTTCTAGGTTTTTTGTGCCTCCTTCCCAACTTTCTAGAACATTTTGAATTTTTCTATTTCAATCATAAATGGGTAAAAGCACAAAGCTATGTCAACTTTCGGCCAACAAAACAATTTAGAGTGAGTCATTTTCATGCGAGTCAATTTGGGGGCAAGATAGTTTCACTCGAATCCACGTAGCCACTGCATGGTGCATATATGGCAAGCTATTTTTGGGCAAGTCAATCTGGGGGCGAGATTGTTTCACCCGAAATCATGCTGTTAAAAACAAAAAAAAATGAAATTGCCACATTTCACGGTGGTTTTTTTCTGACACTGATAGTGACCTAGGGTTTGAAAGCTTTTCGTGCAAAGGACATCCCCGCCACCTTTTGCAACAGTCTCATCAACTAGGTATGCCATCTTCACCTTGGCATGCATTTTCTGTCAAACATTTTAATGCCACGATGCATCTAGTTCTTCGCCTTGGTATTTTCTGTCAAACATTTTTTACGGCACGATGTATAGTTCAGTGTTTGAAATAAACCTGCACCTTATATGATTGTATGTGCAAGTAAAATGGGTTTGTAAAATTTCATTCACACAATATAAGCTAAAAAAATATATCAAAATTTGAAATCATTCCAGAGAGAATTTGTCCATAAATTGTTCTTTATTGAATTTTGTGCATAAGTTTTTATCAAGGTTGTGGTGATGGAAAATTAATCACAATTTGAAACCATTCAAGAAAGAATTTGTGCATAAGTTATTGGAAAGGTTGTGGCACGATCAGAAGTAGCAAGTGGCTGATGGCTACTGGGTGGGAGTCAATTCATACATAAAATAGGTCAAATCAAGTGCTACAGCAATGTAGGACATGCACTTTTATCCCTTGTAAGGTTATCCATTCAAATTTGCCCATCAAATGCTAGGGAACACGACTTAAATACATGGCAGTTATCTATTCAATACTGCCTTTAAAATACTATGATAGTTATCTATATAAGTAACCAAATATATATATCAACATAATCCCATATAAATTTTGACAGTTTGTCCAAAATCTTTCCTTTCATATGAATTTTGACAGTTTGTCCAAAATCTCTCCATTCATATGATACAGTCTTTTTAAAATTTTGATTGTACTTTACAGTAAAAATGCCTGATATAGTAAAAATTTTAATACTGGCTTAAATACTATGATAGTTTGTCCAAATATATATATGAACATAATCCCATATAAATTTTGACAGTTTGTCCAAAATCCCTCCTTTCATATGATACAGTCTTTTTAAAATTTTGATTGTATTTTACAGTTAAAATTTTGAAACCATTCAAGAAAGAATTTGTGCATAAGTTATTGGAAAGGTTGTGACATGATCAGAAGTAGCAAGTGGTTGATGGCTGCTGGGTGGGAGTCAGTTCACACATAAAACAGGTCAAATCAAGTGCTACAACAATGCAAGACATGCACTTTTATCCCTTGTAAGGTTATCCATTCAAATTTGCCCATCAAATGCTAGGGAACATGGCTTAAATACTATGACAATTATCTATTCAATACTGCCTTTAAAATACTATGACAGTTATCTATATAAATAACCAAATATATATATCAACATAATCCCATATAAATTTTGACAGTTTGTCCAAAATCTCTCCTTTCATATGAATTTTGACAGTTTGTCCAAAATCTCTCCTTTCATATGAATTTTGATAGTTTGTCCAAAATCTCTCCTTTCATATGATACAGTCTTTTAAAAATTTTATTGCATTTTACATTAAAAATTATTTAACAGTTGTATAACTACAATTTAGCCATTTTTGCTATAAAATACAATCAAAATTTTAAAAAGATTGTATCATATGAAAGGAAAGATTTTGGACAAACTATCAAAATTTACATAGGATTATGCTAATATATATCTGATTTTTATATAATTTACTTATACTAAGATAGGCCATAGTATTTTAAAGGCAACATTGAATAGATAACTGTAATAAAAAAATTGCTTGACAGGCAAGGTTGACTGTCAAATTTAAGCCCTGACCCTATACCATGACGCAATAGGAAACTACAAGGAACATCAAATTTCATCCACACAATATAAGATAAAAAAATATATCAAAATTTGAAATCATTCTAGAGAGAATTTGTGCATAAATTCTTCTTTATTGAATTTTGTGCATAAGTTTTTATCAAGGTTGTGGTGATGGAAAATTAATCACAATTTGAAACCATTCAAGAAATAATTTGTGCATAAGTTATTGGTAAGGTTGTGGTGATCAGAAGTAGAAAGTAGCTGATGGCTGCTGGGTGGGAGTCAATTCACACATAAAACAGGTCAAATACAATGCAGGACATGTACTTTTATCCCTTGTAAAGTTATCCATTCAAATTTGCCCAACAATGCTAGGTTATACAGTAATGCAGGACATGCACTTTTATGGTTGATTTAGATTTGGTTGATAGGCCTATTATTTATGTATTTGCAAGCATCTAAGGTGCAAGTTTATTTGAGAAGCATGTGTGCATTTATATCATGGATTTTTTAAAGATGTATGTAGTAGTTGGAAAATTTATATGCAGATTTATTTACATCGTGACATACAATATGTTTGATAGAAAATTTAATTATCATACTGCAGATAAATTTAGGTCCACATGGATGATCAATCATCACATCAATCACATCCGTCAGGGCAACCTAGTGATGTGATAATTCTACATTATATGCAAACACCATTTAGAGGTTTCAAAGAGCTTTGGATGAACTGAATAGTTCTATTCACAATACACCAAACCTGTCAGGTAGAGACAGGTTGGTTAATATTAGGGATGAGATCACACGTATGATCCAAGTTGTTTGATCATACAATCCCTATGATGACATTAGTGTTGACAAGTTCTATGCCTCTCTTTCTCAGAGTGTTGTTGGCCAGGAGAAATTGACATCTATTTCTAGTCTGGTTTCAGTAGATAATGTTCTCAGCATGTTCCCTTCTTATAGGGATAAGGAGAGAGTGAGAGGCTATTCTCCCACCAAGTGTGGATGCAGTTGTCGGTCCTTTCGTCTATCCTAAGTTTTTGGCAGCTCATCACCAATGGCCAAACAATGATGAGTTGCCATTGTATTTTTGCAAATAATTATATGCAGAGTTCCATTTAGATTTATCTCTCGATTATACATCTTTCCCTAAACATGTTGGTTAGGGGAAAGGGAGGTTTACAGAGAGACCTGAGTATAGAAGAGCAGATGGCGCCACCTCTTCAGAACAAGAGGTCCTTAGTTGGCCCAAATCTTTTGGTTCTTCCAAAACATGTGGAACTAGCAAATGCCACCCAACCAACATTGACCCCCTCGAGACGCATGTTTTTTGAAAGCATGGCGACTATTGCCACTAAGGTTGATCAGTTGTCATCTGATTGTGTTGGCAGGTATTTGTTACACCTGAGGATTGACATTCCATTCATTGAGGCCACATCGACCAACTATATAGATTATTACATTTGTGCTGATATACCATCACCACATGATGTGGCACAGATTACTAGAGAGAGTGCTATACGGAATATGACTAGATGCCTGGCTAGTGATTTATTAGATTCATACCAGTTCATCAGTGATCAGTATGGGATCCCACTTGATGTTGTATCCTCACATCTCGAGTGATATTTTGGTAGACAGAGGAGCCATGGTGAGTCAAGTTCACAGGGTTTGGGGGGACATCAGGATGTTCCAATTGGTCCTACAGGCTCCACCCCTTTGTATGTTCTAGTTGGTCTTGAGGTTGAGGTTACTGCACATGATGTTATGGGAGCTGAGTATAGTAGGCTTCTTTTCAGCATTGATACTGCACCATCTACACATGTATCATTGTTTCTCCATGATTCTGACCTCAGTGGGATTGGGAGGGCCTTTGTTGGTGCAGTTGAGGTGCAATTTATTTAAAAATTATAATCTAAATTCATAAATTATATATTTAAAAATTATAAGTTCAATTTTAAATAAAATCACATATATTAAAGCTCTGACTCTTGATTGCAATCTTAAATGTACATGTGTATTAGAGACAAGCTACTATTTTACAACCTAGATATGCAGATTTACATCATGCTGGCGATCCTAGTCATCATCATGAGGTATTTAAAAACCAGGTCTATATATCACATGTACATGTATAAGTTTGATTTAAGTGTACACATGTATATATATCAAGTTAACTTTCTACATACAGACATCAAGTGTACAAGTTTTCTAACTACACATATGCTTATATATTTTATGAACACATGTCATTTATAGGTTGCAGGATCATGTCATGCTTCTATTGAGACTCCTCTACATGATGCAGAGTGTGTATGTTAGGTAATTTATATTAAATGTCAAGTATTATTTATTTATTTAAAATCAAAACAAATTATAGTTGTACATGTATATATATAGAATTTTAAAATTTTATGGTGTTTCATGTGCATACCCTGGCCCACAACTCAGCACAACGCTCGGGTCACGGATCATTTAAGGGCTCCAATCAGGGATCAAGATGTCACAGCTCGAGACAGAGTGAGGCTCAATCCAGTCGTAGAGCGAGACATTCATGAGTTGTTATTATGATTCAAATGTTTTATATTTACAGTACATTTGGACATTATGACTTATATGTTATTATATTTTATCTTAGAGACGTTTTTATGAGTCACATGAACTTTTATATCTAAAAACATTGTTATTATGAGTCACATGTTTTATATTTGGACATTATATGTATGTACTTATGTTTTTATATCTTAGAGATGTTTTTATATCTTAGAGACGTTCTTATTATGAGTCACATGCTTTATATGTACATTTCAAAATTTATATTATGACTTACATGCTTTATAAGTTAGTGTTAAATTTTTCCATTTATCTAAATTTCTAAATGTGTCCTAATCAAGCTATATTCCCAATCTAAAATAAGATTAAGTTGGCAAATAGAAAATGAATATAGGAAGATATCTAAGCAAATGAAGTAGTACATATTTAAACCTAGTAAAATTAGAAACTATCTAGAATTTAGCTAAAGTTGATAGATTTAACAAACTTAAATTATTTTTAAAAATCGTAAATCCAACAAAACATATCTATTAATAAATATAAAGTCCACTATCTCATATATTAAATTATAAAAGTGGGCAATATGGTAGTGGTCCTTTAAAAATCATAGGATATATGTGCCACCACTAACAAAATTTATTATTAAGAAAATCAACAAAATTTGATAGGTCAATATTTAAGTCATAAAAAATGCTAATGTTGCAAATATGTGGAAATATCTACCAACCACCCACATTATTAATCACAAATAATATGAACCACATAAACATAAAAAATCTTAATTAGAGTTGTCTTAAGAAGTTCAAAATGGGAAAATATGGTTTGCATCTATTCATCAACACCTAATAGGAAGAGTATTTGGGGATCCCATTCAATGCCATGTGTTCCTAGTGCCTATAATCTCCCCATGTTCAAGCTAAGTGTCCTAATATGAAGCTCTACCAATGAATATGTGAACTGTGTATAATTATATCGACACTAAAGACTTGTGTTAGTGACTTCAACTAGGATTGTGAATTCTGATTCTAAGGTTGTTTATGAACTCTAAGTGTTGAATATTAGGAGTACAAATATAAGTGTGTTCAAAGGTTAGTTGATGACTCAAAAATGTTCGACTAATTTGATTTAATCTAGTGTATAGACTGCTATCTTCAAATTCACGTTTAATTTTATCCCATTCGATGTATATAGATATGAAAATATTCAATATACTATTGAACAACTGTACTAGGTTGCAAATGAAGAACACCAATATAGCTATTTATTTTTTCACTATTTGTCTACTTAATAATTAAATTTTCATGACACTATAAATTTTTTAAACTAACTAGGATTTACAATTGCAAAAGAGACAATTCTAAGGTTTATTGTTTATCAAGGACTTTAACTTATTCTATATTTCTCTAAAGGAAAATCTAATTGCTAATGTTATGTTTAATTTCAAACAAAATAATTAAACAATTTAAGATTATACAATATCTAACAAGCCTCATAACACATTATTTCAAAGGTAACAAAATCTAAATTTAGGTATAATATTTATTCATGATTAAACATGTAGTAAATTTGAAGTAAAGTGACCATTGATTATATGAAATTTAAATAACAATATCAAGCCACCTTTCATTTAAAAGAACTTAATAACATAAAAATAATTGAACTCCTTTTGTAAACATACTAATTATATATTTGCTTTTCTAGATACAATAATATACAATACAACTTATTTTGTCATTACAAGTGATAAGTCATAATCACACGAACATATTCCTCTTTCTCAAATAATAATTTATAGGTACTTAAGTCCACTATCTCATGCCTCCAATATATAAATTTTAAAACAATAAACCATCAAGTGGTCTCCAGGTCTTGTTGTCCTCATTTTTATTCTTCTTGACATAGAGCCTCAAATGCCTTTTATTTGTCATTTTTATTTTTATTTTGTAAGTTGCTTGAACTCCTCTATTTTTACATATCAACCTTTGAAATCAACAATCTTTTCAGTAAAGCACCCATCTGCATCCACTGGGACTGTAAGATCTAGACACCCTTTTTAATAATACTTGCTTCTGAACAAACACAATAATCATCTTCTATAAATAAAGGAGCACAATGCACTACCCCAGTACCACTGTCATCTGTCATATAATTGTCTACAACAACTCTAAAGGCCGCATCTAAGAGCTCCAAGAAGAAGTCAAATATTGGCTGGTACTTTTTACCAACCAGAACAGAGCCCTAAAATGTCTCCAGTAATTCATATGAATTAGTATCCAATGCAAGTCTTGTTTTTCTTCCTGAGAAAATTTTGGCTTGCCTCCTGCTTTTGTTCCTGTATCTTTTGATTTTGAAAGAGGACCATTAGAAACATCTACCTTTACTTCTTTGATGGCAACCGAGATAAGCAAGATAAGTGAGATTTGTCTTGCTTCTGACCAAGGTACATATTCAAAATTTGAATTGACGCATAGAGCAAGATTACTAGGAAGAGTCCAAGGTGTAGTGGTCCATGCCAAAAAGCAAATCTTTGCAACATTTTAAGATGAGATATTCATGCCTCAAACATTTGTGCTTGGTGTATCTTCTCAGTGCTGAAATTGATTTTCATCATAGGGACAAATTAGTATCTTCTCAGTGCTTGGTGTATCTTCTCAATGCTGAATACTTTTCTAGACAAATTAGTATCCAATGTAAGTCTTGTTTTTTCTTCTTGATAAACTTTTGGCTTGCCTCCTACTTTTATTCCTGTATCTTTTGATTTTGAAAGAGGACCATTAGAAACATCTGCCTTTACCAAGTTAAAGAGAGTTTAGTATGATTGAAATACATGTACCTGT
The DNA here is from genome assembly GCA_027924645.1 of Cunninghamia lanceolata. Classification (NCBI taxonomy): domain Eukaryota; kingdom Viridiplantae; phylum Streptophyta; class Pinopsida; order Cupressales; family Cupressaceae; genus Cunninghamia; species Cunninghamia lanceolata. The sequence goes on from BSBN01000007.1 coordinate 2,698,062, forward strand.
TTGTTAAGTTTGAGAGGTCCCTACATGATAAGGATACAAAAAAAAGAGCTTCCCTTAGCTTTTAGAAATATTTATTCTATACTAACAAGACCAACCACGTGAAGGTGGAAGCTCAATAGCCTCACCTAAGACCTAAGACACATAAAACCTAAGACCTAAGACCTAGAACACAACTAAGACCTAGAAGACACCTTTAAGACACTTAAGACATACATTAAGACACCTAAGACCTTTAAGACACTTTTAAGACATACACTAAGACACCTAAGACCTTTAAGACACTTAGAAGAAATACCTACTTGACACATTTAAGACACCTAGACACCTTTAAGTTTTAAAACACCTAAGAAACCTAAGACATATACTTGACACCATAGTACACCTCTAAAACACCTAAGAATTAAGACATATCTAAGAGACCTAAGGAACTTAAGACATACAGTACTTGACACCTAAGACCGTTAAGACACTTGACATTCTACTCAAGACACATTTAAGACACCTAGACACCTAAGACACCTAAAACACCTAAGAAAGGTCTAAGATGCCTAATCTACCTTAAAGACACTTAAGACATATATCTAAGACATGTAAGACCTAAGATAGGTCTAGAATCTACATACTTAAGACACATTTTAGACACCTAAACACCTAAGACCTAAAACACCTAAGAAATTGTAAGACCTTTAAGACACCTCTAGACACCTAAGACATCTAAGACTATCTATAGTTTAATAGAAATCATACCTCCACAACATGAAGTTCAATTTTATTTAACTTGAAATCCTTATAGGCATAGACCTACATAATTGCAAAAACAAAAATCTATGTAAATAAATTTATAGATCATTTGTAGCTTGATCATGTTTGATTATAATAAAATTTGAACTAAGAACCATTGAAATTAAAATTTGAAAGGAAAGAACTATCAAGAATCACATGTACATTTTAAAATAAATGAATAATCAATAGATAATTCAAGTGTGCATATACCTTCATAACATGTATTGATTGGTTCAACTCGCTCTTCAATAATGTAGTTAGAGCTCTTGGTACATATAATCTGGACCTTCTATATCTTTTATTATCTCTAAAATATTTTCGTGATCTTCAATAGACAATCTCCACTTTTGTTGGCCACGTCCTCTTTTTCATAAAGTTTTCAAACTTAATCTTGTTTCTATAACTAAGTGACTACATTGTAGAACCTTTTGTCCTGGCATACAATCAATAAATATAATACCATTTTTATCTATCTTTACTTGTTGATAATAGGTGCCTTCAACAACAATTGATCCAATGGGATATGATTGTCCATCACCATCTGTCATTGATTCTAACAATTTTGATTTTGCTTGTGTGCATCTTAGTAGATAGTAATCTACAGCTTCTGTATTGTCAGAATCTGCAACCACAGCAAAAATATCTCTTGTACATGTGCCACAAGTAAACATGTTTGTACATTTGAGTTGAACAAAGTAAATCAAATGTTCAAAACTTTATTACAATCTACAATATAAATCAATTATGTACAACTTACCTATAACAACTAAATTTGATACACGTTCGTAATCAGGTGAATATATAGGATCATATACATCTACAATGTCACTATCTTCAAAGGGAGGCATTGATACTATTTGTTTTATTTCCCATTGTGAAACATATCCATCCCTTACATTTGGACATTGTAGAATATTTGCATTGTTCTCAATGCAATCAACACAGAAACAAGATTTTTCTCACTTGAATAGTAAGAGGCTTGCTATGTCATGTAGTCATGACTTGATGCAAACTTATAACACCATTAATTACTTGACAATTATATGGATTCAACCAATCAATATCTGCAAGTATGAACAAATTCTTGAGCATCTCAATTAAAACTAAAATTCAATTAAATCACATATGTACTTAAATTTAAATATTAAAGTTTTCAAATAACATAAATGCAATTAACATACCTTTAACTTCCTAAAAATAGCTTTTGTTGTATATTGAGTCACGGGCACGAAAATGGCTTTTGCATGATTCAATAATTTGATTTGCATTTTGTATGGTGTTACCTACAATTTCATGTTGGTGAAGTGCCCAGGTGTTACATCCCTCTTTTTGGAATTGATAATGCAATTTACTTTTCTTGCAAATTTTAGTTATATAATATGTTGTGGACAACATGGAAACTAGTGATATATTTAGACAAAGTTAATTCTATGAAATTTTGGAATCTATTGATTATGATCAATGTGATATGTAGACTAAAATGTCTTTTTGTTAAGAGAAATGATGTTTGGATATATTATGCTTTGAATTGGAATATAGGTGCTTTGACCACAAAATTGTATGTGAGACTGTCGTTGCAGGAACAGGTGGACCATGTTCGACAGGAAGAGAAAGTATCTTTGAGAGAGAGTATAGACTCTGGAAATTAACCATGGGTGTTTGTTACTGAAAAATGCCAAACAGGTAGATAAACCTTGAAGCCATCAATTTAGTCATGTTTTCGACTGGGATAGTTTGAGACTAGATGTCGACGTCTGAAGATAAGGTTTAACATCCTTTTCGTAAGTCATCATATAGAATTTTGGAATCGATGTTGTTGTCGCAAGTCCACCAAAACAAGTCGTCTTATATAGGTGATTATTATTTCGTTTGTAGGTAAATAGATGAACCTATTTGTGGCAGATTTGTGAATCATGTCTCGTAGTCGAAAGATGTGAGAAGTCGTTTTGTGCATCAAACGATTTAGAAAACTTGTGTTGCGTTATGCCCAATCCGTCGTGATTGCCGTCAAAACGCATTGATCATGTGTTGTAAATTTATTCCCTTTTGAAAATTGACGGAAGTCGAATGTGAAGTCGATATATGCTATAACTATTTTGGTCATTATTTGGAAGGATATTCCAAAATCGCTTTAGTCATAATTTGGTTAACGGGAGGTATTTTCGTCAGTTTGCTTGATGTCAGTTTTTCTCACCAAGTCAAGTTGGTTTATGCCCAAGCTCTGTCGTTTTGGACGTCTTCCTTTTGAATGCGCTTTTTCTCTTTGAGTTTATGACTTGAGTTATCTTAAATCAAACCCATACTTTCTTACTTTAGTCAGTTTTGATTCTTTTTCTCTTTTTCGACCTTGGAGACACCTTGTGCATTTATTAGTTATCACCTTGTAAGAGTTTTATTCTCTAGCGGTGTTAGGTTGCATTTTTTGAAGGTTAGAAGTCTTCTTGTGGAAGAAATGACGAGGTTGTTATGCCACGTCGCTATAAAGAAGCCCTCATTCTGTAGTGGTCGCTGCAAGTGAGGAAGATGGCTGTTATGCAGTTATGTCGACCTCCTTTTATGAAGGCATGTCACGGCAGTGGTGTAAAGGCCCTATCTTCCATCACCGTGGGCGCGAGAGGGAGGAAGTTATGATGTTGAGATAAAAGTGGAATGGGGAGTTCAATGCAAATATTCTCCATCGTCGTGGGGAGAAAAGGAGGAGTGTTTGCTGTTGTTTAGAATCAAAAAGACCGCAGAGAAAGACTAGTCATCTTCTTCACTGAGCACAGTAGGAGGTTATATGGTTGAGATTTAAGTGTAACCGTTAGATAAATGCCATTTACTCCATCATCATGGGCGCGAGAGGTAGTAGATGAGTTCTGTTGTTGTTGAAAAAGAAAGGAAACCACAGAGAAGAGGGAATCATCTGCTTCGCTATGCACGGTAGGAAGAGTAGTGAGTGTATTAGAAATTGAAACTAGAGGAAGCACGTCTTATCTGAGGAGGACGTGGATAGGAGTGTGCAGAGAGTGGAGAGAGTAAGAAAAGAACCTGCGAAGGTCGCCGAGAGCTTGGTGAGAATGAGCTTGCCACAGCAGTCTTCAAACCCCGTCGACAAGTTCCATTCTCTCTTTTTTGCAGTCTATGATCTGTATTGATGTCTCTACTCTGCGATGATAGTGTAATATGTTTACAACGAATAGAATACGATAATAATGTCTTCTTACTGCGAGTTCTATGTGAGAATATTTACATTGTTTAAGTATCATTGTTGCCTTCTTAGAGTTCGAACTCATGACTGTCTTCACAAGAAACAATAACCTTGCATATCATGAAAGAAAACATAATGATATTATAACACAGTCTTCAAATGTATAAACACTTATATTGATCAATGCATGATGTAAAAGGTGTAATATATTCTGCAAGAGGTCGACAATGACGTATGTTTAGAGAGGTTCCTTTATGACTGTATTATCAACTTAAAACTATCTTTTGTACACTTGAAACGATAGTTTCATAGTGAGAAACCACATTGCACTATGTGCATACTGTGTAGGAGTTTAAAACCTTAGATTTAATGCATATTTCGACGTAGACTTTAGTTTGTTTGACAGCCGGAGATGTAGTTGTAACTGGCTGTGGTGTCGGGAGTTAAAAACCAGAGGAAGACGAGGATTCAAAACATCTCTCGGGTCAAATAGATACAGATTCTGAAAACAAGACATGGAACATCGACAAATGTAACTAGCTAGTGTCTTATTCGTTTTATACCTTTAGTTAGAGCTCGACAATGTGTTTGGTCATCTCTAGTATCGTAAGATAGATTCCAAATCCTTTATTATCTTATATATGACTCTTATCTCATTGAACCATGTGAAACCAATTGACTTGGAAGGAGGAGTAGAGTTAAAGTATTAGTATTGGTCGAAAAACCGTCATGATTTTGTAATGAAAAGATAAGGGTGGGAAATCTGCATGTTGAGTCTAAATTAAGTTGCATGTGATGATTCTAGTGTCGCTATTATCTTGTAGACCATTATGAGTCTAAAACTTTAAATTCTGGGCTTACGGGAAATTGTTTTATATACTTGAGTATGTTGTATAAACATATGGGAACCGAACAGCCAAGTTTGAAACCACTTAGGAGTGGGTGTTATTTAACGATGTTTTATATGAATATGGGATTATGAATCCATAAACTCGGGGATAGAGTAAACGTTTGTGCCATGCGCTATTGCATGAGAAAATCCAAATACCTTGAGGTCATCGAGGTCAACATTTGTTTAAACCTTACAATAAGGAAATTGTAGGATTGTGATCAGTTCAAGTCGAGTAGGGTGAGTGAACTAAGTTCATGCGTTCATACAACGCTATTTAAATACAAATCTTTTGGCCAAGGTGATGCACGATCCTCAAGTGCATTGAATGTTCACTATGACTGGATGGTGTTTCTTGTGGAGAGTCATGCATGACTAGAGGGTATCTAGGGATCTGCATGATAACAAGACACGTAAGTTACAACACTAGAGCTCAGATGGCAAACACCGATGGTTATCCTAAGTCTATCCTCTTAAGTAGGGTAGGGCCACTTCCGGTTAGGAAGGAGTGTGGGAGACCGACGGTCTGTGGTTGGAGGTTAAGCTCCTTGAAGATACTTTCTCTTCCAAATATTGAGGAGTGCCGAGTCTTGAATGTGATGGGTCGACAATTGAGATGCATGATAATGGTATGTTTCCAATATTTTATTTGTTTCAAGAAAATTTCAAATTGCTAGAAAACAAAATGTTTATTGTATATCATTTCTTTTAACTTTAATGAAAAATGAAATCATGTTTATTGTTAAAGTGAAAAATGTTATACTTGGTAGTAGATAAGTTCTTTTGTATTTGATTACCTAGAAAGAAAAAAAAAATTACCTTTGTTAAAACCTAGTTTTTCTAGTTAAATCGGATATGGATGTTACACCAGGTAAGAGGTAAGAATTTAAAAAAGTTCACATGTACATCCAACTATTACAATACATGTAGATCAATTACATAAATCATTGTAGACTTGTATTCAACAATTTTAAATTTTTACAAGTAAATTCAGTGTCTAGTGTACATTACCTGCAAGTTCATATTGGCGAAGTGCACGCTTTATACATTCCCCTGCTCCATCATGCTCTCCTTTTCCATGTCCACTCTAAAAAAAATCACAAAAACTTTATGCTATATTTAGCATGTTGTTGTGTTATCCAATTAAATGCTTTTGCAGACTTAAATTGTCTTGTATAAATAGTTATATATAAACAACGATTTGAAAACCAAAAATTAGTTAAAAATTCAAGTGTTAAAATTTTATAAATTTTTAAATTAAAAATTAAAAATTAAAAAATAATAATAAAATCAACACTTACCAACACATCCATCAGACCAAATCTAGTGTTGTAATGCATTAATGCCACATTGTCTCAAATCTTCAAAAAAATATTCGAAAGCAATGTACTACATAGCTTCTATCATGACCCGTATCATCACTGATATAAAAGTGAACCTCCTTGATGATAATTCGATCATCTTTGGTACTGTCTACCTCATCTACAAATAACTTAACATGTCTATAGAAAACTTGTACAAAGATTGCGACTTGCTCTAAATGATAATATTGACTTTGAATCTCAGTTTGAGGACTAAATGTATAATTTTTAGAAAAATCTACAATAGAGAGAATACAACGCAGTGGAAAACAATCCTTTGAGTCACGAAATTGCTTAGCTTGCTATCTTGTGCCATGACAATGTTGGATATGTTGGTATACAATGTTACGAAATTTGTTCATAAACTTGTTGCAGGGCAATTCACTCTCTCAAAACAATTTTTTTGGATTCAACTCTTGACTTCGTTGAGTATTTCTCATATTCAAATATCTTCCAAACAACTAACATTGAATGATCAATATTCTCAAATGGTAAAAATTTCCTCAAATTTCTACAATCTACACATATATTTCTTATACACTATACATTGAATTCATCTGAATCTTCTGATTTTTCACATAAGATAGACTTCAAAAATTGTGTTGTACTTCTAGGGATGGCTACATTTGGATTAACTATTGCCATAATATTTTTATATGACTGTAGGTGTAGATAAAATTCAACATGATTTCGACAGCAACAAGTTTCACGTACTTTATTTATATGTACAAAACTTAGTCATAAATTATCAAACATCCTTTGAGAAATCTTCAACAGTGAAAATGCTTGCTTAAATGCTTCAAAAAATTCACTTTGTGTTGTATTTATAAAATACTTTGGATGAGCAATTTTTTTACCATCTTCGTCTTTTATTTGTATAGTGTCCCTTCTATTGGAAGAAACACGAGACTGATCAGTCCAATATCCAATTACTTTTTATTTTACATCTTCTGAAATTCTATCTCTCCGAGGGACTCGACAAACATTTACCCAATTATTTTCAATGTTTTCATCTAATCTGTTTCTCTTCTTGATATATCTTTGAATAGTTCTCCTAGCTACATTTACTAATTGGGAAATTGCTTTAACTTGTCTTCTATGTGATAATTTCTTACTAGAAATTATAGTCATCAATGCTCTATGTGCAACACTTAAATCAGAACTTTGAGTCTTGGTTTGAATAGAATCCAATGTTGTTTGCAAGTTTTCAATTACTGTCTGATTTACTAAATTTGAAGATTTTTTCTTGTTATCAACTCCTAACAACTCCAAAACAGGGGTCATTTCTTTTCGCTTAAATAACTTTGCACATAATTGTGCTCTTCCAATTAGAGATTTATTTTCAAAAAATTCTTCCCAAATTCTTTTAGAGTGCAATTTTATTGTGCTTTCAGGTAGCATATGTTCAGGTAAAATATTTTTGAAAAGAGCATCCTCATCCATCTCCATAAAGTTTTCAATTCCATGCAAAAAATTTCTATCACTACTACCAATTTCATCTTGTACTTGTTCATTAACATGCCCTTCAACTTGTTCATCAATAATTTCAATGGGTTGTTCTTAACTAGATGTTCCTAGGGGTTTTTCATCTCTTTTTGGTCATACAACCTTAATCTAGTTCTTTTATTCCCCATCACTAATTGTTTGTTTTAATTCACCTACACACACATATACATCCTAATAAATAACTCATGAAATTCAATTTCTACATGGTAAAATGAGTATATAAGTTGGGAATCATGTTACATACTTGAAAATTTGCAGCCTCTCTTGCCAAAAAACTCCTTTTGTGTGGTTTCTTCAAATGCTTTAATTGAAAAAAATTTAAAAAATAATTTTTAGCTTCTATTTTGAAAAATTATGCTTCTTGTATTTTCTCCTTGATGCTTGAATTAAGAAAAAACATAAAAATTGAAGCCATATATATATATAATTTTTTTTTAAAAATAAAAATAAACTACCGATCGGTGGTGGTTGCTAGAATTATTTGATTTTAGGTGAATTACTTTCACCCCTAAATTATTTCACCCCCAAATTGATTTGCCTGAAATCGTCTATGTGGCATCTTACATGGCAGCCACCTCCTCATTTTCTATGGTTTTCTAAAATTCTCTACTTAAACTGAATATTTCTTCAATTAGAATGGATTATTTCAAAAAAAAAACCCTTTTGTAGAGCTCTGAGTCTAGAATCCAAATATGATTTTTAAAAAATATTTTGATTAGTTTTAATATGTTTTTTTTTAAATTATTGCAAGTAAGTTGTTAAAATCAGAGATGACACTAATTAAAAATTTAAAAAAATATATCAAAACACATCCAAATTTTTTCAAAATTATATGGTGCACTAGAGGAAAGAGTCCTCTCCAAAAGGGTATATAGTTTTGTGAAAATGATAAAAAAAATTATACAAAAGTTGATGTGGAATGAAAACTATCAGATTCTGTAAAGTCTGACTTTAAAATGATATTACGAAGAAAATATGCATTGAAAACTAATTTTTTTCTCCATGCACTAGATATTGAACTCCTCTATTTGGGAAAAAAAATAGGGAAAAATAAGATTGTTTTCTCTTTTTTTGTGACGTGGACTCAAAGTCACTTTTCTTGAAATTTTCAACAATTCAAAATTTGCTCTTAAATTTTAAAAAAAATGTCAAAATAATTTTTTTAAAATTTTAAAAAATTACAAGCATAAAATTCATCAAGAGATCTACATTTCATTAGTTTACATCATTTTGAAAATCAAAACATAAATGCCACTTTTATGAGGTCGAAGTTCAGAAATTTTTTTGTTGTTGGCTAATTCCTTTATAAAGTGTGACACAGGTTTGTGCTTTTACCCAAATGAGAAATTTATGCCCATTTTACCGAGACCAGGTCTCACAATTACGACCTAGACATGTAACAACATGCAAAGCTTGTGGCCAACATGCAAATGCATGCAAAGAATGCAATTGAACATGAAATAACATGCATACCAAGTGGTCCAACCTAGAAATGGGATGTCCAAATCCTCCAACTACATTTGAGGAGCATTAATGAGTTGTCTTCAAGTGTAACTCCCCAAAAATCCATGCCAAGATTCCTTTTTTTGAATTTCCACTTCAAATTGCCTTTATTAATTTGACACTCCAAAATTGTCTCCATAACTATCTCCCACTCCTAGATATTTTTGCAACATTATTATTTTTGCAATATTATGATAAGGCCAATTTATTTAAAATATTATTTAAGCCTAAGATTGCATTTATTTTCTAGCTTCCAAATTACCAAACTATAGGAAATTAAAATATTTTCTTTTTGGTTGGTGAGGTTTGCCATTGACCGTGGATGCTCCTGCATCAATTTTCCTTCATAGATCCCTCAGAGTCAGTAATAATAGTATCATATTTTAAAGTAATGAATAAACATTCATTATCCTCATCATCGGATTCAACATCAAATATACTTGCATCTTCTTTCACATAGTAGCTTTTCTTAGGCATTCTACTTTTGTTTTCCCTATTCTTACTTCCCAAAATTCTTTCCGGGCATCTTGAAGCATAATGACCTATCTTTCCATAGCTGAAACATTTGAAAGGCAACTTACCATTGTACTTCATTTTTCTCATAAAGTTACTTTCCACATCATTAGCATCCTTCTAAGCTAATTCCACATTCTTCTCTAATTTGCTAGCCTTAAAAGTAGTTTCAACTGAATTCTAGATTTCATATCCAAGAGAAACCAAATACCTTATCAACCTTATCTTCCAGAATGTATAGCCCAATCCATCAACTAGAGGAATATCTTTCTTGTGTTCCATCCTAGATCTACCTCAACCTATTAAGCTCTCTTCCAAGGAACCTTGCTCTAATACCAATTGTTGAATTCACAAGAGAATTGAGAGGGGGAGTGAATTAGTTGTACCATAAACTTCAAACCCTTACAAACATTCAAATCCACATTAATATTTAAACTTGTTATGATGATTAGGCATGAAAAGCAAATAACTAAAACTGAATCATAACAACACCAAACACAAGACAACACTAGATTTTACATGGAAAACCCAAGAAGGGAAAAACCATGGTGATGATTAGCTCACAATATAAAGTAGTAACAATACCAAATTACAAAAGGCTCACTGCTAGAGGGCTCACTGCCAAAGGACTCATTGTTTAGAAGAAAGAGATAGAAGATGAGGTTCACTGCCAGGGATGAACTGATATAATTGCATCTAACATATGCATGGAGTATAGTTCCAATGAAGCTCAATACTCACTACAACACAAACATCACCTTCGCAACAACACTAAAAAATAGTAGACACCTACTTGAACTACATCCAGTAGCCTAACACATGAAATCTCTTGCTGCACTAATCAAATTCATATCACAGACCTCATATCCATTGCGCATTTTCCTTCAGTCATGAATCCTCAAGACACTTATTTATACCATCATCAACCTTGAAATCATTCTCTAAGGTCAGAAATACATCTTAACCTAGAAAATTCAAATTAGGTCTGGACCTAAACATTCCCGTGGAGGAAAGGAATGAATGTAGACCACATCACACCTTAGCACAGACCTAAATCCACTCTTACACATTATTCCACGCTTCCATAATCAATGAAGCACAACCGCAATTAGTGTAAACAACCAAACTTGTGTTAACACTATGAACTTGTGTTAACCAAAGTCGACCAAACTTGTGTTAACACTATGAACTTTTAAGTGCGCGCTTCCTCAAAACCTTGAAAAGATGACATGCATACCACACACCAAGCTTAAACATGATCTAGAAACATCCACAAGCACCTGAAAACCAACAAAATCCTTTGCAACAACTTTCACCTGAAGAAACTTCACACCATCTAGCACACAACCAACTCAATCATACACTGCTAGTCAAGAAACCAACTTGCAGAGCACCAAACCATGAACCACTTCAACAAAAGAAAGATATAAACCTTATAATCACAATTCCAGGACTGCAAGACTTAAAACCTCTTTGCGGAGAAATGAGGAGCAAAATAGTTTCTCCCAGACACGTTTGCACAACTCAGAAACACAATCCACACACTGGTGAACACAACTTTCTCTGCACAACAAACCGAAGCACCAAATTTGGAATATAGCATTTCTAAGCACCTCTAAACAACATATCCAAACCGCACAGATAGATCTTCAATAAGGAAGAAATATGGAGCAAAACTAGAACACTACTTTGTTAAGCCAGAACACATATTCAACACACTGTTTCCTTTATTAATCAAATTTTCTTAAAAGTACGTGGATACCAACCATCAGAAGCATGTATTCCTAACATCTTTAGCATCTCTTCAAAGTATCCAAACCACCTTCAAGAAAGCAACTCAAACAGATAGGTCATACCACTGCAATCAACCTCATCTTTGTTCATCATCAGCTCATACTATAACTCTACTCAACTATACTTATCATCAAGGACAATATCCACTGAATACTAATTACTCAATATCCTCATCTTTGCTCAACCAAACTCATACCTTATCTCTATTCTACCAACCTCATACTCTTGCAACATTACTTAACTCATACTCTTAACACAATTTACACCAATGACAACACAAGCTTGTTGACATCAATGACAACACCGATTACACATACTTGCAACACCAGCTATGTCAATGCAGACACAAACATATTCTCATTTACGATGCAAAGAATGATGTTTCGGCAAAAAGATCACCTTAGTAAAAAAAACTAATGTTCAACCTTGACAATGTTGAATTCACAAAAATGACTAGGCTGACGTTAGAAAGACTCTAAATGACATCGACAACTTGCCGAGTCAAAAAAATAAACTTAAACCAACTTGATTAAGCACGACTTACCTTAATCAACAAAGGTTCACTAACTGAAGGCACACTATACTCAAATGGCAAATGAACTATTCAAAACCAAATGTATATTCTCCTCTCCTTAGAAGATACTGTCTCTTTCTTGGAGAGTGGTCAAAGCCTATTTTCCTAAATACAACTTGCAATTCACCAAAATGGGATTAGTGCATCGTTAGCCCATTCATAAATCTTATGAATAAGAAAATCAAAACCTCATAACTTAAATTTCTAAATTATTCAATCACATGTATTATTCTTAATCACATGAACTTATATTTAAGAAATCAATGATTTACTCTGACATTGTATCATAATGTCTAAACATTTATCCATAAAATTCACTGCTAATTACGTGAAAGTAAATAGTAAAATAAAAGCCAAAATTTGGGATGTAACAAATAGAAGAAAGTTGCATGTTATTTTGTGTTTAAATCTGTAGAGCAATGCATCATTTTCAATCCTGAATGTATTGTCATACTAGTTGTAGAATTCTCTCCATGTGTGTAATTGATGAAATTAGTATGAGTGATGAATATCAAGGATATTTTGATTCATCTTTGCAGTCCTCTGTAATGTGTGTATTGTCTTTAGCTTTCTCTCAAGGAGAGAAATAATTGCTTGGGAAATACTCTGTTAATTTCATTCTACACTGTGGTTTAAAGGGTAGTTTTACAATTCTAGGTACAAGAAACATTGATGTAAGGCATTGATGCTACTAGTCCATTTGTTATGAAGTAATATTGCTTGAAAGATACACTCAATTTATGAAACTTGACTTTGTAACCCTGGGATTAGGCACCAATCTCTCACTGGGTTGATATTTTGATTCAAATCCATCCCAACAATCAAAATCATTTCTATTTCTAAATTGTTTTAGAGTATAATTAGAGTATTAATTGTTCTCAATCCTGGTCTAAACTGAGTTGCCAAAGGATTAAGTCGATCTAATAGGAATCAATCATTTCCTTGGTATATTTTCATTGAGAACTCTCTATTTAAACATCAACATCTAGCATAAGTCAAGAAAATCCCTTCGATGTTGTATAGGTACACCCGCCTTGGTCTTGCAGAACCAAAAGTGCAGAGGACTTCAACAAATTCTAAGTTGAATCATGTTCATTGGCCACTAACCTCGAATCCTTAATCACAAGAAATTGGCTAAACGTTTAGAGGATTCAGACAATCAGATGGAAGCACCAAAAAAATGTATCAAATCTTCCTTTGTTTTCTTCTCACTTTTTTTAATTCATTATCTTTAATCCCTTATCTTATTATTCATATCTAACACATCTCTATTAATATAATTATTAGAAATGCATGTTGGGTTCACCATTTTATTTTATCCCCCATAATCTAATTGGAGGAGATAAATTTCTATCTTCTATAAAAAGTTTGCACTTCATGGCTAGGTGACCTTTGCTCTACTTGAAGAAGAAAATATAAATTGTCCACTTGTGTGACATCCGCATTTTTCCTAAAATCACACATTTTTAGAATAATGCATGATTTAAACCTAGAGGAGTTCCATCTAATGGGGTTCAATTAAAGGGGTTTAGATTAAACCCCTTAGGTAGAACCCCCAGGCTTAAATAAAAATCTTGGTGGAGTCTCCTCCATGCCTATCAAAATGATGACAAAATAGTAAATTCACTTCACCTTTTGGGGGATCAATTGAAGTCATTTGAAAATGCCATTTTGCAAGTATGTAGCCCTTTGTGCTAGCTTTATGAAAATTATAATATGTATTATATTTTTAATAATATATTTTTTAATTTTTAATGAATAGAGGTTCATTACAAAAAAAACAATGACCTCTATTTAAGACACTAGGAAAAATAACACATTTTGTTAGAAAATCTCAAAAAATGCATTGCCCTCCATGTAGATGTCGTTGTTTTAATGAAATAAGAAAAAAATAAATTTTCTATATATGCTAAGAGAAATGTGTTATGGAAAAATATAGGTCTAAATTTTTTGTTAGTATCAATTCAAAAATTAGTAATTTAATAAAAAAATCAATAAAATTACTAAAAACATATGTTCCCTAGACATTAGAATTAATTATCTAATTCTAAGAAATTGTGGATAGTTTTTATTTGTAGTGAAAATTATGCGATATGGCAAAATGACACTCAATAAAAAAAATTATAGGAAAATAAAAAATTGATTGAGAAAAAAAGGAATGATAGAAAATTCTTTATAACATTCAAAAAAATTACAACTTAAATCTACATAGAAAATGCCAGCATTAGTTTACATCATCCTTAAATCCTTCTCTGTTTGATCGGTATAATTGACACAAATTGAAAAATGTTGATTTGAGTGTCCCACATAGGCAAAAACATGGGACACACTATTGTGTTCTTACATCCTTTAGATAAACTCATTATTTCATTTGCTCCATTTAGCTAATAGTCACTCATACATGAATTGAAATCAACCACTTCCTCAGTGAGGTATGGCATAAAATTTCTTATGGTTTTGCATGTTTTGTAAATGTTCATCATTTTTACCATGGTCCATACATATTTTCTCCTAATACATTCTCACAATCTGCCAAATGTACTACCAATGTCCTCATGAGTGTTGATTTTATTAGGGAGGCTCAAACCTCCAAGGTGGATAGACATTTTGGAGTCAACAAGACCATTTTAAACCTACTTGACAATATGTGCTTTGGCCATATATGCAAGTAAATGTCTCAAATTTTTTAGGAGTTGCAAGTTGTGTAGTGTGAGAAAACAAAGCAACCAAAAATTAGGGATGCATCAACCATTACTTTTGCCTTCTCATTTATGGGAGAGCATTTATACTTACTTGGTAGCATGGTAATTCCCATGTCAAAGAAGGAGCATGATTATATTTTGTAGTGGTTGATCATTTTAGCAAAATGTGTATTCTATTCCATGTAAGAAGACACTCAATAAAGATGCAACAAAGTTATTCTTTGTACATGATATTTAGGTTCATTTTGGTTTTCTCAAAAGTATTGTATCAGATAAAGATTCAAGGTTTCTAGGGAATTTTGGGTATGCTTGTGGGAAAGATGGATCTTTAATTGAAAAGGTCCACCACTTTCTATTTATAAATGGATGAGAAAACTGAGGTTGTTAAGATGACTTTGGTAGATCTACTTGAAGGTTATAATTAAAAGCATTTGAGAATGTGGGATGAGATCCTTACTTCTATTTTAGCACTCTTGTAATAGGGTTGTGCATAATTCTACAATTTTATCAACATTTGTGATGCAGAGTGGCACAAGGGAAGCAACAACACAATGGTTTACTACCCACTCACCCACTCACCTAGCCTTCAACCAAGCAAAGCCACTCACCAAATGCAAATTATGGATTTGTGGTCTAGGCTATTGTCTAACCCTTGAGACTGTTTCTACACCTTATGGAAGGTCTGAAAACACCTTGCCAACACTTGGTTTGATCACCAACTTCATTCAACTCTCTAACCTTGACTAGGCCTAGTGAGGCTACTAGCCCTCCAAAACTAGTTTTCTTCACAACAAATGATAAAACCCTAAAGGACTAGGCAAACAAATGATGGAATTGAACACCCTTTAGGGCACCCTAACAAACTTCCAAATCTCCAATCCCAACTCTACTCCAGCAGTTCAAAACCCCCACTAGGTCTCTAGGTCTAATTGATCACTTTAGGCCTGGGTTACAAAGCAAAGGGTTCAAATTGGGTTCATAGGTCAGGAGTAGGAATTTAGAATGTCTCTACCAGGTCCCTACAACACAAAACCACCATTCTTTCATTCACCTTGTCTGGATTATGTCACCTACAACAACAAATAGCATAAAACAGGCCAAATACATGGTAATACTTGACCTAGGGCATCAAATTAAAAATAGAAGACTACATTTCCTGACAAAAAGCTTTTGGAAACTTATAGTACATATCCCTAGCTTGCATTTCACCAGTTTTTGTGAATTTTCACTGGTGGGAATGCATTCTAGGGCTGGATTTCTATGGTTGCCCTAGAAAACAGGGTTTCTGGACTTGTTTTGAAAGAAAAATCAATAACTTTTGATCCTGACCACTTCAGGACCTCAAACCAGTTTCATTGGAACCCTGACTCCAAGCACTTTTATAAAAAGTACATTTGCACCCCTAGAAAATCCGTACAGTCCATATAGCAACACGTTTTCTTTAGAAAAATAGTCAAATTCTTGATTTTTGTGCCCAAAATTGCATACAAAAACTTTTCCTCTGTACTGGAGTTAGATATCCACCATATTAACCCATCCAAGTTGGTTTCCAATTTCTACAACAGCATTCAACTGCCCAAAGTGGCTTTTTTGAACCAACCCAACACATAACACCTTTGACAACTATGGTGTTTTGCATTAACACAAGGAGGTTGATTTGTTTGGCTTGTCCAATGGAGTCCAAATGATCAACACACTCCTTCCAACATACTAAAACACTAAAACAACCAAAAAAAAAAATCAAAACCAATCCTTAGACCTTCTAGGCCTAAGTGGCACAACAAGGGTCCAAATGGACTAAGAAGGATTCGAGGTTTATATAGTCACCCCAAACCTCTTGACCATACAAAATGGACCAAACAACAATGGCTAAAAGCCTTATTACAAAACACATTGAACAAAAAAAATATAACTTCTCAAAATGCATCAAAATGCCTTTAGGAACCAAGGTGCTCCTAGGTGCCCTGCACCATACACCCACTGTCAAAGAGAACTCAAGCTCTTGAGTTGGAATGCTGTCAAATGTGAAACTTGCCTTCTCAATGTCTGCCCTGCTCATCCAAGTGGCATCCTCCTAAGGTTTGTTTAGCCACTTCACCAAATAGTCATGATAGGTGTGCCTTCTAGTTTGTTTTGCAATCCTCTTGTCCAAAATGTACTCAATCTGATTTGGAGATGAAGGAATGAGTTTCTGGAGTGTCTGATCAATTTGATCTACTGCAACAACAGTCTAAGGATCAGTTCCTTTATAGGGATAAAGGTCTGAAACATTAAAAATAGGAGATAAAGCAATGCCATCCGGAAGTCTGATTTTGTAGGCATTTTCTCCACATTTCTTGAGCACTTCACAAGGCCCAATCTTCTTCATGAGTAGCTTGGTATGTTTACTTGCAGGGAGCCTCTCCTTCTTCAGATGGACCATTACCAAATCACCTTCCTTGAACTACAAATCCCTTCTTTTCCTGTCAGCAAACTGTTTGTACTTCTGTGAAGTGGATAGCAATTTCTGTTCTACTTGTTCATGGACATCTTTCATGACTTGAATGAAGTCTTCATCCAAGGCACTGTTGTTTTCCAGTCCTTTAACATCCCTAAGTTCCAAAATACCCCTTGGGTGAGTGCCATAAACAATTTGGAAAGGAGACAGACTGGTGCTTCTATTGACAGTGTCATTGTATGAGAACTCTACCTGAGCCAAAATTGAATCCCAACTAGCACCCTGCTCCTTTGTTAGGCATCTTAGGAGGTTGCCAAGTGACCTATTAATCACCTCTGTTTGTCCATCAGACTAAGGGTGATAGGCAGATGATAATGACAAGTTTGTACCTAGTCTCTTCCACAGTGTCCTCTAGAAGTGTCCTATGAACTTGGGGTCTCTATCTGAGATTATGGACAAAGGTAAACCATGTAACCTGACTATTTCTTTGAAGAAAAGACCTGCTATGTGTGAGGCATCATGTGTGGTTTTACATGGGATGAAGTGAGCCATTTTTGAGAACCTATCTACAACCACAAAAATGCTATCATGTCCATTCTTTGTCGTAGGCAAACCAAGTACAAAGTCCATGCTTATGGAATCCCAAGGCTTTGAAGGAATAGGTAGAGGAGTGTATAAACCTGCATTTCAGGTATGCCCCTTTGCTCGTTGGCAAATTTGACAAGTTTCAACAAACTTCCTTACATCGGTTGGCAATTTGGGCCAAAAATAGTACCTCCTAACCAATTCTAGGGTCTTATCAATACCAAAATGACCTGACATGCTGCCATAGTGCTTTTCCTTTATTATATTCTCTCTAACAGACCTTCTTGGGATACACAACATGCTACCCTTGAAAAGATATCCATCTTGCAACAAAAAATTAGAAAAATCAGTATTATACCTTCCTGTCATGGCCTTGCAAGAGAGGTATGGTTCTTTGAAGTCCTCATCTGTTGCATACTGATCTTTGATGGCTTGAATACCTGTACTTTCCAACTGTATGGTCTACACAACAAGATTCCTCCTACTTAAGGCATCAGCTACCTTATTGGCCACTCCTTTCTTATGTTTTATGGAGAAGGTGTATGCTTGGATGTACTCCATCCACTTGACATGTCTATGATTCAACTTTTGTTGTCTGTTCAAGAAGCCTAATGCATGGTTATCAGTAAAAACTATAAATTCCTTTGGCAATAAGTAGTGTCTCCATTTCCTCAATGACTGAACCATGGCATATAACTCTAGATCATAGGTGGAGTAGTTTTGTTTTGCCTCATTTAACTTCTCACTAAAGAATGCTACATGCCTCCCATCTTGACTTAGGACTCCCCCAAAAGCCCTCTTACTTGCATCACACTCTACCACAAAGACCTTGTCAAAATTAGGTAGCACTAGGACTGGTTTTTCTGAAATTGTTTTCTTTAACAGTTCAAAGGCTTGAGTGGCCTCATTTGTCCACACAAATACACATTTCTTTCCCCCTTTTATGGTGTCAACAAGTGGAGCACAAATGCCACTAAACCCTCTAATGAACTTTCTATAAAAGCTACACAAACCATGGAAACTCCTTACCTCTGAGGCTGTTGTAGGTGTTGGCCAATTAAGAATGGCTACAACCTTACTTGGATCCATTTTTAGTCTACCCTTGGAGATGACAAACCCCAAAAATATCAACTCTTCTTGTAGGAAGACACATTTGTCAAGATTGATTCTCAACTTCTCCTCTTGAAGCCTCCTGAGCACTTGATGGATATGTCTTATGTGGTCTTCCTTGCTGTCACTGATAGTAATCTTGTTGATGGCCTTGGAATCAGTGCATAGTCTCCATGTTCCTTCCTTCTTGGGTGCAAGTACTGCAGGTACTGCACATGGACTAATACTCCTCCTGATAAGTCCTCTATCCAATAAGTCTTGCATTTGTCTTGCCACTTCAGCATTTTGCTCTGGAGTCAACTTGTAGGCTGCTTGGTTTGGTAGGGTGGATCCAGGGATGAGATCAATGCAATGACTAATCTCCCTCTTTGGTGGAAGGGCATCCTTTCCTTCATCGGCTATCACATCCTGAAACCTCTCCAATAGTTCTTCCACTTCCTTTGGTCCAATCCTCCTAAGAGGTTGCTACACTTTGACCTTCTTGGGATTCACATCCTTGGGCTTGATGACTACTGCAAAACATGGCACTTTCTCTTCCTTGAGGTTAGCCAAAAACTCTTTTTCACCTACCAACATAACTTAACTAGAAATGACTTTCTCTTTGCAATCATCAATCAAAGGAGTCATTGTAAACTTTTCACCATTCTTGGACAAATGAATCACATTGATCTTACCATCATGTTGGGCACTTGTGTCATGTTGCCAAGGACTTCCAAGAAGAAGGTGGCATGCATCCATATCCACTATCTCACAAAGAACCTTATCATGATATTCACCTATCTTGAATTCAACCCAACATTGCTCTTTCACCACAATTTGTTGTTCCTTGGTTAGCCAAAAGACTCTCTAGGGGTTAGGATGAGGCATTCTTTCCAATCCTACCTTAGTCACCATTTCATTAGAAGCCAAAATTTCAGAGGAACTTAAATCTACTATTACCTTGCAAACTTTTCCTTTCACCTTGCAAGTGGTTCTGAACAAGTTGTTTCTTTGGGGCTGCTCCTTGGTGGCTGGCATGATGAGTGACCTATTGAACATGATGTATTCTCCACTCTCAGGTGCTGCAGACTTGGAAGAGGTTGTTTGGTAACTTGTGGTGCTTTGACAGTCCTCTTCTTGAAGGAGTTGCACTCTTCTTTCTTTCTGATTTGCAGCAGTGTTTCCCATCTTCTCTGGGCATCTAAAGGACTGATGTCCAATCTGATTGCAAGAGAAACACCTTCCAGTAAACACATTGGGACCTCTGCCCCCACTTCTTCCTCTACCATTTCCTTTGCCCCTAAACTGACCCTTATCAGCACTATTTTCATTAGCCTGCCCTTGTCTGCCTTCTTGTGATCCACCACCTTGGAGACTAGAGAAATTATCTTTGTTTTGGAATTTGTCCCTGCCCCTAAAGTTTTGATTTCCTCTGCCTCTGCTGCTGTTGCCAAAATCCCCTTTTCTTCTCTACTTATCCTCAATCCTCAGTGCCATTTGAAAGCACTTATGGACTATCTCCAGGTTAAAGAGAGTTAATTCATCTTGAATGGAGAACTTGAGGCCATTGAGATACCTTGCAAGCTTCTATTTTTCATTCTCAGGCATCTTGGCTTTCAATGTCATCTTGTGAAACTCCTCTGTGTAGGTGCTCACATCCATGTCCTTCTGTCTCAAGTTGTGCAACTTCTTATTCAAGTTGACTTCATAATCCTCAGGGACAAATTGCTTCTTGATTTCAAGTACCATCTTCCTCCATGTAGAGATAGGATTCCTATCATCTTCTATCCTCTCATTTTGAATAAAATTCCACCAACTCAAGGCTGGCCCTTTCATTCTTGATTTGGCAATCTTCACTTTCTGATTTTCTGCCACTTCTTCACATTCAAAATAGTTCTCCATTGCCTCAATCCAATCAAGCACTCCTCTGGATTCATCTTACCAGGAAACATAGGTAAGTCTGCCTTAGTGTCCTTCCTACTCAACTTTCCAAGCGCATCTAGAAATTGTCTCTCTGACATGCCTCCTTGTGGCTCTTCCATTGGCACTTCTTCTTCCTCATCTTGATCCTCTTCATCTGAATCCAAGATGACCTCTGGCTTCTTCTTATTGTCTTTGTCTTTCTTCAACTTTTCTATCTCAGCCTCCATCCTTTTGTTCTTGGCTGCTTGCTCTCTCACTATCTTTGCAAACTCGGCATTAGTCACCTTTGAAGGAATTTCCTCCTCTTCTTCTCTATCTCCCATCTCTTTGATGGCTCTGATACCACCTGATGCAGAGTGGCACAAGGGAAGCAACAACACAATGGTTTACTACCCACTCACCCACTCACCTAGCCTTCAACCAAGCAAAGCCACTCACCAAATGCAAATTATGGATTTGTGGTCTAGGCTATTGTCTAACCCCTGAGACTATTTCTACACCTTATGGTAGGTCTGAAAACACCTTACCAACACTTGGTTTGATCACCAACTTCATTCAACTCTCTAACCTTGACTAGGCCTAGTGAGGCTACTAGCCCTCCAAAACTAGTTTTCTTCACAACAAATGACAAAACCCTAAAGGACTAGGCAAACAAATGATGGAATTGAACACCCTTCAGGGCACCCTAACAAACCTCCAAATCTCCAATCCCAACTCTACTCCGGCAGTTCAAAACCCCCACTAGGTCTCTAGGCCTAATTGATCACTTTAGGTATGGGTTACAAAACAAAGGGTTCAAATTGGGTTCATAGGTCAGGAGCAGGAATTTAGAATGTCTCTACCAGGTCCCTACAACACAAAACCACTATTCTTTCATTCACCTTGTCTAGATTCTGTCACCTACAACAGCAAATAGCATAAAACAGGCCAAATACATGGTAATACTTGACCTAGGGCATCAAATTAAAAATAGAAGACTGCATTTCCCGCCAAAAAGATTTTGGAATCTTATGGTATATATCCCTAGCCTACATTTCACCAGTTTTTGTGAATTTTCACTGGTGGGAATGCATTCTAGGGCCGGATTTCTATGGCTGCCCTAGAAAACAGGGTTTCTGGACCTGTTTTGAAAGAAAAATCAATAACTTTTGATCCCAACCACTTCAGGACCTCAAACTAGTTTCATTGGAACCCTGACTCCAAGAACTTTCAGAAAAAGTACATTTTAAGCCCTGGAAAATCCGTACAGTCTATACAGCAACACATTTTCTTCAGAAAAATAGTCAAATTCTTGATTTTTGTGCCCAAAATTGCATACAAAAACTCTTCCTCCGTACTGGGGTCAGATATCCACCATATTAACCCATCCGAGTTGGTTTCCAACTTCTAGAACAGCATTCAACTACCCAAAGTGATTTTTTTGAACCGACCCAACACATAACACCTTTGACAACTATGGTGTTTTGCATTAACACAAGGAGGTTGATTTGTTTGGCTTGTCCAATGGAGTCCAAATGATCAACACACTCCTTCCAACATACTAAACACTAAAACAACCAAAAAAAAAAATTCAAAACCAATCCTTAGACCTTCTAGGCCTAAGTGGCACAACAAGGGTCCAAATGGACTAAGAAGGATTCGAGGTTTATATAGTCACCCCAAACCTCTTGACCATACAAAATGGACCAAACAACAATGGCTAAAAGCCTTATTACAAAACACATTGAACAAAAAAAACATAACTTCTCAAAATGCATCAAAATGCCTTTAGGAACCAAGGTGCTCCTAGGTGCCCTGCACCAATTTGAGACATGTTTTAGTTACTTATTTCCTTGTCCTTTAGATGTTGAAATGGGTCAATCACATAGCGATGGGAAAGATGAAAATTTAGTGGCACAAAAGGTTAGAAATTTTATTGAATTTATTTGATAAATTCATATGAAAGTATAAGAAAAACTAATAGAGAATCCAAATAGGTATAAGGAGAGACATGCTTAACAGTATGTTGAACACAAGTTTAAGGTAGGTGATAAGGTTTGGTTGTACTTAGGAAAAGAAGGATTCCAAGGAAGAGAAAGGAAGTTGAAACCTTTGAGGTATTAAGGTAGGTGATAAGTTTTTGTTGTCCATTTCTCATTCTAAAGCGGATAGGTAATTTAATACCTTTCAACTTAATCCACCAACATATATGAAGATAATTTACTTAGTGGTGAATGTTGAATTTAACTTATGTTTATTTGATCCCTCTATATTGGAAGAGGAGGAAGATGTGTTATTTCCTTCAATTGACTCAGGATCTTTCTCTAAGTGTCTTGGAAGTACGAGATCATGATGAAGTTCTCTTAAGTCCAGAGAAAGACAAACTTGTAGATGGTTTCATGAGACTTAGCTGATTGGCTTAAAGGGCTAATTCTCGAGTAAAACAAAATGATAGCTGAAGAAGGATGTGTCCTAGAGAAGTTCACACATCTAATGATTCCATGAACTTTTGAGAACCAAAAGGCTCCTTATTGGGGAGGCATGATCTGGGAAAGCTATTCGAGTTCATGATCAAGTGATCAGTTGTACACTAACTATGAAAAATAAGTGTTTCAAGACTTGCCTTCACATGCAGATTAGGTTTTGTTTACTTTAGAGGTTATGAAGCTTGTATACAAATAAGTGGTGGACTTAAAATGATCTGACGCATCACGAGGAAGACAAATGATAGGTGTACAAACTTTAGAACAAGGCGCTTTTCCCATTTTAGCATTTTTGTTGCTTTTTGCAGGTGGCAAAACTATTACTAATCATGGTGAAAACATAAATGGCCCCTTATAGAAGTGATGAATTTTTCGTAGTCCAAACAAGTCATGGAATGTGAGGGGTCTTGTAAATTCATTTCATCTTCCAAGCATTGGTAAATGTGCTTTGGTGCCACTATAGTCACAGGGGGACTGTAAACACAATTCTTCACGTGGTTCAAGGGTTGGCTCTTTTGGTATCTTCATGTTATACTCAATTTGTAGGGTCTACCATTGTGAATATAGGGTTTTAGAGATGGTGGGCATTGTTGTATGTTGTACAGTCTTGAAGATATGTTGAAAGATTAGTTTTGGCATGTTTCCATCTATTGCAATGTACATATGACTAATATATAGTGATATGAGAAGTTGATACTCACTCTTGCTAGAGTTTTCAACATTTTAGGGTTTCTCTAGGGTAACTTTTGGGTGTCCAACCATTCTTTTGGGTTTTCTTTGTGTTATTATCTTTGTTTTCATGTTGACATTAAAGAGTGTGTTGTTGGTTAAATTAAAACTCAACAATGCCCTTGAAGGTGTGTTAAGAGGGGCTAGCATGTAGAAATCCATTGTTGATGAAATTAGAGTGGAATATCTATCTAGGTTAGGAATTAGAAGGTGATCCTTGATGGAATCACATTTTGATTACTATTCATGATATTTGTGGAGGACCTAAGCATGATGATGATCATGCTCCATCTAGATAACCTTGCTATTAGAGTTATGATGGTTTATATACTACTTTATGATATTGTTGATTAAGGTGTCCATCGAGGACATAGTTCTATTAATTCGAGAACATTTCATTGCCCTAAGTCTAAGTGTCTTTATGGTTGAACTTTGTAAGAGTTTATGGTCTCGTATTGATCTTTATTGGTTTTGTACCATCTTGTAGGTGGGTAAAACCTTCTATCCTTTGATATTGACTTTGTAGTAAGTGTAATGTCCTTTTTGATGACTTCGTTCTCTTCTAACAAACTTAAAGATGTAATCTTCATCCACTTCAATTATTTTAAAATGTAATCTTGTGATGATATAATATCAAAAAGAGAAAAAAACAAACAAATTTCTTACTACTACATACACCATATAAAATAAAGTATATACTAGTTGGACCGTATGCCTTCAAGGACTTCTTCGGTGTAATATGGTAGATCAAATAACCGGTCACCTTTATACTTAAATTCAAGCACAGGCAACAAAGTGAGCTGACATGAAAGATGGGCTTTGAAACTGAAATTCTACAACATATTGGGCCTTAGAAGTCCACTGTGTAAAATCATTCCAAATGAGCTTAACCAATAAATGCTTGGCTGTAAAGACAGAGCTCTTTATTTTTGAAAGCTCCCCCAATTTCAACTCAAGTGTAAGCCAAGAAAACTTACCAAAAATGCACATGAATCGTTTCAGTCAATCGCAATCTTCTTGACAGCACTGACATCTGGGCACAACTGAAACTTCAACAGCTCTCATCTATACTTCCATGTCCCACATGTCCCAATCCAAAAAACCAGGTACCAAATTATTCTTTTTGTTCAACGGCCGTTTCCTTTCTCTTTTCATAGGTACCCAACTGGCTCAGGATTCATTCAAAATTAATACACAGTCCCCTCAAAACTGGCCCAGCGTACTTAAAAAGCCTGACACCTGTTCACCATGATTCTTGCCTTGGTGATTCAGTGATTTGGCGCCCCAATAAAAGAAATATTAAGCCTTGAGACTGACTAAGTACGCTGCCATGTTTTTGACATGTACACCACTCCCCACCTGTCAAAGAGCAGTAACTACCTCTGCCAAGCTTTAAGCGTAAAACAAACATCATCTTCCCTTGTTGTGATATGTAAATAGATGCATCATAAAAATGAATGCTAAGGGAGAGGGGCCAGTAGCCGCCCACCTTAACTTCACACATGTCAAGTTCATAGCTAAACATATTGGATTTCGATAATTGCTAAACATATTGGATTTCGACAAATTTTTTTGGGTTTCTCAATATGTGACTGAAGAGCTTAAAGCTATTCTTTCAGCTTCTGGCCACTTAGACATTTCCTTGTAGGACGTGTAATGTACAAATTGGTCGAAAAAGTGTCTTTTTAACATGTCGCGCCATACATGCGCAACAATGTGCCAGTAACCGCTCGCCAGCGCATTTGTACACTTGTCTTAATGTCATTGGTTAATTTATTGGAGTTGTGAACATGTAATGGTGCATTTGTGAACATGTACAAATGTTGTGAACATGTATTGGTGCATTTGTATTAATTTATTAGGTTGGTATTTTACATGTATTGGTTCTTTTTAAAATTTTAATTGAGAAGTCAAGTGCACAAAAACATAGCAGTTATTGAGGCGTGGGCGACAACTGGCCCTCTCCCTTACCTAAACAGAATTGCTTTAACTTTGCCCAAACTCTATTTTTCATATTTCAGTACCCCCTCTATTTTTCATATTTGAGTACACCCCCTACCTTGACTTGACTTCGCACAGTTTGAGAGGCATTTTAAGAATGATGATCTGCACATGCAGAGCTGCGCCACGCTGATGACAAATTCTTGCCTGCTTTGATTTTTCGTCATAGTTATCCTCATGAGATTCGTCCTCCAAAGCAAATAAGCCCCTCGTCAGGGATGAAATCGTGTTTGATCTTACTCATTCGTTCCATGACATTTCAAATATTTTTTTCTGTTAGATAGATATATAATGGAGGAACAAAACACCCATCAATAGTTCTAATTTAACCATTCTATTTAAATATCATTCATCAAACAGTCAACAATAGTAATTTTATACCTCATTCACAACAAAAATTGGTAAATATTTGTTCTATTTTAATTGGCCCAAATTATTTCACTATTAAAATGGATGATATTTAAAAAAAACCTAATTTAAGAAAATCTCATAGCCACTATATCAATTTTTTAACATCTGATTTAATATTATTTTTAGGCATAAAATTGATGGATAAGCATCTTTGTAATTGACTATTCTATGCACCCATCCCAAGCCTATGACAATCTTTTCTATGTATCTTAAGGGTTTAATCCATATGATCACCAAATTATTGGTGAACATATGGAATAAACTCTCAAGACAAGAAGACAACCTTGTCATAGCCTTGGGATGGATGCATAGACTAGTCAACTACAAAGAAGGCTATCCAACAATTTTATGCAACACTCAAAACAATCAATCATCACCAAACCATGTTTCTAAAAGATGACAGCCTTCTACTATTCAGTTGCATCATGTTTATATTGTGCATTACAAAAACTTTGGTTAATTTCTTGGTTAATGTATAAAATAGGAATTGTACTCAGTCATTAACCCTACATAAGCCAACAAACTGCCCCTTGTTATATCCAAGTAGAATGTATAAACTGACATTATGGTAATATGATAACATGTCATATAATTCAACTATAGGTGTAATACATGTATAAATGTGCATTTAAAATCAAATAATGTCAACATTAAAAAAATCTTTGATGGCATTCATATAAAGTGTTCAGCAATAATCAGAATTGGAATTTATTGTAATTGTGTAAAAGCATCTAAAGGATAGCAATGCTCTTAAAAACTTAAAAATATAAAATTGTAGACAAAGTATTAACTTTAAAACTTAAATTTTTATTAAATTTCTTTATTACGCTGAGAGCCGTTCTACACTCACAGCAAGGGCTGAAAGAATCAGATTCCCGTAAAAGATTGAGATTCCCATAAACAATTAAGATTGAGATTCCATGTAAACAAAATTCATAAAATGTGTAAATAAATAAATTTGTGGAAGCCAAATGGATAGATAAATAGAAAAACTTGGGGTGAAATCTTTATCGTTAAACAAATAAATAAATAAATTCGTGGAAGCCAAATGGATAGAAAAATATTGGGCAATTATGGAATGAAATCTTTATTACTTGAAGAATATGAAAAGTCTTGCAACATAGTCTCTTTAAATTAACTCATGTGAGCATATCAAATATTCTAATTGCAAGTAATTTATAAATGCCAACATTTATATTTGATTTATATTTGAAGAAGTAAACTTAGATAAATTGATTTACAATATTTCTAAAAAGCACTCAATATCAAATTTTGAAAAATGATAAATTAATAATTATATAGTGTAAGGTGTAAATTTATTTAGAATAATATGATATGAATATACTAAAATCATTTGTAAATATTTTTAAAATATATTTATTATATAAAATTTGATTTTCATTAAAAAAAATTAATTGTCATAAGAAAAACAATAATGAAAACTAAAGTGTAGGAAAAAAAAAAAACCTATGGATAAGATGGACCATCAAACTTAAGTCCTGATATGAATCCCCATAGATGAATGTACAGGTCCACATGGGCATCTTGTTTCTTTACGAGGTATCCTTTCGCTACCGCGTGGATATTCTTTCACGCACAAAGCATGAAAAGATAGTTGGCATGTCACGCACAAAGCATGAAAATGCATATATTGTGCTATAAAATGAAACACAACACTGGTCATAAAACAGTAGTTCTTTAAAAACTTATTACAATGGCGATGGAGATGTTCAATAAGGCAAAGCCCTACATTGCAATCATAAGCTTGCAGTTTGCGTATGAAGGGATGGCCATAGATACGAAGATTTCTTTGAACGAGGGAATGAAGACGAAGATTTCTTTGAACGAGGGAATGAAGGGTTTTGCTTTTTTTTGGAAAGGTACATATACAGTAGAGATTTTTTGGTTTGCTTCTTTACTATGTGTGATTAATTTATAGCTTGTCCCAATGAATTGAATTGCAGGAATTCGCGACCCAAAATCATTTTTCTCATATTTTTTCAGATTTTTGCTCTTGATTTGTTGGGGGTAAATATGAAAATTGTTTGCTCAGACGTTGTTCCAGAGCTGTGGAAGATATTGACGTCTCAGATATAGACGTCTCAGGAAGTTATGGAGCAGCACCAAGTTTGGCGGCGGCCAAATTTTAAAACCTTAAATGCAGAGATCTCTCATGCACTTTTCTGGGTTAACCTAAAAAATCTACCTCTAGAATATAGAGGGCAGGAAATCTTGAGGCTCATAGGGGACTCGGTGTTTTCCAAACTAAGGAAGATTTGCAGCCTCTAGTGGTAGATGATGGCATTAGAATTTGCATCCGTTTGGATATAAGGAAGGGCTTTCCTAAAACAATCACCTTACAACTCCGAATGAACATGGACTCAAGAAATCTGCTTTGAGGGCCATGAAATCAGATGCTCCAAGTGTGGGGGTCAAAACCACATCAATTGCAGCTCTGTTACAGTTACTAAGGCATGTTCCAAAAGAGTTTCCTTTCAAGAACCACTGGTGATCTCAAGCTCTCTTCCTACAGAGATAAGCTCGAAAAATTCCTTTGATATGGTAACCCCCTCAGATTTGGTTACTCCCTCCATGATTGATTGACAAAAGGGTGAAGGGTTTATACATTGCTGCCCTGTAGCCAGCAGTGAGTTGGCAGCAAAGGAGAAGGTTTCGGACCAAAGCTTTGCCCCTGAGGTCAGTTTTTGATGAATTCAGGGAATGGTAGGTACAGGGATTGCATATTATCTCCATGGATTGTGCATGAAGACAAAGGGGCCATTATTTGCTACTGCATTCATTCCATTAACTATGATCATACTACAATTATGGTCAGAGAATCTACTTGGGCAGGTATGCAAATTGTTTTACTTTAATTTTATGCATTGTAGCGTGCTGGGAGGAGTGGTGATAGTAATGGGATTGTATGCTGTTTTGTGGGGCAAAGTAAAAGACATAAAGCTCCCCCCTTCTGCTAGCTCGGAAATGCTTCTCAACAGTTATTCTCCTGAAAATTTGGATTCAGACTTGTGGGGAAGCTGTTATGAAATTGTAAACATGAATAGTTATGAAATTGAGGAAATTTAGTTGCACCAATCATGGAAGGTTGATGTAGATGATTGGAGTGCTAGAGGGTGGACGGTGAAATAAATCCTTTCAGCATGCAGAATTGATTTGATACGTCCATCGAATAGCACAATGGGATTGTTATGAGTGCTTTTATGAAATCTTGTCAGTAAGGAGAAGTAGTGGAATGTTTGGGAATACTTTCATATGAAAGGAGAGAACATCTATCTAAAGTAGTGGAATGTTTGGGAATACTTTCATATGAAAGGAGAGAATATCTATCTAATTTTATAAATCAACGGGAGCTGGGGATACTTTTTGTAAAAAGGGAGTGTACTTTTATGTAATATTCTACAATGAAATGGAGTTCGTTTTGTGGCTCCGTGAAATTTTGTTTAACCCCAATGCCCATCAACTATGTATTTTTATGTTTTTTAAAAAGGAATGTACTTTTATCTCATTTTTTAAATGAAATGGAGACATTTTGTGACTCGTAAATAAAAGTTTTTATTAAGAAAATTACAATGGAAGTAATTTTAAGTAGTTTCATACTGATTGAGTAGAAACATGATGGTATTATAATATTGTATTGAATCACTTAATTAATTATATTGTTTTTTATATATTTTTAAGTCTAAGATATATTTATAATATTAATTCATGTAAGTAATTATTCATGTAGAAGCTATGTTATTGAAATATCTATAAAAATAATAAAATGATAATGATAAATGAATATCATTAGTGTCATAATATTGTGTTTGTATATTAAGATATAATTCTTCCTTATTATATTAAACTATATTTAGGGGAGATAAAATAATAAGCTTTCAAATAATGTATTGAGAATAGTGAACACGATATATGAAGAGCATTGTTATTTAAAAATGAAAAATGAATATCATTAATGTCATAGCATAGCCATTGTATATTAAGATATAATTCTTCCTTATTATATTAAACTATATTTAGGGGAGATAAAATAACAAACTTTTAAATAATGTATTGAGAATGATGGCACCCACCCCCTTGTAGGCACCTAAAAACCCACTAAAATGAGCAAACAGATGGAAAAGGAGGAGTTGTGTTATTGTAAGGAACCTCACACAACCTTTACAGAGGTCTACACACATGTTGCAAGTCTAATAATTAGCTTTGGAGGCATAAAAACAACTGCAGAGACAAACTAAGTTGCTGCCAAAAATAGACTGTTGCTACGGGTAGCTGCACAATGGCTGTAGGTGACTATTTACAGTTTCAACTGCATAAAAGACTTGAAACTTGCCAAAAGAACCCAAACTTCTAGAACAACAAATTTTTATAATATTTCTTATAACCACGCACACACTGTGAGGCCAATTATTTTCACTTCCCTATTTTGATCGTTTACATTTTAGATGATGACATTATCAGACTTGAGAGACTATTATTTCCTTTATATAGATTAGATTATAGCTCCTGACTTATGGTTTGACATTGATTAGACATGTGGTGATTTGATTTGATCATATTTTGATGTTATGATGATGTTAGAATTATGAGATATAGATGTGATTTCAAGATTCCTTATGTGGATATATTATTTGATGATGATTATGAGACATTGGATAGAAGATGCAGTTTTAATATTAAATTATGATTGTAAATAATTTATGTTGTATGCAATGACATGAATTTAATTTCAGTTGCTTCGGCTATGATTATCCATGATGTGATTGACACTTGATCTAGTTGTGCAGAATGATATTCCCGAGCCATGGGAAATCGGAGGTAGTGTTCACAAATATGTTATTCCCTATAAAACCAATCCATTCCCAAGAGGGATGAGGATCACGTGTGATTGGATGTTGCTTGCGTGGATCTTAATTTATTTATTTTGGCCTAGTGACCCCTTTCTTAGTTGATTTATATCATGTGTTGTATATTTATAATTGTTTTACACCACTTGGTATTATTTTTATTTATGGGCCATTTAAAGTGAATTTATGCATCCCTAGGTGTACCTTAGTGTCCCAAACTTACCCTAGGTGGTAACCCTTGGGTCTAAGGTCAATTTTGACTAACTAAACCTTAGGGTAACTCACTTTTGGTCACTTTAAACTAGGGTTTAGTCAAAGTGACGAATTTTGAAATGGCTAAGAGTGGGAGATGAATCATACTTTGGGAAAGATCCATATCCCTTTCCAAAGTTTGGGGATCCCTTCACCAAGAAGACTTGGGAGGTCTTCAAGACTCCCAAGTGTGTGGGATCTCCCTCCAAGACTCTCACACATGTGTGAGAGCATCTTGGAGGGAGATGACTCTCTTGGAGAATAAGAGGATGCCATATGGCATCCCTTATCCTCATGGAGGCTTGAAGGGGATTGCCACCTCACCACTTGCTCTCTCACACATGTGTGAGAGCACAAGTGGATAAGGTGAGGGATAGAATGGAATTGGAGCTCACACTCCTCCCTTGCAAGTGGCATGGGACTTGCATGGGATGAGGAAGGAGAAGGTGAAAAGTGTCACCTTCTCATTCCTCAAGGCCAAATTGGAAGGCCTATATTATCTCCTCTTGGAGAGGAGTGTGGGGTTCTTCTTTTTTTGAAAATTTCTTTTATTCTTGGAGTTTTTGAGAGGAGAAATTTGGAGAGTTGGAGAAATTTTTGGGAAGCTTGGAGCTCTTCACCAAACGTGCTTCCATTTTAGGGATTTTGAAGGTAAGCTCCATGGCTATGGCCATTACCCCTTTTTGCTTATGTTTTCTTTTGTGTATATGGTTGCATATTATGTGGGTTGTTATTTTATTTTTGTGTGGGAAGGGTGTGGTGGGAGCACCTCCATTTTGGAGGAAAGGCTCAACTAGTCTGGGGTAGGGGAGAGTGAACCTCCTCGAGGTCATCTCCTTTGTGTTGCACTATTTTAGCCTTGAGGGCATCATTTGAGTTGGGAGCAATATGTGATTTAGCATGAGTGCCATAATGATTTTTGAGTTTGGTGGAAAATGTGTTTGGCTTGAGGCCTTGGGATTTTTGTGATCTTTGGAGTTCTCAGGGTGGCCTCTTGAGTTGAGGGGTCCACTTCCCTACCCCCTTCAAACTCAATTTATTGATTTTTGTTTGTGCAAATCCATGGGAGTGATGTTTTGTGTGTTTAGAAATTTCTTTTGTTGTGGTGTGTGTGTGCAAAACTGTGTGATTCCTACCTCCCCAGCTCGGGGGTGACCCACTAGTGGGTCTAAGGTAGGGAGGAGGGCATTCCCTCGTAGCTTGGTTCCCCATTGTTGTGTTGTTTATTGCAGGTTTATAGTTGAAGAAAATGGAGCTTGGTGAAGTCCATTTTGGTGTTTTGTCACTCATTTTTGGTTGGTTGTTTGTGAGCCAAGGTCTTGGAGGCCTTAATATATTGTTGTCAAAATCTTTGTGCCCCCCATTGATATTTATTGTTGAAAAGAGTTTCAATGTATAATATTTTTTATTGAGTTTCCATACATGTATTATGTTGCTGTTGGATTTATGTGAGTGTGGAAAGCTTACAAAAAAAAAAAGTATAGTTGTTGCCTCTTGTATCCAAAAAAAAAATTACCAAAAATGTATATGTTGCAGTTTTGAAGTTGTATGTTAAAATAGGAAAGTAAATAAATCAATGCAGGAGAAATAGGTCTGGAAACAAAATAAATGTGTAGTACCCTTATTTCATCTTTCTATTTAAAAAAAAAAGATATGAGAAATCTGGTATTTTGCAATTTGTTGTCAACAAAAAAGAAAAGAGTAATCTATTTAATTTTATTTTCAAGAAAAAGGTATATGCTGTTGTTTTCTCATAAATCTTCAAATCTGAATATTATGTTTTAGAATAATATGACTGTGTATAAATGAATAAACTTAACCATCAGATTTATTTTTATCCCGTTAGGAGGAATGGGCTTATATATATATATATATATATATATATATATATATATATATATATATATAAAAGTCATATAAATCTTTGTTTTAAGGATATAATTTTTAAATTACCATTGAAAGAAAAAGGACTTGTATATTGCAGCATATACACTATATATATACATAATATTAATTACAAAATGTTAAAATAAAATATAAACTAAGTAATATCAATTGTCTTATATACATCATAGAAAGGATGGGATGAAGGAGTGAAGGGCCGAACCCATTCAGGGTTCACTGTTGTTGCTTGTTTTTTTAAAAAATTATAGGTGGGTTGGGATGGCGGCAATGACCGTTGCCCCAACCCTTGTGTGCCCTTACAATGGGTGGGGGATGGTCCCCCCACCCACCTTCCACCATACGGTGGGTGGGGGGTGGGTGGGTGGATCGCCCCCCCCACCCCGTTTGCCTTTTATAAAACTTCAATGTAAAACAAAAAATAATGGCCGAGGGTTGCTGTGTACCGACAGCACCACTGTGAACTGCGGCCCTCTCACCCCCTCTAACAGCTGAGCTGACCCCTATGCTAAGCGTTCCATAAATTTTAACCTGCAAATAAATTTTATATATATTACTTTCAAAGATTCCTTAAGACAAATTTTATGCATACCTCCAGATTTATTACAATAGTATATATATGTTGTATATATAATTATATATACATACACCGAAATGTGTATATATATAAATAAGAGACCCTACTGTATTACATCGTATATACTTCTATGTGAGGTAACACCATGGCTACCAAGCCATTGTAATAGAAAATCCAACCTGCAAGTGAGACAAGAAGAAAGAAACATAGAAGAACAAAAGTGAGAAGAGAAACCAAAAACATGAAGAGAAAAACAAAAAAATAAGATAGGGTTTCCATAAGGAAACTAATAAAATAATGTTAGGGCAAACTCTTGTTGGATATAATAAAATAATAGATTAGGGTTTTGTTGGTTAATAGATTTGTCTTGTCCTAAAAAAAATGTTTTGTTCCGAATCTATAACCCTTTCTTTGAGAACAAATGAGTTAAACAACAAATGAGTGAACTATCAGGGATAATTCCTCTCTGAATTAAGGTACAGCTCCCTTTAAAATCTTCAATGAATTCAAACTACTTTAATCATTCAGACACACTTTTAACCAGAAAGTGTTTAAGGCAAACTAACATTCATACATCACCATGCTATGAATGCGGTATCTTTCCTCCATATAACATTATTTAGTGATAGAACGCACAGATTCTATCCTCAACAATAATCAGACATATAAATATGTATATTACTGAACCAGCAAAAGATAAAACACATATGATGAGTTATCCAATGAAAGAATAATTACCACTTGAAAGGAGAGTTCACACAAAAACTCGATTTCAAATACTTAAACACACAGATTTAAGTATGCAACAATCATTTCTTATTTTTCACTCACAGATGAAAATCTTTCAAACAATCATCACATTTATTGTAAAAAAAAAAAGAAGTTCAACTCTAAAATTCTCTTGTCTTCTTCTTCACTATTCTATATATCAGTTTTAACAATTAAAAACATATATATATATATATATATATATATATATATTTACCCTAATTAACTGTTCTTTTAAACCCAGAGTTAAAACAAACTCTGACCCATACAGGATTTAGTTTCTTACAAGCTCATTAAAAGACAAAGTTTTTAAACATAATTTCAACTGAATAACTGAATAAAGAGATTGCGTAAGCAAGATCAAGACTGGGACAGCGGATTGGAATCTCTGGATTTGCTTTGTTCTGCTGAGGAGACACATTGCGCCTTCTATTCCTGATGTGCAGTAACAAATTCCTGGATTTTTGAGAAGTTGGGGATGCCAATGTGTTTAACCCGTGCTTTCCAAACATCTTTCTCTCTTCAAATTTTTTCCACTTTTTCCGCGTGCTCTGGGAGTGCATCGACACAGAGGTGAAGAAGTGATTCTACTTTTGAAATCTGAGAGAAATACTCAATTAATAGGTTATCATTTTCTTTAACGAAACTGATTTTCTCTCTGAAGGATTGAACCACAGTATCGATATCCTTCTTTGGCTCCCCATCATCTTTTATATATTTCACATCAATACATTGTAAGTCATGTTGTAAGGATTGAGTGAACTTAGTTATTTATTTGATCATTTTTGTAAATTCAATTCGTCCTTGTCTGGATACTGAGTTTCTCCATTCGATATTTCTCTTGCTTACATACAATATATTATCATTCAAACTTGTCAATTTTTTCTTTGATAAAAACTTCGTTACCCCATACTTCTGAACATCAACAATTTGATTTATCACATTCATCCATTTTCCTTCCTCTTTTTCCCATGAAGCATTCTGTGTTTTCAAATCTTCGATGGCAGCCATAGTCTCATCATATATATTCTTTAATGCCTTAATGTATTCCGTACCCTTCTAGATAATGCTATCCAACCAATCATCAAACACCTTAGTCACCATTTTGTTTCTATGTATCTGATCTAGCATTTTCTGGTTGACCAGAGATTTTGGGTCAAAAGACAGAGGTAGTTGGGAAATAGGTTGTGGATTTGGATTATGAATGGCATCGATATACTCTACCATTGATCGTAAGGTCTATTTCAACTCCCTCTTATCTTTTTCATCCTTCTAGGTACGGTTGACTATCCTTTTGGTAGATGCTTCAAGATGATGCAAATCCGCGGCATGTGATGCAGTCCCAAGATCTATTTTTTCTATTGTGAAATCTTGAACTGTGGGATCTTGAACTTCCTCATCAGTTGTCGGCCGGGTTATTTTTGCACTCTAGTTCCCTGTATCAGGGTCAATGTCCACCCTGGATGTTGTTTTCATCTTCTTGGATCTAGGAGTCTTTCCTAGACACTTGCTAACTATGTCCTCTAATGGCAATGAAAATGGAACTATTTTTTTTATCACTGATTGAACTTTCCAACCATTTGGGTGCAAGGAATGGAACTTCTTTACCAGGATTTAATTGTTCAGAAGGCACATTTGATATCACCATCAGATCGGCAAAATCTGAAGTAACCTTTGCTTGTTGATTTGCATTAATCTCCTCTGCCATTGGCGGATCAAACCCTTTATCACTTGTTGCTTCTCCTGAATCCTCTTCAGAGTTTAAGTCCACAACTATTCTTTCAGAAATCTGCTTCTTCTTCCTACTTTTAGTTCTTGATCTAGTGGCACGAGGAGGTAGAATAGTTGTAAGGGATTTCTTGGACTCTTTGATGACAAGACCCCTTCTAGTTTTTGGCTTGGGAGTACCTACATCACAGATAGTAATAAGCTGATTAGAAGAGCTTATTGGAGACGGTGATTCAAACATTGGTGCACATTGTTGGGAATCTTCATTTTGAACTTCCTTCAGTCTACATTTCCTCAACCATTTCTCAGTTCTCCTTATTACCGGGAGGGTTCTAACCTCAATCCGATCCTCTTCATCTTTATTCCAATCAATTTCTGGAATAGGTAATTGTTTTATTTGTTCAAATTAAGGATCAATCACCTGTTCCTCATTATCAACTATTCCAGAAATATTCATATTTAAATTGAGGGTAATTATTTGCCCTAAGGAGAACCTACACCAAAGCCTCTTTCTTACTTCAAATTCATCTGAACAATCCTCCCAATAGTCCTCCATTTGAGGAATGTGTGAAAATCCTGTTCCAAAATCCAAATTGTCCCAAGCAAAACCTTTGTTGTCAAATTGGGGTCTGGCACTATAGTACTGAAAATTGAACTTTTCAGGCCCACTTCTAAATTCAAAGCATCAGAAATTGACTGGCATGAATAGTGTCCAAGTTCGACAGGAAAAGATATATGAGATTCTTTCTTCATTGGGAATTTCTTATCTACATGGGCCAACTGCCTACACACTTCTATCAATACAAAGCAGTCAAAAACATACCTGGGCAGCTTCACGGGTTCGCCATCAAAACCACCAACTCTGATATAAATAAATTTGGGAAACTAAATAGAGAAATTACCATAAATATTGGTTAGCTACATAGCTTCATCGAACATTCTCTTATTGATATTGTCTGCCAGTTCATAAATCATTCTTCCAGTAAAAACATCATTAACTCTCCTATAATTCTCATAACAATTTTGCATCTGTAATTGTGAATAATAATCATAAATTTTGCTATCCTCAACCAAGGGTGCATGAGGTAGCCCTCCCCATTGTCTTGTAGATACCATGCAATAAAAGAGATATGAGGACATATAAAAGTCCTTATTCCCCAAATAATTACTCAGACCCTAATGCAAACATTCGGCTATAATTTCTGACCAATCCAAATATTGTTCTCCTTGGAGGATCACTTGGATGAAGAAATACATCCAGTCTTCCCAATAAAATGCCTGAGAACTGCCTTTTACCCTATGTAACAATACCATGATGTCTTTAATTTCTGGTATCATATGTTCTCTGGTTAATGCCCTGGGTAGTCTCGAACCTCCTTTTTGGAATTTCAGTAACCAATTTCTGGTAATTACACTCCTGTAGTTTGCTTTCTTTAACGAAAAATGACCATAAGAGGAAGTAATACCGAGGTCAGAGTATGGCTCCTTGGGTGGGATTTTCATTACTGCCATTAGGGTTTGTCTATTGACAGGTAATAACACATTTCCATCCGTAGTTCTGATACACCTATTTTGGGGGTCGTATCTACTCATGCATTCCAGAACTAATTCGGGACATTGTACCACCACAGGAAAAGCCGCAGGTTCGACTAAACCACTCTCTGCTATTTTCTCCATCATAGGAGTTGACATAGGATTTTTAACCCTCTCCTTAAAGTCTTCTAAATCATATTGAGCCAAAGAGGTATCCCCAAATTTGGGAAGAGAACAAATAAGGCTTGAACCATGTTCAAAACCAAAATTGGTAGATTTCATTGCTACAGACTGGATAAATGTAGTGGAAAATGTTTTGAACTTCTTTAATAATACTAGAAACACAAAATGATGCTCCTTTCCAACAAAGTAATGGAATCAGCTATAGGAAAAGTTGAACTCATCTTCAATGGATCAGAAATTACTGTCAAACTAGGCAACAAAAATCTTATACCTCCATCGTTGTTCTCCTCTTGCATCACCTTGTGTGTTTACTGTTGAAATTGGCTTGTTCTTTCTCGATAAATGCATTAAATCAGGTCGAATAATTACTAGCTCAAATAATTCATGTTGAAAACGCTTGATAAGACATGAACTCTGACATATGCATTAATTGCAAGCATTTCTCACACACGACCTTGATGTGTAATTATTACTCGTAACCTTTCGAAAGTTAGAACTTTCCGCTTCATAATATGTTCCGAATACATTTCCCTCTAAATCTTTCGCAAGTTTTTGACTTAAAGAAGGCTTCTAGTGGTGCCTGCATGAGTATTCAGGTTTTGAGCATTTTAATATGCAGGCACCTTCCCAAAAGTCCAAAAATTTCTAGAACACTTTCGGCCTCTGCAGTAGAAAAAATGCAAGAATCAGTTGAGGTGCAAGTGTCTTTGTATATACAAGGGTGTTTGTATATACATGTAGATCGAATGTACATTGGCGGGCTTGCAAAAATCTCCATCAACCTTCAAAAAATGGTGATAAATGAGTTGTATGCATTTTTAAATGCATATTAGGTGCATATACAAGGGGGGAACCTTCCATAGATTCCCAGGAATATTCGTTGTTTGCATATTGGGTTGCATGTCTATTTGGTTTGTATGTTTAGACATACAACAGTTAGATACAAAGAAAAGATACATTGCAGGTATATTCCATGTAAGATTCCTGCTTGTATATAGGGGCTTGTATGTCGCTGGTGCATATGCAAGGAAAATATACAAGGGCGCAGATGCATTTGCTATAGTGGCAAGGGGGAGATACATGCGGCGGGGTCCACAGACATGCAAAGGTCTTTGTATCTCTGAGATATAAGCGAATTATATGATGGGCCTTGTATATTCCGCAACAGTGCAGTGAAGGTGCATTCAATGGGGCCCGCAGGTGTATGCAAGTGGAATTGTAGATGTTCAACATATAAGGGAAATATGCATTCATCGCATATTCTCTGAAGATTCCTTGTTTGTATGTGCAGGGGGAATGTACATTGAAAATTATACAAAGGCTTGCGGCATGCAAAGTGAACAGTGCAAAGGAGAGAGAAAATGGTCAGGCCCACCGGTTGTATGTGCATTCGTTTGTATGTTTGCACATACAAGCCAATATACGAAGAGGAGATATGCATTCTGGACCCGAAGGAGGAATAAAATGCAGTGAATAAATATTTCAGGTCCGTAGGTTGTATAAGGCGCTTGTATATGCTGATATACAAGCTGATATGCAGTGAAGGAGATACAAGCTGGACTTCAAAAGGAGGTACATTCTGATGCATAAAAGTTTCAGGTCTGCCTTGTATGTTGAGCAGTTGCGTGTATATGCATCCTGCATATACAAAGATTTAAAAAGGGATTTGTATATGCATTCAAACATGCATATACAAGGGGCGAAAAGGTAAAATGAAGGAAGAAAAGATTAGCGATAGAAAGTTAAGGTGCCTACGTGGCACAATATCATTGGCTGGCAGCTCTTCATGCACGTTTTGCGACCGTTGATCCCAGTGATGAATTCTTTGATCGACAGCCTTGTTTTGAGCCCGCAGCGAAGGTTTTTTCCTGAGTGTTTAAAGTTATTTTTTGAGCGGGAAAACAACAGAGGCACGTTGTTACTACATTTCAAGGAGGCTGCAGGTAGATGAAGCATTGATGGTAGATTGTGAAATGAAGTATGGGTGAGGCGACAGGTGAACTACCAGGCTTACGAAGAGAACCTTCATGCGACGGCATGGATCCCGATTCCATCTGCTCATTCCTCTCTATCTCCCCACAACGTTGAATGTTTTTGAGTGCCATTCCTAATGCATTGTATCTGGCAAATTTTTGATTTGCCTTATAATTAATGTGTTGAGTACACTTCCTTGTTGTATAAAGAGGACTGTGTCACTCATATTTGGTTGTTGAAGACTTGGGCAATTTTTTGTGTGAATAACAAAATACAGAGCATTTTTTGTCTGTTTTTATCTCTATGGAGTTTATGTGTTGCATCTAAGTTGTATCTTGCACATATATTCAATTTCTTGTCATTATATATGAAAAATGCTTCTTGCATGTGTTTTGTTGTCTGTCTCCACTTGTTGTATGCATCTCTTTTTCTGAATTTGGTTGCTAAGGGTTTCTCAAATTCTAGAATACAGATTTATGTATTGCATACTTGATCTCTAACTTCCATTTAAGGAGTGGATTAAACTGTTTTAGGTTAAGGTATGGAGAAGAATGTATGTCAACTGGGATATCTGTAAGTATGGGCAGTTAAATACTTATCCTTGG
Organism: Cunninghamia lanceolata; assembly: GCA_027924645.1. Lineage (NCBI taxonomy): Eukaryota > Viridiplantae > Streptophyta > Pinopsida > Cupressales > Cupressaceae > Cunninghamia > Cunninghamia lanceolata. The sequence continues at coordinate 2,738,901 of BSBN01000007.1, forward strand.
GTGGTGTTTGTAAGGCAAATACCAGTTCTAACCCCTTGAAACTTGAATGACAGTTGCAAGCCATTCTTATGTATACGTCTAGTTGACTCCTTGCCCTGGGATAAGGCACCGGTCTGTTCTTGTGAAGTAGTTATGATCCAAAACCCCCTGTCTTGCATCCAATCCATCAAACTAATCATTCCATTATCCCAACCTGTTAGTTGTAGGAGTAGGATTAGGAACCCCTGCATACTCTCATCTTTAACCAGACACATATGTCCAAGAATGTGCTAATCTTGTGATTTGTCACACAAATCTTGGTCCTAAAATGAGAGTATTCTGCTTGTTATCACAAAGCTAAATCTTAATGTCATTGGGTGAGTCAAAGTGTCAAATCTTTAGCAAATAGGGATACCCCCCTTGGTGCGGCAGAACCAGAAGTGAAGGGGAGGTAGCTCACGTAACCTCCCATAATCTATTGGCCGAATCTGCCCGTGCATTGGAACTGGCAAACCCTCTGCCGATTCAGAGAAAATAACCAACAGCTTCAAGGAAAATGAGACTATAGTGAGGGAATGTTGAACCTTTGAACTTCTGATAATGAGGTTCAACTCGAAGGTTCAAAGATACAAAATGAGTTACACAAAGGGATCAAGAACGACTTTTCAAGGAAACATTGAATTTTGAACCATTGAACTGTTGAACTCTTGAACTATGAAAAGGGTTCAAGTTCGAAGATTCAATTCTATAGTAATTTCATAAATAAGACGACAGGCGGATGTATTTTAGAAACAAAGAGCCAACTTAAGAGACAAACACATGACCAATAAGGGAAGATGGTAAGTCAATTTTTTGCTGAGGAAAGGATCACGAAAAATTGAATAGGGGTGAATGAAAAGGTAACAAGTTTGAATGGGTGAGAGGGAATTTAGGGGTTTCTTTTAATTTATCTTCTTTATTTATTTTTATGTGCACAGGAATTTATTTTTCCCTCTCTTTTGCTTTGGGATCATTTTTGGTTGTTTGACTTTCTTTGTGTTGATTTTTGTTGATTTAGAATTATTTTGGAGTAGGATTTTAAATCTCTTGTGTAATTTTTATTGTGGGGGTGGAATGTTTTTATTTTAATGGGATGCCTTATCCCTTGGTAAGTTATTTATTTTGGTGTTCATTTTAATTAATTGTCGGTTTAAATTAATGTGTAGGGAAATTCCCTTTATTGAACTTAATTTTAATATTAATTTTATCAATTTTATTTCAAAGGGGATATTTTATTTTGTCCTCTCTTTAATTATTTTAACGTGAGTTAATTAATAAATATAATTGTCAAGATTATATTTATTAATGGACTTAAGTTTTGAGTTTTAATTTGATCATTTATTTACTTCGATTTTTATAATTTTGTTGAGTGATCAAAATTATTTAACCATGGAAATTTATTCAATTTTCCTTATGATTATTTATTTCAATTTGTGCATTAAATTTTAGAGATTTTTCTTTTTCAAAATTTTTATATCAATTATTGAAAACGCGTTATGCTGTCAAATTTTTCCTAGATTTTAGGGTTTCTTTTCATGGCACTTTCGTAACATCATTTAACCACTCCATTTCTTCATGCGACCATCATATCATCAGAGGCATTTTTTTTTCAAATTTATTATTACATTATAGTTAGGGTTTGACCTCGATTCAATCAAAATCATCTCTTTCACCTAGGAAACTTAGGGTTTCGAACTAAAACCATTCTAACCCTAGGAGCGGTGCACATCGCGTCGCATACCCCATAGTCAACTTTCATCATGTAGGGGATTGTGTAGGTAGACGCACTTCCCTGAATATGAATGACATGTTTACGCCTTACGCGTATTGCCACCGAGCACGCAGACGCGTGTGAGGGGGTACATGGGGACATGCAGAAAAGTTTTTGGTAATTCGTGTCATGACCACATGATAATGTGGACATGACATGTGTGTTGTGTGTTGTGACCGCATGAGAAAAGTGGGCATGACACACACAAGGAATAGTAGCTATGAAAAGGAAAGATTATATTAACTTAAAAGTTCAACTTCTTACACACTTTTATATGCATTTACATAAATATTTGCGGAATAAACACCCTATGTCATTCCTCTTTCTTTGCTTTTGTCCTCTTGTTATCTGCTACAAGTCTCTCTGACTACTACAAAACATTCATTTTTTGTTGTCCTCTGATATTCCCTGTTATCCTCTTCTATTCTCTTGTTTTTGTTGTTCTGGCCTCTTCTTCCTTTCCTCTCTTCTCTGTTTTTCTATTGTTCTATTCTTTATCTCCAAACTGACTAAAATCTAGAAGCTTCTTGCCCAAAAATCTCTGAAAATCCCACCTAAAACTGCTACAACATTCAAAACCCGTCATAAATTCCTCCACCTACTTGCTAATCCAAAGTTCAATAAATAATTATGATATATGATTGCTTCACATGCAACTTACAAATTTTACATATTTGTTAAGTATAAATACAAATGGTCACTTTCCTTGTGACTACAACATGTTTCAATTTCTATTTACATAATAAGTAATTTTTTTGTGACTACAACTGTAGGAGAGAGAGAGAGAGAGAGCGCATCACCCTGGTGCTTTTCCTCCAACCACAGACCAGCGATCCCCCACACACCTTCTATCTAGAAGTGGCCCTTCCCTTCACAAGAGTATAGATAATGTGAATCAACTGGTTCCTTGTGCCATCTAAAAACTAGTGCATTGTCCTAGCTATTAACAATTGGGTTTACAACTCTAGTGATAGCTCTAGCTATGTATAACCACTCTGATTGTTTAGCTATCTAGTACATAGTGAAATGACAATGCAAGTAGTGACTTTTGGATTACTTTGACCAAAGTTTCATATAATAAGTCGTATGTTCACACACTCTTTTCTTGACTTGCAGATTACATTATTATAATTTAGTAAATAATATATATCCACATATTGTGACTTGTTAACTCAATACTAGTCTATCTGACTTAGAATATTCCCTTATTTGAGTACAAGTATAAGATGAGAGCTTAGGTGACTTATAAACGTACAATGAGCCCCTGACACAAAGGGTACTCCCCTCTCACAAAATACATAACCAATTACTCACACCACACCATCACTCATAGACATATCCTCTATTATCATCAATCAAAAGATATTATAAAGATTGCAAACAATAGCTACCAATGCACTCAGAGTTCTATTCTTATTCGAAACATAAATTCACATATCTGTAAACAATTATTTACATTATTGGCCTTCCATGGCCTCTCCCACATGCACAAAAACATTTAGTTTTCTTTCTCTATGGCAGCGGACTCATTGCCATATCTCCTTCTTCATCCCCAGATGGTCACACCACTCAGGCACTCACCAAGTACCTTATTTTCCCCTTCACTAGTGCTCTCCACACCAAAAATAGTTCTCTCTCTTCCCTCTTTCTTGTGCCTTTCTTCCTTTCCTCTACCTTACTTGGCGCTACCAATCAATATGGATTTATAAGTTTTAATGAGCCTCAAGTGAGGTGTTTCAACTTCTCCTTCCATGCAGTTCACGCCTCCCATATTCCTTATGCCTTGGGTCTAACCTGCATAATAAAAAAAGAATCAATTCATTTCTATCACAAGGTATAAGGCATAGCGTCCCTTCATTCGCTATATGGGTGGCTTCTTTCCATTTTGTATGTTTTCAACGACCCCATCTAATATCATCCAATTTATCTTTATATGGCTGAAACATTCCATAAATTCTAGGGCAGGATCATTATACACATATTTCTCTTTTATGGATTATGTTCTCTATTTTGTGTTGAGCCACCTCATCCAAGTTGTTCTCTCTCCTTTTACACAAAAATCTTCTCTCTTCCCATCAATAGGATATGAGTCGTCACCTCAATACTCCAACGCAATATCAATTCCAAGTTAAATTTTGAACTGGTAGCAAGCTTTTAAAGTTACGTGCAACTCCTCCATGTAGTTGACTAGCTGCCACTACCATGAAGCTTGCATTAGAAATAAAATATGGAATATCTAAGTGGAAGATAGAATCACACTTCTACTAAGGTAAAATTTGATATGCAAAAACATAACAGCCATCCATGGTGTCGCCTAGTATTGTCAACAAATGAAGTCATATATACTGATCCAGACATAAAACCATTGATCTCCCAAAAGTAGGTAAAGGAAATAGATTTTTGAATTGGATTTTAGGTTACTGAGTTCCCTAAATCAAGTCATTCAACTCACCATACTAGATACACATAACTCTACATACTCCACTGTTATCACATTTCATCAAACAAGTAACACATTGCCATTCTACTTCCATAAATGAATACAACTAAGCATATCAATAATGAATGTCTAGCAACTTGAGCCATGAATAATGTCCTTTGAATTTGGACAAATAGATTCTTGAAGGGAATTACTAAAGAACTTGCAAAAGGGCACAATGAATGCCAGAAAACTTGCAGAGATACACATGTCAACATTACCTAGCCTCCTACCAAACCATTCTACGCCAAGCTTCATGGAACTCAAGATTTTAAATTTTCTCCAATCTACCAATGTTGATCACAAAATAATTATATCTCCAAAACCTGGAAGGATCTGATCACTAAACCTTCACCACTAATTCTAGAATTCATTCAAAAATATGCATGTAAGAGTGTTTGACATAAAACCTCACCAATTTCACTAAATAATTGTTTTCGCAACAGTCACCTATTGTGTACTGAAGTCCAAATACGATGAATATCAATTCAACCAAAATATGATCACACCACGTATCCCCAATGCTGTGAGATGCCAATCAAGGCCATAGACACAAAAATTAAAAGAAAATAAAAGTGAATTTTTTTTTGGTGATGTCGATTGCTTGTTCACCTAGGATGCACCTGCGACAGCCCCTCTTTGCATCCTTGCAATTTCAAGTCTATGACAACCTGTCATGCTACTCAAAGACTTGTCAACCCATTTCCATGCTCTCTAATATACATATTATATATTCTCAATATTTTCTTGACTTTGTCAGTAAGACATTGCTCTTGACATCTATAGACTTCTAAGACTCTTTTCTCTAAGATATATATGCCTTAGTCTATGATTACATTCGACTATTTCCTTTCATTAATAACAAACATAAGACTATTTATTGTCATTGCAAAATAAAACACATTATGAAAACTATTGACCCATCTTAGCCAAATCTAGAGATTAGACTCCTCTTTATCCATAATAAGAGTGGTATTGGAAAACTCTTGATTTCACAACACAAACTTCTGGTTATATTATAATAATGAGTTCATTTATACTCTAGTCTTTACTAGACTTAAAGAATTGAGTGCATACTCACATAGTTTGATAAATCAAGATAGGTTTTTACCTTAGATAGCTTTATTAATTCTATTATATTAAATCATTCATTGAACATTCTTCTATTCTTAGCTTCTTAGTTCAAAATATATATACTCTTTTGAAAATACTTGAGGTAAATTCTCATTCAAGATTTAATCTCAATGATTAATCTCAATGATTAATCTCAATGATTACTATCATTCAAGATTTAATTCTCATTCTACTAACCGGTCATGGTTTTCTATTTGACCTTTACATAGGTCTAAATCTTAAAAGTTTATAAGAATATCTAAGCAACCTTTTGGTCTTACAACTTTCTTAATCAATAAAAGATTTAAATTTTCAAGATATAAATACTATCTTTATCAATGTTTTCTAAGTGATTCAAGTGATTTTCTATCATTGTTTCTACGTGATTCATGTGATTTTCTATTACTGTTCTTTATATATGTTTTTGTGATAGTCTATCACCATAATATATTTGATATATGTGATAAACTATCACTATAATCCATATGTTATGAATGATGTTCTATCACTATGAATAATATGTATTAAGTGCTTTACTATCACTATGTTATATACAAATGCATATCATAATTCACTACCTTTGTGATACATTTGTCATCATGTTTCACTATCTCTGTGATACATATATAGTATTGTGGTTCACTGTGTTGTGATAAATATGATAACATGTTTCACTATCTTTGTGGTTTATAAATGATACCGTGATTCTCTATAATAAGATAAATGTATTAACATGTTTCACTATCTCTGTGGTATACATATGATATCGCGTTTCTCTACTTCTGAGATTTATACATGTTATCATAATTCTATATCTTTATAATATACAAGTATTACACAGAATTCACTATTCTGTGATGTAGAATACAAAGGTTTTACATGATATACATAACTGTATTGATCATAAAATGAATGATATTTCACTGTACCAACAACTAATGATAATAAGATTAATATCACCACTCACTATGGTTAACATGATAAGATTATACTACAATAATAGTAGAGTTTTAAGACAGTAAAAATGTTGTTTCTTCTTCCTATGTTTCGCATACTAAGAATAAAACTTCAATATATAACTTGAATTCAATCATTTTTATTAAAAACTTAGATACACGATCACTTCTGTAATGCCCCCTCATTTTTGGCTTGTGATAGTTGTTAGTTTTACATTACTCTTGTCTAATCTGAGACAGTTGTTAGTTCTTCCTTTGCATTCAAAAAGTTCTGAGACATTTAGATTATTAGGCCTATGGTTTATGCTTATTTTGATCGTGATAGACTATGTTCGACTGATATAGTTCTGACATGTGGTATGAGTTTATGATGACATTGTTGTTATTCCAGTTACAATGAGATGGACATGTTTAGGGATGGTATAATATTATCATGTTTTATGCATCTGATTTTAAATAGAAATGATTATAGACTTGATTCAGAGCGGGGACAGTGTAGTACTACTTAGTTCAAGCACCCTACTACGCCGTGATTCTCTAACTCGGTGTGTGTTTAATAATTATTTAGTTGATCATATAAAACCCATCGTTCTTATGCAGGTTGCAGGTATCGGGCCTTGACTTCACCTGACTTAGCAGGTCTGAGCGGGCCCTTTCACCAATGGATAACATTGATGGGAGATAACATGAGGCTTGCCCTAGGTCAGTTTCATTTTCAGTTGGTGGTCATGAGTTTTGTTGTCACCTTATGGTCTTTGCCCCAGTTATGGTCGTCATTGGTATGCTTTGGTTTCAGTCTTTGTGTATTGGTCGGAAACAAATTTATTATTATAATAATACTATTAATAGCATTTTTATAGTCAATATTTATTAAGCTAGGAATATGTTTAAGTGATTAAATTATTGATTTTAATGAATTCTAGTTAGATATTGTCAAAAGTCATGGATAATATTTTACGATTAATACTATATGGTAGTTTGAAAATATTTTTTTAACAATTTATTGTTAAGTGTTGTCGGATGAGAATTTGATTCAATTCGGGAGAATCTCTCTATCAAGAAAATTAATTGCCTTCTATTTTAGTGAGAGTAGTGGGATTCTGTAGCAGATTTTGGAGTCATGGGAATTAATGGTCTTTGCTTATTTTTGGTTGATGGGAGTTATTTGTGGGGAGAGGTTTTCCAGAGAGGGGGAGAAGATTTGGGAGGATTTTTGCAGAGGAGGAACGGGAAGAAGGAAGAAAAGCAAAAGGGTAGAGGATTCAAAGACTTGGGGAAAAAACAATTCCAGGTATGTTAATTAAATCAATGGATTCGTTATTGTTTGTGTTAGATATGTATTCGAATGTGTATCTCCCTTGCTCTTAAGTCGTTTGCCTGCAACAACTCTTTTAATCTTTTTATAACTACACCGCATCAATTTTTTTCCTGTTGAGTGTAACAAAGCACATTCTTTTTCATCCATGACGATTTTGTAAATACCTTGGTCATAAAATTTATCCTGGCTCAAGCATCAACCCTTGCCCTCCATCTACCATCTCTTTCCTTTAATTTTTTTTCTACTTGTTTTCTTCCCTTCATTGTTGTGAAGTTTGATGTTAGGACTTTGGGCCATTTTATGGAAGTTATGAGCTCTTTATATTTTAATTTAAGATGAACTTTCAAAAATCTCAGGCTCACCATTATGTTTTAGACAAACCTTCTCTTTGATGTTCGCTTTCCCTTCAGCCCTTCACAAGTTTTGTTATCTGTTATACTTTCCTAAGGTATCTTCTCTTGCCATGCTCGCCTGAGTTGAAAGCTCAACTGCTTGTAAATTGTATACTCACCTAAGTTATTTGCATAACCGATTTAAGAATTATTATGCTCACCTGTATTAAAGCTTCTTTAGCATGCGTGTGGCTAGACTTGCCTGAGTCGTTCACTTTAAAACCCTTTATGCCTTCCTCAAATCATGATTTATATGCTCGCCTAAGTCATTTGCCGTGTTCGCCTGAGTTAAAGGCTTCACTGGCTCGCCATTGAAATAATCATTTGTGTTATTGCTCTAAACCATTCTTTCTAGCAATGGTTTTCCCTCTGAAATCTGTATGAAGATAAATTGAGAGTTAAATCTGCTTAGAAGACACTGGAGGGTTTTGATGGCTATCTCAGAGCTATGCTAATATTGTATATTGGTCCTCACCCTATTATCCTACCTGTCAAAATTTCTAGCGGGGGAGTAGGCGTTAAACCTAGATATATGTTTTCTTTTGAGCCCCCTCTACAATAATAATTTAACTTTCAATTTATACATGGTAGCCATTTTGTAGGAAAAAAAAAGTGGAATTCATTGTTTTGCCTCTACCTTCTTCATTTCCCGTACGGCGTCAATTGGGGCACTGTGGCAAGTAACACAATTATTTCAGATCACCCTATTGTTAGTGTTAAATCCTTGAAATTGTAATTTATCCTTCTCCTCGTATAAAAGCGTTCCTTCCGTTACATTAGCATTCGGCTTCCCATATCTACTTTTTAATCAATTTTCTCAACCTCTCATTTAATCCTCTAAGAATTGTTTCAATTCACCCTTATACAAATCATTAGGAATAGAAATAGCGCCATTACTAATTCTACCAGTTAAGTGTCTCTCTCTATAGCATTTGCTTATGTTGAAGATCTATAGTTTTGGGACCATAATAGAAGGTTTCAGATAAATTTCCTTTTTTTTTTGTAATTATTAGTAATATATGTAACTTTCATTTAGTTGATATTTTGGTTAAAACATTAAAACTACCTTAACCATTTTTCACTCAGAGATAAAACTTGGTCAATCCCTTTTATATAGCTATGATAATTATCTATTGAGATATATATTTATCAATTTATATTAGAACATTTATGAACCTTAATCTTATCTTGCTGTGATGATATCATTAGTTGTTATTTTCTTTAAAATATATATAGAATAAAGGTAAATAATTTTATTATAGGTAGATAAGAAATAAGGTATGTAGTTGAGTTATCAATTTATAATTTGTAGTAGAATGTTTTAACTTAGAACTTAATTCAATTTTATAATTGGGATGTTTTTCAAATAAAAGATTATTAATAGTTTTTTTATTAGGCTGAGGAATAATATAGTTGTTTTGTGGTTGAAAACGATGTGTGATTATATTATAGAAACCAAATTATTGCTTGAAGAATGTTGTTCATTGCTAATTCCTTTTAGAAAAGTAGATTCAGGACTAATATATATAGTTCCTTGCAATTGTGGTTTTGGTCGATTATAGGTGCTTATCTTCTATATTCAAACATTGGTGTAAATAGTTGAGTTAGTTAATTTATTAGGAGTAGTATATCAGTATGTCTCATATCTTATAGATTTAAATAAAAAAAAATAATATAGTTTGATTTATGTGGTGTAATGTCCGTAATTGAGTCTGGAACATAAGCTACTATAAAATCCTCCTTATAGTTCATAATGTTGGAGATACAAATCTATGTGTATCAACGAGGCAATTGGATCATTGCATTCAGTTTGGTTTTGAGTCTTTCTGCTAGATTGGTGACCATGTTAGTTCGTGGGAGTTTAAGCGTCATGCTTTGGATAGTTGCCCTTAGATATTTGTGTTGAAATCTTTCAGCTCCAGAGGCTTGTTACCTTGAAATTCAGTGTGATTTTTGTGGCAAGGGTGTATTGGTGATGTGTATTGGGAAAGCTTGTTTCTTTGAATTTGAAATTGTTGAGTAAATGTTTTAACTTATCAGGATTTTGAAATGGACAAGGGTAAGTTTCGTGGTTGTGGTTTTGGATTTAAAATGGTCCAGGTAATGTTTGGTTGGTGAAAAGATAAAAACTTTTCAGTCCCTTGTCCATGCATGTTATTGGTTCCAGATTTTGGTTAGGGGTACTAGTTGTATGGAGGAGAGTGGCTTTCATGGTGGGGCCGGTGCCAGAGAGGCTGCCTCGGTAACCCCATGGAAGTTGTAAGAAAGTGATAACTTAATAACTTATTTAGGAGGGTTGGGGTAGTAAATCACATAACAAGATAAGTAAGATACCTCACCCATGCCTTGAGTGCTCTCGCAGGCTAAGGATGGGATGAGAAGGCCTAGTTGGTGAGGTCGACCTCCTTATCTCCACGAGGACTTGTCGGCTCCTCATGTGTCACCCTATGGGGTCGGTGCGTAGAGAGGCTGCCAAGGTAACCATAGATGGGGGCAAGCTTCTAGTGAGAGATAGCCTGGGTAACCCATACTAGGACCATGCGATGACACTCTCCTTATTGTAGCCCAGTTGCTTCCTTTTTTTTAATCTTTTGTTGTTGCCTCTGGAGTACAGACTTGTCTTAATGATTTGTCTTATCTTGATGGGTACTGTCTTGTCTTGATGATTTGAGTTGCCTTGATGATTTTACTTGTCTTGATGATTTGAGAAGTCTTGATGATCTGAGTTGTCTATGTCAAATTTGATTCTACTTGCTTATAACCTTTGACTTAGTGGAACCTCATTGTTATCTCCTAGCTCGGAGGGGTGGACCTTAGGGTTCCACATGGTTGGGAGGCAGAGCTATCCATTGGTTCTTTTGGATGTTTGTTTTGAGATCAGTGCAGAAGTGTTCCAGATCCAGAGATGCTCTACACCTTCAAGTTGTTGTATACATTCATAATTGTATTATTTGTAAACCGATGTAATCGGTCTTGTAATTTTGTATTGGAACTTGTAATTAATTAACTCTGCCAATGTATAATGTATTAATCTTTTGTTGTATTGTGTTGCATATCACTAGTATGGTTATAATATTATCTGATGTAGTTATGTTCCCTAGAGGTGTTAGTTGTACATTCATTTAATGTTGTATTATTGTTGTTATTTTTAATGTATAATGCATATCCTTGCTTCAAAAAAATATTTATTATGTTATGTTGTCTCTTGTTTAGTCTAACACTCTAGGGTTGCATGACAGGGCATCACATTTGGTATCAGAGAGCCAAGTTTAAACACTGGGTACTCTGGTTATAATTGAACCCATTATGTGGCCTAATGCTTAAAGTGTGTAGATTAACTTCATCCCTATGGTTTTCCTTTCTGTGTGTAATAAATCATCTTTTGGTGTTGTAGGTAGATGCCTAGAGGTAGGGGTCGAGGTCATGGCAGAGGTAGGGGTCGTGGGAGAGGTGGTGGCGGTACACCTCCTCCCAATTCTCCTCATGAGAGTGCCCATGAAGGCGGGGGTTCAAAATATGGAGGGTCAGGGCCAGCCTGAGGGAGCCCAGTTACGATAGTTACTTGAGGAGGCTCTTGCCCGATTATGTCCTAGATAGGAGGGTGAGCAGCCTAGAGGGGGTCAGGAGGTAGACTAGCCGGAGCCTCAGGAAAGAGAGAGATCACCCAGGCATAGAGAGTTGACAGCTGAGTAGGAGGCCACACTAGCCAGCCATATGAGAGATCTTCTGAGGGCACGCCCTCCCATCTTTAATGGAGCTGGTAGAGGTCTAGAGGCGGAGACTTGGTTATTGGATTTAGGCAGGTGTTTTGCCATGCATCCTTATGGCAACAACACCAAAGCCAGATGTTCTTAGAGAGATTTAGAGCCTGTTTTCTATCTGATCATTGGAGGCAGCGTCGCACAGATGAGTTCCATGAGCTGAGACAGATGACCATGTCAGTTGAGTAGTATGAGCACTGGTTCTATGAGCTCAAGCAGTATGCGGATATCAGGGATGACAAGTCTATGTTGGTGTAGCATTTTATCAGGGGCTTGAATGCCCGGATCAACAAAGGGATTCGTGTATTCGAACCTAAGTCTATGGAGGTAGCAGTGGAGAAAGCTCGGTTAGTGGAGGAGAATTTGGCTATGGCACTCGGTGGGCATACAAGTGTGCATATTGGCAGTGCACCTTCTTCAGGTTTTGTTTCACATGGTGGACGTACTTAGGCATCAGGATCTCATGCACCCTGAAAGGGTGGACAACAACAACACTCTCAAACCAAACCAAAGAATTATAAGCCTCAGTAAGGTAATAGATTTCAATCTAAGAAAGACCGGTCTTGGCAGCGTAATAAGTGCAATTGCTTTGATCAGCCAACTCAGAGCATGTAGTCTGCAGTGAGAAGAGATAGTTTCCAGCAGTCTAGTGCGTTCCAAGGTGGTGGTGGTTTTGGTAGAGGCACAGGGTACTTCTCTTGTGGCCAACAGGGCCATATTGCTAGACAGTGCCCTTAGAGGAGTACTTCAGGGTTTGGACATCGATCAACGGCCTCAAAGCCAACAGTTAGTGATGCAGGCAGATCACACAAAGTCTTTGCAGCGATGGATAACCAACAGGCAAAGCATCAGGGCGCCGTGGTGGAGACTTCTGGTTTCATGTGAGGTATTGGTTTTTCTATTCTTTTTGATTCCAGTGTATCTGATTCATTCATATCTCCTTCTCTTGTGGAGCGTTTTGGCTTAGTGGCAACAAAGTAGGATGATAGGTGGCAGGTTGAGTTAGCTTCCGAGGCTAAGATTGTAGTTGAGTCTCTAGTTCTCAGGTGTGAGTTGAGGATTGGCTCTCTATTTACTACAGTAGACCTTTGCATCCTACCCCTTGGTTCATATGATATAGTTTTGGGGATGGATTGGCTTGAGGCCCATCGGGCTATGATCGATTGTCGACATAAGTCTATTAGATGTGTGGATGAATCTGGTGTAGAGGTGGAGGTTGTAGGAGTTCAAAGACCTATTTCCCTACGCATGATCTCCGCTATGCAACTTAAGAGATGCATGCGTCAAGGATGTCAGCTATTTGCAGTTTCTGTTAGTGACTTGGAGATGGAGGAGAGTCGAGAGGCATCTCTTGACGATCACCCACTTTTGAGGGAGTATGCTGATGTTTTTCCTTTTGAGATTCTGGGGATGCCACCTAAGCATGACATCGACTTTAGGATTGATCTTGTTCCTGGCGCAGAGTCCATCTCACGAGCTCCATACAGGATGACCACTTAGGAGCTTAAGGAGCTCCGACTGTAGTTGGAGGAGTTGTTAGCCAAGGGATTCATTCGACCTAGTGTCTCTCCTTGGGGAGCACCTGTGATCTTTGTGAAAAAGAAGGATGGATCTTTGCGACTGTGTATTGATTATCGACAGCGCAATAAGGTGACAGTGAGAAATAGATACCCCTTTCCTCGGATTGATGATTTGTTTGATTAGATCAAGGGAGCCAAGGTGTTTTCAAAAATTGATCTTAAGTCAGGATATCATCAGTTGCAGATATTTGAGGCAGATATTCACAAAACGATATTTCATACCTGTTATGGGCATTATGAGTTCACAGTAGTACCATTCGGGTTGATGAATGCACCTTCAGTTTTCATGAGCCTGATGAATGGTGTTTTTCACACTTATCTCTACAGGTTTTTCCTTGTGTTTCTAGATGATATATTGATCTATTCGAGGACTGTGGAGGAGCATGAGGAGCATTTGCGTCAAGTGTTACAGTGTCTGAGAGAAAATCAGCTTTATGCTAATTTGTCGAAATGCAAATTCTTTCAGACAGAGGTGAAGTATTTGGGTCATGTCATCTCTGGAGAGGGTATTGCGGTGGATCCTTTAATGATCCAAGCTATTATGGATTGGCCTGCACCTACTAATGTTTCTAAGGTCCGCAGTTTTATGGGTTTAGCAGGCTACTATCATTGTTTTGTTATGGGGTTTTCAAGGATTGCTCATCCTATTACTTCTCTTCAGAGGAAAGGGAAGAAGTTTGTTTGGTTAGAGCAGTGTCAGGCGGCTTTTCAGACCCTTAAGGAGCAGTTGACCAGTGCACCTATTTTAGCAGTTCCTGATCCTACCAGGGACTTTATTGTTTGTACAGATGCTTCTTTAGAGGGTTTAGGAGCAGTTCTGATGCAGGATGGTCGCGTGATTGCCTATGAGTCTCACAAACTCAAGGATCACGAATTGAACTATCCCACTCATGATCTGGAGCTAGCCACAGTTGTGCATGTCGTGGTGAGGTGGAGGCATTTTCTCTTAGGGCATCAGTTTGAGCTGGATAGTGATCATCGTAGCTTGCAATATATATTCACGTAGCCAAACTTGAATGCAAGGCAGAGGTGTTGGATGGAGTTCTTATGCGGGTATGACTTTTAGGTCAAGTTTATTCAAGGCAGAGAGAATGTGGTAGCGGATGCTCTTAGTCATCGGTAACATGAGATCTCAGCGGTCTCTCTTATAGTTGATTTGAGAGGTCAAATTTTCGCAGCACTTCCTACCGATAGTTGGTGCCAGGAGGTGAGATCCGAGATTGAGTCAGGTAGACCTTTAGAGGGTAGATTTTCTAGTTACTCTCTTAAGTCAGATGGTCTTTTACAACATTTGGGTTGTATCTATGTTCCTAGTTCTGAGGGTCTTCGTACCCTAGCGTTGTCAGAGGCGCATCGGGCACCTTATTCTGCTCATCAAGGTGTCAAGAAGATGCAGGCAGATCTGCGTCAGCTGTACTTTTGGAGTGGCATGAAGTGGGATATTTCTGATTTTGTGTCGATGTGTCTTAAGTGTCAGAGGGTGAAGGCGGAGCATCATCACCCTGTAGGTCTTTTGCAGCCTCATTTGATTCCAGAGTGGAAGTGGGACATCATTTCGATAGACTTCATTGTTGGGTTGCCGATATCCTCTCATCGACACGATGCTATTATGGTCACTGTGGATAGGTTGACGAAGGTAGCTCACTTCTCTCCTATTCGTTCTTCTTACAATTTGACTATGGTAGCCAGAGTGTTCATGGAGGACATCGTCAGACTTCATGGGATTCCTCGTAGGATCATCTTTGATAGGGATCCGGTGTTCATGATGCAGAGGCATCCACACTATAACCTTCGCATATAGCATGAATGTCTGCAGACCAACCTCATCATCATCATCTTCGCCATCATCATCATATTCCCTACAACCACCAACAGCATCATCATATTTTGCGTTACACGGTCAGCATCATCATCTTTCGGACGATCGCAAACATCCGCCTGCCGACTACTGTTCACCTCCTCCGCCTTCCTTCTAACATCATCATCATGATGTTCAGCGGGCGCATACATCCTCCGGTTGCACTGTTCATCGGGCACCGAACTCCATCGTCATCATCATGTGCAACACTTCCTTCGTCAGCAGGATATCCAAATATCCGGTTGTTCAAATATCCTGATGATGATCACCTTCAGCAGCTTACCCTCGATGCTCCGCTACCCGACGATACAAGCAACAGCATCATGATATAACTTATCCGGTTGTCTTCGAAACCTCCTGATGATGTTAACACAACTTCCTGCCACGGACTTCCGCCGATACCTTAACACCTTACGACGGCAGGATAAACTCGCACAGGGGGAATATCTCAATATCCTGATGACGATGACGTCATATCCTGATGACGATGACGTCACCTGATATCCTGATGACCTCTTCAACACTTAGCCAAAAAACACGAACTTTCTCTCCCGCATCTGCTCGCGATACGCGGATGTTTGGCACTTCGATATGATGATCCTGATGCCGATACATGCACTTAATCTATGTCCGGCCTAAAACATCCTGATGCACTCGCAACATGAAAACTCCAATAGTTTCGTGACCCGATCTTCTACCTGATGCCGATGCACTCCTGCTCGGCTCCTCCAGATGATGATGATCACCCCGACGAACTCACACTTCATGCAATCAACAACATCATGCCGATCTCCTCCACTTATCCGGATGACGATGTCTAACCCGACTGCAGGATATTTGCAGAAATATCCTGATGATGCTGTCTTCACGGACTTTCAGCTTTTGCGAAGTTTCACTTCGCCGATCCTCCAGGGATGATCCGATCCACTCTCAGGGTGATCTTCGACACTCTGTCTTATCAGTTTGACCTAGCACATGAGGATGCTAGGCTTCTCAACATCTTTCAGCCGCGATCCTGCACACCTGTATGCAAACGGAAAACAACCTACCAACTAACCTACTGTACATTACCATTCCACCGATCAGATGAGTCAACCGGTGGAATGGATCAGTGAATCCATGAAGTCACTCAAACCAGCAAATCAAGCAAGTGATGGAATGCAACCAGAGCAAGAACACAAACAGGATCACTTTACTGATTTCAAAGATGCAATACAATATGACCAATCTCTCTCTCAGTCTCACTCTCTGCAACCTAGCTCGATCGATGATATCTGTCTGTATATCCAGTATCAAACGATCTCATGCTTATAAAGACTTTCCTACGAGTACTACTGACCCGACTCCAAGCGGCTGGGAACTCTCCAAGCGGCTGGGAGATCCCACCGAACATACATCATGACAACTGTTATAACTAACTAGCTAAAAATAGAAAAAGCCTGGTCAGCATGATCTTATCATGATCAGCATGACCTTATTACATGCATTTGGTCTAATAGACCTTCTTGGAATCATAAACAAGACCTAAACTACTAACTGCCTTATCAAGACCAGCTGTCAGGTAGGTGCTCCTGCACCAGTTCACTTCCGCTCTTTGGACTTCTTTGCAGCATGCCTTGGGGACACAGCTGAACTTTAGTTCAACCTACCATCCTGAGACTGATGGACAGACCGAGAGCATTAATCAAGTTCTTGAGGATACACTTAGGATGTATGTGATGGATCAGCAGAGCCATTGGGAGGACTACTTGTACCTGGTGGAGTTTGCTTATAATAATGGGTATCACAGTTCTATCGGGATGTCTCCATTTCAGGCTTTGTATGGTCACCCTTGTGGGACCCCTCTGAGTTAGGATTGTCTCGAGGACAGAGTTCTTCTTGGTCCAGATATGCTTAGAGATATGAAGCAGCAGGTCGAGAGGATTAGAGAGCATTTGGTGGCAGTTCAGGACAGACAGAAGAAGTATGCATATGCTCATAGGATCGATCGATAGTTTTTAGTTGGAGATTAGGTGTTCTTGTGTGTACGACCACAAATGAGTTTGATCCATTACAGAAAGGGCTCTAAGCTAGTACCATGCTTTGTTGGACCTTTTGAGGTGTCGGAGAGGATCGGTCCTGTTGCTTATTGCCTTGCTTTGCCACCCAGTCTTTCACGCATCCATGATGTGTTTCATGTTTTTGTACTTAGACCTTATTATCCAGATATTGCTCATGTTTTTGATTGGACTGCTCTATAGGTGGATGGGCAGCTAGCGTTGGAGCCCGTAGGCATTCTATAGCATAGGAGACTTGCTCTCAGGGGCAGAGACGTGGAGCAGGTCAGGGTCCAGTGGGATCCTAATGACGAGACTTTTGCTACCTGGGAGGATGCTTCTAGAATGAGAGAGTTATACCCTTACTTATTTGCAGGCTTCCAGGAGTAAGCCTGACTCTAGGGGGGAGGATGTAATGCCCCCTCCTTTTTGGCTTGTGATAGTTGTTAGTTTTACATTTCTCTTATCTAATTTGAGATAGTTGTTAGTTCTTCCTTTGCATTCAGACAGTTCTGAGACATTTGGATTATTAGGCCTATGGTTTATGCTTATTTTGATCGTGATAGACTATGTTCGACTATTATAGTTCTGATATGTGGTATGAGTTTATGATGACATTGTTGTTATTCCAGTTATGATGAGATGGACATGTTTAGGGATGGTTTAATATTATCATGTTTTATGCATCTGATTTTAAATAGAAATGGTTATAGACTTGATTCAGAGCAGGGACGGTGTAGTACTACTTAGTTTGAGCACCCTACTACGCCGTGATTCTCTGACTCGATGTGTGTTTGATATATATTCAGTTGATCATATACAATCCATCGTTCTTATGCAGGTTGTAGGTACCGGGCCTGGACTTCACCTGACTTAGCAGGTCTAAGCAAGCCCTTGCACCAATGGATAACATTGATGGGAGATAACATGAGGTTTGCCCTAGGTCAGTTCCATTTTTAGTTGGTGGTCGTGAGTTTTGTTGTCACCTTATTGTCTTTGCCCCAGTTATGGTTGTCATTGGTATGCTTTGGTTTCAGTTTTTGTGTATTAATAGGAAATGAATTTATTATTATAATAAGAATATTAATAGCATTTTTATAGTCGATATTTATTAAGCTAGGAATATGTTTAAGTGATTAAATTATTGATTTTAATGAATTCTAGTTAGATATTGTCCTAATTCATGGATAATATTTAGATGAGAATTTGATTCGATTCGAGAGAATCTCTCTGTCAAGAAAATTAATTGCCTTCTGTTTTAGTGAGAGTAGTGGGATTCTGTAGCAGATTTTGGAGTCATGGGAATTAATGGTCTTTGTCTATTTTTGGTTGATGGGAGTTATTTGTGGGGAGAGGTTTTCCAGAGAGGGGGAGAAGATTTGGGGGGATTTTTGCAGAGGAGGAATGGGAAGAAGGAAGAAAAGCAAAAGGGTAGAGGATTCAGGGACTTGGGGAAAAAAAATTCCAGGTATGTCAATTAAATCAATGGATTCATTATTGCTTGTGTTAGATATGTATTCGAATGTGTATCTCCCCTGCTCTTCAGTCGTTGGCCTGCAACAACTCTTTTGATCTTTTTAGAACTGCACCACATCAATTTTCTTCCTGCTGAGTGTAACAAAGCACATTCTTTCTCATCCATGATGATTTTGTAAATACCTTGTTCATAAAATTTATCTTGGCTTAAGCATCAACCCTTGCCCTCCGGTTGCCATCTCTTTCCTTCAATTTTTTTTCTACTTGTTCTCTTCCCTTCATTGTTGTGAAGTTTGATGTGAGGACTCTGGGCCATTTTATGGAAGTTATGAGCTCTTTATGTTTTAATTTAAGATGAACTTTCAAAAATCTTAGGCTCACCATTATCTTTTAGACAAACCTTCTCTTTGATGTCCGCTTTCCCTTCGGCCCTTCACAAGTTTTGTTATCTGTTATACTTTCCTAAGTTATCTTCTCTTGCCATGCTCACCTGAGTTGATTGCTCAACCGCTTGTAAATTGTATACTCGCCTGAGTTATTTGCATAACCGATTTAAGAATTATTATGCTCACCTGTATTAAAGCTTCTTCAGCACGCTTGTGGATAGACTTGCCTGAGTTGTTCACTTTAAAACCCTTTATGTCTTCCTCAAACCGTGATTTATATGCTCACCTAAGTCATTTGCTGTGTTCACCTTAGTTAAAGGCTTCACTGGCTCGCCATTGAAATAATCATTTGTGTTATTGCTTTAAACCATTCTTTCTAGCAACAGTTTTCCCTCTAAAATCTGTATGAAGATAAATTGAGAGTTAAATTTGCTTAGAAGACACTAGAGGGTTTTGACGGCTATCTCAGAGCTATGCTAATATTGTATATTGGTCCTCACCCTATTATCCTACCTTGTCAAAATTTCTAGCAGGGGAGCAGGTGTTAAACCCAGATATATGTTTTGTTTTGAGCCCCCTCTACAATAATAATTTAACTTTCAATTTATACCTGGTAGCCGTTCTATAGGAAAATAAAAGTGGAAGTCATTATTTTGCCTCTACCTTCTTCATCTGCCATACAGCGTCAATTGGGGCACTGTGGCAAGTAACTCAATTACTTCAGATCACCCTATTACTAGTGTTAAATCTTTGAAATAGTAATTTATCCTTCTCCTTATATAAAAGTGTTCCTTCCATTACATTAGCATTCAGCTTCCCATATCTACTTTTTAATCAATTTTCTCAACCTCTCATTTAATCCTCTGAGAATTGTTTCAATTCACTCTTATTCAAATCATTAGGAATAGAAATAGCGCCATTACTAATTCTGCCAGTTAAGTGTCTCTCTCTATAGCATTTGCTTATGTTGAAGATCTATAGTTTTGGGAACATAATAGAAGGTTTCAGATAAATTTCCTTTTTTTTTTGTAATTATTAGTAATATATGTAATTTTCATTTAGTTGATATTTTGGTTAAAACATTAAAACTGTCTTAACCATTTTTCACTCGGAGATAAAACTTGGTCAATCCCTTTTATATAGCTGTGATAATTATCTATTGAGATATATATTTATCAATTTATATTAGAACATTTATGAACCTTAATCTTATCTTGTTGTGATGATATCATTAGTTGTTATTTTCTTTAAAATATATATATATATATATATATATATATATATATATATATATATATATATATATAATAAAATAAAATAGAATAAAGGTAAGTAATTTTATTATAGGTAGATAAGAAATAAGGTATGTAGTTGAGTTATCTATTTATAAGTTGTAGTAGAATGTTTTAACTTAGAACTTAATTCAATTTTTTAATTGGGATGTTTTTCAAATAAAAGATTATTAATAGTTTTGTTATTAGGTTGAGGAATAATATAGCTATTTTATGGTTGAAAATGATGTGTAATTATATTATAGAAACCAAATTATTGTTTGAAGAATGTTGTTCATTGTTAATTCCTTTTAGAAAAGTAGATTCAGGACTAATATATATAGTTCCTTGCAATTGTGGTTTTGGTCGATTATAGGTGCTTATCTTCTATATTCAAACATCGGTGTAAATAGTTGAGTTAGTTAATTTATTAGGAGTAGTATATTAGTATGTCTCATATCTTATAGATTTAAATAATAAAAAAATTAATATAGTTTGATTTATGTGGTGTAATTTCCGTAATTGAGTCTGGAACATAAGCTACTATAAAATCCTCCTTATAGTTCATAATGTTGGAGATAAAAATCTATGTGTGTCAACGAGGCAATTGGATCATTGCATTCAGTTTGGTTTTGAGTCTTGCTGCTAGATTGGTGACCATGTTAGTTCATGGGAGTTTAAGCATCATGCTTTGGATAGTTGCCCTTAGATATTTGTGTTGAAATCTTTCAGCTCCAAAGGCTTGTTACCTTGAAATTCAGTGTGATTTTTGTGGCAAGGGTGTATTGGTGATGTGTATTGGGAAAGCTTGTTTCTTTGAATTTGAAATTGTTGACTAAATGTTTTAACTGATTGGGATTTTGAAATGGACAAGGGTAAGTTTCGTAGTTGTGGTTTTGGATTTAAAATGGTCTAGGTAATGTTTTGGATGGTGAAAAGATAAAAGCTTTTCAGTCCCTTGTACATGCATGTTATTGGTTCTGAATTTTGGTTAGGGGTACTAGTTGTATGGAGGAGAGTGGCTTTCATGGTGGGGCCGGTGCCAGAGAGGCCGCCTAGATAACCCCATGGAAGTTGTAAGAAAGTGATAACTTAATAACTTATTTAGGAGGGTTGGGGTAGTAAATCACATAACAAGATAAGTAAGATACCTCACCCATGCCTTGAGTAATCTCGCAGGCTAAAGATGGGATGAGAAGGCCTAGTTGGCAAGGTTGACCTCCTTATCTCCACAAGAGGACTTGTCGGCTCCTCATGTGTCACCCTATGGGACCGGTGCCTAGAGAGAGGCTACCAAGGTAACCATAGATGGGGGCCGACTTCTAGTGATAGATAGCCTGGGTAACCCATACTAGGACCATGTGATGACACTCTCCTTACTGCAGCCCAGTTACTTCCTTTTTTTTAATCTTTTGTTGTTACCTCTGGAGTACAGACTTGTCTTAATGATTTGTCTTATCTTGATGGGTACTGTCTTGTCTTGATGATTTGAGTTGCCTTGATGATTTGAGAAGTCTTGATGATCTGAGTTGTCTATGTCAAATTTGATTCTACTTGCTTGTAACCTTTGACTTAGTGGAACCTCATTGTTATCTCCTAGGTCAGAGGGGTGGACCTCAGGGTTCCACATGGTTGGGAGGCAGAGCTATCCATTGGTTCTTTTGGATGTTTGTTTCAAGATCAGTGGAGAAGTATTCCAGATCTAGAGATGCTCTACACCTTCAAGTTGTTATATACATTCATAATTGTATTATTTGTAAACCGATGTAATCGGTCTTGTAATTTTGTATTGGAACTTATAATTAATTAACTCTGCCAATGTATAATGTATTAATCTTCTATTGTATTATGTTGCATATCACTAGTATGGTTATAATATTATCTGATGTAGTTATGTTCCCTAGAAGTGTTAGTTGTACATTCATTTAATGTTGTATTATTGTTGTTATTTTTAATGTATAATGCATAACCTTGCTTCAAAAAAAAATATTCTGTTATGTTGTCTCTTGTTTAGTCTAACACTCTAGGGTTGCATGACAGGGCATCACAACTTTCAAGTTATGATTTTACTTGAGAGTGTAGTCGTCTCTCTCCTATTCTTCACCTCCCTCTCTCTAATGTTTGTCTTCTTTCCCAAACCAAAAACAATGAACCCCCTAAAACTCATTGACTAAGTCTATTAAATGACTTCTCTTCCGCTCTCTCTACTGGTTATCGATGGGTAGAGAGTAAATATCTCTCACTCCCTTCAACCATCAGTGGTTGAGGAGATAGGAAAGTGGATAACATGGAGCTTATGCTCCTCCACTCTCCCAAGCATCTAGGAAGGTAAGAAAAGAGAATCCAAGGATTTCCTTCTCTTTCTCAAGTCAAATATCTATCTTAGCTAGGCTATAATAAACAAATAATATTTTCCATAGTAAACGTATTAATGCATCCTTATGAATGCTTCATTTATACTATATACAAACTCAAATTTCAAAGATGAAGTCTTAGCAAAGTTGACATTGATTTTCTATGAAAAAGATAGACTTATTTAGTCAATTAATTATGTCAACTTTTTATGCATACTCAAACACAATCTTTTTCAATTGTCGATGCAAAAGTCTGATCCATTGGATGAATGACAACGATATCAAGCATATAAAATGATCACCACGTCAAAATTATTTCTGAGGTGATCAATGACATATAATAAGACTTAACTCAATATTTACTTAACCTTGATAGTGAGTGTGAGTGTGTAGGTATCCCAGATAGCATAAGGATCATTGCATTCGCGTGATGTAACACCCTTTCCATGGTGATACTCTCTCTCCTCTTCTTGGAGGTGAAAAACATTATTCCTACATCCACGTCAGTCACACAACGGTAGTTAGTCCATCACATTATTTAATCACGTGGATGTTAATGACGTCATAAACAATCATTCTTATAAAAATAACATAATCCAAATGCATTTTATATTCTAACATAACATTACTTTCCTCATATTAATTTCACTGACTATCCATTTGTCTTCTTGAAATAAAATGATAAGTATGTCAGTTTAAAAATGGAGTGTGATACTATCCCCTCAAGATGATAAAAATTATTACACCAATAAGGCGTCCTATAGTTGGGGGGGGCAAAAGCCCGTAAACAAAAAAACCTATAATTTAAATTCAAAAAAATAAAAAAAACATGTAATAAATATTTAAAATGTCGTTAATTTCATATTATTTGGAATCATTGTATTGATTTCGGAAAGATCGTAACATGTATCGAATAGAGAAACTCCAACAGTTGATGACAAATCCTTTGTCCCAGCCATGAAAGTGTCATGCATAGCATCATAGGCCTACCTCTAGAGCCTAGTAATGGCGGTGTTGGAATCCACAATGATGTCGTCGTTGCCGGAAGTGTCTAGCTGGAAAATGGATTGTGGGATTGAGAGCATGTTCCTGCGGACGCTGATGCCGGAAAGTGAAACGTAGTAGAAGGTTTCCATCCGTTTGTTTTTTAGCAAAGGTACACACGGTCAAGGTTATTCTTAAATATCATCCACTTCAATAGTCAAAGGTTAATTTGGGACAATAAAAATAGGACAAATATTTACCACTTTTTATTGTGAATGAGGTGTAAAATTACTATTGAGTGTTTGACCAATGAAGTGGATGATACTTAAGTAGAGTGCACGGACAATATTTTTATTATATCTAACTACATCAAAAGAATCACTCTAAATCAAACTATTGAAGCAGTCTCATGTCGTTTAAATATCCCACCCCCAGATACGATTTCTAGATTTTTTTTTCCGGCCCCAGATACGATTTCTAGATTTTTTTTTTGACGGGAAAAGGAAACGTAAAACTATTGAAATCAAATAACTCAGACGGACATATCAATTGCATATAAATTAGTATTAATATAATATATTTTAATAAATTATAGTAATAATGGTATAAATTATTCTATATTAATTAATAATTCACAAATTACATATTATATATATTTAACCAATTAATATATTTAAAATATTAGGTTTAAATTTAAAAATATTTTAATATATTATTTTAATATTTTGATGTAGTTTGCATGGTTGTTTCTAATTTTACATATTTTTTCCAATTTTATTTTTACTCAACTTCTTATCAAAGTAACTGCATGCAATATACATGTTATCATTTTAAAAAATTTTAATAAGCCTTTTTAGTGTGCCCATTATATATATTTTATACAAAAGCTACATAATAACCTATTAATGATCAAAATACATAATAGCCTATTAATTTATTGTCTAAAAACTCTTACTTTTTATAATAAGTAACATATATATAATCAAACGGTTTAACTATTAAAAAGATTTGTGTAAGTTAATTTAAAAAAAAAAAAATCTTTTCCAAGCATATTCAAAGCCAGCGGGGCATACATACCCATGGAGACATTGTTTTCAAACCACAATAATTGATTGTTGGGCATATGTGTTAATTGGGTTTGTTTTGCACCCAAAAACACACACATCACTTTTATTTACAAACAATACTTCTAATGAAAATGGGTTTGTCTTGCACCCAAAAACACACACATCACTTTTATTTACAAACAATACTTTTAATGAAAACAACTTCTATTCTAATAAACTGGAATACACTAAATCATAGTTTAAAAAAAAAAATTAGTAAATTACTTTATTAATAACTCCGAAAAAGTAGCTATAGTTAGAAATTAGGTCTACCTCTGATGTAAAAATACAACTTTCTTACTCACCATTAAACCATTTTAAGGTCATAGAAAATCAATTATGTGGAAAACCAAAATCTTCCTACAAATCAAATCTTCACAATGTAAAAAAATCAAATCATAATTAATGCATGTAAGTTACAACATGAAACCTTTGTACCTCTTAAACATGCATAAATTAAATCATAAGTACAATAAGCCTGACTAATTTAATGATAATGCTTGAGACCTAACTCTAGCACACCCATTGAAGAAAGGAGGCATTGCTTTTAAAAATGGTACAAGCTATAAAAATGATGTGCAAGGGAGTGGTACACATCTATTCATTTATCCATTCAATGCAAGTATTCTAAATGTTGTGTAAGGGTCAATATATTCAAGAGTGCAAACCATAGTTCAAAATAAAGTAGTAATATTAAAGTAGTCATAGAATGGCCCAAGCCATAGTTCAAAATAAAGATGCAGAAGAGAGAACATAATGCACTAAAACATTGTGAAGTTTGGGACCAAAACATTCTCCTTGAATCTAAAGTATATGAATATTTAATATTATTGTCAAAAAAAAAACATAAAAATTTAAATTTAGAATTAGTGAATGGTTTATAACAATGTTGTTGTAAACTTGTAAATTAAATTCAAAAAATTAAATTTCTATAAAGTGTTTTATTTTTTATTTTTTATTATTTTAAATTCTATTACATTATTTCTATTATACTAATTTCAATTAAATTTTTTTCTTAAAACAATATATTTTCTTATAAAAGATGAAGTAAAAAGTGATGTCTAAATTTTATATATGATGGGTGATTTTTATATTTGATATCTTTTACATTATTATATATTATTTATATTTCTTATTTTAATGCAAAATTTTTATTTTTGTTTAAACATAAAATTAATTTTTCATTTGACTCAATAGTTTCTAATTTTAAAGTTTAAATAAATTATAAAATCGATTTTTCTTGACATGATATAGTTGTATACAAAATGAAGACACATATTTATTTGTTACTTAATTGGTCATTGTTGTTATATTTGGTTACCATATATACATAACAACTGATATATAATAGTTAATTATTTAATTCATTTTCAATTTAATTTTTTTAATTATTGTTTTCTTTATAAATATGATATTTGTTATTTGTTTGTAGCGTATTAAATTGTAGATTAAAATTGAGTTCAACTTTTATGAAAAATCTTATGAATGTGAGAAATAAGTAGTAATATTTAGAATAAAGTAATGTCATTACATATCTTTATTTGTAAATGTTTATAATACTTGTTTTATTTTTTATTTGGAATAATATTCCATCAAAATTCTCTAATATTTTAAATTATATACTTTTATTGTTTTCATTATAATTGAGTATAACATTGTGCATTTCTATAGAATATTTTTTTGGTACTTGTTCAAATATTATTTTATTGAGATATATGATCAAACAGTATACATAGTAAATTTGATCTAACTTATGCAACAATCTTTTGTAGTTAAATATTAAAATGATATATAATGATTGACATATAAGCCTTCTCTGTAATCCAACCCTACCATACATAGATCCAACTTGGTTTCCAAAAGGATATCTCTCTATGTACTTTAGATATATATATATATATATATATATATATATATATATATATATATATATATATATATATATATATATATATATATATATATATATATATATATATATATATATATATATATATTTTTAAACCTCACCATGACACTTAAAAATTTATTTTCGTAACACAAAAACATGAAATTGATAAGTGAGGGATACTTTGTCCATGAGGTAGGAGATGGTTAGTAGCACACCAACCATGTCCAGTGGCCAAACATTACTAGCACGCATCTTGGTTGTTGTGCACCCTCCATTAGATCTACCTTCCCCCGTGTGAGTTGTTTGATGGCTATTTAGTTGTGCAATATTTAGAGTCTGATTTAATTAGTTGATAGGATTTGTAGTGGGAGCTTTGCTCCCCTAAAATTTCTGATGCCGAAAAGTTGTCTCACAACTTGCTTGTGTGCTTCCGTATGAGAAACTTGCTGCTTTTTTCTCCAAGTTGACGGAAAGGTAATTCTTCTAAGAGTACATTATTTTTTTATTATTAAGCGACAATGTTTAATTTAGCCGATAGGCCATTCTATATGTGCAGACATCTTGTCACTGCCAAAAAAATTTGGTAGCCCTAATAAAAAAAAAAATCTTTGGTAGTCCTTTCTTTTTTTAGTCATGGAAAAAAAATCATCATAATACCAAAAAAACAATGTCCCCCCATTTTGATGTTTGTTCTTTTTAATTTAATGCTTGTTCTATTTTGAGAGTCTAGTGTTTTAAATATTAGTGGAGGCTATTTTGGTGAGGATGGCTGGAGGAAGTGGCAGTCTCCATTTCTCTTTTTTTTTCTTTTCTTTGGCCTGTAGTGGCAGTAAGGGGGATCGTGGGAAGTGAATGCGTGCAACATATTTTCTATATCATCTCGTTTGACTCGTCAATGTGAGAGGAAGAGGGTATGATTTTGGAGTAGTAGAAACTACTTTTGGTGCAGCAAAGGTTGCCTTTTGGTGTAGCAGCTAGCGGTCTGCTCTTTGGTGTGTAGCTATATGGGATGCACGAACTTTGGACAAACCAGCAATTTCAATAAAGGCACATGATGTAGATGTCAATGTTATCTCATGGAATCAGTACTGTTTTGGATTTATTACATTTATTGTGAATTTCAGTTGTCATATTTCATTTTTGTCATTCCTGATAACATGGTCTTGAATCATGATATTGGTGCCTATGTTGTTTATCTTGTCTAGGCTGGCTAGCTACATGATAGCATCTAGAAGTGATGATGGAAGCTTTTCCATTTGGGATCTTAGAGCAGTTATGGTAATTATCTCAACTACTTTTTCTCTATATTTGAATCTAAGGATGGTTGCATGATATTATCCGGATCTGGATAGAAGTTTAGTGCTTATTAATGAAACCATATCAAAGGCAGGTGTTACATAAATGAAAAAACAAAAGTTACTATCATGGTTATCAGATACAAGTGGATGTTAATGGGACTATAGTCTATAAGGCTCTATCAAGCATAATTACTTTTGTGATTCCAGTTCTCTACTTGTCAAAAGATCATTAATTCTTTTGAGATAAGTTTGGGGCAAGTTAAGCTTCATTATCAGTTCAATTAATAGAGATAGCCTACGAACTTTTAGATTTGGTCTGTGATAACATATGGTATAAGGACTGCTTATGAAATATTGTTAAAGAGTAGTCCATGGTTTAGATGGTGTTATGCTAAGAGCAAATGGCAATTCACTCTTTGTATTATTTTTGTATGTTATTTTCTATGTTGATGGCTACTACTAAGACCATCCAAAACCTAATTTACCAGGGTACTGGCACAATTACAGGTACAGTCTCACTAGATTTTTAGGGACCCTCAGTTTGGTATGGTTTGGCACGTTCATTCAAAAATAAAATATAGAAACAAAATTAACCTACATATGTATTCATTCTGGGAGTAAAGGTTATCCATGCAACTTTTCTTATGTACTAGCAATGTAATATGATTGCATTGGACCGTTATTTTTTCCAATTCAAACTCATTTAAAAGCCTGAAAAGCAAGCAAAACAAATATGCAAACTTGATGGCTTGCTTCAAATTGTGGTACTCGTGTCGGTGGGAGGTCCGATTTATGTAAAAGTCTATACTAAAGTTATCAGACAAATTTGACTCTGAATTATACGCTCTTGCTTTTTTTAAGTCCCACATTTCTTGTAGTAGAAGCATCGTCCCTAGAGAAGTAGTAAAAGAAAATATTTTGCAGGCTTGTTACTCCATTTTGGAACTTCAAAATTAGTGAATCAGTCTGGTATCAAAGAAATGTCACAGAGAAGTTCCTTTGAAGTTTGAGGCATTTACCAGCCGGAGAGACAGAGAGCAGAGATCTAGCGTCTGACGGATACTCTCAGAATTGCAGGAGTTGTTATTAATATTGAATCGAGGACTATAACTTTTGAGCACAATCCAAGCGTTACCATCACCTGGATAGGTGTGTGTGATTACTATTTGAGTTTTTATTTTTTGGGGCAGGTTAATTTGGCTCTTGTACCCAAAGCATATTCTTAGGGTGGTTTCTCTTCTGCCTGGCGGATCCTTCGTTGTGTAGAGGATCACCTTGACCCCACCCCTGTCTAGGACACCTTTGGACCACTCTACTTAAATATCATCCACTTCAATGGTCAAACAATCAATAGCAAATTTACACCTCATTCACAACAATAAGTGGTAAATATTTGTCCTATTTTTATTGGCCAAAATTAGTTATTGAAGTGGATGATATTTAAGAATAGCCCCTCTAGACTGTAGAGGGTACAATCAAAGACTTAATCCCATCTTGACCCCATTCAAAGGCTTTTATTTATGTTCCCTCAGCTCTGAGTAGACTCCTCTAGATTGTAGAGGATACAATTGAAGATCCCCATAGGCTTCTTAAAGCCAAGCCTCCCTGTGAGTTTGTTTACCATAGTTGTAATGTCCCCTTCTAGCAAGCCAAAATGTTCACAACCTTGCAAACAATTTCAACTCACCAAAAGAGAACATTAGTAATCAATTCCTTCTTTTCTCATTATATAAATCATAATTATATAAAATCAAACCTTGTAATCATAACTTATATGCATTAGTCCTTTCTCAATTTTACTATTAAAAATCATAATTTCCTTTCCGGAAGAGATCATTACTTGGGCGAATCATGTTAATCAATCATTCACCCAACAAGAGAGGGATTCCTTGGGCACAATCTTGCCATAGGTCCATTGTCTTTTCCTTTGATCTAGAATGGCCTATCCACTTGTCCCATATTGGCACTCTACACCAATTGGAAACAAGGGCCATTTCCACTTGCCCATATTGACACTCTACACCAATTGGAACAAGGGCCTTTCTCCACTTGCCTCAAATTAGTACTCTTCACTAATTGAGACAACCTATCTCCACTTACCTCATATTAGCACTCTTCACTAATTGAGATAAGGGCCTATCTCAGTTGAGTACTCTTCACCTCTTGAGGCCAAGCACTCTTCACTTGCCTTGGAGGGTTAGAGCCTTATCAACTCGAGCCTTAAATACCTTGGTCAATTGTCAAACCCTTGGTCTCACTTGGTGTGATGGATTAACAATGACGTCCATTTCTCATTCTGACCTTTCATAGTTATAAATGATAGTTCCAATCATATGTTAGCCTTTCATACTTCTTCAAAATGTTTTCTTATGCATCAAATATATATAGTTCTTATAATGGTTATAAATCATGTAACAACTCATATTTTTATTCATAATTCTCATTTAAAACATAATCTATTTGTATCTTCTAATATTATTTCCTTCTAGACTTCATAACCGTAATAACATATAATTCCTACTTAACATTTATTATTTTTATTTGCCACATCCATATTAGAGTGCTGATTTAGACGTATTTGTAGCCTCTTGCCATAATAACTATTACTTAAACATTCTAATATTCATATTGCAATCGATACATAATATCATTTGATAGAAATATAAAACCATACCTTGGTAATATGCTGATTTGATTGGCAATCTTAATGCTCCATTAGACTGGTCGAATATCCATTCTGAATATATATATATATATATATATATATATATATATATATATATATATATATATATATATATATATATTGATTTATACTTCTGCTACTCACTGAAGGTTGTTCCTTGACATGTATGTCTGAACTTTGTATCTATGGTTCTCACAGAAACGACTGGGGAGATATATGTGCACCGACTTGCTCTATCACTTCAATGTATGCTTAATATGATAATGGTTCTTCACTGATAATGGAGGATCCCAATTTATATTATGTTGTTTGGTGATTGATTTGTGTAAGAGATTATTTTGTTCTCCTTCGATGTAAAGATGATATTCGATGCCTCAATGAGATCGTCGATCTCCCTTTTATACTTTCACCTCTTTATGGGGACATGTCTCTTCATATGAGACATCACTCTTGCTACTTGATTGGTGCTTCCTTGTTTAATTTATCTTCATTATGTATTAGTCTTATACTAACTGCTTAGTTGATCCTCAATGAGTAATATCGGCTAAGTGTCTTGTGTGTTTCTCTTAGTCGACGGTTGACATAGGAGATCGCTCTTGTCTTTATTACACTGCCGATCCATCTTGACATATATGAGATTGTGATTTCCCAGACTATGACCACTGCTTAAGATCCCTTAACAACTATTTATCATTAATCCTTTGCTTAGAGGATGTCTTTGGGGTGTTATGGGATTCGATTGTTAAGTGTGAAACGTCCTTTGTGAATCTTGGCTTTATAATGAAATCCATGAATATATGCAAGGAGGTTTGTCTATACTATGAATGCTTTTGTGTATGTGATTGATAGTCTTTCAAATCTTCAATTAGAAAAATATCGAGTCATGACAACAGCTAAACTGTAGAGGGTACAATCAAAGATCCTCATAGGCTTCTTAAAGCCAAGCCTCCCTGTGAGCTTGGTTGTTTACCATGGTTGGCTAAGCCATTAGATGGTTTATCATGTGCCCCCCTTCAGACTGTAGAGGGTACCATCAAGGATCCCCTTGCAAAACCAAATGATAGGCTTCTCAAATCCTTGTGATGATTGTGTGCTTTACCATAGTCAGTTTAAAATGCCCGTTTGAGTGAAATTGGATTGTTCATTATAAACCCTCTTTGGACAATGTAAAAGTAAATAGGCTAGGTTGTTTTATATTTTGGGGCTTTGAATTTAAAATAATATACAATTTATCCATTATTTTCTTCTTTTCCTAGTTACACTAAAACTTGTGAGTGTTAGTGAATTTTCAAAACCAACACCTTCACCTAGATTCAGAGTGGCCGTTAATCTACAAGATCAATTCCCAAAAGTGTAATGATTAGTCTAACATTTAAAACCATAAAAGTAAAACGGAGAATCTTACCCACATAGGAACATGATGAAAATAATCATTTACAGGATCAAAGTTTAGATCCCAAAGTTTCATGCAAAGACAATATTTCCATAAGATTGCTTAAGCAGTTATTAAAATTAAACTACAACTTTTTTCAAATTCTTAATGTTTCTTAGGCCAGGATAGTGGATACTAATTTTTATTTTGTATATTCCACGGAGACTCCTGTGTAGCTAATCATACATATCATAGACATCCTGTCACATTTATTGAATGGAGTCATTGTGAAGCTTCAACTCTTGCGGTATCATCAGTTGCCGTATGTTGTTTTATTTTACTTTTTTCTTGGACAAAGCCAAAGACTTTACCTATCATTCTGTTAGAGTGGTAAAGATACTGAGAGGGGGGGTGAATCAGTATCTTGAAAACTTTTTGCACTTACAAAAGAATTTGTAGACTTGTATTCCACTTAATTAAATTCAACTGAGTTCAGATGTACAGAATCATTAAAAACTGAACCAGAATGATAATGTGTAAGTGTAAAAACTAAAATATTCAATAACAGATTGAAAGCATACCACAGAAAATAAAGACAGAGAGATTTGTCCTGAGTGGAAAGCCCCAGGCATAAAACCACTCGAAAAAGTGCCTCACTGGCTTAAAATCTCACTGATTATTGTGCCTCACTGGCTTACAATCTCACTGAATACTGTGCCTCACTAGCATATTTAAAAATTACAATTATTTGAAGAATTTTCATATAGAGGGATACTCTGTTTCACATGAGATCATATACTGTCAACAATGTATGTGCAGGATAAACAACAAATGCACACCCATTATTCACACTATATCATTTTATATACAATCATTTACATTCCTTCAAAAAGCATTCAACAGTAGACAGTTTCAAAAAACTAAAAACTGAAAAGAAAACCAATCGACAGGTTTTTCAACTGCAACTTTCCTCATTGTTTTTATCAAAAGAATAATCAACATTTTTGTTTACAACATCATGGCTAAAAACATAAAAGAAACTATTTGAAAGAGATGAGAGATGTAATTGTTAACCCTTGATAGGGTTACAAAGATCAACTATCGGTTGCCCAAGAGAAACCCTAGCAAAATAACGGCCAATATCGTTTCAAAATAAAGGGAACCATATAGCCGATAGAATAACTGATCAAATTTGAGCAAGAACAAATAGAAGTGTGAAGTGTCGTTCAGAAATACAAACCACAACTGATTAATTTGTGCAAGAACAAATAGAACTGTGAAGTGCCGTTCAGAAATATAAACCACAAAGGATTTATATTTCTCAAAAACCCTTGACAGAACCATTTAAATAGCTTGTAAGCATAACCCAGAACAAAGATAAATTCTACATAAGAGATCCTTCAAACCATACTTACAAAAGCACCGATGACCAAACCTGAGATGCCAAAACAATAAGTTCTACTCGGCCACTTCTGGAGATACAAAGAGTCAACCAGCTTTTACCTTGCCAACTCATGATTACAGCCAAACCGTGACCAGCTTTGTCACTTCACAAAGTCAACCTTCGAGCTCTCGCCGTTTCTTTGATAGATTCAACATATTCCACAGACTTGCCTCAAGTTTTTTTCATGATTGTTTTTCAAACCCTACTCTGATGCAACACAATGATCAAATGAAGTGGCTAAAAATGGAGATACATTCTTTTTGAGACCTTTAACTGGTTGTTCCAGTTTGCCCTAAAGAGGGCTTGAAATAAAGAAGAGAAATGACCTCTTAGTTTAGTAAATAATCTCTCAACCGGTCAAAACAGAAACATATCCCAGTGCCTATATCATAAGCGAAAATATCTTAAGTGACTTTAACATGTTTCCCTTCTAAACCAAAGATTCGTCACTAGGAAATGTCAATTGGTGCTCAACTTGTCACTTGTGCCAGGCAATAGAGTATCACATGATGCGCAATTATTTGGTGTCAAAACAAACATACTTGACTTTTTCCCATAATGAATATATCACATAATGCTCAATATAATGTCACTTTATACGATATCCTTGCAACAACCTTAGCCATCAAAAACCTTTGCAAAATACATTATGCTAAGTCAAAAAGATCCAAATAGAAAATGCTGACTAGAGATAAAAAGAACATCTCTAAGTTTGACATCACTGCCAACATGCCAATGGGGACATCACCAAAATGCCAACTGGGACATCACTTACCTCACTGCCAAAATGCCAACTGGAGTAACAAAACTCCCCCTTTGGCATTGATGTCAAACTGCACAACATGAAAGAGCCATATTGAATTCATCTTAAATCAGATAAGATATGATAAGCAATACCAGATACATCTGTAAACAATACCAAATACATGATACAGTGGTAAGCAATACCAGATACATCTGAAACATCATAAGATATACATCTAAAATATGAATCTGAAATAGATACAGCTAAAACAAAATACCAGATCTTCTCAAACACATCTCCCCCTTTTGACAACAAGGCCAAAGGCAGGAAGAAGAAACCTGTAAAAATAAGCAAAAATCCAATCCAAAAATACAAGAAGCTGTCAGAACCAAGATTGCCAAAAAATATAACTGAGGTAATCAGAAAGCAACAAAAAGAAGAACATGCTGATTGTCAAGGTTCCTCCAGAAATCAACAACTGAAGAGAGATAAATGTCATTGATGTCAACAACACTATCATAGAGTCCAAGAGAAACAACTCAACCCTGATATCCAGTATGAGAAGAGATATCATAAACACAAGGATCATACCAAAATACAACATGACTGTCTCATGAAGAAGATTGATCAGAGAAACTATTAGGGCATAAAAATATCCAAGCATCTCCCCTTGAGTCCAAGGGCTGAGAAACAGTAATGCAAAGAAGAAAAAGAGAGAACCCCAAGCTTACCCCTGAGACCCTCAAAAACTGCTCTGGGAAGTGGCTTAGTAAATATGTCAGCCACTTGATCAGTTGAAGAAACATAATCCAGGATAACATCATTGAGGAGAACTTTATCACGAAGAAAATGATATCTGATATCAATATGCTTGGTATGAGAGTGCATCACAAGATTCTTAGAGATATTTATTGCACTAACATTGTCACACAAAATCTTGACAGGCTTAGACATAGTAACCTTATAATCACTCAAAGTTTGAACCATCCAGAGGATTTGAGTGCAACAATCAGTGGTAGGAATGTATTCAGCCCCAGCTATAGATAAAGAAACAGAATCTTTCTTTTTGCTATGCCACGCAACTAGTCTTCCACCAAGAAAAAATGCACCACCAGAAGTACTCTTCCTGTCATCAAGACTGCCAGCCCAATCAGCATCTGTATATGCTGTCAGAGTAAAATCAGAATGTCTAGAATACCAAAGACCATAATCCAATGTTCCTTGTATATATTTAAGGATCCTTTTTACTACATTTAGATGAGCTTGTTTAGGAGCAGATTGAAAACGAGCAACTAAACAAACAGCATGCATTATGTCAAGTCTAGTGGCAGTTAAATACAACAAGCTGCCTATCATAGACCGATAAAAAGTATAATCAATATCAGGCTTATCAACCTTAGCACTTAGTTTGCAACCAGTTTCCATAGGTGTACTAACAGGATTACATTCATCCATCTGAAACCATTTCAACATTTCTTTTGCATATTTTGTTTGAGAAAGAAATATACCTTCTTGGAGCTGAGAAACCTATAAGCCAAGAAAAAATGAAAGTTCACCCAGCATTGACATTTCAAATTTTGCTGTCATAATCTGTGGAAAATATAGGCTGAGTTCATCATCATCACTGCCAAAAATAATGTCATCCACATAGACAACCACTATTAAGATGGAATCATTTTTAGTCATAAAGTACAAGTTACTATCAGCACCACCTCTAGTAAACCCTTGTGACTGTAAATGTTTGTCTAATTTAGCATACCAAGCCCTAGGAGCTTGTTTAATTCCATAAAGAGCTTTTTTTAATCTGTAAACATGATGTGGTTTGTCCTTGTTAACAAAACCTTCCGGCTGATCCATATAAACCTCCTCTTCTAAGTCTTCGTTTAGAAAAGTTGTTTTTACATCCATTTGGTAGACCTTGAAATTTTTATAAACAGAATATGCAAGAAACAGTCTGATTGCTTCTAGTCTAGCTACAAGAGAAAAAGTTTCATCAAAATCGATACCTTCTATTTGAGAATAACCCTTACAAACTAGTCTAGCTTTATTTCAGACAACAACTCCATTTTCATCAAGTTTGTTCCTAAAAACCCATTTAGCCCCAATAATATTTTTATCTTTTGGCCTTGGGACAAGTTCCCAAGTGTTATTTTTCTCTATCTAGGCTAACTCATCTAACATAGCATGAACCCATAAGTCATCTTGACTAGCTTCAGCATAGGTTTTAGGATCTAATTGAGACACTAGACAAATATGAACCTACTGATTTGCTTCAGCAGTTTTTCTTCTAGTTTGTATGCCAGAGTCTAAGTCACCAATAACATGTTCATTTGGATGATTCTTTTGCAGCAATCTTCTAGAAGGAGTATAAATGGAAGATTTAGAAGGAGTATTAGTTTTAGGACTTACTGATTGTCCTTGAGGCACTCTAGAATCTGATTCTTCTTCAGATTTCTCTGACTCTTCTTTTGTGCTTGGCTCTTCTTGAATGATTTCTTCAACTGGTTGAAATTGAGGTTGTTGTTCCTGCTGCAAATTCTCAAGAACTTTAACATTAGAGCTTTCAACTATTCTTCTTAATCTCTTATTATAACATTGTAGGCCTTGCTATGAGTAGAGTAACCTAGAAAGATCCCTTCATCATATCATGATTCAAAACTTCCTAGATGATCTTCTCTTCTTATATAACATTTGCTGCCAAAGATTTTAAAATAAGATACATTGGTTGTGTTGCCATACCAAAGTTCATAGGATGTATACCTAGTTTTGACTCTTATTTGTACCCTGTTTAAGGTGTAAACTGCTGTATGAATTGCTTCTTTCCAGAAAGCATTAGATAGTCCAACATCTTGAAGCATAGTTCTAGCCATCTCTTTTACTGTCCTATTCTTTCCTTCAGCCATCCCATTTTGTTGAGGTGTTCTAGGAGCTGAAAATTGTCTTTTTATGCCATGTTTTTCACAATATTCAAGAAAAGCAGTAGAAATATATTCTCCCCCATTATCAGACCTTAAACATTTCAGTTTTAAATCTATTTCTCTTTCTACCATGCTTTTAAAGATCTTAAATTTCTCTAAAGCCTCAGACTTATGCTTTAAAAATGTGACCCAAGTCATTCTTGTGTAATCATCTATGAATAACATAAAATACCTTTCACCATTTAAAGATTTTGTTCTGGTTGGACCACATAAATCAGTGTGGACCAATTGAAGAGGTTCTGCAGAAAACTATTCTTTAGATTTATGAACATTTCTTGTTTGTTTACCTTGTTTACACTCTTTACAAACCAGATTTTCAGGCTTAGAAATAGCAGGCATATGTCTAACATTTTTGTTGTGACTGATTTTAACTAAGTTATCAAAATTTATATGCCCCAATCTCCTATGCCACAATTTACTTTCTTCAATTTGACTCATAAAGCACAAATTGTTTTTGCATTCATTAGCAAATCCATGCAAATTATAAATGTTACCTTTAGTTCTCAAACCCTAAGAAATAACCTGTTTAGAATTTTTGAGAACCTTGCAGCCTTGTGATGTGAAAACTACATCAAATCCACTGTCACAAATCTGACTTACAGTCAACAAATTATGAGTTAGTCCTTCAACAAAATAAACATCCTCTAGAGGTGTGTTATCTTCTAAAAGAACTGTACCTTTTCCTGTGATCTGTAAGCAATAATTGTCACCAAACTTAACTGACCCACTTGAACAATTTTCAAATGAAGTAAATTTACTTCTATCCCTAGTCATATGATGAGAACATCCACTATCTATAACCCAGATTTCATTTTTCTTTGCATGAAATGCAACTTCAACAATCATAGCCTTGTTGTTTTTGGGTACCCATTTCATTTTGGGTTGCTTAGTAAGAGAAATACTTTCTAATTTACAAAACTTGGCAATATGTCCAGGTTCTTTGCAGTTGAAGCATCTTATTTTGTTCAAAAAATTAAAAGTCCTGCCATTCAGAAAATAGGACTGCTTTCTAAACGTAAACTTACAATCAATTGCTCTATGCCCATATTGATAACAGTAAAAACAATAACCAGAGAATCTAAAAGGCATTTTACCTTTAAGCTGATTATCAGTAGAGCATTGACCTTTTGAGAAGCCTAGACCAGTCATATCGTTATACTCTTTTTGTTTACCTAGCATATCAGCAAGTTTATCACTATTGTTACACATTTCAAGTTCTTTTCTTAGTTTAACTATTTCAGCTTCCTTGGAATAGCACTCTTTATCCTTGGATTTTAACTTTTCTTGAGTATCTGAAAGAATTTTTCTGTTCTCTTCAAGACTTAATTGTAAATCAGAAATCTATTTTTCTTGATCAGATATTAACTTGCTTTGCACTCCATTCTCTTTTTTAAATCTTCTAATTTCACCAAAGGCACATTTTAACTCTCCTTCTAAGTCAACTTCATTTTCAGACATTTCTGTTTGTTCTGCTTCTGGAGCAGTAATAGTTGCTGCCATGAAAAGTGTTTCATCTATTTCATCAAAAGATTCCTCTGACGTGCTGTCTGTTATTCCAACAATTAGACTCCTTTTCTTAAAAGTATTTTTCTTGTTAAAATTGAAAGGTTTTTTCTTATATTATTTTCTATTATCTTCTTGTTCACTGTCAAGTTCTAGATTAGGACACTTTGCTGCATAATGTCCTATTTTTCCATAGTTGAAGCATTTAAAAGGTAATTTTCCTTTATATCTACCTCAGCCTCTTCTGAATTTACTAAAAAAAATAGATTCATCTTCACTGATATTTTATGTTTCATGACTAGTTTCAATTTCCTTTTTCACAGTTTTAAAAGTTGCTTCCTTAACTTCTTTACTAGGGTTTTCATTTTCCATTCTCATTTCATAAGCAGTAAAAACTCCTAGAATAGAATCAATAGTTATAGTTTTCAGATCTTTATCTTCCACCACAAAAGTTTTGGAGTCATATTTGGGAGTTAGAGTCCGTAAGCTCTTTTTAACTACAGTTATCTCTTCTAATTTCTCCCCTAGATCTCTAATACTATTGACAGTTTCCTGAACTCTTTGAAGATATTCAACTATCTTTTCATCATCTTTCATTCTTATTCTTTCAAATCTTTCTCTAAGAGCTTGTAACTTAGCCTCTTTAATGCTTTCATTCCCTTCATAAATATTAGAAAGTTTATCCCAAATACTTTTAGCTGTTTGACATTCCATAACTTTATTTAAGACTTCATTAGTCAATCCACAACAAATAGTACTAGTAGCTTTTGAGTCACAATCAAGTGCCTTTTTTTCATCAACATTAGATGGTTTTCCTGTGACAGTACAGCTAGTTTCAATGGCTTCCCAGACATCATATCCTAAAGCTTTGATATGCCGAGTCATTCTATATTTCCAAAAAGTATAATTTGTACCATCAAACAATGGTGCCTTCGATGAGGAAAGACCATCTTGAAAAGACATGGTTACCACTCAACCAGGAATCCCCTTAGGTTGATTAGGCCTTAAAGACAAAGGGTTTGGCTCTGATACCACTTGTTAGAGTGGTAAAGATACTGAGAGGGGGGGGGTGAATCAGTATCTTGAAAATTTTTTGCACTTACAAAAGAATATTGCAGAATTGTATTCCACTTAATTAAATTCAACTGAGTTCAGATGTACAGAATCATTAAAAACTAAACCAGAATGATAATGTGTAAGTGTAAAAACTAAAATATTCAATAATAGATTGAAAGCATACCACAGAAAATAAAGACACAGAGATTTGTCCTGAGTGGAAAGCCCCAAGCATAAAACCACTTGAAAAAGTGCCTCACTGGCTTAAAATCTCACTGATTACTGTATCTCACTGGCTTACAATCTCACTAAATACTGTGCCTCACTGGCATATTTAAAAATTACAATTATTTGAAGAATTTTCATACAAAGGGATACTCTGTTTCACTTGAGATCATATACTGTCAACAATGTATGTGCAAGATAAACAACAAATGCACACCTATTATTCACACTATATCATTTTATATACAATCGTTTGCATTCCTTTAAAAAGCATTCGACAGTAGACAGTTTCAAAAAACTAAAAACTAAAAAGAAAACCAATCGACAGGTATTTCAACTGCAACTTTCCTCATTATTTTTATCAAAAGAATAATCAACATTTTTGTTTACAACATCATGGCTAAAAATAGAAAAGAAACTATTCGAAAGAGATGAGAGATATAATCGTTAACCCTTGATAGGGTTACAAAGATCAACTGCCAGTTGCCCAAGAGAAACCCTAGGGTTACAAGGAGAAACCCTAGCAAAATAACGGCTAATACCATTTCAAAATAAAGGAAACCATATAGCCAATAGAATAACTGATCAAATTTGAGCAAGAACAAATAGAAGTGTGAAGTGTCGTTCAGAAATACAAACCACAACTGATTAATACCAACTTTGTAACACAGCTGCAAATGACAAATGAAGTCTGTTGACCATTCCCTCACCTTTCTAGTCCACTATAGATTATACAATAAGGTAATCCCTTTAATGGTTAATCCTAGAAAAGCCCAAGGGTTAGAAGGTCTCTCCACCATCTGGACATCCTCCAGTGACAGCACACAGTTGACTGCTCCCAAAATAGTTAAGCATAAAGATATCAAGATGCCTGAAGAATGGGCACTAGATCTTTGGGATAGTGACAGTCAAGCAGAAGAAGAAAATGAGAAGCAACCACAATTGAGAGGCATCTCAATTGATGAAATAGATGATCAGGCAGTAATTAGATTCTCATCTGGTAACCAGTTAGTCTTGCGTACTGGACCTTCCATGAGAACAGAAAAGGTTTTTAACTATAACCAACCTGGTCCATCTGTGAATTCCCTTCCTCGCTCCTAAAGCGTTAGATTACAACCCTCTCAGGGTTTTGAAAGTTTGTTTACAATCCCCACTGCTGCAAAGCCTCGCAGCTCAGCCATTCCCTCTAGTTTGTCATGCACCCATAAAAAGTTTTCTGAGTTAGATAATGGGTTGTATAGATGTGAAGACTGTTTGTTTGTCTTTCCTCCAAAATCCGGCCATATCCGAATGATGTCAACCCGACAAGCTACTATACCTGAATAGGAAATTTCTGAAGCACACGAAAAAGCTGTTAGCACACCTGCAGGTCCTTGTCTTGTTCCCGGTACCATACCTCCCTTTCGAGATTTTATCCTGTATGATACAACCGGAACCTTTAAAGCTGATTTCTGGCCTCTGCATTTATTTCCTATTATTGAAAGTTCTCAAGGTACCAGCCAAAGCAAATTGCTTAACTGGACAAATCTCTGTCTTAGGAAATCTATGCTCTTTGCCGAGGATAGAAAGATCTGGCATCAGATCGAAGCAGTCAAGGCTGAAAAAGCACATCTCAGTGCTCAAGAGAATTTTCATTCTCTAATCTCCACTCTGGAATGCTTGGAAAAGCGTCTCACAGATCAGTGGATGAACTCTGTTAATAAAGATCTCCAGGAACTCAAAGTTCAGTATAATGAGTTCAAAAGTCAAGCTGAAACCTGGTGGGTTGCTCAGCAACGATCTTTAGAACAACAGAGAGAACTTCTGCAGAAAGTTAGAAGTGAAGTCAAATTAGATTGTGATGTGCTTGGTTCCCAACTGAATACTACAAATATCCATGTGAAGCATAATAGTCAGAGGCTCACAGAGATCTCTGAAGAAGTTCATTCAGTTGCACAGTCACAACTGCTAATGAGCGATTCCATCAAGTCAAAATGCTCTGATATAAAGTCTGCTCTTCAAGAAGAGTCTCGGACTATCCAAACAGTAACTCATACTGTCTGACAACAGCAGACTGTGAGAATAAAGAATTTCCCTTCTAGTGCAAAGGATTATCTACAGGCTCAGTATGAAGGACCTAAACTAAAGACAGAAGTTAGGCAGCCTGTAATTGAAAAAGTTTATGATCCCTCCTCAGGGACATTAAGAGAAACCACTCCAGTGGAACAAGCTGAAGGAAAGTTTCAAATGGCTCGTGGTTCTAGTTCTAATCCAAATGGATCCAACCCTGTTGATCCATTTAAAAATATTCAAACTCTGAAAGCAGACACTCCCCCTCTTGTTAATTTTGATCATTTTGAAGATATAGAAAATACAAGAGCTATTGATGCAATGCGAGCTTGGATAACCAATTATGTATCCACTAATGCTGATGTTGATGAAAAGCAGGTAATCAAGCAAGCTTTGAATGCAATGACTGGTGTTGCTCGACATGTCTGGGATCGTCTAGATGATGCTTACAGAGAAAATCTGTTAGATAGAGGTACAGATCAAGTCTGTGCTCAGTTGACATGTCTGTTTGTTGGTAAAATAGACAAAAGGGAAAAGTTGGCCTACAACAAGTTCATCAAAGGTAAATGTAAGGACCTCAAATACTTTAAGCAGTATTGTGATGTCCAATATGAGAATTTTTATTTGTCAGGCCGTGAACAGAATCATGAATTTATGTTCACTACTTTTCTAAAAAGTTTTAGTACTGTGATAGGAGAATTCTATCACAAGAAAGTTCTTGAGAATCTGGTAGTTGAAAATATTGAAATGAAAGAACTAACCTATCCTCAGTTAGTTCAATTCCTAACATAGATTAATGAGGAAATCTGTGAAGAAGGAAAAGCAAAGAAAGAGATAAAAAAGGTACAACCTTTACTTTCTTCATCTGTGTGTTACCAGATCATGTCTTCTAATCAGTTCCCCGAAAAAGGAAAATCTTCTTGTTCTAACTGTGACAGTTTTGATAAGCCATACAAGAAGAAAAAGAAAAAATTCAAGAAGTATCCAAAGAAAAAAGGATATTTCAGGAAAAAAGATAAGAAGAAAAGGGAATCCAGAAAATGGAAACCTACTTGCTACATCTGCAAGGGAGAACACTTTGCAAATAAGTGTCCAGACCAAAATAAGAAAAAGGGAAAAGGAAAAGTTCGTGCAGCTCGAGAAGTAGGTGTTGAAAATGATGAATTTGAATTCATCAATGAATATCCATCAGACTCAAAGGATATCATTCTCTCTACAGAATCTGAAGAATCTGAGTCTGAGGAATATGAATCAGCTCAAGAACAAGTTCAAGCTCAGGTCAATCTAATGACCAAGGATGTTCAATCGTCTGATGAGGATTCTAAAGTCTCCTTCTATTGCAGAATGCTCAGAAGGGACACCCGTGCTGAACTGGACAAGGTAATTGAAGATATTGTCCAAATTGAATCTCGTCTCCAGACCATGGATATGGGTCAGGAAACATGGAAGAAGCTGATGGGCAAACTGGATCAGCTCAAGTCCAGAAAATATTTCTTGCTCCAACCAAATATTGAAGGCGGCTCTACAAGAGGTAAATCTCCAACCATAAGACCACCAGGGTTCTCCTCTCCTGTCACTAGTCAACATGGTTATAGACCATCACCATGGTTTCCCAGGCCTCCAGCTCAACGGCCTCCACCGCCTCAATCATTGGATCAACGCCCCATGATAGATGCTCCCTCTCCAGAAAGCATGGCCAGGCACATTTGGAGAAGGAATCAAAAAGCCTTTCTTGAAAAGGTTATTAGTCAAGCTCAGGCAGAAATTTCAGAAATTGATGATGAGGAAAATTTCTACCTCACCGAAGAAATGGAGAAAGCACCTGAACTTGATAAGTTTGTCAGTCAGTTTAATGCCGCTGGATCAATACAATTGCCTACTCAAGCTACCTTCTCAGAAGAACATCTTTTCTGTGAAGAACGTCCTTACAGTCCCCTCATCATGCATGTTGTGAAAACAGAAGAAGGAGACGAACCTCAAGTGACCTACGAAGAAGGATGCAGTAGCCGTCAGATGAAAGCCTACAAGAGGACTGCGAGGTCCACTACAATATGTCCTGGTACTATCCTTACCATCCACTTTCCCGGTATTATGGCATACCCTCTAGCATTTCTCATTGATACTGGAGCAGATCTAAATATTGCTAGACGTAATGCTTTTCCACAAGATGCTTGGATGGAAGGTACGACTAAAATTACTTTTGGTAATTCTGAAAAAGAAGATAGTTCTGCTTTCTGCATTGCTCCTATCCAAATTGGCTTTGACGGGTTTACGGATAATGTAATATTTATCCAATATGAAGTTGAAGGCTATGATGGTGTTCTTGGCAGCAAAGCAATTCAGCAATGGGAACCTTTTACCATTGACTCTGATTTCATTATTATCAGAGGCACTTATCAGCTTCCAAGGCTTTATCAAGATTTAGCCTATTCCACAAAGCTAGTCAAAGAACAGAAAAAGAAACCAGTCAATTTAGTCTGGTTAGCCAAACAAATTGATGCTGGTCAAGAATCTCTAACTGAGATTAAAACTGC
This sequence comes from Cunninghamia lanceolata, assembly GCA_027924645.1. Lineage (NCBI taxonomy): Eukaryota > Viridiplantae > Streptophyta > Pinopsida > Cupressales > Cupressaceae > Cunninghamia > Cunninghamia lanceolata. The sequence goes on from BSBN01000007.1 coordinate 2,783,541, forward strand.
TTTTGCTGATACAGTTATGACAAAGGATCTAAAAAAGCAGAAAAGGAACCTGTACTATGATCTCCCTCTAAAGCGAGATCCTCAAGGTAATGAACTCATCCCTAAAGCTAAAGCTAATTATTTCCTTATGAGTTCAACAGAAGTCCTAACTTGCAGAACCGAAGTTGCAGAGCTCGAACGACTTAAGTTTATCCAAACTTCTGACTCACCATTTTCTTGTCATGCTATGTATGTACCTAAGGTAGATGAAAATGGTAAAGAACTTCCTAAGAAATGGCTGGTTGTAAATTATAAGCCGTTAAATGAATGTCTTGTTGACAATAGACATCCCCTGCCTAGCAAAGATCATATCTGGTAAATTATTCAAGGTAGTCATGTCTATTCCAAGTTTGATCTAACCAAGGGTTTTTGGCAAATCGGTCTCAAAAGCGCTGATTTTTATAAAATAGCCTTCTCTGTACCTCAAGGTCTGTATGAATGGACTGTCCTTCCCTTCGGGATAAAAACTGCTCCCTCTATTTTTCAACAAAAAATTGATGTTATATTCCGACCTTATGCCAAATTCATCCAACCCTATGTAGACGACATTCTTGTCTTTAACCAGGATATGCCTCACCATCTGGATCACCTGCATCAGTTCCTCTCTATTTGTCAACACCATGGGCTTGCTGTCAATCCCGCCAAGTCTTTCTTTGCTCAATCCCAGATTGTCTTTATTGGCATCAAGCTTCTTCCAGGGGGGAGGATGGAGGCCCAACCCCACATCCTGCACCGTATTGCTCTTCTTCCTGTTACCAATGTCAAAGAACTGCAGAGGTTTTTGGGCCTTGTCAATTATATTACAGGATTCTATCACAAGCTTGCTGAAGACCGACTCGAGTTAAACAAGCTTCTTGGAAAAAAGTCACCACCATGGACGTCCAAGCATGATGCCTTGATAGAACGCATCAAACAGAAATGCTCCCAGCTACCTCCCTTAAAGCTGCCAGGAAAAGGTTTTAAGATTGTTGAGACAGATGCAAGTGAAGGTGCTTGGGCAGGTGTTCTTCGCGAACAAAAGACAATCTCCTTCAATCCCAAAGACAAATGAGAAATTGTGCATTATATTTCTGGTAGTTTCAAAAACAGCGAAATAGACTACCACAGCACACATAAAGAGATCCTTTCGGTTGTTAATACCTTCCAGACATTTCAAATGTTCATAGCCGACAAAAGGTTTCTCTTGAAAAGTGATTTGCAGAACTTGCGGGGATTCTTCCGCAAAGAGTCCAAAAATAAGGTGGTAAGAGGTCGGCTTCTCCGATGGGCTCAACTCCTTAGTACTTATGAATTTGATTTTGTTCATCTTCCAGGAGTTGAAACTATTTTTACAGATTTCATGTCCCGAGAAGGACATTCTGATGACCCTCCAGTACAGGGTGCTGTTCATCAAACAGAAGGAGTTGTTCGTATCATTCGAATCCGAGAACAGCGTTGGTATGAATAAAGTCATAGAGAATGGAGCACAAACCCTTTCCAACGAAGGGAATTGCATAATTATCAAATGGCTAATGATTTTCTGTTTGACAGGTTTAGAATGCTTATTGCCAAGCAACAGCTAACCTCTCCAAGATTATGGACTGATCAACCATTTTTCCAGTTCTCCACTGAAGCAGAACCCATCGATCCTGATGTTGGACATGTTCTTCAAAATTGGTGCAGGGACTTTGTTCTTCCAGTCCTTTTTTTGAATCCTCTAGTAGCACGACCACATCAATGGTTAAATGATGAAGATGGAAAGACACTCATACGGAACTTGTTTCAAGGACCATACCCACCTGCAGCAGATCTACAGTTTGAAGGAACAACTGCCTACACTGGATGTATTTTCAAACTCATCTTTGGATCTCCTGACGATAATCCAATTAGTAGACATCTTTGCCAAGTCTACGGTCCTGTCGATTCTTCCTCAGTCTTCGAGCATTGGACAGTAAAAAATAGATTGCAGTATTTTCATATGCACCAGACACCTGTCTGGATTCATACAAAGACATATCGCATGAATGGTGCTATGCCTCAAGCTATGTCCCGCGGATTGTATGGACCCCATAATCTCAAAACAATGAGTATCATCTGGAAAGAACAAGAAGCAAGTCGACCTCCGGGATGTCTTCCACACGCATCCACGCAAACTTGTGCCAATTGTGTCGACTGGTCACATGATGATCTGAGAGTTCCAACATATGGGGCCAGTGGAAACTATCACTCACTAGACTACACTTATCCCGATGGAGAATTTTGTGAAGGCTGCATTTTCAACCAACCAAATCCTGACACCTCTAGCTCCACTCATAGTACTGGGTCCTAGGCTAATGGATGGGCTTGTCATCCATCGAGAACATCTATCATCTCGAGAAAAACATGATAGACGTGGGCCACACCACAGTAAAAGGGGTCAGCTTACATACCTTATCGTAAGCACGAGTTATCTCTCTCGTGATAAAAGGGAATCTTGTAAAGTTGTGTCGGTCGGTCGACCTTATCTTTGTTCACGGGTGAATTGGTCCCACCAGAGGAATCCTTATCCTCAACCGGGTCATCCTTCGGATAAGGTTTGCAACGTGTCGACTCTACATAGACGGATTTCAAAGAAGTCTGAGATCGGGATTAAAAGATCTGCCCTCTCTTCCTATATAAGGTGATAGGGCCGCCTGCATTTCTCAACAATTTCTAGCAAAGTGAAATCCTAGAGAGTCTGATAGTCCAGTTCAGTCTAGTCTTCTAGTATTAAGTCTTAAGTGTTTTAGTTCAAGTTTTTCTTCATAGTTATGCTCTTAATGTAGAGAGTAATGCTTAAGAAATACGAGAAATCTCTCTGCTCTTTTAAGCATACTTTCCATAGTAAGATCTAGTCTATGCCAGCGCGCATTGTAAGATGATGAATGTAATGTTCCTAAGTATCCGATGTAATAATCTCTATAAGATTTATGTGAGAATCAGATATTCTATTCTGCACTTCATTTGTCATTTGCAGCTGTGTTACAATAGAAATGTGAAGTGTCGTTTAGAAATATAAACCACAAAGGATTTATATTTCTCAAAAACCCTTGACAGAACCATTTAAATAGCTTGTAAGCATAACCCAAAACAAAGATAAATTCTGCAGAAGAGATCCTTTAGACCATACTTACAAAAGCACCGATGACCAAAACCTGAGATGCTAAAACATTAAGTTCTGCTTGGTCACTTCTGGAGATACAAAGAGTCAACCAGCTTTTACCTTGCAAACTCATGATTACAGCCAAACCGTGACAAGCTTTGTCACTTCACAAAGTCAACCTTCGAGCTCTCGCCATTTCTTTGATAGATTCAACAGATTCCACAGACTTCCCTCAAGTTTTTTTCATGATTGTTTTTCAAACCCTACTCTGATGCAATGCAATGATCAAATGAAGTGGCTGAAAATGGAGATACATTCTTTTTGAGACCTTTAACTGGCTGTTCTAGTTTGCCCTAAAGAGGGCTTGAAATAAAGAAGAGAAATGACCTCTTAGTTTAGTAAATAATCTCTCAATTGGTCAAAATAGAAACATATCCTAGTGCCTATATCATAAGCGAAAATATCTTAAGTGACTTTAACATGTTTCCCTTCTAAACCAAAGATTCGTCACTGGGAAATGCCAATTGGTGCCCAACTTGTCACTTGTGCCAGGCAATAGAGTATCACGTGCTGTGCGATTATTTGGTGTCAAAACAAACATACTTGACTTTTTCCCATAATGAAAATATCACATAATGCTCATTATAATATGTCACTTTATACGATATCCTTGCAACAACCTTAGCCATCAAAAACCTTTGCAAAATACATTATGCTAAGTCAAAAAGATCCAAATAGAAAATGCTAACTAGAGATAAAAAGAACATCTCTAAGTTTGACATCACTGCCAACATGCCAACGGGGACATCACCAAAATGCCAACTGGGACATCACTTACCTCACTGCCAAAATGCCAACTTTACCAAAATGCCAACTGGAGTAACACATTCGCACATCTATACAATTTTTGTAGTGTTCTTCGTAATACTATTTATAGTACTATATTTCTTTTTTGAATTTATGTAATTATGATGTCAATGAAGTGATGGTCAGTTATTTTTGAGAATGCTATTAATATGTTTTGTTTCACCAGGATATAGGACCTTTCATTAGAGCATGACAAAGAGGAAGAACAATTTAAAGTGGAAACAAAAGAAAATGTGTATGCTCCAAAGATATACCCCCACAACTACTTTTTATTCATCAAGCGAGATATTCTAATGTTAACTTATGTGATATTCTTCTTTAATGAGGCCTAGAAGATCAACCTTTTTTATTTGTAGTGTATAAATTTATGCTTTTGTTGAATTACAAGGTTAGAAGGATATCAAAGAGGTGCATTGGCATGCTCAAACCCCAGGACTCCTTATGTCTACTACTACTGATGGGTATAATGTTTTGAAGCCGTCAAACATACTAAAAGATCTTGTAGAATAATGAGATCAAATTCTTACTTACCATCCAAATACCTGGAAGCAACTTTCCACCAAGTACTATACATTTTTATTGGCTTGATAAACAAAGTGATTTTTCTCCATTAAATTAAGTTAAATGTCTTTAGATTCTGTTGAGCTTATTTAGCAGCACCTTAATTTGTGCTCCTCGGATTCCAATGCTTGTGGGGATTTTAGCTTTTCAAAGTTTTGTTAAAATGTGATCAATTGTAACCTAAGTTACCAATCCTGGTATTGATTCAGGTTCAAGTTCGCTGATTGGGTTTAAAAAAAAAAAAATTGGATTAAATTTTCCTTTTGGGGTTGGGTTCATTTTGGGTTTGTCCAAATATATGTGTGTGTGTGTGTGTGTGTATTTACACATATATTAGTAAAATAAATAATATATCTTATATCCATTTATATAAATAAGAAATGCAAAATAATATTTATATTAATATGAATGCATTAGTGTGTGTGTATATATATATATATATATATATATATATATATATATATATATATATACACACACACATTTATTGTGAAGTGGTTTTGTACACAATGTAGTAAACTAGGGATCCCATGATCTATTTAAAAACTATAATGCCATACATGCCAATATAATAAATGTACTAAAAAGGGAATCAACCATAATTACAAAACTATAGTCTTTTTTATAATTTTAACACATTAGCTTTTAAAAATTTTCATTTTATTTATTTTTGGATCATATGCATTGGGTGTGTGGTATTGTTTAATATTTATGTATTTGTCACCATCCTAATATCAGTGATTTTCTTTTCTTTCACTTTGGTATGTATGCCAAGTAAATTTACATTAACACTGAAGTGGGAGAAAATGTTAAGGGTGTAAGGTGCATACCTTGCCCTTTTACTTTTTGTTTTCCATGTCAAATTCAACAACAATAATGAATTAAAGGGTACTCACATGTGATACTCTAGACTCTATTATTTAATTTGACATGGAGTGAAAGGTGCATACCTTGCCCTTTTACTTTTTGTTTTACATGTCAAATTCAACAACAATAATGAATTAAAGGTACTCACATGTGATACTCTAGACTCTATTATTTAATTTGACATGGAGTGAAAGGTGCATACCTTGCCCTTTTATTTTTTGTTTTACATGTCAAATTCATCAACAATAATGAATTAAAGGGTACTCACATGTGATACTCTAGACTCTATTGTTTAATTTGACATGGATTTTCTATGATCCTACATTATTTAGGTAATGTGGTTCACTTAATGTCTTGATTGCTTATAATGTATTTAGGGGATGACTTTGGGGGCACTAGTAGATATACCACTTCTTCTTCTCGGATTGTTTGTTATGATTTAGTTCTTTGATAGTTTTTTCATGATTTAGTTCATGTGGCTATTCATTTAATACTTATTCCATTAATTTTATTTGTAAAAAATTAATTGAATTTCTCTATTAAAATTAAAATTACGATTAATAAATTTTTAGTGATTTTTAGATTCAGCTTCAAACATTTTTTATGGATTATCTCTTTATAGAAGTTTTTTTTGCAAACTACAAAGCACTTAATAAAAATTTGTAAATTTCTCTATTAAAATTAAAATTACGATTAATAAATTTTTAGTGATTTTTGGATTCAGCTTCAAACATTTTTTATGGATTATCTCTTTAGAGAAGTTTTTTTGGATTTATAATGAAACAAATAGCTACAGTATTTATAGCTTTAAATAAAAATATAAATGCATATTATTTAGTAATAGGCCTATAAACATTTATGCCTATTAACCATTTAATAGCACCTTTGGTGTACTTTTACTAGTTTAATAATAAATTTAATTTTGAACAGCTTACACTTGCATGGCAAAGCCCAAGAGACAGCAGGACACACGACAGTGGTTATTTTGTTTACCCAACCGCCTCCGCCTAGGAATTCTATTACTGCCTTAAGGAAGAAGGAGGTCTTATTATTATTCACTGTGAGTAGATTCCCTGAGCAAAAAAAAAAAAAAAATTGGCATTTTTTTAATTTTGGGAAAGAATTAACTTTTTGGGGCTGACAATTCGTTAACTTTAGGAGGCTTGCCTATACGGCTCGCCTCAAATTTTAGATATGTGGCATGGAACGTTTGCATCAAAAAAGAGAACAGAAATAAACAATAACTTTGGCAAATTAGCAAATTAAATAAAACCAACAATGTATGTGTGTTTACTAGAGAATCCATCTACTAGCACTAAACAACGGGCATTTTATAATAACCTAAAAATTGTTGCAATCAATTCAATAGTCGGCATTTTATAATAACCTAAAAATTGTTGCAATCAATTCAATAGTCGGCTGGGAGAGGAAAATAAACCTGCAAAATCAATTTGTCTCATTGTGTTATTGAGGAGGTGGCAATAAGCTTCTCCCCGGAATGTCACGCCACGCGTTGAGTGCGGCAGGAGGAAAAGTTTAGAAAATTATTATATTTATATTTAGTATTATATTTATTAGGCCTTGAATTGAGATAATAGAGACTATAACTATTAACGATACATGAGTTTTTTTAAAATTTATTACAAATCAAATTCAAATGTTAAAAGTATAGTCATTTTATTCCTCACCGATAAAATATAAAACAAATGTTTCTCTTGTATTTTCTATTATTTTACTTTTTTCCAATATTAAACAAGAGTTAGAGCAACTAAGTCTCTACCAAAATGTTCATGAATAGTCGTGTTTTAATTTATTGTGTTTGCTTAGTTGTAGCAATGTTGATAATATAATAACTTTATAATAATCTTGAAGTTTGTCAATTTTTTTGTTTAAGTTAGAGTTGACTATTTAAACAAGAGCTACAAAGCAGCCAAGTTTCTGCCAAAATATTCATGAATAGTCTTGTTTTGTTTTAATTTATTGTGTTTGTTTAGTTTTAGCAACAATGTTGATAATATAATAACTTTATAATAATCTTGAAATTTGTGAATTTTTTGATTTAAGTTAGAGTTGATATTTTTGTAATATTTACACTGAATGTTGAAAATTGAAGAACTTTGAGATTTTACATTTAATAATTAGATTGCGTAAAATGGAAGTTGCAAAGTAAACGATTTTTTGTTATATCTAAAGATTTATTATTATACTTCAAAATTTATGATGAACTTGACAAAATAGATTATTTGATTGATACAGCCTCCTAAGGCTAGAAATGGACACCCTGGCAATTAAAACTTGGTTCTTGACAGTCTGACAAAAGACAAATATAGAAGGTGATAAATACACTAGCCTTCAATAGTTTGCACTTAAGCTACAATACAAAGAGTTGTTAGTGCTATAAAAATCACTTAAAATCATGAATACAAAGAGTTGTGAGTGCTATAAAAATCACTTAACGTGATTATTTTAAAGATTTGAAGTTATAGCTTAGAGTGAGGGACAAGTGAAACCCTAAAATTAGTTCTACCATATAACTAGCACTTGCACCAATAAGAGGTTCATTAAAAACAATAAGAACAACCAACGAGTTTAGAAAATTTCGTAGCATAAAGTTGTTTTCACTGTGTGATGGGATCGGGATTGAGTTTAGAAAATTTCGCAGCATAAAGTTGTTTTCACTGTGTGATGGGATCGGGATTGAGTTTAGAAAATTTCGCAGCATAAAGTTGTTTTCACTGTGTGATGGGATCGGGATTTAAGTAGGAGCAGTTGTGTTTTCAATTTGAAGACGTGTAATTTTAGGGTTCCATAGGTTCAAGGAATGCACTGATAGGAATGAGCTACGAGTTCCACGAATATGCCTATACCGGACCGTTTTGTGTAGGAAAAAACTCTGCGTAAAATTTTCTAGCACTATAATGCTTCCATATAAAAGCTCAGGGATGAGAAAAATTTCAAAGCACTTAGGATTTGTTATTTGAAGCATTCAGCACAAAGTAACAACCATTGCTGTCAAATATTAAAGTTTGATATTTTCAAATAAACAACATAAAGTAACAACCCATGCATTCAAGATTTAATGATCAAGAAATTGTTGAGCCAATGAAATAAATAGCAACTAATGTAAGAACCCAAATCAATTGAATAAAGGGATTAAAAGGCCTGAACAAAAAACAATTTAACTTGAAACCGAGATCAGAAATGTACAAAAACAATTTAACTTGAAACTGAGATCAGAAATGTACCAAAACTTGCATAACTCGGTAGATTGTCCTGTCATAAATTTGATTTAGGAAATGTAGGGTATTTATAAAATTTTGGCGTAAAAACGGTTTGGGTAGTTTAGCTGTAATAGTTAGGTGAACTGCACGGGTTTTTAATATTTTCAATTGTTTTTTATTTAGGTTTTTAGGTTTGTAAATAATAAATTAAATTCCTTAATTTTAATTTATTATTTACAGTGGAAAGATTTAATTAATTAATTAAAATTAATTAAATCTTATGATTAAAGGTAGATTAGGGATTAAGGGAAATTAATCAAATTTCATGTGAAGGGGAGGACTTATGGAATTGATCACTGGTCAATTTTTCCCTCTATGCATTAATATATTTTAAAATTTTGATGTATTAGTATATTATTATCATAGATTAAGGATATTATCTATGTAAATGATATATTATTATTATTAATAATTATTAAAGGCATGTATATAAACTTGGGATAAACTTATAAATTATATTTGTATTTAAATTCCTATTAGTATTAATATTGATTAGTAATAGGAATCTTATATAACTATAATATTTTTATTGTCTAATAATATTATCAATATTAATACTAATAGGAATTTAAATACATGTTTCTTAATATTTTTATTATTTTTATTTTAGTTATAATATATTTAAATTGGTTAATAGTGAGATGCTAAAAAATCTTTACTGTATAATATTTTACCCATAAAGTCTCAAACTAGAAACATAATAGTTTTAAGTATTAGTATATTATTATCATAGATTAAGGATATTATCTATCACAAAACTTCATAATTTAAACCTTGATGATCCGCAATAATCACCCATATCGGGTGAAAGTTTTCAGCTAATTAGATTGAAGAAAAATAATTTTTTAAATATGTTTTGTTAAAATATTTGCATCTATACAATAGCAATAGGTAAATATTTTTTAAATAGAAAAATTATTTTGTTCTCATTGGTTGCAAAAAGAATTATTAATAACTAGTTAGGAACAGGCCTTATCTATAGTTTTCTTGGCAGAAACTAAAAATTATAATAAGTTTTTTACTATGGGAATTAATTCTTGTAAAAAAATATAATAAGTTTTTGGTATCATTTAGATTAAATTATTGAAAACATTTCATTAAAAACTAATTTTTAAAACATATAGAAATGCAAGTTTAAACAAAGACGTCATTTTAAACAAGTGACACGTTACTTGCCTTGTAGTGTTGTAATTATAGTATGTGTTTTAGTTGTAATTATAGTTGTGTTATAGTTTTAATTTTTTAATTTATTAGGTAAACTTCAAATTTGCTTTTTGTCAAACCAACTAAATGGTTATTATTTATAGTTATAATATTAATTATATTATTAATATTTATTATAACACTTAGATATATTATTTTAATTGATATTATAGTATTATAATAAAGTATAATATTAATTGATAATATTTGACTTAATTTTCTTCTTAGAATAAATATTTGTTGTATAGACAAATTGGATTTAAATAATGTTAAACAATTTTTTTGTTAAAGCCAATATAAATATTATAACAAAATTGCAATATTTATAGTATAATTTATAAAAAAAAATTAGTTTAAATATTAATGAAATAGTATAATTAATTATTGATTGATAATAAACAATGTTTATATTATAAAAATGATAATAATATATTTATATTATTACATTATTCTAATATTATAATATTTTTATATAGTATTATATTATATTTTTGTTTTTATATAGCATTATATTATATTTTTAAAAATTGAGCCAACGACAAGATTGATGATTGATTTTTCAATAATATTTGTTAAAATATTTGCATATAGACTTAGGAAAATTTTAATATTTGTTTAACATTTAAAAAAATACTCTCTTGTCATTGGTTTATTCAACAAAAATTTGCATATAGATTTAAGAAAAATTTAATATTTGTTTAACGTTTAAAAAATACTCTCTTGTCATTGGTTTATTTTGGATAGAATAATTATTAGATAATAAAAACTCATTGGTCAGTCTGCCACCCCCTTTCCATAAGCCAATATTACCGCCATTTAATCGAGCTTATGGGTAAAAGTTCTCTACCAATTAGATTAAAGAAAAATAATCTAGTTAAGAACAGGGTCGCGTATAGTTTCCTTGACATAAACTAAAATATATATCAAACAGTAAGCCCGAAGCATAATTGTTTCAGTTTTTCTTACCATATTTAGGCCGAGAGGCATTATATAGTGGCATCACAAGATGTGTGTATATTTTTATTCCCCCGATTTAAATTGACGTCTCCTAACCCATCATAAGTTAAACTATTGAAAGTTAAACCATTTAAAGTTAAACTATTTAACTTTTACTCATTTAAAAATAATTTAAACTTTAATGTTTTTGATAGAGGGGATACTTTCCCCACTATCCAATGCCTTTGGGGAATATGTGGAAGGCTTTCACATGGCGGACTGTAGTTTAAGTGTTGTGGGTAGTTAGGGTTTGCATTGGACGTAAATGATGATTTTTATGTAATTTACAATTTCAAGTTGCAGTCAGTTTAAAAATACATTTGAAAAACAGTGCACTAGAATTTGCACTGGTAAGGAGAAAGCTAGTGATGGAAAGCGCCACACCTCTTGTTGCTTCTATTATTTTGACCATTGTTGATCTCTACAAGTCTTATGGATATTGTCAAAATGGAATTCTTTCAAATTGCAACTTTTAGACTACTTTAACCTCATAGAAATTCTCTTTGTTTTGTTGTGTATAATACAGCTGGATGTTTCCAAGTTGGAAGAGAAAACATTTCATATACGAATTTACTGCAAGAAAGCTCCAAGAGTCTCAATTAAATTGACCAGGGCTCTGGAATCCGTTCACTTGGATTTTCACAATGCTAATCTCACATCTTTTGATGGCTAGATTATCAAAATGACTACCATTGAAGTAACTAATTTGGAATTTGTCTAGACTGTTAAAGACCTAGATTCTATTCTAGTTTGTAATTATAGCTAAGTCTTACATTTGATTGATTTTATAGATGAGACAATGCGATGGAATGATGGAGAATGAGACATTGAAATGAATTATTGAAGAAGCTACTGTCAAGTATGCTTTCAATCAGCATGATGACACCGTAAAGATGCCTTGTCTTGTCTTTCTTTAATCTATTGTTACCTATTGTATTCTCACTTGTTCTTTCTACACCATGAAAAATAGGAGTTAGAAAGAAAACCTAAATCTCGTGCCGTATAAAAAAGATTCTTTTACCTTTTGTTTTAATTTTATCTAGATTCCCAGAATCCCAAGGCTTGCAATATTGGTTTCCAAAGTTCTCTTTCTTATTAAATCATGAAATTGCTGGGTAAGTGTAGGAAGATGGGGGGCCAAAAAGGGGTCTTAAGTGGCCACTTTTTTTCTGAAATCAGGAAATACTGGCCTTGGATGAGAAATTGAGCATAGTTACACTCAAAATTTGGAGATGCAATCAAAACAATGTTCGTAGTGCTCTGAGTCTACTTTCTAAACTACTATTTTGTTTTGAAAATGGCATAGATTAAGGGGTTCAAAAGAGGGAGCCACAGAAATTGGTGTTGTTTCTGTCAAAAAAACATAACTAGCATGTTTTGTGGCTCCCTCAAAAGGTCAACTTTTTTTTGGTATTTTTAAAATCGCTTTAGTAAGAAATTAGCTAATAGCATGTAGTTTATGCATGATTTTTTTGATAATTTTTTGATGAATATTTGATTTTTTTCTAATTTTCAAAGTGGACACATCCTAAAAAATAGAATTTTGGCCGTGCTACCCCTATAAATTTTGAAAACTAATTGAAAATCATTTTTTATTTTTTTAATATTTGTAGAATGGAGTCTAGTTTCTAAATATGTAATTTTTTTGAAATTTGAATGAATAGTTAATTTACAATGAAAAAAAGACCAAACAGTGGTTTTTGCCTAAAAACGGACACACAAACAAAAGAAATTAAAGATGAAAGGCTTAACATTCTTAAAATGTGAAAAAAATCACATCGTCAAATAGCTAAGAGAAAGCCTAACATTACCCAAGTGTTTGATTTGTTCGACCTTGAAACACGTGCAAATCTGAGGGTTAGCATGAACGAAATTATGCGAAATTTTGAAGAATATGGAAAAACACGTCTGTGACTATTCATAAGGCACTCCAAGCCTTTGGGTTGGAAATCCAAAGCAAATCCCAAGCCCAAGGCTTGGGATTCCCAAAGCAAGACATAACGCGAGCGCGTTATAACGCGCTCGCGTTATGTTTTGCTTTGCATTTTTCGTTTCCCGCAAGTCCATTGTTTGTCATGTTTGACATAATGCGAGCGCGTTATAACGTGCTCGCGTTATGTTCCCCTTAAGTTTTTTTACGTTCAAGGCTATTAATCATGAGGGTTAAGGGATAAGGGATAGGGTTGGAGGGTTTAGGGATAAGGGATTAGTGTTTAAGGTATAGTATCGAGCCCGTTGAGGGTCTAGGAATAGGGATAGCATTTAGGGTTTAGGGATGAGGGATTAGAGTTGAGGGATGACAGATTAGGGTTGAGGGTTTAGGGTTTAGGGTTTACGGATAGGGTTGAGGGTCGAGGGATCAGAGTTAAGGGTTGAGGGATTAGGGTTTGACATTGAGGGTTGAGGGTTGAGGTTCAAGGGTCAAGGGTTTAGGGATAGGGTTTAGGGTCGAGGGATTAGGGTTAAAGTAAAGTGTGGAGGGTGTAAGGATTAGGGATAGGGTTGGAGGGTTTAGGGATAAGAGATTAGGGTTTAAGGTATAGTATTGAGTCTGTTGAGGGTTTAGGAATACGGATAGCACTTAGGGTTTAGGGATGAGGGATTAGAGTTGAGGGATGATGGATTAGGGTTGAGGGTTGAGGGATTAGGGTTTAGGGATAAGGTTTAGGGTTGAGGGTTGAGGGATTAGGGTTTAAGGTATAGTGTTGAGGATTGAGGGTTTAGGATTAGCATTTAATGTTGAGGTTAGGGTTAGAGTGTCGAGGGTAGAGGGATTAGGGTTGAAGGTTTAAGGATTGAGGGTTGAGGCTTTAGGGATGAGGGTTTAAGGCTTAAGATATAGTGTCAAGTGTTGAGGGTGTAGGGATAGGGTTTAAGTTTTAAGGGTTAAGGGTTAAGGGATAGGGATTAGGGTTTAAGGTATAGTGTTGAGGGTTGATGGTTTAGGGATAGGGTTTAGGTTTGAGGGATTAGGGTTTAGGGTTGATGAATTAGGGTTTAATGTTGAGAGTTGAGGGTTGAGGGTGAGGGTTGAGGTTGAGGGATAGGGAGGGATTAGGGTTAAATAAGAGTGTCGAGGGTAGAGGGATTCGGGTTTAAGGTATAGTATCGAGCCTGTTGAGGGTCTAGGAATAGGGATAGCGTTTAGGGTTTAGGGATGAGGGATTAGAGTTGAGGGAAGATGGATGACGGATTAGGGTTAAGGGTTGAGGGATTAGGGTTTAGGGACAAGGTTTAGGGTTAGGGTTGAGGGATTAGGGTCTAAGGTATAGTGTTGAGAGTTTAGGGTAGGGTTTAGGGTTGAGGGATTAGAGTGAAGGGTTGAGGGATTAGAATTTGATGTTGAGGGTTGAGGGTTTAGGGTTTAGGGATAGGGTTGAGGGTCGAGGGATCAGAGTTAAGAGTTGAGGGATTAGGGTTTGATGTTGAGGGTTGAGGGTTGAGGTTTGAGGGTCAAGGGTTTAGGGATAGGGTTGAGGGTCGAGAAATTAGGGTTAAAGTAGTGGAGGGATAAGGATTAGGGATAGGGTTGGAGGGTTTAGGGATAAGGGATTGGGGTTTAAGGTATAGTATCAAGTCTATTGAGGGTGTAGGAATAGGGATAGCATTTAGGGTTTAGGGATGAGGGATTAGAGTTGAGGGATGATGGATTAGGGTTGAGGGTTGAGGGATTAGAGTGAAGGGTTGAGGGATTAGGATTTGATGTTGAGGGTTGAGGGTTTAGGGTTTAGGGTTAGGGTTGAGAGATGAGGGATTAGAGTTAAGGGTTGAGGAATTAGGGTTTGACGTCGAGGGTTGAGGGTTGAGGTTCGAGGGTCAAGGGTTTAGGGATAGGGTTGAGGTTCAAGGGATTAGGGTTAAAGTAGAGTGTGGAGGGTGTAAGGATTAGGGATAGGGTTGGAGGGTTTAGGGATAAGGGATTAGGGTTTAAGGTATAGTATCGAGTCTGTTGAGGGTTTAGGAATAGGGATAGCATTTAGGGTTTAGGGATGAGGGATTAGAGTTGAGGGATGATGGATTAGGGTTGAGGGTTGACGGATTAGGGTTTAGGGATAAGGTTTAGGGTTGAGAGTTGAGGGATTAGGGTTTAAGGTATAGTGTTGAGGGCTGAGGGTTTAGGATTATCATTTAATGTCGAGGTTAGGGTTAGAGTGTCAAGGGTAGAGGGATTAGGGATAGGGTTTAGGGTTGAAGGTTTAAGGATTGAGGGTTGAGGCTTTAGGGATGAGGGTTTAAGGCTTAAGATATAGTGTCAAGTGTTGAGGGTGTAGGGATAGGGTTTAAGTTTTAAGGGTTAAGGGTTGAGGGATAGGGATTAGGGTTTAAGGTATAGTGTTGAGGGTTGATGGTTTAGGGATAGGGTTTAGGTTTGAGGGATTAGGGTTTAGGGTTGATGAATTAGGGTTTAATGTTGAGAGTTGAGGGTTGAGGGTTGAGGTTGAGGGATAGGGTTAATGGTCAAGGGATTAGGGTTAAATAAGAGTGTCGAGGGTAGAGGGATTAGGGTTTAAGGTATAGTATCGAGCCTATTGAGGGTCTAGGAATAGGGATAGTGTTTAGGGTTTAGGGATGAGGGATTAGAGTTGAGGGATGACGGATGATGGATTAGGGTTGAGGGTTGAGGGATTAGGGTTTAGGGACAAGGTTTAGGGTTAGGGTTGAGGGATTAGGGTTTAAGGTATAGTGTTGAGGGTTTAGGGATAGGGTTTAGGGTTGAGGGATTAGAGTGAAGGGTTGAGGGATTAGGATTTGACGTTAAGGGTTGAGGGTTTAGGGTTTAGGGTTTAGGGTTAGGGTTGAGAGATGAGGGATCAGAGTCAAGGGTTGAGGGATTAGGGTTTGACGTCGAGGGTTGAGGGTTGAGGTTTGAGGGTCAAGGGTTTAGGGATAGGGTTGAGGTTCAAGGTATTAGGGTTAAAGTAGAGTGTTGAGTAAGGATTAGGGATAGGGTTGGAGGGTTTAGGGATAAGGGATTAGAGTTTAAGGTATAGTATCAAGTCTGTTGAGGGTTTAGGAATAGGGATAGCATTTAGGGTTTAGGGATGAGGGATTAGAGTTAAGGGATGATGGATTAGGGTTGAGGGTTGAGGGATTAGGGTTTAGGGATAAGGTTTAGGGTTGAGGGTTGATGGATTAGGGTTTAAGGTATAGTGTTGAGGGTTGAGGGTTTAGGATTAGGGTTTAGGGTTGACGGATTAGCATTTAATGTTGAGGTTAGGGTTAGAGTGTCGAGGGTAGAGGGATTAGGGATAGGGTTTAGGGTTGAAGGTTTAAGGATTGAGGGTTGAGGCTTTAGGGATGAGGGTTTAAGGCTTAAGATATAGTGTCAAGTGTTGAGGGTGTAGGGATAGGGTTTAAGTTTTAAGGGTTAAGGGTTGAGGGATAGGGATTAGGGTTTAAGGTATAGTGTTGAGGGTTGATGGTTTAGGGATAGGGTTTAGGTTTGAGGGATTAGGGTTTAGGGTTGATGAATTAGGGTTTAATGTTGAGAGTTGAGGGTTGAGGGTTGAGGGTTAAGGGTTGAGGTTGAGGGATAGCGTTAATGGTCAAGGGATTAGGGTTAAATAAGAGTGTCGAGGGTAGAGGGATTAGGGTTTAAGGTATAGTATTGAGCCTGTTGAGGGTCTAGGAATAGGGATAGTGTTTAAGGTTAGGGATGAGGGATTAGAGTTGAGGGATGATGGATGATGGATTAGGGTTGAGGGTTGAGGGATTAGGGTTTAGGGACAAGGTTTAAGGTTAGGGTTGAGGGATTAGGGTTTAAGGTATAGTGTTGAGGGTTTAGGGTTGAGGGATTAGAGTGAAGGGTTGAGGGATTAGGATTTGACGTTGAGGATTGAGGGTTTAGGGATAGGGTTGAGGGTTGAGGGATCAGAGTTAAGGGTTGAGGGATTAGGGTTTGACGTTGAGGGTTGAGGGTTGAGGGCATTTTCTATCAAGAACTTGATTATGAGGGCTTGCCCCTTCATTGTTATGCCTATCATATGGCGGAGCATCTGGTAAGCTCTTGCAGGAAAGAGATGTGATCAATGCAAAGGATGTGATGAATCTATAGCAGGACAAAATGTGAGCGCGTTATAGTGCGAGCGCATTATAACGCGCTCGCATTTTGTCTTGCTATTGAAATGGTAAAAAAGTGGTTACCCCCATGATCCAGGCCCACATGCTCTATTTTCTTACTGATTCTGCACATGCTCCGACAAAAAAGAAGTGCTTTCATGCTGTTGGGAAGTTCACATGCACATTTGACACATTGTACCACCTTTGCATGATCTTTCCACCACCTTTTCTGCTTTGCCAACTTGAGAAGGAGGAAATAACATAGTTTTCACACCAAGTTTGATATATATCTATTCAAGTTTCAATTTTTGTAGTGTTGCAATGTTAATTGTGATTCAATTTTAGGAATTTAACATTATAGATTGGTTAATAGTATTGTTGTTAGTAATGATATTTGAGTGTTATTCAATTTAACATTAAAAAGGAAGCAAGTGGTGAAAAACTCAAATTGTTGAGGAGTTTGATGCAAGAAGATAAAAACACTACATAATTGGGTACTCTCTCCATTCAAATCTTCATTTTTTAGGTATGTCAAGTCTTTACATGCATGTTCTTTACATTTTCCTTATTTCAGATTGAATTACTTTATCATGCTTTATCATACATGTTTAAAATAGACACATACCCAATCAAGAAAGTAGCCTACAATCTCACATGATGCCATGTATATTTTCTACACTTGGGCTCTTTAATAATTATGTGTAATAAACAAACCTTAACATACCATGATGTCAAACTATACAAGAATAAATCCTTACAACATAAAAAAAAATACAATCCCACTATTATCTTGTATTCATTTCTTAGGAACTAATATTGGTCTCTTTATCATGCTACAGACAAATTCTCCATCATGTCGAGGAAACGATCAAGAATTAAACCAACACAGGAAGAGATAGAAGCTAAGAATGCAAAGAAAGTAGTGGCTATGAGGGAACTTCGTGAGAAGAGGACATTAGACATGATAAATGAAGACATACCAATTAAAGAGGAACCACAACCATCACAAAGAGATATGGTATTGGCAGCACAAAGAGAACGAATGCAAAAACTTTGTGGTACGAGAGATTTGAATACCGTAGTTAGAGACACGTCCTCTACCGCAAGTCAACATGTAGGGACACCATCTACCACATCTCAAGTTGAGAGTATATCATCACTCACATGTGATGAAGGAGGTACGCCATCGTTCCCACCTCAACCTCAAGGTATGTCATCTATTCCATCTTTGATCGAAGGTATGCCATCTAACCCATCTCATTTAAATATTGATGAAATTCCTAATGTCGAGATGAATTTACCTAACTTGACACCACCTAGAATTTTGCATAGAAAGCCAAAGTATTTGATTGATATTGATGAGAATATTTTGCAGCCAATGGAAGGTAAGATTCCAAAATGCACTTGTAGAAGATATGCTAATAAGATTTGGAGATTGTTCTTTGAAAAGTTAAATGAGACTGCAAGATGTCAACTATTCGTTGAAATGATGCAAAGTATAAAGTATAGGTCTATCATGAAGATTCTTGGGTTGAGAACATCAGAGGCTTCAAGAGGCTCCTGATGCAACCAAACTCATAACTCACCCTACTTCCTCTAGACACCATTTGATGATCTCTCCAACACTCTGGATCCAGGGCGCCCAATCATGATGATGACCTATATACCATTCTCCCAAGGCGCTCATAATGAATGAAAAGAAGGCCAAGGGTGCCCAAGCTTAATAGACTTATTTCTTTCAATTTTGATGATCTAAACTCTTGCAATATGACATCCACTTTCATGCCTTTAGATCTTCCTTCACATACAGGGCGCCAAATCAAGTTGAAAAATCTACATAAGGGTGCCAAAATGGATGAAAGGAGACATGAAATGCGCCTTAGGACTCCATGCTAAGGTTTGAGCCATTAAAGTCTCTTGATATTAGGCACTCATGATGATGAAACTTAGAGTTTTTTCCTTTCCTATGCGCTCATCTAAGATATTTGAATGATAAGGAGTGCCTTGACCTCTATAATGTACATTGGGCACCAAAATCAAGGTGATTTTAAGTCACTTTGAGTCATTTGGGGTCAGTTTGACTCTTTGAGTCATGTTGCAAAAAAGTGTCAATGTTGTCAAGTTGCACAAAGCAACTTTTGCATTTTTGGTGTCCTACTCCTGATGCGACCAAACTGACTATTCCAACACATCCGAATGGGTACATTTACGCTAGGCATGGTCCTATTTTTCACCCAAACATGTCGAAACAGTCCGAGCTACATTGTACCAACGATATCCCTGAAGAGTCCAAATTGCAAAAAGGCAACAATATTTGACGAGATGTTACTCGAAAACCATGTCACTTACAAACATTCTGTCTAAGGCAACGTGATCACGCAGAGTGCCTCTACAATAACCTCTCTCAGTTTTCTATATCTCTGAGGCATTTGCCCATGGTGAAAAGTTTTTTGCTGCCCCAAAAATCGTCAGAAAGAGGCAGTGTAAAATTACAAAGGGGTGTAACTTTCATCCTGCTCCTAATGCAACCAAACTGACTATTCCAACACATCTGAATGGGTACATTTACGCTAGGCATGGTCCTATTTTTCACCCAAACATGTTGAAACAATCTAAGCTACATTGTATCGACGATATCCCTGAAGAATCCAAAGTGCAAAAAGGCAGCAATCTTTGACGAGATGTTACTCGAAAACTGTGTCACTTAGAAACATTCTGTCTGAGGAAACGTGATCACGTAAAGTGCCTCTACAATAACCTCTCTTGGTTTTTTATATCTCTGAGGCATTTGCCCGTGGTGAAAGGTTTTCTGCTGCCCCAAAAATTGTCAGAAGGACGCAGTGTAAAGTTGCAAAGGGGTGTAACTTTTGTCCTACTTCTGATGTGACCAAACTGACTGTTCCAACGCATCCGGATGGGTACATTTATGCTAGGCATTATCTTTTTTTTCACCCAAACATGTCGAAACAGTCCGAGCTACATTGTACCCACGATATCCCTAAAGAGTCCAAAGTGCAAAAAGGCAACAATCTTTGACGAGATGTTACTCGAAAACTGTGTCACTTAGAAACATTATGTCTAAGGCAACATGATCATGTAGAGTGCCTCTACAATAACCTCTCTCAGTTTTTTATATCTCTGAGGCATTTGCCCGTGGTGAAAGGTTTTTTGCTGCCCCAAAAATCATCAGAAGGAGGCAATGTAAAGTTGCAAAGGGGTGTAACTTTCATCCTGCTCCTGATGCAACCAAACTAACTATTCCAACATGTCTGAATGGGTACATTTACACTAGGCATGGTCCTATTTTTCACCCAAACATGTCGAAACAGTCTGAGCTACATTGTACCGACGATATCCCTGAAGAGTCCAAAGTGCAAAAAGGTAGAAATCTTTGATGAGATGTTACTCAAAAATTGTGTCACTTAGAAACATTCCGTCTGAGGCAACGCGATCATGCAAAGTGCCTCTACAATAACCTCTCTCAGTTTTTTATATCTCTGAGACATTTGCCCGTGGTGAAAGGTTTTCTGCTACCCTAAAAATTATCAGAAGGAGGCAGTGTAAAGTTGCAAAGGGGTGTAACTTTTGTCCTGCTCCTGATGCGACAAAACTGACTATTCCAACACATCCGGATGGGTACATTTACACTAGGCATTGTCCTTTTTTTCATTCAAACATGTTGAAACAGTCTGAGCTACATTGTACCCATGATATCCCTAAAGAGTCAAAAGTGCAAAAAGGCAGTAATCTTTGATGAGATGTTACTTGAAAAATGTTTCACTTAGAAACATTCTGTCTGAGGCAACATAATCATGTAGAGTGCCTCTACAATAACCTCTCTCAGTTTTTTATATCTCTGCGGCATTTGCCCATGGTGAAAGGTTTTCTACTACCCCAAAAATCGTCAGAAGGAGGCAGTGTAAAGTTGCAAAGGGGTGTAACTTTCGTCCTGCTCCTGATGTGACCAAACTGACTGTTCCAATGCGTCTGAATGAGTACATTTACGCTAGGCATGGTCCTATTTTTCACCCAAACATGTCCAAACAGTCTGAGCTACATTGTACCGACGATATCCCTGAAGAGTCCAAAGTGCAAAAAGGTAGCAATCTTTGACGAGATGTTACTCAAAAATCATGTCACTTACAAACATTCTGTCTAAGGCAATGTGATCACGTAGAGTGCCTCTACAATAACCTCTCTCAATTTTTTATATCTCTAAGACATTTGCCCGTGGTGAAAGGTTTTCTGCTGCCCCAAAAATCGTCAGAAGGAGGTAGTGTATTAAGTCAAGATGAAAGCCTATTCACTCTAGGCACCTGTTGTGACCAAATCACACATCGCCCCATTGCCAATGGGGACCCCCTACTTTTTTTGAACTCCAGTGTGTTTGACTAAGCTTAGATGATGTCTTGGGGTTATTGCATGATGAGGTCAGTGGTGTTTGAGTTTTAGAGCTCCTTGATGACCTGATCCTGATAGTGGGCGCGTAGAGGAAGGAATGATTAAGGCACACTTTGATAATCATTTCACCCTAGGTGAGCGCCTAGGTAGAATTTGGAGTGGAAGCCTCAAATAATACCTTGGATTTTTAGATGCTTATTTTAGCTCAAATCATCATTATCTTGCGCCTAGAGTTGGAGTCTAACTGCCTAGGGAGTCAAGGAGCATTTCATCATCTCGAGAATCCCAAACATGTGCCTTGAACAAGTGATGCTACAAGTGGTGAACAAAATGGGTGCCTTGAAGAATTGAGCCCTCCAAGACATCTTGCAATTGCCTAAAAGTCCAAGATTTACATGTGAGTTAAGGCGCCATTTTCCATCTCCAGAGCCTCCTTTGAGCGCCTTAACATGGGGTGAATATTTTAGTCTATGAAAGATTGCACCTAAAGAATATAACAACCCCTTGAGTCACTAGGATGAACTAAGTTAACAAAATGAACTTCATTGAGGGAGGCACACTTGTGCATCTAGACAACTCCAGTTTAGTGCCTGAGAAAAAGCATGTTTAGAGATACCCCTCAAATGATCCCTCTAGAACCAATAACCATAGCTCAAGATCCATAACCATGAGAAGATAAAGCATTAAAAAAATTCATCTAAAGGATGGGAAATACCTCTTAGATGATAGTCTGCCAAGTAGACCAAGAGTGGGGAATGAGAATGCTCCTCGAAGATACACCAAGCCACAATGACTCTCTCCAATAAGAATCTTCTCTAGGTCCATAATTAACTCACGCCCATATCCAAGTGAAAGTCTCCTTGGTCTTCCTGCTAAAACCTCTAAAGGGTAACCATCTCAACAAGTGTCTCTAATCCCAAGAGAACTCTAGCCTCACCCAAGTCTCGAAGTATGTATGAGAACCTACAACCAATCAATCCATGTTAAGCTCCAAATGCAACACCACATTATCATGAAGCTCCCAAGCACATGACCAATGTACTCAATACCAAGAGAACCAACAAGACCACTGTCAAAACTCCAACTACAAAATTAGATATCCAAACATGACATCATGATCTAACATCTCCTCCTAAAAGATCACATGCACCAATACAGACATCTTAGTCTCAAGAGAACTTGTATCATGCTAATACTCTAATCTAGAATCAAGAGTCCACCAAGACACACTACCAAACACCTCTAAACCAAGGATCAACATCTACAACTACATGAAGATAACCATCTCCTAAAAATAGTAGCCAAGATGTCAAAGCACTCTCACTACAAATAATAATCATAATCCAAGAGTTTGTCCATTACACCCAACCACTATATAAGATCATCCATCACTAGGTGACAAATACACATCACTATCAAAGCTCCCACTGAACCATGATATGAACTACACATGGCATTGTGATAACCATCTCCTAAATGAAGATCACCATGGTCCACACACACTCAACTATAATACTAATAACTCCAAAGTAGAACCAAGATCTCCAATCTAAGAAGATAAACCATCATTACTGTCAAAAGCTCACACTAAACTATGCAACTAAGATATCCATGACATCATGATAAACAGGCTACAAGTCCCAATAACCAACTATCCAATCATTCTCATCATCCATCCTCTCATCCCAATGCAACATACCAATGCGCAAATGAGCATAGACAAGGAAAAATAACAAAGTCTACATCAACACTGAATCAATCCCGTGGATATAGGCAATATGCATTCAAGTCATCCCACTACAATCAATGAGGTGTGCATCCCAAAAGAATGCATAACTTGTAGATCCCAACCATTGAAAACATGCAAAATCATCATCACATTAGTAACTTCCAAACTGAGATATCAAATAATATAACTTATAGACTTCACCAAATCAATCATAGATTCAACTTTCCAAACAAGTTTACAAATGAGTAACCATAGTCAAGGAACTAATCAAGCATCTAAGAGATAAGAACAATGTGCTAAAAGTAAACCACAACACCACCTGTAATCATGAATCAAACATCATAACCCATACCTATCAACTACAAACATGGTCAAGTCTTGCCAATGCTCAAATGTACCTACATATCCATGACACCATAATTATCATCATTGCTATACCTATGCTCAAATCCCACTGAAACAAGACTCCTAGTCTCACCATGTATCAACCATGTCCTCAAACCAGAATATTGCTGAGCCCATGGAGATTGATACACCCACTTCAATAGAATAGGCAATTAATGTACCTGATGTGTCTTCGTTTCATAAACTAGTAAACATCATTTGCATCCATACTTAAACCAATCTTATTGTTGTGTTTGATGTGTCCTATTTCAAACAACCATTTAACAAAATTTGAGTCCAAACAATAAACATTTACAACCATAAACATCTCAAAGTCCAAAATCCAAACATTCTATCATCCTTAATCATTTCCATCATGGACCCTTGGTTTGAAAAAATCATTATGCAAGATAAAAACCCTATGTCTATTACCTTGTGCGAGGCTCATGCAAAACCCAAAATCACAATCAAAATAGGTCCTCAAACCATGCATCCTTTAAATGAGATCTTTTATCCAAATCAATCAAAAAATCCCTTTGACAATGATGATGATGATAGTCTTGTAGATCAAGATGATATCAAGATGACAATAGCATTAACTATGAGATCATTACATGCAAAATTTCCATAAACCTTCATCTCCCACTCATGAACATGCAAGAATATTTCAAACAAGAAATGACTAGCACTAGCTATCATGCCAATCCTAAATACACATCTAATGGTCATTCTTATGGTACCTTTGGTAAGGGAAGAACCACTTTAGACCAAGGTCCTCATATTCAATTCATATCTCCAATCCCAACCGCATGTGAGAATTGTTTATCCTATGTATCCTATTCAAATCCTCCATCTCATAATCCTTACATTCCAACTTATCCCATCAATCCAAACCCACTACATCCAAATCATCCTTTTTAGATTTCCTCCAAGGACTTCTAGTGGAGGAAAAATCTCAAACTAGAAATCACAAATTCAATTAGTGTACCTCTCCCAAGCCTATCCAAAAGTCACATAGTACCATGCCTATCCATCAAACACCACTATGCAATCAAAATCCTAACAACATGCCCATGATCCAAGATCAAGTGCAATCATGCAAAGATATTATCAATCACAAGCCTATTAAGAATGAACTAGAGTCTTCTAGTACCATACTTTTCCATCAAACACCATCATGTAATCCATGGCCTATCAAGCCTATCAAAGAGTCTCTTAGTAGAATTTCAAGTCAAAATCTATCATGCAACCATGTTAATTATGCAAAACCTATCAATCCCATCCAAGAAACCTTTATTTTCATCCAAACTCAAGATCTATGTCAAGAATCAAATCTAAAGTAGGATCAAATGTGCACTCACCCAAATCAATATCAAATTATCCAAGCAAGATTTGTATTAACCAAATATTTGTATTACCCAAGCAAGATTTGTATTAACCAAAGATTTGTATTAACCAAATTACCCAAAAAAGATTTGTATTAACCAAATATCCATATAGGCATACATCAATATCTGTCGATATAAGTATAACATATATACAAAATAGCCATATAGGCTTACAAGAATGCCATATAGGCATACAATGTCAACTATGTACAATACAAAATATATGTCCATAAATGCCATATAGGCATACAACAAAGGAACACAATAAAAAGGCATTCCCCTCTGACTGGTGAAGAGAATAAATCATGAGAAGCCTTTGATCTTCTAGGGGATGGAGACGCGCATCTGGGTGGTCTACTATGAACCCGAGGGCTACTCCTCCTATTTAGGTCTTCCTGCATCTTTACCTATTACAATAAAAAGTATAGACATTAATATATAAAAATTACATGTTATAAAAAATGAAACATTTAACAAAATAATCACTTACTGCTAACATATAATCTATCTCCTCGCTTGCCTCAGTAGCAGGAATAGGCCCTGGTGATGTCATGTCCTATAGAAACCATCCAGATAGAAATTAAACTTCAAATCAATAATCTTTTGATTTTTCAAAAATAGACAACTATAACAATGAATGTAAATTGAAATTTACTAATCTGCCTCATACCCCTGTCAATGCCATGGAGCTATGAATCGTAGAGGCCACACCCTGCTCCATTGCCCTATGAACATGGGGAGGTGTCTCCGTAGCCTGCATCATCTAGAAATAAAACAACATTATTCAATTACAAAAACTATAATAGTGATGCAAATCATGGCTCCTAACATACACACACGTTCATCTAAACATGGAAGTACACACAATAAAGCACACAAATCACATACAAAAATTTAGTAAGTACAATTCATTCATTAAACTATTTATTTTATTACCTCTGTAAAGCTTTGAAGTCCACCACCGCTGGCAGGTGTTGCCATGAAATCTATAGTATTAACCTATTCAACATCCAAAATCAGATATTAGAATACCATTCATATAACGATGCTATTCACATGTAATATTTATAATTGTTTACTAGTTACATACCTCGACAGTAGATGATCTAGTGAAAAATGGAGGTGGAGAACCACTGAAAACTGCATCGACGCTATGACCCTGAAATTTCATTAAAATCATCAATTTAAATTAGTTAATCTTGTATTTCAAAAATAAAATTTAATAAATTAAATTCAATAAACTTGCTAATATTTACCTGAGTATCAAGGCCGAAAGTCTCACTCAGGAGGGTATCTGTCATCACCATCTGCTCAGCTACAGATGTAGCCTATGCACCTGCATCCTGACTGTCCATGGGGTCATAACCACAGGCTGACCCGCAAGCCTGACAAGTATGGGGTGGGACCCTACTCCTCGCACTATCTCCCAACCCACTCTGTGTTGCAGGACTGGCATGCTCTATGATGCTCTGGGTCAAGGCACTAATCGACTAAAGTGTATCGACCTCAACACTCTCCTTCACAATAGAAGGGATAGAAACATGCTCGTGGGCTGGTCTATTGATTACTTGTCTCACTACCCGTTGTGGATTAAGACGTGCCCCTGGTCTATCTTGTGCTAACCCCCCACCTCTACCCTGGAAGTCCCGCATATCAAAATAGTTTGGCACTTTATTGAGGACAAACTCGCAGTAGAGTTTCCTCAAAAAGTATTGTGGGACCTCATTATTATTGCATGGAGGATGGTCAAAAACCATCCACCACCTTTGCCCAAAATTGTCCCTTATCGCTTGGTTGTTGCACCAATGGATAGGGAACCTCTTGCATGTAATAGGTGGAGGTTGATTTGTTTGTGGGTTTGTGAAAATTGAACACAAATCTAATTTTGTAATTTGTAATTTTTTCACATCTTGGTATGACAACTTGTCTGCATAGTAATCTCTAAACTCTCTCTTCTTATCCGTCCAACTAGTTATTTGCTTGCTAATTGAATCTACATTTGATAACATAGACTCAAGAGATTCGGCAAGCATGGACCTATGCAAGGTTGAAGTGGAAGGATCTTTCAACCTTGCAATTATATCTTCAATTTCCTTTTTGTTGTTTTCAATTTGCCCTATTATATTTTCTTGTGTTCCAGGGGCATGTCGAGGAATGAATGGAGAAGGTTGTTGTTCTGCGGGTATTTCCTCCTCAGGATTTTGTGGATTTTGAGGAGGAGGAGGAGGAGGTGCATTAACATTTCCTGACAATTAACAAAATATACATCAAAAATCAACAAAAACCTACCTATTTAGAAACAAATTCAAACAAAAA
Source organism: Cunninghamia lanceolata (assembly GCA_027924645.1). Classification (NCBI taxonomy): domain Eukaryota; kingdom Viridiplantae; phylum Streptophyta; class Pinopsida; order Cupressales; family Cupressaceae; genus Cunninghamia; species Cunninghamia lanceolata. The sequence goes on from BSBN01000007.1 coordinate 2,810,733, forward strand.
AACAAATATAACTCACCCCTTTGGCATGCTCGACGTCGTGGCGGCATTTTGGCGATGAATCGATAAGCTTTTTTGTGTTGAATGGAGTTTTGCAAAACGCGAGCGCGCTTTCTAGGGTTTGCAAGCCACGGGTAGAGAGGAGAAGATAGAAAGAAATGAAATTGGAAACCTTTTTTTTTATTTATAGGAAGTCATAACACGAGCGCGTTATAACGCGCTCGCGTTATGACTTAATTTTTTTTAAAATTAATTTGGCCACTTTTTGGCCCCCCATCTTCTTGCACTTACCCTGCTCACAAGACTCACAAAATATTTGATTAGAAACAGAAAGTTGTTTTATAAATACGAGTTTATGGATTATAAATGCCATTGGTATTTAGATTTTTACATCTTTGGATTTGGGTTTTCTTCTTTTTGACCAGAGGAGATACCTGCATCTTAGGTCAGCTCAGAAATGAGATTTTACAGCATTTGAAAGATAACCATTTCCATTTTTTTTCAAAATCTTGCAGCTTTGGATTCAAACTTTCTTATACTATATTTTATATTTGGCCGGCATATTTTTACAGATTTTGTACTTGCATGTTATGATCATGTGTAATTTTAGCAACATTTGTGAATGATTTTGTTTGCATGTTAGGCTCAAGTGTAAGTTTAGAAAACATTTGTGAATGATTTTACAATAAGATTTACTCTTTGTATTGCATGGTTGCCTGCTGCTTGGTTTATTACCATGGCCGCGATGAAGATTTCCATTTATTTTTCTTCTAGAATTCGAAATCCTCGCAATATTTTCCTGGTATTTTTCTTACAATATCTTTGGTGGCAATAAATGATTTTTTACCTTCACTCAATCAAGGGGTCTAATTTTGAAAAAAATTTGCACACCTAGTGATACCCAAATAGATTTTCAGAAAGAAAAGGATTATGTCTGCATCATTATCTTACCAAAAAAATAGTAGAAATACAATTGTTTAGTAAAGTAATATGTATCACAGGAATGGGCCCACTTTAATGAAACACCTTTTACATAAAACCTAGCACTTGTGGAAGATTTGTTACTGACTATAAATTCCCCTTTTATATCTAATAGAGAGGATTCCCCAATTTTACCGAACTATTTAATTTATGTGCAGCATATATAAGAAATGTCTGCATGCTTCCTCATTTTGCTAACATGTCCATCACGGATTTCATCCACATCTACAAGTAACTTAAACCAGGTTTTGAGCTTCTAGGAAATATTGAATTCAATTATGTACTTACTATTGCCAAAACACATAATGCCCCTCCCATAAGCTTCCACATTTTTTATAGTTGCCTACTAGGGCAGTCACAACCATAACATCATTTGGAAAAATGCATTTTAGGTTATTTGATGGAACTCCATACTTTGTTCTAAATCCCTTATTTTGCTAAATATTGGGAGGAGAAACAAGATTGGCTCCACTCCATTGAGATATTTAAAAAATGCTTAACAATTTGAGTCTGCCAACATTATATAAACTATTGGAGTTCCTTAGAAGTTTAAAAAAATCAATAAAAGTTAATTATCCATGATCCATCATTGTTGAACGCAATGAAAAAACAAAGACACAGTAGAGCAACTTTGTTGATTACTCTTTGAAGGCATAGAAAAACAGAGATAAGAATATTTTCTTGAAGATCATGTAATTTGGGTTGCTAAAAATATCCTTAAGAGATAAAGAGTCTGCTCCATATGTTGTAGTTTTAGGAGTTATATTCAAGAATATGTTCTAGTTTTAGGAGTATATTCAAGAATGTGTCCACTAACAAAGAATATAAACCTATTCCTAAGCTCCATGTTTGGCACAGGTTGATAAGTCTACTTTATACCAATTCAGTGATTTATTTAAGAATCTCCAGGGATTTATTCTCTGCATCATGGACAACTGTTACTTAGCAGCCACCAGGTAAGACAAGTTTTCTTTGGTATGAAAGGGCTTTCAAAACTCCCGAGCCATGGGAGCTAATGAATGATCCCGATTTAATTTTCCAGCATATTTTTGAATTAGTTTGGGTATGACAGCCATTGATAGCATTCACTACATTATATTTTAAATGCAATTAGAAAATCATGAGGTTCTGAATTGCTTAGCCTCTATAATTTCGAAGGGGGGCCATTTAGACCAAATTTACAAACTACACTTTGAATCCAATGAGATCCTTAAACCCAACACCCCAAGGAAATGTATATCTATATGTTTGTTAAAGGGGGTTCTGTTAATATCATCCTTAATTTATATCATAAGTAGGCTGAGATCTAAAGATCAACTAACAATTAACTACTTGGTTATTTGACAATTGTTTTGAACTTAACTGCATCTTCTCCTGATGCCACAATTTTTGAAACGGATAGTCCCCCTTCTCCATCATCCTCCACTAGTAAGTCTATTAATTATTATGTGGATTAATGATTAAATATTAGTTTATATAAGATTTATTTTGTTTTTGCAAGATCACCCCCTTCTAAATCCTTTCCCCCTAAACCCAACAGCAACTAGAATTATAGAGTGCAACCATGCCTTTGGTTTAGTAGATCTAAATCCTCACCCCCTAAACCCAACAGCAACTAGAGTTATAGGGTGTGGTGCAGTGCACCTAGAATAGTCATTTAATCAATTTTTTTTGAAATGTTAGTATAAAAAAGGAAAAATGAAGTTTGAAATAATGTAAGAGAGCCTTTGATAGGCATGCTCATAGAGTGGAGATCAAAAATAGTTAGTTTCATTTTACTGGTCTGCAGTCATCAAGAGTATGACAGTCTATTTTTAGTAAAATCAATAGTTTTAGGCTATTTTGAGCCTTTCCCACGAGGGAAATCTTGGAGAAAAGATTATAAACAATTGAAAAGGCATTGTAAAGGGTGTGTGGTCAGATGTATGGTAGTTTTGAAGAAGTTTGAAAGGAGAAAATGAAGGAAAAAAGACTGTTTTGTTGTCCCTAACACAGTTTTCTATATTTTTGTTGTTCCCTTATATTTTTCTCAGGCCGTATAGTATTGTTTTGGCTTATTTTATATGGAATGTTAAAGTAGTTGGTCTTACCTCTATTTTGAATCTAGTTGGAGGAAATTTTATGGAGATTAAAGCACTTTTTAAAACATTTTGTTATGACTGCTCTATTTCCAGTTTTGTGACTTTTTTTTGTTGTTTCCCTTTATGGTACATGCCCGTACAAGCCTGCCAAGGACACAAATGGACATGGCTATGTAAAGGGTTGAATAACCTTTCATCTGAACCTGATTGGAGGATTTAAGAGTGGAGAATAAGCATTTTGTGGCTATTTTGGTGAAATCAGGTCTGTAGTTAGGATTTTAGAGGATTTAAGAGATTTTTATGAAATCGTTGGTTTGGCAGCCTAATCCCCAAACACCATGAACATGAAATGGATTAAATAAGCTTGTTTTGGCATGTTTTCAATTGGGTTTTGTCCACAGGAGTAGGGGAGTGGAAAAAGTTGATGTTTGAAGCCAAGAAGGTCTTATTTCTTCATGTGTTAGTTGAATGAAATAGGTAGTGTGTGGTTTGATGAGAAACCCATACTTGAAAAACCTAAAACCCCTGAAAGTGGTCTATTTGGGATGTGTCCAAACTCACATAAGTTGAATTTTGGTTGTGGGCTTGAGATTTAGAGTATTTCCTTTGTAAAAGTGGGCTAATTAGGCCTCTTGGACAGTAGGAACAGTCCAAATTAGAGCCTTGGGTTCCAAAACAACCTACCTTGCATGTTCAATATGTTTTATAACTCCATAATGGGTACTCAAAAAGGTGATTTTTTAGTGGGTTTGTCATGTATTTTGAAAGTTATGCTTCAAAAACCTCTCTGACAAGGCTACAAGGAGATAGGTCAGTCTGTGAAGGAAGTGGTACAAGGAGGTACCCTCAGTGCATTTTTATGGTTTTGTGAGCTTGGGATAGTCAAACCTAGTTGGTCTAGGGTCCATATAAAGTTTGGAAAGGTTCCCATGTATATGAACCTATAAATGGTGTTGTTGTATTGTGTTGAAACCATGGCATGTGAGTGGACAGTCAAGTCCAATTTGAAGTCAAGTATTGCTGTTTGGCCCACTGAGGCCTAGATGAGTTGTTTTCCCTACCATCCCCTATATCCTCTTCCTCCTATGTAGTTGTTTGTGTTCATTTGTGGTCTTTGTATAGCGAGCTCTGCATCAAATTGGTATCAAAGCACAATTAGTGGGTCTGTGAAGTGTTAAGTGTTAAGAGGTAGTTTGTCAAGATGCCTCCAAGAGTGAGAAACATGGCTCAAGAGATGAATGAGCTGAAGGAGAAGGATGCTAGAGAGTTGAGGGAGCTGAAAGAAAGAATGGCTACCCTAGAACAAAATCAGAGAAGAGGAGTGGCTCTAGGTGAAGAGATTGAATCTGAGGGAGAAGAAGAAGCTGAGTATGAAGATGTGGAAGAAGAGTTGGACCCTGAGGATCAGAGGATGGTAAAGTTGCTGAGGGTAGTAAAAGAAGACAAGCACAAGATAAAGATAGATGTGCCAAAGTTTGGAGGAAGCCTGAATGATGAAGAGTTGTTAGATTGGATTGCAGCATTGGACAACCACTTTGAGTGTGAAGAAGTTCCTGAGGATCAGAAAGTTATGGTGGGATTATCAGCAGACAGAGAGAAGAAAGAAAGGAAAGTCAAAGATTGTCTCATGGGACAAGATGGTAGCCAAGATCAAAGGTAAGTTCTTGCCTAAAGATTATGAAATTCAAATGTTTAAGAAGCTTCAAGGTTTGAGGCAAAAGGAAATGGATGTTAAGTCATATACTAAAGAGTTTTATAAGCTGAGTATAAGGTCTGGTCAAAATGAAAGTGAAGTGCAAAAGGTTGCTAGGTATATTGGTGGTTTGAGATTTAACATGCAGGATGAGTTGGTGTTGGCAAATCCAAGGAGTGTTGAAGATTGTTATCAGATGGCAGTTAGAGTGGAAGAGAAGCTAAAAAAAAAACAAGATAAGTTAGCTAGAGGTAGAGGTTCTTTCAATACAAAACAAGTCAGTGAAAGTCAAGAAGACATGAACAAGGAACAAGGACAAGGTGTTGATTTCAAACAAGGACAAAGTGCAGATTTTAGAGGTAGAGGTAGAGGAAGAGGAAGATTTGGTGGTGGAAGAAGTGCAAATACCTTTGTAGGTAAGTGTTATAATTGCCAAGAGTTTGGGTACCCGACATATAAGTGTCCTAAGAAACAAAAATTTTCAAATGATGGTGAAAGGAAGAGTGAAAGAAGGACTCAATTAGTCCAAGAAGAAGAATGTGGTAGTTCTAGTTACACAAGGTGTGATGCTGATGTAGGAGAAGCATTGATGCTGAGAGAAAGAGCACTGTTGAAGACCTCCAGGGAGAAGGAGCTGATTCAAAGGAAAGCATTGTTTAAGACAACTTGCAAGAGCAAGGACAAGGTATGTAAAGTGATAGTGGATTCTAGTTGTACTGACAATATGGTGTCCAGTGAGATGGTGGACAAACTGAAATTGAAGAGAGTTCCTAGGGAAGTTCCCTATAAAATTTCTTGGGTGAGTGATCATCAGTCCATTTTAGTGACTGAGCAAGCATTAGTTGAGTTTAAGATTGGAGCATATGAAGATAGGGTACTTTGTGACATCCTACCAATGGATTGTTGTCATGTGATACTAGGAAGACCCTCGCAAATTAATAGGTTTGCAATTTATGATGGGAGAGCTAATACCTTCACTATCAAGAAGGATGAAAAGACTTTTGTGATACTGCCATTGGAGGAGCAGTCAAGAAAAGCAAAAATGGTTATGTTTGGCAAGAAGGAGCCAGTGATGTTTGAGGAGAGTGCAAATAAGGAGTGTGCAACCTTTTCAAGGCCTGAAGTTGTTGAGACAGCAAAGAGTAAGTATGGAGCTTATTTACAGCCTATTGTAAAGAGAAGTGTCTTCATGTGGAAGAAGGAGGTGACTGAAAATGTGAAGTACAAGAGTGTAGAGCCTGTGGTAAGGTAAGAAGTGACTGAAGGAGTCTTAGTAGGGACAATCATGTGCCCTGTAGTGATGAGTAGACAGCCAAGAGAAGTTGGTGCAACAGTTTGCAAAGTAAACAAGTTGGATAAAGGCCTGACAGAGGTTGGTAAAGGGAAGATAACAGTAGATAGTGGCAAGCAAGGTATGAGATAGTGGTGTAAACAAGAAGTTGAGAAGACAAGTGTGAAGACAGTAGAGAGAAGCATAGTTGCTGATAAAGATGACAAGGTCAGAGGACCAAGAGTGGGACAGTCCACAAAGAGTGCACATAATGTTGGCAAGCATGTGACAAACAATGAAGGATCAAGGCAACATGGACTTGATGAAGACAAGAAAAGAGGACAAAGGCAAGCAATGGAGGAAAACTGGCAAGAATATTTCCAAGGGACTTGGAAAAGTTTCAAGTTAGGCTGTATGGTGTAGTGCACCTAGAATAGTCATTTAATCAATTTTTTTTGAAATGTTAGTATAAAAAAGGAAAAATAAAGTTTGAAATAATGTAAGAGAGCCTTTGATAGGCATGCTCATATAGTGGAGATAAAAAATAGTTAGTTTCATTTTAGTGGTCTGTAGTCATCAAGAGTATGACAGTCTATTTTTAGTAAAATCAGTAGTTTTAGGCTATTTTGAGCCTTTCCCACGAGGGAAATCTTGGAGAAAAGATTATAAACAATTGAAAAGGCATTGTAAAGGGTGTATGGTCAGATGTATGGTAGTTTTGAAGAAGTTTGAAAGGAGAAAATGAAGGAAAAAAGACTGTTTTGTTGTCCCTAACACAGTTTTCTATATTTTTGTTGTTCCCTTAAATTTTTCTCAGGTCGTATAGTATTGTTTTAGCTTCTTTTATATGGAATGTTAAAGTAGTTGGTCTTACCTCTATTTTGAATCTAGTTGGAGGAAATTTTATGGAGATTAAAGCACTTTTTAAAACATTTTGTTATGACTGCTCTATTTCCAGTTTTGTGACTTTTTTTTGTTGTTTCCCTTTATGGTACATGCCCGTACAAGGCTGCCAAGGACACAAATGGACATGGCTGTGTAAAGGGTCAAATAACTTTCATCTGAACCTGATTCGAGGATTTAAGAGTGGAGAATAAGCATTTTGTGGCTATTTTTGTGAAATCAGGTCTGTAGTTAGGATTTTAGAGGATTTAAGAGATTTTTATGAAATCGTTGGTTTGGCAGCCTAATCCCCAAACACCATGAACATGAAATGGATTAAATAAGCTTGTTTTGGCATGTTTTCAATTGGGTTTTGTCCACAGGAGTAGGGGAGTGGAAAAAGTTGATGTTTGAAGCCAAGAAGGTCTTATTTCTTCATGTGTTAGTTGAATGAAATAGGTAGTGTGTGGTTCGATGAGAAACCCATACTTGAAAAACCTAAAACCCCTGAAATTGGTCTATTTGGGATGTGTCCAAACTCACATAAGTTGAATTTTGGTTGTGGGCTTGAGATTTAGAGTATTTCCTTTGTAAAAGTGGGCTAATTAGGCCTCTTGGACAGTAGGAACAGTCCAAATTAGAGCCTTGGGTTCCAAAACAACCTACCTTGCATGTTCAATATGTTTTATAACTCCATAATGGGTACTCAAAAAGGTGATTTTTTAGTGGGTTTGTCATGTATTTTGAAAGTTATGCTTCAAAAACCTCTCTGACAAGGCTACAAGGAGATAGGTCAGTCTGTGAAGGAAGTGGTACAAGGAGGTACCCTCAGTGCATTTTTATGGTTTTGTGAGTTTGGGACAGTCAAATCTAGTTGGTCTAGGGTCCCTATAAATTTTGGAAAGGTTCCCATGTATATGAACCTATAAATGGTGTTATTGCACTGTACTGAAACCATGGCATGTGAGTGGACAGTCAAGTCCAATTTGAAGGCAAGTATTTCTGTTTGGCCCACTGAGGCCTAGATGAGTTGTTTTCCCTACCATCCCCTATATCCTCTTCCTCCTATGTAGTTGTTTGTGTTCATTTGTGGTCTTTGTATAGTGAGCTCTGCATCAGGGTGCAACCATGCCTTTGGTTTAGTGGATTTGTACTGCTGGCAGCTTTATGGTTTACCTCATTTCAATTGTAGATAGGATCATGAACAATTTTTTTTGAGTTAGATGAGTTCTAATTTTCATCAGTCATATCAAATTATTTTGTGGAAGTTTGTACAACTTTTGTAACAGTCTGTTACTCAAATCTCATACAAGAATTTCTGAACACTGACCTTTTGATTACAAATCTCAAACATTTCGTTCAAGGTGCCAATGTATATTTACAACTCAATGTTTGTAACAAAACCATTGTAATCGACAATAGTAGATTTTTAATTCTAATAAACAAAAGTCATTGCAGGGCCATGAGAACATATGTGGTATTAGTAGGCTCTAATAAATAGGAAAGAATATCATTGCACTAGTCATTGAGTGTTCTAAGAGATTGGAGTTTTTAAACTGATGAAATGGAGTCTCTTTGCTAAGTATAGATTAATGAAGTCTCTTTGTAAACAACAGAGTTATATGATATATGTGATTCATCCATGTGTTTATATAAATAAAAAGTAAAATTAAGTTGTGATCAAAAATTTAATTAAGACTAGAGATAATTGTAATCTTGAGTGGTTTTAGTTGGTTGTTTAATTAAGTTTGCTATATAATTTTTATTAGTATAAATCTTCTTAAATTTTAACTGAGTATAAAGAATAATTTAGAATCTTTTCTTATAACAGTGGAGTTGCTTTAGTTTAGAGATTGGAATCAAGCTGTGAATAAATAGGAGGTTGAAATTATGCAACCATTACTTAATGAAAAATGTGTTACATGGTTACACATATTCCCCCTCCTTTTTTCTATATATCACAATTATTTAAACTAAACAAAAAAATATAAAATTATGGAACCACTAACTTCAAAAAGAAATTAAAGAATGATTGTGAAATGACATTTTCTAAGTAGAAAGAAAAATCATGAAACCACTAATTGCTAAAAATAAAAATAAAAATAAAAATTGAAGAATAACTATGAAATAAAAGCAGCCTCATGGAACCACTAAATCCAAAAACATAAAAAAAAAAAAAAATCGAATAGTGCTTGCAAAATAAACTTAGCTAAGTAGCCATATGGAACCTCTTGTTAGTGATGTAGATTTTTTTATTAGTAAGAAGAATTGGGATATCCGTCCTCACCAAATTTGCCTATTTTGAATCTTCTTTAGGTCAGTGCTACTTATTTAGTCAATACACATAGTTAGTGAGCTTAACATCACACACATAGTTAGGGATATACATCATGCATGTGCACTTATAATGTGCTTAGGGATGAATGATGGGGCATACATATTTTTGTTGTAGTTAATTGTTAGTATGCACATGATATTCAAGATTATGATATGCATCAATAGCTAAGGTGGCCTTGATTAGGTGACATATGCCTATATATATTTGTCATGCCCACATTTCCTATGTGGTAATGACATGCAATGCACATGTCATGTCCACATTTGTCATGTGGTCATGACATGAAATATCAAAAAAAAATTTACATGTCACTAGAAACCACCTCGCACGCGTCAGCATGCTCGGTGGCAATAGGCATAAGGCATAAACATGTCAATCAAACTCAGGGAAGAGCATTTGCATATGCAATCCCCTGCGTGATGATAGCTGACTAGAGGGTTATGCGATGCAAGGAGCGTCGCTACTATGGTTAGGGTCAAATGGACCCAAACCCTAAGTTTCCTAGGTGAGAGATGATTTCGACTAAATCGAAATCAAACCCTAATTCAAAAGAATAAATAAAATTGAATAATGACGCTTCGAAAGGTATGATGGTCTCATGATGAAATGGAGTGATAAAATGAAAATCACAAATCTACCTTTAAAATAAAACCCTAATTCTGAGAAAATTTTGGTAGCATAATGCATTTTCAATAATTGAAGTAAATATTTTAAAAGAATTCCTCGTGAAAATAATTAAGGCAAAATTAAATAAATAAATTAAATAATTCCAAGGTCAAAATAAATTTACCACTCAACAAAATATAAGAATCGAAATTAAATAAACGACCAAATTAAAATTCAATAATTAAGTCCTTTAATATATATATATATATATATATATATATATATATATATATATATATCTGTTACTCTAATTTTCTCACTAATAATAATTTTAACTAATATGGATAATAAGGCCAGATTGTAACATTTAAAAGACTAGTAGTATATCTTTTTTTTGAAAGGCAAATATGCAGCATTTCTATTCCTTATATATATACATATTTACAGAATTAAGTAAAACAGAATAACATATTCTTTTTTTTGAAGAAAATTTCCATTTACCACTATCTTTTGATAGCAAATAAATTGACAACCATATAATTTTTGAAAGAACACAACAAGCATTTTGAGGGATAAATTTTTTTTTTTTTAGAACCATAAACTAAAATCTATATATTTTCTTTCTCACCATAGTCTATAGCTAAAATTAAAAATAGCAACACATGCTCTCTCTTTTTTTTAAATAACATAACAGCAATTTCATATTTTCTTTTGACAACTTTCCAAAAAACACATAAACAGTAACAGCAACCTAATGCACATATATATGACATCACAATAATAGGATTTACACTTATAAAATTATTTCCACAACATTCACAATGGAGACTGCAATGGAATTTTAACTCAAACAATAAGGATATTTCACATTAGAATTTCTTACAACAGCAACACAAAGAGAGTAATAATTTTGCCACAAATTACAATAAGGCCTCTAAGGCCATGGCTCACAACAGCCAATAGAAATAATGCAAACAAGGTAAAAAAAATAGACTTCTCCAAGCTCCATTTCTCCAAACTAAAAACATGTAATATTCCAACACAAAAATGGGGAAACCAACCATGAAGGAATGCCCTCCTCCCTACCATAGACTCGCTAGTGGGTCACCCCCAAGATAGGGAGGTAGGATTCACACGGTTTGACACACACACCACAACAATGCAATTTTTCAAACACACATAAAATTTCCCCAAGGTTTGCACAAAACTAAACTCATGAAAATGAGTTTGAATGGGTGTAGGGGAGTGGACCCCTCAACTCAAGAGGTCACTCCACGATCTCAAAATCACCAAGTCTCAAGGCCTCAAGCCATAACCACATAATACATGTCTCCAAATATCTCAAAAAACTATCATGGCACTTTTGCCATAAAAAATCTCTCCACACCATAGAAAAGCCCTCAAGGCTATAAGTAGCACAACAATAAGGAGGTGACCTCGAGGAGGTTCACTCTCCCCCACCCCATACAAGTTGAGCCTTACCTCCAAATGGAGGTGCTCTCACCAAACTCCCAACCCACACAAAATGAAAACAACCATCAACATAAATTTACAAACACAAACATAAAATGAAATATACAAGGGAAAATGGCCATAGCCATGGAGCTTACCTTCAAAAGCCCTAAAAATGGAAGCACTTAAATCTACATAGAAAATGCCAGAACACATTAGTTTACATCATCCTTAAATCCTTGTCTATTTGATCGGTATAACTGACACAAATTGAAAAATGTTGATTTGAGTGTCCCACATAGGCAAAAACATGGGACACACTATTGTGTTCTTACATCCTTTAGATAAAATCATTATTTCATTTGCTCCATTTAGCTAATAGTCACTCATACATGAATTGAAATCAACCACTTCCTCAATGAGGTATGGCATAAAATTTCTTATGGTTTTGCATGTTTTGTAAATGTTCATCATTTTTACCATGGTCCATACATATTTTCTCCTAATACATTCTCACAATCTGCCAAATGTACTACCAATGTCCTCATGTGTGTTGATTTTATTAGGGAGGCTCAAACCTCCAAGGTGGATAGACATTTTGGAGTCACAAAGACCATTTTAAACCTACTTGACAATATGTGCTTTGGCCATATATGCAAGTAAATGTCTCAAATTTTTTAGGAGTTGCAAGTTGTGTAGTGTGAGAAAACAAAGCAACCAAAAATTAGGGATGCATCAACCATTACTTTTGCCTTCTCATTTATGGGAGAGCATTTATATTACTTGGTAGCATGGTAATTCCCATGTCAAAGAAGGAGCATGATTATATTTTGTAGTGGTTGATCATTTTAGCAAAATGTGTATTCTATTCCATGCAAGAAGACACTCAATAAAGATGCAACAAAGTTATTCTTTGTACATGATATTTAGGTTCATTTTGGTTTTCTCAAAAGTATTGTATCAGATAAAGATTCAAGGTTTCTAGGGAATTTTTGGCATGCTTGTGGGAAAGATGGATCTTTAATTGAAAAGGTCCACCACTTTCTATTTATAAATGGATGAGAAAACTGAGGTTGTTAAGATGACTTTGGTAGATCTACTCGAAGGTTATAATTAAAAGCATTTGAGAATGTGGGATGAGATCCTTACTTCTATTTTAGCACTCTTGTAATAGGGTTATGCATAATTCTACGATTTTATCAACATTTGAGACATGTTTTAGTTACTTATTTCCTTGTCCTTTAGATGTTGAAATGGGTCAATCACATAAGGATGGGAAAGATGAAAATTTAGTGGTACAAAAGGTTAGAAATTTTATTGAATTTATTTGATAAATTCATATGAAAGTATAAGAAAAACTAATAGAGAATCCAAATAGGTATAAGGAGAGACATGCTTAACACTATGTTGAACACAAGTTTATGGTAGCTGATAAGGTTTGGTTGTACTTAGAAAAAGAAGGATTCCAAGGAAGAGAAAGGAAGTTGAAACCTTTGAGGTATTAAGGTAGGTGATAAGTTTTTGTTGTCCATTTCTCATTCTAAAGTGGATAGGTAATTTAATACCTTTCAACTTAATCCACCACCATATATGAAGATAATTTACTTAGTGGTGAATGTTGAATTTAACTTATGTTTATTTGATCCCTCTATATTGGAAGAGGAAGAAGATGTGTTATTTCCTTCAATTGACTCAGGATCTTTCTCTAAGGGTCTTGGAAGTACTAGATCATGATGAAGTTCTCTTAAGTCCAGAGAAAGACAAACTTGTAGATGGTTTCATGAGACTTAGTTGATTGGCTTAAAGGGTTAATTCTCAAGTAAAACAAAATGATATCTGAAGGAGGATGTGTCCTAGAGAAGTTCACACATCTAATGATTCCATGAACTTTTGAGAATCAAAAGGCTCCTTATTGAGGAGGCATGATCTGGGAAAGCTATTCGAGTTCATGATCAAGTGATCAGTTGTACACTAACTATTAAAAATAAGTGTTTCAAGACTTGCCTTCACATGGAGGTTAGGTTTTGTTTACTTTAGAGGTTATGAAGCTTGTATACAAATAAGTGGCGGACTTAAAATGATCTGACGCATCACGGGGAAGACAAAGGATAGGTGTACAAACTTTAGAACAAGGCACTTTTCCCATTTTAGCATTTTTGTTGCTTTTTGCAGGTGGCAAAACTATTACTAATCATGGTGAAAACATAAATGGCCCCTTATAGAAGTGATGAATTTTTCATAGTCCAAACAAGTCATGGAATGTGAAGGGTCTTGTAAATTCATTTCATCTTCCAAGCATTGGTAAATGTGCTTTGGTGCCACTAGAGTCACAGGGGGACTATAAACACAATTCTTCACGTGGTTCAAGGGTTGGCTCTTTTGGTATCTTCATGTTATACTCAATTTGTAGGGTCTACCATTGTGAATATAGAGTTTTAGAGATGGTGGGCATTGTTGTATGTTCTACAGTCTTGAAGATATGTTGAAAGATTAGTTTTGGCATGTTTCCATCTATTGCAATGTACATATGACTAATATATAGTGATATGCGAAGTTGATACTCACTCTTGCTAGAGTTTTCAACATTTTAGGGTTTCTCTAGGGTAACTTTTGGGTGTCCAACCATTCTTTTGGGTTTTCTTTGTGTTATTATGTTTGTTTTCATGTTGACATTAAAGAGTGTGTTGTTGGTTAAAATTAAAACTCAACAATGCCCTTGAAGGTGTGTTAAGAGGGGCTAGCATGTAGAAATCCATTGTTGATGAAATTAGAGTGGAATATCTATCTAGGTTACGAATTAGAAGGTGATCCTTGATGGAATCACATTTTGATTACTATTCATGATATTTGTGGAGGACCTAAGCATGATGATGATCATGCTCCATCTAGATAACCTTGCTATTAGAGTTATGATGGTTTATATACTACTTTATGATATTGTTGATTATGGTGTCCATCGAGGACATAGTTCTATTAATTCGAGATCACTTCATTGCCCTAAGTCTAAGTGTCTTTATGGTTGAACTTTGTAAGAGTTTATGGTCTCGTATTGATCTTTATTGGCTTTGTACCATCTTGTGGGTGGGTAAAACCTTCTATCCTTTGATATTGACTTTGTAGTAAGTGTAATGTCCTTATTGATGACTTCGTTCTCTTCTAACAAACTTAATGATGTAATCTTCATCCACTTCAATTATTTTAAAATGTAATCTTGTGATGATATAATATCAAAAAGAGAAAAAAACAAACAAATTTCTTACTACTACATACACCATATAAAATAAAGTATATACTAGTTGGACAGTATGCCTTCAAGTACTTCTTCGGTGTAATATGGCAGATCAAATAACCGGTCACTTTTATACTTAAATTCAAGCACAGGCAACAAAGTGAGCTGACATGAAAGATGGGCTCTGAAACTGAAATTCTACGACATAGTGGGCCTTAGAAGTCCACTGTGTAAAATCATTCCAAATGAGCTTAACCAACAAATGCTTGGCTGTAAAGACAGAGCTCTTTATTTTTCAAAGCTCCCCCAATTTCAACTCAAGTGTAAGCCAAGAAAACTTACCAAAAATGCACATGAATTGTTTCAGTCAATCGCAATCTTCTTGACAGCACTGACATCTGGGCACAACTGATACTTCAACAGCTCTCATCTATACTTCCATGTCCCACATGTCCCAATCCAAAAAACCAAGAACCAAATTATTCTTTTTGTCTCAACAGCCGTTTCCTTTCTCTTTTCATAGGTACCTAACTGGCCCAGGATTCATTCAAAATTAATACACAGTCCCCTCGAAACTGGCCCAGCGTACTTAAAAAGCCTGACACCTGTTCACCATGATTCTTGCCTTGGTGGTTCAGTGATTTGGCGCCCCAATAAAAGAAATATTGAGTCTTGAAACTGACTAAGTACTCTGCCATGTTTTTGACATGTACACCACTCCCCACCTGTCAAAGAGCAGGAACTACCTCTGCCAAGCTTTAAGCGTAAAACAAACATCATCTTCCCTTGTTGTGATATGTAAATAGATGCATCATAAAAATGAATGCTAAGGAGAGGGGTCAGTAGCCGCCAATCCTAACTTCACATACGTCAAGCTCGTAGCTAGCTAGATATATTGGATTTCAATGATTTTTTTGGGGTTTCTCCGTATATGAGCGAAGAGCTTAAAGTTATTCTTTCAACTTCTGGGCACTTATACATTTCCTTGTAGGAGGCGTTATGTACACATGGGTCGAAAAAGTGTCTTTTTAACATGTCACCCCATACATGCGCAACAATGTGTCAGTAACCTCTCGCCATCACATTTGTGTACTTGTCTTAATTTCATTGGTTAATGTATTGGAGTTGTGAACATGTATTGGTGCATTTGTGAACATGTACAAATGTTGTGAACATGTATTGGTGCATTTGTGTTAATTTATTAGGTTGGTATTTTACATGTATTAGTTCTTTTTTAAATTTTAATTGGGGAGTCAAGTGCACAAAAACATAGCGGTTATGGGTGACAACTGACCCCTCTCCCTTACCTAAACAGAATTGCTTTAACGTTGCCCAAACTCTATTTTTCATATTTCAATAGCCCCCCTCTATTTTTCATATTTCAGTACCCCCCCTGCCTTGACTTGACTTCACACAGTTTGAGAGGCGTTTTAAGAATGATGATCTGCCCACGCAGACGACATATTCTTTTGCCTGCTTTGATTTTTTGTCATAGTTATCCTCATGAGATTCATCCTCCAAAGCAAATAAGCCTCTCGTAAAGGATGAAATCGTGTTTGATCTTACTCATTTGTTCCATCACATTTCAAATATTTTTTTTGTCAGATAGATATATAATAGAGGAACAAAACACCCACCAATAGTTTAATTTAACCATTCTATTTAAATATCATCCATCAAACAGTCAACAATAGTAATTTTATACCTCATTCACAACAAAAATTGGTAAATATTTGTTCTATTTTAATTGGCCCAAATTATTTGACTATTAAAATGAATGATATTTAAGAATAACCTAATTTTAAAAAATCTCATAGCCACTATATCAATTTATTAATATTATTTTTGGGCATAAAATTGATAGATAGACATCTTTGTAATTGACTAGTCTATGCACCCATCCCAAGCCTATGGCAATCTTTTCTTTGTGTCTTAAGGGTTTAATCCATATGTTCACCAAATGAACATATGGAATAAACTCTCAAGACAAGAAGACAAGCTTGTCATAGCCTTGGGATGGATGCATAGACTAGTCAACTATAAAGAAGGCTATCCAACAATTTTATGCAACACTCAAAACAATCAATCATCACCAAACCATGTTTCTAAAATATGACAGCCTCTACTATTCAGTTGCATCATGTTTATATTGTGCATTACAAAAACTTTGGTTAATGTATAAAATAGGAATTGTACTCAGTCATCAACCCTACAGAAGCCAACAAACTGCCCCTATTATATCCAAGTAGAATGTATAAACTGACATTATGGTAATATGATAACATGTCATATAATTCAACTATAGGTGTAATACATGTACAAATGTACATTTAAATTCAAATAATGTCAACATTAAAAAAATATTTGATGGCCTTTATATAGTGTGTTCAGCAATAATCAGAATTGGAATTTATTGTAATTGTGTAAAAGCAGCTAAAGGATAGCAATACTCTTAAAAACTTAAAAATATAAAATTTTAGACAAAGTATTAATCTTAAAATTTAAATTTTTATTAAAATTCTTTATATTATTAGAATATTGAAAAAAATAATAGTTTGATTTATATTGAAGTTAACTTACATAAATTGATTTACAATATTCCTAAAAAGCATTCAATATCAAAATTTGAAAAATAATAAATTGATAATTATATATTGTAAGGTGTAAATTTATTTAGAATAACATGATATGATTATACTAAAATTATTTGTAAATATTTTTTAAATATATTTATATATAAAATTTGATTTTATAAAAAAAAAAATATTGTCATAAGAAAGACAATAATGAAAACTAAACTGTAGGGAAAAAAAATAAATAAACCTTATGAATAAAATGGACCATCAAATTTAAGCCCTGATATGAATCCCCATAGATGAATGTACAGGTCCACATGGGCATCTTGTTTCCTTACGAGGTATCCTTTAGCTACCGCGTGGATATTATTTCACGCATAAAGCATGAAAAGATAGTTGGCATGTCACGCATGGCCGGGCTTAAACAGCACACACTAAGCTTTGACTTGCTTAGGTGGCTGGTGGGCCCCTCTTATTGACACATTAACAAAACGAAGTAAGAGAAAGGGCCCACCAACCACCTAAACAAGTCAAAGCTTAATATGTGCTATTTAAGCCCAGCCGTCATGCACAAAGCATGAAAATGCATATATTTTGCTATAAAATGAAACACAACGCTGGTCATAAAATAGTAGTTCGGACTCTACTTTTAAAAACTTATTACAATGGCAATGGAGATGTTCAATAAAGCAAAGCCTTACACTGCAATAATAAGCTTGCAGTTTGCGTATGAAGGGATGGCCATAATTACGAAGATTTTTTTGAACGAGGGAATGAAGGGTTGCCTAAATATTTCTTAGTCCTTTTGTTTTTGTTTTGGAAAGGTATATACCAATGATTTTACAGTAGAGATTTCTGTGTTTGCTTCTTAACTATGTGTGATTTCATAGCCACTATATCAATTTATTAATATTATTTTTGGGCATAAAATTGATAGATAGACATCTTTGTAATTGACTAGTCTATGCACCCATCCCAAGCCTATGGCAATCTTTTCTTTGTGTCTTAAGGGTTTAATCCATATGTTCACCAAATGAACATATGGAATAAACTCTCAAGACAAGAAGACAAGCTTGTCATAGCCTTGGGATGGATGCATAGACTAGTCAACTATAAAGAAGGCTATCCAACAATTTTATGCAACACTCAAAACAATCAATCATCACCAAACCATGTTTCTAAAATATGACAGCCTCTACTATTTAGTTGCATCATGTTTATATTGTGCATTACAAAAACTTTGGTTAATGTATAAAATAGGAATTGTACTCAGTCATCAACCCTACAGAAGCCAACAAACTGCCCCCGTTATATCCAAGTAGAATGTATAAACTGACATTATGGCAATATGATAACATGTCATATAATTCAACTATAGGTGTAATACATGTACAAATGTACATTTAAATTCAAATAATGTCAACATTAAAAAAATATTTGATGGCCTTTATATAGTGTGTTCAGCAATAATCAGAATTGGAATTTATTGTAATTGTGTAAAAGCAGCTAAAGGATAGCAATACTCTTAAAAACTTAAAAATATAAAATTTTAGACAAAGTATTAATCTTAAAATTTAAATTTTTATTAAAATTCTTTATATTATTAGAATATTGAAAAAAATAATAGTTTGATTTATATTGAAGTAAACTTACATAAATTGATTTACAATATTCCTAAAAAACATTCAATATCAAAATTTGAAAAATAATAAATTGATAATTATATATTGTAAGGTGTAAATTTATTTAGAATAACATGATATGATTATACTAAAATCAATTGTAAATATTTTTTAAATATATTTATATATAAAATTTGATTTTATAAAAAAAAAATATTGTCATAAGAAAGACAATAATGAAAACTAAACTGTAGGGAAAAAAAATAAATAAACCTTATGAATAAAATGGACCATCAAATTTAAGCCCTGATATGAATCCCCATAGATGAATGTATAGGTCCACATGTGCATCTTGTTTCCTTACGAGGTATCCTTTAGCTACCGCGTGGATATTATTTCACGCACAAAGCATGAAAAGATAGTTGGCATGTCACGCATGGCCGGGCTTAAACAGCACACACTAAGCTTTGACTTGCTTAGGTGGCTGGTGGGCCCCTCTTATTGACACATTAACAAAACAAAGTAAGAGAAAGGGCCCACCAACCACCTAAACAAGTCAAAGCTTAATATGTGCTATTTAAGCCCAGCCGTCATGCACAAAGCATGAAAATGCATATATTTTGCTATAAAATGAAACACAACGCTGGTCATAAAATAGTAGTTCGGACTCTACTTTTAAAAACTTATTACAATGGCAATGGAGATGTTCAATAAAGCAAAGCCTTACACTGCAATAATAAGCTTGCAGTTTGCGTATGAAGGGATGGCCATAATTACGAAGATTTTTTTGAACGAGGGAATGAAGGGTTGCCTAAATATTTCTTAGTCCTTTTGTTTTTGTTTTGGAAAGGTATATACCAATGATTTTACAGTAGATATTTTTGTGTTTGCTTCTTAACTATGTGTGATTTCATAGCCACTATATCAATTTATTAATATTATTTTTGGGCATAAAATTGATAGATAGACATCTTTGTAATTGACTAGTCTATGCACCCATCCCAAGCCTATGGCAATCTTTTCTTTGTGTCTTAAGGGTTTAATCCATATGTTCACCAAATGAACATATGGAATAAACTCTCAAGACAAGAAGACAAGCTTGTCATAGCCTTGGGATGTATGCATAGACTAGTCAATTATAAAGAAGGCTATCCAACAATTTTATGCAACACTCAAAACAATCAATCATCACCAAACCATGTTTCTAAAATATGACAGCCTTCTACTATTCAGTTGCATCATGTTTATATTGTGCATTACAAAAACTTTGGTTAATGTATAAAATAGGAATTGTACTCAGTCATCAACCCTACAGAAGCCAACAAACTACCCCTGTTATATCCAAGTAGAATGTATAAACTGACATTATGGCAATATGATAACATGTCATATAATTCAACTATAGGTGTAATACATGTACAAATGTACATTTAAATTCAAATAATGTCAACATTAAAAAAATATTTGATGGCCTTTATATAGTGTGTTCAGCAATAATCAGAATTGGAATTTATTGTAATTGTGTAAAAGCAGCTAAAGGATAGCAATACTCTTAAAAACTTAAAAATATAAAATTTTAGACAAAGTATTAATCTTAAAATTTAAATTTTTATTAAAATTCTTTATATTATTAGAATATTGAAAAAAATAATAGCTTGATTTATTTTGAAGTAAACTTACATAAATTGATTTACAATATTCCTAAAAAGCATTCAATATCAAAATTTGAAAAATAATAAATTGATAATTATATATTGTAAGGTGTAAATTTATTTAGAATAACATGATATGATTATACTAAAATCATTTGTAAATATTTTTTAAATATATTTATATATAAAATTTGATTTTATAAAAAAAAAAATATTGTCATAAGAAAGACAATAATGAAAACTAAACTGTAGGGAAAAAAAATAAATAAACCTTATGAATAAAATGGACCATCAAATTTAAGCCCTGATATGAATCCCCATAGATGAATGTACAGGTCCACATGGGCATCTTGTTTCCTTACGAGGTATCCTTTAGCTACCGCGTGGATATTATTTCACGCACAAAGCATGAAAAGATAGTTGGCATGTCACGCATGGCCGGGCTTAAACAGCACACACTAAGCTTTGACTTGCTTAGGTGGCTGGTGGGCCCCTCTTATTGACACATTAACAAAACAAAGTAAGAGAAAGGGCCCACCAACCACCTAAACAAGTCAAAGCTTAATATGTGCTATTTAAGCCCAGCCGTCATGCACAAAACATGAAAATGCATATATTTTGCTATAAAATGAAACACGACGCTGGTCATAAAATAGTAGTTCGGACTCTACTTTTAAAAACTTATTACAATGGCAATGGAGATGTTCAATAAAGCAAAGCCTTACACTGCAATAATAAGCTTGCAGCTTGCGTATGAAGGGATGGCCATAATTACGAATATTTTTTTGAACGAGGGAATGAAGGGTTGCCTAAATATTTTTTAGTCCTTTTGTTTTTGTTTTGGAAAGGTATATACCAATGATTTTACAGTAGAAATTTCTGTGTTTGCTTTTAACTATGTGTGATTAATTTATAGTTTGTCCCAATGAATTGAATTGCAGAAATTCGCGACCCAAAATCATTTTTCTCATATTTTTTTTCAGATTTTTGCTCTTGGTTTGTTGGGGGTAAATATGCAGTTTCTTTTATTTTCTCTTTTATGCTTTTTTTATTATAATTAAAGGCTTTTAATGGAAAGTATTTAATATCATGAATTTTTATTACCTGGTTTTGAAATTTACTTCTGTCATTTAAACAGTACATACTAAGTTTTGACTTGTTTAGGTGGCTGGTGGGCCTTTCTCTTATTTTAGTATTAACAAAATAGTGTAAGACAAAGGGCCCACCAACCATAAGCAAGTCAAAGCTTAGTGTGTGCTGTTTAAGCCCAGGGCATACGGAACTCCATTGAATAACATACTTAGTGCTATTACTTTTGTGATTGCTTTCATCTTCAGAAATTACATTAATACTATCGCATACTATTATATATTATATATTTAGAATCTTACAATTGGAATGTGTTGATTATGTAGAATGGAGAAAATAAGAATTCGAAAGATACGAGTCAAGCAAAGATAGTGGGAACCCTAGTGTTTGTGGGTGAAGCAATGTTGATGTTTTCACATGACCATTATCATTCTTTACATGTCCCCTTCTTGGGCTTCCTTGTTTGTTCTTCAGGTAACTAACTCTACTTATAATTTTTAATCTATACTACAAAAATATATATATCATATCTATTCTTGTTCTAATTTAAATCAATCTATTCGATTGATGAATTCAGGCTTCAGTTCTCAAGAAGTATCCTGCACAACTTTTTTTTGTCACCTTAACATGCTTAATGGGCTCGTTACTGTCAACTGTAATCACCTTAACATGCTTAATGGGCTCGTTTCTGTTGAACCTTTTGACAGCTGTGTATTCTGTATAAAATACTTGATCTCTTCCTTTCATCATTAAACGAGGCCAACTATTTTGTATAAAATACTTGAGTTACCCAGGAATTAATCAGAGGAATGTGATATTTTTGATGAATTCAGGGAGTGGTAGGTACAGGGATTGCATATTATCTTCATGGATTGTGCATGAAGACAAAGGGGTCAGTATTTGCTACTGCATTCATTCCATTAACTATGATCATTACTACAATTATGGAATCCCTTATTCTTCATCAGAGAATCTACTTGGGCAGGTTTGTTTTTTCTGCTATTTTTTGTTTGAATAAAAAACATTATAACATAGCATGCAAATTATTTTACTTTAATTTTATGCATTGTAGCGTGCTGGGAGGAGTGGTGATAGTAATGGGATTGTATGCTGTTTTGTGGGGCAAAGTAAAGGACATAAAGCTCCCCCCTTCTGCTAGCTCGGAAATGCTTCCCACCAGTCATTCTCCTGAAAATATGGATTCAGACTTGTGGGGAAGCTGTTATGAAATTGTAAACATGAATAGTTATGAAATTGAGGAAATTTAGTTGCAGCAATCATGGATGGTTGATGTAGGTGATTGGAGTGCTAGAGGATGGACGGTGAAATAAATCCTTTCAGCAGAATTGATTTGATACGTCCACTGGGATTGTTACGAGTGCTTTTATGAAATCTTGTCATTAAGGAGACAGTAGGGGAATGTTTTGGGAATACTTTCATATGAAAGGAGAGAATATGTAGTTTTCTAAAATGAAATGGAGTCTGTTTTGTGGCTCCGTGAATTTTTGTTCAACCCCAATGCCCATCAACTATGTATTTTTATGTTTTTTTAAAAAGGAATGTACTTTTATCTCATTTTTTAAAGGAGACATTTCGTGACTGGTAAATGAAAGTTTTTATTATAAAGGAAGTAATTTTGAGTAGTTTCATATTGATTGAGTTAAACAAAATATTAAAGTAGAAATATGATGGTATTATAATATTGTATTGAATCAATTATGTTGTTTCCTAAGTATTTATAAGTCTTAGATATATTTATGATATTAATTCATGTAAGTAATTACTCTTGTAGAAGCTATGTTATTGAAATATCTATAAAAAAAACAAAATGATAAAGATAAATGAATATCATTAGTGGCATATTATTGTTGTTGTATATTAAGATATAATTCTTCCTTATTATATTAAATTATATTTAGGAGAGATAAAATAATGTAATGAGAATAGTGAACATCACATATATTAAGAGCATTATCTAATTTAGTATGTGTTTTAGTGTAATTATAGTTGTGTTTTAGTTTTAATTTTTAATTCATTAGTTAAACTTCAAATTTACTTTTTGTCAAACCAACAAATTCTATTATTAATATTTATTATAGCACTTGATATATTATCTTAATTGATATTATAGTATTATAATATAGTATTTATTAATTGATATAATATTTGACTTAATTTTCTTCTTAGAATAAATATTTGTTGTATAGACAAATTGGATTCTAATAATGTTAAACAAATATTTTTTTTTAAGCCAATATAAATATTATAACAAAATTGAAATATTTATAGTATAATTTATAAAAAAAATTAGTTTAAATATTAATGAAATAGTATAATTAATAATTTATTGATAATAAAAAATGTTTATATTATAAATATGATAATAATATATTTATATTATTACATTATTCTAATATCATAATATTTTTATATAGTATTATATTATATTTTTGTTTTTTATTTTATTGTTATATTATATTATATTTATGTTTATGCTTATTATTATATTATTATACAATATTATTATAATATTTTTTTTTTTTATCCGTAATAGCAGTTTTATATTAATAAATTCAAAAAAGAGATACATATCATCAGCCTTTCATGGCTGGCCAGAGATTAACAGTCTACCTACAAGAACTGAGAAGCCTAGGAGAAAGACCACACAGGGTCACCAAACTTATTTGTAGAGGAGACGAACTATAACCTAGACTAGCAATTCGAAGCTCCAGCTATACAAAATAGAGCAGAAGGAGTAGATAGAACTAGATAGTTGTGGATGCTAGAAGTTTACTGAAGTCGTCCACCCAGTCGAGACCGTCCACCATCTCCAGACCCAGAGCATTTTTTATGAAGCTGACTGCCAGTGCCACTTGATCTTTTAGCAAATTCAGATCGAACCCTCTGACATCCAGGATGAAAGGATAGAGCTTAATGACAGCACTAGGGTCTTCAAACAGATTCCAATCCTTCGGCCGCAGAATACCAGACCCCAAGCTAGCCATCTGCAGCGAAACCTCAAGATCCCCCAGATGCTCTGCATTGAAGACACCCTGCATGATGGACTTCACCAATTGTTTGTCCATGCCTAATTCAAGCAGCATCGCCAGAGCCCTAGAAGTAATGTTTGTATCCACCCTGTATCGTTCTCCATTTTCCAGAAACAGCCTGCTCAAAATCATCTTCACCGCCCCCACCATCAGTGCATCGGACCGATGCAGCATTCTCTGTAGCCGAAGGTCAGTGATGCCTCCGAGGAAGGCCATCTGCTGCTTCCGACTGGTTAGACGCACTGGTGTATCCATACCGCCACACTGAATAGCATCCACCGAGAAGATAACAGCAAAGTATGTAGGCATTAATTTAAAACTGGAGAGGATGATACTGTGGAGAGCTCTTTCCAGTCTTAATAACGAGATGAGATTGCTACCTCCATAGACTGCTTATCAAGAAGCCTGCCGAAGCTTCTCAAAATCCAACTGGACTCCCAGCTCATGCCAAATCTATCACTTACCTTAATCAATGCAACATCCCATCCACTCGTGCCTTCTTTCTGCATCTACGAACCATCATTATCACCTTTGTTGTCTCAGCATTGCCACCCATCATGGGGTGGCAAGGCTCCCTCCCAACCACCCACTCAATATTATTATAATATTAATTAAGATGTATTATGATATTTTATTTCAGGGTTTAACTGGGTAGTTTTTGAGTCAAACACATGACCTATATTTCATGAGTAGTGGTTCACATGAACCCATCTCTCATGTTAATGAATGGTCCACTTAGCACTCATTGCATCTAGGTGATGCACACAGGGGTGAAGCATCACCTAGATGCAATGAGTGTTAAGTGGACCATTCATTAACATGAGAGATGGGTTCATGTGAACCAGTACTCATGAAATATGGGTCATGTATTTGACTCAAAACCTATGCAGTTAAACCTTGAAATAAAATATCATAATTTGACATGCTGCGAAAAATACCTCCTACTTATCAATCAATTAAGATAATATACAAAGAAGTGTTAATAATGGATATTAATAATATTATTAATAGTATTATTAATATTATAACTATAAATAATAATGTTTTTGTACCTTTCACAAAAAGTAATTTTGAAGTTTAGGTAATGAAGTAAAAAATTAAATTCTAAAAAACTGATGATTTTTCACTCTCAGAATTATCACCATTTGTTTAGGCATGACTCAACTCGTGGGAGGTAAGATTAGTGTTCATAATTTGTTTACTTGCCACATCCTCCCCTCAAACTGAATTTATCTCCACATTTATAGGTGTTTGTTGCACTCACAATCCGCAGAGAAGAGGTCATTTTTTTTAGCCAATCACAATAGAGATAAATCATTTTTCAATGATTTTTTTTTTAATTTTATCATCTTGAGGAAAAGTTTAAATTTATATCAAATTTACCTGACAAGAAAATAATCCTGTGTCTTGATTGATTTACTGTTAATAGATTAATAACTAGATAAGCCTCAGTGGATGCAATAGTAGTGCCCAAGGCAGGTACTAAAAATGAAAAATGAATATCATTAGTGTCATAGCATAGTCATTGTATATTAAGATATAATTATTTGAAATAATTAATATAGTTGTGAAGGGATTTATAGTCACATGTTTTAGCTCTATGATTTATAGACTCTACTAAAATAATAGAAAAGACAAATCAACATTGGAAACATAGGTTATTGATGAATATAAAATGTTTTTTTAAATGTTATTTTATTTAGAAAACATTCACCTCTCATCAAAATGAAGCTACCATTAGTTGAGTTTATTGAAATCTCTCATTGCTTAAGTCAAACAAAATATTAAAGTAGAAATATGATGGTATTATAATATTGTATTGAATCACTTAATTAATTATGTTGTTTCCTATGTATTTATAAGTCTAAGATATATTTATGATACTAATTCATGTTAGTAATTACTCTTGTAGAAGCTATGTTATTGAAATATCTATAAAAATAACAAAATGATAAAGATAAATGAATATCATTAGTGTCATAGTATTGTTGTTGTATATTAAGATATAATTCTTCATTATTATATTAAACTGTATTTAGGGGAGATAAAATAATGTATTGAGAATAGTGAACACCATATATATGAAGAGCATTGTTATCTAAAAATGAAAAATCAATATCATTAATGTCATAGCATAGTCATTGTATATTAAGATATAACTATTCTAAATAATTATATAGTTGTGAAGGGATTTATAGTCACATGTTTTAGCTCTATGATTTATCGACTCTACTAAAATAATAGAAAATCCAAATGGACATTGGAAAGATAGGTTATTGATGAATATAAAATGTTTTTAAATGTTATTTTATTTAGAAAATATTCACCTCTCATCAAAATGAAGCTATCATTAGTTGAGTTTATTGAAATCTCTCATTGCTTGTGTATATTGTAATGAAATCAAATAATGATGTCCACTTTTAATTATACCTGCTCAAGTAATTTGTTGAATGAAACTATTTAATGATAATACCCTAGTTTAATAGTTTATTTTTTGACGTAATTAATTATTGGTTTGTTAATTTTTGAGGATACAAATGTTATTAAATCTA
This sequence comes from Cunninghamia lanceolata, assembly GCA_027924645.1. Classification (NCBI taxonomy): domain Eukaryota; kingdom Viridiplantae; phylum Streptophyta; class Pinopsida; order Cupressales; family Cupressaceae; genus Cunninghamia; species Cunninghamia lanceolata. The sequence goes on from BSBN01000007.1 coordinate 2,837,803, forward strand.
ATGAAAAAAATAAGATATTGATTTATTTAGTTTAGTATTGAATTATATGTTGCAATAATTGATATTAATGATTAAGTAATACTTTCCATGGATGAAGTGAATTTGAAAGCATGTAAACTAGTGACATAATAAGAAAATAGTTAATTTATTAGAATTACAAAATTATTGAAGGAGTAACTCATTAGAATGAGAGTAAACATGTTAACATATCTAAATGAGAGGTTTTAGAATATAGACATAATTGAATAACAAGGAGTTACAAAACACTATTAATTACTTATTTTCATGATTATTAGATAAATCTCATGTGGGGGTTCAAATGGAAATTTTTAATTAGAAGAAGTTACTAAATTATTGTTGGAGGAAACTATAATTTCTCCTTCTGTGTCATTATTTCAGTTTCTAGTCATTTAGACTAATTGTATATATTTTGTTTATCTCTATTTTGTTTGTAATCAGTTGCTTGTAATAGTTATCTACAACTGATTTGTAGTTGTTTGTAACTTCTATTTATTTGAGCTTTTTGTAATCATTTAGGTGTGTTGTTGAATAAAAAATTAGTTTACTTTCCTATTTGTTGTAGACTGTTGAACCTGTTGGTTATTTTTCCCAAATCGGCAGAGGGTTTGCCAGTTCCTATGCACGAGCAGATTCGGCCAATAGACTACAGGAGGTTGCGTGAGCTGCCTCCCCTTCACTTCTGGTTCTGCCGCACCAAGGGGGGTATCCCTATTAGCTAAAGATTTGACACTTTGACTCACCCAATGACAAAAAGATTTAGCTTTTTAGAACAGGCAGAATACTCTCATGTGTGGACCAAGATTTGTTTGACAAATCACAAGGTTGGCAACGTTCTTGGACATATTTGTCTGGTTGTGGATGAGAGTATGCAGGGGTTCCTAATCCTACTCCTACAACTAACAGGTGGAAATAATGGAATGGTTTTGAATTTATGTTTGGATGCAAGACAAGGGGGGCTTTGGAACATAACTACTAATCCAGAAGCAGATCGGTGCCTATCTCAGGGCAAGGAGTCAACTAGACATATACAAGAGAATGGTTTGCAACTGGCATTCAAGTTTCAAGAGGTTAGATTGATGCTTTCCTTACAAACATCACCCAAGAATAGGTATTTAGCTGCCTCTACTTACATTTATCCTAGCTGACATACAACTTTCTCCATACTTCACCTAAAACAATTTAATCCACTCCTTGAATGGCGGTCAGAGATGAAGCATGTGATACAAAAATCTATATCCTAGAATCTGAGAAGCCCTTAGCAACCAAACTCAAAAGAAGAGAATGCATTCAGCACATGGAGACAAGCAACTAAACACATGCATAAGAGCATTTTTTATATAAGACAACAATGAAACTGAACATATGTGCAAAATACATTCATAATGCAACTCATAAACTCCAAAATGAGATACAACAGACAGGAAATACTCTGTTCTTCATTATTTACACAAAAATGCCCAAGTCTTCAACAACCAAATATGAGTGACATAGTTTGCATTTTATAGCAAAACTATGTACTCGGCCAAAATTACAATGGTCAACTCAAAAATCTGCCAGATACAATGCATGATGAGAAATGGTGCTCAAAATTGAATGCAGCTGGGAAGCAGAGGAAGAAAGCAGGTGGGCTCGGGACCTAAGCTGCCGCTTAGAGACATGCATCTTAAAAAAGGTGGTTGACCTGTCCATCATCGACCCATACTACTACATTTTTGCCATTAATGCTTCAGCTACCCGTAGCCTCTTCTAGAATGTAGCAGCGGACACATCTGAAGTTTTTCCTGCTCAAAAATGGGCCGCAGACAAAGAAAACCATCGCTCTAGCAAAATTAAAACACAGTCGTCAATCACCTCACCATCGCTGAGATCTGCGGCTCAAAACACCTTTGAAAATTTGTGAACCAATGATATCGTGCCACCTAGGCACCTTGATCCTCCATCGCTAATTCTCTACCTTCACCATTTTGCCTTTTCGCCCTTGTATATGCATGAACATATGCATATACAATCACCTTATATACAAGTCAGACCCCAAATTTTATTAGAACAATTTGAGAACCGGTTCAGATCTGGCTTGTATCTTAACCCTTTGTATATCGGCATGTACAAACACCACATACATGCACACCACGGACTTCAAACCATTATGCATTGGAATGTACCTCCCTTTGAAGTCTGGCTTGTATCTCTTTCACTGCATATCGGCTTGTATATCAACATATACAAGTGCCTTATACAACCTACGAACCTGAAATATTTATTCACTGCATTTTATTCCTCCTTCAGGTCTGGAATGCATATTTCCTCCTTGTATATTCGATTGTATATTTCGAATGTATATCACATATACATTCTCCTTTGTATATGAGATACAAAGCCCTTCGCATGTGAGGCGGACCCCACCAAATGTATATGGGCCTTTGCATACAAACAAAGAATCCTCTATGTATATTCTGCCATTGTATATTTTTCACTTGTAACTCCAGCACTGTAGCAAATGCATCTGCGCCCTTGTATATTTCGCTTGCATCTGCAAATATACAAACCTCTAATATACAACTGCGGTATCTTCAACAGAATATTCTGGGAATGTACCTTCCGATCACCACTGTAGCAATTGTATATTAGCACGCCCTTGTATATTTTGCTTTGTATATAACCCAATATACAAAGCAGGAACATTCTCCAGAATCTGCGAAAGATTCCCCCTTTGTATATGCACCTTGTAGAGCCCGATATACAATCAGAAATGCACCAAACTCAATTTTTCAAAGGGCGAAAGAGATTTCTGACCCGCCAATGCATATTTTCACCTGTATGTATATACAAACACCTTTGTATATACAAAGACACATGCATATGACTGATTTCTTGCATTTTTTAGCACTGCAGAGGTCAAAAGAGATAGAACTTTTTGGATTTTTGGGAAGGGGCCTACATATTTAAATGCTTAAAACCTAATTGCTTATGCAGGTACCACCAGTGGCTCTGTCTGGGGACACATGCCTCTTGCAGGCATGGCGAGAACCTCAGATCTCTGGGATGCAGACCAGTCCCTTATCCATTGGGCACAGAGTCATGAAATTACACTGACCTGCATCAAAAAACACATTAATTAAAATTTACTTGGCAGCCTAGGGCCACCAAAAAGGAAAAACTAAAGTTTTCCTTTGTTAAACACTTGATTCTGTTTTAATTTCTTCAAATGAAGCCGGAAAGCATTTAACCACTTGCAGCACTCAGCATTGCAATTGTTTGTGCTGCTACTCCATTCTTTTTCATTGACAAATCTACAATGAGCCTCATCAGCGTACATTATCATGAGTTGTAGAATGTCATCATCATATGAGTCATTGATGTTGCTTGGGAAAATGACAGACTCACATGAAACAAATGAATCCACATCAAAATTTTGCCCTTCTTCAAAAAATAAGAGCTCCTTTGTATCAAACATGCAATATTCAGGCACAAGCAATATCTCATAGTCAAATTTATCTTTATAGACATGCAGATATTTATCATTACTATGCTCAGCAATCTCATCATCAATGTCCACCTGGAATGTCTCAAAAGAAGGCAGAAATAACTCAGAATGCAGCCCTACACTAAAAGCTTCATAGTCACCCCTGCAACCAGCACTATCCCTAACTATATGAGCACACACATCTGCAATCTGTCCATTCACCTCTGAATAGTGACCCTATTCTTCCTCTTCACCAATGCCTTGATAATCAAAATCAAATTTTTTAACCTCTGCACTGTGAAGGTGGTCAGAATCTTCAAGGAAACACTCATATTCAGTGTCCATATATATTTCACCATCTGAAAGGCTCACATATGCATCTGAATGCTGGCAATCATTATCATATTCACTGTCATTCCTTGAAGCAGCATCTTTTACATTCAGAGTGAAGCTTTGCATATCCATTTTATACAAATAATCAGGCATAACTGGGATTACTACTGCAGGACACAACCTCATGTATGTCTTTCATTTCATTATTTGAAAGGCATTCTGTGTCTGCAGGCTTCTCTTCTAGAGGCTGATAACAGTCTTCATTTTCATCATTATAGGATGTGCCTACATTTTCTTCATGCATCACATCATGGCTACACACATTATTCTGAAATATATTTCCCTCTACACAGTCATTTATCAATAAACATACCGGGACAGCAGAAATATATTCACTTTGATAACTGTTTTTACAACTTGTAGCCATGAAACCCACTGGCATTCCATATTTCTCATTGTTTTCAATATCCATAGCAAATTGGTAAGCCTGGTGAAGTGTGACCAGTTCTTTATCTCTCAATGAATAACTCATTTCTTCATCAAATGCAGCTAAATAAATTGCTAAGCACAATGGATTATTGGGTCTCATATATTCAGGGATTTGCTTAAGCAACTTAATAAATCTAAGATTAAAAGCTGGAACCAATTCCTCATCTTCCTTTTGGATATTCATAAAATGTATGATCAATGAGGCCACATCAAATCTTTCACCAAACTGCTCTAGGAATGCAATTTCTAAATCTATCCATGAAGAAACTAAACATATAGGCAGGTCTAAAAACCAAACTCTAGCATCATCTTCTAATGACTGAACAAAGAGCCTCATTACAACATCTTCATCCTCTACCTCATAATCTTCTATTAAATTATAAAATTTTTGCAGATGTTTGTTTGTTGATTCAGAATCTGATCCACTATATTTTGGCAAACATTTTCTAATTTCATTGGGAATAATGTTTGGGTAACCACATATTCCTTTAAAACTTAGGGCTTTATATCTTTCAATAACAAATGGTCTTCTTTGAGAGCACAACTAGGATTGCTGCTCTAAACTCGTCATTTTTAAAAGGATGGAATACCTAGAAATATGTTGCAGCACTAATAGATTCAATCAATAGAGTCGCCACCTCTCATAGAGAGGAAAGAAAATCAACAAGGCACATGTATTTTCTGGATTCACCACGCCAGCAGAGCACCACATGGTCATTTTTTGATCTTGCTGCAACAACTTCACTGGAAACTAGATTTTCCAGCCTTCAAATCGCTTGACTCTCTCTCTCCCTAGTAGAGTCGCCAAAATCTATTGGTTATTTTTCCTGAATCGGCAGAGGGTTTGCCAGTTCCTTTACACGGGTAGATTCAGCCAACAGACTACGAGAGGTTGTGTGAGCTACCTCCCCTTCACTTCTAGTTCTGCCGCACCAAGGGGAGTATCCCTATTAGCTAAAGATTTGACACTTTGACTCACCCAACGACAAAAAGATTTAGCTTTTCAGAACAGGCAGAATACTCTCATGTGTGGACCAAGATTTGTTTGACAAATCACAAGGTTGGCAACGTTCTTGGACATATTTGTCTGGTTGTGGATGAGAGTATGCAGGGGTTCCTAATCCTACTCCTACAACTAACAGGTGGAAATAATGGAATGGTTTTGAATTTATGTTTGGATGCAAGACAAGGGGGGCTTTGGAACATAACTACTAATCCAGAAGCAAACCAGTGCCTATCTCAGGGCAAGGAGTCAACTAGACGTATACAAGAGAATGGTTTGCAACTGGCATTCAAGTTTCAAGAGGTTAGATTGATGCTTTCCTTACAAACATCACCCAAGAATAGGTATTTAGCTGCCTCTACTTACATATATCCTAGCTAACATACAACTTTCTCCATATACTTCACCTAAAACAATTTAATCCACTCCTTGAATGGCGGTCAGAGATGAAGCATGTTATACAGAAATCTATATCCTAGAATCTGAGAAGCCCTTAGCAACCAGACTCAAAAGAAGAGAATGCATTCAGCACATGGAGACAAGCAACTAAACACATACATAAGAGCATTTTTCATATAAGACAACAATGAAACTGAACATATGTGCAAAATACATTCATAATGCAACTCATAAACTCCAAAATGAGATACAACAGACAGGAAATGCTCTATTCTTCATTATTTACACAAAAATGCCCAAGTCCTAACAACCAAATATGAGTGACACAGTTTGCATTTTATAGCAAAACTATGAACTCAGCCAAAATTACAACAGTCAACTCAAAAATCTGCCAGATACAATGCATGATGAGAAATGGCACTCAAAATTGAATGCAGCCGGGAAGCAGAGGAAGAGAGCAGGTGGGCTCGCGACCTGAGCCGCCGCTTAAAGACATGCATCTTAAAAAAGGTGGTTGACCTGTCCATCATCGACCCATACCGCTGCATTTCTGCCATTAATGCTTCAACTACCCGTAGCCTCTTCTAGAATGCAGCAGTGGACACATCTGAAGTTTTTCCCGCTCAAAAATGGGCCGCAAACAAAGAAAACCATCACTCCAGCAAAATTAAAACACAGCCGTCGATCACCTCCCCATCGTTGAGATCTGCAGCTCAAAACACCTTTGAAAAGTCACGAACCAATGATATCGTGCCACATAAGCACCTTGATCCTCCATCGCTGACTCTCTGCCTTCACCATTTTGCCTTTCGCCCTTGTATATGCATGAACATATGCATATACAATCACCTTATATACAAGTCGGACCCCAAAATTTATTAGAACAATTTGAGAACCGGTTCAGATCCGGCTTGTATCTTAACCCTTTGTATATCGGCATGTACAAATACCACATACATGCACGCTGCGGACTTCAAACCATTATGCATCAGAATGTACCTCCTTTGAAGTCCGGCTTGTATCTCTTTCACTGCATATCGGCTTGTATATCAGCATATACAATCGCCTTATACAACCTACGGACCTGAAATATTTATTCACTGCATTTTATTCCTCCTTCAAGTCCGGAATGCATATTTCCTCCTTGTATATTTGATTGTATATTTCGAATGTATATCACATATACATTCTCCTTTGTATATGAGATACAAAGCCCTTTGCATGTGAGGCGGACCCCACCAAATGTATATCGGCCTTTGCATACAAACAAGGAATCCTCTATGTATATTCTGCCATTGTATGTTTTTCGCTTGTAACTCCAGCATTGTAGCAAATGCATCTGCGCCCTTGTATATTTCGCTTGCATCCGCAAATATACAAACCTCTAATATACAACTACAGTATCTTCAACAGAATATTCTGGGAATGTATCTTCCGCTCACCACTGTAGCAATTGTATATTAGCACACCCTTGTATATTTTGCTTTGTATATAACCCGATATACAAAGCGGGAATATTCCCCAAAATCTGCGAAAGATTCTCCCTTTGTATATGCACCTTTTAAAGCCCGATATACAATCAGAAATGCACCAAACTCAATTTTTTAAAGGGAGAGAGATTTCTAACCCGCCAATGCATATTTTGACCTGTATGTATATACAAACACCTTTGTATATACAAAGACACATGCATATGACTAATTTTTTGCATTTTTTAGCACTGCAGAGGTCAAAAGAGATAGAACTTTTTAGATTTTTGGGAAGGGGCCTGCATATTTAAATGCTTAAAACCTGATTGCTTATGCAGGCACCACCAGAACCAATATAAATGCAGAAAGGAAAGTGATGCAGGAGCATTCGGGCGAATGGGCAATCTGGCATCAACCCAAAATAGATTTGAGGTTTGATTTTTCAGTTTTGGTGTGTTTTGGTTGTCTTTTAGCATATCATGGCTATTGGAGTGTGTGGTATGTCAAAATTTGCAAGTTTCAGTTTTGTCATATTTTGGGGTGTCGATACACAACAAGCAGTCTTCACGGAAATAATTTTTTCAGGATGGGTGAGGTTTCATGGCAAATCCTTGCACAAGAAGATTGTTAGAACCATCCTAGATTTGATGGTGAAGGTTTCGTGCTCAAATCTTTTTTGGTTTCCAAGATATATGTAACATCCAAGTTCTAAAAACATAGTAAAACCATAAATTTACCATAAAGTAACTCAACAAGGTAAAAATGAGATAGAGAAAAAATTTCTTTTATTCAACAAATAATCAAGTAACTACAATTACAAGATTTCTTTTTACAAAATACAATAATCCATAATGTCTTTCTCATTTACAATGTTTACAACTGTAAATCCATTACATATACATTTTGGATTTAAATACTACTTCTGAATATCTGACATCTTTATCACAAGTCCTGGTATGTTTATTGCTTGGAGAGAGAGAGCATCTTTCCAGTGATTTACCTCCATCCACAGACCGGCAGTCTCCCACACATCTTCCACATAGGAAGTGGCCCTACGCTTCACGAGGAATATAGACCTTAGGTGACCAGTGGTAATTAGCCTTTTCTGAGTACATAGTGTTGTATTCTACTCAACTCTATCAACCATACAACCCTAGATACCCTCTAGCTAAGTATGATTTCTGATAGGATGAGCAACCTAAATCTGGGGAACCGACAATGCATTATGAAAACAAATGCATTACTTTGGCCAAAGTTTTTAATATCAATATCGTTCATAATGAACGTATTCATTATGTTCACCCACCCCTACTCGACTTGGATACTGTCATATTCTTGCAGTTATACACCCTGACTATATTTACATAAATGGTTTAATCATCTTGTCATAATAATAGTTTTCTTAGACTTAGATAAGTCTAAATGACATAAACCTTCATTTGGATCATATTCAACTCTAGGGTTTCAAAACAACCCTTGAATAATACAATATTTCTATATTTATCATATCTCATTTTTGCAAGCTAAGGTTCATAATTGACCTTTGGATTAACTCATCCATAGTTAGGTATACAATAAATCTTGCTAAGATGCCGATAAGGGCGTGGTTCGGTGGTTAAGTCGCTTGGTTGTAGTAGTGGCCACCAGAGTTCAAACCCCCACTGGGTCATCGAGCTCACAGGCTTTACGCCTTCGTTGGGCCAACGAGCTCGTGGGTTTGAAGTGTTCTTGCTAGGGGATGAGGTCCCCCGTGTTGTGGCCTCACCGGTTCATTGCTCTGGAAAAAAGCATTCACGTGGAGCTGGAAGGCGTGTCGCACCAGTGTCGCCGGTCACGTTAAAAAGTTTACCAGGTGCATTAAAAAAATAATAATAAATAAATCTTGCTAAGATATTAACTTCTATTCAAAAAGAATATGAATACCTATTCAATAAAACTCTACGTGATGCCATTAATCATCACTACATATATAAACTCATATATGATTTTACGCAAAGTTATTTCTATATAGACAAAGTCTATTACTACATAATGGTTTACTATAGGTTGAACTCATCCAAAATTCTAGTATAGACATGAGAAGATCTTTTGGCATTTTATCCCGTTCATCTAACTATCCCTAGTTCTTCTACCATTCAAAAGGTTTCACCATAGTCATCATAGACCACCAAGAATCTAGGTTCTTTGGATAAGATATCGTTAGACAATGTATAGGAACTAAATCAAGATTGGTTTCAAAATAATATTGACACCTCTAAATACGTTATCCCGTATTACTCTTGATTGGTAAGTTTACTAAAATGAATACCATTTACACTATTCTCAAAGAGAATTAATACATATCTATCCTATGATAAAGTAATCGACTTATTTCAAAAGATTGCTCATTCAATCAGAGCGACTGGTTTTCTAAGCACTAGAAAACTATAACAGTTTCCATTTAAAGAAAGTTCGTGTATTTCTTGAACAATAAAAGGGTCTACTTATTGATTTTATGACAGATATAATATCAACTCAATGTGATAATTCAAAACTGATATCATTTGCAAAAGCTTGCATCGGCCTTTTCAGGCTAAGTTGACGCTTCTCTGGTTATAATAAACATACACATACACCACCGACTCAGACCAACAAGTTATATCGATAGTATTCAGTTGACACAGTTGGCTTATCACATTGCATAGTTTATACAAAATACTAAAGGATAACCAAACTTAGTTAAACGATTGTCCATGACAAGCATTCATTCTAATTATCTTTGTCTTATAAAACATAACTTGCAAGAGTATCTACCTGACAACGACAGTTCACAGAAGTATATGGCAAGTAGTAAGCTTCTGTGTTCATCCCATATGACCACGTTCTTCTCTTTACTTTAACCTTCTTCCTTACTGTCCACCGTGAGTTCTCTCCTACTGATTATCCAGACTCAGCAAATAAAAACATATGTACCAAAAAGATGTCCATCGATTAGCCAAGTCGTGGCTTTAAGAGCTCAAACAGACTCATAATGAGTCATCCTCACAATTCACTCCCACTCAAAGCAGTTCAAAACTCATTTGATTCCAATGGTATATGCTTTATGGTTTGACTCCAAACACAGCTATAAATATGCAAACATCGACAAATGTTGATGATGAAAACATCATTTGAGGAGATCAGTGATGGCAGCTGAGTTATCCACCACTCTTCTTATAAGAGGCCACCAACTCATTAAACTAATTTTGAGCAATCGATTACTCTTAATGAGTAAATTTGATCTATCATGCTTTTAACATTTAAGGCACTCCTCAATAGATGCCTAAGGCTGCTCAATTAAAAACCATAATAATATATCATGAGGTATTACCTCATTCGACTCATATATATATATATATATATATATATATATATGTACATGTACATATGTACATGTACATGTACATATGTACATGTATACATATATATATGTATATATATATATATATACATATATATACATATGTACATATACATATATATATATACATATGTATATATACATATATATATATACATATGTATATATACATATATATATACATATATATATATACATATATATATATATATACATATATATATATTTGATTAAATCAAATATTATTTTCATATCATTATCTCTATTTGATTTTATGTTTTAGTCAATAAGAGGATAATACTAAAACAAGAATTATGGATAACATGATTGGGTTGAGCTAGTCTCCTCATCACAATCCGTTCGACAAAACACGTCATCTTAACTTGACGAAAAAGTCTTAACGTTAAGAATTGGTTAAAACACCTCAAGTGACTTAGTAATAATATGATACCCATTTTATGACTATAACGTCGTAATATTTACGTTAAATGTAAATAGTCATAAATCAAACTCAAACGAAGTCATTAACGTTATTAATGACTAAGATGACTTAATACGACTTAGAAAGATTGTAAATAATATCAACTACCTGTCGATTAGGTTCAAAAGTAAACTAACAAGACAAGGCTTACCTCTTACGACATATTGGTTCACATTTTCATTAAACACTTATAACTCGGTTTGGCAAATAAACCACTCGTAACCTAAGGTCTATATCTCTCTCCTAGAAAGATACTCTCTCTCTTTTCTCCGAGAGTCATCTGATAACTTGAAATCTTGTTTCAACTTGTTACCAAACAATATGTGATCAGTGCATCATTATTCAATTATATCAAATGATAAATCAAATCTCATAATACAAATATTAAATCGATAACAACATAATCATTCATGTAATTTCAATAAATAACACTCAATATAATCCATATTCTTCCTTATCATTAATCTAAACATCATAATAAATTTACTTATGTCCAAGTAAAAAGTAAAAGTATAGCAAGAAAAAAATTAGAGATGTAACATATCCTTCCCCTAAAGATTCATCATCCTTGATGATATAAGGTATTAAAAAGTAACTAAAAAGAAAATTTATTGTTTTCAACTAGTAACATTATTAAATAAATGAGGAAATTTTTGATAAAAGTCATGGTAATCCTCCCATGTAGCATTTTCCTCAGCATATTGGTCCCATTGGACCTTGCATTGTAAGACCTCTCTGTTACACAAGTGGAGCTTGCGCATTTCTAACACCTTGAGTGGCTCGATCATGACCACCCCTGGGTCTTGCATCTATAAAGAATTCCAAGTCAAAATATGACTATTACCTGCAATATATTTCTTCAAATAAGACACATGAAAAACATTGTGCATTCTAGATAAGGTTGGTGGTAGAGCAACTTTGTAGTCAACCGGATTGACTACTTCAAGCACTTCAAAGGGTCCCACATATCAAGGGGCCAACTTAGAAGACTTCCCAAACTTAATAGAACTTTTCTGATGTTTAACCCTCAAAAGAACTTTTTCTCCAACAGAGAATTGCCTTGGAACACGTTTTGCATCCGCATAGCTCTTTCGCCTATCATTGGCTTCTACCAATCTTTTTCTGATCAGCTTAATTTTCTCTTCCATTTCAGCTAGCATTTCTGGTCTGATGCTAATCCTATCCTCTAGCTTATCTCAGCTTATAGGAGTTTGACATCTTCTTCCATAAAATGCTTCGAATGGTACCATCTTAATAGCAGAATGATAGGAATTGTTGTAAGCAAATTCCACAAGTGGTAAGTATTCTTCCCACTTATATTGTTGATCCATGCAATACATTCGCAACAAGTCTTCAAGACTTGGTTAACTCTCTCAGTTTGCCCATCGGTTTCAGGATGGTAAGCTATACTCACATTGAGTTTAGTCCCAAGTACAGAAAACAAAGTTTGCCAAAACCTTAATGTTACTCACGCATCTCTATCCGAGATAATATTTTTAGGGAAGCCATGCAATCTAAACACCTCTTGCACAAATTTTTGAGTTAACACAGGTGCTCCATCAGTCAAATTCCCTGGTATGAAATGTGCTACCTTTGTGAGTTTATCAACTACCAATAAAATGGCATCATGTTTATTCCTTGACATAGGAAGACCTTGAACAAAGTCCATGCTAATAACTTGCCATTTCTACTCTGGCACATCATGTGGGTATTGCAAGTATGGGCCTAACCAGTGTTGTCATTGATGTCAACATACTCATGTTGCATTGATGATAAGGATTGGATGAGATGTATGCTGAGGATATTGAGAAAATTAGTCCTATAAGGAATAGAGAAGAACAATGAAGACATAGATCCTAGCTAAGATGAAGATCAAAGGATGTGCATCAAAGGGTTGGTAGATATGTGTCTTAAGATGATCCAGTAAAGATTTTAGAGGTCCGCATGAAGATCTGAAGAAGTTATGGCCACTTAAGTGAAACCAATTTTGGTAGATGTTCAGAAGTGACAGAGTGACATAGATAGGTCTAGTGAGATCCAGAAACGCAAAATCTTGTTCTGCGGATTTGATGGAGTGTTTAGGAAGTCAATGTGAATTGACAACCCAATTAGTTCATGGTCTGAAGGTCCGCAAGCATCTATTTCAATATGACAGTGATGACAGACTGTGTTCTTAAGGTTCCAGATGAAGGAGAGAATGATTTTAGTAAGCAGAAGTAGTTTGGATGTTCCTGGTGATTCAAGCAAGCTTGTGGACGTCTTTGGATTGTGTCCAGTTCGTGTTGGTGGTCCACATTGAAGATTGAGCTCGTAATTGAAGAATTACTTCCGAATGATGATGTTCTTCCCAAGTCAGGCCGACCGGATGAATTACACATCCTGCGGATGATCTTGAAGATGTTCTGTGAAGAATGGCATGTTTCTAAGGAAGATTGAAGTCTCATATCTATGTGGCCGATAGTGTGTTGATCCGCGTGAAGTCTTTTTATAATTAGTCATGTTGTATTTATGTGTTTGCTCTGTAATGTATGCTGACTTGGATGATTATCCCTAAGTCAATGTCTTGTCTAAATAAGGAGTTGTAAAGTCATTTCAAATGTATCTTGTGGAGATGAGAGTGTGGTAGAGAGGAGTAGAGCGAAAGGCAAAGCAGAAGTATTGAGCTTAAATGGAACTGACTCAAGCATGGTGAAGATGCTATTCTTTAGTTCAAGTATGTAATACTTACTATTCTATAGACAGTGTGTCTCTTGTAGGCAGTGAGCCTCTTGTGTGCAGTGTGCTCAGGCACTGAGCCCTAATTGGCATGTGCCATTTTATTTTTTCTATTATTTTAACAGAGAATACGATCTTGGGTTAGTCACCCCTTGGTTTTTCCCTTAATCGGGTTTTCCACGTCAAAATCTTGGTGTCATATGTGTTAATGTGTTTCTGCTCTTGAATTGTTCCAAGGAGTCCAAGGAGTCCAAGCCCCTTCTGAAATTTAGATTCAAACTGATCCGGTGAATCGAGAACAAGAGATAAGTCTAAATGAACCTGTACAAGAAATAGAAGTGCAAGTAAGTCCCAAAATTCCCAGGTATGTAAAATTGAATCACTCTGAAGACCAGATTATAGGTGATAAAAGCAAAGGTGTTCAAACAAGAAGAAGGATTGCTCAAGATTCAGAAGAGTATTGTCTAATTTCAAAGATTGAACCTAAGACAGTAAATGAAGCATGCAATGATGAAAACTGGACTAAAGCAATGGAGGAAGAACTGATGCAAATTGAGAAAAATCACACTTGGGATCTTGTTCCTAGACCTAAAAACAAGAATGTGATTGGAACCAAATGGGTCTTCTGGAATAAACTGAATGAAGATGGTGAAGTAATCAGAAACAAAGCCAGATTGGTCTACAAGGGTTACTCCCAAGTAGAAGGAGTTGATTTTGAAGAAACTTTTACTCTGGTGGCAAGAATTGAAGCAGTCAGATTATTTCTTGCCTTTGCTACCTTCAAGGATTTCAAAGTATATCAGATGGATGTCAAGTCTGTCTTCCTGAATGGTGACTTGGAAGAAGAAGTTTACATTGAGTAACCGGATGGATTTCACTTGTCTGATCATGGTGATATGGTCTGCAAGTTGAAGAAAGCACTATATGGACTTAAACAAGCCCCAAGAGCCTGGTATTAAAGATTGGATAAGCATCTTTTGAAGATTGGTTTCAACAAAGGTACTGTTGACAATAACTTGTACTTCAAAATTGATCATGAAAACATCTTGATTGTTGAAGTGTTTGTTGATGATATCATTTTTGGAGGAAGAGATAGTATGTGCAAAACTTTTGCAAATCAAATAAAAAGTGAATTTGAGATGTCCATGTTTGGGGAAATGAATTTCTTCTTGGGTCTGCAAATCACTCAAACAAAGAAAGGAATCTTCATTTCTCAGACCAAATATGTGAAAGAATTGTTGAAGAAATTTGGGATGGAAGACTCAAAACCAATGAGTACTCCCATGGCAACCAGATGTAAATTGAGCAAAGATGATGACTCTCCTAAGGCTGATTAGAAAAACTACAGGTCAATGATTGGAGGATTATTGTATCTCACTCAAACTAGACCTGACATTATGAATGAATTATTGGTCTTGTTGCTAGATTCCAAGCTAATCCTAGAGAATCTCATGTCATGGCAATCAAGAGGATTTTTAGATATCTAAAAAGGACAGTTGAGTATGGTTTGTGGTATCCTAGAGATCATGATTTCTCTCTTCATGCATATACAGATGCGGATTGGGCAGGAGATGTGGATGACCAGAAGAGTACCAGTGGTGGAGCATTCTTTTTGGGGAAGAGATTAGTTTCTTGGTTGAGCAAGAAACAAGAGGCAATATCTATGTCCACTGCAAAAGCAGAATATATTGCAGCAGCAGGTAGTTGCACTCAAGTATTGTGGATGAAGCAAATGCTAAGAGATATCAGAGTGGAGTATGAAGAACCTATCACAATCTTCTGTGATAATTCAAGTGCAATAAATATATCAAAGAATCTAGTGTTGCATTCAAAGACTAAACATATATCCATCAAGTTTCACTTTTTGAGAGAGCAAGTGAACAAGAATGAAGTCAGATTGGAGTTTGTGCCTTCCAAGGATCAGATTGCAGATATTTTTACTAAACCTCTACCTAAGGACTCTTTTGAGTATCTCAGGGAGAAGTTAGGGGTTATTACCCCTCTAGTTCTAAATTAAGGTGCACTGATGTGCATCAGTTCAGTGGATCTCACAGTCATATCTTGTGGTCCAGATTGATGATGGGAAGCTGCTACTCAGGGGGAGCAGCTAGTATGATTCTGAATTGATGCAAGTATGTGGCCTTTGCCATTGATGTCAAAGGGGGAGAGAAGACGTGAAAAACAAGTGGTTTCTAATCAAAGAGGGAGCAGTAAAGGAAGAAAAGATATGTGAATGGTTGTTGTTGATGGGAGGAGTTGTGTCAGTGAGGAGAAGTTCCTGTCTTGATGGTTAAAATAGTTTTTCACATCATATGTTGCCATCAATGACAAAGGGGGAGATTGTTGCAAGTATGGCCCTAACCGGTGTTGTCATTGATGTTAACATACTCTTGTTGCATTGATGATAAGGATTGGATGAGTTGTATGCTGAGGATATTGAGAAAATTAGTCCTATCAGGAACAGAGAAGAACAGTGAAGACAGAGATCCCAGCTAAGATGAAGATCAGAGGATGCGCATCAAAGGGTTGGTAGATGTGTCTTAAGATGATCCAGTAAATATTTCAGAGGTCTGCATGAATATTTGAAGAAGTTATGGCCACTTAAGTGAAACTAGTTTTGGCAGATGTTCAAAAGTGACAGAGTGACACAGATAGGTCCGGTGAGATCTAGAAATGCAATATCTTGTTTTGTGGATTTGGTGGAGTGTTTAGGAAGTCAATGTGAATTGAAAACCCAATTGGTTCATGGTCTGAAGGTCCGCAAGTATCTATTTCAGTATGACAGTGATGACAGACTGTGTTCTTAAGGTTTTGGATGAACGAGAGAATGATTTCAGTAAGCAGTAGTTTGGATGTTCTTGGTGATTCAAGCAAGCTTGTGGACGTCTTTGGATTGTGTCCAGTTCGTGTTGGTGGTCCACATTGAAGATTGAGCTCGTAATTGAAGAATTACTTCTGGATGATAATATTCTTCCCAAGTCAGGCTGACCGGATGAGTTACACATCCTGTGGATGATCTTGAAGATGTTCTGTGAAGAATGGCGTGTTCCTAAGGAAGATTGAAGTCTCAGATCTGTGTGGCCAATAGTGTGTTGATCCGCGTGAAGTCTTTTTATAATTAGTCATGTTGTATTTATGTGTTTGCTCTGTAATGTATGCCAACTTGGATGATTATCCCTAAGTCGATGTCTTGTATAAATAAGGAGTTGTAAAGTCATTTCAAATGTATCTTGTGGAGATGAGAGTGTGGTAGAGAGGAGTAGAGCGAAAGGCAGAGCAAAAGTATTGAGCTTAAATGGAACTGACTCAAGCATGGTGAAGATGCTATTCTTCATTTCAAGTATGTAGTACTTATTATTCTGTAGACAGTGTGTCTCCTATAGGCAGTGAGCCTCTTGTGTGCAGTGTGCTCGGGTAGTGAGCCCTAATTGGCATGTGCCATTTTGTTTTTTCTATTCTTTTAATAGAGAATACAATCTTGGGTTAGTCACCCTGTGGTTTTTCCCTTAACTGGGTTTTCCACGTCAAAATCTTGGTGTCATATGTGTTAATGTGTTCCTGCTCTTGAATTGTTGCGTTATGTTTCCATGATTGATTTATTATTATGCTACTGAATTAAGAAAAGAATTTAAGTGATTAATTGTAAGAAAGTTTTGGACAACTAATTCACCCCCCCTCTCAGTTGTATGTCCTAAATCTAACAGTGGGTACAACAATCCTGCAAGATGATGATGCTCTACTTTTACCCTTTGACATTCTAAACAACTTGCTACAAATCTTGCAGCATCATTTTTCATTCCTTTCCAGAAATAAAGAGGTTTAACATCCGCTAGAAGTTTGGTCACTCCTAGATGTCCTGAATACAGTGCAGTATGAACTTCTTTCCATACTAGATCCCTTAATCCAGCTAAATCAGGAACATAAATTCTATCGTTATACCTCATTAGTCCATCTGACTCAAACATAAAACCATCATACCTTGGATCTTTAGGATTATCTTTTAGAGCCTACTTAACCTGCTCATAAAACTCACCACTAGACAAATTTTGCAATACCAAATCCTTGAAATTTCCACTAATAGAAATAATAGAAGCTATATGTCTTCTACGACTCAAAGCATCAGCTACTCTATTCTCTTTTCCTTTGATGTAGTTTATCTCAAAGTCATAGTCAGATATCAATTCTAACCATCTCCTTTGTTGAGCATTCAAATGTGGTTGTAAGAAAATATATTTAAGACTTTGATGGTCTGATTTAAGTACAAAAGTCTTTCCCAACAGATAATGTCTCCACAGTTGTAAGGCATGAGTTACTGCTACCAATTCCAAATCATGTGGCGCATAATTTTTCTCATAGGATTTCAATTTCCTTGACTCGTATGCTATGACTCTTCCATCTTGCATAAGCACTCCTCCTAATCCTTCTCCCGAGGCATCTATGATTACCTCAAATTGTCCTTCAGGGTCAGGAACTTTCAAGATTGGAGTTGTAGTTAATTTTTCTTTTAAAAGATCAAATGCTTCTTGACACTTGTCTGTCCATTCAAATCTCTTTCATTTCCTTTGTAGGGAAGTGATCAGACTAGCAATACTGGATAAATTTAGAACAAACCTTCTATAATAGCCTGCCAGGCCCATGAAACTACACACCTCATGCACATTTGTTGGTACCGGCCTATCCAGAATAGCTGTGATTTTTGCAAGATCAATAGATATTCCATTAGCTGATATAATATGACCTAGATATTGAATCTCCTTCTGAAAGAATGTGCACTTAGATAGTTTTCCAAATAACTTATGTTCTCTTAATCTTTGCAGAACAATTTGCAAGTGTCATTGATGCTCTTCCTCATTCTTAGAATAAATGAGTATATCATCCAGAAAGACAAAAACAAACTTATCCAAACAATCTCTAAATATACTATTCATGAGATTCATAAATGTAGCAGGTGCATTTGTCAAACCAAATGGCAACACTGTGAACTCATAGTGTCCATATCTGGTTCTAAAAGCTATCTTATGAATATCTTCATCCTTCAATCTTAACTGATAATATCCTGATCACAAATCAATCTTTGAAAACACAACAGCTTCACGCATCTAATCAAAAAGATCATCAATACGTGGCAAAGTATATTTGTTCTTTACTGTTGCTTTATTAAGCATATGATAATCTATACACAAACGAAGGGTTCCATCCTTCTTCTTAACAAAAATAATCGGAGCACCCCAAGGTAAAACACTGGGTCCGATTAAACCTTTTCCCAATAATTCTTGTAATTGTGCTTTCAATTCCATTAACTCCATTGTTGTCATACGGTAAGGTGCTTTTGATATAGGCTCAAATCCTGGTTTAATGTCAATAGAAAAATCAAAAACCCTCTTGGGAGGAAATCCTGGAAGTTCTTCTGGAAACACATCCTGAAATTCCCAAAGAAAGGATACTTTTCTCCAAAAGATAAACTAGGGTTTTCTACCCCTTCCTCCACTTGTTCCATTTTGACTGCAAACAACTGACAACCTTTCCTTCTAGCCTTTTTTAATTGCTTAGCAGAGATAGTTCTGATTTTAACTTCTCTTAAAATCCCTTAGAATCAGGTCAGATTTCCCAAGTCATCTAAGCATTCAACTGTTTTTGAAAAATAGTCAACCTTAGCTCTATGTTTCCATAACCAACTCATTCCTAGGATCACATCATAGGAACCTAAGGGAGCTACATAAAGGTTTACTTCAGTTGAGAAACTAGGGAGATCAATCTTGGCTTCAAACAAACATTTTTCTACCTGAGCCTTAGATTGGTTAGCATATTCTACTGACCAGGGTTTGGACATGTAACCAGCTTTTCTAGAAAATTTATTCAAAATTCTAAGAGAAATAAAGTTTTATGTGGCTCCTGTATTAATCAAAATAGATATAGGGACTTCAAACAAAGTACTTATCGTCTCAATGGGTGTGATTTGATACTCTACTTGACAGTTGTCGAGAGATGCATGAATCCTTTGCTGGAATGCTTCTTGCTGAGTAGGTGGTGCAATACCTCTTTGTTGACCATTTTGATTCTTGTTAGGGCAATGATTTGCATAATGGTCGCCCCCACAAGTAAAACATTCTCCAATGGGTCCTTTCTTAGCTGAAGTCTTACCATTGTTATCCTCATTTCTTTTGTTGTTGCCATTCTTCTTCTCATTACCAAATCCACCTTTGTTCTTTTGAGGTCCTTTATCTTTTCTCTTATTATCATAGCTCTTTTTATATCTTTTCTTGTAGGGTTGATTGATAGGAGTTCCATTAAACTTCTTGCGGCTTCTATCACGATCAGCAGAGATGGATTTCAGCTTTTGCTCTTGCTTGATCACCTTCTTGTACACTTGATCTATTGTTGTGGGACCATGTACATCCACTTCACCACCAATTTGAGCATTTAAGCCCATGATGAATTTTATGATCCTGAATCTCTCATCATTTTGATACTGTGGAACATATTTCAGGAGTCGTGTGAATTTTTCTCCATATTCTACCACTATCATATCTCCTTGTTGAAGATTCTGAAAGTCAGTTAGTTTCTGATCAAAATAGAGTTGTGGTAACCATCTTCTGTGAAAGAGTTCCACGAACTCATCCCAAGTTACCCTTAGAGAGCTCAAATTCAATTCCATCTTTTTATTCATCCACCAAGTGGATGCTTCTCCTACCAGTTGGAATGCTTCCCATACTGCCTTGGTCACCTCCGATTAATTTCTTATCTCGAAGTACTTTTCCATCTCTGTTAACCAAGATTCTGCAGCATCTCCAGTTTCTATCCCATCAACTTTTGGTCGAACAGTCTTCTTCATATCCTTTGAGAGCTCCAAGGTCAATCTATCCCTTGCCTCTTTATGAGGTTCAGTACTCTTACTTTGATCTTCATGATTTTCTCCACTTTCACCATGAGAGTTTTCTCCTCCTCCCTCAGTATTCCCTTTATCATCCACCTTCTTTTCCAAATCACCCAATCTTTTCTTGGTTTCCTCAAGCATGGTTATCATTTGGTCCAGCTTATTATTTGGCAAGTGGTTTTCCTCTTCGCTTTCTCCTTGGTTAGTTCTTGTCCGCACCATGTTTATCGATTTCTCACACCTGAGAATATTGAGTTATCCATTAGTTCAAGATTATAATGTAACCCATTAAATCTAAACATAATACTCAATTTAAACAATAGTTTGGCACAAAAACAACTCTTTTTTTAATTTATTTCTTTACAAAGGTAAAGAGTTTCCTTCTTTATACAAGAAATGACTTCAAAAGTCATGATCAAGAGGAGTATATCCCTCAGACTCATTTTTAGATACATAATCTCGAGGTATATAACCCTCTGACTCACTATTGGACCTAACTTCTATGATCTCAACAGTTGAGGGTATGCAGGGATCTCACCTAACCATAGTTATTTCCTCATCTTTAACCCTTTCCAAGTACTCCCTTCTCACTCACTTGATTTGAGTTAAGGTAGTCACTAGAGTTTCTGTATCACTTAACCAAATGTCACTCTCATCATTGGTTCCCTCAAAGGTTTTGATAATGGCCTGACGTTCTCTTTTTTCTTTAAGGAAACATTGACTCGAGTTAATAAACTTTCTTGTTGTCTTTTTAAAATGTACCATCCTAGCATAGAAATTTTCAAACATTAGCTAACCGCATAATGTTGACTACAGGAAAGCATAGTGGTCTCATAAGCCCTAGTGTTGAACCCGGTAGCTCTGATACCATATGTAACATCCAAGTTCTAAAAACATAGTAAAACCAGAAATTTCCATAGAGTAACTCAACAAGGTAAAAATGAGATAGAGAAAATTTTTCTTTTATTCAACAAATAATCAAGTAACTACAATTACAAGATTTCTTTTTACAAAATACAATAATCCATATTGTCTTTATCATTTACAATGTTTACAACTATAAATCCATTACATATACATTTTGGATTTAAATATTGCTTCTGAATATCTGACATCTTTATCACAAGTCCTGGCATGTTTCCTACTTGGAGAGAGAGAGCATCTTTCCAATGATTTACCTCCATCCACAGACCGACAGTCTCCCACACATCTTCCACATAGGAAGTGGCCCTACCCTTCACGAGGAATATAGACCTTAGGTGACCAGTGGTAATTTGTCTTTTCTGAGTACATAGTGTTGTATTCTACTCAACTCTATCAACTATACAACCCTAGATACCCTCTAGCTAAGCATGATTTCTGATAGGATGAGCAATCCGAATACAGTGAACCGACAATGCATGCAGAAAACAAATGCATTACTTTGGCCAAAGTTTTTAATATCAATATCATTCATAATGAATGTAGTTGTTATGTTCACCCACCCCTACTCGACTTGGATACTATCATATTCTTGCAGTTATACACCCTAACTATATTTACATAAATGGTTTAATCATCTTGTCATAATAATAGTTTTCTTAGACTTAGATAAGTCTAAATGACACAAACCTTCATTTGGTTCATATTTGACTCTAGGGTTTCAAAACAACCCTTGAATAATACAATATTTCTATATTTTATCATATCTTATTTTTGCAAGCTAAGGTTCATAATTGACCTTTGGATTAACTCATCCATAGTTAGGTATACAATAAACCTTGCTAAGATATTAACTTCTATTCAAAAAGAATATGAATACCTATTCAATAAAACTCTACATGATGTCATTGATCATCACTACATATATAAAAGTTCATATATGATTTTACACAAAGTTATTTCTATACAGACATAGTCTATTACTACATAACGGTTTACTATAGGCTGAACTCATCAAGAATTATAGTATAGATATGAGAAGATCTTTTGGCATTTTATCCGTTCATCTAACTATCCCTAGATCTTCTACCATTCAAAAGGTTTCACCATAGTCATCATAGACCTCCAAGAATCTAGGTTCTTTGGATAAGATATCATTAGACAATGTATAGGAACTAAATCAAGATTGGTTTCAAAATAATATTGACACCTCTAAATACTTTATCCCGTATTACTGTTGATTGGTAAGTTTACTAAAATGAATACCATTTACACTATTCTTAATGAGAATTAATACATATCTATCCTATGATAAAGTAATTGACTTATTTCAAAAGATTGTTCATTCAATCAGAGCAACTAGTTTTCTAAACACTAGAAAACTATATCAGTTTCCATTTAAAGAAAGTTCATGTATTTCTTGAACAAAAAAAGGGTCTACTTATTGATTTTATGACAGATCTAATATCGACTCAATATGATAATTCAAAACTAATATCATTTGCAAAAGCTTGCATCAGCCTTTCTAGGCTAAGTTGACGCTTCTCTGGT
Source organism: Cunninghamia lanceolata (assembly GCA_027924645.1). Lineage (NCBI taxonomy): Eukaryota > Viridiplantae > Streptophyta > Pinopsida > Cupressales > Cupressaceae > Cunninghamia > Cunninghamia lanceolata. The sequence goes on from BSBN01000007.1 coordinate 2,860,901, forward strand.
TATAATAAACATGCACATACACCACCAACTCAGACCAACAAGTTATATCGATAGTATTCAGTTGACACAGTCAGCTTATCACATTGCATAGTTTATATAAAATACTAAAGGATAACCAAACTCAGTTAAATGATTATCCATGACAAGCATTCATTATAATTATCTTTGTCTTATAAAACATAACTTGCAGGAGTATCTACCTGACAACGACGGTTTACAGAAGTATATGGTAGGTAGTAAGCTTTTGTGTTCGTCCTAGACGACCACGTTCTTCTCTTTACTTTAACCTCCTTCCTTACTGCCCACCGTGAGTTCTCTCCTACTGATTATCTAGACTCAGCAAATAAAAACATATGCACCAAAAAGATGCCCATCGATTAGCCAAGTCGTGGCTTTAAGAGCTCAAACAGACTCATAATGAGTCGTCCTCACAGTTTGCTCCCACTCAAAGTAGTTCAAAACTCATTTGATTCCAACAGTATATGCTTTATGGTTCAACTCCAAACACAGCTATAAATATGCAAACATCGACAAATATTGATGATGAAAACATCATTTGAGGAGATTAGCCATAGCAGCTGAGTTATCCACCACTCCTCTTATAAGAGGCCGCCAACTCATTAAACTAACTTTGAGCAATCGGTTACTCTTAAGTAATGAGTAAATTTGATCCATCATGCTTTTAACATTAAAGGCACTCCTCAATAGATGCCTAAGGTTGCTCAACTAAAAACCATAATAATATATCATGAGGTATTACCTCATTCGACTCATATATATATATATATATATATATATATATATATATATATATATATATATATATATTTGATTGAATCAAATATTATTTTCATATCATTATCTCTATTTGATTTTATGATTTAGTCATTAAGAGGATAATACTAAAACAAGAATTACAGATAACATGATTGGGTTGATCTAGTCTCCTCATCACAATCCGTTCGACAAAACACGTCATCTTAACTCGACGAAAAAGTCTTAATGTTAGGAATTGGTTAAAACACCTCAAGTGACTTAGTAATAATATGATACCTATTTTACAACTATAACATCGTAATATTTACGTTAAACGTAAATAGTCATAAATCAAACTCAAACGACGTCATTAATGTTATTAATGACTAAGTCGACTTAATACGACTTAGAAAGATTGTAAATAATATCGACTACTTGTCGATTAGGTTCAAAAGTAAACTAACAAGACAAGGCTTACCTCTTACGACATATTGGTTCACATTTTCGTTAAACACTTATAACTCAGTTTGGCAAATAAACCACTCGTAACCCGAGGTCTATATCTCTCTCCTAGAAAGATACTCTCTCTTTTCTCTGAGACTCATCTGATAACCTGAAATCTTGTTTCAACTTGTTACCAAACAATATGTGATCAGTGCATCATTATTCAATTAATTCAAATGATAAATCAAATCTCATAATACAAATATTAAATTGCTAACAACATAATCATTCCTATAATTTCAATAAATGACACTCAATATAATCCATATTCTTCCTTGTCATTAATCTAAACATCATAATAAAATACTTATGTCCAAGTAAAAAGTAAAAGTATAGTAAGACAAAATTTGGGGATGTAACAATATAATTGTTTCACGACTTCTGCTGGCAATTGGGTGAAACTTTAAAAATTTAAATTCCGTAAGGATTGAAATAGAATAGCTTGGTGGAGGCCTTCGGGATATTGGAATACATGTCCCCATCAGTTTTTGTGATATTTAAATCACCTGACGAGGAGTTATCGTGAAATTTAGTTTTCAGTTCCATGTGTCTATCTTGAAGGCAACGGGATGTTATTACATGTTGGGTAAATTTGTCACAAGATGTGGGGCACCTTATACAAGGCATTGGTTCCATTTGTATATTGATTACAGATGTGTTGATGTCTTCTATTGATAATGTTTTTAGTGATAATGTCTTCAATTGGTGTGGGATAAATGGGATGTACTAAGTTAAATCCAGACAATATGTAGTGTGTGCTTTTGGAGGCCGACTAGAAAGAAGGACTATGTGTCTCATTTGATATTTATTCTCTTTCTTGGGAATCAAGTTTATGAGTTACAAGTATTCATTTGTTTTTGAAATGACTTGGAAATCTTAAATCACATCAAATCTTATTAAGGTGATTAGTATAATGCTTTCACATACATAATACAAGGAGACTACACCAGATTGCTAATGTTTATAAAAGCTATAACTATATAACTTGATGGTTGGCTGGAGAGATTGATTATGTTGGCAAAATATTAAGCATCTAAAGGAAATTTCCTTCTTACTGAGTGATCATACCTTGCTGTGTGGGGGTCGCGGTTGGAGGTTGTAATTTCCATCATTCTTTTTTATTAAAGTCTAATATATGTTTGAAATGAGAAAAGAGGTGTCACCTCATGTTCAAAAAGGAGGATTTTCCTTTCATTTGAATGGATTGGCTATGAGGAATAAGGGGGAATTGAAATACTACCAGGGAAGAGGGAACATTCATTGCCAATTTTAAAAATTAGAGGATAACAAAACAAGGGGGAGTGGCCTACCAAAGAGGGAAGAAAAGGCAGACGATTATTAGAGGTAGGATCAATGCAAAAACAGCATCAAATAAGTGAACAAAAGAATCTAACTAGAGGTGACAGCACACTCCATAACAGATAGAAAGAGAGGGAGCCTGAAGCGTGAAGTTCAACGCTTCCTTGGGGCAGAGAAAATCCATTTTTAGTGACAGTATACAGGAAAAAGGTTGTAGATAAAAACCAATAGAGTGAAGTCGGTTTGGGAGACAAGAGAAAGATATCTAGCTAATGCAAAAAGGAGAGATGAAGGGTCATGACCATTGAAGGCTCAGGTTTTGTAAATTTATTTGTACTATTGAAATTGAATAAAATTAGGAAAATTTAGTGGGTTACAATTCTTGTTTTGTTGTGAATGTGAATTGTGATGAGAGGAAGAGGTTGAGGGTTGTGTTTGTGCAATTTGTGGTCAAGAAGAGAGACCTCTCTGCATCAATTTTGTTTATGAATCAAAGTAATTGTTGCAATCAGATATATTAAGAAATTTCAAATTGAATAAAGAAGATTGGCCTGTGTAAGCTATGTGTTTGTGTATTTTTTGCAAGAGGGGAGTACCCTCTTGCATCAAAAAGTAAGGAAGTCACCATCCATCAGAGAAGAAGGCATGTGAAGCTACCAAAAGGAGGACTTTTAATTGTTGTCGCAGATCATGGCATCAAGTAGCAATTTTTTGCAGCCTCAAATTCTTATTTTCACTGGAAAGATTATGATTTACGGGAAATTAAGATGAAAATATTGTTTTGTTCACAAGAAATTTGGGACATAGTTACAAATGGATTTGTAGAACCACAAGATTAGGTAGCCTATCAAGCTTTGACTAGAGCACAAAAGGATGATATTAGAGAAAATAGAAAAAAAGATGTAAAAGCCTTATTTATAATTCAACAAGCATTGGATGATTTTATTTTTCCTAGGGTTGCAACAACAACTACATCTAAGAGGGCATGGGAGATATTGGAGATAGGCTATCAAAGTTACACAAAGGTGAAAGTAGCTAAACAACCATCTCTTAGGAGAAATTTTGAAAATTTACAAATGAATGATTCAGAATTTGTAGACCAATTTATGAATCAAGTTATGAATGTTGGGAATCAAATAAGATCTAATGGAGAAGAAATGTCAAATCAAAATATTATAGAAAAAATTATTAGGAGTTTGTCTAGCAATAGAAATAACAACACTTCTTTTGAGAATGCTTTCAAGTCTCAGGTATCATCTGGCAGAGGAAGAGGCGGGTCAAGTTTTAGAGGAAAAGGCAGCGGCAGAGGTGGAAGGAGTAATTTAGATAAAGGTGAAAGAAATAAACAAGCAAATCAGTACTACAACAATAGAGGACGTGGAAATAATCATTTCCAACAACATTCACTGAGGTTTGATAAATCTAATATTCAGTGTTTTTATTGCAAAAAATATGGGTATTATGCATATTAGTGTAGAAAGAAATAAGGAGAGGTGAGAAACCAAAATGCTAATTACATAGATGAATCTAATTCTGGAAGTTTATTTATCACTTGCCATGTTATTCAAGAAAGTGCTAAGGATATCTAGTTTTTAGATAGTGGGTGTAGCAACCATATGACATGAAATAAGGAATTGTTTGCTAGTCTTGATGATTATGTTTAAATCTAAAGTGAAATTGGGAAATGATAATAAAGTACTTGTAAAGGTTAAAGGAGTAATAAATGTTTTGACAAAAAATGATGAAAGAAGATTTAATTCTGATGTTTATTTTGTGCCTAGTTTAAAACATAATCTTATGAGTGTTGGATAGTTAATACAAAAAGGTTACATGGTATCTTTTAAGGAAGTGTTTGTACTATATTGGATAGATTTCCAAATGACAAGATGATTGCAAGAGTGGAGATGATGAGGAATCGGATGTTCCCCCTCTGAATTCAATGCACCCAAGGAGAAGAGGAAGTAAATTTCAAGATGGTGCATCTAGACCAATCATGGTTATGGCATTTGAGGTATGGAAATTTATATTTTGGAGGGTTGAGTTTGTTGCAAAAGAAGCATAAGGTGAAAGGTTTTCCACCAATAGAGAAACCAGCTAGTTCATGTGAGAGCTGCATTCTAGCAAAAAAACATAGAGAGAGTTTCCCAAGTGGAGCCTCATACAGAGCAAGGGCATTATTGGAGCTAGTTCATAGTGATTTGTGTGGACCAATGCAAACTCCATCACTTGGAGGAAGCATTTATTTTCTGACCTTCATTAATGATTTCAGGAGGCAGACTTGGATATATTTTCTCAAGCAGAAGGCTCAAGCCTTTGGAAAGTTCAAAGAATTCAAAGCTATGGTGGAAAATCAAAGTGGCCATTATATCAAGGTATTGAGATCAGATAGAGGAGGTGAATATATGTCTAATGAATTTTTGAATTTTTGCAGATATTACGGAATCAAAAAGTAGTTAACTACAAGGTACACAGTGCCACAACAAAATGTTGTAGCAGGAAGGAAGAATAGGATCCTCATGGAGATGGATAGAAGCATGTTGAAGGACAAACATTTATCAAATGAATATTGGGTAGAAGTAGTAGCATGTGCAATGTGTATTTTAAACAGAAGTCCAAAAAAAAGTGTTAAGGACCAAATTCCATGAGAAGCTTGGAGTGGTAAGAAACATAGTGCATGTTAGAAAGAAGTGTAGAGAGAATACCGATCCGAAGATCCAGTCCTTAGTCAAGTCTTTGTAGTTAGTTTATACCCCGGTCAGGTAGCTAGTGATTGATAGCAAAATATAAAGAATAATAGAACAGAACATCACATATACATCAAAATAAGATAACACACATAATTACCCAGTACCGGTAGACTTCCATATATATATATAGTAATCAAATGTGTACATCCATTGTCCATCCTCTGGCATAGTTACATACATGACTTCTATGTCATTGCTTACATTAGAACATACTCCTATTCTCCTATCATGCTTACTTGCTTACATTCTACTATCTCCTATCTTTATATATACTATATCTATTACATAGGGATATGTCTTTTATCAGCTTCTGGTCTCCGCATATTGTATAATCTTTGGTCGGTTCTATTCTCTGTCAAGTATCTTGCTAACATCATCCCCCCCACAAAATTTTGTCTTGCCCTCAATACATGCAAAGTCAGCTATTAGGTAGCATGATCTTGTAGATTTGCTTGAGTTGTGTTAGACTTGCATCCCACTACTTCTTGGCCGTATCCATTGTGGCTATCTGTCCTACTTTCATGTATGTTTCCTCCACTTCCTCTATACTTTCTGGTATCTTTATAGTCTGTGTGGTTTGTTTGGCCTCCATAAAACTACTGGTTAGGTTAGCCAATCTTAGGTTTACCACCTCCCTAAGCTAGTTTATTTGGACCTTGATCTAGTCCCTTTGATCCTGGATCTGTTGGTGTTGATTATGCAATGTCTCCACCTGTGCTCTTATCACTCCATCCTTATCCACTAAAGGATCATATTGTGCTGCCACACTTGTGATCTAAACTTCTAAAGCATCCATTTGATCTTTTATGGCTTTTGTGGACTATGACCATTTTAGACAAAACTGGTAGATAACGTTAGCTTCTGTAATTCTCTGTTGTATGTTCTTGATTTGTATCTCCAAGTGAGTGTGTGCCTTGGCACACTTATTAGTCATTTCCACCAGTCTTTTCTTATTCATTCATTACCTTCTTCTCTAGTTGGCTAGAGTACTCCTTGAACCCTTGTGTTAACTATTTCAACTAATCCAACAGGGGTAAGGTAGTATCTCTTGGTGTCTCTGGTATCTCCTTGGATAATTTTTCCATCACATCCTATAGGAGTTCACTTCCCTCCACATGTTGCTTCAAAATTTCTGCTGTAGCAAAGGAGTGAAACACATCTCCCAGTTGTAGCTTCTCTATTAGGGATATATCGACAAGGTTTTGTTGAAATACACCAGACAACTGAGACGGGGAGTGAATCAGTTGTCACAAAATATTTAACCACTTATCATCACATCAAATACTCAATCACTGTTATTAATATGTAACCATGAAAGTATGAAACAAGAAGCTCAACACAATATCACATTCAACACATTAGACACCATATTTTTACATGGAAAACCCTATAAGGGAAAAACCATGCTGGGTGTTAGCCCACAAAAATATATATGTTATAACAATACTGAAAAATAGAGACTCACTGTCCAAAAATGCTCACTGCAAAGATCAGCTCACTGCCAAGGGGTGGCTCATTGCCAAGGATTTGTGAACTGATATGATAGCATCTACTCTGTGCCTGAGTTTAGTTCCATTGAAGCGCATCTGCTCTACTCTTCTTACACTTCTCACTTATCTTCACATTTTTGTACAAGGATTCATTTTTGGCACTACATTACATGTTTTTATACAACTCATCAACCTTAGAATAAACATCAAGGTCGGCATTACATTCATCAACTATTGGAACAATCTCCAAGGTCAGTATTACAATCATACATAGAAATAGGTCTGGACCTAATACAAAATTAGCTAAGGGAAAGATGTAAAGATGTATGTGGATCACACTACACCTTAGTAGGGACTCAAATATAATCTTCCATGCCACAACATGCTACTACAATCTTCAAAGCATCTCTGCAATTAGTGAAAGCAACCAAGTCAGCCAAGACTGGTGTTCTCACTAAGTTTTCTAAGAACAGTCTTATCCAAGATCTGAATTTCTCTTAGCGGACCAATCCAAAGGTAGGAACATGATTAGGAGACATCCACAAGCACATTGTAATCTCCAAAAATATCCACACAACCTCTAACCAATTTGTCAAAAGGATTCTTCAAATTTGAGCGCTTAAACAACACTATCAACCACTATCATAAAGAGAAGATTGCTTTTGGACCACCAAATCATGAACCATTGGAGTTCAAGGCATTTATCATCATTACCAACTTGATTCCAGAACCGCAGATTGAAATACTTAACTGTAGAGAAATGCGGAGCATAATACATTCTCCCTGTCACTACCAAATATACAGAAAAAGTAGTTTTCATTCTGGTGAACATAACTAACTCAAATCTTCATACCAGAGGCTTAAACTTGGAACATAGCTTCTTCAGACATGTATCTAAATAACTTCCAATCCATAGATAAAGATATTTATTCTACAAGAAATGCAGAGCAATCTGTTGAACTATTCTTCTATAGACAAAGATACTCTGCAACACATTGTTTCTATCGGAGGAGCAAATTTTCTCAATATCATCAATATCAGGATCTCCAAGACTTATATAGGCAAATATAAAACATCTAACTCATTACAAACAATTATCAAAACAAGAGCACAGTTAACACCAATGACAACACTGATATGTTGACATCAATGACAACACCGGTTAGGCACATACTTGCAACAGGTTTATCTTTCCTTCCACTACTGGCAGTTGTAGTAACTATGGTCTCAAAATTGGTGTTATTTGTTTTTGTTTTTCCAAAAATTCTTTGATAGACTCAATGGAAGATGAGGTCTCCAGAATTTTAGTTTGATCTACTTCTCTTTGTTCCTCTGTGTTCTCTTCTCTTCCTTCTCCCTTATCCTCCAGATTCTCTGTTTACTACTCTGTATTCCTCTCCTTTGTCCTTGTATTCTCTAGAGGGAGTACCCCTTGTGTCGGAGCTTCCAACAACTGTCCTCTGTTCTATTCTCTCCCTCTGTCAGTGTCTCAATATTATGTGGAGGTGAAGGTGTCATCTATTGTTGTTCTTGCTCTTTAATAGCCTGATACATCTTTGTTGTTACTTCTTCTGTTTCTTTTTGTATTTTCTCCTCTTCCTTCTTGTTCCCACTCATGAGGGTATCTACCCTTTATTTTTTCCTCAACTCCATAGCTTGTTGTATCAACTTATTTTTCTCTTCTAGTGACAATGTGTCACTAAGTTTATTAATAGCATCTTGCCTTATTTATTCCTCCAATTGGAGGGCCTTATTTCTCCTTTCCCCCAGTGCTTCTATTAAGCTCTCTAGAAATCCCTCCATTATTTCATCTAATGTTTTATTCTTGTCCCTCATGTATTGTATCATAGCAGTTACTATCATTTGTTTATTCTCTACAGAGGACTCCTCATATAAAAGAGCAATTTCTTTCAACATACCTATATTCTCCATTGCATTGATCGGTGCCTCTAGATTATAGGGCTCTTGTGTCAGTCCCTCCTCCAGTTTATTTTGTGCCTTCTTTTTCTTCAACTTTGATTGATGTTCCTCTCCTTCTTCATCTAACTCAATTTCCTCCAGTATTTCCTCAGTTTTCTTTCTTTTTGCCTATTGTTTCTGTCAGGGGGCGTTCTTTTCTGTGTTCCTCTTCATCCTTGATAGGAATTTTGATGCTATTCTTCCTTGATGATACAGTAGAGGATGATGGTGCCTGTGAGGTTGTCCTCTTTGATCTTCTTACTATCAAAGCCTCCTTGGTAGGCAGGGGAGCTGATGTGGCTGGCTTGGGGGCTGATGTAGTTTCTTTCTCTGGAACTCTCTACTATTTATACAACTTCTCTCTATTCTTTTCCAGATGCTCCTCTACATCGTTCTTGTGTTTCTTAACCAAAACCTCTGAGTAAGTGCCATATATCTCCGCACTTGTGTCCTTCAGTTTGCTTAATAAGTGTTGTGCATAAATATTGAGTTCTTATGTGGTTATCTCATAGGGCAACTTAGGTATCCATGCTATCCTTGGCTCCACTACCTCCATATATGTGAAATCCTTATCAACCAAAAATGTGATGTCTTTTATGTATTGTTTCACTATCCCATAAGGGATTCTATCCCTTGTCCTCATCTCTTCCTGTAGGGTTTTGAAAACCCCCAATATGTGGCACTCAATACTTTGGTATCAAAAAATGAATCTGTGTCATTTAACCTCTAACCCTACCAGTGTATTTTGTTTCCATTATTTCCCCTTATACCCTAGTAGCTCATTCAAAAAATAAAATGTAAGGAAAATGATTAATGTACCATACCAAAAATTGTAGTTGGAGTCTTTAATCTTTTGCAGGTTCTCCAAGAGTTGTTGTCACAACACCTCGTAAAGTTCAAAATCCTTGCCCTCTTTCACCATCTGATAGGCCGTATGAATTACAGTTGTTGTGGCTGAACCATCTCGTTTGGCATAATAGACTTTGTAAGCAATGCCCATTGTAGCATACTTTACTCCCAAACCTGTGATGTCTTTCACATGCATGTTTCTCCCATCTGTTGTAGCTCCAGTCAACTCCCTTGATCTATTCTTATAGCTTTCATTGCTAGTAGGGGCCCTATGGCACTTAACCTTGTTACTGCCCTAATCATATCCTTTATTATTCTACATGATTTGTCCAGGTAGATAAACTCATCAAGTACTTTGCTTAGTATTATCCTTATCCATTCAGGGGCATCTGAGAAGTTAGGAAAGTCTTTCCATATGTCCAATTTCTTTGTTGAAATGTTTGCATATTCTGGTAGATACCCTATATCTCCCAATAGTGTGTCCCTCAGCTCATCAAACATCATGCGGTTGATTTCTGCTAGAGCATTATGAATATATTTCCTTACATTTGCTAAATACACCACACTTGTCGACACATTTAAGAATGCGCCATCTGGATCGACCTCTAGGGCTCTCCAGGGATATGTCTTGAATTTTGACCGTGGCTTGTGAGTAATGTCTATCAGCTTAGGAGTCGCCATTGTCTCTTCTCTAGTTGCCTATGTACTTCTCTTCACTCCTACCTTCATTGCTTGATTCTTCTCTCAGAGCTCTGATTAAAGTATGAATGCATAAGTGAGGTTCCATTGGTGGGATAAGAGTTAAATACCTTTTTGTTTTTCCCTAATTTTTCTTGCTTATATTTATTTTTCTTTTTCTTCATTATGCTATTTCTTTTTTTCTTATGACTTAAGTTTTTCTCCTTGTTAGCGGCTAGGCTCTGATATAGTGTGTTTCCATGGCAGAATCTTTTCGCAACTACATTTTTTCTTTCAGTGATTGATAATTTGGTGATTTGATATCCTAAACAACCTCTCTGTAGTGTTTTCCTTATATTCTTCATCCCTTTTTCATCTTCTTGACTTGTGACTGTCTTTCTTGTATCACCAGTACGTCAGTCATCTTGGTATGTTGACTTTTCTGCTTTGTTTGTTTCATTTTATGAAATTTCTGAGATATATCTTCCTTGTCTTTCCTAGATGTGTCACAAGTGGTCTGCAGTAGGTTTTGATGAAATACAAAGGATTACGGTATGTCCTCCTTGCAAGTCCTAATCATGAATATGCTCTGGTAGCCCAACATTTTTCTTGTTTTTAATTCTGGTTCTTCTCACATCCATGCTTCCAAAACCTCCTCACTATCTGTACTATAGTGATCATCCTCTATCTGCACTTCACCCTCAAAATTAGGCTCTTCCATTGTCTCCTCTACATCCAACCTTGTGATTCTATAGAGATTATTTACATCCTTGTCATTGTATTCATCCTGATTGATTTCTTCTATACATGCTTCCTCCATTGATGAACCCAAGGAGATATTAACAACTTTGTTCTCATTGGCAAATCACAGTTCTTCTCTCTAGGAGTCTATGACACCATTTGCATCTACAAACCATCTCAAGCCCAAAAGTGCATTGAAAACTTCTCCTTGATCCTTCATGGCTACCACAATGAAATCTAAGATATGTTTAATCCCCATCAGGTTAACTTCATCTTGCTTCCATGTTACCATTGTCTGCATGTTAGATCCATCTGCCAAGATTATGTTGTAAGTGGTTTCTATCAGCTTAGGTCTTGCTAACTACTCCCACAGTTTCTTTGTGATCATGTTGAAATCTTCTCCCAAATCTATCATGATATTCTGGACCTTTTTGTGATTGATGTGAACATCCACCATCAATGGTTTTGTCTTCCATTCTCTATTTTTTCTTCCCATCCTTCAAAGTTGACTCATTTGACCTTGTTCCTTACTCCAATACTTAGAGAATTGCTTCAATGTCTCAATGAGTCTACATTGCTATGTCAATTGGGCTAACTACTTGAGAGCATCCACTTCTCCTTTGGTGAAAAATTGCTTGTATTACTTCTCCTTTTCTTTCTCCTTCCTTATTGTTTGTTTAACCTCCTTCACAACTTATTCATGTTGTTTCTTGGTCGGAACAAATTCTTCATCCTCCTCACTGTCTTCCTCCTCTATCTCAATGATATAATGCCTTTCGGTATTGGTTCCTTGTCTTGTTATTACCGCAGCTTTCTCCTTCCTTTTCCTTCTCTCTTTTCTAGTATGTTTTGGTGTACTTCTCTGGTAGTACTCTTCTTCTTGTGTGGATTTAGTTGACGATATGTTTGTCTCCTCTGTTGTTCTTCCAGCAAGTTATTTCTCCTTGGTCTTTTGGTGCTCTTCTTATGATCCTTTATCCTTTTTAAATGTTCAGGTTTTGTAACTCATCACTCTTAGACTATGGTTGTGCATTCTGGAAGTATTGTTGTGCTCTCTCATAAGAAAATAGGTCATGCTCTGTGCTATTACAAAATGAACACTATTTTTTTTCTTTTCAGCCCAACATTCATTAGCAAAATGTCCTAACATACCGCAATTGAAGCATGTGGCATCCTCTCTCCTCCTTTGATTTCCTCCATGACCTCTGTCTCCTTTGTAGCCTCCAAACCATTCTCTATCATCACTAATATAGCTGTTTCCATATGATGGACCACTAGAATTTGAATTTTACATTGTAGTAACATTCCTCTGATTTCTCCAACTTGGCTACTTGTATTCCTGATCATATGAATTTCTTTCTTTCATGTATGTCATATTACTGCTCTCCATAGAGTTTGTATTGTTTCCACCATACCATGCTTCATCTTCTTCATCAACAAAGTCTCTTTTCCTCTAGAAGTTATGTGAAGGACAATCTGGTGTTTCATGGTCATCCCATTCTCCACATAATCCACTGTATACTGAATTGACTTTATTCATTGCTGCTTTGATATTGGCTTTTATTGCGGCAGCTTGTATTTCACCTCTCAGCCTAGGGCATTCATTTCTCAAGTGGCTTTCTCTTGTGTAGTATGAACACCAAATATTAGGTCTTTCCTTCTATGTATTCCCCTCCTACTTAGCTAATATCTCCTACCTCAACTTCAACTGCTCCAATTCCAACTTCAGCTTCTCCAGTTCTAGGTTTTCCTTCATCTTGTCTTGTCTGCACCAAGATTGAGACTCTATCCAACAAGCCAATGTCACTACTTCTGCATATGTTTTAAAAATCCTTCCATCTAGGGTTGATCTCATTTTAGGGCTTATTGCGAAAATAAACCATTATATCTTCTGCTCCTCATTCAATGGTTCCTCCAATCTCCTAGTTGTCTCTTTAAATCTCTTATCAAACTCCTTTATTGATTCTTTCTTCGATTGTATCAAATCTCTCATTTTAATTACTCCTTCTGTCGAAACATCCAGAACTCCAAAGTTCTCCAAGAATAGATTCTTGATATCATCCCATTCCTTGTCACTATTTGGGCATGTCTTCTTATACCACTTCAATGCTTCATTTTGCAAGGTGCCTATGAAGTCAAACAACTTAATTTCATCCCTTGTTACTCCTTTTTGGATCCAAATAGACTCTAAAACAAAAATGTGCTCTACTACTTCAGTAATATCCTTCTCAAATATAGGGAACTTAACTGGGGTATCCATGATTGCTTTCCTCCAACTCTCTGGTACTTTGCAGTAGATTTCCTCTGGTTTGCTTGTTCGGTTTAGTTGTCTTCTATCAACATGCTTTCCTTCTCTTCCCTTATCTCTTTGTAATCGGATCTCAAAGTACTCCTCTCCTAAAACCTCTGCAAAATTTCTCTAGATCTATGCTATTCTCTTTTCTTCTTTGTTTGCTCGAGTATCTTCCTTCTCAACTAAAATTCTCTTGACTTTATATGGCACTCGAAGTGCCTCATGGTCTAGGGGTTCTGTCTCTTCATAGTGTCTCTTCAAATTAGGGGATTCTCTTATCTTTGTAAATGACATCATGTCGACATCCCATGATGGTTCAAATAGCCTTCAAACACCCTCAAAACTCCTCTCAATGTTTACTGCATTTTCTCCTCCTTCTCTTATCTCCTTTATGCTTCAAAAAATTAACTCCTCTATATATTCCTCATCCATCTTCAAAATCTTTGATGTTATCTCATATGTTCTGGTAGTCTATGGCATAAACCCTACTTCGCTTGTTTCTTCTCTTTCCCTTCCGCATTCCTCTCTGATAGCACCCATAGTGGCACACTCCTTTGCATTTTCCATCACATTCTCTATGCCTTCACCATCTGCTCTCCTTTCTCCAATAGTGCCCTCCTTGGCGTGCTCAGCAACATCCTTCATGACGCGCTTGTCTTTTTCCTTCCTTTCGGTAACACCCTCAGTGGCGTGCTCTTCAAATTCTTCTGTCTTTTCTTTCACATCTTCTATACTCCTTTCTTCCTCCATCATTTGTGCCCTTTCCATTCTTCTGTGGTAACGTTCTTGTCTTTCCTGAGTTTGCTTCAATCTCTCTTCTCTGCTTATCTCCATTTTGGTCCTGATTTCTTCGCTGATCCTCGTTTTATTCCGCTGCTCCGCTTTCACCATGGGTTTGCTAGATTTAGTGTTCCATTATTCCTTTTATACCCCATGGATTCATTATTTGAAGAGTCACATCATTTTAAAGGTCCTTGTGGACCCTACCCCCTTCCCACTTGCCATCCCCTTAAGTGCCTACCCCTTTCTCACAGAGGTAGAAACCTAGGGAGATGTGAATTCCTCTACAATTTGAAAAAATTTCTCACCAACCTTGCCTTTTCACTTTTCCATAACTCTACACTACTTATTCAAATGTTTTACCCTTTCAATCTTTAACTAGCCTCTTCCAGGGTCCCGACAATGGAACCAAATGTTAGCAAGAAGTGTAGAGGGAATACTGGTCTAGAGATCTGGTCCTTAGTCAAGTCTTTCTAGTCAGTTTATACCCTGGTCAGGTAGCTAGAGATTGACAACAAAACATAAAGAATAATAGAATAGAACATCACATATACATCAAAATAAGATAACACACATAATTACCAGGTACCAAAAGACTTCCATATATATATATATATATATATATATATATGGAAGTCTTTCAGTATATATATATATATATATATATATTAGCAGTATTCAAATGTGTACATCCATTGTCCATCCTCTAGCATAGTTACATGACTTCTATATCATTGCTTACATCAGAACATACTCCTATTCTCCTATCATGCTTACTTGCTTATATTCTACTATCTCCTATCTTTATATATACTATATCTATTACATAGGGATGTGTCTTTTGTTAGCTTCCAACCTCCACATATAGTATAATCTCCTCCGGTCAGCTCTGTTCTCTATCAAGTAGCCTGCTAATAGTGCACATCATTTCAAAATGTTTGGTTGTCTTACATATTCTCTTGTGCCATCAGAAATAAGAAGGAAAATTGATGATAGCAGTGAGAAATGTATTTTTATTGGATATAGTGAAGAATAAAAAAATTATAAGTTGTTTAATCCCATTACAAACAAAGTGATTGTTAGCAGAGATGTAGAATTTAAAGAAGAAGAAGTATAGGATGGAAGCATTGATAAAACAATCAAAATTGGAGCATCAATACCCCTAGATAATGAAGAATATGAAGATCATGGTGTGCAAGGTAATCAGCCAAGTCCACATACACAAGCATTAGTACCAAGTACTCCAACAAGAACTCCAAGGAATGTTGAACAAGGTGAAAACTCTTCTTCCAATACACAAAGTGATGATTTTGGTCCTACTTTGGCCCAGCTAAGAGATCAATGTACAAGAAGATTAAGGAAAACAAGAATCTCAAAGGAGATTTATGAGCAAGGAGAAGAAAGAGAATGTAAATTAGAGTTCCATTTAAATTTTACTTTATTCACTCATGATCTTGTATATTTTGAAGAAGAAGTTAAGGAGGACCATTGGATCAAAGCTATGAATGAAGAGATGGAGTCTATTGAGAGAAATCAAACATGGGAGCTAGTTGGTTTACCTACAGGTAAGGATTGCATAGGAGTTAAATGGGTTTATAAAACCAAATCTAATGTAGAAGGCAAATTGAAAAGCATAAGGCAATGTTAGTAATAAAAGGTTTTGTACAACAATAAGGAATTGATTATAATGAAACATTTGCTCCAATTGCTCGACTTGACACTATTAGAATGGTTTTAGCATTAGTTGCACAAAATAAATGGAAAGTTTATCAAATGGATGTCAAATAATCTTTCTTGAATGGTTTTCTAGAAGAAGTATATGTGAAACAACCACCATGTTATGAAGTGCATGGACATGAAGACAAGGTCTATAAATTGAAGAAGGTGTTCTATGGTCTCAAACAAGCACCAAGAGCATGGTATAGCAAGATTGATTCATACATGATGAAGAATGGATTCAACAAAAGTAGTATTGAGCCCACATTGTACACAAAGATAAACAAAGAAGGTCAGGTTGTTATTGTATGTTTATATGTTGATGATTTTCTTTCTAAATTTTTTTCTATAGACTCATTTAAATCAGCAATGAAGAAAGAATTTGAGATGATAGATTTAGGATTGATGAACTATTTTTTGGGCATTGAAGTGGTTCAATCAAATAAGGGAATTTTCATTTGTCAATCTAAAAATGCAAAGGATGTGTTAAGGAGGTTTAAGATGTTGAATTGTAATCTAGTAACTACACTAGTTGCTACAGGAACTAAAATTAGCAAAGAAGACAAAGGACCTAATGTTGATTCTATAATATTCAAAAGATTAGTTAGAAGTTTGATGCATCTTACAACTATAAGACTAGATTTAAATTATATGGAGTTACCCTAAGATCAAGATTCATGGAGTCACCAAAAGACTCACATTGGAACCTTGGACAGAGAATATTGAGATAAGTGGCCAGGGAATAATAGAATATGGAATTTTATATTCCACAACTAATGATTTTTGTTTGATTGGCTATACTAACAATGATTTTGTAGGAAGCATTTGTAATATACAACCCCAAAATTTTTCCCAAAATATAGAACAATGATAAACAGTGTTAGCACAACTAAACTCCTCCACACTTCTGATCACCAAGATCCTAATTCAGGCAAGGTGAGAGCATAATGTGCTTTAGATTACAAATTAAAACATTGTGCAAGCAAGTAAACATTCATCTGCATATGCAGGCATCCACAAGTTGTGGGGATTCACCACTTTTAGTGGGTATGAGAGCAAGAAAGGAAAATTACAATGCCATCCACTTATTCAGTGGGAATACTCCACTTATGCAGTGGGTAGAAACAATAAAGAAAAGTTCATTTATCCACACTGGCAGTAAAACCATCCAGGGGTTACAATATGTTTAATTGTTCTTTCCTCCACACTGGCGGTAAACCATCCATGGGCCTTAATGTGATTCACAAGAAAGATTACAATGATATCAAATACAATGTAAATCAAGTCTTGTTTGGACTTATTAAGAATCTTGTGAAGATAGCATGACCATACCCTGCAGATTTCTTGAATAGCTGAATGATAATGTAGTATTTATTTGCTGTCCGTCACTGCTGCAACCTGAAATGATACATCAACTGCTCTCTACACAAACCATTGGCATCCAAGGAAGTATAATATTACAAGACTAAACCCAATATTTGACAAAACAAGTGGTCCCTAAATGATCTATCAATTATATGTACTAAACACAACAGAGAGAGTGATAGACTATAAAATGACTTCTTCCAGACTAGTACGTCACCTTCCCAGCATAGTACGGACTGCTGAAAACTCCCAAGAAACTGCCCACACTTAACAATATTGTTTCTCACTCTAAAAACTATGCTAATACAAGACAAATCCAATGTTTCCCATGCACTAAAGATCAGTTAACAAAAACACTTCACAAACTATGCATTTCCCAGGCCGTACGGCCAGCAGAAGTACGGCTGCTCATACAAAAATAAACAAAGCTTCCCAACCACTCACTATGATCAGATTGGAGTTGCCTAAGGAATATATTAATAGTGCAAAAAGATTTAGACACAAAGAACTTCTCAATAATTTTATTTTTGCAAAACTCTTTTTCTACCTGTACGGCAATATAATGGTATGAACCAGCAATATGACATTAAAACTATACAAGGCATAAAAAATCTGCTTCTAACTTCATTCTCATCTAATTTCCATGATATTTAATGAACTCTAATCCAAAAACTCTTAGCAACTTCAAACATATTCAGCTCCATGAAAGCTCACTGGTAAACTCTGGATAAGTTTGCTTAAATCTCTTCTTCAGCACAATGGTGATTCCTGTAGTGAAACCACATCCAACCTCGAGGGTTTTCGTCCTCAAAAGCATTCCACAAGAGGGTTTTCGTCCTCAAGAGAATATGGAAGAACACGCAGGTTCAATCCAGCAGAGTAACAATACAAATCCAAGCATGCCTAAACAATGAGCCCAACTCCTCTTTTTATAACTTTTTGAGGGAAATAAAATATTATTTCCTTTATCCCTTCATATTTCTCCTCAAACAATATAAAATAATTCCTTATGTGTGCACAACTTAAAGTCACCACTTTTAATTAAAAGCTCTTTTTAGCTCCAAAGACCCCTTTATCAAAATAAAAGAAATATCTGCTTCACAAGGCCCCAAAATGATGCATCCATGATTTAAAACTTTTTTTCCTCTTTCCAACGAGCTATAACACTTAGATTTTTATTAATTATTTTCACCCCTAGGAGCTTAAGTGAAAATAATAATTAAAATAGCTCATTAAATAACACCATTTTGCGGAAAATCCCAAACACCACCAAACTGCAAAATTAAGCATACCAACATACTCCATGATGGTTGGGAAGATGAACGATGCTTTCCGGGCAACTTTCCAAAAATAAACGACTTCTCCAAGAATCTTGGAGAGCAAACCGGGAGCCCGATCAAACATCAGAAAGCATCACAATGATCATAAGCACCATTTGAGCTCAAAGCCATAACCAAATGCTTTGTAAAATTGATTTGTGGCCACTCCAAGAACATTAGAGTTCTCCCAAACATGTCAGATAACCACTAAGGGACTAAGAACAAGCCAAAATGCGCACAAAAGCCTATGCGCCAAAAAAGGGACATTACAGCATTGATGATATGAAGAGTACTTCTGGATATGTCTTTTATTGTGTAATGGGTGTAGTATCATGGGCATCAAAGAAGCAACCCATAGTGACACTTTCATTCGCTGAAGAAGAGTATGTAGGCATGCCAATTTAGTAGCATGTCAAGTTGTTTGGATGAGGAGAGTATTGGCAAATTTGTTTCAAGCATAGGAGGAGTCAACACCAATCTTTTGTGACAACAAATCAACAATTGCATTGTCAAAAAATCATATTTTTCACAAGAGGAGCAAGCACATTCATACGATATATCATTTTATTAGAGAGTTGGTGAACAATGTAATGCCCCGTCATGCAACCCTAGAGAGTTAAGTCTAACAATGCAATAAAGTGCAGAAATTTTTTTTTTTACAAGGAAAAGTAATCATCACCAGATAAAAATATCAACTAGCTACTCCAAAATAACAATTTAACAACTAACATCTCTAGGGAAACACAACTTCATTAGGAAATTTAAACATAGATCAAAACATACATAATCCATCTAGAATTATAATAGAATCCACTATCAACACTTGTTACATTACAGAAAGTTTACATCATTCTTTTACAATAATGGTTACGAGTACATAGTTATATAGATACAAGGCTTTCATGTCTGATTACATCAAAATT
Organism: Cunninghamia lanceolata; assembly: GCA_027924645.1. Taxonomy (NCBI): domain Eukaryota; kingdom Viridiplantae; phylum Streptophyta; class Pinopsida; order Cupressales; family Cupressaceae; genus Cunninghamia; species Cunninghamia lanceolata. The sequence continues at coordinate 2,880,320 of BSBN01000007.1, forward strand.
ACAAATGAATATCATGGATACACCATATTGGATCCGTAAGGTACAATATAAGTCTTCAGATACAACAACAGTTCTGGAAACTAGAGAAGCACATCTGCTCAAACACGAACCATGATGCCAAAAGACCAATGGATTATAGCTCTTCCACCCAACCATGTGGAACCCTGAGGTCCACCCCCGAGCTAGGAGATAACAATGAGGTCCTGCCAAGTTAAAGGTCAGGATGACATAAATACAATGACCAACAACAAACACACTGTCTAAAAAAAATAGGAACAATGGCTCGGCACTACTCCAGAGGCAACATAATTAACAAGTATAACAAAAGAGGGATAGCTAGGCTGCAGTAGGAAGAGTGTCATCGCATGGTCCTAACATGGGTTATCCTGGCTGTCTTTCACTAGACGCCAGCCCCCATCTATGGTTATCCTGGCAGCCTCTCACTAGGCACCGGCCCCATAGGGTGGCACATGCGGAATCCACTATCCTTTCATGAAGATAAGGAGGTCGATCATGCCAACCAGGCCTTCTCATCCCATCCTTAGCCTACGAGAGCACTACAGGCATGAGTGAGGCATTCAAATTATCTTTTTAAATGATTTAACTACCCAATCCCTCCTAGATTTATTATAAAGTTATCACTTGTTAGCCACTTCCAATGGGTTACCCTAATAGCCACTTTGGGCATCGGCCCCACATTGGAAGCCACTCCCCTACCTGCATCTAGATACCCTACAAACCAAACAAGGATCATCAATTTGACAAGTATAAAATTACAATGCAAGGTATCTCTCCTCTTGCAACAATATAATCTATCGACTCAAATATCAATGCTTAACCACTTTTTCCACAATACCAAACTCTAGAACTCCATACAACACAAAAGGCATCATAAACTCATCATTATCACCAACACATAGCATAAGGTCACAAATACTCTAGGCCTCTGGAGCAAAATACCAACATAAATAAAAACATGTACACCTAAAACGATCCATAGGCTTGCTTTTCTAGACAACATAAACAGTTATTAATAGTCATTATTCAAAAACAATATTCCTCTGGAGCAAAATACCAACATAAATAAAAACATGTACACCTAAAACAATCCATAGGCTTGCTTTTCTAGACAACATAAACAGTTATTAATAGTCATTATTCAAAAACAATATTTGGGAATAACTAATGACATAATCTTAAGGTTAAACCAATTTCAAAGCATAAATAAGTCTTACATCAAGACAATTTACCTAGATCGTTTAACAACTAAGTATTAAGACTTATTGTCTTTATTCTACTTTATTACAACCACAATACTACTAAACTTATTTAATTATCCTAAGCGGAAAATTTGAATAAATTAATTTGATAAGACTCCTAGATCTATTCCATCAATAGATTTAATAACCTAACTATAGACACTTCTATAACGATAATAAATCAACAATTAAACTTATAATAAAACCTCTTACATTAAATCAACTAGGATTAGAAATAAGTATATATATTATTTTCTTAATCTATTTCCCTTGAAAATAAAAGCTACTAACTTACCCAACTATTGGAATTGGTAAATGCAATAGATAAACCTTATACTTGTAACTAGAAAAGATAACTTGATATAAACAATTAACCATATTATCTAAATTTTCATATATTCTAGCAATGACATCGACTACTTACTATTAAAAGAAATGAATAAATTCCAAACATTAAAGCGATTAATATTATATTCATGTCCATGAATTTGATGCACAATGAGTATCAATTATAACCATTGCCATATATAGAATCCTACTAATGCAATTCTCTGCCACTATGTCTTTTCTCTGCAAGTTTCTTATTTAACTAAGACTAATATCTCCTATTAACTTGCAGGGGATTACATGACTGTGTATCAAATTATAGAGGTTTCTAGTTATAATGAATGCATGAAAGCTAGATTGCAAGAATTATTATGAACTAGAGATTTTAAAACCATGCGAATGGTTTATGTTTGCCTGGGTGGGGTCAAATGAAGGGGAAACTGAATCAGTTATGATAGACATACGGTCAAATTATAGTGGGTGCGTCTAAATAGGTTGTGTTTTTTGTAGCATGAAATGATATTCCAGAAAAGGGCGTCACTAGTATGCGAGAGCATGGTGTTATAAATTTCAAGGCTCGCCAGGAATGCATAGCAACACGCATTGAGGAGATCTATAACCATGATACAAAATGTTTTGGGTTCGATTGCTCCCATCAACACGGCTCCAAGAGCAAATAAAATTGATGGCTGAATCAAATGCAAATAAAAGACGGCTTAGAAGGTTTATACGGCCCTCGACCTGAGCATTGCATCAGCTCAGAAGCCCCTTGAAGGGTCACATGAAGAAAGGTGAATCAACGTCCTTTTGGCCTCAGGTAAAAGAATAAAATATAGCTTAGAAGTTAATACCATTTGAAAGCGATTTGAGGGCATTAAAATGATTTGGCAGAGTCTCTAACAAGATCATTCACGGCTTCATAGAATAATTGCAGGAGATCCGCAAAATTGGCTTCTGGCACACGCACCTCAAAAATGAATAAAAGGGCAATTCAGCTGAGGCATGGAAGAGAATTTTGGGACTCGATAACCTAGACACCTCAAATGAGGCCGCTTGGCTTATCAAATGATTGCAAAGAAAAATATGAATTTGCCCTTCGACAAAGGCCGACGAGTATAAACTACAATAGAAAGGATAAAATTTGTAGATCAAAATCATTGGGTTTGCTAGACCAGATTCGCCCTCAAAGTAGGCCTGAATAAGAATGCAGATTAGTACAATTGGATCAATAGTCTCAAACTTAATAAGATCTATGTGAAAGGGATTCGGCCTTGCCAAATAAATCTACACCTAACAAAATAAGAAGATCACAAAGAGTTCTTTATTACAATGTTTATACAAATTTAGACAAGAGTGGGGTGTCTCTCAAAGGCCAAAAGAATAACACAAGTTTAACGATTACAAGGAACTTCCAATTGGCGACAAGAGGAGAGGCACAATCCACAGATCATGAAAATGACAAATTGAAGAAATGCTCAGTCTAATATGCATGCACATGAGGGTTTTCCAATAAGAAAAACACAGAAGCAATAAGGAGACAGGGAGGAAAGATTCATACATAGAGATAATACATTTTATCCAGTTATCCAAAAGACATACCCGAAAATTGCTTTATCCTCAACTTTAGGTCCCTCCTCTCAATCCAATTCTTTCTTCCTCCAATTCTTTTATTCCCAAATCCCCCTTCCCAAATCTTTCTGTCTCTCCCCAAAAAAAATTTCCCCCCTTTTCAAAATTTCCTCATAAGCAAAAATAGGCAAACCAATAAATTTTCCACTCTTATCAAATCTGTTACACAAATCCACTATCTCACAAATTAATTGCATTAATTCCCACCCACAGGGATATTTCAAATCTGCATAAGTATAGTTGACCACCTTCGACAACCACTCACTCAATTAAATTAATGAATAAAATAATATCTTTCAGACAACACAAAATAAATATTTAATCAACTATTATAATACTAAATACTTATGATTTAATTATTATTATTATTATCAACTATTGAAATTACCAATTTAATTTCTATTAAAATTCAATTATTTAATCTTCTACAATTTCCACATTATTTATTCACAAAATAAACTGATATTAATATAACTAGACTTAATATTATTAGCTTACAACATAACTTAATATTCCGCTTGATTAAGCAATAGACCAACAAAATAACTCAAAGGCTACATATCAACATTAACTATTGACAACATACCAAAGAATCGACAGAGACTCATTAACAGACTCCAAAAGACCAACTGACCAACTGAAGAACCGAGATTGAAACTCATCCACATAGGGAATTTGACTGACAGAGAAAACCTCATGTTATCTCCTTTCCACTCTTCCATTGGATTTAGGACACGCTCAGACCTGATAATCCAGGTGGAGTCGGTGTCATGTACCTGCATCCTGCATCAAATCAAAGGGTTGAACAATACATATAACTATAACCTCATACACACCGTGGAAGGGATTCACAACATAGTAGGGTACTCATATATGAGTAATACTATATTGTCCCTCACACCAGCACATCAGTCAGATAAACCATTATTATGCTTATCATCTAATTGTCTAACAAATGAAATAACATATTCAGGTACTAATCAACTAATTAAGAATCCTCATCAAGTAAATCACATGACATTCATTAGCAAGATTGATCACATCATCAATTAAATCCAAATGAAAGTATATCATAAGCATGAAACATCAGTACTAGTAACATCATCTATGGAGTCAGTGTCATGTACCTGCATCCTGCATCAAATCAAAGGGTTGAACAATACATATAACTATAACCTCATACACACCATGGAAGGGATTCACAGCATAGTAGGGTACTCATATATGAGTAATACTATATTGTCCCTCACACCAGTACATCAGTCAGATAAACCATTATTATGCATATCATCTAATTATCTAACAATTGAAATAACATATTCAGGTACTAATCAACTAATTAAGAATCCTCATCAAGTAAATCACATGACATTCATTAGCAAGATTGATCACATCATCAATTAAATCCAAATGAAAGTATATCATACGCATGAAACATCGGTACTAGTAACATCATCTATGTCATCTAACACAATAAGGTATCATCAAATAATCCACATAACAATGTATCTACCATCAACAGAGAATCAAAAAGTCTATCTCTAAGAACACCACTATCAAAAAAGAAAAAATGAGGGGCACTACAAACAATGGAGAAATCAATTTAGAGTTTTGCAAATTCGAAGATCAATTAGCAAATATATTTACCAAGGCAAGTTAGCAAAGGAGACTTTTGAATATTTAAGATAAAATTTGGGCATTGTAAATTTTGACACAATTAGTGGTTGAAATTAGGGGGGAGTGTTGGAGTAAACATTAATTTCTACACCATTACATTTAGTTTGTTTTTTAGTTTAGTTTCAATTTTGTAAGTTGCTTGAAACTGTTCCACATAATCAATTATAATTTCTATTTATTTGAGGTGTTTGTAAATGTTTGATCGAGTTTTGAATAGAAAACTATTTTTCTTGATTGATGTAGCAATCCATTTGTCCCTGCTTTATATTCAATTATTCTCTCAGAATGTCATGTTAATGATATGTTAAATAGTATTCAGATATTAATTGTTGAGGAGGATGTAAGGTAACCATACAAAGCTTGCATTTATCTGGTAGATGAGTTACACCTTACATTGATTGGATACATCTTTATTACACCAATTATTTAGTATGATGCACAATAAACCATGTACTCACACCTTATTTTGTAATCATTATGTACTTCTATTACACTAACTATTTAGTTTAGTGTGTGTACAAGAACCCAAAATTGCATGGGTCAATATACATATCTGATGATGATTTAGAAATCTATCTCATGACCCATAAGGCATGATCATTTCTCCTCATGGCCTTTTCCATCTTGATGGAAGACTTCCTAGCACGTTAGTATCCTCCTTTGTGTTTCCTTCAACTTTTTTTCCACTCTCTTATCTTGTTCATCCTTCTTTCATTCTAAATTTGTTGTCACCTATCTTAAGCTATAAGGGTGCCTAGGAGACCTTAAGGTCACATAGGCAGCCAATGTTGAGTTGTAGGGTCACTCAGGTTATACCATGGTAAGAGGGGTGACCCACACCGTAACACAAGTGAGCCTATCATGTTTTAAAGTGAGTGTGAGTCACTTCCTTTTGGCTAATTATTCTCTAGTTTGCCTTCTAATCACCATCTTTTTCCTCGCTTGCTTACCTACTTTATTTCTAGATTTCATTCCTATTTTTAGCCTATTTTTTCCTTTAACTTTCCATCTTCTTTTCTTATTTAAATCCTTCTCTCATTGAGAGGATGGAGAGAAGATAGAATAGGAAGAATAGATAAAAGGACTCTCACATACAAAAGATTTGTGCAATTTTAAAGAAGCTATTCTCATTATAGAATAAAAGGATTATTAGGTCACCTCTACAAGTCTTTGTTAGAATCTCTATATCCCTTCCTTTAGGAACTAGATCACCTTTATAAGATTGCACATCTCTTTACAAAGACCAATCTAGAATGGACTCATATCTAGGCTTTAGCCTCATCCATACAACACAAGAAGCCACTTTTCTTTGCTCCCAAATAATCCAAATCTAGATCTTCCCTTTCCGTCAAGTGGAATACCCCAAAACTCGAAGAGGAGAAGAAACTACAAATAAAAGTTGGATCCTATGAGGACCCCAATCACAATAGTTAGAAAGAAGCTTCAAAGGTTCTTCCAAGTTCCTTAATTTCAAAACATTTTCATTTGATGTTTCATTTGTTTTAGTAATTAGATCACTTGAATTTTCCTGAGGACTATAACACTTCATTATTGTTTCCTAGTTTCTTTTTCATCTTGCAAGTAGTGTGGGTGGATTTCTGAAAAACATAATGATCAAGGGAACTGTCTGACTTTCTCAATAGTAGGATATCAAGGAATGGAAGTTGATTGTTGGTTTCAAGTTCCTTACTGAAGAAAATGGATTTTGCATTATTATTAAGATGCAAGTGGAACTCTTCTAACTTAGATAAACCATGGGACCAACAAATGTCGGTGTTGTCAACATACCTTTTCCACCACTTTGGTTTAAGAGGAAAGGAATTGAGTGTGAGGTCCTTAAAGTATTCCATGTAGAGATTAGTCACAATAGGGGATAGAGGAGAGCCCATTATGACACTGTCAACTTGTTCATAAATGACACCTTGAAAAGAAAAGAATGTAGATCTCAGACAAAGCTCAACAAGAGAAGCTATTTCATCATTCGTCTTGTGTCTAATAATTTTAATGGAGTTAGGAATAGGAACATTAGTAAAGAGGGACAAAACATCAAAGCTCACTAAGATATCTTCTAGCTCAAGCTTTTTGTCTTTGATAAAATCAGAAAAATAAGAGGAGTTTTTTATAAAGGTGCTAGAGTGACCAAGAAGAGGAGAGAGCTTCTTAGCAAGAAACACAGCTAATGAATAAGTGGGAGAACTTATGGTGTATACAATGGGGTGGAGAGGAACTCTGACTTTATGGATTCTTGGGACACCATAAATTCAAGGGGTGACTTCTTTAGTGAACATGAGACGCTTTTTGGATAAAATAGCTAAGGAAGAATGGTAGATGGTTAACTTGACATTTTTAATGACTTTAAAGATAGGATTGTAAGGAAGGATTTTATAGTTGTTCCTATGGGAAAGGAGGTCAAGAAGCTTAGTGAAGTAGTCAACTTGGTTTAAATAATGGTGGTATTACCCTTATCATCTTTCATGATGATGACATCATTATTGGTAATTAACTTTTAGAAAGCTAACAACTCGCCTTTAGGAATGTTGGCTTCGGGAGGCTTGGCCTATCTTAAGGAAACTACACAATCTTGTTGGGTTTCTTCAACAACATCATGTGGCAAGGATTTAATGGCATTTTCAATTTCAATAATGAAATTTGTTAGTGTAAAACATTATAATTACTTACTTAGCCTAAGTAATTATATATTATGTTTTACACATGACCTTAAGCCACCTTAGGTAGGTTATGTGGCGACTTGGAGAGTTGGTCAAACTCATCCAAGACACATGTCGCCACTCCTTTGCCACTTGGTGGAAACATTCTTACCACCACTCATTGAGTATTGGTATCGACTTCTGATCCGACCCAATGACTCTACCTATATGTACAACACACTTGTTCATAATGTATTACTCCATTTTATAATCAACATTCTCTTAGTAGATCCTAAAACTCTAACATGGTATCAGAGCTTGTCTAAAGTTTGTTTGCTGGTTCCTTTGGAGGCATAAATTCCTTATTTGGGTGAGTGAATGTGTATCACGAAGGCGCGAAGGTCATTGAAATTTGCCACAAAAGAAACCCCTATGTGGGAGTGGTGAGTTTATGTGCAGCCCATTTGGTGTGATCTATGGTCGACCTATATTTTGTATTTTGGTCAAAAGGAGGGCATGTGTAGAGGTCAATCCATCCACAGAGGCTCTCAAAGGCAAACACAGACATAGGTCAATGCACCTGAGGTCCGATTGAAGGCATTTGGTGTTATTTCAACCCTGTTTGGCAGGGACCTAGCATAAAAGAGGTCGCGACTCACATCCAAGGGCCAATGTTTGATACCTCTGCCATGTTTTGTACGTTTGAATCCCCTACAAGGCATTATTTTGAAGGCGCTACAAATTATTACCTCTGATCTATTTAAGAAAGGTGCAACTCCTTTTTGGAAGGCGCCTCTATTTTGGGCACTCAGATTTTTGATGCAAGGTTCTTCTATGTAAAAGGTGTCTCTTTTCTGGTATTGGCAGTGCCTCCATTATAGGTCTTGGTTTTTTAAACCCCTGCTCTTCATTTTCCTAAATTCTGCTTAATTTGGGGATTTCTACCCTAATTCGCCCCTTAGCATAATATTTGCCCTAATTTGGGCCTCAAAATTTTGCCCTAATTTTATTTTTTGAAAGGCATTTAAAATTATGTTTTTCAAGTGTTAAAAAATAGGCAATTTTTATTTTGTCTAAAAAGCACTAAGGAAATAAAATGCAAATTTTGGGGGTAATTTAAAATTTAGGGCAAATTTGCTTTGAAGAATTACTGGATTTTAAAACCCTTGTATTTTCTCTTGACGAAGATGAAGGGTGAGGACCGATTTAGCAAGAGGCCAATACCCCCGAGCACAAATAAATTTATTGTAATCTTCACTCCTTGCCAATTCCAACGTGTGGTTGGAAGACTAGGTTCACTCTCGCCATAGTGCATTTTTCTAATTTTTAGTGTAAATGTATTAAAATAGGCCATTTTTATTAGAAACTTGTTTGTGTTATAACTTTTGATCGATAGCTTGGAGATCGAGTGCCACTTTTTTCAAAAGTTCATATTTTCACATTTCCCATGTACTAGATCTTCTTGCATTGTAAAACGCACTAACTTAAATAAAGTGGCAAAACTTGGGGGTCACCTAATATTGAATCATGGGGGGTTGCATAATGTGTTGATTTTTATTGTCTAAAGGAGTTAACATGTTCTTAATTATGGGATACAATGCTCACTCTTCTGTGAACAACCTAAAAAAAGTAATTATAAGTCTTGGTGTGATGGCATCCTGAAACATCTCAGGTACCATAATATCATGCCATATCTATATGGACTTATCCCTAAACTGGGTAAATAATCTCAGAAGAATAAGTGGTTTAATACTCATGATCATATTGTTGGATTAATCAGTTTACATATATACCAGATGCCACTTTGTATGCTATCATGGATATTGAATGTCCACATGCATTATGGATCAAAATTTGGGAGACGTATGGAAACTCAAATATTTCTCCATTCTCGCATGATTCTACTATGATCACAAATAACATCTTACATCATGATACAGATACAGAATGTCCAGTTGACATAGAGGAAATCATCATTCCTACATCATCACTTGTTGCTACTTCCAAGTTGAGTGCTACTTCACAAAAAGCTTCCAGAAAAATTTTCCTTGCATTAGAATATCGATATCAGTCTTCTTAGCATTTCTGATTGGGATAGATTTCTCCCTAACATTGCTTGTCTATTTGTAGAGTCTTGCATTATTGATTTGGAAGAACCCATTGAGGACATTTGTCTCCTTTTCAATAACAGCTTCGATGAAGTTGCATCACCTTATTCATCTTCGGATATTATTGTTGTTGCCTTGCCTACATGAGCTTCTATAGTGATAGATTTTGCAGATATTTATGAGTCCACATATTCGACTGTCATTATGTATTTTGACATCCTCTGCAAAAGTATCAAATTCTCATTGGTCCAATTATCACCATACATCTATGGTTCCTATGGTCCTTGTTCCTGAATCTTATTTGATACTTGATTCATGTTATCAGCATTTGTCGCATGCCAGCATTGGCTTGGAGATCCTTGAGCAGCATTTGAAGACATTATGGCCCATGAGCGTCATTTACATCTTTGGCTCATGTGCAAAATTTAAAGACCTTCATACTTGTTCCTGCGTGTTCCTATATGGAATGGGAAGATCACTTGCACACTTATGTGGTTCTCTTTCTTCCCAAGGGTAGAAATATGGTTCAGTGTCCATGGATCATCTTTAGCATCCAGTGTCAAGCATCTACCAGCACTACAGGAGGTATTTGAGGGGAGGCTGCATGGTTTCTCTTCTCATCTTAGTTTTGGGAGGATCCATTTTTTCGCATGGAGTTCATTCCTTCACATTTTCTATGGGGGTCACATCGACCTTCTCATCTTTTTCTCCTATGGGGGGAACATCATATTGTACATCAGTGTTAGAAGTAGTCCTTGGGGGGTCATGTTAAGTCCTTCTATCTCCTTCTTCTTCACTTGTACACTTTTATTACGTATCATTTCTCTCTTTTGGAGGGTAGTTTTTTCCCCACAGTGTTCTCTACCTTTCTCCACTTCATGAGAGATTACTTTGTACATGGGTACCTCATCAGGCCTAGTAGCCAGGACCCATCTTTATTGTGCCCACCTAAGTTGTTCTTAAAAGGGGGGTGTTAGTGTAAAACATTATGATTACTTACTTAGCCTAAGTAATTATATATTATATTTTACACATGGCTTTAAGCCACCTTAGGTAGGTTACGTAGCGACTTGGAGAGTTGGTCAAAGTCATCCAAAACACATGTCGCCACTCCTTTGCCACTTGGTGGAAATATTCTTTCCACCGCTCATTGAGTATTGGAATCAACTTCTGATTCGACCCAATGACTCCACCTATATGTACAACACACTTGTTTATAATTTATTACTCCATTTTGTGATCAGCATTCTCTTAGTAAATCTTAAAACTCTAACAAAATTGACATGAGGGATCAAACAAGGTGAAATGGCAAACTTTAGGCCTCTTTTTAAAAATTAAAAGCTGAAGGGTCAAGAGGGCTATTCTTAAACATCATCCACTTCAAGAGTGAAATGTTGATTTTGGCCAATAAAAATAGGACAAATATTTACCACTTTTTAGTGTTGATGAGGCGTAAATTTACTATTGAGTGTTTGACCATTAAAATAGATGATATTTAATAAAGTGAGTCAAGAGAGAGGCTAGAAAAGTTAACAAGCAGCGTGTTCTCCCAATGATCAATAATCAAGTGATTAGAGGGAATAAGCTTAGGGGCCAAGGCACTCATCACTGTAGGCCGATAATGCAACCAAGAGTAAGACGACAAAAAAAACTAGAAGGAATCCACCATGCAGGAGGAAGACAAGAAGAAGTTTTGTGGAGACTCATTATGTGTGGGAGAGACCAATGAATTAAACAAGACAGAGGGAGCGCGAAAGCTCTGTTGCCAACTCTTGATGCGAATAACCGATTTATGGATTCGCCAAGACACCATCTCCTTCGAGCGGGCCTGTGGATTGAAACAGAAATTTGTTGTCGGGCAAAAAAAGAAGTTTTGGAGTTTGTCTCGAAAACAAAGTAGCCACGTTGCTGATAGCGATTTTTCTTTTAGCAGTTCTGTGTTGGTTTTTAGCCAGACTGATGCTTGTTTTCCCTTAGCCTCTTCTTGAAGTCTGCTTAGGGCTTTTATAACTCATGTTCATATGTTTATTGTAATAGTTAGTTAGGAGAGCACCCAGTAGTTGAGCATCTTAATTTCACTCTTCTTAAAATCATATTTGACAATTTTGAATCATTTAAAAAATTTTACAGCAGTTTATTTGGCAAGGCCCCTACTTATAACTAAGGTTTCAGGTCCACATCATCAAATATGATGCCACATCAGAATGTTTTTTGTTGAGGTGTCTAAAAAGACCCAAAAAAAAAGGTTAGACCAATAGTTGTGCATTAAATGATGTTTTGTGAGTGCCTTCATCTAACATCACATGGTTGGTTGCTTTTTAGATCTATACAACATATTTCATTCAATTATAAGTACTTATAGTCAACACTAACAACCTTAAAATCACAACTACTACTACTAGTACTAAACTTTTAAAAATATTGGACTTTAAATCCACAAATACTACCACAGCTATTGAAACATGCTCATCTCCACCTATTGGGTCTACTCATTTAAGGAAAATAGTTGGCATTTCTTAGACATACAAAAAAAAAGACTTATGAAAAGTCCAAGATAGAATACAACCAAAATATTAATACCTTTATTGTCTATAAAACTTGATTTATATGTAAAGATGGACTATTCTTACCAATAAAATAGGACAAATACTTACCACTTTTACCACTTTCTGTTGTGAATAAACTGTAAAATTACTGTTTGACCATTAAAGTTGATAATATTTAAGTAGAGTGGTAAAGATGCATATTGTACTATAAAATGAAACACAACACTAGTCATAAAATAGTACTTCAGGTCCTACTCTTAAAAACTTGTTCAGAAACTACTCTTAAATACTTATTTCAATGGTGATGGAGATGTTTGATAAAGCAAAGCCTTACATGGCAATGATAAGCTTGCAGTTTGGGTATGCAGGGACGGCCATACTTACCAAAATTTCATTAAATGAAGGAATGAATCAGTTTGTTTTGGTTGTATACAGGCACATCTCTGCAACAATTTTTCTTAGTCCTTTTGCTTTTTTTCTTGAAAGGTATATAACCCAACTGTTTTAGAGTAAAGATTTTTCGTTTCCTTATTAATTATATGTGATTAATTTATAGCTTGTCCCAATGAATTGAATTGCAGGAATTCGCCCAAAATCACTTTTTTCATATATTTTCAGATTTTTGCTCTTGGTTTCTTGGGGTAAATAAGCTAATAAGCTTTCATTTTGGTAAATAAGTTAATAAGCTTTCATTTTTCCTTTCTGCCTGTTTTATTATAATTAGCCAGGCTTCTAATGGAAGAGTATTTAATGTTGGCAGGCCTGTAATGCAGAATTTTTATTACCTGGGTTTGAAATTTACTTCTCCCACAGTAGGAACTGCATTGCTTAACATAGTTCCTGCTGCTACCTTTGTGATTGCTTTCATCTTCAGGTAATTACATTAATACTAATGTATATTATATATATTTTCAAATCTTAGAATTAGAATTCGTTGCCTTATGTAGAATGGAGAAAATAAGTATTCGAAAGATCCGCAGTCAAGCAAAGATAGTGGGAACCCTAGTGTGTGTGGGAGGAGCAATGCTGATGACCTTCTACAAAGGATGTATTGTTCCCATGCCTTGGTCTTCACATCACCATTATCATTCTTCAAATGCCGCTAATGGTAATAATGATATGGTCAAAGGTTGCCTGTTTTTAATTATATTAACCCTTTCTTGGGCTTCCTTTTATGTTCTTCAGGTAATTAACTCTACTTACAATTTTTAATCTATACTACAAAAATATATATATCATATCTATTCTTGTTCTAATTTAAATCAATATATTCCATTGATTAATTCAGGCTTCAGTTCTCAAGAAGTATCCTGCACAACTTTCTCTTGTCACCTTAATATGCTTAATGGGCTCGTTACAGTCAATTGTAATCACCTTGGCTGTTGAACGGCGTCCATCTGCCTGGGCACTTGGATTCAACATGAACCTTTTGACAGCTGTGTATTCTGTAAGTTGAAGAGCTCCATTGATTTGATGCCTTCCTTTCATTATTAAATCCATTCTACTTAAATATCATTCATTTCAATAGTCAAATCATCAATAGTTATTTTACACCTCATTCACAATAAAAGTGGTAAATATTTGTCCTATTTTATTCCATCTAACCCATTGAACCCAATCATCTATTTTGTATTTGAGATACCCATAATTAATTTGAAGAATGTGATATTTTTGATGAATTCAGGGAGTGATAGGTTCGGGGATTGCATATTATCTCCATGGATTGTGCATGAAGACAAAGGGGCCAGTATTTACTACTGCGTTCATGCCATTAACTATGATCATTACTGCAATTATGGACTCCCTTATTCTTCATCAAAGAATCTACTTGGGCAGGTTTGTTTTTTCTGCTATTTTTTGTTTGACAAAAAAATATAATAACATAGCAGGCAAATTGTTTTACTTAAATTTTATGCATTGTAGCGTGCTGGGAGGAGCGGTGATAGTAATGGGATTATATGCTGTTTTGTGGGGCAAAGTAACTACTAGCTCCGAAATGCTTCCCACCGGTCATTCTCCTGAAAATATGAAAACTCAAAATTGTGGGGAAGCTGTTCCAAACGAAGGTATTGTAAACATAAAAAGTTATGAAATTGAGGAAAATTAGTTGCAGCAATCATGGATGGTTGAGGCAGATGATTGGAGTGCTAAAGGGTGGACAGTGAAATAAATCCTTTCAGCATGTAGAATTGATTTGATACATTTATTAAATATTACATAATGGGATCACTCTACTTAATTATCATCCATTTCAATGGTTAAACAGTCATTAGTAATTTTACACTTCATCCACAACAAAAAGTGGTAAATATTTGTCCTACTTTTATTAGTTAAAATTGATGTTTGACTGTTGAAGTGGATGATGTTTAAGAATAGTATCAGTAAAGAAGACAGTAGTGAAATGTTTGGGAATACTTTCATATAAAAGGAAAATATATCGATCTAATTTTATAAATCAATGGAAGCCAGTTTCCTAAAAAGGGAGTGTACTTTTATGTAATCTTCTAAAATGAAATGCTCCGTAAATTTTTGTTCAAACCTATCAACTATGTAATTTTTTTTTTTTAAAAGAGACTACTTTTATCTTTTAAATGAACTCCAGACATTTTGTGACTGGTAAATGAAAGTTTTTATTAAGATAATTATAATGGAAGTAATTTTAAATAGTTTCATACAAAATATTAAAGTAGAAACAATATTAACGTAGAAACATGATGTTATTATAATATTGTATTGATGTATTTCTAAGATATATTTATAATCCTAATTCATTTAAGTAATTACTCATGTAGAAGATATGTTATTGAAATATCTATAAAAATAATTAAATGAAAAATGAATGTCATTAGTGTCATAGCATTGTTGTTGTATATTAAGATATAATTCTTCCTTCTTATATTAAACTATATTTAAGGGAGATAAAATAATAATCTTTCAAATAATGTATTGAGAATAGTGAAACATGATATATGAAGAGCATTGTTATCTAAAATCAAATAAATTAAAGATTTTATTTCACAAAAAAATCCAATAGATTCAATCTATTGAATCACATACACAAAATCACCATCTTGTTTATCATTCTCACACACATAGAATCATAGATTACAAAAATGGTACAAAATGATTTATAATCTATGACTATATAATATATAAAAGATGTTACACATAAAAATTAGAGATGATGATTGGATCTATTAAATTATTCTATGAAATAGAATTTATACATGTTAATTTATTTAATTTTAGATAACAATGTTCTTCAAGAATACCACATTTCCATGCAATGAAAGAATGATATTATTAAATAACAAATGTAATATGTGAGATTATTTCAATGTTACGATTATACATGCATGTATATAATGATATTATTATACTTGAAAATGGTTTAATGGAAATCTAGCTTTGGATCTGAGAGGAAGATAGGTTAGAGTTAATAATAATTTATGTTTGTTGATAATAAAGTCATGGTACTAAATAATTTTGTGAGTGAAATGATTGTAAATATTATATGAATTCTCAATGGCTTGTTACTATATCATGAAATTGTGTGTATAGTATATTTTTAGTACATAATCTAAATTAACACAATGTAACAATAATTATCATATAACATATATAATGAGAGTATCTCATACAATGATGAAAACTCGTGGAAAAGTTAACATAAATAACATTAATATATTTTCTATAAGATATAAAGTTGGTGACTTAACTTTTATGATAAAATATGTAAATATATATTGAGATCTACAATACCTTCAAAATTTAGTAATTTAATAAGACAAAATCTTATTAGTTGTAAACATTTATTGTACTTATGTATGATTGAAACTATATACTAGTATGATTGAAACTATACACTAGAATAATAGTATTTGATGCATAATAAAATCATATAGGCTATATTAGACATTTAGCTCACTTGGTGGAACCATTAAATATTTATTTAGAAAATTATATAGTTATGAAGGGTGACTATATAGACTCTACTAAAATAATACAAAAGCCAAATCAACATTGGAAAGATAGGTTATTGATGAATATAAAATGTTTTTTCAAATGTTATTTTATCTATAAAACATTCACCTCTCATCAAATTGAAGCTACCACTAGTTGAGTTTATTGAAATCACTCATTGCTTGTGTATGTTGTTATGAAATCATATAATGATGTCTAATTTTAATTATATCTCCTCACGTAATTTGTTGAATGGAAATAGTTGATGATAATATCCTAGTTTAATAGATCATTTTTTTGCCTAATTAATTATTGGTTTTTTAATTTTTTAGGATACAAATATTATTAATCTAATGAAAAAGAAATAATATATTGGTTTATTTAGTTTAGTATTGAATTATATGTTGCAATGGTTGAAATTAATTATTAAATAATACTTTCCATGGATGAATTGACTTTGAAAGCATGTAAACTAGTGAAATAATAAGAAAATAGTTAATTGATTAGAATTACAAAAATATTGAAGGAGTGGCTCATCAAAATGAGAGTAAACATATCAACATGACTAAATGAGAGGTTTTAGAATATAGACACAATTGATTAATAAGGAGTTACAAAATACTATTAATTACTTATTTTTATGATTATTAGAGAAATCTCGTGTGGGGGTTCAAATGGAAATTTTTAATTAAAAGTAATTAACTAAATTATTTCCTCACAATGTCATGCTAATAATAGGTTAAATAGTATTTGGATATACTTTTCAAGGAAGATGTAAGGTGATCATACAAAGCTTGCATTTATTTGGTTGATGAGTTACACCTTATACTAATTGGATACATATTTATTACACCAATTATTTAGTATGATGCACAATGAAAAATGCACTCACACCTTGTTTTGTAATCATTGTGTAGTAGTATTACACTAACTATTTAGTTTAGTGTGTGTAAGCACCCAAAATTGCATGGGTCAATATACATTTTTTTATGATGATTGGCAATCCAACTCATGACCCACAAGGCATGCTCATTTCTCCTCACAACCTTTTCCATCTTGATGGAAGACTTCCTAGCACCTTAGTATCCTCCTTTGTGTACCCTTCAACTTTGTTTTCCACCCTCTTAGATCTCTCATCCTTCTTTCATTCTAATTTTTTATCACCTATCTTAAGTCATAAGGGTTCCCAAGAGACCTTAAGGTCACCTAGGTAACCCATATTGAGTTTTAGGGTCACTTAAGTGACCTACCATGGTAGGAGTGGTGACCCACACCCTAACACAAGTGACCATATCATGTTTTAAAGTGAGCATGAGTCACTTCCTTTCAGATAATTTTTCTCTAGTTTGCCTTCTAACTGTTAATTTTAGTAGCTTGGACAGCTGTTTGTCCTCACCTGAATATAGCAGCATTAGTTATGGGTAGTTTGGACAGCTGCTCGTCCTGGTCTAGAATTTAGAAAATAGTTGTTTTTGTCAAACAAATATTGTTAGGATAAAAACAATTGTTATTTAATATTGACTCCTTTTATGTGACACCTCATAACCAAGGTTGTTAATGGTTATTGAGTTGTCTTAATCTCAGCCGTTCATTTGTATTAATCTCAGCCGTTGATTTTCAACGAGAGTAGTATATAAGGGGGTCATTGGGTCATTTGTAATAAGGAAGTCTTTAGAGAAACTTGCAGTGTTAGCAAGGGCGCAGTGATAGCGTTGGGGATAGCAGTGGAGGAATATCAGCAGGAGGATTAGGAGATTGTCGGAGCTCTGCCAGTAAGAGGCAAGCAGTATTTGTATCTCTTGATTTGCTGAAGTTTAATATATTTCTCATCTGTAGTACTGGTTTTCCCTACGGGGTTTTTCCAGGGACAATTGTCCGAAAATATTGTGTTCACCTTGTTGGGTATTTTTATGTGTTTGTATTTGTGAAGTTACAGTGGTGTTATTTTCCAATATTTGTTGATCAAATAATCTTACAAGATAGGAGGTTAATAATCAGTAACTGTAATAGATTTTTCACATGGTATCAGAGCTAAGTTTGGGTAGAAGAGATTTACCCTAGGTGAAAGAAAGTGAGGGTTTATAAAACCCAGTTTAACCTCTTCAAAATTATTATTATTATTTTCTTTTGAGATGGCCTCAGCAGGTTTAAGAGATCAGGACAGATTGGATGGAGCCTCAAATTTTGGTGTCTGGAAAGCTAGAATTTCTTTATTGCTGGAAGAGAATGGTATCAAGGAATATGTGACCACTGTTGTACCTGTACCTACAGATGCAACACAGCTCTTAGCATATAAGAAGGAAGATGCCAAGGCGAGGAGGCTGATTCTTGACAGTGTTAAGGATCATATTGTTTCGCATATTGCAGAGTTAGATACAGCGAAGATGATGTGGGATGCTATTATGAATCTGTACCAGAATGCTACCACTAATCGGAAGCTGATTCTCAGAGAAAAGCTGAGGAATACCCGGATGAATAAAGGAGAAGATGTTACAAGTTACCTCACCAGACTTAGACTTGTCAAGGACGAGTTAGCAGCTGTTAGAGACAAACCAAATGATGACGAGCTAGTACGAATAGCCCTAAATGGGTTTACTAAGCAGTGGGATGTCTTTGTTCAAGTTATTAATGGACGAGACACCTTACCGAGTTGGGATCGACTTTGGAGTGACTTCACTCAGGAGGAGCTTAGACTAAGTCTTGTCAATGGAGCCAACAATAAGAGTCAGAAAAGTGAGGGGGAACAGGAAAATGTTGCCCTAGCGGGTAAAGGGAAAACAAAGAAGGGGTCTAGTAAAGGATCAAATTCACAAGGTGAAAAGAAGAAGAAAGATTCTTCAAAGATCAAGTGCTATGGCTGTCACGAGTTTGGCCACTATGTCAGCGATTGCCCAGAAAGGAAGAAGAATGAAAAGAAAGGCAAGAAGCAAGTTGCGGCTTCAGCAAGTGTAGATGAGCTCTCTAGTAGAATGGAAGATGAATTTGCACTCATAGCATCTATGGTTAGCTCAACCTCACAGAGTGTTTGGTACATAGATAGTGGGGCGTCATATCATATGACAGGAGTTAGAGAATACTTCTCCAATTATAAGGAGGAGAGCACCAGAATCCAGATCTCTATGGGGAACATGTCCAAACTCAACTCAGTTGGGAAAGGGACTGTTCAGTTTCAGAGGGAGAGTGGTAAGATGATTTCCCTTCATGATGTGTTGCATGTTCCAGGCTTAGGGATGAATTTGATTTCTGTATCTGTCCTTCAGGACAAAGGGTACAATGTACTCTTTAGAGGGGCACATGTGTTGATCAAGCACAAGGATTGGAAATCACCCATAGCTATTGGAGTTAGGAGCGGCTGACTTTATAGGTTGCAGTTTGATATTCCTAAGGCACTCATGAGCAACAGTAATCTTAGAGATCAGGGAGAGCTATGGCATAGAAGGATGGGCCATAGACATCATGGAGCACTTAAATTGCTTCGTGAGACAGTGACAGGTGTTCCAGACGTAAGCACAGAGCATGATGATGTATGTAAGGGATGCGTGTTGGGGAAGTTTGCTAAAGCATCTTTTCCAAGGAGTGACACCAGATCCAAGGGTCTTCTTGATCTAGTACATTCAGATGTATGTGGACCAATGTCGACGAAGTCTCTCAGAGGGTATGAGTACTTTGTTACTTTTATTGATGATTTCTCCAGGAAGACATGGATATACTTCTTGAAGACCAAGGATGAGGTTTTCAGTCGCTTCAAAGAGTTCAAAGCTCTTGTGGAGAATTCGACAGGAAGGAAGATAAAGGTTCTTCGGTCAGACAATGGAGGCGAGTACAAAAGCAATGAGTTCCAGGAGTTCTGTACCAGAGAAGGAATCAAGAGAGAGTGGACTGTTCCTTACAATCCGCAACAGAATGGAGTTGCTGAGAGGAAGAATCGGTCTATAATGGAGGCATCAAGGGCTATGTTGCATGACCAGGATATACCCCGTTATCTGTGGGCAGAGGCATGCAGTACATCAGTATACATATAGAATAGAGTTCCACACAAGGTACTAGGGAAGATGACACCAGAGGAAGCATTCACTGGGAAGAAGCCAGATGTCAGTCACTTCAGGATCTTTGGGAGTTTGGCATATTGTCACATTCCTAAGGATACACGTACCAAGTTAGATCAGACTGCGGAGAGAGGGTACCTTGTGGGGTACAGTGAAACCTCAAAGGTATATCGGATATTCATTCCGGGGACCAGGAGGATTATTGTTCGACGTGATGTCAAGTTCATGGAGGACAAGGCATTCAGAAGGTCTAGAGATTTGCCAGTAGATGATCAGAGTGAGCAACCAACAGAAGCTCCAAGGATCACTCAATCGAGTCAAGGGCAGCAAAGCTCAAGTACAGTTACTAGTACAAGCATAGACTCAGGAGGAGAGAGTTTTCAAAGTATGGAGCAACAGGTGCAAGAAGAGATGCATCAAGAAGATATGGAGGTTAATATTTCATCCTCTACAGTTGGCAACAGGAACCGTGAGGTTCAACAGACACAGAAGAATACTCAGGAGTTAGTGGGTACTCCTAGGAGGAGTAGTAGACAACGGAAACCACTAGCCAGGTATGATGACTATGTTGCATTAGTTAGTAAGTTGGTAGATAGTGAACCTTCTAGCTATCAGGAGGCTGCACAACATCAAGTGTGGCAAGAAGCAATGGTTGAGGAGTATACTTCAATTATGCAGAATGATGTGTGGGAGGTAGTGCCTAGACCAACAGATAGGGCAGTGGTTAGATCACGCTGGATCTATAAGATCAAGCACGGTGCAAATGGTAGCATCGAGAAATATAAGGCAAGGTTCGTGGCAAAGGGGTTCTCTCAGAACAAGGGAATAGACTACGAGGAGACATTTGCTCCAGTTGCCAGGTATACTTCTATACGAGCTGTAATCTCAATTTCAGCACAGATGGGATGGCAAATCCATCAAATGGATGTCAAGACAGCATTTCTTAATGGTGAGTTGAAAGAGGAGGTATACATAGAACAACCAGAAGGCTTTGTAACACACAGCAAAGAGACCCACGTGTGTAGATTGAAGAGAGCATTGTATGGACTCAAGCAGGCTCCCAGAGCGTGGTATGAGCGCATTGATAGATACTTGCAGGAAATGGGCTTTGTGAAGAGTGAGGCAGATGCTAATCTCTACTACTTAGTAGTTGGAGGTGAGATTCTCATTCTTGTCCTATATGTGGATGACTTGTTTCTTACAGGTTCACTAGGGCTCATAGAAGAATGTAAGAGGGACCTTGCAGCAGAGTTCGAGATGAAGGATTTGGGACTTATGCACTACTTTCTAGGCATGGAGGTATGGCAGAAAGATGGAGAGATTTTCCTTGGACAAGGGAAATATTGCATGGAAATCTTGAAAAGGTTCAGGATGGAAGATTGCAAAGCCATGTCTACACCCATGATCATGAATTGGAGGAAGGTAGACACATCAAGGGAGAAGGATGTAAACCCCACCTTATACAGGCAGTTGATTGGTTCTCTCATGTATTTGGTCAATACCAGGCCAGATATAGCTTTTGCAGTTAACTCTCTTAGTCAGTTCATGGTTGAGCCAAAAAGAGTGCATTGGACTGCGGCAAAGCATGTGCTGCGTTATTTGCGAGGTACAATCGAGTATGGAATTAGATATGCTCGAGGTGAAGGAATCAAGTTGATGGGCTATACTGACGCAGATTGGGCAGGTAGTACAACGGACAAGAGGAGCACTTCAGGGTGTTGTTTCAGTCTGGGATCAGGGGTTGTATCTTGGTTCAGCAGGAAGCAGAAGTCCGTGGCTCTGAGTTCTGCAGAGTCAGAGTACATAGCAGCTAGCATGGCAACATGTGAAGCTATATGGCTTCGGAAGTTGCTAGTAGCTTTGTTTGGTCAGAAGGTTGAGACTATGGTGATACACTGCGACAATCAGAGTTGCATCAAGTTGATTGAAAATCCGGTGTTTCATGATAGGTCGAAACATATAGACATCAGGTATCACTTCATCAGAGACTGTGTACAGCACGGGGTTGTTGAGCTACAGTTTGTACCTACAGATCAGCAGGTAGCAGACATTCTAACAAAGGCATTGGGGAAGGCAAAATTTATCTTCTTCAGAGAGATGTTGGGTGTCATGTAGAACAGCTTCCTCGCTAAGAGGGAGTGTTAATTTTAGTAGCTTGGACAACTGTTTGTCCTCACCTAAATATAGCAGCATTAGTTATGGGTAGTTTGGACAGCTGCTCGTCCTGGCCTAGAATTTAGAAAATAGTTGTTTTTGTCAAACAAATATTGTTAGGATAAAAACAATTGTTATTTAATATTGACTCCTTTTATGTGACACCTCATAACCAAGGTTGTTAATGGTTATTGAGTTGTCTTAATCTCAGCCGTTCATTTGTATTAATCTCGGCCGTTGATTTTCAACGAGAGTAGTATATAAGGGGGTCATTGGGTCATTTGTAATAAGGAAGTTTTTAGAGAAACTTGCAGTGTTAGCAAGGGCGCAGTGATAGCGTTGGGGATAGCAGTGGAGGAATATCAGCAGGAGGATTAGGAGATTGTCGGAGCTCTGCCAGTAAGAGGCAAGCAGTATTTGTATCTCTTGATTTGCTGAAGTTTAATATATTTCTCATCTGTAGTACTGGTTTTCCCTACGGGGTTTTTCCAGGGACAATTGTCCGAAAATATTGTGTTCACCTTGTTGGGTATTTTTATGTGTTTGTATTTGTGAAGTTACAGTGGTGTTATTTTCCAATATTTGTTGATCAAATAATCTTACAAGATAGGACGTTAATAATCAGTAACTGTAATAGATTTTTCACACTAACCCTATACATGCAGAAAGATCGTCGGCCATTTCACGGCTATCAAAAATGAGTTCCAGGTCGGCATGAAACAACAAAGTACCCATACTTCGAACTGGTTGGCGATGCTTGGAATAAATGCCCTCTCTGCACAGAGTCCCTAGGCCGTCAAGAGAAACACCCTCTAATTAATATTCGTCCTTTACCACCCTGGACCAGATGACGATTAATTTAAAACGTTCATATGGACATCAAATCGCCATAAAAGTGCTTCCCTTCAAAACTCGAGTGGTAGGGAGAGTAGAACAGATAAAAAAACTGACTATCGGTGCCAAGCTGTCCAACCACCTCATCTCCGTGATATGATTATTGGCACTCAAGAAAACCAATCCAAGGGTGCCACAAGTCAGAACCAAATAACAGCGAGGAAATCTAAGCAGCCTGAACTCCCGCCACACTGACCCACCACCCAACCGTGTCTCCCAATCACCTTTAGAAGATTGCACATGTATATCTTTACAAAACCCAACCTATAACTCTCACATTATGTTCAGGATTTAGCCTCACCCACACAACACAAGAAGCCACTTTTCTTTCCTCCCAAATAATCCAAATCTAGGACTTTCATTTCCATCAAGTGGAGTACCCCAAGGCTAGAAGAGGAGAAGAAACTACAAATAAAAGTTGGATCCTATGAGGACCCCAATCATAATAGTTACAAAGAAGCTTCAAAGCTTATTCCAAGTTCTTTAATTTCAAAACATTTTCATTTTATGTTTCATTAACTGTTTTAGTAATTAGATCAATTAAATTATTCTAAGGACTATAACACTTCATTATTGTTCCTAGTTTATTTTTTCATCTTGCAAGTAGATTAGAAGTTTCTTTGAAATCTTTTCTTGCAAAACTCCAAAAAAATATAGCATAAATTGCATGCAAAGTTATATAAAGATAATTAGTTGGACATAGTTAATTAGGTCATACTTTATTTTGAAAAATACAAAAAGGATAGAATAGATTCTTGTCTACATGCATTTATATTATCATTCTTAGTTATAATCATTCAACATTCAAAAGCACAAAACAAGAGAAATAATCCCTTGGTTCTATCATGAGGCATTCAATAAATGTTAAACAAGATGCCAAAGAAAGAAAACATCACAACTTCAACACCACAAGAAAACAAGCCAAAATCAATGTCTTAATCTCCTATCTCTCACTTGGCCTATCATGCCAAATGTGTCCAAGGATCAAGGAAGCTTAGATTGAGGTAGTTTTAGATGAAATTCAAGAAAATGTATCCATTCTTAGGAAAATCTCATAACATAATGAACAAAGGAAGATAACAGGAGTCTCACATGAAATAACTCATCCTCTTAGATGAGATCATCAAACTTATTGATGCTAGAATCATCGCAGTAGCACTACAAAGGGAACGATTAGCTACCTTGATAGTTCAAAGTCCAACCATTTTGCATTCCACTTCTTGAATCAACACCAAAGTCCACCATCAAGCACTCCTTCCTCATGAAGTGGGAAAGTCTATTGGCATGATCTCCATTCCATATGATCGTATTATGACCATCTATGAGATCCTCCTTCCATGTGTGAATAGAGGATCAATCAAGTTCTCCTTTGAGTAGTCATCTTTTCCCAAAAGAGTAGGAGTAATTTAATTTATGCCATCAATAAGGGTGCAACATAGGTGTCATTCTATTGTGGTGAGTAGATTTAGAAAATCATAGTGTATTGAGACATGCCCTTATAGATTAGTAGGTTATTATGAATGTAATGCCCATAATTTTAACCTGAGGAAAACATCTAAAATTTGTTTAAAATTTTCTTTTATAGTGTGATTAAGATAATTTACATCTTAGTCTCCTCCAACATATATATTTTTATTCTTTATTCTCAATTTAAAACTCATCATCGTTTAACAATGTGTACAATATTAGACTATCACACCATCATGGGTTCTAAGGTAGATAATTAAAACCAGTGTCTCAATGGGTTCTATAATTTAATCTTAGTTCAAGATTTATCAAATAATTATGCATAGGTACCCTCTATATAATCTTCTTATTTATAATTAATAATACCCTAATTTATTTCTTAGCTAATTAATCACAAACTAAGTTGTAAGTCCTAAACCCACAATCAATTTTGAACAAGCTTCTACCAACTTCCTTCCTCTAAGGTTTTAATTTTCAATTTAGACTAGGTTGTGTTTAATGTAGATAGAAAACAACTAGAGATTCTCGATTTTTTGAGGCATTGGATTCATCAATGGCCTCTTCTAATGTTTTTTTGAGGACCAAAGGAACTTTCAGTTAAATTATTAGGATTCTAGTTCCAAACTTGGTTAATCACATGGGTATTTGAATAAGTAGGTCAACATAAGAGAAAATTTGTTTTATTGGTAAAGTTTGTCTTATTCTTGATACTAGCCTCTAGGCATTTTAACCCTAAGAGATTCTTAGGAAAAAAAATTAATTTGAGTTAATTAATCTTGGTTGGTTGACAAGGTAAGAGATATTAGAAAGAAAATCCCATTTAAAGGTCAATTGGGATTTGATAAGAAAATAAACTAAACGTCATATTCAAATCTATTTAAATCCTAATTATATACTTTTAAAGCATAAAAATCCTAGATAGATTAATGATGGTGTTAAACCATGTTTTCTACTTAGGTTAATTGGCAAGGTTAGCCTTATTGATAAAAAATGATTCTTTAAGTCTCATTTAAATACAATATGAATATGTCACAACCCTTATTTTATGATATTTAATTAGGGATATATAAATATTATTATATTATTATTTAATTGATTGTTGACTCATTTCAAAGTTGTGTTTGTGATAGGGACATTCTCTCGACTAAGAGAGAGTATCATCAAGGCAGAGGGCGTTTAGCCAATTGAAGGCGAAATGTGGTGAAGCGAATCTGCACACACCACATAGATTTCATAGAGATTAAATATTGCATTTAGAATAATTATTTAGAAGAAAATATTTAGTGAATTTTATCTAGTCATAATGAATATATTTATTGCATTATTTGTTACATCCCTAATTTTGGCTTGTTTTTACTTTTACTTTTACATGGATAGAAGTGAATCTATTGGATAAATATTTTGACAATGGGATAAATGTCATTGGAAAATATTGATTTTATGAAATAACAGTTATGTGATTAAATGCAATTCATACAATGTGATGATTTAGTAATTTATGTTATTTCGATTTATTAATTATAAGGTTTATAAATGGACTAATGATGCACTGATCAAGATCTGGTGAATTGCAAGTGATATGCAGGGTAGCAGGTTTTAATAACTCTTCGGGAAAGAGAGAGAGTATCTTCTGAGGAGAGAAGAATAGACCTTGGGTTACAAATGGTCATTTTCCAACTAAGTATAGTGTTTAACAATATGTGAACTCTAAGTCTATAAGAGGTAAGTCGGGTTTTATTGATTAATTCATGGATCGACTTGACAGGTTGTCGATGTCTTTTAGATTCCTTTTGAGTTAGTTGTGTGTCGATCTTGTCATTTTGGGAAAAATGACGTCGTTAGGGAAGAACGTTAGTCATTTTGTGACTAACGTGACCTCCCATTGATCGCGTCGTAAATAGTTTTCTTTTGCGTCGTCGAGGCGGGGATGGTTAAATTATTTTCATGTTTATAGTTTTAACGTCGAATATTTCGTTAATGATGGAAACGAAATCGACGTGCTATGTTTGAACACGTGAAGGGGAGATGAACTCGACCCAATCACATTTGTGCGTAAGTTTTACATCGCAATACTATAATATTTTTACATTGATATGTTATATAATCTTAGACTATTATTACATTATTATTTTATGAAGTTTAAACGATAACATCTATCTCTCTCTTTGGGATATTTTGAGAAGGGAATCTTTAAGTTTTTAGAGGTAATTATTTCCCATAATTAGTCTTGTATAACCTTAACTATGGAGAAGCCCTCAGTTTTAGGGCATTTATTTTTAACCATTGAAGAGTGGGTGAGAATGTTGAGTTATATCTTTAGGAGTCGTGGGCATGAGTGGGGTGATATTAAGTATTCACATCCCCTTGATTATTTGCATGCTCGAACAGTGAGCAAATGATGGCTTAATAATAGAATGCACCCTCGGTAGCGAAGGAGTTAAAAATGGTAGTTAAAAACTAACTTATAGTGATGGAGATAAAAGTGGTCTATGTGGCCACTACCTCCACCATCATGTGCTCACAGCCTTAAAAAGAGAATATAGGATTCACCATGGAAAGAAGGGGGGATTTTTCTAAGAGTAACGGGCAATACCAAAATTCCATTTATCCCTTGAACTACTCACCAACTATCCCCCACCTTCACGAAGGCTTTTATTATCGATGGTAATGGTGGTGTGTACAAGATAGACGATATGGAAGTAACTCCAAAGATAAGGAGAAAGTTTAGACTATGTGAGACACAGAGAGTAATACGGTGCAAGAGACCGCGAGAGTAAGAGATTTTGCAAGCATCCTAAGTGGAAGATCATTGCGGCTCAGGGGAAGTTCTAATATATATACAAAGGATGAACATAAGCAAAAAAAACAAGCCATAAGAGTCTGTCGGGCATCGAAACCTGTAGATCTAATTCTTAGAGGAATTATTGGAAGAAGAGAAGAAATGATAGCTCGTCGAGGAAAGATCATAAACCTCTGAGCTCTATCAAACTTCAATCATGTTACTTTCCTTCTCTTGAAGATAATATTAAATTAGACTGAAACTTTTGCTATGATATTTGGCTAGGTAGTATTCTTATTTGAGGCCAATAGGCTTGTTCATTATTCTGGTATTGACTTAAGGACATAGAGTTTGTTACTCTATGTTTATGCTAAGGTTATAATTTACTTATTTATAATTATAAAAGTTATACCTTTGTTCCATGGTAAGAGACTTCAGTTCTCTTTTCTCTTCCTGCCTATAAAAGGTTGTGTTATATACATTTTCTGTTGCATATAGTGTACGTGGGCCGAAATTCTAGGTTATCTTTGTCTATTGTAAGCAATGAAACTGTCTCTATATACCTTATTTGATATAGATTGTACTTGCAAGCCAAAAGCCAAGAGACTTTAAATTATCATGTGTTGGTAGGTTAGTCAAGAACTTACCAAATCTTAGAATTGATATTAGCCTTTGGAGAACACTTATAAAGTGATATATGATATCATATAGGCAGTCTACATAAATAGTAGATGTCTTTTCATTATTGAAAAGTAATCCAAATCTATTCTTATGTATAGAAAGTTCGAAATAGGGTTATTTATTCCCAAGGAGATTATGGTATAAGTTTTATGCCTTGAAGTCAAAGATCTTGGAATAGTTATTCCTTATATACAAGAATGTTAAACAATTATATTCTTATCATTAAGAATAAATTCTATATTGAGACACCCTATCTTTTACTCATTCAAACAACAATGGCAAGCTATAGAATGATAACACATAATGTTATGATATTGAAATGGCTATAAGATGACAAAGGTATAGATTTACTTATGAGAAACACTTTTCTTCTTGTTATATTATATTACAAACCTAAGTGAATAGGTGATCCAAGAATGTGGAACCCTAGAAAGCCTTTGTTAGTATCTATTGCTTTTGTTATGTTATCTCGAGAGAGAAAGTAAACAAGGCAATGCAAAGATATAGATCTCATAATTTTTGTTCAATAGAACTTATTTTAGTGCTAAGTGCATAGAAGACAAAATTAGCCCTAGGTCAAGGGCATCATTGGAGTGATATATTCCAAGGTTTCATGATTGATAAAGGTTTATGTGATATTTATTTACAAGGATGTTATTTATGAATTCATAACCTAAACTTATGTTGAAAGTCAGTAGACTCAAGTAGACCAAGGGGTAGAAAGTAGATTATTATCTTTTATGATTCAAACCTATTAGGGTTGAAATATTGACTTAGATCAAAAGAATAGATGTGAGATGATAGTATTCTTTAGATTATATATGGGTGAGGATATACCCTGAATATTATGCTTACTCATGTTACGTGAAATGTGATTTCAAGCAATGCCAAGTGGTCTAGGAAAGACTAGTGGTATTTGTTCTAAATGTTTTGTTATACTTATTCTATTACCTTTGGAAAACAAGGATGTTTGATATTTCTATGTATAGGTTAGAGAAGCTAAACTCTAGTATTAAAACAAGGATGATCTAGAAAACCTATAACTCTTATGTTGGATACATGACATTATATATATTGCATGTATAACCTAGATTAAGGATTGGTTCTATGTCAGATTGACTAGAATGGATTATAATACACATAAATTTGTGTCTAGAGTTACTAAATGAAGGGGTAAGTACCCTAACTATGTTTATTTATTCTTACTTGTAAGAAAGGAAATAATTTCCTAGACTATGATGCTTAACCTAGGTAAGGTAACCATCTTAGTTGTTAATGAATCAACTTAAAGTTCTTTAAAGTGTTGATAAGTTTTGGATCTCGAGTATGGCAAATTTGCAATGAGTATCCTTGTATAGAAAGTTAATCTATAAGGTTTATAGAACATAGACAGCGTTTTGAAAACCTCTCGAAGTTGAGAAGATTGAATTAGAGTTGATAAAACTACATAGTCAAACATAGTTGACCAATTCAAATTATAGAATGTGATAGTATCCAAGTCGAGTTGGGGTGGGTGAACATTATGACTACGTTCATTGTGAACATCTATTTATATTGAATCTTTGGCCAAAGTAATGCATATGTCTCTGCGTGCATTGTCGGTTCACCATATCTAGATTGTATAACCTATTGGAATGTGTTGGAGTCCATGACAACACTGAGAGGGGGGTGAATTAGTGTTGTCAAACTTTTTCACTTTTTGCAACTTTTGAATTACAAGACAAAGAGGATAAATAAGACATCAACAATCTATCAAATTCATATGCACATGTATGATGATGAAAAGAGTGAACAGAAACTTATATATAAAACATCTAAAACACACACATAGATACAAATCATGACACGAGAATTTCAGGAGTGGAAAACCCTCTTGGGGTAGAAAAACCACTCAAAATTGCCTCACTGGCTTATTCAAAACCTCACTAGTTACAGTAAGGTCTCACTGACTAAGAAAGCTTCACTAGCTCTACAAAATGTCTCACTGGCACATAAAGCCTCACTGGCAAATTCAACCACCATCAAAATAAACTGCAAGGTTTGCAAGAAATGATTGCCACTCAATCTGATTTGCACCATTATATAACCTGTCTTCTCTTTTGCATATCTCTATTCAATTACAATCTGAATATCAATCTTATTACCAATTTACCTGATACTCAATCAATTGCATATTGTCTTCATAAATTTGTTGCACAAGGAGATCATCATTTCTACATTTTGGTCCTCACACCAACTCTCACATAATCAATGTAGTTGCAACATAATTATATGCAAAATCTAAAAACCTTTTCATATTCCTGTAATTCCATCTTTTCACACAACACCTGCAATAAAATTATAAACAAAAGGACTCTTGGAATTCCTCTCCTCTGCATATTCATCTTCTTCAATTCTCATCTTCTCTGTATAGGACATTTCTTGTGTGAGAAAAATAAAATCTTTCTCATAATTTGATCTTCTTCAATTGACTTTTCATTTTTCTTTTCTCTGCAAATACAAAACTTAGAAAACATTGATATTTATCTTTTGCAAAACTCCTTAATCAATCTGCCCCAATAAAATCTCTCTGCTCAATTGCATGAAGTCCTTTCACCTGCAAAGAAAAATGACCTATTGCTTCTCTTCAATCAAATCATCTGACATTTCTTTTTCCAAGATCTCATAAGAAAAAATGTCTTCAAAAACCATTTTTGTTCTCTGAAAAAAATTTCATAATATATCTTCAATAATAAATCAATCTCGTCATCTTCTCAAAAATATAATCTTCTCACAAAAATGTCTTCCAAAAATAATTTCCAATATAATAGAATGTCTTCAAAAAAAAATTCTAATATAAACCCCTTAAATCCTGAGAGAGAGAGAGTGAGATCAATATGTGTTTCAAATAGAAACAAAGCTTTAAAACATTCCTCAAAATACTCAAAAAATCTCCTAAAAAAAATCTTATAAAATCCATTTTACTTGATGTCATAAAAAGATGACATTTAGAAAGCCATCGAATTAGGAGATAAAAAAGCAAAGCCAATGATGTCTTATTCGCACTCCCCAATACTCATTTAAATATGGTTTTTTGGCGCTCATTGAATATAAAGAAAGACCGATCAAAAACGTAAAGAGACCGGTTGAACATATGATTGATAACCCTTTAAAAGGTCACCTTAAGTGACTTTTACCTGCAACTGTAGGTCAACAAACTATTATAACGTAAAGTGCAAACACTACATGACGGACAAACATGGGCTTAAGGAATAGTAACTTAGGAATTTTTAAGGACTAAGAATAGGTTTAAACTACTCATCATTATGATAAACCTTTGCCATTTCTCTGTTACAAAAACACCTACCAACCTCTATCACTGATAAAGAACCCTGTCTTCAACTCTGCATCACATGAGATGTTTTTGATAAAAATACTAACTTCAATATTATCATTTAACTTATTGCAATGTCATATTATCAAAACTTATTGCAATGTAGTCCTGTGATAAACATGCAAACACCTAATAATTGACACCACATAATGATAAGACTTTTCACCAACATACTGATCACCTCAAGAAGATACATGTTGCCATAAAGAGCATGGTATCATAGAAAGGAGAACAACAAACATCCTTGAAGTCATCAAGAATAAGACATTGTAACAAGAACACCTACAAGCAACTCCACATCTCTGTGAACTAATCATCAACACTACATTACATCAAACCAACTCCATGTATGATCTAACTTTCACTATGATGTACCTGCATCATCAACTCAACAGCTTTTTGACATCAATGACAATCAATCTCCATCAATCTCCCCCTTTGTCATTGATGGCAAAACTACATGATGCATTTTCTCTCTCTCCTCCTTTTTGACATCTGATGACAAAGGCTAATATCTCCCTGTTGGCAAGAGACACTGTGTGGCTTCATGAGTGTTGTCATTGATGGCAACAAAGTCCATCCCACACATCTGCAGGACATGGTATGTCTATACCGGAAGTCAGATTGAAGAGTATCTTGGTCCGCTGAGCAAAAACAGAGCATGCAGCAAGGTCTGACAATCAGGTCCGAATCTCTCAGAGGAAGTATCACAGTAAAGTGCAGACTTGGGGAAGTCAAGAGGAGTATCATGACTGATACGTTCCATGGATTGAGCCTCCGGTGATGAAAGAGTAAAGAGATATGAGCACCTAAGTATTGGGTTCCTATTTGGCAGAGTAGACTGAGGAAGACCTGACCGGCAGGGCATCAGATCTTAATCTGGATGAGATATTGATGGTGATCAAGTTTCTTGAGGTATCATTCATGATTGGCCGACATGATTGATGACTTCTATAAGCATCTCTTTGATACGCATCACTTAGTAAGCAAGGATTCAGCCAATAGACCAGAGTTTGGGAAAATATTGAGTATTCCGGATGCCGACTAGAAAGATGTTGAAATCCTTTGTACGGATATATATACCAGATGGATTTCAATGAGAAGGTGTGCATGGTGTGTTGTGTAGTGCGAAGAAGAGCAGAGAACACTGTGGAAACAAAGATAGAGGTCCAGTATGTGACAGAACAGCAGCACTAAGGCAGAGGAAGAATGAAGTGCAATAAATCAGTATATTGAGCTTAACTAGAACTGAACCTAAGCATATGTGGATGCTTCTCATCAGTTCAAGTATCTAGTTTCCTTCTATAAACTATTGTAGGCAGTGAGCCTCTAGTGAGTAGTGTGCTCAGGTACTGAGCCCTAATTGGCAAGTGCCATTTTGTACTACCTTATTCTTTTAATAGAGAATACAATCTTGGGTTAATCACCCCGTGGTTTTTTCCCTTAACAGGGTTTTCCACATCAAAAATATTGTGTCATGTGTGGTGAGTTTATTTCTGCTTCCATTGTTATGTATGCTAATATGATTTGATATTGCTGTAATTGTTAAAGAAGAAAAGAAAGCCAAATTATTAAGATAATTGATTCACCCCCCCTCTCAGTTATCAACAATTGGTATTAGAGCCAAGTTCCTTCTAACAGAGCCTAACAACTTGAGGAAGATCTGGGATTCTCAATGGATATGTATGGTATGAGGGAACAACTTCAGTCTGCCCTAGATGATCTTGATCAATCTCACTCTGAAGTCAATGACCTGAGGGAGAGACTCAAACAAGCTAATGATTTCATAAATGAACTCAAAGAAAAACTGAGTATCTCAATGAAAAAAAGAAAGGAACTTCTTCAACAATTAGCAAGTCAAAATGAAGCCAATGATACTAATGAAGATCTGAATGAAAAAACCAAGTTATGTGAAAAGTTATCAAAAAGGTCATTATGGTAAGACATGAAATGGAATCGAGAGTTATGAAATTCACCCAAGAAATTGAAGAGAAACGAAAAAGTGAAGATAATCTAAAACAATCTCTCAAGGAGAAGTCAGAAGACTGCCACAAAATGGATAGAATAATCAGGCATCTGGAATCTGATCTTGAAGAAGCTAGAGACAATGAAGAACAACTTGAGAATCAGATACACTCTTAAAAGGGATCTTCAAATAGCAAATGAATACAAAGAGAAATTCAAGATAAGCTCTGCTCAACTTGAAGTTCTTCTTGAAAGCCAAAAGAGGGTAGATGACAAGCAAGGCTTGGGGTATGAGAAAGGGGAAAGCTCTGGATCCAGTTAGAAAAATTCTAGATCAAGAAATCCAAGGAATGGGCCTAGAAGACCTCCAGTAAGGCAACCAAATGCTCAAAGATATCCATCCTTCAATGGATACTGCCATAATTGCAATAACTTTGGTCATAAAGCAAATCAATG
Organism: Cunninghamia lanceolata; assembly: GCA_027924645.1. Classification (NCBI taxonomy): domain Eukaryota; kingdom Viridiplantae; phylum Streptophyta; class Pinopsida; order Cupressales; family Cupressaceae; genus Cunninghamia; species Cunninghamia lanceolata. The sequence goes on from BSBN01000007.1 coordinate 2,914,292, forward strand.
TAGAAGAAGAATGAATCAGAATAACTCATCCTTCTCCGGACAATGTTTTAACTGCAAAAGGTATGGTCACAAATCTCAAGAATGTAGAAATTTGCAAATGAACAATTCATTCAATGGTAGATGCTTTGCATGCAATAGAATGAGACATATGGCTAATCAATGTAGATCAAGAGGATATTAGTCAAATCTGCAAAGAAATGTTGTTTGCTACAATTGCAATAGATCCGGTCATACTGCCAAATTATGCAGAAGTAAGAATCAAGATAAAAGGGGTCCAGCGCATCATAATCAAAATCAAGACAAAGGAAAAGGAAAAGTGAATGCGGATGAAATTCAAAGGGAGATGAACAAGATTTGGGTAAAGATAAGTACAGAAAATGTTGGGGATGGATCCGCACTAGAATCTAGTGCTGATATTCCTTCCGAAAACTAAATAAGATGAGCTCTGGCTCAAGGGGAGTCACAAAAGAAAACAAGTTCCCCCAGCCAGTCAATTGGTGCTTGAAATTGGCACATGGAAAGTTGTGGATTAAAGGGTTCTCAGAGAAACATCTAAATAAGTCTTGGTAAAGATATGGAAGATCCGTAAGAAATTTAGAAGAGGTTAATCTACCAAGATTGATCCGGTTCAACAGTCATCTAGTAAGAACAAGATTTTCACAGTTAGATCCGGTATGATTCAAATTAAGGTATCTTGATCTGCGGATAAATGGAATGATTGGAGAAAGGTAGATAGATTGCTAATATTCACCAAGAATAACTCTAAGTGCATCTTAGTGATCCGGAAAGATCTCTCTCAGAAACAAGGAAAACAAGGCAACCAAAATAACCTAAGTTGTGCATTTGTATAGAAATAAAAGGGTTCTTTTGTTCATCATTTGTACATTTGCATTTGAGAAAAAGAGAAAAGGAGCTCTGCAACAAAATTGTCTCAAGCCCCTCAAAGATCAACCGCAGAAGTCAATTCTTCCAGCAATCCAATCCGGCTCACATCGCGAACCCTAGAAGCGTAAAAGGTATTTTCTGCTCTTGAAAACCTCTCTCTGAATCTTTTGAAAGATGGCTACTCTAAATGTTGTGAAGATCACTGATAGGCCACGTCCTAAATTCAATAAACATCCCTACAAATCCCTAGAAGTTGATCCCCTAGGCGCCTTTTCAAGCATTCCACATGGGGTTTTGCACGTAGAAGATGTTAGGGCATATATTCATGCAAACATTGAGGAATTTGGGGAATCCAAGTTAATGGATATCTATCACAATCAATTAATAGATGATTCTTTTGAACTCAAACCTCAGTACAAGGCTATCTAGGATAAGAATTTTGGACAGTGCATCCATTTCCCCTGTTTTGCAAAAGATGAATGGGTCCGGTATGTTCTAAGTAGAATGCATGACAACTTTATGTGGTTAATGAGGCCATTCAAGATAACCAAGGATGTCATTAGGGCAGTTACTGGATTGCACTCATCCGGTGGGTTACCTTCTCTCAAATCCATCAAGAATCAGATAGTGAGTGAGGCAACAAGATCAAAATTTGACAAGAGAGCAATGACAATTGAAGATATCACTGATCTGGATATCAAGTTTGCATCCATGATAATTGGCTATAAGATATATCACTCCAACAGGGAGAATTCTGTATTCGGATCTGCAATCTATGCTGCCTATCAGATGTTAAGGGAGAATGCAGATTATGATCTTTGTGAGCTTCTTCTAAGCCAACTATTGGAAAACCTACAAAAGATCAAGAAGGATAAGAAGAACTCATTCAAGTATGGTGGGCTAATACTGTGTTTGTTCTGTTACTTTATGAATGAGCTTCCCAGATCCAGTGGTTGGATATGGCAAAATGACAGACCAATAGCCATACAAATCAAAGATTATTTGCATGGAATTGGTGATGCTAAGGCACAGAATACAGCACTCTAAGGCTACATCAAGAATTTTCAAAATATGATGCAAGCCAGAGAGAGAATCCCCCAATCTCTAGTTGAAAAGTATAAGGATACAATATGCTTTATGGTAGAAACTGATCAATGCCTAATGGAGGCAGTGGAGCCAAGGATAGTTTGGATCATGCCAATGGGGTATGAGGCTGATGAGAAAATCCTAGAACTACATATCCAACATCTGCTGAGTCAGCCCAAGGACCCTAAGGCAGAAAGGTTTGGAACCTACCAAGAGCTAAGTGTAAAAGTTCATGTTGAACTAAGACAACCTGAGATTAAAAGAAAAGTGAGAAGGGAAGTAGAAGAATTCACCAAGAGGCATGGAATATCAAAGGAGGCAATTGATGCCAACAGAGAAAAGATGGAAAGGGTAGAGAAAGAAAGGCAAGAAACTGAAAAAGAAAGTGCTCCGGTGCAAGCCCCCTCCCAGACCAGATCCTCCAAGAGCTCTGCACCTGCCACCTCTAAAAGCCAAAAGACAACAAAACCGGAAGCCCAAACATCTGGAAAGGGAGAGAAGAGAACAAAGAAAAAGTCAACAAGATCCTATACAAGTTAGAAGGATGATGAAGAAACTGAAATCGATGAGGAAGTCAAGAAAATGAAGAAGAAGAAGAAAACATTCGGTGAACCCTCTACCGGTCAAGGCAAAGAAGAGAAGGCAGAGGAATTTGTTGAAAAGCCTACTCTCTGCATTGATGATATCATCAAATCAGTCACTATGGATGGGAACCTAAAACCAATGACTGAATTTTATGATAATTATAGTGAAGCTGATCAGAAGATCCTACAAGATGCTACAGTCAGGTATCTTAATATTTATAACAAAGCATTCATTGAAATCATATCCCTGATTCCCAAAAGTTTAGAAAAAGAACTTGAAATGAGAAAGAAAAATGCCATGGCAAAAGACTTAGAAATCTAGGAACAGATTGCTATCCAACTCTATCCTTCCATCACTCCTCAACAAAAGAACATGATCTTCAACGATTGCAAGGATGAGTTCCAGAGCAAAGCCAGAATGAATAAGCTTATGCTTGGAGAGACTGATCAAGTGGCTAAAGAAACAGAAGATATCCTCTGGAATGCTTTTAAAAGATTCAATCTTCCTATCATAGATGACTTAGGTGATGAACCCTCTACCATGGATGACAAAGGAGAATCTACTGAGATAATTGCAGAAGAGACAAAGGAGACAAGTGAAGAGAAAGCTAAGGACTTAGATTCCTCTGTTCTGGAAGAGGAAGTTCATGGAGAAGTAGACACCTCTCTTCCGAATCCCCTTGCAGACTCTAGAATTGAAGGAAAAGAAAGAAAAGAAGAGTGCACCAATCAAGGAGAAGAAGTAAAGAGAAGATAAGAAGGTCAAATAGAAAAGACCACAAGTGATAGTGTTGAGGCTGCAGAAGGGAAGAAAATTCTGTCTCTAGCACGAGACACAGTAGAAGCAGTCAAAGACTTCTTGACAAAAGAAATGATGGAATTAGATGAATTGGAGCTACTTCAAGGACCATTCAATTTTGATTCCCTCTCTCTGGTCTAGACAATGAAGGTGGCATCTTTTGCTCAAGCCAAAGCAAAAGAAAAGCTTCTAAAGTCTCACATGGAAGACTGTGAGCTAATAGAGATTGCATCCGGTGTGCTAGAGAAAATCATGCCATCCTTCCAAAAGGATTCTTCGACCTCCACATCCGGTAATCTAAAGTCTCTTGTAAATTCTATTAATACACATTTTGATTCCTTAGAGAAGTCAGCTGAAGCAAAGATCCAGAAGGAGTTTTTGGATAAGAGATTCTCCGAAGTTCAAGGGCTAATAACAAATGATAGGAGAAATCTGGATATTGGAATAGAGAGCCTAGAGAATGCTCTTAAAGATGGTGGAGATCTATACAAATTTTGTCTATCTAGGTCCACCGTAACAGCAGACATCACCAAGAAGGTGGAAGAACAAGAGAGCAAACTATCAAGTTTATCTCAAAATTTTGATCCTCTCACCTCTTCCTTAATAAATCAAGAGTGTCAGACTATTGCAGTCATAAATGAAATAAAGAAGCTTAAGAAGGAGAAGAAAAATAGAATAAGCAAGTTAAGTGAACTTAGAGGGATAATTATCCCTAAATTAGAGGCCATGCATGAGGCCCTAACTGATGCTTAGACCACAGCCCAGACCAGTGATCTGACAGATCTAAAGAGGGTAGAGGCTTTTGCATTCCTATTGAGTGGTCACATCTCAATTTTGGACAGGATGAAGCAGAGTTGGGCAACAAAATTTATCCAATTGAAGACAACTTTTCAAATATACTTTTGTATATGTAAGTATAACATGTATATATACTTATGTGGCTAAGCATAGTTGGATTTTTGGGAATTTTGGTGTGTGGATTCTACCCTTTGCCATTGATGTCAAAGGGGGAGTGAGTAGCAGTGAAAAATGTGGAATCTAGCTAAGGGGGAGCTCCAATAAAATGTACATTAGAACAGAGCATCAACCAAGGGGGAGTGTAGTGTGACACTTAAGTCATTTTTCACTAAGTGTTGCCATCAATGCCAAACGGGGAGATTGTTGGCAAGAGACACTATGTGGCTTCATGATTGTTGTCATTGATGGCAACAAAGTCCATCCCACACATCTGCAAGACATGGTATGTCTATACCGGAAGTCAGATTGAAGAGTATCTTGGTTTAGTGAGCAAGAACAGAGCATGCAGCAAGGTCTGAGAATCAGGTCCAGATCTCTCAGAGGAAGTATCTTAGTAAAGTGCGGACTTGGGGAAGTCAAGAGGAGTACCATGACTAATACATTCCATGGATTGAGCCTCCAATGATGAAATAATAAAGAGATATGAGCACCTAAGTATTGGGTTCCTGTTTGGCAGAGTAGAGTGAGGAAGACCTGACCGACAGGGCATCAAATCTTAATCTAGATGAGATATTGATGGTGATCAAGTTTCTTGAGGTATCATTCATGATTGGTTGACATGATTGATGACTTCTATAAGCATCTCTTTGATACGCATCACTTGGTAAGCAAGGATTCAGCCGACAGACTAGAGTTTGGGAAAATATTGAGTATTCCGAATGCCGACTAGAAAGATGTTGAAATCCTTTGTGCAGATATATATACCAGATGGATTTCGATGAGAAGGTGTGCATGGTGTGTTGTGTAGTGTGAAGAAGAGCAGAGAACACTGTGGAAACAAAGATAGAGGTCCGGTATGTGACAGAACAGCAGCACTAAGGCAGAGGAAGAATGAAGTGCAATAAATTAGTATATTGAGCTTAACTAGAACTGAACCTAAGCATATGTGGATGCTTCTCATCAGTTCAAGTATCTAGTTTCCTTCTATAAACTATTGTAGGCAGTGAGCCTCTAGTGAGCAGTGTGCTCAGGTACTGAGCCCTAATTGGCAAGTGCCATTTTGTACTACCTTATTCTTTTAACAGAGAATACAATCTTGGGTTAATCACCCCGTGGTTTTTTCCCTTAACAGGGTTTTCCACATCAAAAATATTGTGTCATGTGTGTTGAGTTTATTTCTGCTTCCATTGTTATGTATGCTGATATGATTTGATATTGCTCTAATTGTTAAAGAAGAAAAGAAAGCCAAATTATTAAGATAACTAATTCACCCCCCCACCTCTCAGTTATCAACACTCCCCCTGAAAGCAACTCTTTAACTTGAGGGAAACACATATCTGAAGACATATATCCTGAAGCACAAAACCTAAGAGCAACATTATGTGAGACACAACAAACAAAGCATCAAACCACTATGATAAACTACCCATAGACTGAATCATTATCAACTAGTACTTGAACATTATCATTATCATCTGCCATTACTAATCCAAGACCTTTACTTGCCTTTACTTGAACATTATCATTATCATCTACCATTACTTATCATTATTATTTGCATGACTATCTAGTCCACCATCTTCTTTTAACACCATCTCCAATCCACCTATATCACTAACATCACTGAAAATCAACATCATCATGAACTTCATTTCAACTATTATGAGACAAGCATGATAAACAAGATCATCATATTGATAAGTATCAAATGATCTTCTCCTGAAACTTCTTGGGGATAATTGATAGGACATGGACAACTCCCCCTTACTCCATGCTATCTGTTATGCAACTGATGATGTGACTTGTGCAAGATGCACAAGTTTAGAATCTCTCTTCTCTTTGCTCTATTTTAGTCTCCACACTTTCACTTCTTTCTTCTGTTCGTATTTTTTCTTCCAAACCTTTTTCTTTTTCCAACTTATCAAACCAGGTGATACTGTTGTTTCATACACTCTGCAACTATAAGCCTTGTGACCAAGAGAATTACACTTGAAACATACAACATTAGTATTCCTTATTAATGCAAATTGATTTCTTCTGCAATTGACTGCTTTGTGTCCAAATTGATTACAGGTATAACAATAACCATTAAATGAATAATTATACCTGTACATATATGCTTGTCTTACTGGAGCAGCCCTTCTTGAATTTCTCTTTTGATTGTTCATTTTACCTTCAAAAGAAGTTAGATCAATTTTTCTTCTAGGAGTCTCTCTAGCTTTGGAACACTCTCCTTCATAACCAAGTCCAGTAGTGTCTCTATGTTGTTTTTGTTTACTCAGCATCTCATGTAACTTGCTTGTGCTCTCTTCAAACTCCTGATACTTCTTAGATAAAACTTTGAGACCTTCATAATCTTTTCTTAGATTGATAATTTCAGCCTCTAATTTCAGATTCTCAATCCTTTTAACCTCAAAGTCAGATTTTAATAGATCAGCTATCCTCTTAGCTTCCTCAATTTTAGTCTTTAGTCTGATAATCAATTTGCCTGAATCATCAATATATGTCCTTAAACTCACAATCTGACATCTGGCCTCTTCAAGATCTAAAGATACACTTTCAAGGTCTGAAAGTGCATTGTCTTTGGATTCTCTTTCTTGTTGTAGCTGCAAATTTAATTTTTGATTCTCCTTTTTATATTTCTTGAGTTCACTCAGAGCACATAAGAATTCTCCTTCAACTTCAACCTCACAATCTTGTTCATCATATTCCTAATCATTATCACTTATAATATTAGCTTCTTGTGAAACTGATTGTATATCAATTGATTGTATAACAGTATCTAAATTTGATACAGACTGCACCTTCTCATCAGAATGAGACTTGACATTTCTCATGTTCTTAAATTTCTTTTGCACTTACCCATGGTACTCCACTAACAGGACCTACCCGAGCCTATTAGACTTCAAAAAGGGAACCTATGCTCTGATACCACTTGTTGGAGTCCACGACAACACTGAGAGGGGGGGTGAATCAGTGTTGTCAAACTTTTTCACTTTTTGCAACTTTTGAATTACAAGACAAAGAGGATAAATAAGACATCAACAATCTATCAAATTCATATGCACATGTATGATGATGAAAAGAGTGAACAAAAACTTATATGTAAAAAATCTAAAACACACACATAGATACAAATCATGACATGGGAATTTCAGGAGTGGAAAACCCTCTTGGGGTAGAAAAACCACTCAAAATAGCCTCACTGGCTTATTCAAAACCTCACTGGTTACAACAAGGTCTCACTGAACAAGAAAGCTTCACTAGCTTTACAAAATGCCTCACTGGCAAATTCAACCACCATCAAAATAATCTGTAAGGTGTGCAAGAAATGATTGCCACTCAATCTGATTTGCACCATTACATAACGTGTCTTCTCTTTTGCATATCTCTTTTCAATTACAATATGAATATCAATCTTATTACCAATTTACCTGATACTCAATCAATTGCATATTGTCTTCATAAATTTGTTGCACAAGGAGATCATCATTTCTGCATTTTGGTCCTCATACCAACTCTCACATAATCAATGTAGTTGCAACATAATTATATGCAAAATCTAAAAACATTTTCATATTCCTACAATTCCATCTTTTCACACAACACCTGCAATAAAATTATAAACAAAAGGACTCTTGGAATTCCTCTCCTCTACATATTCATCTTCTTCAATTCTCATCTTCTCTATATAGGACATTTCTTGTGTGAGAAAAATAAAATCTTTCTCATAATTTGATCTTCTTCAATTAACTTTTCATTTTTCTTTTCTCTGCAAATACAAAAGTTAGAAAACATAGGCATTTATCTTTTGCAAAACTCCTTAATCAATCTGCCCCCCCAATAAAATCTCTCTGCTCATTTGTATTAAGTCCTTTCACTTGCAAAGAAAAATGACCTATTGCTTCTCTTCAATCAAATCATCTAACATTTCTTTTTCCAAGATCTCATAAGAAAAAATGTCTTCGACAACCATTTTTGTTCTCCAAAAATAATTTCATAATATATCTTCAATAATAAATCAATCTCATCATCTTCTCAAAAATATAATCTTCTCAAAATGTCTTCCAAAAATAATTTCCAATATAATAGAATGTCTTCAAAAAAAACTTTCTAATATAAACCCCTCGACTCCTGAGAGAGAGAGAGAGAGATCAATATGTGTTTCAAATAGAAACAAAGCTTTAAAAAATTCCTCAAAGTACTCAAAAAATCTCCTTAAAAAAATCTTATAAAATCCATTTTACTTGATGTCATAAAAAGATGACATTTAGAAAGCCATCGAATTAGGAGATAAAAAAGCAAAGCCAATGATGTCTTATTCACACTCCCCAATACTCATTTAAATGTGGCTTTTTGGCGCTCATTGAATATAAAGGAAGACTGATCAAAAAAGTAAAGAGGTCGGTTGAACATATGATTGATAACCCTTTAAAAGGTCACCTTAAGTGACTTTTACCTACAACTATAGGTCAACAAACTATTATAACATAAATTGCAAACACTACATGACGGGCAAACATGGGCTTAAGGAATAGTAACTTAGGAATTTTTAAGGACTAAGAATAGGTTTAAACTACTCATCATTTTGATAAACCTTTGCCATTTCTCTATTACAAATACACTTGCCAACCTCTATCATTGATTAAGAACCCTATCTTCAACTCTGCATCACATGAGATGTTTTTGATAAAAATACTAACTTCAATATTACCAAAACTTATTGCAATGTCATATTATCAAAACTTATTGCAATGTAGTCCTGTGATAAACATGCAAACACCTGATATATGACACCACATAATGATAAGACTTTTCACCAACATCCTGATCACCTCAAGCAGATACATGTTGCCATAAAGAGCATGGTATCATAGAAAGGAGAACAACAAACATCCTTGAAGTCATCAAGAATAAGATATTGTAACAAGAACACCTGCAAGCAACTCCACATCTCTGTGACCTGATCATCAACACTACATTACATCAAACCAACTCCATGTATGATCTAACTTTCACTATGATGTACCTGCATCATCAACTCAACACATTTTTGACATCAATGAAAATCAATCTCCATCAGAATGATCATACTAGCTAGAGGGTATCTAGGGGATTGTATGATTGATAGTGTTATGTAGGATACAACACTAGTACTCGGATGACAAATCACCTTTGGTCTATACTCTTCGTGAAGGGTAAGGCCACTTCCAATTCGAAGATGTGTGGAAGACTGTCGCTTTGTGGTTGGAGGAAAAGCACTGGGAAGATGCTCTCTCTCTAGTAGAAGACATGTTGAGGCTTGCGATATGGATGTCAGATTTCTAGATGCAGTATAGCTTTGTGAGTTGTGTTTATTAAGACTATGTAAAACATTATCTATTGCAAATATTTGTAATTGTAAAGACAAAATGTCTTCATTACATATTATATCATGTCGTTTATTTCAGAAAAGAAATTATGTAAATTGTTGAATCTTGATTTAAGGAAAGAAAATTTTGCTATTTTTTTTACCTTGTATGTTTTATCTCATGGTAAATATTTGATTTTAGTCTTGTTGAAGTTTTGGGATGTTACATTATTCGAATTATTATTTTAAGATATCTTTAGAAAGATTCTTTAAATGCTTATTAATATTGTTTGAGTTAATGGATTTTATTTTGGCTGCATGCAATGGAGTGGTAGTTTTATGAGGGAATCTTGGGAAAATGATTTCTTTTTCAAGTTGGTAGGCTAATTTTACAAGATGTGAGAGAAAGTGGGAAAGTGGGTATTATTGGAATTTATTGTATTTTCTATGTGGATTTGAACACATGATCTCAAAGATGCTCTATAGAAAAATATGAATCTAAAAATCTTTCTTGTGGGGTGCATTTGAAGGGGGAAGAGATTTAGGGGAAAATAAAAGCTAGGAGTAGAAAAATACATATTTCTCGACCTTGTAGATTTTGTTGCTTGATTGTTATTAGAGGCATTCACATTGGGAAGGGCTTTTGCTGTGGGTTGTCTTGGAAGTCTTCATCAAAACACTTAGGTAGGTTTTTGCTAAATCTAAATTATATTTTTGTATGTCAAATTTATTTCTTGGGCTCTTCCATTGAATACTCTAGTCAACCAATGAAAATGAATACCATGTTGATGCAATTGCTTGAATAATTTTATAAGCCGAACGCTGCAATTTCAAGATGTTGGCTAGGTTGAGGAATTCAGTTTTATGCCCACTAATTGCATTTGCTTAGATGATTCCAAAGCCTAATCGACAGACCACATGCCTTATCATTGTTTCCACTTTTTCTATAATTTGCATGTTTACCATGGCACTTGCATCTACCATCGGATAATTAAATTCCTCTTTTCATTATGCTTCGATGGATGTCCTTTATTTGTTTCTGCAATCTACTCTATGCATAGTGCAAGATTTTGTTTCAGATTACTTCATTCAACATCACTGTGTGCATTAATATAGTGCAAGCCTATTTTTTTTATCAGATTGCTTCTTTAAAATCTTCAATCCTATGATAAAGTGTAGGTATATTTTTTAGATTTCTTTGCTTAGCCTCGCCAGTAATCTCCACAAGATTTGTGTCTCTATAAATAAATGATGGAAATGGATCACTTCTCTCTCAACAATTTCTCTTGTGTTTATCTTGGGTTTTAGAGCAGGGTAAGTGCATGGAAATGGGGGACCAAAAGGGGGTCAAAAGTGGCCACTTTTTTCTGAAATAAAAAAACAAAACTTGATCTTGCAGGAGAAATTGAAGATAGCCACACTCAAAATTAGAAGATGTGATAAGAACAAGTTTTGTAGTGCTCTAAGTCTAGTTTCAAAACTACTATTTTTTTCTAAAAATGGAGGAGATTAAGAGGTTCAAATAGGGGGAGCACACAAAGTGCTCCTATTTTTGTTAGAAAAATATAACATAGTGTTTGGTGTGCTCCCCCTAAAATGTCAACTTTTTTTAAGTATTGGACAAATTGCAACAGTGGAAAATTAGCTAACATCATGTAGTTTATGCCTATCTTTTCTATTAATTTTTTTATGAATATATGTTTATGAATTTTCAAAGTGGACACATCTCATGAAAAATGAAAATTTGAGCATGCTCCCCCATATTTTTTTCAAACTAATCAAAAATCAAATATTTTTTTCAATGTGTATAGATTTGAGTCTGGAATCTAAAAATGTAATTTGTTTCAAATTTTGATAAATGTGTAAAAAATGACACCAGAAATAATAGACATAGGTTTTCTAAAAAAAAGGAACACATTACCAAAAGAACTTGAATATGGAAACCTTAATGTTATCATATTTTTGAAAAAAATACATGGTTAGAAAGCTAATAAAAAAATTGAAGTCATCCTGGCATATTCTCGTATTGACATTGAAAAACGTGTAAACCATAAGGGGAGCATGCACGATATTTGGTTGAATTTTTGAACTTTTGTTAAAAACATGTCCTTGATGTCCAAAAGGTACTTCCAACCCTTTGGGTTGGATGTCCAAGGAAAATCCAACCCTTAGGGTTGGAATTTCCCAAATCAGGTAAAAACAGAAGTGCATTATAACGTGAGCACGTTATAAAGTAGTTAAAATGAATTTTATGCATCTCTCTCTCTCTCTCTCTCTCTCTCTCTCTCTCTCTCTCTCTCTCTCTCTCTCCATTTGACTTATTTTTCCACCTCCTCCCCTCACTTTTTCACCTGTTAACCCTAGCTTTCCTAGTTTTCCTTTAGATCCCACCAATTTTTCCCTATTTTAATATTTTCTACCTCTCCTCTTATCATTCTTCCCATCTAATTAACTTTCGTTTTATCTTGTTTCCATTTCATTCTCCCAATTTATATCCTCATCCCTCTTTGCATGTCCTAGTTTTCTTATTTCCATTTCCTTTGTTGATCAGAGAGAGAGAGAGAGAGTTGCTTAGGTTTGGGGTTTTGGGTTAGGGTTTGGGGTTTAGAGAGAGGGAGAGAGAGGACAGATAGGGAGAGATAGAGTAGACAAAGGGGAGAGATAGTGAGATAGAGATTGAGGGAGATGTCCAAAGACATAGGGAGAGAGATTGAGAGGTAGAGGGATGATAGAGATAGGGGACAGGGGGGAGATAGGGAGATATAGGTTTATAGTTTCTTGGGTTTAGGGTTTAGGGTTTAGGGTTAGGGGAATTGTTTAGGGTTTAGGGTTTAGGGGTTAGGGTTTAGAGGTTAAGGGTTAGAGTTAAGGAGTTTAGGGTTTAGAGAGAGAGGATTGATAGGGAGAGATAGAGGAGACAGAGGGGAGAGATAGGGAGATAGAGAGTGAGGGAGATGTCCAGAGATATAGGGAGAGACATTGAGAGGTAGAGGGATGATATAGATAGGGAAACAGAGGTTTAAAGTTTCTCAAGTTTAGGGTTTAGGGGTATTATTTAGGGTTTCTCAGGTTTAGGGTTTAGGGTTTAGGGGTTAGAGTTTAGGGATTTAGGGTTTATAGAGAGAGGGAGAGGACTAATAGGGAGAGATAGAGGAGACATAGGGGAGAGATAGAGAGATAGAGAGTGAGAGAGATGTCCAGAGACATAGGGAGAGAGATTAAGAGGTAGAGGGATGATAGAGATAGGGAGATAGAGGTTTAGGGTTGCTCGGGTTTAGGGGTTTATGGTTTATAGAGAGAGAAAGAGGACTGATAGGGAGAGATAGAGGAGATAGAGGGGAAAGATAGGGAGATAGAGAGTGAGGGAGATATCCAGAGACATAGGGAGAGAGATTGAGAGGTAGAGGGATGATAGGGATAGGGAGATAGGGGAGAGATAGGGAGGTAGAGGTTTAGGGTTGCTTAGTTTTAGGGTTTAGGGTTTAGGGGTTAGGCGTTAGGGTTTAGGGACATTATTTAGGGTTTAGGGGTTAGAGGTTAGAAGTTAGGGTTTAGGGTTTAAGGGCATTATTTAGGGATTAGGGGTTTAGGTTTACTCAGGTTTAGGATTTAGGGTTTAAGGGTTAGGGGTTAGGGGTTTAGGGGTTTAGGGTTTAGATAAAGAGAGAGGACTGATAAGGAGAGATAGAGGAGATAGAGAGGAGAGATAGAGGAGATAGAGCGAAGAGATAGGGAGATAGAGAGTGAGGGAGATGTCCAAAGACATAAGGAGAGAGATTGAGAGGTAGAGGAATGATAGAGATAGGGAGATAGAGGTTTAGGGTTGATTAGGTTTATGGTTTAGGGGTTAGGGTTTAGAGGCATTATTTAGGGTTTAGGGTTTAGGGTTTAGGGGTTTAGGGGTTAAGGGTTAGTGTTTAGGGTTTAGGGGCATTATTTAGGGTTTAGGGTTTAAGGTTTATAGAGAGAGAGGATAGATAGGGAGAGATAGGGGAGACAGAGGGGAAAGAGAGGGAGATGTCCAGAGACATAGGGAGAGAGATTGAGAAATAGAGGGATGATAGAGATAGGGAGATATGGGAGAGATAGGGAGATAGAGGTTTATGGTTTCTCAGGTTTAGGGTTTAGGTGTTAGGGGTTAGGGTTTAGGGGCATTATTTAGGGTTTAGGGTTGCTCGGGTTTAGGGGTTAGGGGTTAGTGTTTAGGGTTTAGAGGCATTATTTAGGGTTTAGGTGTTTAGGGTTGCTTGGGTTTAGGGTTTAGGGGTTTAGGGTTTTGAGAGTGAGAGGAATGATAGGGATAGATAGAGGACAAAGAGGGGAGAGAAAGGGAGATAGAGAGTGAGGGAGATGTCTAGATAGATAGGGAGAGAGACTGAGAGGTAGATGGATGATGGAGATAGGGAGATAGGGAAGAGATGGGGAGATAGAGGTTTAGGGTTGCTCGGGTTTAGGGTTTAGGGTTGTGTCATGTCCCCTTTCTAATAAATCTACTTTGGTGAGATTATTATCCCATTCCTATTTTCCCATGGGCTAATGTAAATCAAAAGGGAAAATATTTTATTTAATATTTTAATTGTAATACCTCAAATTAATGATTTATTATTTTCGAGAGCAATTTTAAATATTAAATATTTTTATTTAATTGCACAAGTGTGGGCATGGGGTTTAATGATGTGTAATCATAACTCCCAAGAGTGAATTTAGAAGATTTTATGACAGTTATGATAAGATTCTATGACAACATCTATGACATGTTGTCATAGCGGGAGTTATTGCCTATTTTTAGCTAGAAATCAAGTGGAGTTTATGAAAAGTCTTTATGGGACCTATTTTGGAGGGAAATTGGTGAGAATAATATTATTTTATTTATTTTTCCAAGAGGGGGTCATTTGGGTTTGCCCCTCTATATATTTGCAGGCAAAAACACATTTCAAGCATCTCATTTTATCATACAAAAACTCTATCAAAATTTGTCTGGACATTTGTGTTCAACAAATAATCTTTTGTGGATGAAAACCCATTGAAGATTGGTGATAAGTGGACGAAAACCCGTTGGTTGCAGGTATCAAAGGATGAAACCCCTTTGGTACATGAGGGTAATCTCATACAGAGGCTGCATTGGAGCTTCACATAGTTGCAAGATTTCAGCTTGTTCAATTTGTGTGTTTTATAGGATTACGAAGGAAGATTGTGAGACTTATTGTAGAGTTTTGGAGTTGCATGTTTCTATGTGTTGTGTTGTTGTACAACACCATATTTTTTGTTCATTTTATCTATCTTGGATAGCTCTAGGTGTTGGAGACTTCATATTTCAGTTTGGAGCAAAATATTTAAGATTTGTTGTGAAATTTGCAGGTTTTAGAGTGTGTAGTTTGAGCAGTTTTCAATGTGGTGTTTCCATAATTAGTTAATTTTGTTTCTACTGTTGTTTTGACTTTAAATCAGTCCCATTTCATTTTACTTTCATCAAAAAATCAATTAATAGAAGCTTGGGCTCGTTCATTATCATTTATGTGTTTCCGAGTGAAATCGGGTGTAGTGAAATTGTTAGTTTTGCATGCAAATTTGTGTCTATGATTAAATCTGGAAAATTTATGATATGCAATATCATGAGTCCATACCATTACTGATATTTGAAGATAATTATCAGTATTTTATGTTTAAAGAAGTTTCCCTTTGCATTTGTGTTAAAATTGTCAATTCAGGGATCAATCTATGTAGGGGAAAATTGGGTGTTTTGAAAGTTAATTGAAAAATTATTTTCAAATTTGATTTTTGGATGCAAACATTTATTTGGGACATTTGGGAAGATATTTGGGAGCATTTGAATGTGGTTAGAAGTACATTTCAGCAACATGATCATTCTTCCAAAGTATCTATAGAGGAGATTGACATCACCTATGTGGATCAAATTATAATGAGAAAGAATAGGTTGATTTTTTTGAAGGGTCTCAGAAGTATACATATATGGGTGAATGGATTTCCTATCATTATGTGGTCGATCATAGCCTCCACCTTGCAAACATTGCTTATTTTGATGTTTCCTAACCTTGAATGGATAATTGCATACATGCATACTTGTACAGAGGATGATTGACATGCATTCTATGATGTGTTTTCAGCCTACATACAAGTTGATTTATGCCATGAGGGATTCTCAGGGAGGAGATTTGAGGAGGAATCCCAAAATAACTATATTGGAAGGCATGATCATGAAAATGATTCCTTACTAGTTACTAATGATGAATTTCAGATTATCCAAATTTTCAGATAAAAAATTTATACAAGAAAAATCAAATTGGACATACAAGAACATAAGAAGAATGGTGCAAAGAGTTATATGGTTCAAAGATTGCAGCCTATGGGTCAAGTCATGAGTACTCAAGGCATACGGGAAGTTGCAGCACGAGAAGCATTGAAGGAGTTTGTTGAGGTAACTAACTCATGTTATGTACTTGACACTTCATATTTCTCACAAGCAATATTTATAGGGTGTGATGATTTAGGAAAAAGAGTTGCTATGGTGACAATACAAAGGTGGAAACAAATGAAAATTGATAGCATAAAATCCAAAGATTTTGAAGAGAGTTTCACTATGAAGGATGAGGAGGTAACTTCTACCATGTCTAATTTTGAAGATTTCAGTGATCATTCAAGTTATGGTATATATGTGGTAGAGAGTAATCACCATGTGTTGGAGTTCTTCTTGGATAAACATGATTTTAATGATGAGAAGAAAAAAGGGGTAAGGAAAATCCAATTTAATAATTTTGATATAGTATGCTTGAAGGGTAGGAAGGAGGTAATTTTTTATGATTCTACCAAAATGCCTATTCACTATTTTGAAATTAATGATTTTGGGAAGTTTTTATAACATGGTAGAACATATCATAAATGTATTTGCCACTAATATTTCAGAAATGTTGAGAAGTGATCAGTATGTGCTATTAGATGGACTCAGAGAGTGCATAGTCTTCCATTAGAATGAGCATTTTTTTTGTAGATTTGAGATCCAAATTTTGGTGGATTATTTGCTGCTATTATATGAAGATTATTGTTGTTCCTCAACTATACCATTGTTGTTCTAGAGCAGATCCTGAAGTTGCAATTAACAACCTCCAAATTGAGGTGGAGTATAGAACAATTAGTGTTGTTTTCAACATGGTGTATCTCTACATCACAAAGGTAAAAATGGTAATTGCTTCTTAGTTGTGTATATTTTGTTGTGATGGATGTATTTATTGTCATATCAGTCCTATGGGATACAAAAATCATATTTGTGACATAATAAGAAGTTTCAGGTATTTCTGGTACAAACTACCTAGAATTGGTGCATACATACAATGGAAACAAGATAAACTATTGCTTGCAGATCTAGTTTTTGAGAAATGGTGGTGTAAATGTTGTTGTTACACGATGTTACTTGCTGTCCCTCTACATAGATTTTTCTCTTATAGATCATCTATTGAAGTTGAAGGTACCATCCCTCAAGTTGAGCTAAAATCTGAGCCCACTAGTGTGCATTTCAGCCATTTATATTTCAGTGTTTAGTTGATAGGAGTGGTTGTTTTCTCCCAACGTTGTGATTGTTGTTACAGAAGTTATAATGAATGTTATAATGGTCCTAATAACAACACAAATAAGATTTATATCATTGGGAGAAGTTGCAGGAGACTTAGGTTTGATTGGTCACATGATAGTGCATATAAATGGAGGGCATTTGGTGAGTTCACAGAATTACATGGGAAAGCTATGGTTCATATTTGGGATTGGAGTGTTTGTAACAAATTTTTGCATGGATATGTTTGCTGGTCTTATAACATTTTTACACAGAAGTCTAAGTTTCCAAATTTGCATAATATTATATGGCAAGAGTTAACTCACTTGATAGGTACAGGATCAAGGCTTTCTATGCAATATAACATAATTTTGAAGCATCGTGGTTTTAATTGCTTGAGGACAAGCAATTTTGGGAAGGGCGGACTTGTCATGTTCCCTTTCTAATAAATCTACTTTGGTGAGATTATTATCCCATTCCTATTTTCCCATGGGCTAATGTAAATCAAAAGGGAAAATATTTTATTTAATATTAATTGTAATCTCGCAAATTAATGATTTATTATTTTCGAGAGTAATTAAATATTAAATATTTTTATTTAATTGCACAAGTGTGGGCATGGGGTTTAATGATGTGTAATTATAACTCCCACGAGTGAATTTAGAAGATTTTATGACAGTTATGACAAGATTCTATGACAACATCTACGACAGGTTGTCATAGTGGGAGTTATTACCTATTTTTAGTCGGAAATCAAGTGGAGTTTATGAAAAGTCTTTATGGGACCTATTTTGGAGGGAAATTGGTGGGAATAATATTATTTTATTTATTTTTCCAAGAGGGGGTCATTTGGGTTTGCTCCTCTATATATTTGCAGGCAAAAACACATTTCAGGCATCTCATTTTATCATACAAAAACTCTGTCAAAATTTGTCTGGACATTTGTGTTCAACAAATAATCTTTTGTGGATGAAAACCCATTGAAGATTGGTGATCAGTGGATGGAAACCCATTGGTTGCAGGTAATCAGAGGATGAAAACCCCTTTGGTACATGAGGGTAATCTCATACAGAGGTTGCATTGAAGCTTCACATAGTTGCAGGATTTCAGCTTGTTAGTTTGTGTGTTTTACCAGGATTGCGGATGAAGATTGTGAGACTTATTGTAGAGGTTTTGGAGTTGCATGTTGCTGTGTCTTGTGCTATTGTACAGTATCATATTTCTATTCATTTTATCTATCTTGGATAGCTCTAGGTGTTGGAGACTTCATATTTCAGTTTGGAGCAAAATATTTAAGATTTGTTGTGAAATTTGTAGGTTTTGGAGTGTGTAGTTTGAGCAGTTTTCCTTGTGGTGTTTCTAGAATTATTTTATTTTGTTGCTGCTGTTGTTGTCCACTATAAATCAGTCCCATTTTACTGTACTTTCATAAAAAAAATCAATTAATAGAAAATTGGGCTCATTCATTATCATTTATGTGCTTCCGGGTGAAAGCAGGTGTAGTGAAATTGTTAGTTTTGCATGCAAATTTGTGTCTATGATTAAATCTAGAAAATTTCTGATATGTAATAGCATGAGTCCATACCATTACTAATATTTGAAGATAATTATCAGTATTTTATGTTTAAAGAAGTTTCTCTTTGCATTTGTGTTAAAATTGTCAATTTCGAGATAAATCTGTGTAGGGGAAAATTGCGTGTTTTGAAAGTTAATTGAAAAAATCATTTTCAAATTTGATTTTTGGATGCACACATTTATTTGGGACATCACAGGATGCTTGGGTTTAAGGTTAATGGCTTAGGGTTTTGGGTTTAGAGGTTTATGATTTATGGTTTAGGGGAGAGAGAGAGAGAGAGAGAGAGAGAGAGAGAGAGAGAGAGAGAGAGAGAGAGAGAGAGAGAGAGAGAGAGAGAGAGAGAGAGAGAGAGAGAGAGAGAGAGAGAGAGAGAGAGAGAGAGAGAGAGAGAGAGAGAGAGAGAGAGAGAGAGAGAGAAGAGAGAGAGAGAGGAGAGAGAGAGAGAGAGAGAGAGAGAGAGAGAGAGAGAGAGAGAGAGAGAGAGAGATGTCCAAAGACATAGGGAGAGAGATTGAGAGGTAGAGGGATGATAGAGATAGGGGTTAGGGGTTGGGGTTAATGGAACTTAGACCTACCCTAAGTGCGAGGTGGGCATATTTAGGGAATTGAGAGATAGAGGGACGATAGAGATAGGGAGATAAAGGTTTAGGGGTTATGGTTTAGGGATAGATAGAAAGAGATATAGATAGTTAGAAAGAGATAGCTAGAGAGAGAGAGAGAAAGAGTTTGTGAAACAATAGAAGAGAGGATGATAAATAGCATTTTAGCTAGTTTAGAACGTTCTTGCGTTTTAAACGCACTCGCATTACGCGAGCGCATTTTGCAACTAGTTAAAATGATGTCTAACAACCTACAAAAAGGGATGGTACATGATTTCTAGTGCACATGCTCTGTTTTAGTCCCTGTTCTGCACTTTTTCTGACATTGACTGAGACTTTTCATGATTTTGAGGTTCTCCCATCATTGGTTGACAAAATTGATGCACTTTTTGCTCTTGTTTCGATACACAAGATTCCAATTACATGTTTTAAATTCAAATTTTATATTGGAAAGCATTTTTTCATGTTTTGAGGGATTGCAACACTAGATTGAATAAATTAACTAGTTTTTTTGTTTTACATTGACAAAAAACAATGTAATTGTGCATGTTTTGTATTATAACTTGATAAATTATTAGATATTTTTTTGTGTTCTTTTGACCATTGTTTTAGAGTGATATAGAATTCAATACAATGCCAAGGAAACGAGTAAAAAGTCTAACACCATAGAAGCGTGAGGCCGAGAATGTAAAGAAAAGAGAATGAATGAGACAACTTCGTGACAATAATAAATTGAACTTCACAAATGAAGGTGAACCATCTTTGTCAATTGAATTGGATGATGAAGCATTGAAGAAAGAGAAGGAATTGGAGAATCAAAGGCAATGAATGAAAAAACTTTGTGCAAGTAAGAAATCGAATGTGGGAGAACTTGAAGGTATGTCATCTTTGCCATCTCAATTCAATAATGTAAAAAATGTCCAATCTCCAATTGAAAATTATGATGCATTTGCAATTGTTGTAGTAGATGATACACCAATCGATCAAGTGTTTAGTGATCAAAATTTATCTTGTGAATCAAGTTTTCCATTGAGAACACCTCCTAGAATTTTGCATAAAAAGCCTAAGTTTTTTATTGAAATTGATGAGAATATTCTAAAAGCAATGGTTGATAAGATTCTCGAACGTACTTGTAGAAGAAATGTGAATAAGATATAGAACATGTTTTTTCAAAACATAAGTGAAACCAGAAGATGTCAATTATTTGTTGAGATGATGAAAAATCTAAAGTTTAGGCCAATCATGAAGATTCTTGGCCTAAGAACATCAAGTGCTAATAGTGAAAAATCTATTGTAAGAAATCTAATCAATGCATATCAAAACATTAGTTCCACCTCACGCACCAAAGACAATAATGCTACATGACGTGTCATTACATCAACTATTGTGAGCAATCAAACAAAGAAATCTTGCTTGATAAGAAAAACAAATCAAGCACTAAAGATGAATAGAAAAACTTTGATGAAAGCCATTGGGAGGCGTGAAAGAATTGAGGACCTGAATAGCAATGAACTATGGGCATTTTCTAGTAGACTCCCATGGAAAGATAAAGTCATAGTTGAATCCTTAAAATCCCTAATTGAGGAGTTGTGGTCCAATAACACAAGAGTATCTCCCAATCAAAGGGATGTTGTAAGAAGGAGAATTGGTTGTCAAAACTATGAGCCACATCCAAAACATTTTTTAGATATGACTCCAACACAATTTTTCTCCAAATTTGTAGCTACTTATCCTCAAATTCAAATTAGTCAAAGGTGTTTTGAAATGGCAAGACCCTTTTATGTCAAGATAAATCACACAAAAATCTCTGTAGTTTTTTTTCCAAATTACAATTTAATCCTTTTAAGATCAAATCAATATAGATTTTAAATCGTAAAACATCTCCCAATATTTTTAGGGTTATTGTCATTCTCAACTTAGTTGTCTAGAGATCTTGAGAGTTTGGAACTTAGATTCTATACCAATGGTAAAAGAGTTAATAAATAACTTTTAAGAAATAGTTGTGGGTATTATGGGTTATGTTGCTTGTTCTTTGTTCCATTGACTTTCGATTGTTTGAACTTTGTTGTAAAAATTATAGAGCTTTTGCATACATTTATAAGAGAATATCATATTGAAGTAAATATATAATAGTTTTTTAAAACTAAAAGTAAGTGATTTATTAATATAAAAGTGCAAAGATTACATAGAATACACCCTATAAAAGGGAAACCAAAAGGACATAATTACCAAAAATAGAGGATCAATATTTGCAAAAGAAATGCCCCCCGTTGATTTATATCATTATTTACCTTATTTCTTTTTTATTTTAACTAAAGATTTCAAGGTGGCTTGTTTGCTAGAAGCGATGTTCTTAGAAGCCTCTTTGGATCTAATTTTAGCATTCTTCTTTCTCCCTTTGGTTTTTGGCCAACAGGAGAAACATGAGGATGCTCATCAGCCTCAAAACCAACATATAAAATAGTAGCATAATTTCCATCCTCGCCATCCTCTACAATAAATGTTTCCTCACTTGGAATTTTAGGTTCATCCTGAACCACTACCTTTCCTAGTATTATAGGTTCATTCTAAATCTACACCTCATCATTGGCCACCTTGTCCATAGGATTTGCCTCAAATGCCTTTAAAGCATCCAAAGGAACAACGTATGGCCCGGACAAGGATGGAATGGATTCTTATTTTTCTTCCTCCTGATTTTCCTTTTGATTTTCTTTCAAGTCCAATCATGTTTTTCCCCTCGTTTGATTAAGACTTATTCAAATGGATTCTTTGAAAATGTCCATGCTCATGGAAAAAAATGTATTTTAAGGAAATACACTCATAGTCAATTATTTGACAACGATTAAAATCTTTTAGCTTCAAATTGATTGACTTGGGGAGTCTTTTAATGAAATCCACTTCAAAATAGATATGAGCAACATAAAAATTATTTTCTTTGGGTAGGGCCCAAGTTTTATAAGTTCCTATTGCATCACCTATTACTTAAAAAATTCCTTAGTCCATAACCACCAAGGCATAAAATGGAGCTTTACTCAAATTGGTACATGGAAGGAGTCTTCTCATTGGGATCAAAGAGAATCATCCAATGATCCAAATACAAACTGCTAGAGCCCATGAACCAAGGGCCACTTCAAGATCTCTAGGCAAGTAAGTTGAGAATGAGAATAACCCCAAAAATATTGGGAGATGTTTTAAGATATGAAATCTATATTGATTTGGTCTTAAATGAAAGGAAGCAAGGTATGCGGAAACGCTTCCTACACTGATCTACTGAGGAAAGACATGCAAATTTTTACTTTTACAGTTACATATTAAGATGCACATTAACAGAAAGATAATAACAATTTCCAAATGCAAACACAAAACTCACAACACAAGATATACGTGGGGAAAACCCTTTCAGGTAAAAAACCCCACACTCCAAAGCCGCCCAATATATTATCCAGGAATCACAAAGTTTACAATATACTTACAGAGAAAGCTTTTATAGGAGTATATCCAACCAGAGATCCAGGAGGTAACTCGACATCTATAATATTCTTACACACAACCTCCATCTCCAGCTCTTGATATATAGGAGATGCAATACAGTAAACCATTACGGGTAATTACAAAACCATGAGCCAAAACCACCCATAAAGTGGTGCCCAAATGATCTCAAATTAAAGATGCCTTGTGATGTGCCAAACTACACACCAACACATGTAACTCTCCCCTTTACATCTCTTTTATGTGTCCAACACATTTTTACATTTCCCAAAAATAGAAGGTCCAACTTCCTGAGGCCATAACTTTTGATCTGGGTGCTCGATTGACGAACTGTTTAATGCGTTAGAAAGCTCGTGAAGAGATCTATCACCCTATAACTTGCTACACTAGTTATGATGATTTTTGAGATGTTTAGAGAAGTTTTGATTCTGGTAATTGAGTTCAAAGACTTTTTCTAGCAATTTTAAAAAACAGAAACTTTAATATCTCGTGATCCAGATATGATCTTGAGATGAAACTCACCTAAGATGTTCACTTAGTTGTTCCGCACCTTCTGGGAAAAATTTCAGGTCAATTCGAGCTCAATCAAAGGACTTACTAAAACTAGTAAGTCTTGCTATTTTTAGCTCGTTTGGAAACTTTTGGAAACTTTGAAAGTTCCAGACCATTATCCAAGATAAAGGGTATTCAAAAAGACCAAAACTAGGAAAAATAGTAATCTTTCGAAGTTGCAAGGTTGAGACACTTTTCTTAACATTAGAAAAGGTTAAATTGTAACTTTGAAAAATCTACAAGGATATATTATGTTATTCAAGTATCAAAAACTTTATGACCTAAATATGATAATTTTAGGATGTTGCTTAAATTACAATAGTTTAAATAAGCAAATTCTTTTGAATTTATATATTTTTAGTGAGTTTAAGAAAAACAATTGGTCTCATATTTTGGGGCTATTACATCGACATTAAATCCTAGGTTCCAAACACTCAAGATCTTTGAGAAAGTAAGTTGTTTTTCAAACCTAACATCTCCTAATCTATGTGTTACATAAATGGCAGGAACTAGGAGTGGTGGAAGAGGATGATGAGGTAGTTATAATGCAAATCAAGCCAACGATTCACCAACCGCTCCCCATGAAAATGTTTTGGCCCAAGTTTTAAAATCCATCAACTCAATTAAAGATAGGCTAAGTGATTAAGAAGGTTGTGTATTGGGAATAGAAATAGAAAAAATATAGATCCTAAGGTGGACTATGAGCACCTCTAGAGCCTAGAGTACTCATTTCTAAAGGAGAGGTTGAAGATCAACCTCTAGTCAAAGATATATTAGTTAGGTGCCAGATAAAGTTTGAGCCTTTTATAAGAGAACTAAAAAGACAACCCCCTCTGAAATTCACTAGCAAGGAAGGTAGATATGTATTTGTAACATAGAAAATTAAATAACCTTACAATTTCATGCTATATTTTGGGCTTGTTTTAGTGTCCATTCCCTTAGCATGTTTTTGGGGTCATTTTATCCTTGCCTTAGCCTTCTTCTTCACTAGATTGCCAAATTTCTTTATCAAATTCTGATTCTTCACACTAACTAGAGAACATGTGTTAAATTTTGAGAAATTTATCTAGGACACTAGCACGATGCACATACATTTGCATGACATGCTAGAATTCTATGAGTTTCTAAAATTTTAAAATGTTGCTTCCCACTTAGCTACCCATTGTCACTTGCTATAACACCCGTCTGTCAGAAAAATGCCTTCAACATTCGAATCTAACCCTTCAACTTTTCCACAAGCCTTATGCAAAAATAATTATTTGAATCTCTATCAATCTATCTCATATTATTCTTGCATTCTTATAAAAACTCTCTCTCAAGCTCTCTCTTGGCTATGCTTGGCTGAATACTCCATTATTGAAGTTGCAGGTTGTTGAAATATTCTTGGACAATCACAAGTGCTCCTCCTAGATCTTCTACATCATGCTAGTAATATTGTTTGAAAAAGGAATGTGTCAGCTTGGAAAATCCCACTATTTAAAATGCACTTGGCATGTGTTGTTCTATCTTCTACATACATCCTTTTCAAGAAATCAACCATATCAACATGACCTAAGCTTGTATTTAATACCCCACTAATGTGGATGCAATCTTGGAAGGAGGGTTGACTCCCTTAAACTAATACTTCATCTCTTTAGTTTTAGGTGATATCATATGGGAAGCCTTGACAAGAAGCAAGATTTAGAGTGGATGATGCAAGATGTTAGGTTAACAAGTGGTGGCTTGATGGGGTTTTAGAGCACAAAAATAAACTAGTAGTTTGTAGTTTGCAAGAATACCAGGAAGTCTGCAAACACGTAATATATAGGTATTGTGGAGTTGTGGGCCATGGAAAAATTTATAAGGTCTAGCAAATTATGGATATATGCACATGGAGTTCAAGAGTTTGTAGGTTTCTTAGCAATGGGATGCAGGAAATGCAAAACAATTTGTAATTTTCCTACAATAAATAGTTTACATCTATGGGTATGGAATCTACAAAAGAAATCAATGCAAGGATGAAGTCAAGAAAAGCAATTACATGCTAGAATCAAATGGCAACCCATGTGAATACTCAAGATGTTTGTGCTAGGACTAAACATAAAATCAATGAGAGAAAATGAGTCTAGGATTTAATACATGGTGTAAAATTATTTGCAACAATGGGACAGAACTTTCAAACTCTAGATGTAAAAACAATGATCATGTTCATCTTGAATTAGTGAGTACACAAGTAGATCATAAATCAAAATCTTAAGGCTAGGAATACCTGTGAGTGAAAAATGGTGAATGAAGTAAGGAACTTGCATGCACATCAAGACCTAGCTCATACTGGTACTTCATCTCCCTCTTCAAATAGATGAACTCACATGTATATAGTTGTAAATTTGTAATAGGGGAATTTGCATTGGAATACAATAGATCTAATGTAGGAATGGGCTTTTCCAAAGATGGGGAAGTGTTTTGCAAGTAGTAGCAGGTGTGAATAGTGTAAAAATAAGGTAAAAGATGGCCTTTATAAAAATTTCATTCATACAAGCGTGTAATAAATGTTCTTTGGTCTTCACTCTTTGGTTTCCAATTTGTAGGGTTGAGGGTTACAAGTTCAAGATTGAAAGAGAGAACATCTATTCCATAAGTATAGGGATTGGCGAGATTGTGGATCATGCTCGAACAAGAAGGCAAAACACAAGTTTGGGGGCATGTGTGCACACAACAAAAGTTCACACACTAACCTATATCCCACTAAGCTTCATGGGAAAGTAGGAATTGAGAGTAGGTATGTAATGTGAAAATGTTGTGTAATTGCTTAATAAATTTGCATATCCGATAAGTTTAGTGTAGGAAAATGAGAAGTGGGAACACAAGTGATGACACCCACCCCCTTGTAGGTCTAAAAACCCACTAAAATGAGCAAATAGGTGGAAAAGAAGGGGTTGTGTTGTTGTAAGCAACCTCACACAACCTTTACAGAGGTCTTCACAAGTGTTACAGGCCCTATAATCAGCTTTGGAGGCATAAAAACAATTGCAGAGACACAAACTAAGTTGCTGCCAAAAGCAGACTGTTGTTGTAGGTAGCTGCAGCAATGGTTGTAGGTGACTATTACAGTTTCAACTACACAAAAGACTTGAAACATGCAAATAAAAACCAAGATTTTTAGAACAACAAATTTATGTAATATTTCATATAACTACACACTCAAAGGAATAACATCTATCAAAAGGAAAGATTATATTAACTTAAAAGTTCAACTTCTTACACACTTATATATGCATTTACATAAATATTTGTAGAATAAACACCATCTGTCAGTCTTCTTTCTCTCTTTTTTTTTCCTGTAGAATAAATATTTGTAGAATATTTGTGTGCATTGTAGAATAAAGATTATCCTCTTGTTGTCGGTTACATGTCTCTCTGACTACTACAAAACATTCCTTCTCTGCTATCCTCTGATATTTCCTGTTATCCCCTTCTATTCTCTTATTTTTGTTGTTCTGGCCTCTCTTCTTTTTTTCTCCTTTGCTCTGTTTTTCTGTTGTCCTGTTCTTGCTTCTCCAAAAACTATCCAAAATCTAGAAGCTTTCCCAAAAACCCCGCCTAAACTGCTGCAACGTTAAAAAAAACTTCATTAATTTGTTCACCTACCTGTTTTGAGCTCCAAAAACTCCTACCCAGTTTGCTCGTTTATTTTCTTTCATTGAGTTGCTCATTAAATGAGCTTATGGGAGGTAGATGTTGTCTCAATTAAAAAAAAAATTCAAATTTAAAAATGTAAAACTCCTCTTTCTATCACGTGGCATAAGTGAAGGGAAAATTAGAATATGTTTAAAACAAAATGATGCCCCTATATCAAACTACCGAGCTAGAAAATTTTGTGAGCTCTTGCTCACTGTGTGAAACTCTGTGTTGTTGTGCTAACTGGAGTGATTCTAGCTCTGTTGGGCTTAACCGTGTTGCATCCTCCACTGGTCTACCTTTCCATTTCACTAAATATTCATTGTACTCTTTGCCCCTTGTCTCCCTAATCACTCTTGAATCCAAAATATCTTCAATCTCCTTTTGTGCTTTCTTAGGTAGCTGTTCCTTCCATTTTTCTGGTAATCCATTCTCTTCTTCTTGTAGTTGTGATGTCTTTCCCTCATAATATGTATATAAATTAGAAACATTAAAAATTGGAGAGATTTCCAAACCTTTAGGCAGCTCCAACTCATAGGCATTTGGTGAAAACTTCTTGATGACCTTGCATGGTTCGATCTTCTTCCACTTAAGTTTGTTGTAGGAATGGCTGCGAAACCTTTCCTTTTGTAGGTGTGCCAATAACATATCTCCCACTTCAAAATTCTTTTCTCTCCTCTTCAAATCAGCCTTCTCCTTATACCATTGGTTGCTCGAATTGAGTTTTTCCCTCACTTCTTGCTGTAAATCTTGCATATATTTGGCAAACTCTTCTCCTTCAACACTTCTCTTATATCCTTCAGTATTTGTAAGCTCCCTTAATTCTGAAATACCTCTAGGACTATGCCCATAAACAATCTAAAATGGAGTCTTACCTGTACTTTTATTGACCGAGTCATTATATGCAAACTCAGCTTAAGGCAATATCAAATCCCATTGCTTAGGCTTGTCACCAACTAAACATCTTAACAAATTCCCTAAACTCTGATTAACAACTTCAGTTTGTCCATCTGTTTGAGGATGATATGCAGAACTAAACTTTAAATCAGCCCCTAATTTCTTCCAAAGGGTCCTCCAAAAATGTCCTACAAACTTAGTATCACAGTCTGAAACTATACTTCTTGGCAAACCATGAAATCTAACAACCTCCGTAAAGAACAAATTTGCTACATGTGTTACATCATTCGTCTTCTTACATGCTATAAAGTGAGCCATTTTGGAAAATCTATCAACAACCACAAAAATAGATACCTTACCTTGCTGTGTTCTTGGTAGTCCAAGCATGAAATCCATACTTACATCTTCCCATGGCTTCTCCGATATGGGTAATGGTTGATATAGGCCTGTATTTTGACTCCCTCCTTTGGTATATTGACAAATTTGACATCCTTGCAGAAATTTTCTGATTTCTACCCTCATCTTTGGCCAAAAATATTTTTCACTAAGCTATGCCATTATTTTATCAGCTCTAAAATGTCTAGCTAACCACCACAATGTTTTTCTCTTATTAAATTTTGCCTCATTGATCCTTGTGGTATGCAAAGTTGTCCTTTGAACAATAGTCCATCTTGTATAAAATAATCCATCCAAGGTGTCCTATCCACACTAGTAGGCTCCATACATGCTGCCCATGCATCCTTAAAGTCCAAATCATCCTTATACAACTCTTTCATAGCATCAAATCCAACTACTTCAGCTCTCATTTCAGTCAACAATGTTGCTCTTCTACTCAATGCATCCACTACTTTATTTGAACTCCCACTTCTATGCTTGAGAACAAAAGTATATCCTTGTAGGAATTCAACCCACTTCATATGTCTTTGGTTCAACTTGGTTTGACTATGAATGAATTGCAAAGCATGATGATCCGTGTAGAGAATAAACTCCTTTGGAAGCAAATAATGGCGCCACTTCTTTAAAGCTTGCACAATGGCATAAAATTCTTGATCATAAACATAATACCTCTTCTTTGCATCATTAAGCTTCTCACTAAAGTATGCAACAGGTTTGCCCTCTTGACTTAGAACCGCTCCTATGGCTATTCCACTTGCATCACAATCCACTTGAAACACTTTTGCAAAATTGGGCAATGCTAATATTGGTTCTTCGGTGACTTTCTTCTTCAAAATCTCAAAACTTTTATCTATTACTGCTGTCCACTTAAATTCTTTCTTATATCCCCTTATAGTTTCAGTTATGGGTGCACATATGCTACTAAAATTTTGAATAAATCTGCGATAGAAACTTACTAAACCATGGAAACTTCTAACATCATGTACACTCCTAGGTGTTGGCCATTCAATGATAGCACGTACCCTCTCTGGATCCATTTGTAGCCCTAGTTGAGAAATAACATATCCCAAGTAAACCAGTTTCTCCTTCATAAAACTGCACTTTTTCAGATTTACCAATAACCTTTCTTCCTTGAGCCTTTGTAAGACTTGCCTAATATATAATAAATTCTCTTCTTTGTTGCTACTAAAAATCAGAATATCATCAAGATAAACAATCATGAACTTCCCCAAAAATGGTTTTAATACCTCATTCATTAACCTCATAAATGTGCTGGGTGCATTTGTTAACCCAAAGGGCATTACTAACCACTCATATAGCCCCTCTTCGGTCTTAAAAGTAGTCTTCTACTCATCACCCTCTCTTATCCTAATTTGGTGATACCCACTCTTTAAATCAATTTTTGTAAAATATCTAGCCTTTCCCAAACAATCCATGAGGTCATCCATTCTTGGTAAAGGAAAACGATACCTTGTTACTTTGTTGATGGCTCTTGAGTCTATGCACATTCTCCATTCACCATGCTTCTTTGGTGCTAACACAGTTGGTACCGCGCATGGACTAAGGCTTTCTCTAATCAGCCCTCTTTCTAATAGCTGCTGTACTTGTTTGTTCACTTCTTCATTTTTTGCTGGTGTCAACCTATAAGCAGCCTTGTTGGGTAAACTTGCCCCTGGAATCAAATCAATATGATGGCTAATCCTCCTCATAGGTGGTAGTCCTTTCGGTAAATCCTTGGACAAAATTTCATCAAACTCTTCAAGCAACTCCTTTACTTCTAAAGGCATGTCACTATTGTCCTTTGATACATCTACTTGTATCTCCTTGGGAACTATTGCAAAACATAATTTTTCCCTTTTAGTCTCCTTCAAGAATTGTTTCCCTGTTACTAACAGCGTTCTTGGACCACTTTCCACCTCTTCTTCTTTAGTTACCAATGGCGTAAGAGTGTGTTTTCTTCCATTTTTCTCGAAGGTGTAAGTGTTTGCTCTTCCATTATGGATTACCTTTCTATCAAACTGCCATGGCTTCCCCAAGAGCAAGTGGCATACATCCATGGGCATGCTATCACACCACACCTCATCTTCATATGTGCTTAATCGAAAACTCACAAGGCATTGCTGATCAACCAAGACTTGGTGCCCTTTTTGTAACCATGACACCTTGTAAGGGGTAGGGTGAGCTGTCCTTTTTAACCCCAACTTATCCACCATTTCAACTGAAACTAAGTTATCAGTGCTGCCACTATATATTATGACTTTGCAGCATTTTTCCACCTGATTTACATATTGTTCTAAATAAATTTTTCCTTTGGACATGTTCATCTTCTTTCTTGGTTGGCTTCAATAATGTCCTCTTCATCATAAGTGCTTCACCTTTCTCAGGTTCATCTGGTTGACTAACAGACCCTGTAGATTCATTATCCCCCTTTGCTACATTTGCACTTATTGCCCCTGTTCTCCTTGATCCCTCTGATCTGTGTTGTGGGCATTCATAAAATCTATGGCCTGACTATCCACAATTAAAACACGTGCCTTGGAAGCCTCTACCTTGGCTTCTTCCATATCCACCTCTACCTCTCATGGGGTATGGTCTTGACCTTGTTTCATCTTTCTCTTTTTGACTTTTTAATGGGCTGGCCTCCTTACCATGGCTATAGTTTTTTTGTTGCTGCACTTTTCCTTTGTTAAATCCACCTTTGCTCCTATTTGGTCCTTGCTTTCTTGCCAAATTTTCTTCTGCCTTTAGAGCGTATTGATATGCTTCTTCCACATTTCACAGCGTTATCATTCTCAGTTTATCTTGAATGCTCGACCTCAATCCATTAACGTATCTTGCTACTTTTTCATGGTCTAACTCATTATGACCCAATCTAATGAAAATCTTATAAAACTCCTCTATACAGGCCTTCACACTTAACTCCCTTCGTTTTAAATTTTGCAATTTCTTGAGAAGTTCAAGCTGATAATCACCAGGTAGAAACTTAGCCTTTATCTTCCTTACCATTCGATCCCACTGAGTAATCTTATCTCTGCCATTTCTTCTTCTCTCAATTTGCACCTCTTTTCACCAAAGTGTTGCATGACCTTTCAACCTTGTTTGAGCAACCTTCACTCTTTTGGGGTCCTCTACTTCATCATACTTGAAGTATTCCTACATCTCTGTTATCTAGTCAATTAGTTCATTTGGTTCTAAACTTCCTGCAAAGCTTGGTAACTCTACTCTTGTTCCTTTCCCAATATTAGAAATAGCTCTTATAAGCCGTCTTTCACCTACATCCATATCTCCATCTGCATTGTCACATTCTTGTCCAGCCATCTCTACTCCTCCTTCATCATCTTCACTGTCACTTTCTTCATGTGCTCTGCCTCTTCTCATTCCACCTTCTATTACATTCATTATTTCCTGCATTTCCCTTAGGGTTTCCAACACCTCATCTATTCTTCTTGTTGCTTCTGCAGTTGCAACCTTTGCCATCCTTCTCCTTGGTGACATCCTGTTGTTCTAACTCACCTTCTTTTCCTTTTCATTCTTACTGCAGTCTTCTAGCTACAATATCCCTTGCTATAGGGATACACCCACAGTTCCAACTCACAGGGATTCTTCCAACCCCAATCTCAACTCACTATCCTTCTTCCCAGAGCTGTAGGTAGGCTCTGATACTACGCCAATGACACCCACCATACTACGCTGATGGCACCCACCCCCTCGTAGGTGCCTAAAACCCCACTAAAATGAGCAAACAGGTGGAAAAGAAGGGGTTGTGTACCTCACACAACCTTTACAGAGGTCTTCACACATGTTACAAGCACTATAATCAAATTTGAAGACATAAAAACAACTGTAGAGACACAAACTAAGTTGCTGCCAAAAATAGACTGTTGCTACAGGTAGCTACAACAATGGCTGTAGGTGACTATTACAGTTTCAACTACACAAAGGACTTGAAACATGCAAATAAAAACCCAGATTTTTAGAACATCAAATTTATGTAATATTTCATATAACCACACACTCACAGGAATAACAACTATCAAAAGGAAATATTATATTAACCTTAAAAGTTCAACTTCTTACACACTTATATATGCATTTACATAAATATTTGCAGAATAAACACCATTTGTCAGTCTTTTTTCTCTCTTTTTGTCCTCTTGCTGTCAGTTACATGTCTTTCTAACTACTACAAAACATTCCTTCTCTGCTATCCTCTAATATTTCCTGTTATCCCCTTCTATTCTCTTGTTTCTGCTGTTCTGGCCTCTCTTTTTTTTTTTTCTCCTTTTCTCTGTTTTTCTGTTGTCTTGTTCTTGCTTCTCCAAAAATTGTCCAAAATCTAGAAGTTTCCCAAAAATCTCTAAAAATCCTGCCTAAACTGCTGCAACGTTCAAAAAAACTTCATTAATTCGTTCACCTACCTGTTTTGAGCTCCAAAAACTCCTGCCCAGTTTGTCCGTTTCTTTTCTTTCTTTGAGTTGCTCATTAAATGAGCTTACGGGAGGTAGATGTTATCTCAAATAAAAACAAAATTCAAATTTAAAATTTAAAACTCCTATTTCCGTCACGTGGCATAAGTGGAGGGAAAATTAGAATATGTTTAAAACAAAATGATGCCCCTGCATCAACAAGGGAAGTTTGCAAGTTGTATGTGATCACACTTTGAATCTACGCCTCTGACCTTTACATTAAGTTAGTAGAATTGCAAGACTTGGAAGAAAGAATGACATTTACAAGCTTAGGAGTTTTGTATGTGCATTGCATAAGTTTTTTCATGATGCTTGAAGACTATGCAAACTTGTAGGGTTTTTGAGCAAGGTTGTAAAGATTGCAAGAATGCATGGTAAGCCTAGATCTCCAAGTCATATAAGGCAAGAATACTTTTAGGGGTTTTACACAAGCACATAAACACTTGTTCAACTACAAAAAAGGTCTACAACTCTACCTAAGGTTGAATAAATGTCCACTTTCATAGAAATTGTGCAAGTATGCAAAAACTACACGATTGCAAAAAAAGTCTAAAATTTTTCCAAAGGGAAGTTTTTGAATTATGACAAAAAGTTTGGGTTTTCATGAAAATTCACCATCTCCAAAACTAATTGGGCACATAAGCATCTCAACATGGTGACCTTTGATGCAATTTATGCATGATTGAGACTCAAACAATGAAACTTGACACAAACAACTGATGACTTAGGAGAGACCTAAGGACAACTTAGATTCAATCAAGACATGAAATTTTACAAATTGAGGTTAAAAATTCTATGAAAACAACCTAATCTCATTAATATTATTGGTTAATCTCTTTCTATATTTATCAAATTTACATACTATATTTGCATACACAACATGTCCATGTTCTTTTGATGCTTTCCCTTGATCTTCCCACACGAGGTCAAGGTATTGTTTATTGTTGCAAGTTTTATGTCTTCATATTTTCTCATTGGAGGTGAAAAGTGGGTGACATCCTTTCACCCACACCTTTTATTCACATTGATAACACACATAGGGAAGTATACAACATGCATATGCATTCTTTATTCAATTCTAAATTTATATACTGTGCTTTGTTTTGACACTCAATTTTTAGTCACAATTTTGTTTCAATTTTCTCTCCTTGATTTGTGTGTGCTACTTCATAGTACACATACTTTGAGGGAGGCATATTATTATGAATTCTATCCTCAATTTATATGCAATTTTCATAAAATTGCAAGCACATAAATATTACAATGACCCAAATTCTAGAAGAGCCTTCATATGCTTTATATCATTATTTCTAATTTGGCATGCATGCTCATTTAGATTTGCATGTGTACCAAGTGGGAGTGAATTGTAGAAGAGAAAAGTGCACACCATTAACACCTTTCCCCTCATTTATACCATTTTGTGTGGATGTATTTAATGCTTGATTTTAACACTTAATTGGTCACTTTTTGGTACAACTGCTAACCCTAAACCCATATCTAGTACTTTGTTATGCCATATCACTCACTTTAGAGCATACTCGATCCATTTACAAGAACATTGCCCATATTGGACTAGATCATACTTATGATTTTGCCCTTGGACTAGATTATGGTCATGATCTTGTCCCTCTTGTTCAATTTCAAATTTAATTATTTTCCATGCCGACTCTTCCAGAATATTATTGTTACTTGTTGGCCAACTTATTAAAGGTTTTGAATTGCATGTCCAGGGCTTGCATTTAAAAGCATCACCCCAATTCATTCTAACACATCACGAGAGCATCTTGTTGATAATTAGGACAACACATTCACATATCAATCATTCCAATTATAGGTTCAACTATCAACTAATCTATCTACATGAACATCTAATGTCTTTATTGTTTCTTTATTTTGATCACTGTTAAATTTGTCTTAGGGCTTAACTACTAATAAGGAAGTTGATCATTATCCCCCTTTGTTATAGCAGGTTCCAATGGTGCTTCTAAAAACCACCCTAATTTTCCTTATGTAGATATACATTAGGTGAACATCTTATATAGGTATCGAAGGTCTATCTATACTTAGGACAAAACCACACTATTAGTACAAAACCATGCCAATTAGAATTGATCATAGGCGTGGCCCTATCTTGGAAGGCCCTTCAAACTCTTAGCTCTTAGTCATCTCAACTTTTTAACATTAGATCTGTTCTAGATTCTAGTTTCTACCTCTTAATCACAACACCTCAACATCCAAAGTCAACATCTAATAGAATTCAAAGTAATCTTGGATCTCTCATTTCTATTTCAACACATGTATATTTTTAGTTCCAATCAATCACACTTAATCATTTTTTAATATACAACCTAAGCATATAGGCTGAAAGTTTTTGCAAATAAGTCAATGAATAATTATTAGTTAGAAATGAGTCAACTTGGACCTAAAGTGAGATTTGAATTTTAAAAATACAAATCAAATTCATAGCCACAAATTTGAATATGATAAAAGAATTGATGATTTATGAACTGATAATTATTTGAATAAGACTTAAATTTTATTTTTAAAAATCCATTAAAAATTTAAATTAATAAAAAAACCAAATTAATCAAAATAATTAAAACAATATATTAAGATATCCACAGAGAATATATAAAATAAAGAAAAAAAAAAAAAAAAACACTTTTCACCTTTTGCTTTCTCAGATGCAAAATTTTCTTCCAAGCATGTCAAAAAAATTCTCTCAAAGGAATAAATTATTAAGATATCCACACAGAATATATAAAATAAAGAAAAAAAAATAAAAATACACTTTTCACCATTTGCTTTATCAAATGCAAAATTTTCTCCAAGCAAGTCGAAAAAAATTCTCTAAAAGGAATATATTTTCAAGTAGCACAAAAAGTGGGAAAAGTTTATCCAAAGCAATACCTATTTTCCCGTCCTTCGATTACTATTTCATTCAATCTTCAATCTTCAATCTTCAAAGAAACTTAAGATCGAAGGGTCAGCGATAATGGATTCGTTGAACAGAGAGTTGCACGTGAGAAGCCTTGTTACAATGTTGGAGGGTCTACCAGGCGAGTATCAAGATCAGGAGACCCATCGACTCACTCTTGCCTACTTCGCCATTTCAGGCCTCGACATTCTTAATGCACTTGACCAGGTTTTATTCACTTCCCTCCAATTTTTTTCAATATAACCAAATATTTTTTATCTGGGCTTCAACCGCCCCCTAAAATTCGATGTTTAGATTGAATTGTGGGTGTGATATTTTGTTATTTCCTGATATAGGTGGATGCTGGATTTTGTTGCAGATTTATATTTATTAAACTTTTCTACCGTCTTTCTTTGTATTATATTTCTGTCTCTGTTATAATTTACAACGGTTTTTCTAACTCTAATTTTATTTGTCATCGTTGTATGTACTCCTGAGTTTTATACGGGTTACACAGAAACATAGAGTATGCTATGTATATATATCTCCCTTTGTTGGAAGAAAACAAGGCACACCCTAAACCACAAAGATACATAAAATATGCTATGTATATGTATCTCCCTTTGTTGGAAGAAAACAAGCCACACCCTGAACCACACAGGGCCATTAGCTCAGAGTGGCAGAGCACTCCAGCATGCTGAGAAAGACATTGGAAGGTCCAAGGTTTGAGCTCCAGCTGGTCCATGAAAAGGTTATATAGGTAGATTGGCATAGCCTTGGTTATGCCAATGGTTACAAGGTTGCAACATAATGAATAGAAATTTTTAAGAATATCATTAAAAAAAATTCCTTTCTTCCAACAAGAAGGGTCTTGTATATATAATATGTATGAGCGGGTGAATATGTGTCAGGGTAGTCGCGCGGAGAATGCAATAGCCTAAATGGGATATTTGGCTATTATTCTGACTTTTCTGCTTAGACCCTAATTCTGCCCTAAAATTTCTGCACTTTATTATTCTGCCCTAACCCTAACTTCTGCTCCAAGAACAATAGCATATAATTATCATAAATCACATCAAAACATCAACATAATTTCTTCATATGATTGGCCCAATAATGCAAGTGATATTCACCATGAAATACACAATTGCAACCATGATATCAACTCATAAATGAAGGAATCTGATCTGCTGTTATAAACTGGAAATATGCAGTCCAAAATGACAAGTATTTGACTAGGGCAAACAGCCACAAGTCACAAATCACATAGCATAGTATCTATCATCAAATTACATACCAAACATGCCAAAATATGCCCTAGAAGGAGGGCGAATGAGGTCTGCCCTAACTGCTGTAGCAGTGCTGCTGCAACATGAAACCCTAGTAGCCAATGTATTCTCCAAATCGCCTCCAATGAAGTAGCCTTCACCTCCAAGAGGTGCGCTCCAAGCTAGGGTAAACCCTAGTCTAATTCACCCATGGTGAAATGCTCTCCAAAGCTGATATAGTTTCTGCACTTGATGATGATGAAGCCCACTTGAATCCCCGTCATGAAATCCACAATAAGAGTAGTTAGATTTGCGCCCAACTCCTCCTTAGTCACTTGAGGTTTTTGTCCCAAGCTCCTAGTAGAGATCGCTCTCCAAGTATGAATGAATGAATGCTTGAATGATATGTTTGGAATGCCAAATGATCACACACACACACACACACACACACATATATGTAATTTATCTCATTTCTCCCATAAGGCTTTTTAGCCTTACATTTGAAATATCATTTCCCTCCAAGAGGGCCGACCTCCATTTCTCCACATGGGCGCTCAAATAAATTAAATTAAAGATATAATTTCTTCTCCTTCAAGTGCTAGCATGTAGATGGCAAGGGCGACCTCCATGATAATATCAAGTCTCCTGAGGTGAGTAGTGGTCTCCATGATGATGTCAAATTGCCCAAGGTAAAGTATCCATATGAAAGCAATCATGTCCAAGCTCCTCCATTGCTCGTGATATCCTCCCAAATGTCCTGGAGCAGGGTGAAAGACCCAAATCAACTCTAATGGCGACCATTCCAAAAATGGGGACATTACAGAGAAGAAGCAGGGGAGTGCGGCAAAGAATGGTGAAGGCGACGACAAGATCAATGGAAGGCGAGTAGAAGCGAAGACAGGGACAAACTCTTAGATGATTGCTTCGAAGGAGCAGGGGAAGGGCTTCAACTCTCTCGGATCATTGGCAAATGGTTTGCGGAAGGGATTTTTGCCTTTTGTTCCTTCAAAGGCTACCGAATCTGATCCACATGTTTTTGAGGAATGCAAGTACAGATCAAACCCTTTCCATGAAAGTGGCCCTACAGATCTTGTTGGCGAACCCAACCCTCTCTCCTAAGAAGATGTCACGGACATTGCTGGAAGAAATCAATCAGACCCTTGGGACCAGCATAGGTACAGAAACCATCTCGGCTCCATCGGCTACTTACTTCTTGGGCGACGCAACAGTGGAGCCGGCGGATGATCCAATAGACTTTCATGTTTTTGATGATTGGGTTAATGCAACACTAGCCGATGTGGGTAGTCAATCTCTCATCGTCAAAATTTTAAGGAAACACTCTTTTGAGGATTTTGCAGAGTGGATAAGGACAACATGGAGTAATTTGGTTTTCCCCTTAATTGAAACCCTGGATCATGGTTTCTTTCTCCTCCGTTTTAATTCTGTGGATGATTGTGATTATGTGAGCAAGAATGGACCCTATAAACAGTCTGGCCTTTTCATTACTCCATGGTCCCCTTTTTCATCCAGCTATTGCTAAAATTACCTCCATACCAATTTGGATCCGTTTGTATAACCTCCTCTTGATCATAAGAGAAGCGGATATCATTAGAAATATGGTCGATCAAGTGAGATCTTTTGTTAAGCGGGACTCTAAGTCGATGGCTCCATCAAATGGATTCACAAGGGTTTGCATCTTGATTGATATTTTGAAACTTGTGCACCATTATGTCATAATTCACTCCTCTTTTGGAACCTAGACACAATTTTAAATTATAAAGGCTTACCTTTCAAATGCTTTCGCTACAACATGATTGGTCATATAGTCGGTAGGTGCATTGCAATTAAGTCATCAAGTTTTAAGGCGATCAGTCTCAAAAAGTGGATTAAGAAGCCGGGCTCTTCGGATGCTGATTTTATTTGGTGTAATCATGGTAAGTTCATGGAACTTCAGAAGGAGATAATTTCAGAAAATTGTTTTTAGAAAGTTGTTATTTCAGAAAATTGTTTTTTTAGAAGTAG
Organism: Cunninghamia lanceolata; assembly: GCA_027924645.1. NCBI lineage: Eukaryota > Viridiplantae > Streptophyta > Pinopsida > Cupressales > Cupressaceae > Cunninghamia > Cunninghamia lanceolata. The sequence continues at coordinate 2,953,353 of BSBN01000007.1, forward strand.
TCATTAGTTTCATATCCATGAATAGGGTTTCAACAATTTGCATAGGCTCTAGAAAAAGTTTTCCATATTTCAGAGACACTTGAGTCAAAGTCATTTTAGATTTTTGAAAATGACTTAAGTGACAAAAGTTTATATTTTCCCAGAAGAGATAGATTCGAGCTTATTGTTAAGATTTTATTTTATTAATTGTTTTGGAATTAGTTTGCTTTAAGAGATATATTTGAACTTATTATTAGTTTGTTTTATTTTATTTTATTATTATTTTCCCTTTAAAGCTGCCTTCTAAGAGCTTATAAATAAGTGGCCTTGAGCACACAATTTGTAATGATAGAGTTGATGCTAAGCCTATGCTGTAGAAATTGTCAGTGAAGAAATTATATTTTTGTGAAAGTTAATGAATATTGGTGGAAGTTAGGCTTACATTGCAAAAGCTTTTATTCAGTCAAAGTCATTGTAACTGCAATTGCATGTTTGTAATTTCCTAAAGTGTAATATCCCAAAACGGGATATTTTGGACACCTTTGGATTTTAGGATCTTGCAAAATGTCTAACTTATATTTCTGCCCAAACCCTAATTTCTGAAGTAAAAATCAGACTTGAACAAACAACTAGGGCAGCCCGCAAAACATCTCAAATCCACATATTATCATTGCAAACATAATAATCCATAATGTACTTGTATTCCACAATCATATGAGCAACAAATTCACTTAGATGATCCACACAAGAGAAGGGAGGGAGGTTGGATAATCAATCCTACAACCATCAAAGTGGACAGTGGGAAGTCTAGTGATAGGGGACGTGGTGGGAGGGGGTGGGTGTAATCAGTGAGAACTAGCAAGAAGGATGAAGGACATCTCGACATGAGGAACAGGTGGGAGTCGAGAAGAAATAAGGAAACCACGGATGTGGGGTATGAGGACTTGCAGGTGAACGTAATTCATGACACTTGCACCGCCACCATGAGGAAAGTAGGTGAATCTATCAGAGTTAGGGAAGCAAGGAAGCATGTTGAGAATGTGGACTCTTAGTTTTCCCTAGTCAAAGTAGATGTCTCCCGTAGACTGACAACAATATTCCTATCAGCAGAAAGTCTCTATAAACCAAAAACTCCTCAAGATCTATCTCATGAAGACATAGCTCATCCTTTGCAAGATCATGAATGGGTGTCTGGAGGGTCCCAATGCGGGCATCAAAGTCACCCAAAAGAATGATATTTCAAGCTATAGAGTGTTTGGAGATCTCTTGATGGTGGTCCAAGTAGGGGTCCCCATTAGTGTGACAAAAGAAGATGAGGTAGGGGGGAAGTAAAACACTGCAATGAAGACATCCTAAATGGGAAGAGGCCCCTTGTGAATTTGGTGCCACTTGTATTTGGAGTGGACATCAAAAGCAACTAGTGAAACTCTAGATTTGAGGTTATTCTGGATGAGGCAAGCCACCCCATCAGAACCATGAACACAACCAGACCTACAAGTCTCACGATAAAAGGCCGATATCCAAAAATAACTAGTAACAAGAGGGAGAGTTCATTCAGGGCTCTTGTAAGTCTCAATGAGGAAGTTGAGATATTGGGAAGCAATCACATCCTGAAAAGTAGCTAGAGAGGACCATATAGCACCATTGTAGTTCCAACAAGTATGGAGATGCCATCGCCACCCACCCAGACCCGAGGACCTCTTCATGCCGATAGTCTAGAGTGTGACATGCCAGTGGGAGGGAAGTCACAAATGATGGCTTGACCATTCTGTATAGCAGCCCACTTGTTCTATTTTTTGGTAGCTACAACTTGGATATGAGCTCTTTGAAGTTCCTCTACTTGGAGCCTCGTAAGGTTCGCCTCTAAACAAATCTTTTGAGGGAGGGAGAAGAACTTTCTCTTTGCTCTAAGAGCTTGTAGATGGTCCTCATGAGCCTCGCAAGGTCCGCATCTAAACGAATCTTTTGAGGGAGGGAGAAGAGCTTTCTCTTTTCTCTAAGAGCTTGTAGATCGTCCTCAGCAATTTGAAACTGGTTGTCAAGAGTGCTATCCCGAAGTGCCCAAGCCTTGTGGAGAGAGATATCCTTTAAATCTAAGGATTCGTGTAGCAGCATGACTAGCTTGTAAGGGCTTAGTGGGCTAAGGGAGGCCACAGACACAAAGATTTAGTGCCTTAGCTTGTCATGCCCCTTCTTCATCGAATTTGATTGGAACAACCATCTCAACAACAGGGGGCACCTTCTTTCCTTTGACCAGTTGCACCCACGAATTATGTTCTTCAACCTATTTTTGGATATATTGTTGTTGGGCCTCTGTTTCTTTTCTAAAATATTCATGTTGGGTATTGATCTCTGATTGTTTATTTTGAATTTTGGAAACTACATCATTAAGCTGCTGCAAGCAAGGAGAGTCATTGGTAGCTTGAGCTTGTTCAAGATGGGTGATTCAGACCTACAAATTATCAATGATGTCATCCTTTTTCTGTACCTGCTTTTGAAATAGTGACATCAACTCTTTGAGTTCATGGCCAAGGTTTTTCGATCCCAGACAACCTTTTGCTAAGGTTGACGTATTTGTTGTGTGGGGACGATGCCTTTAGAAGGCGAGGAGTTTATATTTCCAACTCCATAGGCAAATCGTGCACAACTAGAAATTGCACAATAAAAACCCCTCTGCTACAAACGAACACACTTGTAGAAATCATAGAGTGGAAATATGGAATCGGAATATAGAAATGCAGGTTGTAAATTTTTGTTGAAAAATCTTGTGCCCTTTGTTGGAAAATTTGTGTCCTCGGCTGGAAATATGACCAAAAATTTTCAAGTGTGTTCGACACGGGAGGATGCGACCTTTGAAAGCAATTACTAGGATTGCGACTTGTAGATTAATGACAATATTTAGAAACAAGATCAAATGCATGATCTCTAGAACCAGGAACTCGTGGCAAGGCGAAAAAAAAGAAGTTGTTGATTAACTTGAAGTACAATTTCATGAAGGAAAAGTTAGTATACTCAGGCTTTGTGATTTTGGAGTGGTCAACAACTAGGAGTATATTTGAAGCTAGGAGCTTTCACAATTTGCCCAATTTTTACCGAAAGTTCATTCATAACTTCAATGGTATATGCAAACCTATTACCGAGACCATGAGATATGATTGTGAGGAAATTAAGTGGACAACTGCTGCTGAGAGAAGTTTCAAACTGCTGAAAAGAAAGTTGACAAAGTAATTAATGTTAGGGTTGCCAGGCTTTGATAAAGTCTTCCAAGTCGATTGTGATGGTGATTGGACAATGATTGGAGTAGTGTTGAGTCAAGAGAGAAAATTGGTAGCATACTTTAATGAGAAGTTGAATGATGCTAAACAAAATTATTTGGTCTACGATCAAGACTTTGTCATTGTGTAGGTGTTGAAGAAGTCGAGGCACTACTTGTTGCTCAAGGAGTTTGTGTTGTATATAGACCACCAAGCACTACAATTCATCAAAAGTTAGGGTAAATTAAATGGGTAGAGCTTCTTCAGAGTCATCCATTTGTTTTGAAACACAAAAGTGTAAGGACAACCAAGGTAGTTGATGCTTTAAGTTGGGGATATCTATTGCTCATAGAGATGAGGGTAGAGATAGTTGGATTTGACTTGATGAAGGAGATGTATCTTGGAGAAGAAGACTTCAAGTATGCATGGATGTAATTCTCAAACAAAGTCAGCAAAGATAGAACACCATGGTTGGACTATATTATCCTAGATGGATTGTTGTTCAAGAAGCAACAATTGTGCATATCCTAGGGTTCAATGAGAAATAATCTAATTTGAGAAAAGCATAGTAGAGGATCAGCTTTGACATTTTGGGGTTGACAAGACATTGGAATTGCTAACTGAGAGGTACTGTTGGCTGAGAACAAGAGCTGATGTACAAAGGTTTTTGTAGAAATACCATGTATGCTAGTATGCCAAAGGAAGTAGTGAATATTGGACTCTATCAACCATTACCAATTTTAGAGAGACCGTGGGAAGACATCAACATTGCCAGTTGTGTAAGTGTATGTGCTCTATGTATGTGTGTTTGTGCGCATGTGTGACAATCATTATTTTGAGTTATTTTTATACTGCGTGTCACACTGAAGTCAAACTGCTCTGGTTCATTGCGGAGACTACAGACTGCCATAAGCTGCTTTTAGCTTCAATTGTGAGGGATCACAAATCATCTGGAAAATGATATTATGAACTAGAGAAATAAACAATAGCTCTCAAAATGAGTAAAGAATTATATGCTTATTATTTTTTTGGATGCACATTAGTTCAATTTATGCTAGTCAATCGGTTCTGTTGGTATTGAACTTAGTGGCTCTCTTTCTGTACATGGTGCAGGTTCTTTTGTCAGCCAAGAAATGTGAAATAGTCCTAAAAATGATTATAATTTATATATTGCTGAGGTTTTGTGGCAAAAACTGATTACACTTCTCTTTGCTTTGGTTTAAAAATGAAGATGGTGGGGTAAAAAATCAATGAATGAAAAAATTCTTTATTTCCTTCTCCTTTGTTGTTTCCTCTCATAGTTTTGCTGTTTCCTGTACATTATCTGCTCAAGTTTCCAATTGGCATGGGACTGTAGGCTCCTTTGTTTGTGGAGACCCATTCTGCTTTTAGTTCTAGATTCACTTTGTTTCTTTTCACACGCTTAGCTGTTGTAGGTGTCTAATACAACCTAGCCCATTGCAAGCATAACCCTCAAGTTATCAATCTGAAATTTAACCGGTTCTTTTCTCTGCAGTGCAGGTTGATGCAAAAAGAATTACCAATTGGGTGTATCGCTTACAAATTCTTCCCTCAGATGAGGAAGACAAAAATGGTATATTTGCAGTCAAATCTGCATGACGAAACAGCCTTGCCTGGATTTTTGCTTCCATAGTTGTATTTTGTTTTCCAGAATGCTAAACATAGTTGGTTGATATTGATAGAAATATACTACCCTATCCCAGGATTTTTTTATGGCTTCCAAGGATCTTCAGTCCACACATTAAAGGATATGGATGGGGTATGTATTATGAATTCAAAACTACTGTTGCATTCTAAAAAATGTGTTATTTTATCATGATTATTTAATAGGGAATGCATTGTCAAAAAATATAACTTATTATTGATTTATAAGTTAATTTTTTTTTAATTTGTTATTTGATTTAACCAATGTAATTATTAGAGATTTTAAGCTTCCACATCCATAATGTTAAAGAGAGATTTGGGGATAAAGTGATCCAAGGGATCAGAAAATTGATGTTTTTGGCTGCAAAGTGTGGTCTGAAACATCAATGTTCTAATCCCTTTGTTCAGAATTTATCCCAAAGTCTTTTTTTTAATGCAATTATTTGTTTAGTCTTCTTATTCTTGAGTGTTTGCTACAGGTTAACTTCAATAATGGTGGTCACTTGGCAAGCACTTACTCTGCTTTATCTATTCTGAGAATTATGGGCAATGATTTGACCCACTTGGATAAAAAAAACTTACTAAAATCAATGAAAAATCTTCAACAATCTGATGGAAGGTAAAAGACAGCTTATCTACATTTGCCAACTTTTAATAAAATTTTCAAGTTTTCTTTATATTCAGATGTAGGTATATAACATTTTTACAGAATGAGATAGCTGTTATGTATCATTTCATTAGAAAACTCTTGTGAGATTAATGAAAAGGTAGAAACTAATTAAAAAAATAAAATAAAATGGGAAGTGAAGAAACCGAATTGAATAGGAGAAGCAAACTAAGTAAAACAACCTTTGTGCTTATACGTTATGGAGTTTTTTGGCAAAGATAATTTTAAGGTCTGTTTTGGAACTGTGTTTGTGTTCTACTTCCTCAAGCAATATAATGTGTTTTCCTTCACTGGAGTCTCAAGTTCTCAACATGATTTTGGACTGAGAAGATTGGCTTCACTCATAGGTATTGAAAGATTTCAAATTTCATTAAGCTTAAGATGAAAATCAAGTGTCTCTTTGATCTCAATTATCTGGCAAGGACTTCAAATGGATGGACAATTATCACAAATCACTATGTTCAACTTATAAAGACCTTTGACAGAGTTTTAAGATTCTTCTCTTTATGCTTATCAGAAATTATTTCCTTACCTACCCTTGTCTGCCTACTTCTAAAGATAGCTTTCAAAAGATCACTACCAGTGTTTCTTTCAAGGGTAACTGACTAGTGTGTAGCTCAAATGAAGTCAAATGGAAAAATTGTTCATGATACATTTGTCTATGGTCAAGATCAACCTAAACTGGTTTGTTATACAACTTCCTTTCTCGTTAGGGACCAAGCAGAGCTTCTTTTGTAATCATCTCATGATTGGGCTTCCATTGAGAACACTAACAGAGCATCTAACTTTCATGTTTCATCCAATTGTCGACTCTCTGCTTCCTTATTTGCAGTATTTAGGTTAAGATTGTCTCCTCACACATGGAAGTGGCTTCTTGCTTTAGTCCCTGCTACTAGTTGTGTGAATCTATCTTGCAAACAAAGTTGAGTGGGAGTTCATTCATACGACTAAATATAAGTCATGAAAAGTATAGACAAGCCATGAAAGAGCAATTGTAGGAAAAGTATAGACAAGCCATGAAAGAGCAATTGCAGGCCAAAGACACCAATGTCATGTTGTGTTTTTAGCCCTAGGTGTGCGACTTGGTCCCTTGGCCTATTTTTAATTTTCCGTAGGTTAATGTGTAATGCCCCCTTCCTAGCCAGTTCGACAGGTTATCACCAGTTAGCCTATTCAGTGGTTCCCGTAGGCTAATGTTGTTGAATAGGGAACTTTGGCAGAGGTTTGGTTGAGTTCCGACAATAGCCATGAGCAAATCTTCCCTTTCCGGAGTATCATTCGACGAGTTTCTAGGACTTACTATTTTTAGTAAGTCGGGTGGGGTCACCGATGGAGCCAGTGTCAATATTTCTATTCTTAATGACTTCGGTGGGAGTGACTTGTTGTGACCTAATCACACATCGCCCCATTGCAAATGGGGACCCCCTTTTTTTTGAACTCCAATGTTTCGCTTTAGTCTTGGATGATGATGTCTTAGCACTTTGTTAATGATGAAGTTGGTATCATTTGAGTCTATAACTTTGTGGTGAATACCATAGTCTCCTGATGACCTGATCCTGTATGTTCTAAAATCCTGAAAAATGACTAAGTTTGATATCCTGAAAATCCTGAAAATTGGCTAAGTTTGAAATCTGGTGGATCCCTCAAAATCTAGAATCTGCATGTTAAATCCGGTGGATCCGAGACCTATCTCAAACAACCTGAAAGGTATATTGAAAAATATTTAACGTATACTTAAATATATTTTTCAATATACCTTACCTTGGGGACTTCCAGTTTTAGGTGCAAATTTGCTCTAAGACCTTAGGCGCATTTCTCCACTTGCAGTGACTCAAAATGGCGCCTAGGATTCAAGGCGCATTTCATCATCCAGACAACCTCAAAATTGCGCCTTGACATAAAATGAGGGTAGGAGCTTACATAAGATGGCGCCTTGATTAAAATTGATGTCAAAAGGCCTTAAGCATTGAAGATTTGACAAAAATAAGACATTTAAGTCTAGGTGCCAATTCATCCATCTAGAGTCTAGGCACATTTTGCATGTGTAGCCACCATTTTTAGCGCCTAAAGAGGTAAATTGTTTTGAGAGATGTGTTTGAGCGTCTTAAGGATGATGTAGTCTCACAAGGATGTAAACAAGTGTTAAGAGCCTTAAAAATATCAAAGAACAAGCTAAGTTCAAGTAAGGCGCATTTTCATACCTTTATCATCATCTAGGGCGCCTTGCAAAGGAGGTCTATGAGCAACATCAAGTAGGGCGCAATTTCTTGCTTCCACAATCACCTTTGAGCGCCTAGGAAACTAAGTGTTTGTAAGGATGAATTTGAGCGCCTAACACCCAAAGGCACACCTATTGAAACTCCACAAGAGTTTAGATTCATGAAAATAAAGTAAGTATCCTCCTAAGAGATAAGGCGCCTTTTCTTGTCTCCACCATCCATTTTGGCGCCTAGAGGAGAATGAGCTTCAAATCACTTCCAATAATAGCGCCTAGTGTTAGAAGCCTCCAAATGACTAAAACTTACCAAGGGAGATCTAGGTGCCATTTCATGCTTTACCCATCACCAAAATGCGCCTAGATAAGGGGCTTGAGACTATTATGAGGCGCATTTTTGTGTCTAAATTACCCATTTTGGTGCCTTGGAACTAAGTGCATGAAAATTATGAGGAGGAGCGCCTAGGATGAAATCCACTTGAATATACAAGCTTTGAAAGATTGTTGGCTTGGGTGAAGTTTTTAAGAACACCTACAAGGTTTGAACACATAAAAGGTGAAAGAGACACTCACCTATGTCAAGGCGCCATTTCACACTTGTAACAACCTAAATTTGCGCCTAGAGGTGAGAATGATCATCTCCAAGTAGCTAGGTGCCTTTCCTTGTTTTTTCTACCTAATTTTTAGTGCCTTGAGCAAGGAGGGTGGGCATCATGAATCAAGGCGCTCTTTGCCATCAAAACAACCTCACATTGGCGCCTTGGAGGAAATCAACTTAAAACTACAAGTCTTGGAGGTTTTTCATGTTTTGATGATGTCTTTTGAGAACAATTGCAATGATTGAAGGATGAGGTGGGTGAAAAAAGTCTTCATCTAGCTTAGGCGCCCATTCAACTTTGAACAACCTTACATTTGCGCCTAAGATGAAGGGGACTTTCTTAAACATTTAAGCATTGAGTAACAAGCATGAAAACCTTAGGTGCAATTTTCAACTCATTTTACCTTTGATGAGTGCCTAACTTGGAGAGAACACCTATTAGCATCAAGGCGCCATTTCCTACTCAGAACATCACATATTTGCGCCTAGGCATAAGGAAGCTTAAAACCATGAATTTTGATGTCGAAGAAATCCACTAAGTGATGAGGCACTCTTTTTATCTCCCACAACCTCAATTTGTGCCTCAAGTGCAAAGCCATGATCTCATTTCATCAAATGGGCGCCTAGGTAAGGAGGGTCATGATAAGTCATCTTCAATGGTTTGAGAACATAACATGTCAAGTATAAAGCCAATTTAGCTAAGGCGCAATTTTCCTCCCTGGAAACCTCAATTTGCGCCTTATGAATTTCCCTTGGGTAGTGGGCGCTTAGAAGTTAGAAGTCATTCTAAGACATGTTTAACCATTTAGAATTGCAAAATTGCAAGAGTAAAGACATTTAAGCCTAGGCGCATTTTTCATCAATGCCAACCTATTTTGGCGCCTAGGAGGAAGGTGCATGAAATGACATCTTTGAATGATTTCCCTGAGGGATATAACCTTTTTAAGATCTATCCCATTGCTTGAATCATTAAAATGACAAATATAAGGTCAATTAGAGCAAGGCGCACATTTCCACTTTCACATACCTCAATCTGCGCCTTGACTTGGAGGAGTTAGTTTATGCTTTAAAATGATTTCTACGTGTTTATATGATTCAATATTTGTCAATAATTTAATATCAATTTCCTCTGTGTTGTAGGAGAAGGGATGGAGCTAGGAAGTCATTCAAGGAACCAGCCGTTTGGAGTCATCTTCAAGTGAGGAATGAAGCTAGAAGGCCATTTCTAAGGGGAAGATATCATGTTGCCACTTTTGGTGGAACATTTCAAGATCATCCTACTAGTACACTTCATCATCTAAGACATTCATCCATTCACTTCAAGTCCTCCCAATCTTCAAGTATCAAAAGAGTCTCCTACTCAATCAAGCATCATCATTTACTCTACTTCATGCCATCATCATCTACTCTTACATGAAAGAAGCAGCATCATCATTTATACTACTCCCCATGAAGAAGCATCAAAGAAGATCAACATACATCCTGCAAGAGAAGAAGAATTACATAGCTAGACAAATGAGCAACATACATCATACACATCCTACTTACAATGAACAAGGCAGAATCAACAAGATACATTCTCTAACATTCAAGTTCAAAGCAATCACATCGAAGACATCATACAGATGATACAATTTGGGAATATGCCCACAAAGTAAAGTGAATAAACAGTTGAAATCCACAAGTATGCTAAGGTGGCACCTACGTGGCAGATACTCATCATCAAACCAATCATAGTTCGCCACATCATTCAACAATAAGGAAGCCAAAGAGGACGTCCATGTGGAAGATGCTCCAAAAGATTCTATTTCATCCTTATCTTCTTGGAAACTGTGCTTTCATTGCCTCTCATATGTACTAAAAATAGTAAATTGTTGTAACTACCTATTGAGTTGGCATGATCTGGGCCCTTGGCTATCTGAATTGATCTAGGCCATTCATTGTAACTCTGGACCTCTATATAAAGGCCTTGTTGCCTCATTTGTAAATATAGTTTTTTTAGGAGTAGAGTAGGAAGAGACTCTCGAAATTCTCTGAGAGTACTTGAATTTGTTGTACATATTTCTCAAGATTAATGCAAAGACATTGGAGCTTGTTTGGTGTTAAGTGTTGTCTTGTGAAATGACATGGTTTCTTGTATCTTGATGAAGTGGAGAGATGTTTCAAATAGATTAGAAGTAGATTAGAAGCTCTTTGATGTAATGTATGTTGTATTGAATATTTGATCAACTCCTAGCTCATGCTTTTGACATTCATCGTTGGTGAAGTGTTGTGTAAAGTTAGTCTGAGCTTCATTATAATTTGCATAAGTTCGATTATAGATGCTTGTTTGAGCTACGCCGTCTAATGGGTGCTTGTATGAGCCTTCATGATTTGAAAGCTTTTCTCTATCCTTAGGAGATTGTACCAACTTTATGTAGTTGTAGGCACCCTTGGCGAAGTGGAGTTAGGTTAATTTAAGAGTTTGTCTATTCATGCATCATCATTGCTTCATTGACCTTAGATTAGCTCCCTAAACCTTATCTTTTTTCCCTTTTTTTTATCATTGATACATCATGAATACTTTATCCACTCTGAAAGGAGAAAAAAACTGAAAGAATTAAGAAGTCTACGTAAGTCCCTTTGTGATTACCAGCAAGATCACATGTAATCACTGAGTTTATCCACCATAAGTTATAAAAAAGGAACCTTGAAGTTACTTCACTGGATCACATAGTTTAGCCTTTGAAGAGCTTTATTCAAGAGAGAGTGAGAGACTTAGTGTTTTACTCTATTGTTGACTTGTCTAAAAACAATCATCAACACGACTTGTATGAGTTTCTCGACATTTGAAGTGACTAGAGAATATTATTTTAAATGTCGAAATATCAAAGTTAAATTAAATATTTAACTTATGATATTTAAATGTTGTAAAGTTACTTTATTTTAAAGCAACTAAGGGGATATAAGGTTGTTTGTTTGATGTGTTAGAAAAAGATGAGCGCTCAACTTGGGAGTCATAAGGGGTTATTAATATTTAATGAAATATTATTTTATACTCCATCTTGGGCATTGGAAAAGAAGGATGATTAAAAGTAAAGAAGAGCTCATTTGAGAACATTCTCTTGTGTGTTTACTGCAATATGGTGTGTTTTACAGAATATGAAGTAAACAAAAATAATGAAGTAGTAGTATAGTGCATTACACGAACAGAACATAATTACTCAGAATGGACCATTGTATTCATTCATTGATTCACAGAAAACATTACAATGTTCATGACAGCAACATATTTCATCATAACTCCAATATCTCCATGTATCAACTATCATCAAAGTACACCTATATCTGACTACAATGCATTGACGCTTTAAATACTTATCGCCAAGGTTGGTTGTGATGCCAACCGTTGGTACTGACTCCAAACTACCCGACCCGTCGGTTGGTATCAACAACTAATTACATCATTTATTCACTTAAACTAATTAGCTGTCTACATCTATCCCCCCCTCAAAATTGGTCATCTTCCAGACGACGTTCACATCAAAATAACAAAATTATGACAAAACTATGATAACTCATAAACATCCCACTGAGAGTGGGGAGGTTGGGAAGACGTTCCTGGGTGTACTGACGAGGTTGGGGTGGCTGATCGCTGCTGTGCTTGTAGCTTCCTTGCTTCCTCGGTCCTTTGTCGCAGCTGGTGTTGGGCCACTAGCTCCCGCTCTCTTGCCGCCTTCACCATGTGACCTGCTTCCATTACTTGTGCTTTGGCCTTCACCACTTCTGCCTCCTTTGCCTCCAGCTGTGTTCCCATGTCCTTCATCTTTTCCTCCAACTCTGCCAACTTGGCCTCTAGGCCCGATGCTCTGGCCTTCTCTTCTTCAGTGGCCTTTGTCTGCTATACTAACCATAGATGCAAGACTCGCCGTTAACTCGCCGAGTTTTGAAAAACTCGTGAGTTTTTCCAAGCCGCGAGTACTTCATGCAAAAACTCGCCCAAAAAAAACTAGAGTTTTTCAGAGTTTTTGGCCAGTTTTTCAGAAAAACTCGCGAGTCCGTGCAAAAAACTCGGCCTGCGTGAAAAGTGCGATTTGGACGGCGTTTAAAGGTATTTTGTGACTTATTTTTGGTCATTCTACTTGATCCAAATGAGAAAAAAAACCCTCCCAAGCATTTTACACCTATTTGCAGCAATTTGGCATCGAAAAAACTTGCATCTATGGAAATATCAGATGATCCAATTGATTTGGATGAGATAGATCCTTACAGTGATTGGACAGGGCAGGATGAGCAGCCTTCATTGTTTTCTGAGGATGAGATCTATGATTTGGAGAGACAGGCAATGGAGGAGGGGGCTGCCGCTGGAATCGATGGATTGGGATTCTCATTGGATGACATTGAGGATGAGGAGGATGAGGATGAGGAGGATGAGGAGACATTGCCACCAGGACCACTACCAGCATCTACATCCAGGATGGAGGTTGAGCCACGGTTTGTCATGCCGAGGAGGGAGGAGCCACAACAGATTCCTAGGACTAGACCTAGTTCTACCACTCCCCTAGTTTTCAGTAGACTTGGGAAGGGGAAGAGGAAGATGTAGTATTTTACTATTTAGTATTTACTTTCAGTTTTACAAAAACAATTTGCTATTACCATTTTGTTTCAGACTATCAGTATCAGCGCATTCCTCATGAGGATGCCATTTTGTACCCAATTTACTTTGAAATCAATCAAATACAACTAGACTCAGCTTGTTTCTCATTTATTGACTTGTTGGATGCATCTAATCATTGAATTTTGCAAAAAAAATGTGTTTTTAATGAAATTTAAACAATTTTTTAAGTTGCCGAGTTTTTTGCCAAGTCGAATTTTTCGGGCTTGGCGGGTTTTTGCTTTTGGCGAGTTTTTCAACTATGGTACTAACTGTTCCTGAGATCTTTGAAGATGCTCAGCCAATTCTTTCTTCTTTGTCTGTAGGGCTGCCTCACTCTTTTCCTTTTTCTCCAACATCACATCCTTATTCTTCATCTCATAGAATACTTGTCTATATGCCTTCTCTATTGTAAACAGGAACTCTATGACCTTTGCATCTCTTCCCCCTACCACTGGCCGTGATCCTCTCCATCGGTCATGCATGTCTCGAGTGTCCACCTCTGGCCATCCTCTCGCTATGAAATGCCGAGCAAACTCCTCACAGCTTAGCTGTACAAAGTTCCTGATTCTCCTTACCTCTTGGGCCACTACCTGTGATCGTCCCAATCTAAGCTGTTTGGAGATCTCGGCTATCTCCCCCATGTAATCTGCTATTTCCTCTTGTACGGTCGACAGATCACTATTTGTAGTGAGAAATTGGGTTTTGAAATTGTAAAAGGGGCGGGGGTTTTTATTTTGCACGGGCGGGGAACACCGTACGACGTACGGTTTGGTCATACGTCATACGGCCAGGTCGTAGTACTTTTTTTTTTTCAATTTTTTTTTAATCCATTTTTTCTTTACCTTTACCAGGGTGCTGCGTCCTCTCCGACTCGATCGCCTCGGTCTCCTTTTCTTCCACTACTTAGATTTTTGTCATGTAGCGAAATATACATTGTATATACCCTTTCTGTCGGAGGCAATCATTGGAGCAGCATTGATCAACTTCTTCAAGCTCCCATATCTGATTAAATATTGTGTTTTGATCTTGCATCATCCTCAGGTTCCACCCCATCGGTTCTTGGGCCCACTGGAATGTTCTTCCGTCACTGTTCATCTTCATACTCTTAGTCTTGAACTTTGCTTTCCAAATCCGACTCCTCGGAATTTGGATAGGTGGGGTTCCTTGGTTTTTCATTCTTAGTTGCAAAATCTCTTTGTCATAAGGCGACCTTTCAATTATAAACATACTCTCTGCTACATACCTTCTCACTGGAGTTTTTATTTCTCTTGGTAACAAGAATTCAAATTTATCTCTTACCTTGTTGCATTCTGCTATCCACTGTGTCCATGCCTGTTCTTCCTCATTTTGGGTGTTTTCTTGTGAGCCATTTCCAATGATGTTGCTATCGACCATTCCTTCTCGTATGTCGGTTTGCATTGTCCTCGGTCCAAAGAACCCGGTTACAGGTTCAAATGGTGCACTTGGGAAGCATATTCCATCAATCCCCTTTGTTGTGTCTTTCATCACTGCGTATTCGAACATGTTGATTTCTACTGTTTCTTCCCTTTTTTGCTTTTATTTTTTCAGCTTTGACCTATTCATTGTGTCATTGATTGGGGTTCCATCAAGGTTGTCAAGTCTTATCGCCCCATTGTCGAATACTTCTTGAACCCTGAACGGTCCTAACCAACGAACCTTGAACTTACTGGGTTTGATCTCGTTATGACCGTTATACTTCAGGATCAACTGTCCCGGTTGGAAGTTCATTCGCTAGATGTGTTTGTCATGCCAAAATTTCCTCCGCTTCTGCATCACTTCTGTAGACCACTAAGCCATGATCCGTTTCTCATCAAGTTTGTTCAATTGGAGTAGTCGTTCTTGCAGACTCTCTGTGTCCCCCAGTCTGTTTTCTATTGCTATTCTTAGGCTTGGGACTAGATATTCTGCTGGCACCACTGCTTCTTGACCATACATGAGTTGGAATGGTGTGTGTCCTGTGGTTACCTTATACGTCGTCCGATATGCCCATAGTACGACTGGTAGTCTTTCCTCCCAGTTTGCCCCTTCTATCCCACAGGACTTGTAGATCACCGAAATTAACACTTTATTTGTTGATTCTGCTTGCCCATTCACTCTTGGATAGTACAGACTCGACAGTGTATGGAAGATCTTGAACTCCGTTGTCATCAGTCAGATCACGTGGTTGACGAAGTGTCCCCTACGATCACTTGTCAGCTGTATGGGTATATCGTACCTTGTTACTATTTGTTCATAGATAAATCTTGCAGTACTTAAGGCAGTGTTATCCTCAAATGCTTTTGCCTCTGCCCATTTTGTCAAATACTCGGTGGCGACTACTATGTATCGACACTGATGTAGTTGGCTGACCTTCAATGGTCCCACAAAATCTAGTCCCCACCTCTCGAAGAGTTCTTGAGGTTGGGTTGGCCACAGGGGCATGTAGTCCCTCCTTAATGGTTTCCCTACTCTGACATGTGTCGCACTCCAATACCCATTCTTTCGCATCTGCATACAATGTTGGCCACCATAGTCCGGCTAGCAAAATTTTTTTGGCTGTGGCATCCGGACCCATGTGCCCTCCTGCCAATCCTTCATGTGCTTCTTCTAGTACACCCTTTATTTTTGCTTCCATGACACATCTCCTTAGGATATGATCTGGTCCCATCTTATAGAGCAACCCATTTATGAGCTGGAATGTCTTGCTTTTCAGTGCAATCTTTCTCCTCTCATTTGATGGCATTCCCTGAGGGAATGTTGACGTCGACAAGTATTCACCGATCTTCTCGTACCATGATGGCAATGCTGCAATCTGAAAGAGATGAGCATCGGGGAAGTCTTCATTCATCCCTTCAGCAGGTTCCCCCGACTTGATCCGTGACAATTGATCTGCTATTACATGACTCTTCCCTGGTCGTACTATGATCATGAAGGTGAATTCTTGTAAGAGTAGCAGCCATCTACTGATTCTCCTCTAAATGATCAGCAAAATAGTGCCTTGTACCCTCGACTGACTTCAGCATCTCTATATGGGGCAACCCTTGTCCCCACAGAAAGGAGTTGAGTACATAATATTTGGGACTCAGTGCAAAGGCAAGCAGATGCAATGGGGTTAACATTTTGTCCCATCTCTCTTCAATAATTTGGTGTATTTGATTGAAGAAAGTTTCTCTAGGATCTCGCTCATGGTCATTTATGATGGCTTTCATCTTCTCAATCATTGAGTCGATCCCATCATATACCTCTCCCAAACAAGGCCTATCCATGTCGGTATAACGGATCATACTCAATATGGGCTCGGTAAAACTGAGGAGATACTCAACACGATCCCACCAATGGTCATCTATGATCAATTGCTTAGTTTTTGTTGCCCTTTCAGTGCTAGATTGCCTCCATATGGACCAATTTTGGCTGGTGACCATGCTAGAGAGTGCCTCTTTAACCTTCACAAGCCGTCTTAAGACAATTGTGTTGGAGGCAAAACGGGTCTCAACTACCTATAAAAATCAAAATAAAAAAAATAAAAAATAAGGCTTATTAAAAAATAAATTTACAAAACTCAAAACATAAACTTAAGAAAAAATAAAAATTGCTTGAAGCTTCACTTACCTTTAGCAGCTCCAATCTTGAGAATGATATGAAAATGCCTTGTGACATATGGTGGTTGGTGATGAACATCTGGATGTCTTCTGCCTCACTATACCCCTGTTTGATCCAATCAATTTTTTTGCCAATTTTTTGTAGCATAAGGTTGAGGGAGTGGACCACACAAGGTGTCCAAAAAATGCATGAGTAATGCTCCTCAACCAATAAACCAGCTGCTCTACAATTTTTTGCATTGTCTGTTACCACTTGAACCACGATTCGAGGCCCCACTTCTTCAATGGCTTGACAAAGAATATTAGCAATAAATGGACCATCCTTCACCTCCCCTTCACAATCGACTGCCTTCAAAAACATAACCCTTTTAGGGCACACTGCAATAACATTGATCAATGGCCGATTTTTTGAATCTTTCCATCCGTTAGAAACGATGGATAAACCTGTCTCAGCCCAAGATTCCCTTATGGGCTTCAATGAATCCTCTACAAACTTCACTTCCTTTTCCAATAAGGTTGTGCACACCTTCTCAAAACCTGGGCCCTTGTACCCCTTTGGAGCATCATTAATTGCTTTCACCTTTTGTTTCTAATACGGTGAGCGAACAACATTGAAAGCTAAGCCATTTGCATAGAGACATCTTGCAATTTGTTGATCAGCAACCTCACGAGACTCATTGTGAAATGCCATTTCCAATGGTCCCTTTGATCTCTTGCGTGCTACAAGTTCTTCAACTATGGGCAAAAATGGGTGGCTCTCTACATGTTCCCGTTCAAATTCTGATGGTGATGCTGATTGAGGGGGCTTCATTCCACGAGAACCTCTCTTTAGCAAAGGATGACTCAGTTTACGAACTGATGCTTCCTCTACTTTCTCGATATATGCAAGGACTTGAGCTTGTGGGATGGGTACACCATTTTTTCTAGGGCAAGCTTTGATGCCCAACCCAGGGATGTTACACAAATGGGCTTTCACCCAACTGTAAGAGCTTCTATACTGAACCCCACAACCATTGCACATCCATATATAACCTCCACCGCCTGGAAGTGGTTCTAACATTTTAACATATTTCCAAGGGTGAATTTGGATCTGTTTTGAATTTGGATTTCTTTGACGAGGTTGAACCACTTGCCATTGTAATCCCTATGCCAAAAGATTTAAAAAATCAATAAACAACACATTCCATGAATTCAAAGTTCCAAACAAATGAAATTGAAAACAAAAAAAATAAATTAAAACCTAGTTGAGTTTAAAAGCTTTACACATGTGCCATTGATTCATAGTAGATAGAAGAATTTAGAAAAAAAAACAAAAAAGATTCAAAACAAAACAAAAATGTAGAAAAAAAACATCAAAAAAACCAACCTTTTTTTGCAAAATCTGCCTCTACAATCCCCTTTGTAGCAAACGAGCTATTGCACACCCGTAGGAATAGCAAAACAATCGCTTTAGATGCTTCACCAATCGATCTTCAACTCTATAGATTTGATGGCAAGAAAAAAAAATAGTTCAGCTCAATATGGAAGAGTTTTGTTTTTTCATTTGGAATGAGGAAAATAGACTGTTTTTGGTCTTTAAATTGTTTCCACATTATGCTTTTAGGGTTGGAGGAGTGTCAAATCCAAAAAAAAAATTAAAAAATGTCAAAATTTATTTAAAAAACTAAAAAAAAATGTGTTTTTCGCGTCTTGATGCGGGTATGGGTGGGATACTGTGTAGGTTCGCCTGGGTTCGTCCCGGACGAACCCACAGGCGAAAAGAGGGACCCTGGGCGTATCCTCGGCCGGACCGGACTGGACCCGGGCCGGACTGAACCGAGACCCAGGGATTTTCGATGTAGAATCGGTAACATAGCTCCTCTCTCATTTGTAAGATTGAGACTTTGGAGAATTGTTGCAAGAGCTCTCTGAAATAATACAAGATTCATTGGTTTGGTGATATTGTTTTGTTTCAAGTGTTGCATGGTTTCCAATTCCTCAAGCGTAGAATAAGTTTGGAATAAGTTTTAATTTTCAAGCATTGTGTTAGTTGATGGAAGTGATTATTGTTGTTTCATGGTGAAATCTCTAAGTTCATACCATTTGTGATTTGTGGCTTACAAGTTGCAGTGCATGGTTAGATTGAACTCAAACGAGCTTAACTTCAATCATTTATGTTTGTTGATCCTGCATGAACATGAGTGATTTGAACATCTTACATTACCTTAGAAGATTGCATCATCTTTGTGTAGTTGTTTGATTTGGCGAAGCAAAGTCGGTTGATTTCACCTGGTCAATGATAGTTTCTTGAATATAGGATTAGAATAGTTTCTCCAAACCCTATAAGCTTTTGCACTTTTTTATCAATCATTGTTAGGAATTAGGATCAAGAATTCAATTGCAATATCATATGCCTTAAGTTGTAGTACTAAGAAATTCCAAGAAGTCTTCCTTTGAAAGTGAAACAAGAATTATGCTTGAACGATTGTGTAAGTCCCTTTGTGTAAACAGCATATCACATCCCACTACTGAGTTTAACCATTGCTAATCACGTGTAAGGAACCTTGGAGTGCTCTTGTTTGATCACATATTTCAGCATTCGAGAGGCTTTGTTCAAGAGAGGATAGGATACTTGGTATTTTATTCTATTGTTGTTGTTGTCAGAAAAACATCATCAACACAACCAGCATTAATTACACACTTAAATAATGATGATATTTGAGCCTATGGTTTGCAGCGATTCATTTCTAGAAAGGTATGGCTGCAACTTGGAGTAGTATGACTTGCTAGGAGGTGGTACAACTTGATTTTTGACTGAAAACAACCCCTTCTTCAGTGGTATGGTTGTATGAAACAGTCCAATGTTCAACCCAAACTGCTAGAATACAACCAGCATTAATTACACACTTAAATAATGATGATATTTGAGCCTATAGTTTGCAGCGACTCATTTCTAGAAAGGTATGGCTGCAACTTGGAGTAGTATGACTTGCTAGGACGTGGTACAGCAATCAAACATTAAATAAGTTCAATATTGTACTTGTACGAACACCCAAATGAGCATTAAAGAAGCTGCACCCAGCAATAGAAGTTGTACGGCCTGCAACTTGAAGTTATTTCAGTTACTAATAATGGTACAGCCCTTCAACAACAAATAGTACGACCAATTTAGAGCTGCAACTTCTCACCAAATAGAGATTAGGGATTTGCAAGCAAATGAATAATGATATCCTCTCAAATCTAGAAACTCACACCAAAAACCACACTAAAAACTAAAGATCATTCAACACTAAAAATCCGGAAACATGCACATATTTTTTTGAAATAACTCACACCATACGAACAAATTGGATCTTCACACCAACACCACAATCTGAAAGTACAATTCAATCAGCTCAATGGAAATCCCTGGATAGAATTTCTCCTTTGGAAAGGAGGGTTTTCATCCTCAATCCCATTTGTTGGTAGGGTTTTCGTCCTAGGGCAAGAAATGAAGATGGCTTGATTTCAAAAACACGAGTGTTTTTAGATAATTTTAAGGAGAGTTGCAAATGAGCCCTCGATCCCTTTTTATAGACTCCCGTGGAATTGAAATTGAAATATTTACTTTTTCCCTCCCAAAAATTTTAATTTCAAATTGACTTTAGTAACTCTACCAAAAAATAATAAATATAACTAAGAGTCACATAAGGCCTTATTGTGCCCCATTTAGGTGGCCTAGAAATAATAAATAAAGTTGTCTTTTACAATGCTGACAAAAATTACAATTAGACCAACTTTAATTATTATTAAAATAATTTACCTAACCCAACCCATTAACCTATGGGAAATTAGATGTTTAGGGCCGAAAATGGGACATGATAGTCCGTCCTACCCAAATTTGCTTGTCCTCAAGCAATTTCAAGTTAGGATGCTCTAGAATCTGCGATCCTTCCCATGTTGCATCTTCCATAGGGAGATTCTTTGAACGAACTAGGTATTTAGTGATGCTTCTATTTCTCGACTTCCTCTCTTTCATGTCCACAATTGCTTTTGGAACCAAGATCAATTTGCCCTCCTAATCAAGTGGAGGCAACTAAATTGAAGGTACAATTATGTTGACCAATTGGCTTTTTGAGGCAAGACACATGGAACACATTATGGATTCTACTCTCTTTTGACAACTCCAATTTGTAAGCAACTTGTCCAATCCTCTTCAAAATTTTGTATGGCCCATAGAAACGAGACTTGAGCTTTTCAATTCCACTTGCTTTGAGAGAAGATTGCTTGTATGCCTACAATCTCAAAAACATTGTATCTCCAACCTCAAAAGTTCTCTCCAAGCGGTGTCGGTTTGCATACATCTACTAATTTTGTGCTTGTTGGAGATTGTTCTTGAGTGTTTTCAATATATGTTGGCTTTGACTCACCAAGTCATTTGCTTCTGGCACTCTGTTGTCACAAATAACAAGGTCAACAAAAGATTGAGCTGCATATCCATACAAAACCATAAATGGTGTCATCCCAATAGACATGTGATATGTGGTGTTATAATAGTGCTCCCCTAGATAGAGCCATTTGATCCATACCTTTTGATGACCAGCAACATAAATTTTCAAATAGCCTTCCACCCATTTGTTTGCAATTTCAGTTTGTCCCTCTGTTTGGTGGTGGTAGCTAGTGTTGGGAGCAAGCTTGGTTCCCATCAAATGAAAGAGCTCTTGCCAAAACAAGCTTAGGAACCATCTCTATCACTCAAAATATTTTTAGGCAACCCATGGAGCCGAAACAGTTCTTTGAAAAACAGATCAACAACTCGGGTTGCTTTGAAATCTGAAGAAATACCAAAGAAATGTGCATACTTTGTGAATCTATCCAACACAATATAAATGCAACCTTACCTTGCACTCTGGGAAGCCTAGTGATGAAATTCATGGAAATACACTCCCATTTCTAATTTGGAATGGGTAGGGACTGCAACAAACTAGCTGGAAATGTTTGCTCTGTCTTGTTCTGTTAGCAAACGAGACACTCTCTGTGTGCATAAGGACATCATCCTTAAGTCTCTCCATGAGAATCTCTCTCGAATTTTCTTATATATTTTGAAATACTCTAGATGGCCAACCAAAGGTGTATCATGGACAACCCTTAAAATCTTACTTTTCATTTTAGATTTGGGCACCAAAAAGACTCTATCCTTGTATAGGATGAGTTCATTAGTCACTACATACCTTTCATCTTTCAACTTTCTTTCCAATATGTCAGTGGCAAAGGCATTCTTAGAATAAACTACCAAATGTGGGCCTTCGAATCTGCTGAAATTTCCATCATAGAATGTAGAGTAGGTTTTCTTGAAAATGCATTAGCTACTATGTTCTTTTTCTCTTTAACATATTCAATGTCAAAGTCGTAAGCTTGAAGTTTACTTACCCATTTTTGTTGCCTTTCATTAAGATCTTTTTGATTTAGGAAGTACTTCAAACTATTGTGGTTAGTCTAAACCACAAAATTTCCACCCACAAAGTATTGTTTGAACTTGGCCAAAGCATGCATGATGGCCAACATTTCCTTGTTGTAGATTGAGAACCCTCTTTCTACCCCTTTGAGTTTGCGGCTCTCAAAAGCAATCAGATGCTTATTCTGGATCAAAATAGCTCCAATCCGTTCCCCAGATGCATCACACTCCAACACAAAAGGAAAAGAGAAATCAGGAATGGCTAACACAAGACATGAAGTCATCACTTCTTTGAGTTTGTCAAAAGTTTGTTGCGCTGAATTAGACCATGTGAAAGCTTCTTTCTTTGTTAAATCAGTCAAGGGAGTTGCCAACTAAGAAAATCGCTTCACAAATCTTTGATAATACCTGCAAAGACCAAATAACTCCATCAACTGTGTCAATGTTTTTTGGGGAGGCCAATCCAAGATGGCCTAAATCTTTTCTTGATCAACTTGCACTCCTTGAGCACTGATAACATGAGCCAAATATAAAGTTTTAGTCATTCCAAACCCATACTTAAACTCTTTGACAAATAGTGCTTGTGCCTCCAAAATGCTGAAAACTTCATCCAAATGTCTCAAGTGTTCCTCCCAGGTTTGTAGATGAGGATATCATCAAAGAAAACTTGAACAAACTTCTCAACTGTTTATTAAACACTTGGTTCATACATGATTGAAAGGTTGCTGGTGCATTAGTCAAACTGAATGGCATGACTAGAAATTCCTAGTGTCCATAATGACACCTGAAGGCTATCTTATGGAACATCTTCACGAACTCTTATTTGGTGGTATCTCGGTCTAAGGTCTATCTTTGAAAAATAGACTGCACCATGCAACTCATCGATCCTGGGAATTGGGTATCGATTTTTTATCATCATTTTGTTCAGAGCCTAGTAGTCGATGCACATTCTCATGGTTCCATCCTTTTTCTTGACCAAGACTACTGATGAAGCAAATGGGCTCGAACTAGGTCTAATGTGATCCATATCGAGAAGCTCCTTAATGGCCGTCTCTATCTCTTCCTAATGTTGTCTAGGATGGCGAAAAGGTGTAGTGATCATGGGCTTGGCACCCTCCTTCAACTCTATAACATGTTCAAACCCCCTATCGGGTGGTCACTCTAGAGGCATGTCGTTGAAAACCTTACAGTGCTTGTCCAGAAGAGATTGGATATCTACATGATATGACTTCTTGCCACTTGGAGAGTCTATAGTGGTTACAAAACATTGGGCTGCCCATGCTACTTGCCCATGACGGAATGTTTTCTCCATCCTCTTAGCTGAAACAACTCTTGGCACTCCATTTGTCATTCCACAAAGCACTTCTTTCCCATTAGATTGGAACTTGAGTTCCATGGTTTGGAAGTTCTATGTGATCTCTCCGAAAGAATGCAGCCATTGCACTCCCAAGACCACATTTGTGTCTCTTATGTTGACAACATAGAAGTCATCTTGCATCTCATAATTTCCCAAAGTGATATTCAATTGAGAAAATTTCCTTGTACATTGGATGGTGAAGCCATCGGTGACCACATTAAACCCTTTGAAGTCATCAGTTTTTAGACCTCTCTTTGCTACGAGCCCCTCATCAATGAAATTGTGAGTAGCTCCAGTGTCAATAAGCATAGTAACTCTTTGTTCGCGCAAGACTCCACAAACTCTGAAAGGGTTATACTTAGTAGTACAAAAAAGTTTGGCAAGGGTACCTCCCAAAGTATCTTCTTCTTCATGAACATCCTGCTCTAGTTCTTCTCATTCACTCTTCGGTTCCGGTTCTTCGGCTCTAGATTCATCATCTGAAACCACCTCAATGTAATGAACTTACCCCTTTTCGAGGCATCTATGGCCAGTGCCCATGGTTCATTGCAAGTGAAGCAAAGATTTTTCCTTCTTAGTTCATTTTTAGCTTCCTCATCCTTGAAGGAAAATTCTTTGGTTGTTTGAAACACTTGTGGAAAGGTTTCTTGTAATAACCACCCTACTTTTTTTTTAATTTTTAACAAATAAGATGCTGCAACTATGATGAATGCAGTATAGAATGCCCTCACTTTGATACAGCAGGTGAAGCCATCCATCTCTACGCTTATTCAGCGTAGTGTGCCAATATAACAAGATGAACACACAAGGTGGTTGAGCCGTCCTTCCTCTACGCTTATTTAGTGGAGTGTGTTTGATGCATGACATAATGATGCACACTAGGCGGCATAGCCGACCACATCTACACTTGTTCAGTGGAGTGTGTTGATTACAAACATTTAAGCAACATGCACACAAGGCAGCTGAGCCATCCTTATCTGCGCTTATTCAACGGAGTGTGCAAACACACAGAAATGCAAGAAATATGCAACCACTGGCGGTACTACCATCCAGGGTAAACAACATTACAATAAAGCATTGCAACTTATAAATGAGATATACAATGTTTAGGAAAGCTGCAATATTATTCAATTATTCTGATTTAAAACTAAACACACTGCTGCAACATATTCGATGAAAGAAAGGCACTGAGTGTTACTAAAAACAATGATAAATCATACCCCACCGAAGTAATGTTGATATTGATGAAGTTGCAGGCCACAAACACCAAGAAATCTCACTGTAACCCACTGTCAAACTGAAAACTCTGTTCTGATATGTTAATGGCAGCACTGAATCACACATAACTCTCCAAACATCACAAGGTTCACCTCTAAACCTTAGCAAACTCCATTCTTATCCCAAGGCGCCACCATTCCATGCAAAATACACAGTGAAAGAGGGGCGATTCACCCCAAAAACCCCACACACCTCCTTCTATAGTAGATACGACCTGTACTAGATGGTACGACCCAGCAATATGCAGAAATTGTTTCTAGAAAATCTCCCAAACAACATTTAAAATCTCCCTTGATCCTTGCCAAATATTTCAGTCAATATTTTAAATCTCATTCTTCATCAAAGCATTTATAGGGCGTCTGGTAGTGGGTACGACCTGCTGGGAAGAATAAGAATCTTCAAACAAAAGAACTTTGCAATCTGAAATATAACTCTTGAAAACTGAATATCCACACACCCCAAAAATTTGCAACAAACACCTCAAACTCAAAAAAATCAAAATCCTCCATTGCAGCGCTCTGTGATTCTTGGAATGAAACCACCAAGTCTAGCTAAAGGGGTTTTCATCCCCGAAACTAGAAATCTCAAGAGGGTTTTCGTCTTCAAGAAATTTTGAGAAGAACTCAAGTTCTCTTCATATGCAGAAGCAAATTCATAACATGGCTAACCTCAACAATGAGCTCCATCTCCCCTTTTATAACTTTTTGGAGTGAATAAAATATTATTTTTCTTATCACCCTCCAAAACTCCTTTTTGAAATTAAATAATAACCTTTATGTGCACATGACTTTCCTTTGTGTCTAGCGCCCCCCCTGAAGGCACAACTTAAAACACTTTTGATTAAATAATTATACTTAGTTGCTTTTTTTTATTTTTCCTTCTATGATAACTTAAGTAATAATTATTTAATAACTAAATTCCTCATCCAAGTCGTGGAAAGCATTAAAACGAAACAGACATGAACTTTTGATCATACCATAACGCTCCTGGGGACTTAGGATGATGCACTGAACCAACTTGGTGACATTCTAAAAATAGCCTGCTTCTCCAAGAAGTGTGGAGAGCTCCCAAAAGGTCGGAGTCGCATTCTAAAAGCATCATAGACCTTACCAAGATCACCAAGACTCATAGCCATGAACAAAACTATCACCTGATCAAACCTGTGCTCTCTAAGATCGTTGGAGTTCTCGCTTGCATACTAATTAGCCTATGGGAAAACTCGGAAATAGGCTAATTGTTCACAAATAGGTTATGCTTGAGAAGGGGACATTACAATCCTACCTCCCCAGAATTCCTTGCCCTCAAGCAATTGCAAATTGGGATGTTTCAATTGGAAGTTTCTTCCACTTCACTAGATACATTTTGATACTCCTCTTCCTCAAATTGCGCTCCGTGGAATCAAACACTATCTCTAGAACTAAGATGAGTTTCTCTTCTTCATCTAAATAGGGTAACTCTGAAGAAGTAACAACATTATGTCCAAGTGCCTTCTTAAGGCATGAAACATGGAAGTCATTATGCACTTTACTATCTTTCGGTAATTCCAACTCTTAAGCCACTTCTCCAACTCTCCTAATGATCCTAAATGGACCATAAAATTGTGGCTTAAGCTTCTCTGATCCACTCATTTTGAGAGTAGATTGCTTATAGGGCTACAACCTTAGCTACACCATATCTCCCACCTCAAATGTGCACTCAATGCGATGCTGATCAACATACAACTTTTATTGATTTTGTGCATGTTGAAGGTTGTCTTTCAAGGATTTTAGGATATCTTGACTTTGCTGCAATAAATCCTTGGCTTGGGGTACTCTACTATCACCAAATAAGAGGTCAATGAAGCTAGGAGCTTTATACCCATAAAGTGCAATGAATGGAGACATTTTTATGGACGTGTTAGGTAGAGTTGTAATAATACTCTCCCAAATGAAGCCATCTTACCCAAGCCTTTTGTTGTCCTGAAACATAATTTCTTAAATAACCCTCCACGCACTTGTTGACATTCTCTGTTTGCCCATTGGTTTGTGTTTGATAACTGGTACTAGGAGTGAGTTCTGTCCCACTCAAACTAAAGAGTTCTTGCCAAAATAGACTTAGGAACCTACTGTCCCTGTCACTAACAATGTTTTTTGGCATGCCATGTAGCTTGAACACTTCTTTGTAGAACAAATCAGCCACCTGAGCTGCTCTAAAGTCTGGAAATATCAAAGAAGTGTGCAAATTTGGTCAATTCGTCAACTACAACATAAATACAATCTCTCCCTTGCACCTTGGGTAATCTAGTGATGAAGTCCATGGAGATACTTTCCCATTTTTGATTGGGAATAGGCAGGGGCTGCAACAAACCAGCAGGGAAAGTGTGTACATTTTTGTTTTGTTGACATATTGCACATTCCCCAACATGCTCAAGAACATCATTCTTAAGTCCCTTTCATGTAAATCTTTCACAAATTTGCTTGTATGTCTTAAAAAATCCTTGGTGACCAGCCATGGGAGCATCATGGAAAGTCTTCATAACTTTCTCTTTGAGCTTAGATTCAGGTACTAGAAAGATCCTCTCTTTGTAAATGATCAGCTCATTTACCACTTTGTACTTATCATCTTGCAAAGTTCCTTCCAAAATACTAGTGGCAAATGAATCTTTGGCATACTCAACAAGAAGCTGCTCCTTCCAATCAGCAGTAATCTCCATCGTGGAACTCAAATGTGGCCTTCTTGACAAGGCATCAGCCACACCATTCTTTTTCCCATTGACATATTCTATGTCAAAATTGTAAGCTTGTAGTTTACTCACCCATTTCCGTTGTCTCTCATTACGATCTCTTTGATTGAGGAAGTACTTAAGACTATTATGGTTTGTTTTGACGATGAACTTTCCACCAACCAAATATTTGCCTAAAGTTTGCCAAAGCGTGCACGATTGCAAGCATCTCCTTGTCATAGATGGAATAACTCGTTTATCCTCCTCTCAACTTCTTGCTTTCAAATGCAATGGGATGTTTGTTTTGCAGTAGGATAGGCTCCAATTTCCTCCCTGGATGCATCACACTCAAGCTTGAAGGGCTTGGAGAAATCGGGTATGGCCAAAACAAGACAATTACTTATGATTTGCTTGAATTGATCAAAGTATTGCTGCATTGTTGTAGACCATACAAATGCCCCCTTTTTGGTGAGATCAATGAGAGGGGCTGGCAACTGTGAAAATCCTTTCACAAATCTTCGATAGAAGTTGCAAAGACCAAAAAAACCCTTCAAATGAGTGAGTTTTTGGTGGGGGTCAATCCAAAATGGTCCTAATCTTCTCTTGGTCAACTTTAACCCCCTTAGAGTTGATCACATGACCAAGATAAGAGATTTCGGTCATACCAAACTCACACTTGGATTCTCTTGCAAACAATGATTCTGCCTCAAAAATTCCCAACACCTCATCCAAGTGCCGCATATGTTTCTCCCAAGTCTTACTATATATCAAAATATCATTAAAAAATACCAAAACAAACTTTCGGAGCTGCTTGTTGAAGACTTGGTTCATACATGACTAAAATGTTGCTAGAGCATTCATTAAGCCAAAAGGCATAACGAGGAACTCATAATGCCTAAAATGGCATCTGAAAGCAGTTTTCTCAATGTCTTCTACTTGAACTCTTATCTGGTGATATCCAAATCTTAAGTCTATTTTTGAAAAATAGACAACTCCATGCAACTCATCAATCCTTGGTATAGGGTATTGATTCTTGATGGTTCATTTATTAAGGGATCTATAATCTATGCACATGCACATAGTCCCATCCTTCTTTACTAGCACCATAGAAGATGCAAATGGACTCTTGCTGGGTCGAATACGCCCCATCTCTAAAAGCTCTTTGGTAGCTTTTTCAATCTCATCTTTGTCTCTTTGGATGCCTATATGGAGTGTTGATAACGGGCTTTGCACCCTCCAATTCTATCACATGCTCAATTCCCCTTTTTGGAGGTCTTCCAGGTGGTATGCCACTAAACACCTTGCTATGCTTCGTTAACAATGCTTGCACATCCGTATGGTATTCTCTTTTCCCTTCATGAGAAGTAGTAGGCATGATGACACATTGGGCTGCCCACTCAACTTGTCCTTGACGCAACATTCTCTCCATCCTCTTTGCTGTGACAACATGGGGACCACCATTAGACATTCCTCTCAAAACAATCTTCCTTCCATCCACTTGGAATTTCAGCTCCATTGTTTGCAAGTTCAGGGTGATCTCACCCAAAGAACGTAACCATTGAATGCCCAAAACAACATTAGTGTCTCCAATACTCATAACATAGAAATCATTTTTCACCTCATAATTACCCAACTGAATACTCATTTGAGGAATTCTTCTTGAACAAGAGAGTGAATCCATTTGCCACCACGACGTTGAATCCCTCAAACTCCTCTGTTTTAAGGCCTCTTCATGCTACATCTCCATCAATGAAGTTGTGAGTAGCCCCTGTATCAACGAGAGCAATAATTCGCTGCCCACACAGCACTCGGACTCTAAAAGGATCATTCTTTTGATGACTAGAGAGCTGTGCAAAAGTGTCTTCACTTTCCCTTGCTTCTTCAGGTTCTTCTGGGACATCTTCTTCATTTTCCTCCTAATTTTGAATTTTCTGATTCAGATTCATCAGCTGAATACACCTCCAAATGACGAACTTGAGCCTTTTCAAACCACTTGTGGCCTGGGCCCATGGCTCCTTGCATGTGAAGCAAAGTTTTTTCCTCCTCAGCTCATTTTGGTAGTCATCATCCATCCTTGAGGGAAAGGTTCTAGGCTGGTTAGTTTCCTTACAAAAATGCTTCTTATCCTTCTTGTAAGGAAAAGACTTAGACTAAAATTTGCTTCTTGGGGCTGAAAACTCCATGTTTCTCGCTCTCTTGACAACATCTTGCAAGGTAGGAGGATCAAAGACCTTAACCCACCCCCTAAGTGGTTCAGATAGTCCTTCAACAAACAAAAATACAAGCCGTCTTTCTGAGATATCTGGTACCATCACTGCAAGTCTTTGAAAATCAGCAATGTAAGCATCCACTGTTCCATGTTTCTCACCCTCTTGACAACATCTTGCAAGGTAGGAGGATCAAATACCTTAAACCACCCCCTAAGTGGTTCAGATAGTCTTTCAACAAACAAAAATACAAGCCTTCTTTATGAGATATCCGGTACCACCACTGCAAGTCTTTGAAAATCAACAATGTAAGCATCCACTGTTCCATGGTTTTTCAATTGTTCCATGCTGTTTCAATTGTGCCAACTCCTTAAAATGCTGCTTTGGATCCCTCTTATCAAATTTTTCGATGAGTCTATTGGTGAACTCATTATAGGTGGCAATGAGATTGTGGCATTGGGTTACTAGTGTTAGAACACATGCAATCTATTGAGAGGGGGGGGGGGGGTGAATCAGTAGGTCAATAAAACATAAAACTTCAACCCTCTAGTATTCAAATCAAATTAACTTTCAATGCAGTAATATCAACACTACGAAAGCATGCACACATGAACACCCGATATACATGGAAAACTCAATGTGGGAAAAACCATGGTGAGAAAATGTTGCTAGGATCTACCGTCCTAATCCAACCTCACAAATGAAACCATCGATTACAATATTTAAGAGCACCAACTCTAAGGAATCTTCAAATCCCTGATTTAAGAGCACCAACTCTAAGGAGACTACAATCCCCTGATCTGAGCACCAACTCAGTCCACTAGAGGCACCAACCTCTGAATCTTTACAAATTCAAATATGCAGACATTTGGTTCTTTTACAAACCTCAGATGCACCTCTTTGATACATAGACTTTTCTTCTTACGCAACACACCCCAGACTCTCTGTGTTCTTACAAACACACACTCTTCTGTAATACACGCTCAAAGCGTTATTACCTACATTGTTCTCATTAACAATATCGCATTTCATATGCGTAGAGAACTTGAATTCCGCAAAGCAGCACAACACACTATTTAACATTTGCGTGAGAAGAACTGCTTAACGGATTCTCAACAAATTCTACAGGAGAAGAAACTGCTCAACATAATCTTAACAATACTTTGATGAGAAGAAATTGCTCAACAAATTCTTAACAATACTTTGATGAGAAGAAACTGTATAACAAATCCTTAACACTTTGATGAGAAGAAATTGAATCACCAACTGAAAAACATTTGAGACAAAACAGTTGCAAAACTGTAATTTGTTGGGGAAAACTAGAAGTCGTCAAAAACACAACAGCAGCTATCCAATGAAAACTTAACTAAGCTAGCTGTTTAAACAATTTATTTATTTCCTTTTCTAACGGCGATTTTACCATTTCTCAAACTTTGGCTTTTATTGCTTCTATCGGCAAAAGTTCATTTCTTCAAACTTTTGTCTCTTAACCCTTTATCGGCGATTTTTCGTTTTCCCGAACCTTGCCCTTTGGTCTTCTTTATCCTTCTTATCGGCAATTTCCACTTTTTTCAAACTATCGCCTTTGTTTCCTTTATTGACAAAAGTCATCTTTTGTGAACTCTGACTTCTAACCCTTTGTCGGCGAAAAACATCTTTCCCAAACTTCAGTGTATTTTCTCCTTATCGGTGAAAACCTCTTTCTTCGAACTTTGGTACATGTCTGCTTTATCAGCAAAAAGCTTATTTTCCGAACTTTTCTTCTCTACTGCTTTTTGCCTTATATCGGCAAAGTTCCCAACTTTCAAACTTTGCTTTCATTCCCCTTTCGCCTCTATCAGTAAATTCTCCAAATCGCGAACTTTCCTTCTCTTTCGCTTTTTGCCTTCTATCGGCAAACTAAATCATCCAGGGTTCTGCTATTTTTGTCATAAGACGTTTCTACCCGAATTTGTTCGATTCTTCCCGTTTCAGCCCTGACGTGGCATTTTTTTGGAAAGATTCCAAAAGTTGTTTTGAGGAATTTTGATCTGATTTTCGTTTTTTGACGTTTTTAAAATCCGCTATGGATTTTTTAAGCTTAAAAGTTAAAACGGAAAACTTGCAAAATCTAAACGCCTGCATGAGAAAGGACGGAACGCTTGCGTGAAAGGGAGGGGGCGCAATTTTGATTTTTAAATTTTTTAATGAGAGTCAATTAAAAATTTAATTAGTCAATGTATATGTGAGCATTATAGTGCTCGGAATTGTCTCACACTGTAAAAAAAAATTCACACTGAGAAATTTTCGAAACTTGTGTTTTCCTGTCAACGTATTCCTTGAACCTCCTATGGTAAGTGCTAGTATATATTAATATAGATTAAGATTAAAATTAATATAGATTAAGATTAATATAGATTAAAATTTAGTTAAAATATATACACTTACAGTATAACTATAGAGGTATTTAAATTTTTTAAAGTCCAATTGTAATGTGCCGCACCTGTTGGTTCTTTTAAAAATCTTTGTAAGTGTTATTTTTATTATTTTATTGTGTGTTCTTTTAGAACTAGAGAGAAGAATGTAGAAGGGCTTTTCAGTTTTCTTGCAGATGTGTTGCCGGAGCATATAATATAGAGCATATATGGAAAACCCAGAAAAAGTACTATGATTTTGCATAAACGAACAATGACCCAGATCATCAAATCACCAAATATTAATTATCATTACATACCCATGTCAAGTTTTGCACTTTGATATTTATGCTGTCGCTGAACCAACAACTGGGTATGGCTGAAATTGCCTCAAAACTCCATTAGACTAAAAGTATTTGTCATTACAAAGGACTACAATGATGTGAGAGCTCTAAATGCCCCAAACAGAAGAGAAATGAAGCTGCAACTAGAAACTAGTGAGCCATCCAAAGACCCACGTCCTCCAAGTACATGGTACGATTGGCTGAAGTAGAAATCTGCAAAAAGAACAACTGAAAACTCTTTGAAACTGCTTTGAAATGATCTGCAATTTATCTACTAGGCAGGGTGACCAAGATAGGGTAGGAAAATATGCCAAAGTCTACACCAAACAACCCCCAACAATGGTACGGCCTGCTACACAATGGTGCGGCCAGCAAGGAGGTTATACAACAGCCACAAATCCTCCACAACTCGCTTCAATCTGCCCTCAACAATGTTATTTGCTGCTCAACAATGTCTTCGAATGATATAGCCCTCAATCCTCAACTAAAAATCTTTCAAATGAATTCCGTGACAGCACACATGTGAATACTGGATGTATCCACCATAGAAATATTTGCTAATGGAGGTTTTCCATCCCCAAAAGCCAAGATCAAAACAATCTTGCAGAGGTTTTTGTCTTAGCAAAAAATTACCAAACCCTAGAGCCAAGCTCCAGAAACCCTCAAGGGGAAAATCTCAAAAGAGAGAAGAAATAAGAATCCAAGCATATCCAAATGAGAGCACTTTTCCTCCTTTTATACTTTTTCATCTGGAAGTTTCTAAAATCCTCTTGCATATGGGATAAAACATGAGAGGGAAAATACATTTTAAAATATTATAATTCTCTTTAATTCTTTTCTCAACATCACCCTTAAAGTCACCTTTTTTAAAAGAACATTAAGTTGTTGAGCCTAGGCACCAAGGTCCAATATTAAATAATAATGTTTAATTTATGGACTTTAAAACGGAGGCCAAGATGATGTCGGAAACCAATGATCTATAGCTCGTTGGAAAGGTCTTGACCCATTTCGGTGCTAATCCCGAACTTACTAAAAATAGTAACGGCCATAATCAAACTGAGCCAACTCAGAGGGTGCCAACTGGATCCA
The DNA here is from genome assembly GCA_027924645.1 of Cunninghamia lanceolata. Lineage (NCBI taxonomy): Eukaryota > Viridiplantae > Streptophyta > Pinopsida > Cupressales > Cupressaceae > Cunninghamia > Cunninghamia lanceolata. Next base: position 2,986,748 of record BSBN01000007.1, read on the forward strand.
CAAACCATTTGATAACTTCGAGCTTAGTGCAATGTCTATGAGAGCCAACAGCCGATTGCCAAGTCGCCCAAATAGCGCCAAACTGCCACTTACTAAAAATAGCAGTGACCACCGGGGACCAAAGAGAACAAACCCAGAAAAATTAACGACATGCAAGCACTTACTATAAATAGTAAGTACAGACAAGTTGTTCGAAATCCCTCCGGAAAGTGTCAACCATCTCCATTGGATCACTCGAACACTCTAGTGACATCGAAATATTCCTCTGATTATGCTGTCACCAACCCCGAAAGCCCGTTCTGACTGATCTTCAAGAGAATCCAAAAATGGGGACATTACAGTCCGCCCTTCCCAAAGATTGCTTGTCCTCAAGCAATCTGTACCTGCATGCCCAAGCTGAACCCCAGGATCCCAAACCAATCTGGAAAATGTCCAACAACATCTCCACTGCATCCGCTGGGTAGAGGTAAAACCATGCTCAGCATCAATGTAAATAGCTACCCCAATATAGAACAATCTGCTAGACAAAGGAAACCTTGGGTCCCAAAGCCAATATGGAAGTTTGCCATACACATCACCCATTGATTCCCATTGCGCAACTCTGATATAATCTTCACCATGCAGAGAGTGGTGAAGCAACACGATGAAATCCAACTGAACTGATATGCCAAACCTGTCACCACCTGGATCCCAGCACATCAGAACCTCACATCCATCAATCATGAAGAGGTAAGTGCATCTCGGAGTGTTTGACCCACATCCCCTTCCATCCTCTACAAAACTCTTATGGATGTACTGACTATCCAACATAGGTGCTGGAAGATATGAAACTGCCTCTCTCAAATCGAGGGAATGATAAAACTCTCCTCCATCACCGCTGTAAAAACTAAACATACCATCACGCCTACTGATACTACCTCTCAGAAGCCATGTCTCAAATGGAAGTTTTCGAGACCAAGAAGTTGCATACTCTGTCTGATACATGTCACCATGATGGTAATTTGATCTCTAGCTCTGCAAATAATCCTCTGACTGTATCTGAGTCAGACACTTGAAATCTTTAGTTCCATCTCCTGTAGATGGCAACCCTTCATCCCACAATGGATGGTATAAATCCCGAGCCGATCCACACTTACGCATCATCAAGTCATCTATGTGTGGACTAAAGGAAAAATGATGAGCACTCCTCACTATGTAGTCAAGATAAAAAGCACCTGCCTGTGTCAATGGTTGACTGCCATAGTCATGAGGAACACACTCCTCATCACTTGAATCAGAAGATGGCTCATGTCTCTGATCCTGAATAGCTAATTGGGTAGATACTCTGCAAGTCCTCTCTGCATACCCAATAGCAAAGTCCCGATCTGCAAGCAGTTGGAGGTATTCTGATTTAATCCACTCCATGGCATACTGGATAATTCTCAAATTAGATGTAGATGTGCCCGCTACTACCCCTATCTGCCTCTCCTCCAATTGTGCCGTCCAAAAGAGATCCTCCACAAACTTGTGGGTACTGTCAATACGAGTTAAGGTTTAAACAACCTTATCCTCGGAAACCTTCAGCTGATCTCTCCAACCCTGTGGTCTAGTAAGTTGTCTATCACAATCAGCTACATACGATGCAATCTCCGATTTGCTTCCAAGAGAGGGAAACAAATCAACATGAGAATCGATCTCCTTACTAGATGATGCCCTGCATATCTCCTGTGAAAATGATGTAGTGTGGTGATCCGTCACACAACTCATTGGAAATTTCACTACTATACCACAAGAGCCATCAACAACCTGCTCTGCATCACCTGTCATGGGACTAACCTTAGGAGAGCCTGGTGCATCATGTGGTTCTCTACAACTGTCATCCAAAACAATTATCCCATTGGTGTCACTTGCACCAATAAATGAAATGGATGTAACCACATCCTCCACATGCTCATTACCACTATCCGTGGATATATGCTCATCACAACACGCTGCCATAGATCTCTGAATCGTATCTGTATGTGATGAAGACTGTGCCAAGCTCAACTCCATGGTAAGCTCGTCTATCCACAGCTTTGACTCTTGAAGGGCTAATTGTGCGCTCTTTAAAGAGTCTGTGGTGACCTTGAGCTCATAGGTGAGCTCATCAACCTCCTCTTCCTTTCCTCTTAAAGCATCATGATAAATACCATCGAGCATGAGAAGATGACTTCTATCTGATAGTAGTTGTAGGCAATTATTCTTCATTACTCCAAATGCATCTCTGAGTGCCTGGAACTCGGCAAGGGAAAGTTCACTATCAAAGTGCTTATGTGTTTCTAGAGTCTTCTAACAACAATTTACCAACAACTGCAGAGCAACATCAAAGTGTTCTATGGCTGTAGCAATCATGCCTTCATTCATTTTCAATTGTCTAGTTAAATGATTAGACCCCACTGACAATTTGTCTCCACACAAATTTTTTGATTTGAAATCTGCACTGTGGAAAGAGGCTAAATCATCATCACTCACCGATTGGTAAGCATCCCCATGTGTGCTATCAACTTCACACACGTCCTTGTCAAGTGTATTGTTGTTATGAATCTCCTGGGATGGCTCAACTGATATCCTAGAGGTTACAAAATTGCCAATATCAATGCACACCTCCCCTATCCAAATTGATGCATGCACATCGGTCAAACAATCCTCGGAACCATCTCCATTATTCTGGTCAAAGGTTATGGCAGTATCAAATTCGTCATCCCTGGCTGATTTAAAGTCTTTATCTACATACCTTTCACCTAGGTCCTTTGAGGACTTAAGACTTTCAGTATCAATGCTCTCAGGCTCGCTTGCAAAGTCACCTTCTAGCAATCTATCAATCATTTTTAATTCATTCTCAGAAGTAGTAACTTCAAGATCTTCATCAGAGCGAGGCCCAACTTCACAAATCTCTGTTGTAGTCTTTCCCAAATCAGCAAACTCTCCTTCACATGTCTCTTGATCAATGCTCTTGTTTTCATCATACAAAGACTCAGGTTCATCTTTGTTCTCATTATTATTTGGCTGCAATGAACAGGAAGTGGAAGTTTCTCTTTCACATTCTTTGTTGTTCCCACATTTATGACTAGATGTCCAAGCTTCTTGGCATGTGAAACAACGCTGCTCTCTTCTCAACTGATTCTTGCTCATTCTTGTAACCTGTAAACCACAAGCAATACATTCTTCTTCTGTCAAGAGATGTTTAATTTTCTCAATTTTCTGCTCAACCAAGGTCTTTGACAACTCATACGCTGTAGGAGAAACATGCTGTTCCTTTCTCCAAATACTCAACAAATTTGATAACAACTTGGAAATGTCCTTAACTTCATCTATAATCAGAGACAAGATAGTTTGCGTTGCCGTTCTAACTTCATCTGTATGATATGTTCTAATCTTGTCCACGAAACAATGAAACATTTCGAGTAGTACATCATCACACCTGAAATCAATCAGAAGATGACAAGATTTGACTTTTGCCATCACATCTAACATCTTAACAATCTTTTTAAAAGATAAACTTTTGGTATCACCTAGCCCATGAAAGCTTTCAATAATCAGCTGTAACATCTCCTTTATTAAGTCATCACTGTAAGGCGCTTCAGGAGCTGTAATTCTCATAAATTCACTGATGCATGTGATAATTGCCAATCTTATATTTTTATCAGGATGCTTCAACCATTCGGGCTTACTCAACAGGGTCTTTGGAAGCATCAATGACAGTGGCAATAGCCGAAAAGCTGCCTGAGGAATTTCAGATAAGCATTCCTCAACTTCTTCCAGAGCTAAGAAGTCAACTTCATCCCACCAGTGCAAAGATGTCAGCTTCCTATAAGCATTATAAAGTCTTCTACACCGACCTTTGTCCCAGAGAGATGCTATGATATCACATTCCATGGTCAAAACCTATCAACTGCCCAACTTTGAACACTCATGCAAGTGCTGATCACTCACATGCAAAGCTAAACTGCATGTCTCATATTTTCATCTCCATGTCTGAATCTGACCTCACAGGATGGCAAGATTTTTAGCTCTGATACCACTGTAATGTGCCGCACCTGTTGGTTCTTTTAAAAATCTTTTTAAGTGTTATTTTTATTATTTTATTGTGTGTTCTTCCAGAATTAGAGAGAAGAATGCAGAAGGTGTTTTTAGTTTTCCTGCAGATGTGTTGCCGGAGCATACAATATAGAGCATATATGGAAAACCCATAAAAAGTACAATGATTTTGCATAAACGAACAATGACCCAGATCATCAAATCACCAAATATTAATTATCATTACATACCCATGTCAAGTTTTGCATTTTGATATTTATGTTGTAGCCGGACCAACAATTGGGTATGGCTGAAATCGCCTCAAAACTCTATTAAACTGAAAGTATTTATCATTACAAAGGACTACAATGATGTGAGAGCTCTAAATGCCCCAAACAGAAGAGAAATGAAGCTGCAACTAGAAACTACCGAGCCATCCAAAGACCCATGTCCTCCAAGTACATGGTACGATTGGTTGAAGTAGAAATCTGCAACAAGAACAACTGAAAACTCTTTGAAACTGCTCTGAAATGATCTGCAATTTATCTACTAGGCAGGGTGACCAAGATAGGGTAGGAAAATATGCCAAAGTCTACACCAAACAACCCCCAACAATGGTACAACCTGCTACTCAATGGTGCAGCCAGCAAGGAGGTTATACAACAGCCACAAATCCTCCATAACTTGCTTCAATCTGCCCTCAACAATGTTATTTGCTGCTCAACAATGTCTTCGAATGATATAGCCCTCAATCCTCAACTGAAAATCTTTCAAATGAGTTCCGTGAAAGCACACATGTGAATATTGGATGTATCCACCATAGAAATATTTGCTAATGGAGATTTTCTGTCCCCAAAAGCCAGATCAAAACAATCTTGCAGAGGTTTTCGTCTCAGCAAGAAATTACCAAACCCTAGAGCCAAGCTCCAGAAACCCTCAAGGGGAAAATCTCAAAAAAGAGAAGAAATAATAATCCAAGCATATCCAAATGAGAGCACTTTTCCTCCTTTTATACTTTTTCATCTAGGAGTCTCTAAAATCTTCTTGCATATGGGATAAAACATGAGAGGGAAAATACATTTTAAAATATTATAATTCTCTTTAATTCTTTTCTCAACATCACCCTTAAAGTCCCCTCTTTTAAAACAACATTAAAGAACAAACCCAGAAAAACCCAGAAAGATTAACGACAGGCAAGCACTTACTATAAATAGTAAGTACGGACAAGTTCGAAATCCCTTCGGAAAGTGTCAACCATCTCCACTGGATCACCCGAACACCCTAGTGACATCGAAATATTCCTCTGATTATGCTGTCACCAACCCAGAAAGCCCGTTCTGACTGATCTGCAAGAGAATCCGAAAATGGGGACATTACACCAATTCTTTTTATTAGAATTTATTTAATATTTATATAGTAATATTATATATACATTTTTCTTTTATTTATTTATTTATTTATTTGGTAGGTGAACGCTTTTGAACGGAGCTATGAACCGGTGAGGCCACAACATGGGGGACCTTATCCCCAAGCATGAACACTTTGGGATTTGAACCTTGGTGGCCGCCACTACAACCAAGCAACTTAACTGCCCAACCACCCCTTTAACGACAAATATTATATATACATTTAGTCTTAGTTTTTTTAAAATTAATATTTATAAAATTTTAAAATTATATAATTTTTAAACTATTTTAAAATTTAATAATTTATATATTATTAATTATTATTACTATTATTAAACATTAATTATAGATTCTAGAATGTATTTAAAATTTATTATTCTAGAATCTAAAATGTATTTCAAATATATTATTCTGAATTTAATTCTTGTTTTCAGGCTACAACTAAGTATATATTTATTATTATTTTTTGGTACCGACATACCCAAACGTACCCAAACCCCCAAAAGATTTTGCCGTACTGTACCCACGTACTCGTACCGGTACCGGTACCCGATTCGGCAACTTAGGCGGCAAATTCTCCAAACCGCAAACTTTCCTTCTCTTTCGCTTTTTGCCTTCTATCGGCAAATTCTCCAAACTGCGAACTTTTCTTTTCTTTCGCTTTTTGTCTTCTATCGAAAAATTCTCCAAACTGCGAAATTTTCTTTTCTTTCGCTTTTTGCCTTTATCGGCAAATTCTCCAAACCACGAACTTTTCTTTTCTTTTGCTTTTTGCCTTCTATCGGCAAATTCTCCAAACCGCGGACTTTGCCCTTTGGTTGCCTTTGTCGGTGAAAATCAGTTTTTCCGAACTCTCCTTGAGCTCTTTATCCATTCTATCGGCGAAAGTTACTAACCATGAACTTTCTTCTTTGAGCTCTTTATCGCCTAGTCGGCGAATCGGAAAATATCCAAACTCCTGAACTAGTTCTAAGAATAAAACCTTCTCCGACTAAGTCTTTTTCTAGACTGTCTTTTGAGCTCTTTAGTCGGCGAAATGGTCAAAACTTGAACCTTGACTTGAGAGCCTTAGTTGCCCTATCGGCGAATCGGCGAACTGCCGAACTTTCGAACTAGTTTGGAAAACCAACTTTTTCCCTACTAAGTCTTTTTCTCTTTCCAACACTTCCTCTCTATCGACGAACTAGTCAAAACACGAGCTTTTGACTTTGAGAGCCACTTGTTGCCATGTCAGCAAATCGGCAAAATGCCGAACTCACGAACCAGTTCTCAAAAGGAGAACTTTCCTGACTAAGTCATTTTCACTTAATTTTTCCACAAGAGCGCTTACCCTTCTGTTGGCGAATCACCCAATTGGCGAACCGGCAAACTTCAGAACCGACGAACTTTGTAGTTCGCAAATTGAAGAAAACTCCAATTGGCTGCAACTTAGCCATTTTTCGTCCAAATTTAACCAAATTGAAATTGAGGGTAGCCATTTGGGTTTTTAACACAATGAAGTCCTCAGTTTGGTCATATGACCTAAAATGGCAACAAATCAATAACTCTTTCTTTCTTTGCCTTAGATATCCAACTTTGACATAATGATAATATATCAACAAACCCCCCCTTTGTCATTGATGGCAACACTTATGCATAATCTGATCTTAGTGCTGCTCTATTTCTTTTGCCATTTGCTCTAGTGCTGCTCCCCCTTACTCTTTCTCCCCCTTTGTCATCAGTGGCAAAGGGAAGTAAATAACCTCCTTTCTGACAGCCAACTGCTACTGTCTGAAATGCTTGTTCTCACCATGTCACATGAACTTGTGACATCCAAGCTACCAACTATCTACCTGCTTGATGCAGGAGCATCCATGGCAAATTGGCAATCAGCATCACCAAAAATATTTTAATTTCTGTTTGTTTGTTTTCAATAAGGTTTATGGCCTTGGGAAATAATATTAATATTTGCAACAAATATATTTTCTTGGGATATATTAATAAATGCAAATTTTAATGTAAAATATCCTAGTAATTTGTCAAATACTCCATTAGTGGGAAGAATCTTTCCTAGGCATCCACTTGGAGATATGCATTAATTTGTATTTTGGTGTGGCTGATTTTGTGGGTGAGATGCCATCATAAAGTGGGTCACCAACTCCTAATTTTAGCAAGCACTTATTTTGTAACTGACATCATGTAAGGAATCTTGTAAGTGGTATTTAAGGCCCAAGCTAGTGGACCTAACTCCTAGAACTTTATTTTATTTATTCCAAAATTTGTAACTCCAAGATGGGGGGTCGTAATTATGAGACCTAGTCTCGGTAAAGTGGGCATAACTTTCTCATTTTAGATTGAAATTGAAAAATTTAAAATGTTTTGGAAAGTTGGGAAGGAGAGGCACGAAACCCAGAACCCATTTTAGAAAATACTGAAAATTGTTGTTGGAAGTGACGGGTTTTCTTGTGGATTTGTGGAGGTTGTTTTGGAAAAAACCAATAGTGGTTTCTTCTCATACAATTTTCTACATATTGAGGCTTGTTCATTTGGGAGAAGGAGGCTTTTGATGGAGATATTTGTATAGTGAGATGTTGCTGGTGTGAGTCCAGATAGTTGAAGACACAAATTTTGTTGCAAGTGTGGATTGTAATCTTCTCAGAGGCTCATAGCTTCATGATTTTGTAATAATTTTTAGATTCAATAAAAGTGTTGGTGCAAATTTCTCTTCTTGTATTTGTTGTTCTATTTTATTTCAGCCTTCTTTCGAAGGCTTGTGAAGTGTTTATGTTGCATATTTGAAAGGGAGAGTTTCCCTCTGCATCACTGCTCCCCTTGAGAGGTAGTCATTGTCCAAAACTGGGATAAAAAATATGCCTTGATCTGCTCTCTTTGGATAGTTTACACGACTTCACTTCTACTTGCGAGAAGGAGCAATAACTCCTAGCTTCTTCCTGAGATATTCAAACGTATCTTTGGGAAGTGGCTTGGTGAAGATGTCCGCAATCTGTTCTTGTGTGGGGACATACTCCATCTTGACTTCTTGATCTACAACTCTTTCCCTCAAGAAATGGTATTTAATGGCGATGTGCTTCGTTCTCAAGTGCATCACAGGATTCTTTGAGATATTAATTGCACTTGTATTATCACAAAGAATGGAAATAGGATCATCAAACTCTTCCTTTATATCCTTGAGTGTCTGCTTCATCCATAAAACCTATGTACAACATGAAACAACATATTCTGCTTCAGCAGTGGACAATGTCACTGAATCTTGCTTCTTGCTGAGCCAAGATACTACTATCACCAAGGAAGAAAGCTCCACCACCGGTGCTTCTCCTGTCATCAATACTTCCTGCCCAATCAGCTTTTGTATATGCTGTCAAGGTAAAATCATTTTTTCGAGGATACCATAATCCATAATCCTCAGTACCTTTCAGATATCCGAAGATTCTCTTCACAACTTGAACATGTGATTCCTTAGGAGTAGCTTGAAATCTACCCACCATGCATACTGCTTGCATGATATGTGGTCGGGATGCAGTTAGGTACAGTAGGCTACCTATCATTGATCTATACAAAGTCTGATCTGAATTTGGTGATTCATCATTCTTGCTCAACTTGCATCCTATCATCATGGGGGTATCACAGGCTTAAGTCTTCCATCTTGAACTTCTTAAGCATCTCCTTTGCATACTTGGTTTGAGATATAAATATACCTTGGTCTTTTTGTGATATTTGTAAACCAAGAAAGAAAGAAAGTTCTCCAAGCATGGACATTTCAAACTCTTTCTGCATCTGATCATCAAATTCCTTGCTCATCTTGTCATCACTACCACCAAAAATAATGTCATCGATATAAACAACAACAATCAACATGTGCTCACCTTCTAATTTGGAGTACAAGTTGCTGTCTACACATCCTCTTCTGAATCCTTGCTGCTGGAGGTAATTGTCCAGTTTAGAATACCAAGCCCTAGGGGCCTGTTTCAGACCATACAACGCCTTTTTCAGTCTGCAAACATAATCTTCTTTCTCTGACAACTGAAATCCTTCAGGTTGCTCAATGTAAACCTCTTCATTAAGGTTTCCATTCAGAAATGCAGATTTGACATCCATTTGGTAAACTTTAAAATTCTTATAAACAGAGAATGCTAGAAACATCCTAATGGCTTCCAATCTCGCAATAGGTGCAAAGGTTTCTTCAAAATCTATGCCTTCAACCTGTGCATATCCTTTACAAACCAATCGTGCCTTGTTCCTCACAACTTTTCCATCTTCATTCAACTTGTTTTTAAACACCCATTTTGTGCCTATCTCATTCTTATCTACAGATCTTGGAACCAATTCCCAAGTCTGATTTTTCTTTATCTGATTTAGCTCTTCATCCATTGCATTGATCCATCCGTCATCCTTACTAGCATTAGTAAATGTTTTAGGTTCAATCTTAGATAGTAATGAGAAATTTACTTGTTCATTTGATTTAGCCAGCCTTCTAGTTTGAACGCCTTCATTCTTGTCTCCTATTATTTGTTGTTCAGGACGTTCTTTTTGAACAAATCGAGCGGGTTATTTACCATTTATCCTTTTAGGTTCTTCAGCAGCAATAACATCTCCTTCTTCTATTATAACCGGTTCTTCTGAGCAGCTGTCCTTGTTGTGTGTTAGATGCAGTTGATCCTCATCTACCTTGACGTTAGCACTTTCTACAATTCAGTGTAGTCGCTTGTTGTTGCACTTATATGCTTTGGATCTGCTAGAGTATCCCAAAAAAATGCCTTCATCACATCTAGAATCAAAGCTTCCAATGCTGTCTTCATCTCTTCTGATGTAGCATCTGCTACCAAACACCTTGAAGTATTTGACAGACGCAAATCTGCCATACCATAATTCATACGGTGTCTTAACAGTGTTTATTCTTAACTGCACTCTGTTTAAGATATACACTGCTGTGTGTACTGCAGTTCTCCAGTAGACATCGGGTAACTTTGCCTCATTTAGCATAGTTCTTGCCATCTCTTTTACTGTCCTATTTTTCCTTTCCACAACTCCATTCTGCTGTGGAGTTTTAGGTGCAGAATATTGTCTTTTTATGCCATGTCTTTCACAGTATTCCACAAACTCATTTGAGGTGAATTCTCGTCCTCTATTTGATCTTAAGCATTTAAGTGTCAGACCACTCTCCTCCTCAACCATAGACCTAAACGTCTTAAATCTTTCAAAAGCTTCTGATTTATCCTTAAGAAAGGTTACCCACGTCATTTTTGAGAAATCATTAACTAACAACATGAAATATCTCTCACCTTGTACTCCTTGTGTCCTGGTTGGACCACTTAGATCTGTATGTACTAACTCCAAAGGTTTTGAAGTAGAATATTCTTTTGTTTTGAAACTAGACCTTGTCTGTGTTTCCCATGCTGACATTCTTTACATATAGTATTTTTTGGCTTGATAATATTAGGAATGTGCCCAATTGCCCCTTTTGAACTTACCTTCACAAGGTTGTCAAAATTGATGTGTCCCAATCTTCTGTGCCGCAACCAACTTTCATCAGTCTGTCCCATCAAACAACTTTTACCATGCATCTCCTTGAGATGATAAAGATTATTCTCTATTCTGCTTGCTTTAGCCACTAACATCCCAGAACTTGCTTTCCTAATTTCACAACCTTTTGCATTAAAGGTTAGACTGTATACACTGTCACACATTTGGATCACACTTAGCAAATTGTGTTTCAGTCCTTCCACATAGTAGACATTTTGTGTCTTTGCTTTTCCATCAATACAAAGAGTTCCTTTACCAACTATCTTGGCAGATGTATTGTCACCAAGCTTGACTGAACCTCCATTCCAATCTTGTAGGCATAGAAACTTACTTTTATCCCCTGTCATGTGACTAGAACAACCACTGTCTATCACCCACGGATTCTGTCTCTTGGCATGAAATGCAGTCTGCACTATTAGAGACTCTTCTTTCTTCTGATCGTCCTTCTTCTTCTTCTAGACTTTCTTAGTTGTCATCTCCTTATTGACAAGAGAGTTTGAAACATTATCCTTCTTAGGAGGAACATTCTCCCTTCTTTCCAATTTGTCAGATTTTACAAAATTTGTTCTATAGTATTTTGCAATGTGACCATAGTTATTGCATGTGTAACAAACTACTCTAAAATCTCCTAGAGGTGCAAAAGAATTTTTGCTAGTGAAATCAGTTCTTCTCCTAGGAATAATTCTACAACTAACAACCCTATGACCATATTGATTACATGAATAACAATAGCCATAAAAGGATTGAGGAAACCTGATTATAGTAGAGTATTTTGTAGGAGGAGGTCCTTTGAATCTTTTCTCCTTCAGATCTTTGACTTTTGTGAAGCCATCATCTTCCTTCTTTTGCTTCTCCTCTTCAGTCTTTTTAGGAGGATTACTAGACTTTGAATACTGACCTTCTTCAAAACCTAGACCAGCCATGCTCTTTGGAACTCTGATTGTTGATCATCTCATCAAGCATGCTATTGCTCTTATCAAATTTTAGACTTAGGCCAATCTTATCCTTAGCCTTTTCTAATTCTTTTCTCAGAGATATCACTTTAGATTCCATCTTCAGACACTCTTCTGATTTAGCTTTCAATTCAGGTTTTGTAACCTCTTCTATTCTTCTGGCTTCTTCCACTTGTGTCTTCAAATCAACAACCAACTCTTCTAATTCTATCAATTTCTCAGACACCATATCTTCTTGGATTTGCAGCTTCAGTTTTGAGTTTTTCTTCCTAAGTTTCTCAATTTCTGGTAAAGTACATACTAGCTCTCCTTCCAAGTCTACTTCACCTTCTTCTTCATTCTTAGGGTCTCCCAGATTAGTAATGTTCTGATCTTTAACAATAGACTCTATTGTCATAAACAAGAATTCATTTTCTTCAGCCTCAGAACAACCTTTGTTGTTGTCTTTTGAACCGGGACTTTCTTTAGAGGAATCATAGTCACCTTTTATGTAAAGGCTCTTTTTGTTCTTCTGAAAATTCTTCTGATAGTTCTTCTTTGGATAGAATTGTGTGTTACCATCTTGCTATCATGTTCATCACTTTTATCTTTTCCTATAGATGGACATTTAGCAGCAAAGTGACCAACCTTTCCACAATTAAAGCATTTGAAAGGTAACTTACCTCTATACTTTCCAGATCCTCTCCTCAGTCTTCTTACAAAGTTGGTCTCTTCCACGTCTGTCTCAGATTCAGGCTCTTTATTCTTTTCTTTCTTTGATGCCTTAAATGCAGCTTCTCTTTTGGAGCTCTCAGTACCGACTAGGTAGTAAAAATACCATGCAGCTCATCAACAATTATCTTATCAAGTTCTTTTACTTCTTCTATAGCAGAGACTTTAACATCATACCTAGAAGGTAGAGATCTAAGTACCTTCTGAACAATCACTTGCTCTTTTACTTCTTCATCCAATCCTATCATAGCATTCACAACTTCAACTTTGAGTAGGTAATTAGCAATCTTTTCTTCCTCTCTCATTTTCAGGCTTTCAAATCTTAGAGGTCTGCAGCTTGGCTTGTTTCACCTTTGTATCTTCTTCATATATGCTCTGAAGCTTCACCCAGATTTATTTGGTAGACTTGCATTGCATTACTTCCACAATTTCAGAGTTAGCTAAACCACACAGAATTGCATTCTTGGCCTTAGCGTTATTCTCACATTCCTTCTCACCCGCCTAATCTCTTGGAGGAGTTTGAGGAGCGGTATAGTCATCCAGAACAAACTGCCATACATCATACCCTATTGAGATAAGGTAAGTCTACATCCTTATGCTCCAGAACGCATAATTCGTTCCATCAAACAATGGTTCTTTTTTTGAGTGAGATCCTTCTTTACTGGCCATGTGTACGATCTCCCAGATCAACCTTTAGCTGTTAAGCCTCTTCAAGGAACTTGGCTCTGATACCAATTGTTAGAACACACGCAATCTACTGAGGGGGGGTGAATCAGTAGGTCAATAAAACATAAAATCTCAACCCTCTAGTATTTAAATCAAATTAACTTTCAATGCAGTAATACCAACACTAAGAAAGCATGCACACATGAACACCAGATATACATGGAAAACCCAGTGTGGGAAAAACCATGGTGAGAAAATGCTGCTAGGATTTGCCATTCTAATCCAACCTCACAAATGAAACCATCGATTACAATATTTAAGAGGACCAACTCTAAGGAATCTTCAAATCCCTGATTTAAGAGCACCAACTCTAAGGAAACTACAATCCCCTGATTTGAGCACCAACTCAGTCCACTAGAGTCACCAACCTTTGAATCTTTACAAATTCAAATATGTAGACATTTGGTTCTCTTACAAACCTCAGATGCACCTCTTCAATACATAGACTTCTCTTCTTACGCAACACACCCCAAACTCTCTGTGTTCTTACAAACACACACTCTTTTGTAATATACGCTCAAAGCGTTATTACCTACACTATTCTCATTAACAAATTCCGCAAACTAGCACAACATGCACTATTTAACATTTGTGTGATAAGAAACTGCTTAACGGATTCTCAACAAATTCTACAGGAGAAGAAACTGCTCAACAAAATCTTAACAATACTTTGATGAGAAGAAACTGCTTAACAAATTCTTAACGATACGTTGATGAGAAGAAACTGTATAACAAATCCTTAACAACACTTTGATGAGAAGAAACTAAATCACCAACTGAAAAACGTCTGAGACAAAATAGTTGCAAAACTGTAATTTGTTGGGGAAAACTGGTAGTCGTCAGAAACACAACAACAACTATCCAACGAAAACTTAACTAAGCTAGCTGTTTAAACAATTTATTTATTTTCTTTTCTAACGGCGATTTTACCATTTCTCAAACTTTGGCTTTTATTGCTTCTATCGACAAAAGTTCATTTCTTCAAACTTTTGTCTCTTAGCCCTTTATTGACGATTTCTCGTTTTTCTGAACCTTGCCCTTTGGTCTTCTTTATCCTCCTTATCGGCAATTTCCACTTTCTTCAAACTATCGCCTTTGTTTCCTTTATCGGCACAGGTCATCTTTTGCGAACTTTGACTTCTAACCCTTTGTCGGCGAAAAACATCCTTCTTGAACTTCGGTCTATTTCCACCTTATCGGTGAAAACCACTTTCTTCAAACTTTGGTACATGTCTACTTTATCGGCAAAAAGCTTATTCTCCGAACTTTTCTTCTCTACTGCTTTTTGCCTTCTATTGGCAAAGTTCCCAAGTTTCGAACTTGGCTTTCATTCCCTTTTTGCCTATATCGACAAATTCTCCAAACTGCGAACTTTCCTTCTCTTTCGCTTTTTGCCTTCTATTGGCAAATTCTCCAAACCACAAACTTTCCTTCTCTTTCGCTTTTTGCCTTCTATCGGCAAATTCTCCAAACTGCGAACTTTTATTTTCTTTCACTTTTTGCCTTCTATCGGCAAATTCTCCAAACTGCGAACTTTTATTTTCTTTCACTTTTTGCCTTCTATCGGCAAATTCTCCAAACCGCGAACTTTTCTTTTCTTTTGCTTTTTGCCTTCTATCGGCAAATTCTCCAAACCGCGAACTTTGCCCTTTGGTTGCCTTTGTCGGTGAAAATCACTTTTTCCGAACTCTCCTTGAGCTCTTTATCCATTCTATCGGCGAAAGTTACTAACCACTAACTTTCTTCTTTGAGCTCTTTATCGCCTAGTCGGCGAATCGGAAAATATCCGAACTCCCGAACTAGTTCTAAGAATAAAAACTTCCCCGACTAAGTCTTTTGAACTCTTTAGTCGGCGAAATGGTCAAAACTCGAACCTTGACTTGAGAGCCTTAGTCGCCCTGTCGGCGAATCGACGAACTGCCGAACTTTCAAACTAGTTTGGAAAACCAACTTTTTCCTAACTAAGTCTTTTTCTCTTTCCAACACTTCCTCTCTATCGGTGAACTAGTCAAAACACAAACCTTTGACTTTGAGAGCCACTTGTCGCCATGTCGGTGAATCGGCAAAATGCCGAACTCACGAACCAGTTCTTGAAAGGAGAACTTTCCTGACTAAGTCCTTTTTCCGGCTAAGTCTTTTTCACTTAAGTGTTCCACAAGAGCGCTTACCCTTCTGTCGACGAATCACCTAATCGACGAATTGGCAAACTTTAGAACCGGCGAACTTTCGAGCTCGCGAACTGAAGAAAACTCCGACTGGCTATAACTTAGCCATTTTTCGTCCAAATTTCACCAAATTGAAACTAGTGATACCCATTTGGGTCTTTAACACAATGAAATCCACAGTTTGGTCATACGACCTGAAATGGCAACAAGTCAATAACTCTTCCTTTCTTTGCCTTAGTTATCCAACTTTGACATCAATGACAATATATCAACAACTAACTCATGGTACCACCATTCATGCGCCGCTCCTAGATGGAGGGTAGCAAATTTAATTGCCTCTTCTTCAGGCATGGGCTTCAAAGACAAATAATTGTCCAACTTCTAGACCCAAGCACGAGCAATACTCTTGTCACTTCCATCAAAATGAGAAAGTGTTACATTCCCCAATGCATGTTGATAATCCCTCTAAAAGTTTTGGCCTCTCTTTTCTTGCTTTCCTCCACCCCTCTTCTTCTTCTGTTTCATAAACTGATCAAGAGACAAAATGTCTCTAACCTCCTCTGGCAATGTCCTATATTCTGCATAACCCACCATGACTTCATTTGCCATAGGAACTTGGACTTCTGGTTCAGGATGAGCCTCTTCCCTACGTGTGAATGTAGGTTGGAGTGGTCTAGCTGCTGATCCAACAACAATACTAGCTAGACGGTCATTGTTAACTTGTGGATTGTTGCAATTAGACGAACTAGCTTCCCCGTTCTGATTTTGAGGCACAATATCATTCTGATTCATTTTATGGAGAAGTTGAGCCATCATGTCAAGCATGACATGAAACTTCCTCTCTATTATGGTGTTTGGGCTATCTGGGCGAGTTGTACCCTTCTCTTTCTCTGCCATGTTTTCTGATGCAACCTTTGTATCGACTGTGAGAGATTGCCTTGCAGCTAAAACTTCTGAAAAAGTCTCTTCAACTGGATTACTAGGAAACTAATACTTATTTCTCTATTCCCTTTCGTAGTGGCTTCTCTCTTTGTCACTTTTGTGCATAGAAAAGTAGCTGCATGACAGGATTAGCTCCATAGGCTGGCAAGATCACTAGCTCTGATACCATTGTAATAACCACCCTACTTTTTTTTGATTTTTAATAAAAAAGATGCTGCAACTATGATGAATGTAGTACAAAATGCCCTCACTTTGACACACTAGACGGAAAGCCAACCATCTCTACAATTATTCAACAGAGTGTGCCAATATCACAAGATGAACACATAAGGCGGCTGAGCCGTCCTTCCTCTACGCTTATTCATTGGAGTGTGTTTGATACATGACAGAATGATGCACACTAGGCGGCATAGCTGACCACATCTACACTTGTTCAGTGGAGTGTGCTGATTACAAACATTTATGCAACATGCACAGAAGGCGGCCGAGCCGTCCTTAACTGCGCTTATTCAGCGGAGTGTGCGAACACACAGAAATGCAAGAAATATGCAACCACTGGCGGTACTACCATTCAAGGTAAACAACATTACAATAAAGCATTGCAACTTATAAATGAGATATACAATGTTTAGGAAAGCTGCAATATTACTCAATTATTATGATTTAAAACTAAACACACTGCTGCAACATACTTCATGAAAGAAAGGCACTGAGTGTTACTTAAAACAATGATAAATCATACCCCACTGAAGCAATGTTGATATTGATGAAGTTGCAGGCCACAAACACCAAGAAATCTCACTGTAACCCACTGTCAAACTGAAAACTCTGTTCTGATATGTTAATGGCAGCACTGAAAACTCAGACCAGCAACATGAAATCACACAACTCTCCAACTATCACAAGGTTCACCTCTAAACCTTAGCAAACTCCATTCTTATCCCAAGGCGCTACCATTCCATGCAAAATACACAGTGAAAGAGGGGCGATTTAACCCAAAACCCCACACGCCTCCTCCTACAACAGGGACGGCCTATACTAGATGGTACAACCCAGTAATATGTAGAAATTGTTTCTAGAAAACCTCCCAAACAACATTTAAAATCTCCCATGACCCTTGCGCTTGGTTCTCAACAAGTATTTCAGTCAATATATTAAATCTTATTCTTCATCAAAGCATTTATAGGGCACTTGGTAGTGGGTATGACTTGCTAGGAAGAATAAGAATCTTCAAACAAAAGAACTTTGCAATCTGAAATACAACTCGTGAAAACTGAATATCCCCACACCCCAAAAATTTACAACAAACACCTCAAATTCAAAAAACATCAAAATCCTCCATTGCAGCGCTCTGTGATTCCTGGAATGAAACCACCAAGTCTAGCAGGGGGGGGGGGGGGGGGTTTCGTCCCCTAAACTAGAAATCTCAACAGGGTTTTCGTCCTGAAGAAATTTTGAAAAGAACTCAACTTCTCTCCATATGCAGAAGCAAATTCATAACATGGCTAACCTCAACAATAAGCTCCAACTACCCTTTTATAACTTTTTGGAGTGAATATAATATTATTTTTCTTATTTCCCTTCAAAACTCCTTTTTGAAATGAAATAATAACCTTTATGTGCACATGACTTACCTTTATTCCTAGCACCACCTCCTGAAGGCACAACTTAAAACACTTTTGATTAAATAATTATACTTAGTTGCCTTTTTTGATTTTTCCTTCTAAAAACAACTTAAGTAATAATTATTTAATAACTAAATTCCTCATCCAAGTTGTGGAAAGCATCAAAACGAAACAAACATGAACTTCTGATCATACCATAACACTCTTGGGGATGCAGAACGATGCACTAAACCAACTTGGTGATATTCTAAAAATAGCCTACTTCTCCAAGAAGTGTGGAGAGCTCCCAAAAGGTCAGAGTCACATTCTAAAAGCATCACAAACCTTACCAAGATCATTAGGACTCATAACCATGAACACAACTATCTCTTGATCAAACTTGTGCTCTCCAAGAACGTTGGAGTTCTCCCTTGCATACCAATTAGCCTACGGGAAAACTCGGAAATAGGTTAATTGTTCTCAAATAGGTTATGCTTGAGAAGGGGACATTACATTTCTTTAGAGGAAAAGGCTTCATCTAAAATTTACTATTCGGAATAGAGGTCTCAAGTGCCAAAGACCTCTTGATTGCTTCCTACAATGATGGAGGTTCGAAAGCTTTGACCAAGCCTTTGAGAGGCTCAAATAAGCCTTCCACGAACAACATAATCAGCCTTCTTTCCGTGACATTAGGAACCATTATGGACAACATTTGAAAATCAGCTACATAACTCTCCACAGTTCCATATTATTTGAGTTGTGCCAACTCCCGAAAATGAACTTCAAGGTCTTTTCTATTGAATCTTTCAATCAACCTCTTGCTAAATTCATCATAGGAGTTGATGAGGTTGTTTCCTTGAGTAACCAGCCCATGATACTACCATTCATGTGTTATACCCTCAAGGTGGAACGTGGCAAACTTAATGGCCTTGTCTTCCAACATTGGCTTGAGAAGCAAGTAGGTGTGTAGCTTCTGTATCTATGCTCAACCTGTACACTTGCTAGAGCCGTCAAAAGTTGTAAGTGATAACTTTTCCAAGGCATGCTATAGATCTCTCTGATTTGCTTGAGGTCTAGGGCCAATTTTTGTCTTCTTCAAATTCATAAAATTTGTTAGACATTTCATTCTAAATCTCATATGGAAGAGCTCTATATTCAACATAGCAAGTTGTGATGTCATCCACTACCAGATTCTAAATTTCTACTTTAAGAACTTCTTCCTCCCTAAGAATGAAGGTAGGTTGGAAGGCTCTAGCTAAAGACCCAATAATGGTCCTCTGGGTGTGGTTGTGAGCATTACTGTGATTATTGACCCCAGAAGTGATCCCTTGAGCATTTTGATTTCTAGGCTCATGGTGTGAATCAACTGAGCCAACATATCTGTAAGGCACTCTTGCCCTTGTACAAGTCTGTTGTATTGTGCTTCTTTTGAATCATCTTCTCCCATAGCTCTCTTCTCTCTTTCTGCCATATTCAATTCTTCTACCATAGTATCTAGTTTTTGTTGTTCTTCCCTCAGTTGATCTGTACCCTTATTTTCCTCTCTCTGATAATAGTGGTATCTCTGTCATAGTCGTGCATGAGGAGAATGCTGAATACAATGTTAGCTTTTCACAGGCTGCAAGATCACTAGCTCTAATACCATTGTAATGTCCCTAATTGGACTATTAGCCAAAAATCACCATATCTTTACAATTGACATAAACCCAAGTCCTTTCTGATCGCCAAGATCTCGATGTAGGCAAGGTGAGAGCATATGGAAACTAGGATGTGGACAAGAAAGTAAATAATGCAGCTTACTGGCGGCAAGCCGATCAGTTTATAATCAACATCCAAATAGGCAGATAAAAATAAGATGCTCAAGTCAAATTGGTTGATTACAACTATAGATTAGGTCAATGCCAAAATGGTAGACTACAAGCAAATTTGGATTGACGTCAAATTGACAGATACAAACGCTTGGTGGTTACGCCATCCAATCGTTGGTTACAATGCAAATATAGAAAATTAAAGAATCTAGTGGAAGACCTTCAGGATTATTACAAATTTGTAAATATAGTGACTTCACATATAGCAGCAAATTACAGTCAATATTTATTTTAGCTCATTAACCCAACTACTGTTAAACTTATCAACTCAAACAGATTGTAATGAATTAATCTTATCAGCAAATATATCTATGAAAATATTAATGAATAACTTTGAGACTTACTACTACTGTCAAGAGGATTGTACAACTTGATTTTTGACTGAAAACAACCCCTTCTTCAGTGGTACGACTGTATGAAACAACCCAAGTTTCAACCCAAACTACTAGAATACAACCAGCATTAATTACACGCTTCAATAATGATGATATTTGAGCCTATAGCTTGCAACGTCGAACGACTCATTTTTTGAAAGGTATGGCTGAAACTTGTAGTATGGCCTGCTGGGAGGTGGTACAGCAGTCAAACATTAAATAAGTTCAATATTGCACTTGTATGGCCACCCAAATCAGCATTGAAGGAGCTGCACCCAGCAATAGAAGTTGTACGGCCTGCAACTTGAAGTTATTTCAGTTATTAATAATGGTACGACCCTTTGATAGCAAATAGTATGACCAATTTAGAGTTGCAACTTCTCACCAAATAGAGATGAAGGATTTGCAAGCAAATAAATAATGATATCTTGTCAAATCTGGAAACTCACACCAAAAACCACACTAAAAACTGAAGATCATTCAACACTAAAAATCTGGAAACACATATTTTATTTTATTTTTGAAATAACTCACATCGCACGAACAAACTAAACCTTCGCACCAACACTACAATTTGAAAGTACAATGCAATCAGCTCAATGGAAATCCTTGGATGAAATTTCTCCATCAGGATTCAGAACGGAGGGTTTTCATCCTAGGACAAGAAATGAATACAAGGCTGGATTTCAAATACAAGAGTGTTTTTTAATAATTTTACGGAGAGTTGCAAATGAGCTCTCGATCCCTTTTTATAGACTTCCGAGGAATTAAAATTGAATAATTTACTTTTTCCCTCCCAAAAATCTTATTTCAAATTGACTTTAGTAACTCTACTAAAAAATAATAAAATATAACTAAGAGTTACATAAGGCCTTATTGTGCCTCGTTTAGGCAGCCTAGAAATAATAAATAAAGTTGTCTTTTACAATGTTAATAATTAAAAATAAGACCAATTTTAATTATTATTAGAATAATTTCCCTAACCTGACATATTAACCTACGGGAAATTAGAAAATAGGCCAAGGGACCATGTCGAATGTCTAGGGCCGAAAAGGGGACATGACATTCAATGGCTGTAAGGTCATTTGAGCATATACTTCATTTGTCTCTATGGTAGATCACATGTGTTGATGTAGAATTTGATTGATAGTAGATTCTTTGTTGGAGTTTTCTCTCTATTCTATTTTTCTCGTGTAAATCGCATGTGCTGATGTTTGTTTCATGTGATGTTTCGGTTACTTTCTAATGTTACCTCCTTGCAATTATCTAACTTCTCATAGCACAAGTAGATAATCAGCTGTATGAGTAATTCACAAGCATAGTTCTTTGTTCTTAACAACTTATTGTGAGAATTGACCTCACATATGCATACTCTTGGTTGCACTATGTTTTGGTTGATTGATTAAGTATTTACATGTGTGTAATAACATGATTTTGAGTATGAAGGAAATGATGCAATGGAGTAAGCATGGTTGTATGTTAGCTCTTGCATAATAAATGTATGGTGTTAAAAATCAACCATAGATGTAGTTGGAATATCATAGTTTGGGCCTTAAAATTTGTTCAAATAAGCATAGAATTTGTAAGCAACAGGCTATTGGAAATAAATTTGTGTTAATGGATCGTACAATGAAGCATCCATGTCGATTAGAGATCAACATCCCAAGTATGTGTCATCTATCCATGAAAATAGCCACTTAGATTGACATGAAGGATGATTGTAAGCTTGCTGGGATTGTAACAAGTGGCCTTACTATTGTGTAATTTAAAATGTTAGGCTACCAATTGCTCTTTTGGCTTGATATTACATTTCTATCTCACATGATAGTCTTTTAGTGCATTTCTTATTTCTTACTAATGTGTAATTTAAAATCAACCATTGATGTAGTAGGAATACCATAGTTTGGGCCTTAAAATTTGTTCAAATAAGCATATAATTTGTGAGCAATAGGGTATTGGAAATAAATTTGTGTCAATGAGTTGTACAATGAAGCATCCATGTCGATTACAAATCAACATCCCAAGTACGTGTCATCTAGCCGTGGAAATAGCCACTTAGATTGACATGAAGGATGATCGTAAGCTTGCTGGGATTGTAACAAGTTGCCTTACTATTGTTTAATTTAAAATGTTAGGCTACCAATTGCTCTTTTTGCCTGATATTACATTTCTTATCTCACATGATAGTCGTTTGATGCATTTCTTATTTCTTCTGCACCAAAATTTGTGTAAAGAGGCCTGAAAATACTTAGACCTAAATATTTTTCTTCTATAAGAATGTAGATTTTATTCCAAGGGGGCAATATGTACTTCATTGTCAACATTGTTGCTTCTTCCCAATAGAAAATTCTATTATTTTTCTAAATATTGATGATCAGGCTTTATTGGTCAATCAATCGGTGTGTGTTGGATTTGATAATTTCGTCTTTCTGAAAAGGAATATCCAGTTTTTATTCAATTCATGAGCTCAGTTTTCCTCCCTCATTTGCTTCCTTTATTGTTCTCTCATGAAACATTTCCATCAGAATTCAAAACTAACTAAAGAATTGTTGTTTGCCCTCCATTGTTAGAACTTGAAATATTTTGAATCTTGTTAGTCAGAGTGGAATGTATAGTTTTCTGGCTATTTGGGGTTTTTACAATCTAAAGCAAGCATGGAATCAATTGTCCACAGTTATTCTAAAGATGTTTATTAGTTGGCGACTTGGTGCTACATCTATCTACTGCGTTCGTAGTGGCTAGTTGTTTTATAGTGTCTAACAGGGAGACCAATTTTGTAGCTTTACTCCTATTCATACTGGTGCTGAGACAGATCTCCGATTTGTTTTTTGTGCTGGTAATTCCAGGCCACTTTTTAACAAACTTTTTAAATTTTTAAAATTGGAAATCAATTAATATATTGTTTTCTTGGTAAGTGCTCAACTTTTAGGCTATGAAACATAATTTTTGACTTCTTCTCCATGCAGCGGCAATCTGTTTCATGCTCAATGACTGGAGTGGGATGGATGTGCACAAAGCATTGGGCTATATTGTGAGTTGTCAGGTACCTATACCGAATGATGCTAGTTTCTTATTTGCATCAATAAATTTTTTCCCTCAAAGTTCTTCAAAAGGCAATAAATATTTTTAGAGTATTTTGAGAAGTAGCTGCATTTAGTTCTGAACAAATTAATCTTTCCTTTCTGTATTTTTTTCAGTCATATGAGGGTGGATTTGGATTGAGTCCAGGCTTGGAGTCTCATGGTGAGATAGACAAATTTTCCTTAGACAAATACCTCAGCCATCTTTTTGTATCTTAGTTCAAATTTGTGAAGCAAAATTTTTGGTAACTTAATTACTGACATGAAAATATATGAAATCAAATATCTGTCATCGATTTTGACATATTCATATTGTATAGTGTTGGTTTTATAAAAGTGTTCTATACTGACATCTATTCAGTTAAAAGAATTCAAACAGTGTCAAAAATATTGCTTGACATGCATCTCCTTATTCTTTTTATCTCCAAGCATGACAGTCATGTCTGAGTTTTTGCTCCAGAAAATACAAGTGGCATACATGCTACAGAATATCACCTCATTTTCATTTCAATGCCATTCTCTTTTGTAGGTCTAACCTCTCCTTCCTTTTTACTTCCTAACTTTTATCCATTTGCCATTGCTTGTTAAGAGTTCCTGTTTTCTTGATTTGTACCTGTTGTGACCTAATCACACATCGCCCCATTGCAAATGGGGACCCCCTTTTTTTTGAGCTCCAGTGCTTTTCTTTAGTTTTGGATGATGTCTTAGCACTTTTCATGATGAAGTCAGTGGTGTTGTCGTGCTGGAAACCATAATCTCTCGGAGTGAGCCTCACCAGAAACAAGTCAAGTGCGTTAATCTCCTTGCAAGCAAGAAACAGAAGGGAGGTCATCCGTCAAACAAGGTGTACTTGAGACACTAAAGTTAATCCCTGAGACACTGAAATTAACTAAGCTTGATATCCTGAAGTTTGATGTTTTGAGATCCTGAAAATTGTATAAGTCTGAAATCTGGTGGATCCTCAAAAATCTAGAATCTACATGTTAAATCCTATGGATCAGGGACCTATCTCAAACATCTTGGAAGTATATTTCAAAAATATTTAATATACTTAAATATATTTTTTAAATATATTTCCACCCAGGGACCTTCACCTTCAAAATTTGCAAGAAATTGGCTAAGGAACTCAAGGCACAAATTCACTCTTGAAGAATCACTAAAGTGCGCCTGCGCAATTTCACTCTTGATCAACCATAAAAGTGCGCCTAACGAAGAATCTTGCTAGAAATCGTTGTTTTGACCCTCATTATGACTTAGACTTAGAAATTTTTGCAAGAAAACGAGCCAAGTTGAGTGAGGCGCACTTCCCCACTTGCAGAGACCCAAAGTTGCGCCTAGAGTTGAAGTCTAATTGCCTAAGGAACTTAAGGCGCATTTCACCATCCGGATAACCTCAAACTTTCGCCTTGAACAAATGATGCTAGAAGTGGTGAATAAAATGGGCGCCTTGAAGAATTAAACCTCCCAAGACACCTTGCAGTTGCCTAAAGTCCAAAATTCACTCAAATGAGTTAAGGTGCCATTTTTCATCTCCAAAGCCTCTCCTTTGAGCGCCTTAACATGGAATGAATGTTTTAATCTATGAAAGATTGCGCCTAAAGAGTATAACAATCCCTTGATGGATTAAGTCAACAAAATGAACTTCATTGAGTGAGGCGCACTTTTGCATCTAGACAACTCCATTTTGGCGCCTAAGGAAAAAGCATGTTTAGATCCTCAAATTTGGGGAGTATTGAGTTGGGTAAGTCTTCATGAGCATACACAGTGACTTATATCCATCAATGATGAAGTAAATGCTTATTTGAACTAAGGCGCAATTTCACACCTCTACAATCATCTTCTGGCGCCTTGAAGGTTTAAGTGTTTGAAACTATCATGATTAGCGCCTTGATAAAGTATCCTCCTGAAAGTGCAAACAAGAGTTTAAAATCAATAAGATCCCAAAAGGCAAGCCTAGATAGGCTAGGTGCATTTTTCCTCTTCCTCAAACCAAGGCGCCAATTTCCCTCTGTGCAACCTCACATATGCGCCTAAGAAGAAATTGCTTGAGTTCATAAGTTTTAGGAGTATTTGAGTATTGAGGCTCTCTTCACAATGGTTTGAACTCCTTTAAAGTTGAAGAAGGTATTTATCCATGCCAAGGCGCATTTTTTATCTCTCACCACCTTGGATTGGCACCTCAAATGAAGTCACATTTGATCAAATTTGCTAAGTAAATCTAGGCGCAAGATCTCCTTTGAACAACTACAAAGTGCGCCTAGCGATGAAGGAAGTTTGAAATCATGAATCCTAGCGCTTAGTGGCAAGGAGGTCTCTTGAGAGTTTGAACATGAGATGAAACTCTTAAATGTCAAGAATTAGCCCCAAAGATAGTAGGCGCACCTTACGACTAGTAGCAACCTAAAATTGCGCCTAGAGTCGAATATGATTATCTCAAGGAGCCAAGGCGCATTTTCTTACCTTTACAGACCATTTTTGGCGCCTTGACCTTAAAGTGAATGAATAACCTCAAATGAGCGCCTAAGAATGAAATAGTCTCATAGGGATGTAAACAAGTGATGAGAGCCTCAAAAAATGTCAAAAACTAGCCAAGTATCTTAGGCGCACATTCCTACTTTTGCAAACTTAGATTTGTGCCTAGACAAATTAGGTGTTGTTTGTGCTAGAAATGCTTAAGAATGGTTCTTGTATGCTATGAAATCATTGAAATACCAAAGAACAAGCTAAGTCAAGTGAGACGCACTTTTCCTCATTTGCACACCTAAATTTGCGCCTCAATGAGAACATGCAAACTGACATCTATACGTGAACACCTTGAAGAAAAGAAGCATTATCCCATTGCTTAAATCATCAAAATGACAAGTATGAAGCCACTAGATCCTAGGCGCACTTTTACTCCTCTGCAAACGAATATGAGCGCCTAGGAGGAAATTGCATAAAATGACACCATTGATTGAGCGCCTTGCAAGAAAGAACCATCATAAGTCATCTTCAATTGTTTGAGAGCATAAAAGGTCAAATATAAAGCCAATTTGACCAAGGCGCACTTTAGCCTCCCTGTACACCAAGATGTGCGCCTAAGCTTGCATAGGGTTAATAAGTGTTTAGAAGTGACTTCTTTGTGATATAAAGTGATTGATATTGTTTCTCTATGTTGCAAGAACGTTGATGGAGCTGAGGAAATCATTTGAGGAACAAGGCGCTTGGAACCACCTTTAGGCTAGGAATGAAGTTGGAAGGCAATCACTGCGAAGGAGGCATCTTGTTGCTGCTCCAAAGGAACACTTCACCATCATCATGTCGGAACACTTCACCATTTGCATCAGCGAAGACATCCATCTATCAATTTTTAAGTCTTCGAGAGGAATCTCCTACTCCAAGTCATGAAAGAAACATCATCATCTACATTACTCTCTACGAAGAAGCAAAGAAGATCAACATATACCCTGTCAAGAGAAGAAGACACAGAGTCAGACAAATGAGCAACATGCATCATACACATTCAACTTACAATGAACAAGGCTAGATCAACAAAGATACATTCCCAAGTGTTCAAGTTAAAAGCAATCACAGTCGAAGACATGACACAGATGATGCAATTTGGGAATATGCCCAAAGCAAATTGAATAAACAGTTGGAGTCCATAAGAGTTGCTGAAGTAACACCTATGTGGCAGATACACATCATCAAGCCAATCATATTTTGTCACATCATTTCACTGCAAGCTTATCATCTTGGAAAACGTGCCTTCATTGCCTCTCTTATGTACTAAAAATAGCAAGTTGTTGTAACTAATTGCTGAGATGGCATGATCTTGGCCCTTGGCTACTTGAATTGATCCAGGCCATTCATTGTAATTCTGGAACTCTATATAAAGGCCTTGTTGCCTCATTTGTAAAGATAATAGTCAGTAGGCAAGTAGAATAGAGTAGAGTAGGAAGAGACTCTCGAGATTCTCTGAGAGTACTTGAAGATTGTTGTAAATATTTCTCAAGATTAATGCAATGACATTGGAGTTCGCTTGGTGTTAAGTGTTGTCTTGTGGAATAACATGGTTTCTTGTATATTGATGAAATGGAGAGATGTTTCTAAGTAGATTAAAAGTAGAGTAGTAGCTCATTGATGTAATGTATGTATGTGTTGAATATTTGATCAACTCCTAGCTCATGCTTTTGACATTCATCGTTGGTGAAGTGTTGTGTAAAGCTAGTCTGAGCTTCATCATAATTTGCTTAAGTTGTGGATGCTTGTTTGAGTTGCGCTATTCAATGGGTGCTTAAATGAGCTTTTATGATTTGAAAACCATTCGCTAACCTTAGGAGATTGCACCTACTCCATGTAGTTGTAGGTATTCTTGGCGAAGTGGAGTTAGGTTGATTAAGGAGTTTGTCTATTCATGCATCATCATTGCTTCATTGACCTTAGATTAGTTCCTCTGAACCCTTATCTTTTTTCCTTTTCTTTATTATTGAGGCATTGTACATATATCATTCACACTGAAAGGAGAAATAAGCTGAATGAAGTAAAAAGAAGTTTGCGTAAGTCCCTTTGTCATTATCAGCAAGATCACATCAAATCACTGAGTCTATCCAATATAAATCACGAATAAGGAACCTTGAAGTTGTCTCATTGGATCACATAGCTTAGCCTTTGAGAGACTTTATTCAAGAGAGAATAGGATACTTAGTGTTTTATTCTATTGTTGTGTTGTCTAAAAACAATCATCAACAGTACCCATGACAGGTTGTCTTTCAGGAGCCCATTATAGCAACCTCTTGATCTCTTCAACATAAACTACTTTTCTCAACTTGTATCTTGTATCAGTCTTGGTTTTGGGAGGTGGAGTGTAGTAGATTTGGGCAATGACTCAAAAATATGAAAAATTAGTATGAAGTCGCATATGATGCTTCCATGTTTACCCATGGAAGAAAATTTAGCTTTGATTATGCTTGCCTCAAGAAATAAGGGTTAAGTTTTAGGGCCTAGAAAAATTAGTTTTGATTATGCTTGCCTCAAGAAATAAGGGTTAAATTTTAGGGACCTTTGGTCTTCGACTAGCCAGTATGCTGGGCTTGATGTATGGGACTCCATTTCATAACATGAGAAAAAAAACTTAATGCTTAAATCTGTGTTTTGGTCACAAAATCTATATAAATTTACCACACCATTTTAGTTGTATTACTCATCTATTTTACTGATTTATTTGCCTGTTCCAATTACAATTCTTCAAACCATATGAGTCAAGGTTAATGGAAATTTGGTCTTGGGCTAAGCATCATGCCAGACTATTTATGATATTCTACTTCCTAAAACTGAGAAGGAAAACTTAATGTTTGAATCTATGCCAATTGGTTGCAAATGAATTTATCACACCATCATATTTGTACAATATTCTTGTTATTTTAACTTGTCTATCTACATGTTTTTAATAAGATAAGTGGCAAAAAAGGGTGCCGATCCCAGTACAGAACAGCCAAAAAGGCGCACCAAAAAACTATTACAGTTTAAGCAAAACCATCATAGTTTTAGTAGATAAAATATAAAGACAAAAAGCAACAGGAAACCACAGACACAGCAGACTGATAACAGACCGACAGCAGAACAGGCCTCTAAAGGCTAGCCGAACATCTTATCCCAATCATCCACCAGGAACTGGTAAACATCCTGGTACTCTTTCAATTTTTTGTCCTTCATCCCTTGGCCCGTAAGCTCAACATCTTGAAGTTCTGCCAGAGTGGTGGCAGACCTATGCATCACTTTTGCTGAAAACTTAGCCAGAATGCTGAACTTCCACTCCAATTCACCGAGTCTAGCCGAAAGGGCTTCAATTTCTTTGTCTTTATTGGTCTTCTTTCCATTTTTTTTCTTTTTACCTGTTCCTTTTTTCCCCTTTTCAGAGCTGACAGAGTCCGTACCTTGAGCATTGAACTTGGGGAAATTGCTAGGACCCTCAACGTCCACCTCCATCTTATCATATTTATTGTCCTTGTTCACCGAAAATTCACCTCCCATTTGTTCCATTTCAGCCACCATCGTATCCATTTTGTTGTTGCCCTCCGAACCCACACCCTGCCACTCAATAGAATCCATCTTATTTTTATCTTCAGAAACTTTCTCCCTCTGCGGCTCCACAAAATCCACCTTGTTCTTTTCTTTAGACCATTCCTCAACTTGTGGCTCCAAAGTATCCACTTCCACCGCCGAGACAGCCCTCCTCTGGGGAGTAGAGGTAGGCTTGGCAGCGAGCCTCATCGACCTCCTGGTCGACGGCACCTGAGGTTTGCTATCAGTGATAGTATAGTCCTCATCACTAGCGCTATTCAAACCATCGCTTCCCTCCTCAGAGCTAACCTCCACCACCATAGTAGCCTTAATCCCACTGCCAGTGCCACTCTCTTCCTCAAAGCTACCCCGCTTCTTCTTCTGCGGGGTCACCTGGGTAGGGTTGCCTTGTAAATTTTTTCTTTTAGCAGGGGTCGTCGCAGGAGATTTGGGAGTAAGATCTTCCATAGTGGGTTCAGGGCTTTTGGCCGCGGTAGACTTTTTCTCGCCAGTCTTTATGGAGGTGGCATAAGAGGCAAGGGTGACTTCAATTATAATAACCGGTTTATCCTTCCCCAGGGCAGAATTAGGCGACTAAGGGGGTTCAACCCTAACAGGAGTGAGGGCTTTAGTGGGGCAGAGGGCGAGATGGAATTTGTAAAGTCTCATGATAAGTCCCTGGTGGAGCGGAATCTCAGGCTTGCTAGGGTCTAAAGCATGTTGCTCTTTAGCAATCACAATGGAAGTTTCCAACGACGAGAGTAAATAAAAAGGAAAGCTTATGAATTTGCTACGCCTAAAATGATTCAGTAGCGCAAAATGGTAATGGAAGAATCTCTTGAATCTTCCCTCCAAAGTGAAGTATTTCATAATCATATAACATACCTCATCCCAGGGTTGAGGTAGAAGCTATCTGTCGAATCCCCCTGGAGGCTGTGTAGAACCTCCCCGGTCTTGAGAAAAGCCGCTATACCATCAGTGTCGGACACTTTACTTTTCTTGGGGTGTTTAGTTCCTTCAATGGACATCCCCGTCGCCAAACCAATCACTTCTTCTGATATATCAAAACCCACTCCTCCCACCTGACCCTTCTGTCCTTGTAGGAGCACATAAATTGAATAGAAAGGCTTTTGTCATGGCCTTGTAAACACTCTAGGTAAGAAGCAACCCTGCCCTCTTGGCAAATATGCCAAAGGGTCTCGTTTCTTTTGAATTCCAAATCTGCATGTTATCATCTTTACTTGGCCAGAAATTTCTTTAGTTTGTTAGTGTATTATTAAGGGAAGTCACAAATAATGTTCTTTGGCTTTTTGATGAATACTAATAAAAAGTTTCAATTCTCAAAATCCCTTCAGTAGTATGTCTTATATTTTTAATTGAAAATATGCAAACCCACGAGGATATATAATTTTTCTTTCTTTTTCCACATGATTAATTTTTAAAAACTTTTCTAACTTATATTCACAATAATAAAAACATTTATATTAGGTGAAAGTGATGGAACATTCCAACTTTCCTAGACAAAGATAACAATGTTTTTGATATTATAAGGCGGCAAACCAGGGGCCGATCCCTTACAAAACAGAACCCAAAAAGGGCAAAAAAAGGCTTAGAAAACAAAACGAGCCAGGACACCACCGTCAGCCTACATATAGCCGAAATACAGCAAAAATATACTAACAACAAAAAGCCAGCTAACAGAAAGCATAGGAATACTAGGAAGGCATGTCCTCCTCTCCCTTAGAAAGAAACTCCAACATTTTGTCAAATTCTTTAACCCTGTCATTATCAGCACCATGAATAAGAACTTCATGTTCTCTTAGCAGACAGAGATTGGCCATAGCAGTCCTGCATAACATGCTAGTAATTGAGGTCCTCACTGAGTTCTTAGTATCATAGAAGCCATTTATTTGCTATTCTAGCTAAATAAATGGCATCAATGATTCCAAAAACCTCTCGATTCCCTCCATCTAAAAACCCCAATTCGAGTAGGGTAAATCATAAAAGCAACAAATAATTCTAAGCTAAGTTGCCGGTTCTGGTACGGGAATGGGTTCGGGAGCGGGGTACGGCGAAATTTTTTTTCTGTGGGTACGGCTGTACTATATATATATTATATATATATAATTTAATATTTATAATAATGTATGATATATAATATATTATATATAAAAATACATATATAAAATTTAATATTTATAATAATGTATGATATAATATTATATAATATGTTATTAATTTATTATATAATAAATAATATATAATAATATAATATAATATAGAATATATTATTATTAATATAATATAGAATACATAATATAATAATATTATATTATATTATATAATAAATAGTATTTTAATAATTTATATAATTATAGTTTTTAAAAAGAAAATTTGTAATTTTAAAAAAAAATTCCAAAAATGCGCCTGGGAGTGCTTGGCAGCCCTTGGGAGCTCTTGGGAACCCCTGGGAGCGGCCTGAGAGCGCCCTTGCCACCCCGGGTTCCTTGTGGGTTCTCCGAACTTGGAGTGGCAGGGCCGTTCCCGTCGCCGCTCCCGCTCTCGCTCCCAGCCGAACTGGTGCCTCTGGGCAAAGAACCCGGTAACTAAGATTCTAAGCTATCAACAACTCAAACATATCTTTATTTAATGGGCATAGTTTGTGAAACCTATCAAAAAAGGTCTACATTAGTAACAATTCTATTAATCTATGTTTACATCATGATTAAGTTAATACCCCAAATTGTCCTCAAACATTTTTCTGCTACTAAATAAGTCAATAGGTCACATACTGTCTACATAAGTGGATGTGGGTTGGTTTACAACTTATGAACGCTCCAACGTTCCCATCATATCCTTATGAACACTTAGTTGATGTTATGACTGTCCTCCTACACATTTGGTTAAGAAAACAATGCTCTTGTGCTTAGAAACGAGTTGTTTAAGTGTTGTAAAGGAAGGAGCTTACTGTGTGCATGCATAGCAACAGACAAAAAGTTAAAACATCACAAAAACTGTAATATTCCCAATGGGATATGCCCTAAAATTCTGAATTCTGCCCTAGTTTTCTGCTGAAACCCTAGAATTCTGCTCTGATTTTCTGATTTTATTTTCAGAAGTATAAACATTCATAGGCAGCCAATAAATATGCTCCAAAGATCATAAAATGTATGCCAAACATGTATAATCATCAACAGAGATATCAACCATGAAAATCAATCATCCAAAGGCCAAACATGTGCAAAACAAATCTGATTTCTGATTAAATAGATCTGCTGCTCCAAATCTGAATATGCTGATTTGTAATTACGTCAAATCCATGGGCTCAAACATGACAAATATAGCCTAGATTTCTGCTCCTATAATGTTCAACCTAAATTAGGTTATACATACCATGGAATAGAAAAATGATATCAAAATAATGAAGTCGCCCTCCTAGGGAAGTGACGCTCAACCTAGGGCATAAACCCTAGCCAAACTTTGTCCAAGACTTCTCCAAAAGGTGGCGCTTAGATCTGCTCCAAAATGATCTTCAAATGCTGCTCCAAAATGATATGGCTTGAATGCTCAAACCCTCCAAATGTGGCACACAAGTTTAGGGTTAAAACCCTAGTGCCAAATGAATGCAAATACCACAATGAAATCTCCTCCAATGCTGATCTCAAATCTGAATATGCAAATCTGCTCTTCTCCTCCACAAATCTCCAATGAAGTGCAATTGTGACTCCATATGAATCCACCTCCAAAGTGTGATTGGGTTTTTGTCCAATCCACTTATCTTCCTTAGGGTTTTCGTCCTAGGAAGGAGCTAAACTAAAAGTTGCAGCCAAGAGAGATAAATCTCAAATGAAAGGAATATGATGAATGATGATGAAATAAGCTCCAATCAACTTATATTTATACATGATTTCCCTTTCCTTCCTCAAGGCCGACCTAGACATGGCATTCCTTTTATTTTTACTGTTTCCTTTCTCCCATAGGGCCGACCTCCCTTTCTGGCGCCCAACTCATAATAAAAAATATTTTATTTTATTCCTTCTATCCACTCTCCAAGTGGCGACCCACATAAGCATGAGATGCATCAGTATTTGGCCCTCAAATCAAGTCGTCCTCCTGACATGTCATAAATTATACTTATTTTTCACAAGGCATTTTCCAAATTTCCTTCTATTTTCCATCCTCCAACTGGGTCGCTCCACCTTAGGGCAAATTATTCTATTAGTTTTGACTTCGTCAAAAATACCACAAAAATATGCCATGTTATCTTCCATGCTCATTTTGCCCTACAAAATTGGCTAAGTATGAAAACTCACCAAATAGGTCATTCCCTGAGCCCTCCGACTTAGCCTACGGGAATAGGATAGGCTAGCCAACTTTGCTGGGTGATCACTCCAAAAATGGGGACATTGCAATCCTCCCTTCCTGGAATTGCTTGCCCACAAGCAATTGCAAACCTGTATCCTGCAAAATACCATCAAGTGACAAGTATCTTCGTCCAATCAAGTGTTCTGTGATCACTATACTCCTCAACCTGTGGCTCTATCTCCTAAAAAGAATATGAAGAATGATATGCAAAGTGAGCTCCGGCGGCCAACAATGAAACACAACTAGCCATACACACTCGAACTCAATTTGGCTCCATTCCCCAAATTCAGAAATCCTGCTCCTCCTCCATGTGCTTTGCCTGTGTAGTTGTAGGAACAAGAATGCAAACCCATCAACCACAAGTGCCAACAGCTCCCTCCAAAGGCTCCACTGTCCATGAGTGCTAAGTCTATCAAAGACAGAACACTATACAAAACCAAAGCCCTGAAGAATACCATGCTCATCAACAAGTGATGTTTGATATGAACTTTGAAGCACGACCACCTGTACCAAGTCTTCCGCCGCTCCACTCTAATATAAACATCACTAAGCCAAGAGTTGTGAAGCAACTCATCATGATCTCCGTGAAATAGTGTACCAAACACACCAATACCAGGATCCCAAATCATCACACTATCGCATCCACTGAAAGTGAAGATATAGATGCCTCTCATCATGCCATCATCACCAATGGCCCATCTAAGTATGAATGACCTCCTATGGATGTGCAAGATGCCTATCATAGGTGCATACGAAAACATACCAATCCATACTAGGATGCTGATATAAATCAGAACAACACTAAGCAAGCTGAAAGTCATACCTATGATGGTGCAAAAAGTACCTCCAATGTCATATGATGATAGGATCTCATCATCATGCCAACCTCCAACATTGAAGTAGTGATCCCATGTAATATGCTACCCGAATTTTTTTTTTGAAAACAGACAATAACACTAAAGGTTAAGTGCAGCAATGATTCTTCCATTCTCTTCTGATCACCCAAATCCCGATGTGGGCAAGGTGAGAGCATACAAGTGCTTCCGAGTTAGCATTCAAAACCATAAACCAACAGATAAGAACAACTTCCACTTATTCAGTGGGCATCCACTTATGCAGCAGGCATCCACTTAATCGTGGGAATGAAACTGAAAGGAAACAACCACTTATGCAGTGGGCAACCACTTATTCAGTAGGAAGCTGAAAGTAAACCAGGTGCATCCACTTATTTAGCGGGAACCTGAACATGAAATACTGGAAAGGAAATAGGCACATCCACTTATTCAGTGGGAAGCCATTACAAAGAAACTAAACATATCTATCCTCACTGGCGGTTGAACCATCCAGGGGTTATAATGAGATTGCAACAAATGCAAGAATACAATGAAGGAACAATCTGCAATGTTAGATCACTACCCCTGTTTTGAACAAGTCACAACTGCAACAAATAGAGCATAGGAAATCTCTATGGAATGAAAGTCGAACACACAAGATTGAATAAGAAATTACTATGCAAATACCATATGATGGTTCATGAAGGAATACATGTTGGCTGATTTTCTGATGCTGTTGGAGCTGTTCGCTGGGTTGTGGCAACCATGAACAAACCCCAAACAAGCTTAGAACTCTACTCAACCCTCCTTCAATCCTCCAAACTCAACCAGTACTATGCTAGACACCCACCAAGGAATGGATAGCGAGTCTCAAACATGAGCGATTCACCGAGGATACTCTCACACCCACATGTAGCTAGTACGACCTGGTACTTGTACAGCCTGTCATAAACCTTTGAAAATCTGCATAAATCTCCATACAAACTGTTCTGGGATGATCGCCTAGACAAGGAAGAAATTATACAATCATAAACCAAGGAAATAAAACACTAAACTATTTACAAATCAGTGCGCCAACATCCATGGTACGGCCAGGTACAGTACAACTGATGGCACAAGTTTGAGAAACTCGTGCACATGCTCTGCTTCCTTTGATGGCTCCCTTACTAGGCACAACTTAAACTCAATTCCAGAAAACTCAAACAAGAGTCAATTAGAAATAACGACAGGCATTCAAAGTATTTCCTTGTAATGATTAAATATAAAAATGACAGGACGTTAAGAAATCTTCTGCACAGACTTAAACAACCAAATACAAAATGATAGGAAAATGGAAATATGCAGCACAATGACAATGTCATGAAACAAACTTCTCATATTTATCTCTTATTGTCAAAAACATGTCATTACATTTAACATCGACCTGCAACAATCGGCCTTCTAATGTGCAGAAACAAAACTTCTTAACTCTTCCTACACTACCATCCTTCTGTCCTTTGCGATCTGTAACCTCTCCTATTTTGCTGTCGCTCCTCCACACTTGGCCTGCGGCCTAACTATCTATTGGCCTCAACTTTACAAATGTTTGCAGCCTCTTCTTTTCTTCTTGGCTGTTCTATTAACCTTTTTCTCCCTCCAATTCACAGCTTCCTGCCCCTCTATCTTCTCTCCCTCGATGTCTCTCTTTTAATTTGCTTCCATACCTTTGAAACCATTGGCTTGGGTTTGCTTTTGCTGACGTTGATTCAGCTTCTATAGAAATCCAGAATCTTCCTTATGTAACCATCACTCTCTATTCATTGGCCTTTGTCGATTCGTCTTCACATCTTCCAACCGACTGCTGCATGCTCAAATTCTTTGCATGTTCTCTCCAACTATCTACAAAACCGCTTGTCAGAGATTCTTTCTTTTCCTGTCGAACTGATTCGCAGAAATCATAGATGTAGTCGACGGTTACTATCTGTTCTGCATCCCATGCAATACCTGCGACCCTTCGAATTCCCTAACTGTTGAGCAACTGTTTGTTAGAAAGAATCAACAATTTTAAATCCTTTATCATTTGGCTCCTGGCGCTCGGGCAACAGGAGACTGCCAACTATACTTTGATTCATCATTGCTAGCTACAGGAACTATATGTGCGACAGGAGCTCCACATCAAATTTAGCTTGACATAAAAATAGGAGTTAAATGACAGAAGACTAAGAGTCACCACCGACAAAAAACTAACAAAAAGAACAAAAACAACAAAAAGAAGAAAAACCAAAATTGAAGGGCAACATGCCCCTGCATCAGAGTACTCCACTAAATAAGATTCATGAGCTCCTGCTCATGAGCTCTGCAATAGAATGCTCATCTCTGGACCTCTTTTTCTGCTTCTTCCAATTGTTTCGCATCCCTTGTTGTGCCTCTTCCAAATTTGTTTGATGCTTGCAATTGCTCTTCCTAAGTTTCTCCATCTGTAGTTGCTTGCTTTCCACTTTCTTCTTATATACCCACCTTTTGATTTCTTTGTCCACTACAAATCTCCATAACTCTGTCTCATCTTCACAATCATCAACCTCAAATGAAAATAAAACTTCCCCCTCATAATGTGTAAAGAAAGTTAACTCAGAAGTCTTTACTTCCGCAATGTTATCCTTTAACAGTAGGTCTTCCTCTCCAACATCCTCCGGTTCTTTCATCGCAATCACAATGGAACCTTTGACATTTTTCTTCTCTGCTGTAATCTCCTCTACTAGGTCTGTACTTTCTACTCCAAAATATTCTTTCAGACTGGACATTGCCATAGATTTCTCCTCTTCATTATAGTTCCCTTCTTTAGAAATGAAACATGAATAAGATTTTCTCCATACTCAGACTCTAAACCACTTCGAACACTAGCTTTCCTCAAATCCTTAAGACAACCAAAATGTGAAATTTCTAAACTCTGACTTGGCTCTGCTTCAGGCTCTCTTTCTTTGGCTTTCTTCGGATGTCCTGCAATCACCATAGAGTTAGGGAAATACAATTTTTCCATTGCATTTATTTGACTTGAGATCTCTTGCAATTTTTCATATAGCTCTTTCTTCTCCACACTTTCTATCAGTTTGTCAACTCCAGTAAAAGTATGCTCAGCCTTCCACAAATTTGCATTCATCACTCCATATACTTCCCTTTCCATGTCCCAATTAAACAACCACAAATCATTTTTAATAGCTTTCCTCTTATCACAAACCTTAATATCATGCATCATCTCAGATTTTTTCTCAAACTTTCTATTAATCGACATACCAAATGAATTTATAATAACATCCTCATAAAAGATTTCCTTGTTTATGTTTGCCTGCACTGCTGCACCCACTTCTCTATTACCATCTACAATCTCTTTTTCTTCACCCTTCTTCGCTGTCCTATTTTCATGCAGGCTTCCACAATTAGTCTTCGTTTGTCTTCCTGATTCAAACTCATAAAAAGGAGTCCACAAACCATCTATAACATCCTTGTTTGCTGCCCCTTCTTCCTTGTTTCCATGTATGCATTCATTCTTATCTTCTTTATTCTCAGTTGCCTCAGTTTCTTCCTCTTTATTCTTTGCTGCTCCAATGTCTTATACATCCTTCATCTACATTTCCACTTTGTTCTTCACTCTTCTCATCTATCTTCCTCCACACTTTCATGTCATATTCATACATTTCATTTAAAGCCTCAATATTATCTTCATCAAAATAAAATAATTGACCTTTTACCTTGCTCAAACTATGCTTCTTCTCCTCTAAGGCTGCTGCATGGCCTTGATCTTTATTCTCTTTTTCATCCTTTACTTTGACTCCTTGTTCTAGGGGCTGGTTCTTCTCTTCATAACTCCAACGCTTGTTCATTGTCTTCTTATCACCATCTTCTCTTATTGCTGTCCCATGTTTCACTACTTGATTCTTCGCCTTCCTGAATGGATGCCTTGCTGCCTCTGCACTTGGCCTATCCTCTTGTCTTCTGTGATTCTTTGTCATATCTTCCATCCTTGACGCTATTTTGCTGTCATACATGTTAGTACAAACCACTCCTCTTTGCTGCACATCTACAACTGATTTCTTTTGCCAATATGGTATTATATACCCATGATCCACTATTTTATTCTTCTCATTTTTAACTTGGAGGTTTACATTTCTATTTTCACTTGCACAAACAAAATCACTACCAAAACTTACTTTTACCTCCTCATTGGTCTTCTGTCCCAATTTTCTTACATCCTTGGCTTCACGTCTTGGCACCTCTTTCTCTTCATAGGCTTTCTGGCATTGCACTGCTGCTACAAATTGTCTTCCCTTATCTATTGTTGCAACTTGTCCTCTTTCGCTCTTATCTCCATCTTCATCTACGAGCTTTCTTCTTGCCCATTCTTCTTTTGCCTCCAAAGGCTTATTATTGGTCTTCTTCATATCTGCATCCACACTTTCAAACAAATCAATAGCAAATGAATCAAGAGACTAGAATGTCTCTTTAGGTGCCTCTTCCATAGACACTTTCTTCTCCTCTTCTTCTAGTGCTCTTTGCTGTACTTTTTCTTTTCTCCTTTTCTTACTATCCTTAATGAGAATTTTCCACCTCTCCTTGTCCACTTTTTGCAATCACCACTTTATCAGGAAAATAAATCTTTTCCAAAATATCCATTCTTCTTGCAATCTCTTCCAATCCCTCACGGTATTTTCTGCCTTCTACTTCATCCCAATATCTTTCCCAAAATGGGATTATGACGGGTCTGCTTACACTAATACCCATCCTCTCACTGCTGCAACAAAATCTCTTACCTTCCACAACTACCCTCTACCCAACAATGACCTGAAGATGTTACTCTGAAAACCCCCTCTACCCACTCTCTCTTCGTGGAGGAAGTTATACACCTTCTACCCAGTTTATCTTTGCTGGAGGATAGCAGTTACAAGCCCTTTCTCATGCCTGCAACAACAAATGCTCTCATGTCTATGACTAACACCTCTTTCACAACTCTATCAACTTTCTCATACCTCACTCTTCAACATACCTTTCACCATGCTAGTGATCTTCTTCCTCTATCCTTTACCCTGTCTTCTGGGTTCTTCAGCAACTTGCCAATTTGCAAACACACATAACACTCCAAGATTCTTGTGAACATCAGACTACCAAACTTTTACTGCCCAGATCTTTTGGGGCTCTAGGTTTCTTCCACAACCCATTAATATTCTCCTTCCTCTTCTAAGTTGCCTCACTTCGGCAATCTACTCAGCACACAGAACCAACCTTGCGCTCTGATACCAATCTAATGGCACAAGTTTGGGTAAACACATGCACATGCTCTACTTCCTTTGATGGCTGCCTTACCAGGCACAACTTAAACTCAATTCCAGAAAACTCAAACAAGAGTCAATCAGAAATAACGATAGGCATTCAAAGTATTTCCTTGCAATGATTAAATACAAAAATGACAGGAGGTTAAGAGATTTTCTGCACAGACTTAAACAACCAAATACAAAATGACAGGAAAATGGAAATATGCAGCACAACAACAATGTCATGAAACAGACTTCTCATATTTATCTCTTATTGTCAAAAACATGTCATTACATTTAACATCGGCCTACAACAATCGGCCTTCTAATGTGCAGAAACAAAACTTCTTAACTCTTCCTACACTCCCGTTCTTCTGTCCTTTGCGATCTGTAACCTCTCCTATTTTGCTGTCGCTCCTCCACACTCTGCCTCGACTCTTGGCCTGCGGCCTAACTATCTATTGGCCTCGACTTTACAAATGTTTGCAGCCTATTCTTTTCTTCTTGGCCGTTTTGTTCACCTTTTTCTCCCTCCAAGTCACGGCTTCCTGCCCCTCTATCCTCTCTCCCTCAATGTCTCTCTTTTAAACTGCTTCCATACTTTTGAAACCGTCGGCTTGGGTTTGCTTTTGTTGACGTCGATTCAGCTTCTACAGAAATCCAGAATCTTCCTTATGTAACCGTCGCTCTCTATTCATTGGCCTCTGTCGATTCGTCTTCACATCTTCCAACCGACTGTTGCATGCTCAGATTCTTTGCATGTTCTTTCCAACTGTCTACAAAACCCCCTGTCAGATATTCTTTATTTTCCTCTCGAACTGTTTCGCATAAATCATAGATGTAGTCGATGGTTACTATTTGTTCTGTTATCAGAATATATGCCCAATATATTATTGACTGAATGAATGAATACAAGAGAGAGCGAAAGCTCTTTATAAAGGGATTACAAAATCTAATAATAGACTAACAGCAAGAATAAAGCAAAAAGCTAGAGATAAGCTAGAAACTATCTAAACAAGGATTGACCATTATAGAAACAAGCTAACTTAGCTTAATACCCTCCCTTAATGGTCAATCGATCAACTACACCAAGAAGCCCCCTAAATTTGACAAACTTATCCAGGCTCAGAGACTTGGTGAGGATATCAGCAATCTGATCCTCTGTAGGAACATATTGCAAAGCAACAAATCCATCTTCAACAAGCTGACGAATGAAGTGACAATGAAGATCAACATGTTTTGTCCGTTCATGGAAGACAGGATTTTTGGCAAGTTTCAGCAACCCTTGATTGTCACAATACAAGGGTGAAGACCCAACTGGAGACATGTTCATGTCTGAAAGCATTTGTCGAAGCCAAACTGCTTTATAGGCTGCTTTAACAGCTCCCCTATATTCAGCTTCTGTCGAGGAGAGAGCCACTGCTTGCTGCTTCTTGCTAGTCCAAGTGATTGCACCTGTGCCCAAGCTGAAAACATACCCAGAGGTAGATTTCCTGTCATCAATAGAACCTGCCCAATCTGAGTTTGTAAAACCAATCAGCTGAGGGTCTTGGCATCGGCCATACAGAATGCCGAAGTTAGAAGTGCCTTGCACATATCACAACACACGCTTTGCAGCAACCCAATGTTAAGCTTTAGGAGCTGTCATGAAGCGGGAGATGTAGCTAACTGCAAAACTAAGATCAGGTCGAGTGGCAGTAAAATAGATGAGACTGCCCACTAACTGCCTGAATGCGGATTCATTCTCTATAGGAGAGTCTGAATTAGTTGAAAGTTTTAGCCCTTTTTCCATAGGTGTAGAAGCCGGTTTGCAGTCTGTCATCCGGAATTTGTCCAACAAACCTCTTGCATACTTTGACAGAGAGATGAAGATGCGGTCAGGGTGTTGCCAAACCTCAATACCTAGGAAATAATGTAGGAGTCCCAAGTCAGTCATGTCAAACGTGTGACTGAGGTCTTGTTTGATCTTCTGAATCAACTGCTTGGAGCTGCCAGTAATAATCAAATCATCGACATAGATAACGATGTAAAGACTGTCATCAACATATTGTTGAACATATAGATTGGAATCCGAAGGGCTCCGCTGAAAACCATGATCTACGAGGTGTTGTGACCAGATCGCAACATCGCCCCATTACATGGGGACCCCCGCGTTTTGGTTTTTGACTGTGCGTCTTTTGGAGGTTCCCTATGTATGAAGAATTAGCAAATAATGGAAAGGTTGTGGTCAGTTCGTTAAAGCTTTAGAGTGGACGATCATTGCCAAAGCTAAATAGTGTACTTACCTCAGCATTCGAGTTAAGTGCCATGACTTTGGGAAGTTTGAAGTCATCCGAAACCAGAACTCTGGGATCAGTTTTTGCCTTGAAGTTTGTTTCAGTAAGTATGCTTTCACTATTCAGTATATGTGTTGTTCATGATATTGCCATATTCATACTTAGGCGGACCTGTTGTTTTCCCTCTGTAAGATGTTGGTTCTTCACGTAATGGCTTCAGGAGTCCACCCAGGAGTTTCTCTTTAGTTGCTTTGTATCCTGCAATATCTACAAGACCGGCGGACTTTGCTGACCCAATCGCATCATTTGTGTTATGCATAACTAATCAAAATGTCCGCTTCAGCGGAGGTACTTGCATTCATAAGTTTTAGACATTATGCATCATATCATAAAATCTCCGCTAAAAACTCTTTTGGGCGCACATCTGTGATCACTTTGCACTCCGGTAGACATTTTCAAGGCATGAGGATATTTCGAAATTGAATGCTAAGTTATACTGTCCACTCAGTTCGCTGGGAGTGGACTTTGTTAATCATTTAGCATTGTTTGCCTTGGTGGTCGTAGTGTCTGCTTAGACGGACTCCCGTGATTCGTTAGCAAAGCGCATACTCATAGCATGTTCTGTGGCGGACATTTGAGATTCTCTTGCAAATTGTATGGTATGCACGTTGTTGTGGAGAGTCCGCCAGGTATGCTGGTCGATGGCAGGAGTCCTTAAAGATAGAGATTGTTTACGCGACCACCTCCCTCCCTCGACAGTTATGATTCCTGACCGGATCATTCAAGGCACACAAAACAGAAGGATTCGCTCTGACTAAAAATAGCATTGTCTAAAGATAACACCTTACGCATATGCTATTTGAAGCCATCTTTTGAATGCATCGACAGTTTTGCACAAGTTCGAATTTTCAGAGCAGAGTGGTGGAGGCTATTCATAGTATAGAACGATACGCATTTTCCAGATATAACAACTTCATTGAGTATATATCAGCATCGCTCAAGTATGAGGACATTCAACATGGTTTAAACTTGTAGATATTCACAGAGGAAACAAGATATCCGAAGCGATGATTTAAGGATGCAAGTTTTAGCTAAGGACACAAGCAGCTTTTGTACCTTCGAAATCAATTTTCTTTATC
The DNA here is from genome assembly GCA_027924645.1 of Cunninghamia lanceolata. NCBI lineage: Eukaryota > Viridiplantae > Streptophyta > Pinopsida > Cupressales > Cupressaceae > Cunninghamia > Cunninghamia lanceolata. The sequence continues at coordinate 3,030,069 of BSBN01000007.1, forward strand.
AGCAAATTCAAGATACAAGCTTGTAATCAGGAAAATCAAACAAATTTGCCCAAGTAGTGAATTGAATTGGTTATAGACTAATAATGCAGGTATTTGAAGAGCATTTGTTTATTTCTACGCAGATTTAATAAGTAGATAATCATAATGCAAAAATGGCAAAGAGCAAAATTTGTTGAAGGGATGGGATAGGTTTTGCAAAAACTGTGTTAATAACTTTCTTTGTGAAAGAACAAGGTGTTTTTAAATGGCATATTTTAAATCCCGCATATGTTAGATGATGAAATTTTATCTTTTTGCACCTTTTTAATACATTATTTCAATATGTTGATTCTCGATATTCGTGCAGGTGAGCAATGAGTGCGAAAGATAGACAGGCGTTGATGAGGAGTGACATGAAGGGAACATGGCCGGAAACGAAGATCACATCGAAGTGGCGAAACCTTGGCGACACCAATCTCGGGAAGACCAACATGGAAGAGATTCGACAAAACTTATACAAATCCAATCCTTTAGATATGATGAGGCGAATGTTGAAGAATGGGATTATTCAAGCTGCTTGTTTCCCGCCGGCAATGCTGTGTCCGGAGTTGATGTTGGAATGTGCTAAGCATTATAATCACGAAAAGAGATGCATTGTGACCAAAGAAGGCAAAGTACTAGCTCATCTGAGGAAAGAAGCAATCGCAGAAGCTTTCGACATTCCTTCATACAAAACTACTACTTTCTGTATCAAGGAGTCTGCCTTGCAACTATATCTAGCTAGACCCAAGAAATGTATGGAAGTGATAAACAGCAACTGGTTAGTGCAACCAAGGCCACATGTAAGTAGAGTACCGAAGAAGCTTCACAAATCTGATTTTCATCAGGAAATCAATTATATGGTTGTATTTCTGAACTGCATCATGGGCTGCCCACAGTCAACAAATTTCGAGCCCTGGATGTTCTTCTTCATCGAAGAAGTCATAAGTGGAAAAAGGATGATAGATTGGGCTGAAATGATCAGCAGCAATATCAATGATTAGTTAAAGAGTTTGTAGGAGACAAAAACATTTTATATGAGCTCATATGTTATATATATGTTTGCTAGAAACGAGAGATATCCATGACTAAATTGCAAGGGGAGAGTTGGAAACAGAGATGGACAATTCAAAGTTTATGACTGCTATCCTTAGCTGCACCTGCAAGCTATATCTCATTACAGAAGGTTTAATGATGCCTTTTCCATGTATATTGTCAGATTGTTGCAAGGCAACACATGCAGGAGATTGTCCAAAGAAGCTATGAATTTTGTGGCAAAATACGGAAAATGGTTTATTCAATTTCCAAGATTCACATATATCCGTGTTGAGGGCTATTCATCATTGCCTTACAGGTTGCCAAGGTACCCCACTGACAGAATGGTGTTGTTGGAAGTCACAAGACAGCTGATTGCATTCGACAAAGCTCAAAGAAAGAGAAAGAAGACTACAACGAAGTTTCCAATTAGCATCGGGAGGCTTGAGACTTGTATGTCATTACAAGCAGCTGAAAATTCAAAGATAGAGCTGCAAGCTTATAACTTAGTCTGCCACAATGATGCACATGGCAACTTTGATCTGTTTGGCACAGTCAAGCAGAAATTTGGGAGCAAATACGAGCATAGACCACAGCTCGAGGATCATTGGATGGATGCGTACGATGACATGGAAATAAGAAAGAAAGGTTGCTACAGATTGTCTTTGGATTTGGTCAAAGCAACAAGAGTAATCAACATTCCAGATCAGCTTGAGGAGAATCACAAAAGACTTTCACAAAGTTCGTATGAAGAGGAGAAGGACAGGCCTGTCACCATCAATTGGTCGGAACAGGAAGTCACTTGCAATGATGATTTGATGATGCCAATTATGGCACATACAAGAAAATATGTGGACTTCCAAATTCGAAGGCTTCAGGAGAAAAATGTCCAATTTACTTACAATTTGATGGGAGGAGTTAGTACACATCAGTCCAAGGATACTTCAAGTAGTAAGTCAAGCAATGATTCCAGTGATTCAAAAGGTGAAGGTGCTGATCCGCATGAAGATATTCAGCCAAGTAAGAAGGCAAAGAACGATGATCAGAAGGCAGCTAGTGCATCTCCAAGACAAGAGTGCAATAGTATAATAAATATTGAGGAAGATGAAGTGAGGCTTGATGAACAGGGAGCTTTAGAAGTACAAATTGATCAAGGCATCAAACAAGGTAATCAGATTAATGAAGTTATGTCAAAATCATCTAAGGAACAAGAAGTGGTCATGATAGAAGTAGAAGCTGAAAATCAAAATGATGGGGAGTTATATGAGTTTGATGAGGAGGCTCTTCCTACTGTTCAGCAGAAGGGAGTTCAAGAGGAAAATCAGGAGGACTTGTCTGACTTACTAGAGTGGCTAAGGGATCGGGTCAAGGAGAGGTCTGTTATTGAAAGAGAACCCATCTTGAGTTTGGAAGACTTGCTGAGTAGAGCCAAACCTGACAAAGGAAAGCAAAAAATTACTAAATTCTCAAAGATCACAAGAGGTAGCTCAGGGTCAAGGCAAGTGCATATTGGTGTCCCAAAAATCAATGTTGAGACAGGTGATGGTGTTCCAAGTGTGTATGATATTAATACTTTTGATTTAGGACCAGCCACAACAGAGCAAGAGATAGAAGAATTGGAAGATTCAGTTGCAAGTATCAAGGAAAGACTAAGGAAGGAACAAGAACAGAGGATCCAGTTGGAGAGGGATAACCTGACATTTTAACATTATATTCAGCAGTTGATGAGGCCAGTAAGCCAAGCTGAAGAGATGGTTGCACCACCTGCGTTGCTTTCGCAGGAGTTTGTGGCACATTTGGAAGAAATGAGATCTTCATCTCAAGTGTTGCAGGATTGGGGAGCAGATTTCAAGATCAAAGCTGACGGATTCATTGATGAGATTGTGAAGTTATACAAGGAGGCTTCTTCAATATTCGAAAGAGTTTAGAATGTTTTGGTTTCCTGTGCAGAATCCAGAGTTGTAAGAGAAGAGATTATGCCTCGGTTGAAAAGGCTGATCTATACTCCAAGTGCCACTTTGATAGATGAAGAAGTGATCGAACATGGTTCAGCATATAGTTTTCCTTCCTGGTATTGTGCCCTCAGCCTAAGGGAGCAGATCCTTGGAAAGATTGAGAGTGACAACACTCGAACAAGAGAAGCACTTCGAGAAATTCAAAACAAAATACTTGTTTCTATTAACTAGATAGTAGACTCCAATGGAGAAATTGATGAATACTTGCTGAAAGATAAAATACATGCAAGGTATTTTCAGCATGCACAAGCTGTTTCCAGGGAGTTATTGGATGATGTTTGCACACTCTCCACTTTCATGGGCATGTTTTAGACATCCATGGTTGGATGGGAGATGACAGTTGTCAAGTGCACAGAGGAGCTGCAAATTGTGGAATGCACCATTCAAACTCTGCCAAGTGTCCCTATGGAGGAGGTTACACGTGTCATAACTAGATTTGTGGAGTTTATCACAAAAAGGAGAGGTCATAAAGGAGGGCACTCCACTTAGTGAGTGCATCATAAATGCAAGGTCTAATTTTAGTAAATTTTGTAACCACTTGCCTGCGTGGCACAATAAGGGCCCTTGATTCCGAGATTTAATCTTGGCCATCCATTGAATTTTGAGGCCTATATAAGCCCCATTTGCTCTCATTTGTAAGGGGGGAATGCTCTAAGAAATTGTTGCTCAAGACTGCTGAAATAAAATACAAACTCATTGCTGAATTCTTCATGGTAATTTTGTGTTGTTTCAAATGAATGCATGGTTTCTAAGTGTTCACTCATAGAATAAGATTAGTTTAGTTTGTTTTCAGCAATTTAGTTTTATGTTTCATGGGAGTTGTTACTGCTGATTCATACCATTTATAGTTTGTCGATGGCAGATTGTAGTGCATGGTTAGTCTGAACCTTATCTGAACTTAACTTCAATTACTTTGTGTTCATTTACCTTCATGTGCAGAAGTAATCTAAAAATCTTATTTTTCCCTTAGAAGATTGCATCACCTTTGCGTAGTTGTTTCCTTATGGCGAAGCAAAGTGTGGTTGAGATTCCAGTGAATTAGTGGTGATTGCTTGCATCCTAGATTAGAGTTCTCTAAAACCCATTTCTTTTGCATTTTCTTTAAAATCTCATTAGGATTAGATTCAGGAGCTTTCACTGTCATATCTTAAGTTGTCATATTGCTAGACCTTCGAAGAAGCTATGTTACATGTTATCCAAGAGAAACAAGTTTCCTATTGTTGAACATTTATGTAAGTCCCTTTTTGTCAAACAATAATTTGCATCCTACTGCTAAGTTATCCCAAGTCGCAACACCAAAAGTAACTAATGAAGAACCTTGGAGTCTACTCATCTGATCATTTAGCTTAGCATTTGAGGGATTTTGTTCAAGAGAGGATAGGGTGCACCAGTATTTTATTCTGCGTTGTATGTGCAAGGAAAACACATCAACACGAGGTACTTATCAATCTTTATGTACCATGCCCGTGGAGCCTGTTTGAGCTTTCACCAGTTTGCACACCTGGTGTTCTTTGCCCGCAACCTTGAAGCCAGGAGGTTGCGTCATGTAAACTTCTTTTTGCAAATCACCATTGAGAAAGGCACTCTTGACGTCCATTTGATGGACTTTCCACCCAAACTATGCTGCCATAGCAAGGACAAGCCGAATGGTACTCATCTTGGCTGTGGGGGCAAAGGTCTCCTCAGAGTCAATGCCCTCTTTTTGTGAGAACCCTTTGACGACCAACCGAGCCTTATACTTATCGAGGGTTCCGTCAGCTTTGTACTTGATTTTGTATACCCATTTGCAGCCAGTGGGCTTCTTCCCAGGTGGAAGATCAGAAAGAACCCAAGTGTTGTTCTTCAGAAGGCTATGATGCTCATTTTCCATAGCTTGTGCCCACTCAGGTATGCCTTTAGCCTCTGAATATGTTTGAGTCTCCAAGATGCTGTGAAGGTTGGCCATAAGAGCAAAATTGACAGTATTCTGCTGCTTGCTCTTCTTCCGAGCAGATCTGCCCTCGATGAGTTCACTATCATGAAGATCACCAATTGTTTTGGCCCACCATTTAGGCCGGAGAGTAGATGTACCAATATCTGAAACAGGTGCGACAACATCACCTGGTGTGGCTGGAACAAGAACAGGAGGATCCGGAATATCCTGAGGCGGGGCAGGTGGTGGAACAACAGGCTAAGTTGGTGGCACAACTGCAGAATCCCTCCCATCAGGTGGGGCTAGGGGAAGGTGAACATCCACATCTGAAGCCTTTAAAGGATGGTCTTCAGGGATAACAGAAGTAGACTGAAGAAAGGGTCTAGTAGTTTCATCAACCACTACATCATGACTGAATATGAGACGATCAGTGTCTACATCAATCAGTCGGTATGCTTTATGATTTTCACTATAACCAGTGAACATAAGTTTATGGCTTTTGGAGTCCAGCTTGGTGCGCTTAGCATCTAGAATCCAAACATGAGCAGTGGAACCAAAAACTTTTAGATGGTTGACCCGAGGCTAACGTCTAGACCAGGCTTCTTCAGGAGTCATGTTCTTGATGGCATAGGTAGGAGACTGGTTCAGAAGATAGACAGCAGTGTAGACTGCTTCAACCCAGAATTTCTTAGGAACATGTTTATGCTCCAGCATAGAACGTGCCATCTCTGTAATGGTGCAATTTCGACGCTCAACAACCCCATTTTGTTGAGGGGTGTAAGGGGTGGTAAGCTGGTGTTTGATGCCATGTGTAGTACAGAAACGAGAGAAGGCAAAAGAATAGAACTCTCCCCCATTATCAGACCTAAGAGTTATTATTGGACAACCGAACTCTTTTTCAACTAAGGCCTTGAACTGCTGAAATGTACAAAATACATCTGATTTGTTTTTCAAAAAATACACCCACATCTTTCTGCTGAAATCATCAACAAATAGCAGGAAGAAGTATCTGCATCTAGTAACAGAAGGAGTGTTAATTGGTCCACATACATTAGCATGAACCAACTGCAAAACCTTAGATGCTCTCCATTTATCACCATCTAGAAATGGAGTCTGATGCTGCTTACCAGCATGACAAGCATCACATATGCCATGAATCTAAGTTTGAATCTCGAGAAGACCACCAACCAAACCCTCCCGAGCTAGCTGAGAGAGATAGTGCATGTTCAGGTGCCCATAACGTTGATGCCAGAGTTTGCTGATGGATGTACTCCTGGCTGCCATGGCGTGTTCTTGAGAATCACCAGAATCAATGAGTCGATACAGACCATGATCCTCAAGTCCTTGGGCAACGGTGATGCGTGTCTCACGATCCACGATGCTGCAGGTGTGCATGCTGAAAACAACATCTAGATGTGGTGAGTGCCTCATTATCTGACTAACGGAAAGAAGGTTCATCTCCATACCAAGAACGAAGTATACATCGAGAAATATTAAATTTCTCCCTCCAAAATGAATCTGTACTTTGCCTTTTCCGATAACAATATACCCTTCGCCTCCGCCAAAGATGACAGAATCTTTGAAAGGCGTGTACTCTGTGAACCAGTCTCGCCGATGTGTGAAATGTCAGGAGGCACCTGATTCAATGTACCAGGCAGAAGATTTGTCATGATCTGCAGGTCACTTGGCCATAAAGGCATAGTCCGTAGATTCCTTCTGCGCAGAGGTAGTGCTTTTCGAGGCACAAAAAACAAGATATCGGAAAATGGACAAAAGCTAGATGGCAAAAATCTCAAGATACGAAAATTGACTCACCAACCCAAACACGGATTCCGAGATCAAAAGAAAAAATTGCTTCATGTCTGCTGTGGGAATCATGATTTTTATAAAATCATCCAGAAATACTAATGATAAGACCACGAACTCAGAAAACAACTATAGCTGCCATAAAAAATGCCCAGAAATTATGTTGTACCCCCACAAACTTATACGACCATGGGGAAAGAAAAGCAAATCAGAATGTTGAAGGTGCCGCTTGAAACTAATCAGAAGCACTGGCGCCAAGAACTTAGTAAATAGAACGCTCTGCAGAAAAAGGCAGAGAAATTTGTGGATGAGAATTGAACAGCCCGTGTCCCCAAGAAGGAGCACCGAAAATGATTAGAATGCGGGTAGAAGTCACGATGAGGAACGCAGGTTGCAAAAGTTGCTGAAGAAGGTTTCATAGAAATGACGCCTTCAGATCCGTGTATTCAGAGAATCATGAGCAAAAAGACCTGTGAACACGACCCGCCAATAGAAATCGCGACAACAGAGAAAACGATGATCACAAAAACGCTAGATCGCGGCATTGTTCACAGGGAAAAGTCGAGATGATTATTTCAGAGACGTGACCTCAAAAAAATGCCACTATGCCAACAATCACGATCCATCAGAGAAGATATCAGAAAATCCGCCGAAAAAATAAAAAGAAACTAGAAGTTGTTTAAGGAATGACGACGTACGGATTAATCAGGGCGAAAAAATACAAAAATTGCTTCCCTGGGCTTTGATACCATGTTATCAAAATATATGCCCAATATATTATTGAATGAATGAATGAATACAAGAGAGAGCAAAAGCTCTTTATAAAGGGATTACAAAATCTAATAATAGACTAACAGCAGGAATAGAGCAAAAAGCTAGAGATAAGCTAGAAACTATCTAAACAAGGATTGACCATTATAGAAACAAACTAACTTAGCTTAATATGTTCTGCATCCCATGCAATACCTGTGACCCTTCGAATTCCTTAACTGCTGAGCAACCGTTTGTTAGAAAGAATCAACAATTTTAAATCCTTTATCATTTGGCTCCTGGCGCTCGGGCGACAGGAAACTGCCAACTATACTTTGATTCATCATTGCTAGCTACATGAACTATATGTGCGACAGGAGCTCCACATCGAATTTAGCTTGACATAAAAATAGGAGTTAAATGACAGAAGACTAAGAGTCACCATTGACAAAAAGCTAACAAAAAGAACAAAAAGATGAAAAACCAAAATTGAAGGGCAAGATGCCCCTGCATCAACAACCAACAAGGGAAAACAAACAACTTCAATGTAGAACTCCATACATCAACTCCAAAACCACACCAAAATCCATATCCAATGCAAATGAACTCTTTCAATCACACAACTATTAGAAAACATCAAACTCCATTCAGCTCTATGTGATTTTTGGATGAAATCACCTTGAACTAGCTAGGGTGGATCTTTCACCACCGAAACTAATCTTCTCCAAGAGGGTTTTCGTCCTCAAGAAGGAATGGAAGAACACACAGGTTCAATCTAGTAGCATAACAATACAATCTTAAGCATACAAAGCAAAATGAGCTCTCAACTCCCTTATATAGGCACTTTTTGGAGTTACACATAAAAATGAATTATTTCTTGGAAAAATAAACTTATTTACTCAAACTCCAATATTCAACTTTTTTCTCAACTTAAGTGCTCACTTTTATGTGCCTATTAAAAAGAATGTCTTTTCCCCATTCCAATGAGCTATTATACCAAAACACTTAATAATTATTTCCAACCTTTTAGAACTAAGTGCGAAATAATTAACTAATAGCTCATTAAATCACCTGCTTTTATGGAAAATCCCAAACTTCATCAAACTGCAAAATAAACTATACCATCATACTCCATAAGGTTTGGGATGAAGAATGATGCCTTCCGGGTGACTTTCTAAAAATCGACGGCTTCTCCAAGAAGTTTGGAGAGCAATCCAAGAAGCCGAAAGAACTTCTAAGAGCATCGTCGTAATCCTGAACACTATCTGAGCTCAATGCCAAAGCAAAACATCACAAATAACTGAACTTGTGCTCTCCAAGAATTAAGGAGCTCCCTAACCATGTTAGATAGCCTATGGAAACTCAGGAAATAGGCTATTGGTCACAAACTTGGCTAAACGCCAATTGGGGATATTACATCCCAACCTCTCCAATCCATCCAAACAGCTGCTGTCCTCAATGTACACCCTGGAAACTCCAAGATCAGCAAGGGAGAACAACCATCTATCAACAATGTATGAGCTAGAAACCAATGGACTAGGGCTGGAACACTTCTACCCTGCTAATCAGCTCAATTGAATCTATTATTTTCAAGCCAAAATGAAGGAAATTAATCTCTGCCTTTGTCATGTTCTGTCTTTACAAATTGTCAACAAATATGAAGGAGACAATAAACAGCCAACCATGGGTTCAATCTCTTGCTGACTCTGGTGGTTGAAAGGAAGACCAATGGAATTTTAGAGGTGGAACAACCTGTCAAAACTAAGACACCCAATGCAATGTGATCTTTTGAGAGGAAATGTATTAGATCCCAAAGAATCCACCAATAGATGAAATTTAAAAACAAACTATCCATTTCCTGGAATAAAAATTTCTAAGTTGGACTATTGAAATGCTAAATTGATAATTATCTGATTCCACATTGTACTCAACTCCTTATCGCTTGGCAGGAAAGATTGGCCTCACAATTTATCTCCTTGATTTCTCAATCCTTCATTAGAATCCTGATTTTAAACTGATTGTTTTCCACAACATTGCAAATAAGGGTTTGATGTACTTCTCCATGATTTTCAATATCCTCTGATTTGTCTTGTTAAACATTTTCCTTGGAGCGATCCTCTGGTTAGCCAAACTGTCTGCCACTCTTTCATTTGTGAAAGCAGAGGGTGAAAAGGACCTAATTAAACACAGTTAGAATTCCTCTGGCCTCAACAAATCCGCTAAGCCTCCAGTTACTACATATTTCCTTTGATAGGGCCTCAGTATGAATCTTAGAATCTACTTCAACAATCATCCTTTGAAGATGTATGTCCACTACCTATCCAAGATCCCAGCATTACAAGATTGTTTCCTTCCAAATGGAGGGGTATGTGAGCATCTAAATAGGGTATTTTTCTAGTGATTACCTCAGTGCTGTTGCTTGCGAATCTTATGATTTGGAAAGAAGTAAAAATTATCTTCATAGACCAGATGCTACATAATAAACCTTAGACCTGCCACTGGATCTTCAGCTTCTACCACATTATTTGAGTTAATCAACCTAAGATGAAGGAGCTAATCCCCCTCTTGGATTACCAAAAACTCCCCTTGCAAACTGTCCTCCTTCCGTAGTTACTAAGAGAAGATTCAGGCATTTGGTTCTATTTTACCAAGTCTGACATGAATCAAACCTTAGAAGAACTTAAGGTGTCTGTACTAATACACTTAGATAGCTTATTTATGAAGTTTGTTGAAGAATTGATGATGTCCTCTTCTAATGTTCAAACTAACATCCTATTAAAATTCATCTCAAAAATTATGTTGACCTCTTTCTTTGTTGTAGATTAAGCTAAACATACATGAAGTTGCAAATATTAATTTCTACCACATTTAGCTCAAATGAGATAAGCAACTGTTAAAATTACCAGCTTTTGTGTATTTAGTATTTACAGTGTGAAACTTATTATATCCATATTTTTAGTGGATGCAATTTTACTTCAACTCTGTTTGCAGTAATAGGTCGTTCTTAAGGTTTTAGTGACATTTTCATGTCAAACATTCCTAGTTACTTGATCCATATACTTTCCACAGGTGGTGCCACTTACTGTGCAATCGCTGCACTTAAGTTAATGGGCTATATAACTGATGATCCTGTTTCAAAAAGGCCAACCTCTTCAGTAGTTGATTTGCCATCAGTGGTGGAATGGAGTTTACAGGTATTGTTCCGCCCTTCTTAAAAGCAACTTTTACACATTGTCAATTAAATTCTCTTATGATCTTCTGTCTTACTTTTACACTACAGATAAGTGAAAAAAATAGGAAAAGTGAATGATACTTGAGGTTCTGTGGTTCTGTTTTATTTCCCCCATTTGCTAACCCACCAATATGGATAAAGTGAACAATAGAAAGTGCAAATGAATTACAAAAAATATAGACTAGCATTATGATTATTTATGAAAAAGTAAGTGCACTTAAACAACTTACAGAGAAAATTAAAAAAATAGGAAGACACTGGGTTGGTTTTCTAATGCAGTACTTGGATTAAGTCATGAAATATTAGATGCTTCAGAACCTCGTTGGTGCTATCTCATCAGATAAATGCAAAACTTAATCGTCAGCTGGTCAATGAAAATTAGTCACCTCTTGTCCTTCAATACTTGCGACACTTGTCAGGTGCATTGCATGCTTCTCATAAGTTTTACTGAAAATATAATGTTATTCGAGTAAATTATCACACGAGAATCTATAAATTGTCTGAGCAAGTCATTCATAAACCTCATGGATATTAGGAGGTGCATTACACAAATCAAAAGGTAATACTAACCATTCATATAGACCTCTTCTTGCCTGAAATGTTGTTTTTCAAATGTCCTACTCTAAATGAACTTGATGGTAGTTTGACATTGAATCTAACTTGGTGAAGTACCTTGCCTGTTGCAGTTGATCCAACAAGTCATAGATGTGTGGAAGTGGATAATGATTCTTGATATGATCTTGTTTAAGGCCTTGTAATTAGTATACAGCCTTCATGTCTCATCTTTCTTTGGTACAATGACAACGGGTGAACTACATGTAAATGAACTAGGTCTGTTTGCTCCTTGCTCCTAAGAGCATTGGAGTTGCTGATTTGCTTCATTTGACTCCAATTATTGCTTGTACATTGTAATTTCTCCAATTTATCTTTTTCTGAATTTAAACTAAAGAAAATGAAATATCATTTCAAGCTGGCCTGAAATTTAAATGCTGATATAACCCCTTTGGTATTGAAATTCTGTAACTGAAAATGTTAAATGCAATTAGCTACAACACTCTAATTCACCAACTCAATATAATGTTCAAATCAAATCAACTTTGCACACTTCTAAATAGCAGCAGTAAGTGCAAATTGGATTATGGGATCTCATATAATATTCAGATTTAAATGTATTGCGTATAGATAACAATGGTGAACATCCCAATTGATGAGCGAACTGGTAATTCACAACAATTATACTGTGGTCCTGCACTTACAAACATAGATCTGAAGCATGAATTGCAGCCAGGACTTCTTGTTGCCGATCCAAATGGTGATGATGAATAGGATGTAGGGTGCATCAGTGTTTAGTGCCCCCTTAGCTGGTGTGACAGGCTGGCCAAAATTAATAGAAGACACAAATTGCCAATTAAGTCTGCATTTAGATGTGAGAAATTTCCTGTAGTCGCTGCAGATCTCCTGTCACTTGGTTGCTTCTCTTCAATGATACGAAGTGAGACATAACTTCGCCACTCCCAAAATATGCAGAAAATAAGGGTTTCCAGACCTGCAATGTGATTGAGTCTGGATGACTGAAATGACTGTTGTGACTTGTGTTATCAAGCTGGTAATCTTGCGATTTGAATGATAACTTGAAGTTCTGTATGTTCCAAATGTAGTGTCTGATTTGTAAGGTGTGACAAGGTAATGATTTAATACTCAACTGCGATCTCCCTTTTTGAGACTATGACTGATCATGAATTGGTGCAGTAGGATGTATAGGATGTATAGGAGTGTGATAGGATCTTACACCAATCAATTCAGCCTTTACCACAACTAACAATGTATATAATCGCCCTAGATTATGGTGTGGATCTTACAGAGGATTGGCGCTCCAAAAATGTTGCAATAAATCAGCAGCAATGTGGACAGCCTCTGAAATATAGCGATAAATTCCTCTTTGACAATCACCAAACTATTTGCTTGCAAATCTTGATCGCATTAACCTTGGAAATTTGCACAAATCTGAATTTACTCAACATGCAAACCTTAGGTGGAATTTGTCAATGCCAAAGATGAGGGTTTTTGTTCTCACCTCTGGAGAAGAGAGCCAAGAGGGTTTTTGTCATCCTAGATCGCAAAAATACAGCCAAGGGTTTTCGTCCTTGGATGCAAAATCGAACACAAAGCTCACAATGAAAATGCCAAATGAAATCTTGATGATCAAATGAAGCTAGGTGCCTATTTGAAATACCTTTCTAGTTCGGGTCCTTGGGTCCTAAATTTCCCTCCAAGTATTTAAAAATACTTTTTATTTTAATACTAGTGTTTAAAAACACCTTTTATTTTAATTATAACAATATTATTAAGTTGCCTCCTAAAATTAGAAATTACTAGAGCCAACTTAAATACTATTATTATTTATTTTAGTCCAGAAAAGGGGACATGACATACAAACTTATTTTTGAATAGAGGTAACCAATAGCAAGCAAATCTCATGCTTAACCCTTAACCCTGGTGGCATGCCCATAGGCTCTTAAAAAATCTCCTTAAAGGATTACAACAATTTACTCATTTTTAGTTGTTCTTGGTTTGTGCACAATAACAATGCAAATCTGCCTCTAGCATTGATAAGTAATTTTCTAACTAGCTTGTTTAGGTATGGTTTCAGGGTTTGGGTTTACCTGTATAACAATTTTTTCCCCAGAATCTATAAGGTAGGGTATGACCATTATATATATATTAAAAAATATATAAAAAAACCCATAATTGCAAAAAATAATAAAAAATATAGAATTGAAAACACAATTGATGATTCAATGCCAAATGTCAAATTAATGGAAAATATAATCAATAATCTTCATCTTGCTCTTCATTGAGAGCATCAAAGTCATCACTTGGTTTATTTGAACCATAGTTCGCATACTTGGACTCGACTCAGACTCGGCGGACCTAAAATTTCGGACTTGGCAAAAACTCGACAACTTAAAAAATACTTAAATTTCTTAAAAAACACAAATTTTATGTAGAATTCAGTTACAAAATGTATCCAATGAGTCTATAAAATGTCAGGAAAGTGTTTTCTATTAGATTTGAATACATATAGGGTACACAATTGTATCATCATGCTGATAAAATAGCTAGCAGATAACTATTATGAATTTATGATGATTATCTTTGAAAATCATCATCATAAATTGCATATCTAAGCAAGTTACAAATCACAACATTTTAGAATTTCCTCTTCCTTTAGTGAAAAATTGGGGAGAGGGTCTAGTCTTCGCACTCTGACTCGGCTGTGGCTCCACCCTACTACTAGATGGCAATGACTCTTCTTCAACCACATCAATATCATCCAATCCAATCTCTTGCTTCTGTTGCAGCCACATCCTCCATAGCCTACGTCTCGAAATCAACAATCTCGTCCTCTATAAACAAGGGAGGCTCCTCATCCCGTCTGGTCCAATCACTATAAGGATCAATCTCATCCAAATAAATAAGCTCTTATGGTTGTCCTCCACCTTTTTTGTTCGAAGTCGAAGGTTGTATTGCACAAAAACTAGGTCATTGAGACGATGTCGTGTCAACTTATTGCACTTATTTGTGTGAATGGTGTCAAACAAACTCCAATTGCGCTAACAATTAGAAGCACTACAAGGTTGAGACAAAATTTGGAGGGCCAACTTTTGGAGATTTGGGGTATTTCCACCCCAATCTTCCCACCAAGAACCTGCAAATAAGATATTCAAGAGTTTGTAAGCAAGCAATATTTTATTAATAATTGTAATTTGTAACTTGTAAGATATAAGACTTCAATATGTGTTACCTAGTGTTTGGGTAGATCTTCGTCAGATAGCTAGTGATGAAGAAAAGAGCTTTCCCTAGCTTGCTTGTAATTCTACAACTCTGAAATAATGAGGTCCCTCACCTCAAGCTCGGGTGCCATCCTCTCAATGCATGTTGAGAGGCCCTCCACAATCTCACCATTAGGATTTGTGAAGCTATCAAAGAAGAAAAACTTGGGGTTGAGGTTTTGATGGAATTGATTGTTCCATATTTGATCAATGATATCTCAAATGGGATCAAATCTGTCTCTATCCCCCTTGTAGTAGTTTTGGATGGCCTCTTTGGTCCTATCCATGGCCTCATAAGTGTACACCACGGGGTTTTGATCCCCATCCACCAATTGTAAAATTCTCACCAAGGGCTTTGACACCTACAATTACAAACAAATTAAAATTACAAATTTCCAATGAAAGTAAATATTTATAAAGTTTAAAAATAAAAAATTCAGTTTGAAATTTAAATTGAAGTTTGAGATAACCTTGACGATCTCTGTAGCTCTATTCTCAAAGATGTTATCAAAAATTGTCTTTGTGGTCCTCTCTCCATCAACCTTCTTTGAATATGGTGAGTACAAACATTTGCTTCAACGATGTCAACAAACTAGTAATGTTATGCAACGTTAAGAAGTTAGTTGCAAACCTTGTGACCCTTAATCTGTAATGTCCCCTTTTATGATATTCCTAATTTCTTTACTTGCACACAATAAGATCACTAGAAAGGGACATTAGAAATATTAAAGATCAATAAATTAAGATAATATTTAGTTCATAGCATCATTCATATTAAACTCATCTATAATAGCATAATTAATAATGAGAACAATACTACATAACATAAATAATGAGATCAAATCATCATAGCATAATCCACATTTAGTTCAATTCATAACACAATTCAGTATCGACTAT
Organism: Cunninghamia lanceolata; assembly: GCA_027924645.1. NCBI lineage: Eukaryota > Viridiplantae > Streptophyta > Pinopsida > Cupressales > Cupressaceae > Cunninghamia > Cunninghamia lanceolata. Next base: position 3,045,570 of record BSBN01000007.1, read on the forward strand.
GTTCAAGTCTTAATCCTTACTTCTTTTCTAATCCTCAACCTTGGATGGGGAATTACTTGTCTAGGACACGCTGAAACCATCTCCATTCATTGGGATGGAATTATTCCGCCTCTCCCTAACAAAACCTTGCCTATCCTAGGGTTGTAGCAATAGAAATAACTAAGTATTAACTTGAACATACTTCGATATACTTCAACATACCAAATGATCACATTTATTCATAGCACATTCTGTATTGGCTATGTTCAAGTCTCAATCCTTATTTCTCTTCTAATCCTCAACCTTGGATGAGGAATTACTTGTCTAGGGCGCGTTGAAACCATCTCCATTCATTGGGATGGAATTACTCTGCCTCTCCCTAACAACACCTTGCCTCTCACTAATAGGTTGGAGGAATAGAAATAAATAGGCATTGAGTTTGAACATACCACTACTTCAATGTGTTGTGAGTATAATCTATTGATGTTTCCCTTATATATAGCAAGTTTCACAATGCTTATATATACACGTGTAATGATACTAATGATAATCTTTCAACTATATATATTTGTCATTATTTAATATATGGCATTCATCATAATAAACATAGGGTTAGATACAACATACCAAGTATATAATTCTTGCCTTCGTTTCCTTGGATATCTAAGGATTGTATTCCTTTCTTTGGTGTTGACTGTAGTATATAATTCAGATCAGATAATTATATATATTTCCATTTGAATATATATCTCTTTCAACTTAGAAATATATTTCTTAATCTGTATATAAATCAGGTTATTCTTATTTCTTATTCATATTTCTCTAACTCCCACTCATCTTATCTTTTACATGTTATATTTCCTATGAAGGGAGGCATCCCTTTGAAGAGTGACGTCCCTTCATAGTGATCGCTGCCCCTTCAAATACTAACCGCAGCCCTTAGTGCCAATGCTGCTTTGAATTAGTTTGTAATGATACATGATGATCACTGCGTGTTAGGAATCGCAGCCTTTTTTCATAGACAATGAATTGTTTATATTATATTTTGATTAGTATATATGAATCGCTGTTTTCATTATCATTTCTTTAATCACCGAATATCCTCCTTGTTTTGCACATGTTAATCGTAGTATAGGATATAAGGTATTGTCTTCTTATATATTCGCTGCTCTTTCTTCCATGTGGGTCGATCTTTGTTGATCACCGCTGCCTCCCATTTTATTATAATTTTAGTTACGCCAAGGTGTTCCTACATTTACAGCAAGGGTGGAGTTGAAGAGCTCAAAGATTCCAAGATTCCGTGTAATTTTATAAGATTCCAATCTAAAAATTAAAATAAATAAGATTCCAATCTAAAAACGAAACAAGAAATTAAAATTTGTTTTTTAATTTTTTTTTGGTCCAATTTCTTTTTGGTTCCATAGTTTTATTGTGATTTTCTTATTTTCAATTTCTTTTTTGGTTTTTATTTTTTACTTTTTTCCAATTTCTTTTTTAGTTTTTTATTTTTTATTTTTTCAATTTCTTTTTTGGTTTTTATTTTTTATTTTTTCCAATTTCTTTTTTGGTTCCATAGTTTTTGTGATTTTCTTATTTTCAATTTCTTTTTTGGTTTTTATCTTTTATTTTTTAGTTTTTATTTTTTATTTTTTCCAATTTCTTTATTGGTTCCATAGTTTTTATATTTTTTTATTATCAATTTCTTTTTAAATCACCAAAAATATCAAACAAATTTTTTTTGAAAAATTAAAAAATAAAAATGATAGAAAAAATAAACTATGGAAAAGAGATATCCCTCCGTGTACTTTAGATATATTTTTTTAAATATAAATATACTAGTTATATTTATATTCATATTAATAACCATATATTGTTATAATAATATTTATTATTAGTATATGGTAATTATAATAATATCTAAATTGTTGATATTAATATTTTATATTTATATTTATATTTATTATTTATAAATACAATAAATATATTATAGTTTAAAAATATTAAATATTTTATATATACACAATTATCATTTAAATTGATCATATTTCCAGAAAGCAATTTTATCGTTTATCATGACGTTTAAATATTTAATTTAAACAATGCCTTAATATCGGGACATCACATAGTCACACAAATCCTTTCCCCTTTGTGTGTTCTCTCATCAAGCTAAGAATCCAAGGGTGACTAAATATATTTTGTGTTGTTTCTTGCTTCTTCTACAACCGGTCTCATCCAATCAATTTTCCTATGTCCTCCAAAAGAAGGTCAAGGCAACGTGTCGCACAAGGGTCCAAAAGAGCGACAACTGCCTCTCCTAAAGCAATCTCCCAACCATGACATAAACTGCTACATTGTCAGTGATAATTTGCACCACATTCTGTATGCCCACCTCTAAGACAACTTACTCCAATATTAAGCTCAAAATTTCTGCATTTTTTACTTTGTTAGAGGCATCGATCAACTTCAGGAAAACCATCTCACCATTTGAAGCTATCAACAAATTGATAAGGGTGTGGTTCTTTCCATCCGTCCACCCATTAGAAAGAATAGTGCATCCAAACTTGTGCCATTGCCTCTTTTTTTCTCCTAAAATTAACTTTGCATCTACAACAGCATCTTGGAGCAAGTTCCCGCTTAAGTCTTTTGGAGAGGGCACCTTGTACCCTTTGCCTACAACTATCATTGTTGTCATTAAATACTCCCAATATCGACTCCTAGCCACATTGAAGGGAAGGTGGTTGTAATATTAAAAATTTGGGCATAGCTTATTTGCTTCTTTGTGCGCCTCCTTGTTCCACCCTATATCTTGTAGTGAAGGTTGTGTTGCCTTTACGTTTCTAGGCACAAAAAACCCTTGTGATTGAGCTTTACTCGAGTTGGAGGAGGTGGATGTGCCACTTATGCATGGACTGCGACTAGAGCCCACAATGCCTGTCATATCTACATTAGTTTCTTCTGGCAAATTAAGAGCAATGGTTGCTTGTATGGCTGCTTGTGCCTTGGCCCTCTCCATTTCTAGTAATGCAAGAAGTGCTAGCATCTCTTGATGAGCACACGGTGATACTGAGAGGGGGGGCGGTTGAATCAGTATCTTACAAACTTTTACTTTTCCAAACTCAATTAATTACATCAACTACACATATGCAAGATCTAGCAATTAAGTACACAATGAGAACACACGATTTACGTGGAAACCCTTTCGGGAGAAAACCGCGACACAATATATATATATATATATATATATATATATATATATATATATCTTCTTTCTTCTTTTTGTAGGCTCCAACCTACTAGAGACTCCAATCTCCACTTGACAAAATTATAGGCTCCAACCTATTGGAGGCTTCAACCCCCACACAAACTGAGCTCCAACCCAGCAAGAGGCTCCAACCTATTGGAGGCTTAAACAATTGAGCTCCAACCCAGCAAGAGGCTCCAACCTCTATTTGATAGGCTCCAACCTATTAATCCTTCAATGGCTGATAGTTTACTTCTCAACAAGCTTTTCCTGATCACACCTCATACAATATTCTTCTTCCTCAAATCTGATCACAACTCACACAATATCCTTCTTCCAAATCTGATCCCAACTTTAGACAATATCCTTCTTTCAAATCTGATCCAAACATAAATCTGATTCAATCACAAATCTGATCCAATCACAAGTCTGATCCAATCACAAGTCACATTCTTCTTTCCAAATCTAATCATTATCATTCACCAATATCTTTCACAAATCTGATACAAAACATGGCAATATCTTCACATAGATTTATGCTCTTACTTCTCATACATGTCCTTTGTATAATTCTGGATTTATACTTCATACATGGGCTGCAAATATCATCAATATGGATCTGAAACACACTTCATATTTCTGCCCTTACTCTTCCTTTTTATCTGCTCTATATTCAGAAATAAATCATTGAATTCTTGCTTCAAATGATTCTATCAACTCCCACTTATACCTTTTCAAAGGATGCTTCTTTGGTGAATAGATGTCACTTTTGTAATCTTGCTGTCCCTTCCACAAAGTCTATCACCCTTCCCAAAGGATATACCTCCTCAAAAGGAGTCGCTGCTCTCTAAAATAAATCGCAGCCCTTAGCAATTAGAAATTGCTGCCTTAATGAATGGTTTGTCCTCTAGCAAATCGTCTCATATGATTGTCTTATTCACTTTTGTCTCATTCACTAATTACATGATAATGAATGCTGATCGCTGCCCATTTAATAACTATTTTGTCTCTTGTGAAGTTGCTGATCATCTATTACAAATTGTACCATATAAAACATATATCTGCTGTTCCTTCTTGCAAAATAGAACACTTAGAAAATCGTTGGTCTTTGCACCATACAAAAACTAATCGCTGCATGTGTATATCATAGCATGGTGAACTAGGAATGAAATCAAATCGTCTTTTATATCATCCTTGTCTTTCCTTCAAGGGAGTCGGCCTCTAACATTTATCTCTCCAATGTTTGAATCTTTAATTTAAACACTCTCCAACGTGTAATAGATATACTCAAGTTTGCTTTGCTCTCCAATGAACAACTCTTATCATAACGGGCAACTCTTACTTGCCTTGACATCAATGACCCCATTAATTACTCCATACCTTTGACATCAATCTCATTCATACTTCTTTGACAACACCAATGACAATCTTCGACAATCTCGTCCATATATCTTGTACAATCAATCCAGTCAATCTCCACAACATCTCTTAAACGTTAATCTTGCCAACAATCTCGATCTTATGTCTTTGACATTAGTGACACCACTTCTTGTTCATGCACCTTCTTGACATCAATGATAACATGTTCTTATACTCTCGTCTGTTCATGACTATCTTCTTAATCTCAATGACAACATGTGTATGCATCTTTGACATCAATGACAACATTGCCAACATCTCTCGTTTCACCTCTTTTGGGACAATTGGGCATGCCTTGGTGTTGCAATTAGGAATGTCTACAAGATGGTATTTGAGGTGATCGATGCCTCCATTAAGTTTCTTTGTGTACCAAGTACAAATCACACTCCCTATTGTTGGTCCCATTATGTCATGTTTCCAAGCGGGGTCACGACTTCCAGGGGGTTTAGATCCAATGTCCAATTGTTGAGTATGAACTTGATGCAGAGCCGAATGCCATTATATACTAACCTGCAACATTAATAAAAACAAAAAAATAGCGTTTAATAAAAATACAAAAATTTCAACACAAACCAAAATTCTTTTTAAAAAATTATATAAAATTTAAATGCATTTGAAAAATTAAAACATGATAATATGGTAATAAAATAGTAAACAAATTAACAAATTTGACAATAATAACATGTTTTAACCTAAAACGTAAATCAGTGTTACAAGACTCCCTAGACTCGGTGAGTCGTGAGCTGGGCTACCCTAAATGAGTCTGGGAGACTTGACAACTGAGTACTCGCCAGACTCGTCGGGTTTTTTCGGACTCGCTTAGTCTGGGCGAGTCCTTCTAAGAAGACTCGGCCAAGTCAATGAAAATCAGGGAAAAACTATAAAAAATGGAAAACGGTTAAATGTAAAAGCATGAAAGTTAAGCGTTTCTTGAAGGGTTTGGAGTATTTTTGAAGGCTATTTAAAGCAATAAGATTATGAAAAATGACATGCGCCATGAAGGTCTCTGTGGGCTTAAAGGCTTTAATTTGGTCTTGGTGGTGGGGACCCCGCCCCTCGAACCCCGCGCAAGGGGCGTTAACCCTCGACTCTGTTGGGGGCATTGCCCCAGAGCCCCAAAAGGGGCACTGCTTTCACCACAAATAGATTTTGGGCAGTGACTTATCACCCATCACACTAGAGGAGGCTGATCCACAATTAGGTTGGATCATTGAGGTTGAGGCCCTTGTCTTCAGTGATGAGGACCTTGCATGGGTTGACCAGGTGGATAGAGAGGCAGAGGCAAGTAGCCATGGCAGAGGAGGATAGAGCATGAGTAGACACCTTGGATATTGGTGTGAGTGCCACTGAGATACAAACAGATATCATGGCTGCATCATCATCCAGGACCTATCTTAGATACCCACGAAGTACTTGCCGCAATATTGGGTCGAGTAATGCAGGCTCCTCTGAGCCATAGACTTCTAGTTTTTGTTTTGATATTTGTTTTGAACTTTTGATGCCATGGATTTCATATTCCTTGCGTTTTGCATACATTTGACAATATTTATATAACTAAATGTGTTATTTCCTTTAGCTAAAATTTGTGTTTATACTTATGTGATCGATGTATACTTGTGTGTGTGATCAAAGTAGCTTCTATTTTATGACTGTATTGTGTCTAAGGTTTATTTATTAAAGGGTGCATGAAATAAGTTTTAAATCCTTAAAATCTCTGAATTTCATGGGTTTTTCAATTTGCCGAGTCTTTGGCGAGTCTAGGCGGCGAGTCCAAGTCTTGTAACATTGACGTAAACCCTCTATTAAAAAAAAAAACGACTGTGTAACTGTAAATCAACAAAAAAATTCCTAATTTTCACATGCTTAGAAAATTAAAAATGATTTATAAATTAATTTGCTTAAAAAAAGGAAAAGAAAAAAAACTGACCTTGTCCAAATTCGAAATTGTAAAAAATTCTTCTTCAAATCCCTTAAAAATTGCTTCTAGCCGGCACCAAAATGCTCAAACAATGTTGTGTGTTCAACATGCCTGATTAGGGCTTTTATAGGAGCGAATCTATCGATTTTCTATGTTTTAGACATGGTTTACTTGCGCATTCTAGTTTTCTGCATTTTTCACGCGTTACCCCTACATTTTTCTACATTTGTGCGTGTTCTGTCAAGTGAGCGAGTTGAGAGCTTGGACTCGGTGACTACTCGCCATTAAACGTACAATTTTTTTTGCAAAACCCGTTGCGACTGTTCCCAGTGGTAGATTGGCAGGACATTTTGGCATTGACAAGACAGTGGCTTTGGTGAGTGAAAACTACTTTTGGCCTCAGATACATAAGGATGTTAGGAAATTTGTGCAGAGTTGCAAAGTTTGTCAAGTTGCAAAAGGGAGTAGTCAGAATACTAGATTGTATAAACCTTTGACATTACCAGAGAGACCTTGGGAAGACATCAACATGGATTTTGTAATGGGATTGCCAAAGACACAGAGAGGACATGATTCAATATTTGTAGTGGTGGACAGATTTTCAAAGATGACACATTTCATACCTTGTAAGAAGACAACTGATGCAATGCATGTAGTTGACCTATTTTTCAAGGAGATTGTGAGATTGCATGGATTACCTAAGAGCATAATTTCAAACAGAGACACTAGATTTCTTGGATATTTTTGGAAGACACTTTGGAAGAAGATGAAGACAGATTTGAAGTTCAGTTCAACATTTCATCCACAGACTGATGGACAAACAGAGGCAGTGAATAGGAGTTTGGGAAACTTGTTGAGATGTTTAGTTGGAGAGAAGGCAGGAAGTTGGGATTTGATTCTTTCACAAGCAGAGTTTGCATACAACAATTCAGTAAATAGGAGTACCGGAAGAACACCTTTTGAGATTGTTACCGGAGTAAACCCTAGAGGAATTGCAAAATTGAGAGATATCAGTATGGCAGATAAGAGACGTGTAGAAGCAGAAGAATTTTCAGAACATATGGAGACAGTGCATAAGCAGGTGAAGAAGCATTTGGAGGACATGAACAATGAATATAAGGAACAAGCAGATGAGAAAAGAAGACATAAGGAATTTGAAGTTGGAGATGAAGTGATGGTGTACTTGAGAAAAGAAAGATTTCCAGTTGGAACATAACAAGTTGAAGATGAAGAAGTTTGGACCTTGTAGGATACTCAGAAAGTTTGATTCAGGAAATGCATATGAAGTAGAGTTACCGGAGACATTGAGTATATCACCTATTTTTAACATTGCAGATCTATATCAGTATCATGAAGCAGAGTTCAGTGACCGCCTCAAAGAAGATTTGAAGAAGCAATTACCACAACAAGCACCGGAGCAGATTGAAGACGTTTTGGACAGCAGAGTTGGACACAGCACCAGAGGGAAGCAATACAAGGAATAACTTGTGAAGTGGAAAGGCAGACCAAAAGAAGATTCATCATGGGTTTCTCACGCTGAGGTGGACCATCTTGGTTTTCCTCTAGCCCCTGCAAAGTGAGTGACTCACTTTTCAATAACCCCGGATGTCTGAGGCAGGAGCATCCTTGGTTCAAGAGCAATCTTGCATCAACCAAAAACATTTGCATTTCAGTTTGTTTCCTTTCATTTTCTATTTCAATTCAGGCAGTTCAGTTAGTAGCAGTTTCTGTATTTTGGTCTGCATTCTACCACAATTGCTTTTCGGACCTTGCGGAGCTGGACTTAGTATCAAGAGACATTCATGCACAACATATTCAAATCTCAGAGCATTTGGTTAAGGTACATGAAAGATATCGCTATCAGAAGATCGAGTGTTTTCTCAGAACAGAGCATCCTGACAGTTTTGGACAATCAGCTAAAGGAGAAGACTTCTGGAGCATTTCCCAACTTATGGAGCCTAATGACACATCATTCAGTGATCTTTGGTTCGTGGCCGACCTTCCCCGAGATCCGCACATCATCCCATTCATTTGCGGAGGAACTCTATGCAATTATGTCCGACCTATCCGTGTACACGTATTACAGCTCTTCATTGTAGTTTGTGATCTTCCTTAGCCGACGCGGAGGAATCTTTGATTCCGGAGATGATATATGTTGATGTAATAGATGCCTAGGAAAGCAGTGATGATCATTAGAATAAGTTCATAGTTTAGATTTGTGCGGAGGAGCTTTAAATCTATATCTTGTGCATATTCTGGTATTTTGTAATCAGGCATGTGAGCCCTAATTGTAAGCCCGCATGTTGCCGGCCGATCTATATTTGAATTCTGTGATATACTGAATGACTGAATCTGTATTTGTTTCATATCTTTGAGTTGTTTCCGTTGTGTTTACTCTTGTTGCACGGCCTGGACATTTCATTCTGTGAACCCTCCTACCGTGACTGCACCATAGCTCTTTGTACCCATCCATCACACATGTCTTGAGTCTTCTTGACATCCTCTATGGTATGATGTACAAAATCAGAATTGTTGTGGCTGGAATCTTCAACGCACTACTTATGCTTAACACCCAAGTCATAGGTGCCAACATTGGGAGACTCTTCCACCTCATTTTCCTCATGTGAAGTGGCTGCTATCTCATGATTATGTGAGGGAGTAGGACTGCTGTCACAAAACAGAAAATTAGAACTGTTGTCATGCCCTTGTGTGATGTCCTCAACATTCGTAGATGCATGCTCTTCAAAGGTGGTATTGTCTTAATATGTATGATCAATAGTTGCTGATTTACCATTCTCCCAATCATTACACTTGTCAAACTCATCATAGAGAATTCTGGATACTTCCCTTGTAGATGTGGATGAGTCTATATAATGCCTAGATTGCCTTGATAGGGAATCTTCATACTGCTGCCAGCTACGAGCTAATCTCTGTTGTGTCTGCGTAAGATTTTGACTTATTTGGGAAAGACTTTTCAAGATGTCTTCAACACTTGGTTGCGCATGTCCTCCATGACTCTCATGATGCTTCTTTGGTCTTCGTCCTTGTTTTGCCCTCTTCTTTTCATTTCGATAATTCATAAATTGATTCAAAGACATATAATCTCTAACATGTTGTGGAAGAGTATAGTACTCATAAGCAACCATTATATCATCATTTATGTGTGTTGCCATAACTTTGAAAATTTCTGAATCACACACCCAAATAGGTTGGCAAGATCTAAGCTGATTTATAACCCACAAGCTGGCAAGATACATAGCTCTGATACCACTGTAAGAACCCTGTGTCATGTCCCCATTTCCAGAGTGATCTCACATGAAGGTGATGATTAGCCTATTCACCATTCTCGTAGGCTAATTAACATGGTAAGGGAATGATTTTGAGTTTGAGCTTGGTTTTTGAAGATCAAAATAATAATATTGGCTCAACTAGTGATTTTTATTGTGTTTTAGCTAAGTGTTGCTAAGAGATATTGTTTATCTAGCCAAATTATCAAAGTTCCTCTAGAGGATAAAGCAAGGGAAAAATGGAGAATACAATATTTAAATTGTATTTTCATCATTGGATCGATTGATGCCATGTGGACAAGGAAAAATGAAGTCTTTAATTACATTTTTCAATATCTATTGGCTATTGAGTGTAATGCCAAGGATGAGTGTTTGTATAGTTTGATGTGCCAACGTATGGATAAGGAAGATTGCATTGAAACGGATGCCAACGCCTAAGGATTATATGGAGTTTTGTGCCATTTGCCCAATGGAGATAAAGCAAATTCAAACAATACATTGGATCAAGCAATTAAAACATCGGATAAGGCGAATTTGTTATTGCTAAAGGTGCCACTGCCAATGGCCACTAGGAGGATCGGCGCTCATGTCAAGAGGTAATTTTGAAATAAAATTTGTATTATGACTCCTAGGAATCGACACATTAAGAGAAGGATTTTAAATGCAAGATATTGAATTTTGAATGCCAAACATTGTCTCTATATGGCCGCCGCCCAAGAAGAAGGCATTTAAAATTGTATTGAAGGTTTTTAAATGCAAATTTATGAGTTTGTTAGGATTCGCCCAAGCATAAGGGAAATTTTATTAAATAAAACATTGCAATTGCTGGCCACCGCCCATGGAAGATGTAGCTAAAATGCAAGATAGTACGTTTTTGCCCAAGGCATGGGTTTTTGGAGGTGAAATGCATTCAATAAAAACAAGGATGGTTTTAAATGATTGTGCTTATTGATCCAATGCATTTAAAATAGTTCAAGGAGATGAATTTTCATTGGTGGACTTCAAGCAAATGGGGAAATCAAGCAAATTGGGATGCCTAGCCAAGCTCAAGGATAAATAGCACCATTTGTCTTCATTTTGCAACTTTTGATCATATGGTAAGCTTTCATACTTTATGTTTATTGCTGGAAATTGCATTTTTCAGTCAATTGTCAAGGTGATGCTCCCTTGATTGATGTGGTGGTGATCCCATGTCATTGTATGTGATGATATCATGCAGATTTCATCATTGTTCTTGAATTGCAGGTTGATATTGAGGTGTTTGGAGAGTATATGCATTGCTTTTGAAGCCCTTGGTTATTGAGGAAGACTACCAAGGTAGTCGATTTGACAATAAGTGTGATTTGTGCGATTTTTGACACCATTTGCATGGACAGAGTTTATAACAGCAAGCTGGAAAATTCATTTACAGGGTTTTTAGATTGGATTTTGTGAAGACATTTGAGTTTGAAGACTAGCAAGCATCATTGGAAGCCATCTCAAGCCAATCGCTCACTCTAGGAGCCAATCGGTTGCACTTGAAGAGGGTTTTTGATGACATTTTGTTGATTTCTTCATTGCTGGGTTATAGCAGTCATATCAGCAGTTGTAACAGCAGGTTATAAGGAGTTTTCAGACTTGATTGGAGCCATTTCAAAGCCTAAGTTGAGTTGGGTTAATATGTTGGACATTCTACTTGATATTGGCATTGATCCTCTAGGGTTTTTGATGTAATTTGATGAATATTTGTATATGTAATAAGGTCTGATATAAAACAGTCATTGACTGTCATAAAAACCAGCCAATAAGCATTTGTAATTTTCATATTCGAAAGCTTCAATAATGCAAGGTGTTTGGGTATCTATGTGTTCATATGTTTGTTGATGTTATTTGGCATTTTGTTGTTCATTTTTAAAGTGAATTTGAAGGAAAAATTTCAGTCATCATTAGTAGGGTATTTTACACCCTGTCTAGTCTTAACTAAAATTTTTCACTTGCTGCCTTGAATTTTCTGATTTATTTTCCTTAAAATGTACTTAGAGTTTTGACATGTAGTTTTCAACAATGTGTTTGGAATGTAATAGAGACGGAAAGGTTGCAATTTAACATTCAAACAAACATGTAAAACAATTGAAACTAGTGAAAATAGATCACACATATCACAAATGAACATACCCGGATAAATGCTTTGACTTCTTTATTGAAATGGAGAATGCTGATTACAAATGATATTATCTATTTTTACATCAGACAAATATGATTACAAAATCAGACTTACAAAAGTATGCAAATCTGCCCAAATGATGAACCAAACCCTAGCTGCCTTATGTATGATGATGCCTTGTCAAAGTACAATGTTAAACCCAATGAAGTATGACTGATATAACACCTGTTGCTGCTCAAATGAAGTCTGATATGGCTGATATAACTGTTGTAGCTGCTGATATGAACCTAGATTTGACAAATGAAGCCAAAATGTGCCAAAATATGCCAAAATATGAAATCGCCTATGTGTAGGAATGGAGCGATTTGACCCAACATGCAATCTAACCTCAAATCATGTCAAAATATCATGTAATCTACCTCAGATCTGAAATTCCAGCCTGCTGTCATAAAAATCAGAGTTCATACAAATGATGAAATCGCTTAAAAATGCCTCCTTATACCAAGTGATCCACCTAAAACCCTTCTCCAATGATGTATTGACGAAAATATACCCAATATGTCTTCAAATTTGAATACAAAACCCCTTAATATGCTCAATGCTTCAAACCCTAGCTGTTGTCATGAAATTCCATCCAAACCCTAACTGAAATGAAGCCATTATTCCTTCAATTACCTGCAAATAAGCTCAATGATGAATTCCATGTGAATCCATCTCACATAGTGATTGGATTTTCGTCCAATTCATTCTTATCCAAGGGTTTTCGTCCTTGAATACCGCGGAAACAAGTTTTAGCCAAGAGGAAAACTCCATTATGCAAAATCCAAATCATCAAGTATATGAAAATGACTCCAATTGACCTCCTTTGATCCTATTTAATTAATTTTTGTTTTTCTCCTTGGCTAAATATTTAATTAATTTTGATTTTTCCACAAATATTATTAAAATATAAAAAATCATATCCAAACTTCATTTTGCCAAGGGAAAATCATTTTTGCCACTAAAAACCCACTTTCCATTCTCCAAGCTTTAAGTTGTTTTTTATTCCTCCAATTTGGCTATTCAAGTCCTTGACTGATTATTTTATTATTTTTGGCTAAATAAAATAATATAAAAATACCACTAGCCAAAAGTAATATTAGTTGAGTTAACATTTCTTTTTCCAAACCTTGACAACATTTGTTTTTCCCACCTAGCTCAACCAAGACATTCCCTTACCAATTGAATTAGCCTATCGGAATGGTGAATAGGCTAATATCCAACCTTGCTCAAAAAAGGGACATTACATTCTCCTATTGTTGTGGTGCCTAGGAAGGATAAAACATTGGTGCATTTGTGTAGAATCTTGGACTTTGAACAAGATTACCATAAAAAAAAAGTACCCATTGCCACATATTAACGATCTTTTGTACCAATTGCGACATGCTAGATACTTTAGTAAGCTGAATCTGAAATCTGGATATCACCAAGTTCAAAATAAGGAAACGTGGAAAATAGCTTTCAAGACACGACAAGGATTGTATGAGTGGTTTGAACTTATATTTGGGATATGCACTGCACCTGCTACCTTTGTGTGCTTGATGAATGAGGTACTGTGGTCATCTATTGATTCTTGTGTAATTATGTACTTGTATGATATTTTCGTTTTTAGGACTTATGAGGAACATTTGTTGCATCTCAAACAAGTCTTACAAGTTTTAAGGAAGAAAAAATTGTTTAATGCCAAAAAATGTGAGTTTGCACATGAATCACTTGTCTATCTTGGGCATATGGTTGCTAATGGAAAGACAAAGATAGACTAAACAAATATTGAGGCCATAATGAAGTGGCCAAAATCATTGTCACCAAAACTAGGAGCTTTGTAGGAGTAGTACATTACTTGATGAAGTTTGTGAAGGCTTTCTCTTTCATGCCAGCACCTCTTCATGCTATTGCAGAGGCTGGAAAATGATTTAAATGGGGTAGCAAATAGAAAGAGGCTATTGAGGACCTATTGTACAAAATCAGCCATGCACCCTGTTGATGATTGTTTTTGGACAAGTCAACAATTAGAGTGAAATACTAAGTATCTGACTCCCTCTTGAGCAAAGCCTCTCGAATGCTAAACTAGGTGATCAAACAAGATGACTCCAAGGTTCCTTTCTGATGATTTTGGTAAGAGACAGCTCAGCGACTAAGTATGATTTTGCTGTTAACACACAAAGGGACTTACGCAATTGTTCAAGTAAACTTGTTGTTTCAATGATACGGAAGTGGATACTAGAGGGTCTAAGTACTGCAGCTGATAGCGTATGATTTAGCAATTGATGTTCTTGGTTCTAATCCTAACTCAATGGTAAAAAAAGGGACAAAAGGTAAAAGGTTTAGAAACACTAATCTAATCCTAAATGCAAGGATGATTACCGCTCAAGGTGAAATCAAACCTGATCCTGCTTCGCCAAGATAGACAACTACATAGGATAGGTGCAATCTTCTAGGGGTACAAGATGTTTAAATCAGTTATGCTCATGAAAGATTCAACAAGCATAAAGATCAAATTGATGTCCAATTGTTCAGACTAACCATGCACTGCAATCCACGAGCCGCAAACTACAAATGGTATGAACTTACTGATTTCACCACAAAGCAATAAAGAAACCTTTCATTAACTAACTTAAACTTAAAGAAAACTTATAACTTAATGTTCACTTGAAAATTGAAACCATGCAACACTCGGAAACACAATTAGATTCACCAAGGCAATGAATCTTTTTATTATTTCAGAGAGCTCTTGCAACAATTTCAGAAATTTCAACCGTACAAATGAGAGCAACAAGAGCTCTTTTATAGACCTCGAAAGAATGAAGGGTCAAGATCGATCGGCGAAGTCAGCGGACTAGATCAAGCCACATCACAAGTAGTTGTAACAAACTTCTCTTTATTAAATGAAAGAGATCAACCTTATTAAATGAAAAGGACTAACAAGAAGTTATCTTTATTAAATGAGGGAGGCTATGGAGAAAGGAACAAAGGCACGCCTCGCAAGAAGATAAGAATGATATATCATTATCTTATGAAGAATCCCCATGCAAATATCCATCACTAGAAGCTTGGCATTCAATGAACTTGGACACAATTTGCTTAACATCCTCCATAGGTACACTTGGCGCATTCTGAATGGTTCCTTCGGCTTCAAGTACATCAATTGAATAAGGGCCAAGTGTCCTTTCCCAATCAGTTATTCTTGCTTTGTTGTCGCCAAGGTGGACAGCAAGTGAGAATATACTATCAAGTCTGTCATCTGTAACATCATTTTCCTGAAAATAGAAGACTTGAACTTGTTCTTTCAGATTCTCAAAGGTCATCTCCCCAAAAGGATTGCAGATCCTCATCAAAGAAGCATGAATTCCATCTTGAATCCTCTGAAGGACACTTCTAATTCTCGACATGTCTATTTCTATCTTTTCCAGCAACTGTCCTTTGATACGAAGACTAAAATACCAGGAGGAAAAGTTGTATGTTTACCTTCTTCAATAACTTCAGCATGTAACAAATCATTCACTGATGTTTCCATCAAGCTCTTTAGATGTGGCAGATATTGATCCTTGAGGCCTTTGAATTCAACACAAGCTGCCATTAGTGCAAGTACCCTCTCCTTAAGGCTAGTAATCTTATCATTTACTTGCATAATGTCCCTTAGATATCTGAATGTAGTCTCCTTTGATCTTTTCATCCAATCCTTCATTCTGTGAGATGAAGACTTCAATTCTTCTAGGTGTCCAACTGTTTCAGGAGGAAGGAGAGATGGAGGTGTAACAACCCTTTCCTGCTGATGAATAGGATGCACTAAATGCTGAATATACTGCTCCAAGGCACGACATCTTTGCTCAGCCTTGATTCTGCCTTCTGTTTCTTGCCTTATGATAGCCCGAGCATTATCAATCGAATCTTGAAGCTCTTCTTCAACTTGCATTCCAGTCAAAGGACCCAGATTGATTGTATTAATGTCATAATCATTAGGAGTTACATCCTCTATGTTCTTTTCAAGCCTAGGAACTGCTACATGTACTTTCCTTACACCTGTTTCATCTTTAGTGATCTTGGAAAGGATATTTGCCTTCTTCTTTGGTTTCTCCTTCGACATATCTAAGAGCAACTCATCAACTGGAAGGGGAGGACAGCTTTCAAGTTCACAATTCTCTCTGATTCTTTCTTGTAACCAATCCGGCAGTGATAAAAGATCCTGCTGCTGTTGTAATTGTCTTCCTTGTTCAGGTAATGACTCCTCTTCAGCGTCATCCTCTTTATCCTCGGTATTAGCTTCATCGATGATTTCAGTATCATGTGGGCTAGAAGGTACTTCTTCTATTGGAGCTTCTAGAACTACATTCTCAGCAGGAATCACTAAGTCTTGATTCGGTGAGATATCCCCTGGTTGTCTAGAAGAAGCAGTCTCAATGCTTATCCTTTTCTTCTTTCTACTGGATTCTCCTTGAACAATCTCAAGCTGTTTCCTTTTCTTTCCCTGTCCCGAATCTTTCTCACTTCCTTTACTTCGTGAATCCTTACTCGGTGCTTTATGTTGTTCTTGCGGATCCACTTCTCCCATCTTAGTATAGGTAAGTTTCTTACCTTCATCCAGCAAAGCTTGTACTTGTTTGTCTATTTGCTCTTCAGTGATAGCAATAACAGGCCTTATCAATCCTTCGTCATCAACCTTTTCTCTATCTGCCCAGTTGACTTCATAAGGCAAGTTGCGGATTTTATCATATTCATCACCAAGAAGAGCTCTATCACCTTCTAACTGATCAGGGATTCTTAGTACCTTTGTAGCTCTTATCAGGTCCCATTTCAATCTCGAACATTTTTGCATCCTGATGTCGTCATCATCTATAGCATCAGCCCAGTGATCTTCTAGTTGTTCTTTATGCCTGTAAGAAGAGTAAGACTGCTTGATGGCTCCATGTGGATCAAAGTTTTCCCTCCTCGAATCATGTGGATGCAGATGATAAGCCTGAAGCTCAACTTCTGAATGCTCAGTTGCCTGTAAGGATGGACAAGAATAGTATCTACCCAGTTGCAGAGGGAACTGAACTCCTGCTTTCTTCCTTGCTTTCTGCATCTTATGAAACTCTAATAGTTGTCTGGAAACCTCTAGCAACACCATCCTGTTTGAAGGATATCTAGGCAGTCTATATGGGAATGATGTGAATCCTTGAATTCTGATGTAGGTGAACTTATCATACTGAATGTAGTACCTTCCATACTGCTTGATGAAGTTCCTGGCTGCACCTGTTAGTCTCCGATGTAGTCCACCTCTCAACTTCCTCACTATGAACATAGCGAAGGCATCATTGAATCTCTTATAGTGATTGATGTTTTTCAGGTGGAGCTGGGGATAACATTGATGAGAGAGAATCTGTCCCGGCTTTGTACCTACTTGCCCTTTAGCTGTTAGTCCTTTGTAGACTACATTTCTTGCCAAGATATACACAAGGTATGAAGTCATGAAGAAAGACTTCGTTTCATCAAAGTTTTCAAGTTGTTCATCTAGACAATGGCTTATAAGGCCAGCCCAGTCAATCATCTTGTTCTTTGTAAACATATGATCAAAATAGGTGTATATCCATCCTTCGAAAGTAGATGATTGTGGCCTACCTGTTACTCGATTCAGGAACATGATCAAGTAACTTATTTCCCGCTTGAAGTCAGCTTTGTGATACCTAGGGTCCTCTGAGTTGTATATCTTCATTGAGGAATCATTCATCCACTTCTTCCTGATTTCTTGCATGTAAACCTTTGAGTTGCCTTCGAACGTCATCTGAGCTGTGGTAGGGCATATGAAGACTCCTTTCGCTTTTGGGATGTTGAAGATCTCTTGGATAGCTTCCCTCTGCAGGTAAGCGAGAACAGTTCCATCCTTTGCTATGATTTGTCTTTTCTCTTTGTTATAATGTTGAACACACTCCAACACTAGCTCGGCGCTTGGCAAGGCAGGTGGAAAGCAAGCCGCTTGTACAATCCTGCTCTTCGCGATGGCTTTGACGTCCTCATTCCTGGTGATCGCGAGCAAGAAGTCTTTCACTTCCTCCAAGTTGACGTGTCCCATGTTGGTGTCGCCGACATCTTTCCACTGCGTTTCTAGCTTAGACTCCGGTATGCTAGACTTGGCGTCCATCTTGATCAGTACTTGTCTCTCCTTGGCCGTCATTCCCATCTATCTGCAGGACTAGACTTGAATAAGTAGATTGAAACGATAAATTCTATGAGTCTTCTATATTACTATTATCAAGTTGTCATATCCTAATTCAATTTTTCAAGTACAAAGAGATTTTGTGAATGCCAAGTCATTTTCATTGCAGCATTATCTAATAACTTTGCAAAATTAAACAAGTACAAGGAAGTAGAAGTGATCATACATACCTCGTGTTCAATTTTCTGTCTTAGAAAATGTAATTTTCTGGATTTTAATGCACAAAATCAGTATAAAATGTCAAAAAATCAGGAATAAAAGATAGGAGCAGTCTTCTAAAAGTATGTCTGCTCTGAAAATTGTACTTTTCCCTTGCAAATTCAATGTTCTTCTTACAAGATCTGCTACTCCTCTAGGAAGACTTGTTGCCTTTAACTTGAATTCTGCTGTTCCTTGGACAAAATTCGCTGCTCCTTGGTGAAGATTTGCTGCTTCTGAGGTAAATTCGCTGCCCTTCAAGATGATTCGCTGCCCCTTTACCTTGCAACTTGCAAAATGAATAATGAAAAGAGGAAGCAGCGCCACCTTATATAGGGTAATCTGCTTTTATTAAATGAGGTTGGCTAACTAAATGGGTCGGCCTCCCTGCATTTAATATTTGCAACTTTAAAATTTCAAAACATCTTTGGGCGCCAAAATAGGTGGGGGCTTCTTGAATTTGCGCCTAACATGACTAGCTTCAATACTTCAAGACTTTACTAGGCACTGAACCACAACTTGTTTTTGCTAGGTGCTAAAACAATTCCAACCATACTTCTCCAAAGTGCAAACCTAGTAGCCTCTTAATCCCTTCTTTCTTATGACGATTCATAGGACATCTTCTAAGGTTTAAGTGTTCAAGACATATATAGAATACTCAAAACATAAAGCGCAATTTGATGAGATCCAACACTAACCAACTTCAATCCCTGAGGGCGCTCGAACCACTCTAGGTGCAAGACATAACCTTGATCGCACATGTATACCTCTTTTAGGCGCATGTTGGTGAGATTACCTAACATGCCTTATGAGAAAAGGCGCTCTCTACTGACGTTTCTGGACTAATTCCCCTAGGTGCTAACTTCCACATCTAGTATATACTCCTAAGGTGCATATCTTCTTTGTTTCACTAAAGCGCTCAAATCCTTGCCAAGACTCTTTGCCACAAGGCGCAAATCTTCTACTCACCCTCACTAGGCGCATCACATTTCCTTCACAATTCATAATCTTTTGTATCTGAGGAATAGAACATTAAGGAGGCGCATCCTCATGAAGGCACTCATCTTAAGGCGCCATAACTGAATAAGCTTGTCTTCAAAGTCCTCATCCAAGAACCTTCTTCAAAGGCGCTCAAACCTTCCTCTAAGCACATACCCAAGGCACAAGAATAGCTTGGGCGCAAATCTTCAAGGTGCTCATATCATCATCCATCCTCCTAGACTTCAACATGGACACTAAATGAAGGCGCTCCCACAATGCTTCCCCTAGGTGCCAGAAACAAGTCATCCAAGGCGCTCAAAAACTCAGTTAACTTCATCCGTGTATGTGGGTGCTTATTCCAGAGCCTAATTCATCCTATCAAGGCGCATTTTGGTGGAGGATTCTCCTAGGCGCCAGAAACTCATTCCTTCAAGTTCATCCTATGAAGGCGCTCATTCATCTTCAACAAGGCACTAATGATCTCAATGCGCCAAAACCTCTCTTTCTCTAAACGCTCCAAACACTTCAAGATGCTAAGGCGCTCAAAACCTTATCTAAGGCACTAAAACTCCAACTTACTTCCTCCAATACAGGGCGCTCCATCCTGAAAGGCACTACAAACATCCAAACTCTCAAGGCGCAAACACCCCTCAAGGTACTAGATGAAGGCGCTCCACATCCTTCTCCAAGGCGCTCTCTGATTTCAAGGTGCACAAACTCATTTTGGGCGCTCCAAACATTAACCCCAGGCGCACACTGGATGTTTTTAAACTCCCCAAGGCGCTCAATACCTTCTCACCTCACTATTCATCTATCTTCTTCTCTGTGAGGGCGCTCATTCCTTGTTTCTAGGTGCTCATCCATCACTCAAGGTATTTTACTTTGTTTATGCACAGGAAGCTTCAACTCAAGGCCAAAGGCGCATATCCTAGCTTGGGTGCTCTATCATGGCTTTGTCTTTCATTTCAAGGCGCTTAATGCACTCATTGAGGCACTCCAAGGCGCATTTCAAGGCTCTCTCTATCTCGATGACTCAAGATGATTGCTATCTCTCATGTAGTTCCTAGAGTTCAAAATACTCATCCAAGGCGCCAAACAACACTCGTCTAGGCGCAAATTGGCGTTAATTTAGGAGTCCAATATTGCTAAGTGCTACTAATCATCTGGCGCCTTATTCCAATTCAACTTTTCTAAGTGCTTAGCTTAGGAATACTCAAACTTATGTAATCAAAGGTCTTAGGCGCCAAAAGGGAGTGTTTTGCATCAAGGGCTCCCATATGTCATGTTCTCATTTCTCCTGTTTTCATTGCACATCAAGAGTATATTGGCCTTCAAAGGTGCCACAGTTACCTTTCAAATTAGCAAGGTGCCCAAAAAACTTGTCATACTTTAGGCGCCAAATCCTCTGACTTACTTTAGGAACTCCACCTTATGATCTAGGCACATACTTCCTCAAGATACTTCAATACTTACCCAAAGCGCCAGAATGAACTCTTAACTTCCACTCTTCATGACAAGGCGCCCAACTTCACTTGAAGGCGCATAACTCCTTGAAACATTGTCCTAGGCGTCAGAGCTTATCTCTTTCCTCTTAAGGCGCCAAAAGTTCAAACTCCTACCCTAGGCGCTTCAAAGGAACCTTCTTGCTTTAGGCGCTCAATCTCTCTAATATAGACCAACCTCAACCATAGGCGCACTTTGATGATTGGGGTACCAAGTCTAAGAGGTTTCTTCTACAAGGTGCATCATCTTCTAACTTTACCTTCAAGGCGCCAAATGCAAAGAACCTTTTCCTCAACTCAAACTCCCCTTCTAGGGCGCACACATTGACTCTAGGCGCCCAAATCCCTTTAAGATGGCTCTCAGTGCTTAATTGACTTGATCCTTGCATGTGGGCGCTCATCTTCTTATACTACAATTGCCTCTGAAATACTTATTGATGTGATGCCTAGTTGAAAAAGGAGAAATAAAGCATTCAAAACCATCCAAACGATCATCTCCTTCCTAACGTCTTCACTGCCCCGGAATACTTTAGCCAAAACATCTGAGCTCAAAAAAGGGGGGTCCCCAGTCTGATGGGGTGATGTGTGATTTGGTCACAACACACCTGTTTTAGCTTAACCGAATTTACAACAGCCATTTGAGGTAGAAACAGATGCGAGTCATTATGCTATGGGGACTGTTTTAACTTTTGTTACAATGAGGAAAACTAGTTTGTTATCATTTTGAACTCTTTCATGGGGCAGTCCTCAATAATTGTACATTGACAATTCATTGTATGCTTTGGTGCAAGTGGTAAAGAAGTAGAAACATTATATGTTAGGTAAAGAAACAATTGTTTATATAGACCATCAACCTCTTTAGTATCTGCAAGCTCAAACCAAACTTCAATAGGCATGACATTATAAGTGGATGGTTTTTCAATAACAATTCCATTTAGTCATAATGTACAAGAGGGGTATGACCAATAAGATTGCTGATATGTTATCAAGCTCACCTTTGCTTTCAGCAGCATGCACGCTTTCTCAATTGAAACACTTCTCCAAGGAGATTTGTGTGGAGGACTACAAACAATATTGATTTTGGAGATATATAACAGCAAACACATTGGTAAGAATGCTGAGCTTATGCCAAAACTGGATTTTTATCTTCAAGATGGATTGTTTTTATGTTTGGGTAAATTGTGTGCGCGAAATGAGAGTGAAATGTCCCAAATCGGGTCTGCCCTAAAAGTCTGATTTTTTATTTTCAGAATTCTGCCATAGTTTTCTGCACTTTTAGTTTTCTGCTGAAACCCTAATTTCTGATCTGATTTTCTGCTCTTAAACAAGTTATTCCGGCAAGCATAAAACACATCGAAACATGGCAAAAATGATGGCAAATGATACTACACATTGACATTCATCATAAGCATGAATTACACCATGAATTACACAATGTAGGGCAACCAAATTGGTAACACAAGTCTATTTTTCAGAAGTAAACCTTGCTGTTACAAATCAGAATTTCTAGAAATACAATTGCACCCAAAAACATAGGCCAAACATGCCCAAATACATCATAGATTTCTGCTGTTACAATTCAGACCTAATGATTGGTCGATACATACCAAAATATGGGAAAACGAAGAGCAAATGGTGAAATCGCCGCCTAGGAAGTGGTGCCAATCCTAGGGCATGAAACCCTAATGCAATGTGAACATAAACCACCAAAAATGCTGCTCCAATGTGGCGCTCAAATCTGTTCCAAATGCTGCTATGAATTAGGGTTAAAGAAACCCTAGACAATGAAGAAATCACCTCCAAAATGCCAAATTGCTCCTCCCAAAGTTGGCGCTCCAATTAGGGCAATGCCTAGTCCAAGATGAACATCAAAATGCCTCCAATGGAATGCAGCTCCGATCTGATCTAGAAATCTGAATATGCAAATCAGCTCCAAGTCTCTGTAGATCTCCAATTAAGTACAAGTAGGTCTCTGTTATGAAACCTCAACCAAGATGAGTTAGGGTTTCGTCCAACTCACCAAGAATCTCAAGGGCTTTCATCCTTGGATTCAAGCCCAACAAATGTTGCAGCCAAAAGAGATAAACTCCATGTGAAAAGATGAATGAATGATGATGTTGAAATGCCTCCAAATGAACTCTTATTTATACACAATCTTTCTTCCTCCTTCTAGGCTGACCTAGGCAAGATAATACTTTATTTTTATTGCCTTTTTTTCTTCCCAAGCTTGGCCGACCATCTCTAGCCAAGATTGGCGCTCAAATGACAAATTAAAGATTTATCCTTTATGTTTATTTCCTCCTTATGCTGGCCTCCTTATGGGCGCTCAAACAAGAGATACATCATTATTTTATTTTATGCCATTTCTAACATTCCATTCTCCAAGGGCGAACCATTTTGGCATGTGATAAATCATTCTTTGTCCTCAAATCAAGTCCTCCTCCTCAGAGAAGAACATTATAAATTACCCTTTATTTTTCCAAAGGCGATTTCCATGTTTTCTTCATTTTCCATTCATCTTTTATTCTCCAAATGGGTCGCTCTCCATTAGGGCAAATTATTTGACTAATGTTGACTTCACCAAAATCACCACAAAATTATGCCAAGTCATAATCCATCATCGTTTTGCCCTACAAAAATGGATAAGTGTGAAAACTTGCACGATAGGATATTCCCTGAGCCCTCTAGCTTAGCCTACGGGAATGAAAATAGGCTAGCCCTCTCCACTAGGTGATCACTCCGAAAATGGGGACATTGCAGGGAGAAGGTTGTCATTTTTGAGGGAGGCTCATACATCCTAAGTAGCAGGTCATTTTGGGGTTTCTAAGACCATTGCTAACCTTCAACATTATTTTTATTGGCCTTACATGCAAAATGATGTCTCTAAATTCATTTGGGGGTGTAAGTTGTGTAGTTTGAGCAAGCCAAACAACCACAAGTTGGGGTTGTAATACCTACTACCAGTTCCTTCACATCTATGGGAAAGCATTTTTATGAACTTTGTGGGGGGATTACCTATGACAAAACAAAGACATGACTATCTTTTTGTGGTGGTGGATAGGTTCAGTAAAATGTGCATTCGTATTCCATGCAAGAAAACATTGACAGGGAAAGATCAGCTGAGTTGTCATTTACACATGTATGGGTGCATTTTGGTTAATTGGAAAGCATCATTTCAGTTAGAGACTTATGGTTTTGGGGGAAGTTTTAGTGTGCACTTTGGGGAATGGATACAAAGACATGACGATCTTTTCGTGGTGGTGGATAGGTTCAGTAAAATGTGCATTCTTATTCCATGCAAGAAAACATTGACAGGGAAAGATGCAGCTGAGTTGTCATTTACACATGTATGGGTGCGTTTTGGTTAATTGGAAAGCATCATTTCAGATAGAGACTCATGGTTTTGGGGAAAGTTTTAGCGTGCACTTTGGGGAATGGATACCCACTTGAAGAGGTCAATTGTATTCTATCCTCAATTTAATGGTCAAACCGAAGTGGTGAACTGAACACCTGTGCAGATGTTAAGGGGCTATGATCAGCGATGTCCAAAGATGTGGGATGGGAATTTAGCATATATTCAGCACTCTTATAATAGGGCAGTTCATATCTTAAGATTCTTAACCAATTTGACTCCTTTTGAGACATGTTTTGTGTTGGTACCGTCATTTAAAGAGGGAGAAAATGTGAGTTTAGAGGCTCACAAGGCTGAATGGCTCATAGATAAGATTCAGCAAATACATCTCTAGTTACAGGGGAAGTTGAAGGAGTCTCAAGACAAGAATAAACAATGGCATGATTGGCACCAGTTGGAGCACAAAGTCAGAGTTGGAGACTGGGTGTGTGGTTGTACTTGGGCAAGGAAAGACTCCAAGGACAAGTAAGAAAACTAAAACCTTTTAGGTTTGGTCCACTTTAAATTATAGAGAAAGCTGTTCTTAATGCTTTTTGTTTGGATTTACCACCTTATATGAAGATCTACTTGGTGGTAAATGTTGAAAGCCTTCATTTGTTTAAACCTTCCACGTTTGATGAGAAATGTTGTTACCTCTAGTTGAAGAACTTGGATGAAGTGGACAAGAAGAGTTGGGGGACGGCATGGTGCTTCAAAAGAAAGAGCAAAAAACTCAAAGGGGAGCGCACAAGATTTGGTTGGTTGGGTTCAAGGGGCAACTACAAGTAAGGCAAAATGGTATCTTGTTGAGGATGTGAGGAAGAAATTTCCTCACTTGATGTGTTCCTGATCTTTTGGGGATCAAAAGCCTCCATATTGGGGAGGTGTGATTAATAAACGAGATCAAAGATGTTGTAAGAGCAACAAAAGTTGTCACATTTTTCTTGTCTATGTTTGGTTTCATAGTCAACAGTCAGTTTTCCATCGTAAAGATGACCTTGTGGTGGTCTAGAACATGTGGAAAGTTGGAAATTTGGAGAGCAGATGGAAAGATGCATTGTAGAGTTGGTGACAAAACTGCTCATTTGCAATAGGAGGCAATTTCATTTTTGTCCCAATGTGTTGAAATTGCCCCCCCGATGCTTACATCATCATCCTAGCAGTTTTGACATCACCCCAAAGTTTGTGCTTTTGACATTGTCGGTTTCATGTTCACACCGACAGTTTCATAGTTGTTGTCTGATGACAAAAGGTGGTTTCGTCATTTTGGCATGTTCGGACAGGGTAGTGCCCATAATCAATGTCTCCCTTTTCTTCACAATGTTTTGATGAAAAACACCTCATTCTAGGCCTGAGGGATAAAAGCAAGTGGATAAAACATTCCAAAGGCTGGCACTTAGGGAATTATTGGAGTGGATTTTCCATGTTACAACAGTTCTGGGAGCAAATTGAAAGAATTGGAGCACAAATTTACATGTGAGCTTGGTGGTAAGAGCAATGAGCTTGTTTCTAGTGTCCTGGAGGTATTATTGTATTGTGTACATGTAATGACTGAAATTTAGTGATACGAGGAGCTGGAGCAGCTGACTCTTGCTGGAGTTTTCATCCATCTTGGGTTTCTCCAGGGTAACTCTATTTTCTGTCTTGTGTGCTTCTTCTTATGTTGCTTTACATTTTCTTATACTAGTATGTGTTAAATTTACTGTTCCAAGGATTTGTTAGATGTTTTAGCTTTAAGTTTCTGAGTTCTACATTGTAATAGAAGAATTTTAGTGTGCTAGAATAAATAATAAATATCTATAACTAGTGAACTGTTAGAGGACTATCCTCAGCAGTTTGCAAATCATCTCTTCTCCAATTCGTTTAGGGATGATAAGGAGGTTATGGATGGCCTCAACACATGCATAGAGACAATGACACCTGATGCTCAAGTTCATGCAGAAAAGGTATCCTTATGAGTATGTCTTGTGGGAGCATTTTTGGGTGTGCCATAATTGGTTTGGATGGTAGATGGGCTTATTTTGGAGTGTTCTAATTATTTTTGCATCTCAATCTGAATTGGAAATGCCTTATTTGAGGGGTACGATGAAGTAGTTTGAACAAATATCGTTTTGCATAAGATTGGTACCAATGCACTTCCTGAATCAATGGGGAAGAATCTTATTGACCTTGTAACTTTGAGAGATGAAGTTGTATATCTGTTTCAAGCAAGATGATGTTATAGATCTTGTCATTCCAAGAGGCAACAATATGCTAATTTCACAAATCCAGGATTTGACAAAAAAAAAACACGTGCTTGGTCAGGCTAATGGATTTGTCATGTGTACATTGATAAAGTAGTGAATTTGGATATGGCAAGGAAACCATTATTTTGAATGCAAAGACAGACCATCTTGGTGTTTGTAATGCCATGGAAATGCTTCTTGTACACTAGGAATTTTTGAAAACTAGGTCTTGGTGAACTCATTTTAGCATTGAAACTCTATGGTGGTTCACGAGTTAGTGATCTTTGCATATTGCATGTGCTATTTCCTTCTATCATGAAGACAGATCAATGGCATGCACTAAGGGAATAGTAAAGGATGCCTATGCAGCCATAAATCATTTTCATGAGCATGTAGTACCCACCCATATTGCATATTGACTGAAGATAATGATGTTGTAGAAGATAACACTGTTGTGTTTCATGATGCAAGTACACAATTTTGTGATGGAACTCGGTTTGATCTTGGTGGTTAGGTTAGTATATGTGCCAATTAAATCCATGTCCAGGGACTTGTTGGAGTGCAAGGGCTGCCAACAGCACAATGGCTAGTAAGAGGCCATGGAAATATTGTCAATTCTATATTGAATTGAACACCGGTAAGAAGAGTGACAATGAAAAAATGTTTCCCATGGGGAGTTTGAAGAACATAGAAAGATGGTCTAATTGAATACAGACAGAGCATTGGAAGACCCTTGTTTAGGGTGATAATGGAATCACAATCTTGTTTGATTGTGGAGCTAAGTTTTGGATGTTTGCAGCACAATGTGTTTCATTTGAAGTTTTCATATGATTGCCACAAAAATATTTATGCCAAGTTGTCTATAATAGATGGTCGGGTTTAATGAACATATTTTCCTAACAAATAGTGTCATATCCCTATGCATTATTAGATTACTTGGAAAATTGAGAACTTGAATTAGGGTGGTGGAAAAAGGAAAGTATCTCATTCATTGGAGATGGATAGAACTGGGCCAAGGAGAAATGTAATTGCCCCAAGGCTATGGTGCATCAAACGAAGAAATCAAGTGTTCAAGGCAAGTAGACAACTTTAATGACTTGAGGATTAAGGTGGTCTTTGAAACGGCTTAAAATGCAATTATTTTTGGAATATTGGTCAAGGATAGTGTTGTGACCAAATCACACATCACCCCATTAGGAATAGGGACCCCCCTTTTTTTTGAGCTCTGAGCTTTTCAGTGAGTTTCCAATGAGTTTTCAATGAGTTTTGCTGAGATTTTAATGATGTCCTGACTTGTTTTCCTTTGCCGGCTCGGTAACAATTTCCTTGCCTATGATCTTTGGTTCACGATTAAGGGTAGATGAACTTGTAATAATGAAGAATTGTGATCAAATCCTATCTAGATATTGAGTTTTGAGGTTAATCCTTCAGAATGTTTGAGACCCTGAAAAGACTAAGACTGGAGCCTGGAATCCTGAAAATCCTGAAAAATGGCTAAGTCTGAAATCTGGTGAATCCTCCAAATTCTATATTTTGCATCTTAAATCCGGTGGATTCGGGACCTATCTCAAACATCCTGAAAGGTATATTGAAAAATATTTAAAGTATAAGAAATTCAATCTCTAAACTTATACTTAAATATATTTTTCAATATACCTTTACTCGCGCGATCCTGAAAAATACTTGGCGAACTCAGAGGATTCAAAACACTGATCTAATGCGACTAGACACTTAGATGGCGCAAATCTGGGCGCAAAATCACGAAGCAGAAGACATTTGAGCCAGAGGATTAAAAAAACTTGATCCAGTGCGCCCATCAAAACCTTGGTTCAATGCGAAAATATCAGAGGATTTCAAAACTCGATCTAGTGCGCCCAGACTAAAAGGTCATTTCGGAGGAAGAGATGAGAATTTCAACGCCTTCAACCAATGCGAAAGTGAAAAAACAAGTCTTAAAGCGAATCTTGGAGCGAATTTTAATGAAAATTCCTGAGGATTTCAATCCTTGAAGTGATGCGCCACCAAGAAAGAGGAGGGAAATGTAAGGATTTTGACTTGAGAAATGTCTAGTTTAAAAAGGATTCCAAAAGTTGATGTAATGCGCTCAAGTGATTTCTAGATGAAGTTCCAATGATCCTTAACCGAAGCGCCATCCACAGGATTTGGAAACTTCAACCAATACGCCAACACTCTAGAGGATTCTCCAAGCTGATCCAATGCGCCATATCATGAGGAGATTGCCAATGTTCGGTCTTCAAGGTAAGTTTAGAGGATTCTTACATAGTGAACTAATGCGCCCATTCCAAAGTTCGTCCCATGCGTAGTATAAGAAGAGTGCGACTTAAATCCAGAGGATCCTACAAGGCCAACCATTGCGCCATACATCATATATGATCCACATCAAGACAAAGGCTATCTAAATTCACTCAAGATGGAAGACTTCAATCTAGCCAAGCAATGCGCCACCTCCCAAGCCCCTTATCTAAGCGCTCCACAAGAAGAAATCTAAAAGGTGATCCAATGCGCCATATCCAAAGGAGGAGGATGAAGTTTTATTTTGAAGATTTTTAAGTCTCATCTAATGCGCCAACATTATGAGGTAGTAATCAAGGTTTGTATCTAGAAGATTTTTAAGTCTCATCTAATGCGCCATGAATGAAGTTTATTTGTCAAGAGCTTAAACTACCCATCCAGTGAGCCCACATTCTACAGGATCCTACACCTTCATCTAGTGCGCCCACATTCTAGAGGATTCGTAATGTTTGATCTAGTGCGATTTTTGAAGGAAAACTCTACAAGTTCCAACGACCCTTAACCAAAAGCATTATTCACAAGATTTGGAAGCTTGAAGCAATGCGCCCATAGCAAGACTATCCAATATGCAACGCCAAGTTTCATTTTGAAGATTTCAAACTAGTGATCAAATGCGCCAAGAGACAAGAGGATTCTATCCTCCATCAAATGCGCCAAAATTTAAGGAGTCCCAAGGTATGCTCTAATGCGCCATCTTCTAAGTTCCCTATCCAAGCGCTAAACAAGAAGGATTCAAATTCCCTAAGCAGTGCGCCAAACTTGTGAGGATCTCAAACTATTCATCAAGTGCGCTACTCCCTAAGGAGTCTCAAGACATGATCTAATGCGCTATGTTAAGGATAGGATGAAGTTTCATTTTGAAGGAACCAAATTACCTATCAAGTGCGCCAAGTACTAAAAGGATTTCTAATCCTTTATGCAACGCGAAATATCAAGAAGAATCCAATCTTTCAGCCAAAGCGCCAAGTGTCAAGAGGATCTCAGTCCTTCAACTAGTGCGAAATGTTTAAGAGGAATTCTATGCCTTGAACCAATGCGAAATCACTTGAAGATTCTACCAACTCCATCTAGTGCGACTCACAACAAGAGGATTCTAATCCTCTATCTAATGCGAAACATGAAGGAGGATCATCAAGGAGTTAACTAGTGCGAAGTGTTGAAAACAAGTTTTAGAGTTTCAAGACAGCAAGACAAAAGGATTCCATGAAGGAGACTCCATTAGATCATCCAAGGCGAAAAGACTTGAAGATTGTTAAAACCCCATCCAATGCGAAATATGAAGTGAAACGCGAAGACCTCAACTAATGCGAAATTCCAAGAGGATTCGAATTTCTGATCTCATGCGCTTGGAGGAGGAAGAAAACGTCCAACAACAAGAAGAAGAACATCAAAACTTTATCCAATGCGTTCACAAAAGAAAGAAGTTTCAAACATTTAATGATTGCTGCCTTCGTGAAACGTGAAATGCATTCATTTAATAAAGATCAAAATTAAATTAAATGTTTGTGCATGAGGTCGGCCTAGGAAGAAGGAAAGTTTTTTAAAGTGAATTATATATATGTGCCTCATTTCTTTTTCATTTGATTTATTTTCAAGAGCAGATTTGTTCTCCAAAAGCAGAATTTTCTTCAAGGAGCAGCCACAAGAAGTTGATTTTAGAAGATAAATTTGATTTTATCAAATTTTGCCAAGTGGGAAATCAAATTGCAAGGTATCAAATACAAAACAGCTCATCAAGTAAGTCTGATCTGAGTTTTTTCTGATCTGATTTTCTTATTTTTCTTTCATTAGATGCCTTGAAATTGTCCAAATATTGATAAAATTCTGGAAGAATAAGTGGATTTTTATGATTTTTCATAGATTTTCCAAATTTAATAGTAATATTTCATAATTTTAAAGGAAAATTTCATAATTTAATCCACTAAAGTTGCTGAAGTCGAATCTAGATTTTGTTTGCAATCACTTATTCGCGTCAAGTCTGCAGAATAATGGCAATGACTTCCAAGGAGCGACAAGCCAAGATCCGAATGGATGCCAAAGGGAAGATTCCTGAATCAAAGCTCGTCTCAAGGTGGACAAATGTAAGCGATACAAATATGGGAAGCAGCAACTTGGAAGATATCAAGACAGTCCTTGAAGAACCTAACGGAGGAAGCCTCGCTCGAGCCATCATGAGGAGTGGAGCCATTGAAGCTGCTTGTTTTCCGCCAACTTTGCCATGTCCGGAAATGATCATCGAATGTGTCAAAAAGTATGATGTAAATACAAGGCAAATCATAGCCAAGGATGGAACGATACTAGCCTATTTGCAAAGGGAAGCAGTCGAGGAAACTTTCAACATTCCAACCAAAGAGAGGATGATCAGCATCTCAAAACAACAAGGCCAGCAGGAGTATGATGTCGACACCAAGATAAAGTTACAAGAGATAAGGAGAGAGTGGATGGCCAATCCAGCCATGAAGTTCAACATGAATAATCCTCCACAGTTCCATAAGTCAGATTTTCATCCGGAAATTGGATATCTAATCATGTTTTTGAACAGAATGACAGGAATGCCTCAATCTGCTACCTTTCAGCCGTGGATGTACTCTTTCATCAAGTCAGTTCTCAAAGGGAAAATGATTGATTGGGCTGGACTTATCAGTCAAAGTATACATGAGCAGTTCCTCAGTTTTGCTAAAACTAAGACTTGTTATATGAGTTCATACATAGTGTATCTTCTTGCCAGAAATGAAGTCTACTCAGGTTTAACCAAGAAAGGAGAAGTCGGCATTGGACCTAACAAATACTTGTCACATCAATGTTATCCTCAGTTGCACCTGAAGAGTATCAATCATTATACAAGGTTTAATGATGCATTTGCTATGTTCATAATGAAGAAACTCAGGGGAGAATTTCATAAAAGGTTGTCTAATGCAGCAAGAGAATTCATTTCAGCATACGGACACTGGTATACTCAACATGAAAGGTACACTTACCTAAGGATCCAAGGATTCACATCATATCCATACAGATTGCCAAGGTATCCAACCAACAGGATGGTAATGTTAGAAGTTACAAGGCAACTCCTAGAACTCATCAGGTTGCAGAAGTTGAAGAAGAAAGGAGGAATCCAATTTCCACTTCGTCTTGGACAAAATCTGGAATGTCCATCTTTATCAGCAGCTGAGTATTCTGAAATAGAGCTACAGGCTTATCATTTGCAGACTCATGGCACCAAGAGGCCTAACTTTGACCCTTTCCAAGTTTGCTGGAAATACAACAGAGAATTCAAACATATCAAGCAGTTGGAAGATCACTGGGCCAGTGCCCAAGATGAAGATGATCTCCGAACTCTTCAAAGTTCAAGACTCGACTGGGATTTAGTCAGAGCCACCAAAGCATTCAGGATTCCAGACCAGTTCACCGAGGATGATACTATGCTAGTAGATGAATTTGACAAAATAAAGGATTTGCCTTACACAATTGATTGGTCAAAGAGAGATGCATCCGAAGAAGATTTGATAAAGCCGGTTTTAGCCATGACACAAGTGTGTATCAATCAACTATTGCAGGAAATGAGTGCTGAAAGTCGAGATCTCACCTACAATAAGATGGATGAAGGAGAACTCAAGCAGCATAGTACACATAGCCAACCACAACATAGTGGGAATGATCAGAGCAATAATTCAACTAGAAAGAGGAAAAGACCTAGTCAAGATCAAGGGGAATCAAGCCGAAGACCTCAGAAAAAGAGTAATCCATCTACTTCATCTAATCCACAAGAAGGTGTTTTCAATTGTTCAAAATCCAATACAAGAGATAGAAGTAATAGAAGAAGTTGCATTGATTCCATCAGAAGAAATCCAATCAAGCCCCACTGTCATAATAGAAGAGGATGATGATCTTGGTCAGGATGAAGTAGGACGAGCTGAATCTGATGAGGAAGTAGCTCGTGTTCAACACAATCAAGCTCATGAACAACGAGATCTTTCTACTTTCCCACCATGGTTGAGACAAAGGATTGAAGAAAGCACAATTGTAGAGACTTATCAGCCTACTGCAGTTGAGGAATTGCTTGTAAATGTACAAAAGAATAATCAGAAGAAGAAAGCAACGATCCTTTCTAAAATCACTCAAGATTCTGCTGGAAACAGAGAGGTCCACATAGCTGTTCCTAGAAGTGATAAGGAGATAGAAAACATGGCACCTGAGGATTATAATTTGACTACAATTGGCATGGGTCCAATCACAAGGGAACAAGTCGATGAGGAACTACAAGATGCAGTGAATAATGTGAGAAGTATGTTGAAACAAGAAAGAGAAGCAAGGATAAAAGTTGAACAAGATTTTAGTACATTGAAGCATTACATCCAACAGGTCATGCAACCTATTCAACAGAAGGAAGCTACTGCAATTCCTCCTTCCATTCTTCCACAGGAAACAGTATCCCAAGTTGAGGACATGAGAAATTCATCCCAGATGATGAAGGGATGGATAGAAAAGACAGAAGACAAGGCCTATATTTACCTAGAAGAAATTGTGCAAGTGTATGACAGAGTCATTAAGCTCCAAGGTCGAGTCCAAGCTTTATTGGAAAGTTGTGCTGAGTTCAAACCAATCAAAGAGCAATATATGCCACAACTCAGAAGCTTAATGGAAGCTCCAGTAGAAGATTTAATTCATAATAAGGTGATTGATAGAGATACTCCACATGACTTTGTCACTTGGTATTTCTCTTTTCACAACAAGGGGCAACTAATTGATAAGATTGAAGTAGATATGTCCAGGATAAGAAGTGTTCTTCTAAGAACAGAAAATCATATATATACTGCTTTGACAAAGATTTGTAATCCTTATGGAAATGTTACCATTGAGAACATGAAGCAACAAGTTAAGGCATTCTACTTTCAATATGATGGACTTGATGAAAGTCAACTAGATAATATATTCACACTTGCATATCGTCTTGGGGAAAATAAGTCTTGGATAAACGACTGGGAGAAGACACTTGGAGTCTATGAGGCAGATGTAGCAGTGGCAGAAGGATCCATTAAGGCAGCGACAAGTGTACCAATGGAAGATATTATTCAAATTGTGTCCAGATTCGTGGTATCTCATAGTACTACTACATAGTACTCGCCTTGATGATGTGGCTTCCTTATCCTCTTGGAAAGCGTGTCTTTGTTCTCTCTTTCATGACTTCTTTCATTTAATATGAGTAACCTCCTGTATTTAATAAAGTTAATCTCATTCATTCAATAAAGTATAGTTTGTTGTAACTACTTGTGATGTGGCTTGATCTGATCCGCTGATTTCGCCGATCAATCTTGACCCTTCTCTCCTTTGAGGACTATAAAAGAGCTCTCATTGCTCTCATTTGTAACGGGTTGGAAATTCTGAAATTGTTGTAAGAGCTCTCTGAGATAATAAAGGACTCATTGATTTGGTGATTCTATTTATATTTCTGAGTGTTTGCATGGTTTCAATTTTCACACGAATATTAAGTTAAGTTGCAAGTTTTCTTTTAAGTATAAGTTAGTTAGTGAAAGGTTGTTTTATTGCCTTGTAGTGAAGTCTTTACAATTGAGCGTCAATTTGATCTTTATGCCTGTTGAATTTTCATGAGCATAATTGATTTAAATATCTTGCATACCTTTGAAGATAGCACCTCTCTTGTCTAGTTGTTTCATCTTGGCGAAACAAGATTTGGTTCGACTTCACTCTAAGCAGTAAACGTCCTTCCATTTAGGATTAGATTAGTATTTCTCAACCCTAATCTTTTGCCCTTTTTTTATCAATCATTTAGATTTAGGATCAGAACGTCCATTGTTAAATCATACGCGTCAGTTGCGGTACCTAGATTTTCTAGTGTTCACTTCCAGAGTCTTTGAAACAACAAGTTGAACAATTGTGTAAGTCCCTTTGTTGATTAACAGCAGAATCATACTTAAATCATTGAGCTGTTTCTTACTGAAATTGAAACATTATTAGAAGAAGGAACCTTGGAGTTATCTCGTTTGATCACTTGGTTTAGCATTCGAGAGGCTTTGCTCAAGAGAGAGTTAAATACCTAGTATTTTACTCTATTGTTGACTTGTCGAAAAACAACCATCAACAGATAGTTTGATGTGAAGGCACTCAAGAATGAGTATGGGTGTGACATGTACCTGTTGTGACATTTTCACACATCACCCCATTGCAAATGGGGACCCCTTTTTTCTGCTTTTTGTTTTAGTTTTGTTTTAGTGTTTTGGTTTTCTTTGAGTTTGTAGGTTTGGTAGTATTGATTTGTTTGAGTCTCGCCAAGTTCTTGCTCAAATCCATGAAGTGATTGAAGAAATTGCCTAAGGGATGGATATTCAACTGAGGAATCCATATGCCTTCATCTTGAAATTGACTAAGTCTGATGTCTTGAAATCCTGAAAACTAACTAAGTCCAAAATCTAGTGGATCCTCAAAAATCTAGAATCTGCTTGTTAAATCTCATGGATCCGAGACCTATCTCAAACATCCTGAAAGTATATTTCAAAATATTTAAAGTATAATATCTAAACATATATTTAAATATATTTTGAAATATACAGGATTTCAGGTACTGAAAAAATGGCTAAGTAAGAAAAAATCGCAAATTCTAGGCTCATGAGGAAAATGCGAAATTCCAAGCCATCACAAAATTTGCGAAATTCCAAGAGGGTAGCAAATTTGCGACATTGATTTAATTCCTCAAGAAGGAGAAAGGTGCGATCAAGATTTCTCCATGAACTCCTCAAATTTGCGAAATTCCATGAGGTAGCAAAAAGTGCGACAGGAACTTGTCCAAGGGGCACTCAAAGTGCGAAATCCATAAGGTCCCCAAATTTGCGCTAAGGATTTGTTCAAGAGGTCACCAAAATTGCGAAGTTCCAAGGCATGTCCAATTGTGCAATGAAGAGATTTATCCAAGACTCAACGATGGAACATGGAACTTATCCCTAACAATGCCAAAATTGTGAAATTCTATGCCTTAAGGAATGAGTAATAAAGAACCAATCCAAGAGATGTTAAAATATGCAAAATTCCATGGGTGAATGAAACATGCGACCTAGATTTTGTCCTTCATCTAGTGAAAACTGCAAAATCTATGAGGACTTTGAATGTGCGAAGAGATTTGTCTGGGAGGGAGTGAAACTTGCATTAAAGAATGAATCCTTAACCTCCTAAAACATGCAACTTACATTGTCCACAAGATACTCAAAATATACGGCGATGACTTTATCCTTGGCAAGATCAAAATTGCGAAATTCCAGAAGGAGCTTGAAAATGTGAAATCCTCAAGGACCTTGAAAATGCGAAATTCAAAGGGAGATGAATCTTGCGACTTGGATTTATCCTTAAAATCCTCAAAATATGCGAAATTCCACAACCTAATCGCCAATTCCACACACAAGGAAATTGCAACACTTTCAAAGAAAACATCAAAACTCATCAAAATTCTTATAAGAAAAAAGTTGCAAATTTCAAGGACTAGTGGAAATTGCACCACCTTGTAGACTTCATTAGAACTCAAAGCAAATAGAAATCCCTTGAATATCATTAAGAAAACGTTGAAAAGTTTGTGAAGAAATCATCATGAAGTGGGCGTAATTACAAGTAATATGGAGAATTTTTTGCCGAAGTCGCAATTTTTATCATCAAGTGGAAATTTCGGGAATTCCACCTCCAATTGGAAATTGCGCCTAAACCTAGTGCTCCATTTTGATTCAAACTTGAAATTCATAAAAAATTCATTGAAAACTATTTGAAATCACCAAGAATCTATGCCAAGGGAGTTTAAAAGTTTGAAAGGCAAAAAGATCAAGTCATGCCAAAATTGCATTTTCCATGCAAGCCTGGAAATTGAGCCAAAATTTTGCAAATTCCACAGGCAAGTGGAAATTCCGACATTCACTTTGCCTTCAATAAAATCCACTCATGTTTTTGAGATTTTGTGAAATTCAACGAATCTTTCAATTTCTTACATGTATTAATGAACTTGACCTGATGTTATCAAATACTATGACTTGTGAATTTTTATCTTACAGATATTGAATAATCTGGAAGCGAGCTATCCAGAGGATCAAGACATCATCAAGATCATCCACCTTGCATCCAAAGAAGGCGCCGTCACTAGAATGAAGAAAGTTCCATTGCACTTCATCAAGATATCATCAAGTTCACCGTCATCTTACTTCCAAAGGAGAACTTCATCGTCAGAGTGAGAGAAGAACTTCATCATCCATCTTGCAAGCTCTATCATCTAAGCATCTAGAAGATCATTTCCATGCTCGAGTTCAAGAGTCTTCCACTTCATGCACCAAAAGAAGATCAAGAGGAAACATCATGAGGTCTACTCCAAGAATTCACGCCCAAGTCATCTCCTCTACTTCAACATCCAGAGCAAGAATCCTACACAAGCATCACAAGAAAAGTTAGTCGAATGAGCAAGATTATCAAGAAAATCCACAAATTACATCCAGAAATGTAAGGAATGCAAAGACGAGTGAAGAACAAGGACAAATTCTCAAATTCCACATTTGAGAAGAAATAGTTTCAAAAGTGAAAATTCAAGTTCAAAGACTCATCCAAGAAAAGAAGATAAAGTTTGGGAAAATGCATCAAGAAATTGAAACTCCAGAAATTTGCTCAAGAAATGCTGAGTTGGCATCTATACATCATGGATCAATCAAAGTTCGCCACGTCACTTGTCCATATTCAATGTACCTGTTGTGATGTAATCACACATCGCCCCATTTCAAATGGGGACCCCCTCTTTTTTCTTGCTTTCTTTGTTTTGCTTTGAGCTTGTAGGTTTGGTTGTGTATCCAAGTCTCAACAGTTTCTTGCCAAGAGGTCTATATGCCTTCATCCTGATGCATGTCACTGAGACCCTGAAAATGACTAAGTTTGATATCCTAAAAATCCTGAAAAAATGACTAAGTCTGAAATCTGGTGGATCCTCAGAAATCTAGAATCTGCATGCTAAATCCTATGGATCCAGGACCTATCTCAAACATCCTGGAAGTATATTGATAAATATTTAAAGTATAAGAAACTCAATATCTGACTTATACTTAAATATATTTTTAATATACTTCCATTCAGGACATTTCCAATATGGCGACAGTTCTTGCATTCCAAGCACACCTTCTAAACCCACCCAGCCTGGGCGGAAATTTCACCTGAGCATGGATTCCACGTCATTCACACGAGTCTCTCCAGACAAAGACCTCAAACCCGCCCAGGAAAACCCTTACGAAAAGTTGCAAGTTAGGAGAAGTAGGGAGTTCCTTTAGAGGCAAAAAAAGAACAAGACTGAGAAAAATCCAAGACTCCCTCTCAAATCCGCCCTTCCTGGGCGGCCTTTTGGTGTGAGCTTGGATTAGGTAGTGATTACTCCACATAACTCCTCCTAGTCTGCCCATCCACTGGGTTAAGTTGCAAGAACAATCAATGAAGGAAGGTGGAAGTTGATTAATGGAAATGAGACAAGTTTCGAAATGTTATGAAGATCATTCCACACAACACCCTCTAGGCCGCCTAGCTTGGGCGGATTTCACTGTCATAAGGATTGTCTTTCATTCGCATTCCAAACTTGCCTGCTAACTTTGCACAAATACTCCAAGATACTAAGTCATGTCAAGAGAGAAGGAGTCATTTAGGTGAAGCCAAAAAATTGGCTAAGTCTCAAATTCCTTACCTCACCTTCAAACCCGCCCTTCCTAGGTGGCCTTGACCACCTTGCATGGATTCCATGTCCTCCACATCACACACTCCACACACACCCTCCAAACCCGCCCAACATAGGCACTCCAGAGACTTAGGCATGGATTTCACGCGAAAGGGTATGTTTTGAAATGTCATTTTTTTATCCCACATGCATAAGATGAATGTAATTTGTTATTGAAAATCCTTTATATCAAGTCTTAATTTGATTTGTTTCTTCTTGTAGGTGATGGAGGATCCAAGGAGCTGAATGGCGAGAGCTCATACATAAGAAGTTTTGAAGGTGGAGGAAAGTTGCTCAAGTTTGTCATCATCACCACATGGAGGAGAGCTCTTGCATCAAGTTCATCTTACTTTGAAGACTTCGTATGTCTGGATGAGGAAGACATCAATGCCACGCTTGAGAGGGAGTCATCTTCCAGTGATTCATTCCACGCGCCAAAAGGACAATCATCATGTAATCTACTCCAAGGACTCGTGCACAACATATCTTCTACTTCATGCATCTGTCCGAGGAATATCACTTTACCATGCATGTGGAGGAGTCATCATCCAGAGTTGTCTATTTCATGTGCATCCATCATATGCTAGTCTACTACAAGAAGTCACGCACAAGACATCTTCCACCTCAACACTCCAAGAGTCCAGAGGACTGCAAGAACAACATCACAAGATGAGAGATGAGCATGATCATCAAAGCGATCCATGAGTTACATCAAGACAACAAGAAGAAAATATTCTAAGTAAAGTGAACATGAGGTGAACCAGACTAGTTCGTTTGAAGATGCTGAGGTGGTACGTACACATCATCAGGCCAATCAAATTCTGCCATGTCATTTATTCAAGAGTGCCCACCATAAAGATGCTTATCACATTGGGAAACTTGCCTTCATTGCCTCTTTCATATTCTAAAAATAGCAAATTTTGTAACAAACTGCCTTGTTGTCTCGATCATGGCCGTTGATTGTCAAATCAATCCTGGCCCTTCATGTAATTTCTGGAGTCT
Organism: Cunninghamia lanceolata; assembly: GCA_027924645.1. NCBI lineage: Eukaryota > Viridiplantae > Streptophyta > Pinopsida > Cupressales > Cupressaceae > Cunninghamia > Cunninghamia lanceolata. The sequence goes on from BSBN01000007.1 coordinate 3,085,128, forward strand.
ATAAAAGGCTCATTCTTCTCATTTGTAAGGGAGAATATAGGGGAGATTAGAGATTAGGAAGAGAATCATTAGAGGAAGATAGAGTAGGAGTAGATACTATGGCAATAGGAGTAGAGTAGAAAGAACTCTTCGAAATCATTGAAGAGATATATGAGATTATTGTAAACAAAACACTTCTTAAGTCAATACAAGCTCATTGTTGTTCGCATGGTGATCTTGTACGATCAAGGAATGTTCGCATGGTTTCTTATTCTCCAAGATGGTTGAGATGTGGTTCCAAGTAGCTTAGATGATAAAGTAGATAGAGTTCATTGATGTAATGGATATATGCAATGATATTTGATAAATTCCCGTTGGTTCATACTTTCGATGGCCTGTCGACAGTAAGTCATCATGTAAAGTTAGCCTGAGCCACATCTTGCAAATAGTTCGATTGTTGATGCTCCTTCGAGTTGCGCCAACTGTGGGTACTTTGGAGTGTGTCAACAATATGAAAATCCTTGGTTTATCCTCTGGAGATTGCACCTGTTTCATGTAGTTGTTGCTTGTCATCATGTCATTAGAATGGCTTTCTTAACCCTTGCCTTTTTCATTTTCTTTTTGTAGTTGATTAGAAGAAGTTTCATTTCACAAGGAAAGAGTACATATTTGAATGGAGTGATGAATAAATTCTGCGTAAGTCCCTTTGTATAAACAACATTATCACATCATACCACCAAGGCTATCCGTTGCAAATCACGTACAAAGAACCTTGGAGCGTTCTTGTTTGATCACTTGGTTTAGCATTCGAGACGCTTTGTTCAAGAGAGGATAGAGCACTTGGTGTTTTATTCTAATGTTGTTGTCAAGAAAACATCATCAACAGTACCTACAACAAAGTCCAAGAGAAAGAGGACGCCCTTTCTAGAAGATTTCCAGATATTCCAACATGTCATGCTTATCATCTTGGGAAACGTGCCTTCATTGCCTTTGGGTTTTATGTACACGGGTTGTGTCAACTTTTTCTTTTTACTAAAAATAGTTGGTTGTTGTAACTAATTGTTGATGTGGCAAAATCTCGGCCATTGGTTGCTCAAATCAATCTTGGCCCTTAATTGTATTTTGAGGACTATAAAAAGGCTCATTCGCCTCATTTGTAAAGATATCATAAGAGTTGTTGTAGGCAAGTAGAGTAGGAGTAGAGTAGAGGAAGCTCTTCTAAGTTGTTGGAGAGAACTTGAAATTGTTGTAATCACTTCCAAGATTAATACATTTCTCATTGAATCTTGGTGACAATTGTGTTGTTTTGGAACGTTGCATGGTTTCTTATTTCTTGAAGATGATTGAGATGTGTTTCCAAGTAAAGTAGATTAGAAAGTTCATTGATATAGTGAATGCATTGTGAAGATATTTGATGAATTCTGAGGTTCATACTTTTGATGGTTTGTCGCTGGCAAGTCATTGTGCAAAGTTAGCCTGAACCTCAACTTATTGCAATAGTTCAATTGGTGATGCTTGTCTGAGTTGCACCAGCTGTGGGTACTCAAATGTGTGTCTACAATATGAAAATCCTTAGTCATCCTTGGGAGATTGCACTTGTTCACGTAGTTGTTGAATTCATCATGGCGAAGTGGAGCTTGTTATGAAGGAATTTGTCTATCTTGGCATCATTCATTGTCTCATTGTACTTAGAAGTAGAATAGATTCTCTCTAAACCCTTGACCCTTTTGCATTTTCTTATTGTGGAATTAGGAGGTTTCAATCCCTGAAAAGGAGTAATAAGTCGAGTGAATGAAGAAGTAAATCCAGCGTAAGTCCCTTTGTGTTCACAACAAATCACATTATATATCTATACTGAGTCTATATCCAACATATTGTCAAGACCTGACATCTAGAGCCTTGGAGTTGTCTCACTGGATCACATAGTTTAGCCTTTGGGAAACTTTGTTCAAGAGAGGATAGAGTACTTAGTATTTTATTCTGCGTGTTGCCTTGTGCATAAAAACACATCAAGAATACCATTTTTCGGATTAAAATAATTAATAATATTATTTAAGTTGGGCCTCGTAATTTCTAAATTTTAAGGGCAACTTAATAATATTATTATAATTAAAATAAAAGATGTTTTTAAACACTAGTATTAAATAAATATAAAAAACATTTTAAAATAAATAAATAAAGTAAATAAAAGTATTTTTAAATACTTTTGGAAATCTGGTTTTAAGGGCCCATTTTTTAGCACTATAAAAGGAGACCCCTATCTTCATTTGAGAACCATCATTCAAGTTATGCATCCAATTTTCAGATTCGAGCAGTTTGTTCAATCTAGGGCATCCAAGGATGAAAACCCTTGGGTTGTTCAGGGTTTGAGAGGAGAAAGACCCTCTTGGATTCCACATTTGGGATCAAGAATGAAAACCCTTGTTTCCCATTTCGAGTGATTCCATCCGGAGATCACAATTGTACAGATTTGTTGAGGATTTGAAGACTTTTTCAGCTTGCTACAATGTCGCTATAGTGATTTGTTGAAGATTTCATCCTTTGGAAGGTTATATGTTGCCTATTATAGTGCCGCTATAGTGTTGCCACATCATTTTGGGAGGTTTCTACAACAATTTCAAAAAATTTATGAGCAGTTTACATCATCATTCATTGGATATGATGAGTTTACACCATTTTGGCAAACCCTAGTTGCTGCTCCATCAATCTTTGGAGGGTTTGGATCAAATTTGACATTATTTGCAGGTTTTGAGTCCTAGCCACGAAGAATTTATTGCTGTACCAACATCATAAGTCTAGTTTTCAGTCATACAACTTGAGCACCACCTTTGGGAGAGCAAAATCTATCATTTCCAACCTTGTGACAGTTATATCAACGGCTGATTTGCATCATTCTGGCCCTTGTACATCATTGCCCAGTAGAGCACCATTATTTTGAGGATTAATATTGATCAAATATTGTTGTTCCAGCAGCCAAACATCATTATCAGTATTGTTTTCCAGCTGAACCACTTGTTTGACAGCGAATCCACACTTCATTTGCTGATTTCTGCCTTTCCGAGCTGCTGTACAGCAGATCATACACCTCCCAGCCACCACCATACCAAACCAACATTAGCCACCACTCTTTACTTGCTGGATACACATTTGCTGGCATCAGCATTCAATGTTGTAAACAATTTTCAGTGGTTGTACAATTCAATAAATTACATAGTTCCACGGAGTTGAGGGGACGGGGACGAGGGGCAGAGCAGGGGATGGCGAGGGGACGGCGGCGGGGGAGCAGTGCGTTGAAATACATATAGTACTTGAAAAATTAGTTATAAAAAGATGTATAACTGTAGAAGTCTATAAGATGTATAAATTAGTTATAAATTAGACATGTATACAAAATGTGGAAGCATAGACAAGGCACGTGAACTGTTTGACAGAATGCCTCAAAGAAATGTGGTCTCATGGACTGCAATGATTGCAGGATATGCACAAAATGGATTTGTTGAAAAGGCTTTAGAAATTTTAAAGCAAATGCAATTGGCTGGTGTAAAGCCAAATTCCACAACCTTTGCCAGCCCAACATCCTCCCTGCCTGTGTCAAAATGGGAGCTTTGGAATAGGGTATGGACATCCATCAAAACATAAAGGATAGAGGAATTTTGTCAGATGTTGTAGTTGCAACTGCCCTGTTAGACATGTATGCAAAATGTGGAAGCATAGACAAGGCACGTGAACTGTTTGACAAAATGCCTCAAAGAAATGCAGCGGCCAAACTGGGGGACGGCGGGGGATGGTGGGGACGTTTCCCTGAAGTCTCCCCGTCTCAGAAACGGGGAGACGGTTGTATTTCAGGGGGGGACGCATCCCCGTGGAACTATGATAAATTATATTGGGAGATTGCATTGGCTGTCCTATATCGGATTTGACTTCATCTAACATCCTAGGGTTTATCATAACATAAATCAGCAAGATTTGATATTGAATGTTGCAATTGTGGTTTGATATCAACAAATTAAGGGTTTTGAAATTGTGAATAGAATCTGGTACTTGCTGTTTGGTTACATTTCTTTTCAAAAATACACAAAATATCGCTTGTTTCCTAGGGTTGCTCCAGTGGGGGCATTACATGATGAGTGGCATTTGGTGAAGGAAATGGACTTGGTGTGCTTTCAAGAAAGGACACAAGTAAGAGACAATTGAGAAAATTGGTATTCTCAGATCATTCATGATGGCAATTCTATCATGAGATGCTTTTGGAGGGATTGGCATGCTGCATAGAAGGTTGTAAAAGTTCATCTCTAGGAATTCCCTAGTGGGGGCATTACATGATGAGTGGCATTTGGTGAAGGAAATGGACTTGGTGTGCTTTCAAGAAAGGACACAAGTAAGAGACAATTGAGAAAATTGGTATTCTCAGATCATTCATGATGGCAATTCTATCATGAGATGTTTTTGGAGGGATTGGCATGCTGCATAGAAGGTTGTAAAAGTGCATCTCTAGGAATACGACCACAATTGGGGTGAAGGGGCATTCAATGATAGGATGTTCTTAAAGACTTTAAGGTTGCAGGCTGATTCTCTTGAATTGAGTCGAGGACAGCAGGAATGTCATTGGACATTGGGTATCTTAAGTGTCGGACGTTCAAGAGGTTAACACAAGTGTACCCTTGGAGGTTAAGACAAAATGGCACTAGATTGTTGTTTTGTCTTGGGAGCTATACTCAATTAATTATATTGAGCTTACCTAAATACGACTGTCATTTGTGTTAGATTTTATCACTCTAACAACAAACAGATGAACTTAAATCCAAGATAGGTTGAGACAGATTCCATGTGGATTCTTAGCCAAGCAAAAACCGTTTTTAGCGCCATTTCCAGTTCACTTGGTGGTTGTAGCAGCTGGTTACCCATTCACTCCAGTGAGATGGAATGGTGAACATAAAGACACTTGAAGATGATTTTTGCATTTGCTGCAGGACTTAATCAGGCTTTTTGAACCTTGTATGCTTTGGCTTCTAGTTTTGCATAGTTGCAAACTGCCAATCTAATGACAATCCTTTAGTGTATCTGATTTAATCATTAAAGGGGGGTATTAGATATTATTCAATAAATTGTTATGTTGTTCTGTCATGTCCCCAAATTTAATCGATTATATCATAAATCGAATATAATATAATATATATATTTATTAAATATAAGTAAATATAATTATTAATATAAATATGAATATTAATGAATTAAATATTATTATAATATTAAATATAAATAAATATTATAAATTAATATATATAAATATTATAAATTAAATAATATGTATATATTATAAAGTAACAATGAGGGCCGATTCCCATTTTGGGTGGCGAACACTTACTAAGCAAAAAGCCTTAGAAAAAGGCCATACATACGATGAAGCAAGTCAAAGAGTTAATAATTGCGAACAACTATCCAAATATAAGTAGATACAATTTACATACGAGAAACAACATCAAATATGATATCAACACAACGGTTTCAATTATAAAGGCAGCGATCATATTTCAAGCACCCAACGATTGCTTATATGAATATGTTATCAATCAGAATAATTATTAAAGGGCACCAATTGAGAGACCAAGTCCATGTAGATCAAGAGGTAACCGATAATAAGTATCACCAAGAAGTCGCCAGCTTGTGGAGAATTATGTCTTAAATAAATTCAAGAAAATAGCGATTACCATGGTTAAGCCAGCACTGATTAATAATCAAGAGTGGCGACCATTGAATGGAAAGTCACTCCTAAGATATAAAAGGATCAGAGATTTCACTCAGGACGGGCATCTCATATCACCAGCAAATCACCATAGATAAGATCATCAATGATCTTACCTCAAGGATTGACATTTCATCTCCCTCTCCGCATCATCAATATACAATTAGAAGTATAATATTAATACAGCAAATAACAAAGGATGTGATCATACTAAACAGCAAACCAATAAAGGGAGATCTCCAACGATTCATCAACTAGTGATTAATAGTATTCAAGAAAAGGCACGGATATGATAGAAGATCGTATCTCATGTTGAGGCAGATACAAGTAGAGATCAACCAAAGCAATATGAAGGAGGGAGCCATATTGATAGCACCAAATGAGCTCAACAATCTCATTTTCATCATTAACGGATATTCACATCAGTACCATCAATCTATTGGCAGCAATAAGACGTCAACCTCTAAAGCAAGGCATGGGGCATCTCTCTCATCTAATCACCATGGAAGGATATCATCAGTCAGCAATATATCAATAATCATTCATATTCAGGGGCAGCAAGCAGATATTGAACAATATCTTCAGCAGTCAACCCTATAAGGTTAAGAAACTTTGAACTTCCTAAAAGGGGACATTACAAGTGGTATCAGAGCCAAGCTAGGAGCCCCAAGCACCTGAAGTGTGGCTTATGGGGGGTGTTGGAAATAATCCACACTTGAACCGATGATGGGCTGGTCAACAAAGGTCCAGTAGCTCAGTTGGTAAAGCACTCTAATATGCAAATGGAAGGCCCTAGGTTCAACTCCTAGCTGGTCCATGGAAAATTCAACATGGTATCAGAGCTAACATCCTGCCATCCTGTGAGAAAATTTAATGCAAGCTTACTCAAGGAGGTATCCCTCACGAAACAACAACAACAATATGGAAATGAGCAATGAATTGAAGGCTTTTATGGAAGTGACCACAAAGGTTATGACGGAACAAACCAAAGCTACCCAAGCACTTCAACAAACATTACAAAGCATGGGAAATGGAAGAATATATATTCAATAAAGAGAAAGTGGATCTGCAAGAAAGAGATATAGAAAAAAAGGATCATATAGAAATATAAATCAGTCACCCTCACATTTACATAGCAAAAGATTGGAATCATCAATGGATCAAGTCATATAAACGATTGTGACCAGCAGGAGGATATATTGCCATCCCCGAACCGAACTATATTTATTGATCAAGAGACATGATAGGTAGGAAGTGTGCCCTCCATCATGCTCTCATCAAATTATGTTAAAGGGATGATAGGTAGGAAGAATGCCCTCCATCATACCCTCATTAAGATATGATAGGTAGGAAGAATGCCCTCCATCATGCTCTTATCTAATTATGTTAAAGGGATAATAGGTAGGAAGAATGCCCTCCATCATGCTCTTATCTAATTATTTTAACGGGATGGTAGGTAGGAAGAATGCCCTCCATCATACCCTCATTAAGACATGATAGGTAGGAAGAATGTCCCTCCATCATGCTCTTATCTAATTATGTTAACGGGATGATAGGTAGGAAGAATGCCCTCCATCATGCTTTTATCTAATTATGTTAACGGGATGATAGGTAGGAAGAATGCCCTCCATCATGCTCAAGTATCTAATTATGTTAAAGGGATGATAGGTAGGAAGAATGCCCTCCATCATACCCCCACTAAGACATGATAGGTAGGAAGAATGTCCTCCATCATGCTCTTATCTAATTATGTTAAAGGGATGATAGGTAGGAAGAATGCCCTCCATCATACCCTCATCAAGACATGATAGGTGGGAAGAATGCCCTCCATCATGCTCTTGTCAAGGTGTGATAGGTAGGAAGTGTGCCCTCCATCACACTCTTGAACCTTGAAGGTGGACATAAGAGGTGATAGGTAGGAAGTGTGCCCTCCATCACGCTCTAACTTGCAAGTATTTCTATGGATTCTATCAAAGGATCGACTTGAGGTGAAGAAATCAGTATATCCTACAAGGGAACATTAGGGAAGTATAGAACACAAAGTTAATTTCATTAATCACAAAGACCCATGAACTAAATTCAACTCTTCTAAGAGTTTCTTTTGAATTCTTCTCTTGATTTAAGTAACATAAAACTGATACTAAGTTATGTTATGGGCCCATAACCCCCAAGTTCCCAGGATCATTCTTCATCTATAACACTTATATTTCATCAAGCACATCGCTATTGAAATAAAAGCTTACCAAATCTTTGATCATAAAATTTCTCTCCATGACATCATATAATCAATTACTCCTCAAGAATACGACTCTTCTCAATTTTGAGGTCAATAACATATGACAAGTATAAGACTGAATCTCATAATCAAAGATCAAGATATCTTCATCATTCATTGGAATTTTGGAATCTCAATACTCTCAAAAATTTCTTCAGCTTTGAAATTATTTTTATTATCTAAAAACCACATCTTCATCTATAATACTTGCATCACATCATTGTTATTCAAACATCGAACAAAACGCTTTTGCCTTTCATTAGTCACAAAGTCCCTTTCATGGAATCACAAATACTTCACTAAAGCAATATTCATTCTGGATCAAAACCACAATTTCGTCTCAACACATCGGAAGGTAGACGTTAAAGGTGCAAGGTAATAATTGCTTGAGGACAAGCAATCTTAAGAGGGGAGGCCTGTCATGTCCCCAAATTTAATCGATTATATCATAAATCAAATATAATATAATATATATATTTATTAAATATAAGTAAATATAATTATTAATATAAATATGAATATGAATGAATTAAATATTATTATAATATTAAATATAAATAAATATTATAAATTAATATATATAAATATTATAAATTAAATAATATGTATATATTATAATATTATAAAGTAACAATGAGGGCCGATTCCTGTTTTGGGTGGCAGACACTTACTAAGCAAAAAGCCTTAGAAAAAGGCCATACATACGATGAAGCAAGTCAAAGAGTTAATAATTGCGAACAACTATCCAAATATAAGTAGATACAATTTACATACGGGAAACAACATCAAATATGATATCAACACAACGGTTTCAATTATAAAGGCAGCGATCATATTTCAAGCACCCAACAATTGCTTATATGAATATGTTATCAATCATAATAATTATTAAAGGGCACCAATTGAGAGACCAAGTCCACATAGATCAAGAGGTAACCGATAATAAGTATCACCAAGAAGTCGCCAGCTTGTGGAGAATTATGTCTTAAATAAATTCAAGAAAACAGCGATTACCATGGTTAAGCCAGCACTGATTAATAATCAAGAGTGGCGACCATTGAATGGAAAGTCACTCATAAGATATAAAAGGATCGGAGATTTCACTTAGGATGGGCATCTCATATCACCAGCGAATCACCATATATAAGATCATCAACGATCTTACCTCAAGGATTGACATTTCATCTTCCTCTCTGCATCATCAATATACAATTAGAAGTATAATATTAATACAGCAAATAACAAAGGATGTGATCATACTAAACAGTAAACCAATAAAGGGAGATCTCCAACGATTCATCAACTAGTGATTAATAGTATTCAAGAAAAGGCACGGGTATGATAGAAGATCGTATCTCATGTTGAGGCAGATACAAGTAGAGATCAACCAAAGCCATATGAAGGAGGGAACCATATTGATAGCACCAAATGAACTCAACAATCTCATTTTCATCATTAATGGATATTCACATCAGTACCATCGATCCATTGGCAGCAATAAGACATCAACCTCTAAAGCAAGGCATGGGGCATCTCTCATCTAATCACCATGGAAGGATATCATCAGTCAGCAATATATCAATAATCATTCATATTCAGGGGCAGCAAGCAGATATTAAACAATAACTTCAGCAGTCAACCCTATAAGGTTAAGAAACTTTGAACTTCCTAAAAGGGGACTTTACATGTTCTTAGGAGGTTGTGCCCATATTGCAACGAATAGGTTATTTTAGGTCATTGAACCTTTTGTTTCAGCTATTTGCCTGGTTAGAAATATAGGCATTGTTGTAATACTAGAGATAACCCATGAATTAATTCTTATACGCATTCCTAAGGACTTATTAGTGTGACTTGCAAGCCTCAATGATCTTTATGTATTAAGGAAAGAGTAGAACCAGCAACAAGATAATGATATCACTGCAAAATGAGATTGGTAGGGAAAGCATCTGAAGTTGATGCCGTAGATGCTTCACCCTACAACTTGAAGTCAGTCATATATCAAATAATTGTGGCTTTAACAAAGTTTGCTTGAAGAATATGCAGTTGTACGATATTAATCTATTCATAGGAAACACATAATTAATTTGGTAATAGAATACTGTCTAGATATCATTACTGCTTCACACATTTAGACTTTCATTTTCTTGAATGTGTCAAAATCTTGTATTTTCACCAAATCGAAGGTTCATTATGTAAATCTTAAAAGTCTTTTCTTTGCAGTAAATAAAGGATTGCATTACAAAATGTTTGTTATTTCTCAAATTTCAAGTGTTTCTTATTTGTATCATATTTAATATAGTATTTGATTGCTACCCCAGGAAGTACTGTTTTTACTTTTCAATGCAGAGGTTATGTTCTGTTGCAACATCTTGAATAGTTTATAGCACTTAGCCATTAATCTAAGGAAGAATTTGTGCTTCTTATGCAGAAACAAATGTTGAATGGAGGCTTTCAAGGTAGATCCAATAAAGCCAGTGACACATGTTACTCATTCTGGTAGTTAACATGCTACAGATCTTTTTGATTTTGAAAAAGTATGTTGCCAATTGCCATAAAACTAGTAATTACATGATGCAGGGTGGGTGGTTCATTGAGACTCTTAGGGGCCCATGAATTTTATGACTGGGAGGCTTTGCGTTGCTTTCTTCTTACATGCCAGTCAAAGGTTTGATTCTCTATTTTTACAGAAATGTTAGATTGGACCCCTAGTCCTTTGTCTGTCAGCTCTCTTTATTTTTATAGAAGTGAATGTATGCCTAAGCCGTTATTCTCTGCTTCCTAAGAAAGCTTGAAGAGACTTAACACACATGAGATCATTATTTAATAATTTGTTATCCTAATGCATTTTTTCACTATTTGCAGTATGGTGGCTTCAGTAAATGGCCCAGGATGTTTCCAGATCTCTATCATGCGTACTATGGACTTTGTGGGTTTAGTTTACTGGAAGAACCTGGACTGGCTCCCCTTTGCTGTGAATTGGGTATTACACAGAAGGCTGCCTTGCATCCTCAGATTACGGAAGGCCTCTGCTAATGAATTTAGAATCCTGGTGATATGCACAATTTGAATTTATGTAACCTTATTTCTGACTTGAACAGCTTTCCTGTGTTGTCGTCTTGGTTTTGAGGCTTGAGCTGAAACTTTTCCTCTCTATAGTAGATAAGAATGAGTGATGAATTCCTTTCAGATATTGGCAATGGCTCATCCATAAATCCTGAAGACGATGTATACTTTTACATGGTCTTGTTGTTTCAATATGAAACATTGCTTTGCAATAATAACTGGAATTTGATTTCGTTGAATACAAGTAAAGCAGAACTAAGATATTTGATAAACTCGAGGATGACAAATTTATCCTTTATATATTAATACTAGGGAGTATTTAATTGGTTGTACCTCAAGTATGACTGAAACTTGTGTGAAGCCTTTATGGGAACTATTTAGCTAGTGTTGACAATTTGAAAATGAGCTTTTGATTTGTGACCGGAAACTGGTGGTTCACAGCCATGCATGGTTGTGTAAAATGTCTTGTCAGTTTGCAATTACTGGTTTACCACTCTTTTTATTAGTTGAGGTTTTAATGAAATGTCTTGGAGAGCAAGCTTGGGAATTAAGCGATTTGGAACAGTAAGTTTCCTTGAATGATTTAGTGCATAATTTCTTTTTACTACCCGACATTTTTCTTTTGAAACTGCTTCAAACTGATTTAAGTATCTGGTTTGCATATCTAATCACATGTTGGTTTTGCATGTTAAAATTCATTGCACCTAAAAACAATTGCACTCAAGCCTGAAAAAGTAAATTGTAGATCATGAAGATATTGGTGGTTAAGTTCTCAATTCATGTTGAGAATTGATTACAAGCATTTGTGCTGTGTTAATATTTTGTAACAAGTTGCAAAGAATTTCTTATATAATGTAATCAGTTTGCATTTTTTAATGAAGATATGGGGCATCCATTGGGCCTCATTTCCTTAAAGTAAAAAAATGTCAAATAGATACAAAATCTTTGCCAGTGTTTAATGCTGCTGCTGAAAAGACTACAGCTGGAATAACATATCTATCCCATGACAAACTATCATCAATGCAGCAAATGAATCCAAATGAGACTTGCAAAATGAATCCGTGTTTGGGTGACCTACAAGAATCTTCCCCATCATTAAAATGACATACAATGAGATAATGGAAAATAGCATCTTTTTATCCCAAAAAGACGAATAGGTTTAATAGGAGACAAAAACTGCGTGTGTGTGGGAGAATGCTCTTCTTCCAATGCTACACATTAATCTGATTGCATTTCCTTTTGAGCGATAGGGCTCATTTAATTCACCACATGAAACATGGATGCATCAATAATCCAATAATGATTGGCTCCTGCTATAGAATCAACTTGGCAGAAGGTTTAGCTAGCCCCCAATTGTGACGCTTAATAGCGTTCAGTCCAAGTTCTAGTACTGCTAATTTTATCCTTTAACATGTTAAAGCATATTGGTTCTGTTGGGAGTGGTTGAAATGAGTTTTTGGGATACGAAACCCATAAAATACCACATCCAGTTTTCCTTAAGATGAGGAGGATAAAATGACACATTTGACTAACACCTAATGGGCCTCTCTCTGCTGCTACTTCGGACTGATATTTTTCCTTGTGGTAATAACTTGGTGCTCAAAATTGCATCTTGCAACTGTAGAAGATAAACTCTGATTAGTAACCTCAGGGAAACAAGTGGAGCTACAAAATCAAGCAGGCTTTATGTTTAAATTGCAGCTGGTTTAAGCCAACTAACAAGAGCAGGAAACTCTTTTGGCTCTCTTTAGGCCAAGGAGGGTGTTACTGGAGATCTTTATAGAATAAATAGAACTATATTGGCCACATGGCTTAGTCATTCTCTGTGCACAATGATACTCCAAAAGGTTGTCACTAAATATCCTTTATACTTAGCTTATAGGACTTTTAGAGCACATATCTTTCAACAAAGCAAATTAACAATAGATTACAATGCAACATAGATATAAAACCACATTTATCCCAAAATGTAAAACCCTTAATAGTTTCTTACTTCATGTGTAACTTGTGTTAGTGTTTTAATTTGCCTTTTACAAAACAACACAAAATGGAACAATGTGAGGTAAAACCTTCCATCAAATTGGAAGGGAAAGTTTCTTGAAATCTAAACTAAACCTCAACCTAAGCTAAACTGGCCCTAGACCAAAAACTATAGAATGGATACACAATTATAATTCACAATATTCTTTGGAGGGGGATTTTGCATAAACAAAAATGATGTGAATCTTTTTGCTTTGGATACATGCACCAAATGGTTAATAGTTGTACCTTGCAAATGAGATTTTCAGATATTGAAGGATGAAACAACTAATCTAAACCATAGTTTAAAAACCCTACGAGTACTCGCATGATTCGTGAGTACTCACAAGCCTAAATGGCAAACAAGTACTCGTGGAAAAAACTCGAGCTGCATTTGGATTTTCACAGGTCTACATTTTATTTCTACAATTCGAAGATATTTTTAAATCCTCGTTTAAGCATAGTTTCATGTTTGATTCCAAGATTGAGCAGTTCCACCATATAGCATATGGAAAAAAACTCTTCCGCTTTAAATGTTGAAGTACACCAATTGTATCTATTGGGCTCTGTTGTGACCAAATCACACATCGCCCCATTGCAAATGGGGACCCCCCCCCTTTTTTTTTGAATTCTAGTGCTTTGCTGAGTCTTGTATGATGTCTTAAAGCTATTTCATGATGAAGTTAGTGGTGTTTGAGTCTTAGAGCCCCTCGATGACCTGATCCTGATGTTTGAGATCCTGAAAAAGACTAAGTCTGGTATCTTGATCCTGAAGATCTTGAAAATTGGCTAAGTCTGAAATCTGGTGGATACTCAAAAATCTAGAATCTGCATGTTAAATCTGGTGGATCTGAGACCTATCTCAAACATCCTGAAAGGTATATTGAAAAATATTTAAAGTATAAGTTTTTTTTCTTATACTTAAATATATTTTTCAATATACCTTACCTTGGCAACCTGCATTTTTGGGCGCGAATTTCCTCTAGTACTTGGGCGCATTTTTTTATCATCTGGACAAACTCACATCAGCGCTTAGAGGAAGATCAACTTCCAAACGCTCCAAGATAGGGCGCCTTGATTGAAATTGGCATAAGAGACCTTAAACATCAAAATTTTGGACAAATGAATGATTCCAGAGTTTAGGCGCCCATTGCATGTTCAGAGGATCAGAAGAATTGCACCCAAGGTTGAAGGAATGAGTCTTGGCGCCATTTCTTGTTACTCCTGCCAGTTTTAGGCGCCTTGATGTGAAGTAAGATTTGAACTAATGATAGATTGCGCCTTAGGTTGAAGTGGTATGGTTATGGCGCCTTGAAGCCTAAGTGAATCATTTTGGGTGCCTTGGTAAAGCAACTTGAGATACTAGGCGCTCTTCTTTAGTGAGTGAATCATTCTAGGCGCCTTGATGTGAGATGAAGGCTATACACCCAAGTGAGCGCCTAGAAAAGAATACACTCCACATTAGTCATATGTGAGCGCCTTAGCATGAGGAGGTCTAAATGTTGTCTTGATCCAAAATTGAAAGAGAATCAACTATCTTCCTTTAAGTGCCTTTTCCAACTAGCACACTCCAAATCAATCATGAATGAGCGCCTAGATTAAGATTGAATCCAAGGACATTCAAGTTTGAACGCTTAGTGAATGAAGTGTTGGAAATTTTGAGAAGTGGTGCCTTCATGCATTGAACTATCTCCACTTTGGCACCTTAGCATAGAGATGTTCAAACTAACCCAAAGTTGCGCCTTAATATGAAAGAGCATGATATGTTTAAGCTAACTCCTATCATGATGTTTGAGATCCTAAAAATGACTAAGTCTGGTAGCCTGAAATCCTGAAATACTGAAAAATTGACTAAGTTTGAAATCTGGTGGATCCTCCAAATTCTATAATCTGCATCTCAAATCCGGTGGATCTGAGACCTATCTCAAACATCCTGAAAGGTATATTGAAAAATATTTAAAGTATAAGAAATTCACTTATACTTAAATATATTTTTCAATATACCTTACCTTGGGTACTGTCAGTTGCGCAAAATTGCTCCAAGGTCACCTCAAAATTCCGCCTAAGTTTAGGCGCCCATTGCATGTTCAGAGGATCATAAAAGTTGCGCCTTCAGTTGAGGTCCATGAGTTTAGGCGCCAATGCCTTGTTATTGTCTTTAGGCGCCCTTCAACACTCAAAATGATAGAAAACAATCCAAGTTAGCGCCTAGATCAAAAAGGTAGTTTGAGCGCCTTGATGGAGGTTGTCCATCCAGATGAGCGCCTTGTTGTGAGGAGACGTTTGAAATCCTAAGCTTAAGCGCCTTGATATGAATTGATGGCATTTTGCGCCTTGGTTGGTTGAAGCTAGTAGAGGTTAGGCGCAAATGGTCTATTTTGGCGCCTAGAGGTGAAAGTCAGAAGATCACACATTGAGCGCCTAGAGTCAGATGGCTTGGAGGAGTCAATTGGCGCCTAAGCATTAGAAATTATCAAAAACAAGCGCCTAAAGATCATAAGGAGTAAACATAGAGTAAAGTTGATCAAGTTTGGGTAATTGGAAGTGAGATAGGTGTTAAGTATGTTTTGGTGCCTTTTGTCTCCAAAACCACCTTAAAGTGATGCCTAGGGATCATGAGGAGAATCAATATGTGCCTTGAGTAAGTGTGAATCACCTCAAAGGATGATTGAGCGCCTAGTGGGATCTCTCGGGTGGTGGAAAAGTGAATGAAGTAAGAAACATCAAAGCTCTTCAATGACATCGCCTTAATTAAGAAGTCTACCTAGCCTTAAATACAATGCAAAGGATTCCCATTTGAGCGCCTTGAAAAATTGCATCAAAACCTCTTATTTTGGCGCCTAAAGGGTTAGGAGTCATCCCATAACTTTCATAAAATTGCAAGTATAAACTTTCAAGAGGTTAGGCGCCTATTTCAAATTGTGCAACCTTGAATTGGCGCCCTAAAAAAAAATCACATCAATTGACCTATGAGAATTGGCACCTAGAAGAGAATTTGCGCCTTAGCATAAAATAAGCTCTAGAAGATGTGGAATGTAGTGCCTTGATGTGAGGATGGAGTTTAAGGTAATGAGAGACCCCAAATTAGCGCCTTAGGTTGAAGAATCCTAAGTTTAGGCACCCATGAAAGGAATCAAGTTGAGGAGTATGAATCCTTTAACAAGGAGTAGCTTGAATTACAAATTAGCGCCTTAGGTTGAAGATGAAGAGTTTAGGCGCCTTGAGGTAGGGTATCATCTTTCGTTGCCTACAGGTTGAGCGCTCAAGTGGAAGATTTCATCTATGCAACCCTCATATTGCGCCTTGGATAATTGAACTCAAATGTGCGCCCAATCTGGAGGAGATATTCATCTAGGCGCCAATTTGCTATCTATACAACCTCCATGAGTGTCTTGGGAAAACATGAGAAACCTCTTCATTTTGGCGCCAAAGCATGGAAATAGAGTCCAAAACAAGGAAATGGCACCCTAATCCTAGAATGAATGAAAGATATCAATTTGAACCAAGGGATTATCAAGGAGTCTAGGCGCCCTTTATGAAATTTCTTACCAACTATGAGCGCCTAGAAGGCAAGATGAGTGAAAGTGAAGTATTGGAAATTTTGACTTACATTGGCACCTTGGAAGAAACTACATGAAATGACTTCATTGAATGGGCACTCATAGAGAAAGGGTTACTTTAAAGAGCATTTGATCATTCAAAGCCCAAAAAATGACAAGTATGAAGCCACTTAAGACTAGGCACCCATCATACCTCTGCCACCTCAATTGGCGCCTAAGGGAGAAAATTGTATTGAAAATACCTTTTGAATGAACCTCATAAGAGGGATTAACTTCTTTAGACCCTTGCAATTGTTAGAAATCATTTTAAGTGATAAATGTGGGACTAAATGATGTTAGGCGCCCTTTGTTCCTATTTTTATCTATATTTGCGCCTAAGCTTGAAAAGGATTTATTTCATGTGTAAAGTTACTCCTTTTTGTTATAATGTGATTAATACTACTTCTTTTGTCTTGCAGGAAGGGAGCTAAGAAGTCTTAGGCGCCTGGAGTCACCTTCCGTCAAGGAGTGAAGCTACAGAAGGTCGTCCTGTTAGAACTCTACTCTTCAAAGTCATCATCAAGTTGCAGAGGGAACACCACTCTAAAGGATCACTTCGAGTATTCTACATCAATGGGATCATGTTCAAAGGCATCATGTTCTTACAATCTTCAAGTCTTCCCAAGAGGTCAGTCCAAGGAAGGTGTTATCATCTACACTCAAATAAGGTCACTTCAAAGGCCATCAATAAAGGATCACTTCATCAAGTCTTCTACATCAAGCAAAGGCATTCATCCATTTTATTTCAAGTTCCATTCAACCTTCAAGTCCAAGAGAGATCTCTACTTCATGTCATCATCATCTACTCTTATATGAAGGAAGCATCATCATCTACTCTATTACTCACTCTACATCAAGAGCATCATCAAAGAAGATTCACATCAACCTGCCTACAAGAAGAAGAAAGAATCATGAAGTTAATCAAGTGAAGCAACAAGTATCATACATCCAGTCTACAAGAAGAATGAACAAGGCAAGATCAACAAGATGTATTCCTAAATATACAAGTTCAAGCAATCACATTGAATACATCACATAAAGATGATACAATTTTCAAAGTATGCTGAGTTGGCATCTATGTGGTGAGTACACATCATTCAATTTTGATTAGCCGCATTATTAAATGCATTCAATGTATCATTTAATAAAAGAAGTCAAAGAGATTCCTATGTGGAAGATATTTTAAATGTTTTTGCCTTATCTTATCACATTGGAAATCGTGCCTTCATTGCCTCTCTCTTTTGTGCTAAAAATAGCAAATTGTTGTAACTACCTCTGAGGTGGCATGATCTAGACCTTTGGCTATCAAAATGATCTTAGCCGTTCATTTGTATCCTAGAGCACTATATAAAGGCCTTGTTGCCTCATTTGTAATTTAGTAGATCATCAGTAGTAGTAGAGAGTAGATTTTAGGAGTAGAATAGAAGAGACTCTCAAAATTCTCTAAGAGGACTTGAAATTGTTGTAAATATTTCTCAAGGTTAATGCAAAAGACATTGGAAGTTTATTTGGTGTTCAAGTGTTATCTTATGAAATAACTTGGTTTCTTGTACTTCAATGGAATGGAGATGATGTTTCAAGTAGATTAGAAGTAGATTAGAAGTTCATTGTTGTAATGTTTGTTGTATTGGATATTTGATCCACTCCTAGCTCATGCTTTTAACATTCATCGCTGATGAAGTGTTGTGTAAAGCTAGTCTGAGCTTATTTGCTTAAGTTCGATTGTGGATGCTTGTTTGAGCTGCGCCATTTGATGGGTGCTTGTATAAGTCTTCATGATTTGAAAACCATTCGCATAACCGTAGGAGATTGCACCAGCTTCATGTAGTTGTAGGCACCCTTGGCGAAGTGAAGTTAGGTTAATCAGGGAGTTTGTCTATTCAATCGTCATCATTGCTTCATTGACCTTAGATTAGATTCTTTAAACCTTTATCTTTTTCTATTTCTTTATCATTGAAACCTTGTATATACATCATCCACACTGAAAGGAGGAATAAGCTGAATGAAAGGAGAAGAATCTACGTAAGTCCCTTTGTGTTTAACAACAAAATCATACTTAGTCACTGAGCTATCTCTTACAAAATCATAAGAAAAGAACCTTGGAGTCATCTTGTTTGATCACTTCGTTCAGCATTCGAGAGGCTTTGCTCAAGAGGGAGTCAGATACTTTGTATTTCACTCTAATTGTTGACTTGTCCAAAAACAATCATCAACAGGCTTCCTTGAGCAATTGGGCTAAGGTAATGCGGTTAGGAGTAATGGAGATGATATACATCAATACAATATTTCTATGCTATTTCTAAAAGCATAGTACAATTTGTGCAAAGATATGTATGAAGATACTTTATAACTACATCTTGTTAATAGTATAATTAAATTATGTTTTATGTCATTTCCTTTTTTCTTTACTTTGTGGTGTAGTCACGTATGAGGGTTCACAGAATGAACTGTCCAGACTGTGCAGCAAGAGTAAACACAACGGAAACAACTCAAGTATATGAAACAAATGCAGATTCAGTCATTCGGTATATCATAGAATTCAAATATAGATCGGCTGGCAACATGCGAGTTTACAATTAGGGTTCACAGGCTTGGTTACAGAATATCAGAAACTCCTTCACAAATAATCCAAACTACCAACTATCTTTATTATGATCAACTATTTTCCTAGGCATCTATTACATCAATATATATCCTCTCCGGAACAATAGATTTCTCCGCGTTGGCCAAGGAAGATCACAAACTCCAATGAAGAGCTGTAATGTTTGTACACGGATAGCTCGGACCTAAATGAATAGTATTCCTCCGCAAATGAATGGAATGGTGTGCGGATCTCGGGAAAGGTCGGCCATGAACGAAAGATCAATGAATGATGTGTCATTAGGCTTCACAAGTCGGGAAATGCTACGCAAGTCTTCACCTTTAGCTGATTGTCTGAGACTGTCAGGATGTTCTGTTATGAGAAAACAGTCTATCTTCTAGTAGCGATATCTTTTCGGTACCTTAACCAAATGCTCTGAGATTCGGATATGTTGTGCATGAATGTCTCTAGATGCTAAGTCCGGCTCTGTAAGCACAAAATTCATGCACTACCTCCACGAGAACCCCTATGATGATTCAAATCCTTGTCATGTACATGTAAGCGTGAAAATAAATCCTTTGGGCAGCAGGCCTCTTGATGACGTGTCCTCTCTTTTTGTTTTGTGTCTTTTCTGCTTTGTCGATTCTCCTTCTTCCCCATGTGTGACGCTTTTCAACACTTTTTGACTTGCATTTTCTGGCTTTCGACCTTGATCCTAAGCCTTGTGAGTGTCTTGTAGGTGAGTTTCCACTTCTCCCCTTTGTATTTCATCTAGTGCACCTCATAGAAGCCTTCTCGAGCTCCCCCAATCCATCTCCCGCTATCTGTTTTTGATTTCGACCAACTCATCAAAATCTCCCACTATTATTTCCAGATCCCCACTGGGGATCCTAAAGATGCAAGTGGAGATTTGGATTCTTCCACATGACTGACCTGTTTCTTGATGCAGAAATCCCCCTTTTCCTCCCCTATACCTTCTGTCGGCCTGAAATTTTGTATTCTACACTTTTGATCCCGGATCTCCCCGGGCGACCCATGATCTCCCTGGGTGACCCTGACTGACAAAGGTGGTGACCCTGCCATCTTTTGACCCGCGGGGAAACTCGAGTTTCTCTTGTTTTTGCTCTGTTTTCGCCTATTTTTCTTTCTGTTTGCATGATTTTTGATCCTTGATATAGAGTTAACTATTTCATGCACCCACACATGCATAATTAGCTCTATTTGATTTGTAATTAACTCTCTAATTAATCTCATGCATTCTTTCACCTCCATTTCTTCTTCAGTGATAAGCTATCATTGCTTCATCACTCCCTAATCAACTAAGTTCACTAGGTAATCAATCTTGTTAACTCCCCAATCTATTCTTGTTAACTCATCAATCAAATGAGTTAACTCTTCAATCCAATCCCTTCTTCAAACCTATAAAGGCAAATTCATTGTGCACCAGCTCTTGCCAAGTTTGCTCTCCAACCCAGCATTCATATGCTCATACAAGACGTAAGTGCCTTTTACTTTCTTTGTTTCAATCAAGCAACGCTACGCTGCTCAATTCTTATCCATTGTGCTCAATTCAAAGCTCACATCGAGTTCATACAAGCTTCACAAAAGCTTCTCTTTGCTCCTTCGGGTCATTTTGTTGTTAAGAGGAACAACAGTTGTCACAAAAGGATTCGAGGTTGCCTACACAAGGATACTAAGGGTAGTGAAGTCAACAAATCTTCATCTCTTTTAGGTTCTTTCATTGCTTTCATAGTAATTAGATAACCACTTTGCTCTCAGGAATAGTAACATTTTGCCTTTTCCTTGATAGGATTAGATATTACATGCTAGATTAATCGTTTTTACATTCATAGATCTACTTTGTTAGAAAAAAACATATTTCCTTTCCATTAAATTAGATTGCATTGAAAACACCAAAAACCCACAAAAACATAGATTAAACTTTGCATCTGAAAAGACATAGAATTGCATACATATTTCTTTCATAGATTAGAAGCATTTTCATTTCCAAAATACTCTAAAAAATACCAAAAATATGCTTTGCATGTTATCATTTAGTTTGCATTCATATAGATCTATTAAAATAGACAACATTGCAAACCCTCAATTCCATCACAATGTAATCACAGTTGAACGAAAGTCAAACCCTAGGTCAAAACCCTAGATCTGGTTAGCAATTATACGATTCCCTCTATCCTGATTCATGAATGTGTTTAGGAGTAAGAGGAGAGTGGGTAAGGGCTATCCGTGACGAGATCAAGGAGTTACATCCGCAACCTCAGCAATAGACACACATTCCACTACAAGAAGATCCATTTGTTCTCTTATTGATTGAAGAAATTAGGCAATTACGATTATACAAAGCATTTCTCAGAGACAGAAACAGTAGAAGCCATCAAGGAAAACAACCGATTGCCCACACAAAGGTGGAATTCAAGGAATCCAAATAGACGAAGAGAGACTAGTGACCCTTCGGGTCATAGGGTTATTTCAACTACCACATCAATTGAGAGAAACATTCAACAAAACGCACAACAACAAAGGCCATAGAACTTGCCGACCCTCCTTCGCGAAGTCCATCTCTCCAATGAGCCAGACCCCCGTCGTGGCTCGCCTCCTCTCAACTGGTTACTTCCACATGAGTGAGAGTGACGTGGTGGATCGCCCCGTGGCAAGGAGGGAAAGGGTTCGTGTGCGTGCCGAAATCTAAACTGACAGCCCCAGGCAACTAGAGTCACAATTTTGAGCGTACAGGCTCCGCAAGGTTTGAAATCCAACTGCGGTAGAATGGGGACCAAAGTACAAAAACTGCTACTGACTAAACTGCCTAAACTGAACTGGAAGATGAAAAGAAACAAACTGAAAGGCAAGTGTTTTTGGTTGATGCAAGATTTCTCTTGAACTAGGGATGCTCCTGCATCAGACATCCAGGGTTATTGAAAAAAAAAGTGAGTCCCTCACTTTGCAGAGGCTAGAGGAAAACCAAGACGGTCTACCTCAACCTTAGAAATCCATGATGAATCTTCTTCCGGTCTGCCTTTCCATTTTACAAGATATTCTTTGTATTGTCTTCCTTTGGTGCTGCGTCCAACTCTTCTATCCAAAATGTCTTCAATTTGCTCTGGTGCTTGTGGTAACTGCTTCTTCAAGTCTTCTTCAATATTGTCACTGAACTCGGCTTCATGATACTGATATAGGTCTACAATGTTGAAAATAGGTGATATAGCCAATGTCTCCAGTAGTTCCACTTCATATGCATTTCCTGAATCAAACTTTCTAAGTATCCTACAAGGTCTAAACTTCATCTTCAACTTGTTATATGTGCCAACTAGAAATCTTTCTTTTCTCCAGTATACCATCACTTCATGTCCAACTACAAATTCCTTGTGTCTTCTCTTCTCATCTGCGTGCTCCTTATACTTGTTGTTCCTCTCCTCCAAATGTTCTACAAATTCTTCTGCTTCCGCAATTCTCTTATCTGCCATACTTATATCTCTCAACTCTGCAACTCCTCTAGGG
Source organism: Cunninghamia lanceolata (assembly GCA_027924645.1). NCBI lineage: Eukaryota > Viridiplantae > Streptophyta > Pinopsida > Cupressales > Cupressaceae > Cunninghamia > Cunninghamia lanceolata. The sequence goes on from BSBN01000007.1 coordinate 3,107,906, forward strand.
TTTACTCCAGTAACAATCTCAAAAGGTGTTCTTCTAGTACTCCTATTCACTAAATTATTGTATGCAAACTCTACTTGTGAAAGAATCAAATCCCAGCTTCCTGCCTTCTCTCCAATCAAACATCTCAACAAGTTTCCCAAACTCCTATTCACTACCTCTGTCTGTCCATCAATCTATGGGTGAAATGCTGAACTGAACTTCAATTCTATCTTCATCTTCTTCCAAAGTGTCTTCCAAAAGTATCCATGAAATCTGGTGTCTCTATCATAAATTATGCTCTTAGGTCATCCATGCAATCTCACAATCTCCTTGAAAAATATGTCAGCTACATGCACTGTATTAGTTGTCTTCTTACAAGGTATGAAATGTGCCATCTTTGAAAATTTGTCCACCACTACAAATATTGAATCATGTCCTCTCCGTGTCTTAGGCAATCCCATCACAAAATCCATGCTTATGTCTTCCCAAGGTCTCTCTGATACTGTTAAAGATTTATACAATCCAGTATTCTGACTACTCCCTTTTGCAACTTGACAAACTCTACAACTCTGCACAAGTTTCCTAACATCCTTATGTATCTGAGGCCAAAAGTAATTTTCACTCACCAAAGCCATTGTTTTATCAATGCCAAAATGTCCTACCAATCCACCACTGTGTTGCTCCTTAATCAAATTATCTCTCATTGAACTTCTAGGTATGCACAACTGATTTCCTTTGAACAACATGTCTTCTTGAATGAAATAGTCCAACCACTTACTCCTATCTGTCACAATAGGTTCCTTACATGCTTTCCAAGGTTCTGCAAAATCAAGATCTTCCTCATACATGTTCTTTAATTCATCAAATCCCAACACCTCAATTCTTATCTCTGTCAACAAGTTTCTTCTACTCAAGGCATATCTAACTTTGTTTGATTTTCCACTCCTATGCTTCAACACAAATGTATAACTTTGCATGAACTCTAACCATCTCATATGTCTCTGATTCAACTTTCCTTGACTGTTCAAATATTGCAAAGCTTGATGATCTGTATACAACACAAACTCCTTAGGCAACAAGTAATGTCTCCACTTCTTCAAGGCTTGAATTATGGCATAGAATTCCTAGTCATAAACTGAATATCTTCTCCTTGCATCATTCAACTTCTCACTAAAATATACTACTGATCTACCTTCTTGACTTAATACTGCTCCAATTGCATTCCCACTTGCATCACAATCTACTTGAAATACCTTATTGAAATCCGGTAATGCCAAAACATGTTGCTCTGTCACTTTCTGCTTCAACAATTCAAAACTTTTATCTGCTCCTGATGTCCACTTGAAATCTTTTCTGTCTCCTCTCATTGTCTCTATCATAGGGTTACATATTGAACTAAAATTTTAGATGAACTTCCGATAGAAACTAGCCAATCCATGAAATGATCTGACTTCTCCAATGCTCTCCGGTGTAGGCCATTCAACAATTGCTCTTACTTTCTCAGAGTCCATCTTCAATCCTTCTGCAAAAATCACAAATCCCAAATATACCAATTCTTCCTTCATGAAACTACACTTCTTAATGTTTATCAGCAATTTCTCTTCTCTCAGTTTCTGCAATACTTGTCTAAGGTGCTGCAAATGTTCTTCTTTTGTTTTACTAAAAATCAGAATGCATCCAAGTATACAATAACAAACTTACCCAAGAATTTCTTCAAAACCTCATTCATCAACCTCATGAAAGTACTCGGTGCATTTGTCAATCCAAAAGGCATCACTAACCACTCATACAATCTTTCATTTGTCTTAAAAGAAGTCTTCCATTTATCACCTTCTCTGATTCTGATCTGATGGTATCCACTCTTCAAATCTATCTTTGTAAAATATGTTGCTCCACTCAAACAATCTATGATATCATCCATCCTAGGTAAAGGAAATCTATGCTTAACTGTGATCTTGTTTATTGCTCTAGAGTCTGTACACATTCTCTAGTCTCCATCTTTCTTAGGTGCTAACACTGTAGGTACTGCACAAGGGCTCAAGCTCTCTGATCAAACCTTTCCTCAACAACTCTTGTATCTGCCTATTCAATTCTTCATTCTCTATTGGTGTCATTTTGTGTGTTGCTTTGTTAGGAAAACTAGCTCCTGGTATTAGGTCCATGTGATGACTGATACTCCTGATTGGTGGCAATCCTTCAGATACATTGTCTGATATGATGTCTTCATACTCTGTCAACAATTCAGTTACCTCCTTCGATTGTGATTCTTCAGTCCCCTTCATTGTTTTAGGCTTCTTAGGAATCAAGGCATAACACATATTCTCATGTCTCAAACCATCAAGAAATTTTCTTCCATTTAACAAAAAAATTCTAGCATTCCCACATACTTCACTCTTAGGATCATCTTCCAAAGGAATCAAGGTAATTCTATTCCCATTCGATGTTATAGTGTATGTATTCTTTCTTCCATCGTGTATAACTTTCCTATCATACTGCCAAGGTCTACCCAACAAAATATGACAAACATCCATGGGCATAATATCACACAAGACTTCATCATGATAAGATCCAATATGAAATTTTACCAAACATTGTTCACTCACTAGTACCTTATGATCATTTTGAATCTATGCTATCTGATAGGGCTTAGGGTCTTTCAATCTTTCCAACTTTAGCTTAGTCACCATCTCCTCTGAAACTAGGTTATCAGAACTACCACTATCAATTACAACTTTACAACATTTACCTCCTGATTTGCATCTGGTTTTGAACAAGTTCTTCCTCTGTGGTGGTTCCTCATTTGTCTCTGCTTGAAATAGTGCTCTCCTTATCACAAGTGATTCTTCTTTCTTAGGTTTGCCAACTGAACTCGGTGATCCAATAGGTTCCTCTTCCACATAGGCTACTCTTCCACTGTTCTCTATTCTCTTGCTTGTACTCCCCTGATTACATTCAAATTCTCTATGTCCTTCACCTCCACATTTAAAACAAGTTCTAAATGTTCTCCTATCAAGTCGTCTTCCTTCTCTTCTGTATCCTTCGCTCCGGTATGGACTAGGGTTTACTTTGTGGTAAAAATTTCTTTCATTGCTCCGATATGCATTGTTATCTCTGTCCTCCTTGAATGTATTCTCTTGTTTGTTCTGCTCCACAAATGATCTCTCTCCTCTAGAAAATGTTCTACCTTTCTGAAATTTACCTCCTCTGCCTCTCTGTCTTTGATCATGCCTCTTATTCAACTTTTCTTCAACTTTCAAGGCAAACTGATATGCTTCTTCTAGTGTTGTCATCCTTACCAAACTTAGTTCTTAAATGTTTGGTCTTAGTCCATTGATGTATCTAGCCACTTTCTCTTTGCTTGCTTCACTATGTCCTATCCTTATGATCATCTTATGAAATTTTTCAGTGTACTCCTTTACAGATTTCTCGTTTTGTCTCAAGTTCTGCAATCTTTTCAACAGTTCCAACTCATAGTTAGCAGCTACAAACTGGTTCTTCAATTTTGTCACCATCCTATCCCACTTTGTACTCTTCTCTTTTCCTCTTCTGTTTCTATCCAACTGAACTTCTTTCCACCATATAGCAACATATCCTTTCAACTTTATCTTTGCAAACTTCACCTTCTCTGTATCTTCAACTTCTTCATATTCAAAGTACTCTTCCATGTCATTTATCCAGTCAATCAATTCTTCATGATTCAAATTGCTAGTGTAATTAGGTACATCAACTCTAGGTCTCTTCCCAATCTTCGAAATGGCTCGCAACATCTTGACTTGATCTGATTCTTTTTCATCACTTCCCAGGGTTTCACCAATTTGTTCAACAGATTGAAATTCCTCTTCATCATCTCTTTCAACATTAGGTCTAGGTGTCAATCCTCTTCACCTATCTTCCTCGACAGCATCCAATCGAATTCTCATTGTTTTCATCATTTCCATCACCTCATCCATTCTTCTAGCCATTGTTTCAACAGCAGGGACTCTCCTTTGTGGAATCTTCCTAGGATGAAGTGCAAACTGCCTCAATTCAGCAATCGGGCTACAAGGTGACAACTGCCTCACAATCAGTGATCGGTTGCAACATAAGTAACTTGCCTCAGATTTGGTGATCTATCCACAGCAAGATCTTACATAATTCCTTCACCAATTTCGCTCACTTCGCTTCTAAAGATTCAAGCTTTCGCTCTGATATGACTTGGTGCAGTCACGGTAGGAGGGTTCACAGAATGAACTATCTAGACCGTGCAGCAAGAGTAAACACAATGGAAACAACTCAAGGATATGAAACAAATGCAGATTTAGTCATTCATTATATCATAGAATTCAAATACAGATCGACCAGCAACATGCAGGCTTACAATTAGGGCTCACAGGCCTGATTACAAAATATCAGAATGTGCATAAGATATAGCTTTTAAACTCCTTCGTAAAGAATCCAAACTACCAATTATCTTTATTATGATCAACTACTTTCCTAGGCATCTATTACATCAATATATATCCTCTCCAAAACAATAGATTTCTCCGCGTCGGCCAAGGAAGATCACAAACTCCAATGAAGAGTTGTAACGTGTGTACACGGATAGGTCAGACCTAAATGAATAGTATTCCTCCGCAAATGAATGGAATGGTGTGCAGATCTCGGGAACGATCGTCCATAAACCAAAGATCAATGAATGATGTGTCATTAGGCTTCACAAGTCGGGAAATGCTCTGCAAGTCTTCTCCTTTAGCTGATTGTCTGAGACTGTCAGGATGCTCTGTTATGAAAAAATAGTCAACCTTCTAGTAGTGATATCTTTCCGATACCTTAACCAAATGCTCTGAGATTCGGATATGTTGTGCATGAATGTCTCTAGATGCTTAGTCTGGCTCCGCAAGGTTTGAAATGCAACTGCGGTAGAATGCAGACCAAAATACAAAAACTGCTACTGACTGAACTGCCTGAATTGAACTGGAAGATGAAAAGAAACAAACTGAAATGCAAATGTTTTTGGTTGATGCAAGATTGCTCTTGAACCAAGGATGCTCCTGCATCACTTTGGCTATCATTTTTTATTTGTCATTTTATTGATATTGAAATTTGAAGTTTATACCAAAATTTGAACTCCTTTTGTTTTTTAATCTATGATGTGTATTTAACTCTAATTTTAATCTATATTAGTAATATGTTCCATAAATTTAGTAATATGCATGTTTTAAAGAATATTTTTAAAAATTTATATAGTTTTTAATGTTCAATAAATTTGTTGAGTTTTTCTTCAAATTTTGTTGAGTCGTGAGTTTTTAAATTTTGTGGGTTAGACAAATAATTGTCGAGTGATTTAAATACACAAATGACACATTCCAACTAGCTAAACTAGAAACCAATTATTCGGTGCAAACAAGATTCAAAGAATAACAACACATAGGTGACACATGAATCTATAAATTAAATAGTTAGATCATATACAAAGCCACAACCTAAGTAGACATGTGACCTCAATACAAAGCTTGATGGTAAAATCCACTTCCAATTCAATTAATGGAATTACAAACTTACATTCAACAATAACTTAAGCTTGAACAACATTTTTTGTAGCATAATCTTAGCATCCACTAGCCTCTAAAGTTTATGTGCACAAAACACCTACCTATTTATAGGTTGCAAATGCTCAATCCTTGAGACTTTAGAATAATTATTTTTAATCCCAAAAGCTAGTTTTAAAGTGAAATGCTTAAAGGTTGTTGAAAAAGTTGAAAGAAAGAAACTTTAAAGCATATCAAATCCAAGCAACTAAAATAAATGAAAATGCCTAATAATAGGCACTCCTCTTTCATTAGAAATAGAACACGACCATAATGGACTTCAAAAAGATGTTGAGATCTTCATGTTGTTTTAAGTTCCAACAATAATTTGAAGTCTCCATACTTTAAAACTGATTTTCTCTTTCATGGTCAACTAGGCAAATTGTGGTGCCACCTTTCCTCATGTTGATATGGCCAACTTGGCATTATTGGCATGACCAATGCAAATTTTTGCTTGAGCTAAGTTTAGGTGGAGGCTTATGATGTGTTTGACAACTTTAATAGTCCTAACAGAGTTTAGATGTGGTGCAACCAAGGCCAAAGCGAATTGGTAGAACAATGGAGTGGCATAGCCACTTAAAGCGTGTGCCTCTACATTTGTGCTTGTCAGCATTTAATTTCGCACCTTTCGGTGAGAAAGAAAAACGAACATAGGTGCAATAGAACCGCTCTTCGAATTGGAAGGGGAAGCTCCCTGTAAAATAACACTTAACTAAAAACTTTACAATCTCTTTGGGTTTTTACAATGTGCGAAAAGGCAGAGACACACATTCAACATCGATGTAAACATTTTATGCTTTTTGACTGAAAACAAAACCTAGGCTAAAAGCTTACACTATTCAGCTAAATACAGAGGTTGAATAAAGCAAGTACACAATTTTGGATTGATTGGACAAATTAACATCACACAGTTATGAATGCCAAGATCAGATCAACTATAAGGTGATGCACAGATACGACTTATTCTTTCAATTTCAGCTGCAATGCAAAGTTTGCAGATTTGTTGAATCAACTTAACCTTCAACACAAATAATACATTTTAATGGATATTTGGAAGCAAAATAGGCATACTGGAATCCATTAATGAACAAAATAAGAACACGATTAGGTGAATATGAGACAAATAACAATTTAAGCAAGTAGAGGCATGAGAATTTCTATTGCTTTTATTCTTTGATTGAACACAAGACTGGATACTAAACATTAAATACTTTTGATTCCTTTGATTAAATCTAGAGATCGAAGGAAACAAATGAACATAGGTGAGCTGATTTTACATGAAAAACACTTAAGAACAAAGAAGATGTGAAACAAATGTCTAAGCACAAAGTCCTAAACACTTATCTTAATCTCAACAACACAAAAAGCTTCCAGAAAGACAACGCATGTATTCATTCTCAAAGTAATAAAGATACGCAAGATCATTGAACAATAAAATGTGAGTAATAAAAGCTTCAGCATTTACCATTCTTTTTCTCATTATCCTTCATTTTTTCCAAACCAAGTGTGTAGAATACACTTATTTATACCCTAGAAAGCGAAGGTGCAAGGAAATAAAAGGAAGAGTTAACTACTACTCTCCAACCTAACTCTAATGCTGCATGGCAAGCATGCAAGCTTATTAGCATTTAAAATAATAAAATATCTCTCATACAATTCAGTTAACTGAACTTGCATGTTATTACACATTGAGTTCCACTTAGAGATAATTTTGCATGATCTCCAAAACAAATCCAAAAATAGATTTATCTTTGAAAAGCAAAGTTAGTTCTCAAAATAGAAACTGCTTTGGAAATCCCTCCAACTGCCCAAAATAGAATCCTCCTGTAGATAGTGAAAAATGACTAAGTGTGAGAATTGAGATTTCTCTCAAATTCATCAACTTTGGCCTCATTTGGTATGGTAATTGACTCCAGGTGAACGGTCCTCATTTGCAGGTCGACATTTGTATCATCAATGGTCTTCAATAGATCAGTATATTCCTTGTCCTTTGAATAGTCATGGATGAGTGTCGATTTGGCCTCAATAGTGATGGAAGAATATTGCATGGTTGCTTTGTGGCTTAGAAAAGCTCTCCTCTTCGCTGTCACACATTAAAAAGACAAAGTCAAACCTTTTTATACTCGTTGTCTTAAAAAATTAGGCTTTTCTTTTCACTATCCAACTTTGATTTCTCATGAAAATGTATATTTTTGGCTTTGAAAAGTGAAAATTTTTAGTTGTAACTTCAAAGATTTTCTGGATCTGAGCTCTAGACAGTGAAGGATTGATGGAAAACACCTTTTACCGAGGTGGGTATGTGATAGAAATGAGAAAATTTGAACATAAAGGCCTTAAAAATCACTTTTCCTTTGGCTGTAGGTGGTGATTTTTGGCTGGAATAGTCATAACCAGCAAGGAAAAACCTTGAAAAACCTCTAAAATGGTCTCCTAGACTTGGGCGCCATCCTTTGATTGTGAAAATAGGCCTCGAGATGATGAAGCATGAAGAAAATGGTACCTTAGAGTTACCAATCTGCCTCTTTGATGCATTGCTGGCCCAAAAAGTGCCTCCAACCTATCATAAAAAGTGTTGAAACCCTCAACAATGGCCGCCAATGTGAAGAAATTCCCTCCTCTCGTGTGGACATGCCTTGGAATGCAAGAGAGAGGTATGGAATGATGCAAGAATGTGTCAACTTGGCTTTGTATATGAAGATCCACTCCTCAAAACCCCTCCAATCTACCTTTGAAGCTTCATGAACCCTCAACAATGGTTGTCTAGCTTTGAACACTATCTTTACTCCTTTGCTATGCCTTTGAAAGCGTCAAATAACAATGAATAAAGCCTCCTTTATAGTGAATGCCACCTTTCAGGGTTTCCAATATGCTTTACTCTAAAAATAGAGTGCTTTTTTTATTCTCCTCCATGCAAAAAAGAATAAGTGAAATAAGAATAGAAGAGGAGCTTATTTATAGCCTTTGTATTTCTCTCTCCTAGGCGTTCATATTTCTCTCTCCTGGGCATTTTTTGGAATGTTGAAAAAGGAGTGCAAATCATCTAATAGGGGCATCTTTTTCAAGGCTCAAAAAGGAGTGCAAAAAGCCTAAAATGTGCACTTTTTTAGACGCACAAAAATGAGTGTGTTTTGGCAAAAAGGGGCTCCTTTTTTTGGAGGCACAAAAAGGAGTGCATTTGGGCAAAAAGGGGCTCCTTTTTTGGAGGCACAAAAAGGAGTGCATTTTAGTAAAAAGGAGCGTCTTTTTGGAGTTTTGCAAAAAGGAGTGCATTTTGGCAAAAAAGAGCTCCTTTTTGGAGTTTTGCAAAAGGAGTGCATTTTGGCAAAAAGGAGCACCTTTTTGAGGTTTACAAAAGGCGTGTATTTTGGCAAAAAGGAGCGCCTTTTGAAGTTTTGCAAAAGGAGTGCAAAATGCCCAATGTGAGCGCCTTTTGCCAAGGCACTTTGTCTTAGTAGCTTTCTCAAATTTTGCTTTTGAAAATCTTGAGTTTTGCCTTAGCCATTTTGACGGAGATTGCTTGGATCAATGTCATTTGTCTCTATTTGTGAAGCTTCTTCATCATTCCTTTGCATCATTCAATAGTTCTACATCCCCTGAACAACATTGAAAACTTGAATTTGATCCCTGGCAGATGAACTTCTTCAACTTTCTATTTTTAGAAAATTTTGCTAGCATCTATATCTCAAGAAACCCAGAAACCTAAAATTGACGTCTATTTTTAGAAATTTTGACTTTTTTGACTTTTGACGACCAATTTTTTAGAATCTCACAAAATTCCTTTTATGAAGCAAAAAAAAATTGATTTGGCATAACATAGCCAATTTGTCTTCTTTGAATCCTTCTCCATTCGGGCCTTGTATCAATTTCCTTTTATATTTCTTGTACCTGCGGGGTTAGCAAATAATGACAAGGCGACATGGTGCTTGGGAGGTGTGTTTAGGCATCTTTTTAGGGTGTTTGTATGCATAGACAAAAAATTTCGTATGGGTACAACATTAGGCTCTGTCTGGGGACCATGGTGTATACTTGTGGCATAGGAGGACCTCATAATCTCTGGGTTTATAGTGTAGATCAGTGTCTTATTAGTTGGGCAATAGAGTCAGGTCATTTACCTAAAATCACCTAAAGGTGGAACTCTGGTCTACCTAACGGAACACGACAAATAAACGATACATAACTGGGAAAAACAATACTACATAACGAATATGTTATTGAAAGGGGAAACACAATACAAAACAATTTGACACACAAAACACTCTTTTTTCGAGCGAGGACGAGGAAAATGAAAGTTGTTACACAAAACCATCAATAGGTTTAGAAAAATAAGAACCTCTTCTCCTGAGCTGAGAAATTTGTCTTGGCAATGCATAGTCTTTCTTCTTCAGCAACACCTTCTCGAAGAGCCACGATTCAGGTGGGTAGACACGACCGGGCCATGAGAAGTTCATCATGAATTGATTGATGTGCATGAGCTCTGGTGGATCATCTTCTTCCATAGTGAAAAATCTCTGCAACAAGTGAAGGTACAAAACCTCCTTCTAAAGTTGTGAAGCATGATCATGTGGCCAAAGTATGCTTGTGGGAATGGTAACCACTACATATAGAACTTGACGTTCTTCATCCATGTATTCAACATACACCACCTTGAACTCAATCCATGAGTCATCCTTTGGAAAAGGTCGAAGCTGCTCATACAGAATGTCCATCACTGGTTCTTGGCTTACCGGATTCACAACTGTTATCATCAATTTATCTAGTGATTCAGGTACTTCTTCATCATTCTCATCGGTCATGTCTTCATCCAACCACTCCTCATAATCTGAATGTGATAAATCATCAAGATCTAAATCTTCGAGCTCCTGATCATCATCAGAGTACACTTGTTGGATAACATCTTCACCTAGTAGCTCACTTCGCCATCCATCATATTGAGTCTTGCTAGCTTCCATGGAGCAATCTCCTTCAATGATTGTGTCCTTAAGAACATGAATGCAAAAATTTGGCAGCATCTCATCCTTGGAAACCACACACTTCTCTCCTGACATGCATGCAGGATCAAGTACGTATCCTTCTAAGCTTTGTGTCTCTTCTTTTGTTGCTTGAATGATCTCACACATGACATATCTCACAACACACTTGTCAAGAATTTCTGACTTCTCCATATGATTCTCTTCAGTGACCAAGGTTGAATATTCAATGAACTTTTCTTCTGCATGAACTTCTTTACATGTTACATCTTGTGTTGACTTTTCTTCCACAGGTTCATGGATAACCTTAGAAGGTTTAGCATCATCTTCTTTACTGGTGTGTATGAAATTTTCTGGAGACAAAGATGAAGATGGACTAAACTGCAAAAGAAAATTTACGGTATCCTCCACTGAAGATTCACTTTCCAAGTGATGTAGGAAACTGTCGAGATCCAATGATGGATCTTCCATATGATCTCTAGTTTTGAGAAATTCCTCCAATGATGAATCATCTTCAAAATGAAGAAGATCTCATTCTTGCTCCAATTGCAATGCTTCTTTGGTCTTTTCTCCTTTGAGTGTATCTGATGCAGGCGCTTTAAACCATCCTTCGAATGATGACAAGAACAAGTTGGATTCACCATTGCTCTCTTCAGAACCTCTGATTTCTTCTTCTTCACAATTTTGCTCTTGAGAGATGTGTTGTACTTCTTCCTCCTCAGAGAAAGTATGCAAGTCATGCATTTCTTCAGATTTTTCCATCCACGATCCTTCTTCACACTCGAAAAAATTATGCAAATTTTCAGCTTCTGATGAACATTCATGTTCCATGTACAAACACATGATGTTGCTTGAAACAGAGTTAGGAAAATGATTTCTTCTCATATTTGATTTACATTGGGTAAATCCCATCATAGAGCTGCCATCGGATTCATCTAAGAGATGTTTAAGATTATCCGAAAATCCTTGATTTTCATTTGAAGCTTTTAATATTTGCATGAATCTTCTCATCTCAGGGCAACTCTCTCCATCATGTTTGTTTGTTGCATGGAATAAGCAATAGATTTGTACCGTAGAAGACACATCTAATACTTGACGCACAGGTGAAGTAGGTTGATCACTAACATAGTTAATGAAAGAATCTTGCATATTTGAAGGAGATGGAGCTTGCCGAAGTGGTACAACATTCAAGGGCACTAATGACTTGATTGAATCTCTCTGGATCTTTCTTGAAGTGATCATATGATCCTCTAATTCAATAGCATACTCTTAAGCTTCTTGCAGTTTTGTAGCATGTCTTTGCTTGAGATAGAATGAAACTTCTGAAGATTGTGCATTTGTGAAACAACTTAGTAGAATTTCTAATGAAGGCTTCAAGGTGTTTGCAACATTTCCAACCAAACGGTTGAATTTGGCCACGAACTCTTGCATCGGCTCACTTCTATCTTTCTTGATGTTTGAGACTTGTGCAAACAAGACATGATTGTCTTCTACGGGCTTGAAATGGGTGAGAAATTTCTCCCTCATCAACTCCCAACTTGTGATAGAACTAGTAGCAAGGTGATTAAACCATTCAGCCGCTGAGCTTTGCAATGATTCCACAAACAAACGCACTATAACATCTTCATGTGCAACGCTGAGAATCCCACAGGCAGTGGTGAAGGCAGAAATGTGCTCATCAGGATGCTGCTTGCCATCACCAAGAAACTTTGGAAAACTTTTTATTGATCCTTCAGGAAGCTCATGATTTTCTGCTAGTGTGGTGCGGGGGAACCAAGTTCATTTGTACAAATTTGATCAAATAAGGTCTTTGATAGGTTGGTTTAGGGTGTTTTGAGTCTTGTGGGTTCAATAAGGTCATAATAGACCATTTTTATCATGTAATTAGTCATATTTTGTAATAGTGTCAAAAAGTTGTAAATATGGACAAAGTATGGAAGTTGAACAGTCACTTGGTTCAAAGGTGGCTTTGTATCTTCATGAGTTGGAAGTTGAAGAGTCTTAGGAGGGAAACAAGTTTAAATATGCCTTGAAGAGGCTTGAATGGGGAGAGAGGTGAAGTTCTAATGTAGATGGAGAAGGAGCTTGTACTTGAAAAATGATGAATAAACTCTGTTTTTCTCAGAAATAACTGTGTAACTTGTTGTTACAATACAGAGAACGCCTGCATATTGTACTGTTATGCCCTAAAATGTTTGGAATTGGATAGTAGTATGAATAAACTTTGATTTGCATTTGATTTGAGTTGTTTCTATCAATATTGAAGAGAGTTATAAGATTTTTCCCAAAAATAGTTATAACCCTATTTTCTAGGTTTTGTAAATAAAATGATGGCTTCAAGTTGAAAATGGCATAAAATGCATGAGTAAGGGTTATGTGAATGTTTTTAAAGCATGTGTAGACATAATTGGATGTGTTTGAGGTGTTGGAAAAGTTGTAGGTGACCTAGAATGTTGATTTTCAATAAACCCTTCCAAAAACTAGGAAAAATGAGGGTTTGGTAAATTGATAGCTTAGTGGATGTTTCCCATATTAAAAATGGTTGTTTTGAGCTATTTTAAACTTGTGGAGAAGGTCTGAGTAAAGATATGAAATTGGGAAGGTGAATACATAGGGGTTGCTTTGTAAAAGTGGCCTAATTAGGCTTATTTCCAAAATTACCAGTCAATTTTAGAGGGTGTTGTTTCAAAATAACCTATGTCCATTTCAACATATGTTAAAGAACTTCCAAATGGGTATCTAAAAAGTTATTTCTTTTGTGGCTTTGATGTTGTCTTTGAGAGATATGGTCAGAAATCATGTTTAGGAGTGCTAATTAGGCCTATTGACAAACTGAGAGAGTCACTTTTTGAGCCGTTTGTTTCAAAGTAACCTATATTGAATTTGAGATATGTTTTAAAAATCCTTAATGGGTATCCAAAAAACCCTTCACGGTCTTAAATTGAGGTCTAGAACAAAAGATATGCTTTGACAGTCCATTTTGGAGGGCTACTAGGAAATAGGGTAGCTAGTAAACAAAGTGTTTTGAATGAAGAGTGCAGACTTGGGTGAGAGTTTGTTATGGTTGTGTTTGAGACCCTAAGGGGTATGAAGACCTTTGGAAACTTTGTTTTAGTTCAGAAGTGTTGAAGACCCTAATTGTGCCTTTTAGAGGGAGAGATTGCTAGAGTGGAAGCCTATGAAATTAGAAGTATATGTTGGTATGAGCCCATTGTTGTGAAATATGCCTCCATTGGATTGAGTTGAACCCCACCTCTGCATCAAATTGGTATCAAAGCTTGGAAGGTCTGGGCAAGAGAAGTTTGTGGTTGTGTGTTTGGGTTTGTGTAGGTTGGATGCCAAAAGACTAGGTAGAGGAAAAGTGAAGAGACCTAGGTGAGACAAAGGCAAAGAGAAGCAAGGTTAAAGGGACTTGCTTGAAGAAGAACAAGTGGATTTGTTGAAGAGGTATTTGTTGGTTGGGGGTTCACAAAAGAAGAGGCAAGAGAAGAGAAAAGAGACAAGTGTGAAGAAGGAAAGAGATCACAAGGCATAAATAGAAAGTCTTAAGTAGGAGCCACAAAAGCTAGGTCAAGCTATGGAAGAGATGAGAAGAAGAATGGAAGACAAGATGGAGAAGTTGCTCAAACAAACACAAAGTTGGCACTTATCAATAAAGAGGAAGGTTACATGGCCCATCAAGAAAATTGTCTAAAGAAGAAGAAGACAAGCAAGGACAACAACAATAGAGGAAGAGGTAAAAAATGAAATGTTGAGTATACCTATGACTATTTTGACATCAAGCATTGAAGAAGACGAAGTAGACATGGTTGTGGATGAGCCTTCATTTCATTTTTAGTTGTTTGAGTCTCAAGAGCAAGTTGAACAAGTAGAAGGGAATATTATTGTTAATGTTGTTGATAAAGTTGATGATGATAAGGAAGTTGCTGATAAGGTTGCTGTTACAGAGTTGTAGACCAAGTTCTTGCAGTTGGATGTTGTTATATTGCAGGGATCACCAAAAGGGTGTGAGAAGCAAAGTAAAGAATGAATTATTGGTAATGGTACTGACCAAGTTGTTTTGATGAATGAAATTGTCATTATTCAGGGGTAGGTATCCAAAGCAGCAGATAAGAAGTTATTTCCATTTGACAGGCCTAAGCACATAAGCAAGAAGATAGGAAAGCCAAGAGTGAAAATGAAGTGGACATTACTTTGTTTCAAGAAGGTTGGAATGCAGGAAATGCAAGACATCAGTCAGAGACTACAAACATATTTTTCATGATGATATTCCTTATTCAAGCGGACTTGAATCTCTTTCTTCTCCGGGTGTATGGTGCAGGGGCACCAAGTTCATTTGTACAAATTTGATCAAATAAGGTCTTTGATAGGTTGGTTTAGGGTGTTTTGAGTCTTGTGGGTTCAATAACGTCATAATAGACCATTTTTGTCATGTAATTAGTCATATTTTTTAATAGTATCAAAAAGTTGTAAATATGGACAAAGTATGGAAGTTGAACAGTTACTTGGTTCAAAAGTGGCTTTGTATCTTCATGAGTTGGAAGTTGAAGAGTCTTAGGAGGGAAACAAGTTTAAATATGCCTTGAAGAGGCTTGAATGGGGAGAGAGGTGAAGTTCTAATGTAGATGGAGAAGCAACTTGTACTTGAAAAATGATGAATAAACTCTATTTTTCTCAGAAATGAGTGTAATTTGTTGTTACAATGCGGAGTACAGATCCATACTATACTGTTATGCCCTGAAACATTTGTAATTGGATAGTGCTATGAATGAACTTTGATTTGCATTTGATTTGAGTTGTTTCTATCAATATTGAAGAGAGTTATAAGATTTTTCCCAAAAACAATTATAACCCTATTTTCTAGGTTTTGCAAATAAAATGATGGCTTCAAGTTGAAAATGGAATAAAATGCATGAGTAAGGGTTATGTGAATGTTTTTAAAGCATGTGCAGACATAATTGGATGTGTTTGAGGTGTTGGAAAAGTTGTACATGACCTAGAATATTGATTTTCAATAAACCCCTCCAAAAACTAGGAAAAATGAGGGTTTACTAAATTGATGGCTTAGTGGATGTTTCCCATCTTGAAAATGGTTGTTTTGGGATATTTGAAACCTATGGAGAAGGTCTAAGTAAAGATATGAAATTGGGAAGGTGAATACATAGGGGTTGCTTTGTAAAAGTGGCCTAATTAGGCCTATTTACAGAATTACCAGTCAATTTTAGAGGGTGTTATTTCAAAATAACCTATGTCCATTTCAACATATGTTAAATAAATTCCAAATGGGTATCTAAAAATCTATTTATTTTGTGGTTTTTTTGTTGTATTTGAGAGATATAGTCAGAAATCCTGTTTAGGAGGGCTAATTGGGCCTATTGACAAACTAAGACAGTCAATTTTTGAGCCATTTGTTTCAAAGTAACCTATACTGAGTTTGAGATATGTTTTAAAACTCCTTAATGGGTATCCAAAAAACCCTTCACAGTCCTAGATTGAGGTCTGGAACAAAAGATATGCTCTGACAGTCCATTTTGGAGGGCTACTAGGAAATAGGGTAGCTAGTAAACAAAGTGTTTTAAATGAAGAGTGCAGACTTGGGTGAGAGTTTGTTATGGTTGTGTTTGAGACCCTAAGGGGTATGAAGACCTTTGGAAACCTTGTTTTAGTTCTTGAAGACCCTAATTGTGCCTTTTAGAGGGAGAGATTGCTAGAGTGGAAGCCTATGAAATTAGAAGTATTTGTTGGTATGAGCCCATTGTTGTGAAATATGCCTCCATTGGATTGAGTTGAACCCCACCTCTACATCATAGTGCCAATGGACCGATTTGATTTCCCCATAGCCGAGGTGGGCGATTATTGATATGATTGCATCCTTGATCTGCCATAGGAAGCTTTCTTCTGAAACTAGAAAAATGGAGTGAACTCTGGACCTTTATGCAATGGATAAGATGGAGATCTTATGTCGTTCCCTAGTGGATTCGCCAAAAACTGTTAGCATTTAATTTTGCACCTTTCGGTGAGAGAAAAATGGACAGATGTGCAGTAGAACTGCTCTTCAAATTAGAAGGGGAAGCTCCATGTAAAATAAAACTTAACTAAAAACTTTACAATCTCTTTGGGTTTTTGCAACGTGCGGAAAGGCAGAGATGCACATTCAATAGCTAAGCAAAGATTTTATGCTTTTTGACTGAAAACAAAACCTAGGCTAAAAGCTTACACTATTCAGCTAAATACAGAGGTTGAATAAAGCAAGTACACAATTTTGGATTGATTGGACAAATTAACATCACACAATTATGAATGCCAAGACTAGATCAACTATAAGGCGATGCACAGATATGACTTATTCTTTCAATTTCAGCTGCAACGCAAAGTTTGCAGATTTGTTGAATCAACCTAACCTTTAGCATAAATAATACATTTTAATGGATATTTGGAAGCAAAATAGGCATACTGGAATCCATTAATGAACAAAACAAGAACACGATTAGGTGAATATCATAAAAACAACAATTTAAGCAAATAGAGGCATGAGAATTGCTATTGCTTTTATTCTTTGATTGAACACAAGACTGGATACTGAACATTGAATACTTTTTATTCCTTTGATTAAATCCAAAGATCGAAGGAAATAAATGAATATAGGTGAGCTGATTTTACATGAAAAATACTTAAGAACAAAGAAGATGTGAAACAAATGTCTAAGCACAAAGTCCTAAACACTTATCTTAATCTCAACAACACAAAAAGTTTCCAGAAAGACAACGCATATATTCATTCTCAAAGTAATAAAGATACGCAAGATCATTGAACAATAAGATGTGAGTAATAAAAGCTTCAGCATTTACCATTCTTTTTCTCATTATCCTCCGTTTTTTCCAAACCGAGTGTGTATAATACACTTATTTATACCCTAGAAAGCAAAGGTGCAAGGAAATAAAAGGAAGAGTTAACTAATACTCTCCAACCTAACCCTAATGCTGCATGGTAAGGATGCAAGCTTGTTAGCATTTAAAATAATAAAATCTCTCATGCAATTCAGCTAATCGAACTTGCATGTTATTACACATTGAGTTCCACTTAAAGATAATTTTGCATGATCTTCAAAACAAATCCAAAAATAGATTTATCTTTGAAAAGCAAAGTCAGTTCTCAAAATAGAAACTACTGTGGAAATCCCTCCAGCTGCCCAAAATAGAATCCTCCTGCAGATAGTGAAAAATGGTTAAGTATGACAATTGAGATTTCTCTCAAATTCATCAACTTTGGCCTCATTTGTTATGTTAATTGACTCTAGGTGAACGGTCCTCATCTGCAGGTCAGCATTTGCATCATCAATGGTCTTCAACAGATCCGTTTATTCCTTGTCCTTTGAATAGTCATGGATGAGTGCCCATTTGGCCTCAATAATGATGGAAGAATATTGCATGGTTGCTTTGTGTCTTGGAAAATCTCTCCTCTTGGCTGTCGCGCGTTAAAAAAGGAAAAGTCAGACCTTTTTATACTCACTGTCTTAAAAAATTAGGCTTTTATTTTTGCTGTCCAACTCTGATTTTTCATGAAAATGTATATTTTTGGCTTTGAAAAGTGAAAATTTGTAGTTGTAACTTCAAAGATTTTCTAGATCTGAGCTCTAAGCGGTCAAGGATTGATGGAAAACGCCTTTTCTCGAGGTGAGTATGCGATAGAAATGAGAAAATTTGAACATAAAGGCCTTAAAAATCACTTTTCCTTTGGATGTAGGTGGTGATTTTTGGCTGGAACAGTCATAACCAGCAAGGAAAAAGCTTGAAAAACCTCCAAAAACGGCCTCCTAGACTTGGATGCCATCCTTTGAGTGTGAAAATAGGCCTCGAGATGATAAAACATGAAGAAAATGGTGCCTTAGAGTTACCAATCCACCTCTTGGATGCATTGTTGGCCCAAAAAGTGTCTCCAACCTATCATAAAAAGCTTTGAAACCCTTAACAATGGCCGCCAATGTGAAGAAATGCCCTCCTCTCGTGTGGACATGCCTTGGAATGCAAGAGAGAGGTATGGAATGATGCAAGAATGTGTCAACTTGGCTTTGTATATGAAGATCCACTCCTCAAAACCCCTCCAATCTACCTTTGAAGCTTCATGAACCCTCAACAATGGTTGTATAGCTTTGAACGTTGCCTTTACTCCTTTGCTATGCCTTGGAAAGCATCAAATAACAATGAATAAAACCTCCTTTATAGTGAACACCACCTTTCAGGGTTTCCAATGTGCTTTACTCTAAAAATAGTGTGTTTTTTTAATTCTCCTCCATGTAAAAAAGAATAAGTGAAATAAGAATAGAAGATGAGCCTATTTA
Source organism: Cunninghamia lanceolata (assembly GCA_027924645.1). NCBI lineage: Eukaryota > Viridiplantae > Streptophyta > Pinopsida > Cupressales > Cupressaceae > Cunninghamia > Cunninghamia lanceolata. Next base: position 3,126,757 of record BSBN01000007.1, read on the forward strand.
TAGCCTTTGTATTTCTCTCTCCTAGGCATTCATATTTATCTCCTAGGCATTTTTTGGAAGGTTGAAAAAGGAGTGCAAATCACCCAAAAGGGGCGTCTTTTTCAAGGCTCAAAAAGGAGTGCAAAAAGCCCAAAATGGGCACTTTTTTTTAGGCACAAAAAGGAGTGCATTTTGGCAAAAAGGGGCTCCTTTTTTTGGAGGCACAAAAGGAGTGCATTTGGGCAAAAAGGGGCTCCTATTGTGGAGGCACAAAAAGGAGTGCCTTTTTAGAGTTTTGCAAAAAGGAGTGCATTTTGGCAAAAAGGAGCGCCTTTTTGGAGTTTTACAAAAATGAGTGCATTTTGGCAAAAAGGAGCGCCTTTTTGAGGTTTGCAAAAGGCGTGCATTTTGGCAAAAAGGAGCACCTTTTTGAGGTTTTGCAAAAGGAGTGCAAAATGTCCAATTTGGGCGCCTTTTGCCAAGGCACTTTGTCTTAGTAGCTTTCTCATATTCTGCTTTTGAAAATCTTGATTTTTGCCTTAGCCATTTTGATGGAGATTGCTTGGATCAATGTCATTTGTCTCTATTTGTGAAGCTTCTTCGATGTTCCTTTGCATCATTCAACAGTTCTACGTCCCCTAAACAACACTAAAAACTTGAATATGATCCCTGGCAAATGAACTTCTTCAACTTTCTATTTTTAGAAAATTTTGCTAGCATCCGTATCTCAAGAAACCCAGAAACCTAAAATTGACATCTATTTTTAGAAACTTTCTAAAAATAGAAACTTTCTATTTTTAGAAATTTTGACTTTTTTGACTTTTGATGACCAATTTTTCAAAATCTCACAAAATGCCTTTTATGAAGCAAAAAAATATTGATTTGGCATAACATAGCCAATTTGGCTTCTTTGAATCCTTCTCCATTCAGGCCTTGTATCGATTTCCTTTGATATTTCTTGTACCTGCGGGGTTAGCAAATAATGACAAGGTGACATGGTGCTTGGGAGGTGTGTTTAGGCATCTTTTTAGTGTGTCTTTATGCATAGATGAAAAATTTTGTATGGGTACAATAGTGCTAATTTTGGGTGGAATTTGTCTACACTCATTCCACTTTTCCTTATAATTTAGGCAAAACATTAGTTCATTTGTACCACTTTACAAGTTAAGTGGAGTTTTCAAGTGGCTCAACCAGTTTAATTGTGTGCCCCATCTTTATGAGTCAGTGGAAAACTCAAGTCAGGGTGCCACCTATCAAGACCAAATGGAGATTTTAGACAATCAAACCATTGCCAAATTCTTATATGTTGGGTAGCCCTTTAATGCACTTAAACCACTTTCAAATTGCCGACATAAGTCTTTAGGTGACTTAGGCATTAAGAAAGTGTATTTGGCTTTAGGGGGAATTACTTAAGGACCAAGCCATATTTCTACTTCTTTCTTCCATTGTTCTTCTTGTTGTATTTTTCTCCTGCTTTGGTTATCACTTGTTGAAAGAATGAGGGAAATGACATCAAGATAAAATAATGTAAATGTGTGCCAAATTTTACCAAAATGACAACACAAGTTGGATATAATTTAGGGCAATAGTTAGGTTGGTCCTAATCATGATTTTTTTTAATTGGAAATTTTGTAGGGGTGTAACAATTGGTTAGGTTGAGAAATTTGCTAATACATTTGAAAGATGGGAATACTTGGAGTAGGAGATGAACAAAATGAAGAGAACTCAGGATTCCATCAAAAATAATATGGAAGAAATTATAGCATTTAGTAGAGAGATTGAAGAATTCTGCTATGACCCTCTATGTTTTCCAATCTAAATTGGAAAAAAGAAAGGTTGCCAAGCAACAAAATCCTAGTATTGCTAAGCATCTAACTACAGGCCCTGCTAAGCAACATAATCCCAGTGTTACTTAGATTGGCCTTGTTAATAGAACTAGGGCCAAAAGCCAAATTGCCAAAGGGAAAGCAGTTGATCAGGGTGATTCTTCTATTGATATTGCAAGTGTGCAAATTAACAACCCAACGAAGACCACCTTTAAAGATAAATTGGACTTTTTAAATTGAGAATGGCAGGTCATCAATGGCCTCAAACACCTCTCGGAGCTCTAGTTACATTCTATTTCTAGTCTTCTGTTGGTTTTTTCTGTATTGTTCTGGTCCTCACTGCTTAGCTTTCGTTAGTCTTTGTTTTGGTTTCTTTTAGTTTCATTGCTTATGAAACTTTCTCTGTTCGCCTATATGGCTTCTTTGTATGGGTTAGGGCCTTTCCTGATGTTATATTAATAAAAAATAATAATTGTTTTTTTATGGTGATCATGAAACATACTTGGGTATGGAAGAACTTTAGAATCTTTAGCAAAATTTTGATCAGTTTCTTATCTATAGACAATAGAGTTAAGCCTATTTTGTAACAACTAAACAAACAACTAACCTAACCTAAACAAACACATCATGGAAACGAGAAACACATTACTAAAAAACAAACATAAAGAATGTCATTAGCTACCTAACTACCTACAAACTAGGTCATAAGGTGTTTCTATTTATTGAAACGTCTTTAATTGTAGTAGAAGAAAATGCACCTTGTCTTTTACGCATCTCTTTCATGTTTTTTTTTTAAATTTAATTAGGTCTCTAAAGAATTGAATCATTCCTATTTTCTTTGTGTGTGATGGTAATATCTAACTTGTATACTTATTAATTAAAATTTAAAATAAAACTTTAATGTTTAAAAATATGGGATTTCACCTAAAAATATATTACGTCGAGAGGCATAACTAATAATCGAGAAGGGGAAGAAACATCTCATATGATGATGGTGAAAGAATAAATAAAAAATTATTTAGAGTCAACATTTATTTTTAAAATATAAAGAGCCTAACTTAAAATAAATAAAATATGCACTAAATAATCAAATAAAGTAACTCTAAAATAAAATAAACTCTTAATTTAATATAGCTCTATGATAAAAATATATTAACTCTAAAGTAAAATAAATTAAAGACAATAAAAAAATCAAATCCCACAAATAAAATTATCTTATAAACAATAAAATAAAAAGTTAAATATAAATATAATATTTCTACCCTTTTAAAAACAAAATCAAAAGAAAAAGAAAATAATAAAAAGAAGTGAAAATCAAGAAACACTAGTAAAAAGAAAAAGTAAGAGTGATCAAATATTTGTTTTAATTTTATTTGATTTTTTATATTTTTCTTTTTTAGTTTTTAATTTGTATGTTCTATTGTATAATATTTGTTTTTGTTACTATAAGTATTAAAATCACATTAGAACTGCATGGTAGTTCGATGATGATAAAGATGTCCTTAATCATGGCTAAGTAGGTGTGAATTACACTCCTCTCAGTAGTTTCACTCTTGGTGACATGTCCCTTATGTTTCCCCTCCTTGACCATCTTCTTCAACCCCTAAGTTGAGTCTCCAAACCTCACATTTTCCTAAAGAACCATTCAAGATATCCTTCTTAGGGTCGCCCCTTTGACTTTCAAGGTCACCCAGATGACCCGTGCTTGATTTGTAGGATCACCTACACAACCCTAATTGGCAAAAGGAGCGACCTTGGTTCCAAAAGGAGTGACCCTCTCATTTTTGGATGCGTAAATTAACTCACAATTTAATCTTTTCTTAATTTTTATCCTGTTTTAACTCGTATTTTTTGTGTCGACTCATCCTTTTTCTCACTTTCTTTCTATTGTGAACAATCTCTTTGAATTCACTTTTTTTTCTTTTAGTTTTCTTCTTATCTCTTTGTCTATTCATGGAATTGTTTCCATTTCTTCTTGAGTTAGATACTTATTTCAAATTTATCTCTTCTTCTCTTTCCTCTCATTTCTACCTATAAATACCCCTTCATTCTTCATTGTTTATAATCACTTTCATTCACACAAGATTCTTCAAACTTCTTCATAGGCCTTGAGCTTCTTGCTTTCAAATTTTAGTTTAGATATCTCATAGAAATCTAGAAATCCTCTTCTCATCAAGAAATTAGACACTTCTCTCCCACAAGCTTCTTCATAGGCCTTTGGGCCTCTTAGTTTGTTTCTTTTAGTTTAGCTTTTACAAACCTTCAGAGTTTTTCCTTTAGGAGGTTATTTTCATGTATTCTTTCCTTAGACAAGATTATGCATAGCACCCCCTCTAGATTTTTCTGCTCACACAAGGATCACGCCTTCCTTGTTCTTTCAAATTTATTATTTCTTAAGCCTCTTTTTCATTCCCTTATGTCCCTATTTTTATCCTTGTCACCAAGAGAAGGCATCCCCATTATTGCAAAGGAGGAGACAATTACCATAGGACCTTTGAGGACACAACTTGTAATTGGTGCTACAAGTTCTTTATTGTTTTATTAGTAATTAGCTCACATTTTTCTCTTGAGGAAGTAAAACATTGTTTCGTCTTTCTTTTGATAGGATTTATAATTAAAATAGAGTTATTTACTTTTCTTAGAATAAATTTCTTGTTTTTCTTAGAGTAGTTACAAACTTAGATTAGATCTAAAAATCAATCTCAAAAAATACAAAAACATAGATCAATTGGAAAAGTTATATAGTTTGCATGCATATTTCCCTTTCATAGTAATTAGATCATCTTTAAAATTTGGGAAAAGAAAAGCTTGCATTCATTTAGGATTAATTGCACTAGAAATTCATTTAAATGCTTCAAACATTCAAGCCCTTGGTTTCATCGCAACACATAAAATGCTAAACTTTCATTCAAAAAAATATCAAACAAGCCCTTGACTTCACCATAAGGCATAGAAATTAAACAATATTTTCAAATCAAAGAGTCAAACATATAAAACATCAAGAAAATCCTTGATTTCATCATGAGGTACACAAATGCAACAATTCAACATTAAACAAAGTACAACATAAAAACTCCACAATCACTCATGATGCTCTTATTCCATACGAAGAGAGTAATCAGTCTTATTCACCCCCACCTAGCTGGCTTTTCCTAGAAAGGTAGGAGTGATTTGATTGATGCCTTTTGCAAGGGTGAAATGCATATATTGTTTGGATCAAAGTAAATATAACTATAACACTATTACAATCCATAATACAATAAAAAGATAGCTTCATCAATTTACATTGCTTTCAAATAGTAGTCATTACATTGATTTGGATTAATAAAAAATCGTACAATTAAATCTAAGGTTGTCATTCAGTTTATACAATGTACTTTTAATTTTTGGTAATACAATTTTATGATCATATATTTCCTCAAGTACAATATTTGTGGCATTTTGTCTACCTGTGTGGAGGGAGAGCATCGTTTGGGTGCTCTTCCTCCAACCATAGATCAGTGGTCCCTCGCACACCTTCCTACTAAAAGTGGTCGTACCCTTTGTGAGGATGACAGATAAAGGTATCTGCAAATGTACAATTAACATATAAGAACCAAGTGTATAGTGTACTAAGACAATTAGATACAATCTATCATACAACCCTAGATACCCTCTAGATAAGTATGACAACCAACATGCAACACTGAAAGTACTATGAATCGACAATGCAAGAAGCTACTAAACTGCTTTGGCCAAATAATTCAAATAAATCACATTCCGTCTTGTGGATATGCAAGTCATGTGTTCACACACTACTATCTCATCTTGATTGTGTATAACAATTTATTTTATTGATTACTCACTGAAATCACACTGTTCCAAGTATTTAATTCAAATAAAATTACCATATGACTTAGTTGATTCAAACTTGAGGCAGAGTGTTCTATGCCTTTGGTTGACATGGCCTTGTATCGACAACTTGTTGGTAGCCTCATTTACTTGACTCATATAAGACCCAACATTTCATGTCATTGGCATGGTCTCTTGGTTTATGTAAGAACCTCACAAACTACACTAGAAGGTAGCTAAGCAAATACTTCACTATGTTCAAGGTACTTATATCTACAATATGTTGTAGGCACTAATATTGACTTGGTTGGATACATAGATTCTAATTTGGTAGATGATTCTTAGGATTGCAAGTCCACTTCTAGCTATAGTTTTTCACTTGGTTCTAGTCTTGTATGTTGGACAAGAAAGAAGCAAAATTCTATTGCTCTTTCTTCCATAGAGGTCAAGTATCTATAAGTTGTGATTGTTTCTACTAAGTCCATTTAGCTTCAACATATTCTCCTTGAGTTTAGTATCCATTTTCACAAGCCATCTATCATATTTTATGACAACCAAAGTGCTATCTCAATCTCTTGGAACCTAGTCCATGATGGGTCTTGTGTTAATGGGTCTTGGAACCTAGCATTTCTAGTTGTTGTTGTTTATGGGTCTTGCGTTAATGCTTGAGGAGAATTGGATGAGTAAAATATAGTAATTTGGTTCATGTGCATCTTCCAGGTTGATAGTTGTGCACAATTGTGATTGTTTCCATTTGCAGTAGAGTATTTGGAGTTTGCACCAATATAGGAATATTTGTGAGGATTTATTGTACTATTGAGGATGAATGTTGAGTCCCACATGGAGGTTTTCCAACCATTTTATCCTTTGAATTTGTAAGTTTGTTATTTTTGGCCAATGATATATTTCATCTAGTATTGGGGTTTTCACCATCTTGGAGCTAATGTAGATCATTTGGAGAACTTGGGAATGCTATATATACTTGGTTGTGAGTTTTTTGAAAGCATGCAAAGAAGATAGAATGAATTAGGAGAATAGAGATTGAATTTTGATAGCGACAGAAGGAGAGGAATGAGGTTTGAGAGCCAAAGTGAGGGAATAGTTGTATGATGTGGAGTATAATCTTGAGGAAAGAAGACACTAAGGTAGGAGGTTAACAATGCAACACATAGTGGGTGTCATTATAGTAAAGTGATGTTTAGTAATGTAATTGTACTTGAATTATCATTGCATGATGGTGTTGTAGGAAGCCCATTGCAGTGACTATCCATTATGAATATTAGTTAATAGTCAAAGGGTTGCGGTGTGGCATGTAAGAGGGCTTATTGCAACAAATTGTGAAGTTGTAATCATGGTGATAATCATGCAAGCTTAATTCAATGAGAATATTATTGTTGTTTCTATTAAATCTATGTGTTATTTTTATGTTTTTATGTTTGGTTGCATCACTAGATAGTCCTTCAATGGACCCTCCATCCATGACTACATCAAGTGGCATAAGAGTGAAGGTTGATCATGGGATGCTCATATTGAGGGGTTGATTTTAGTAAATTAAGGCATAAAAAATCAAAACACACTAAATATTGTTTTCCAAACTATGGTAGTCCATGAGAGGTTTGTAAATATATTACTAATTGTGAGGAAGTTTACAGGGGGTGATTGTGTTAGGAATTGCATGCAGAAGATATCAATTAAATGCAAATAAAGATTAAACAGAGGAATGAAAAATACACAAAAATAATAACAGCGAGACAATTTTAACGTGGTTCACCTAAACTCAAGCTACATCCACCAACAGAGAGTCCAATATTATTATCCAGCAAATCAAACTGATTATAACCAGAGATCCTTGCAACTCAATACCACTGCAAATGCTACAATACAATATCAACGGAAACCCTAACCCTTAGCCATTTTATCAAGAATTATGTCAATTACAAAATACATTTTTTTACGTCGGCCAATAGAAAAAATAACTCCTAACACCTTTATAAAATAACTTGCACTACCCCCAAACCCCCATTAAATAATTTGGGGGGAAACCACACTAATAAAAGTGGGAAAAAATTAACCTCCAAGTTTGATTAGGCTCCATATAACAACAATCTCCCACTTGGAGATTGATCATAACATCGCTGACCCTGTAGCTTCCACTAGAAATAAACACCTTGGACCCTGTTGTTCTAATTTTATTATTTTCAGTCTTGAAGACCAACCGAAGCCGAAGAGGAGCTCAGATTCTCTTTTGTCACTGCCTTCGTAAACATATACGCTAGATTTTCATCTATATGTATCTTTTTCGGTCGTAACTGTCCATCATCCAACATTGACTGGATGAAGTGATACCTTAGTTATATGTGTTTGGTCTTTGAATGCAAGGCATAATTCTTTGCAAGAGGTATGGCACTCTGATTGTCTGTAAACAAATAATTGTTAGCCTGTTGTTTACCCAATTCTTCTATGAAAGATTGTAGTCATATCATCTCCTTGCTTGCCTCTGTTGCAGCTACATACTCTGCCTTTGTGGTGGATAAAGCAACCACCTTTTACAACTTGGAGATCCAACTCACCGTTGTCCCACCTACAGTAAAGACATAACCTGTAGTACTCCACCTGGTATCAATATCCCCTACCAAATCTAAGTTCACATAGCTTGCTAAATCAGTATTAGAGCCCCCAAAACATAAATATTTATTAGATGTACCTCTCAAATATATGAGAATCCATTTTACCGCATTCTAATGCTCCAATCTGAGATTACTCATATACCTGCTTACGACTCCTACATGTGCAATATCTAGTCTTGTGCATACCATGGCATACATTAAGCTTCCTATAGCTGAAGCATATGGTACCTTGGACATTTTTTCTTCCTCCTCTTGTGTCTTAGGACACATCTCCTTAGTCAATTTCAAATGACTAGGCAAAGGTGTGCTGACAGCTTTTGCATTCTCCATATAGAATCTCTACAACACCTTTTCAACATAATCATCCTAAGATAGAGTTAATTTTCTATTCTTCCTATCTCTGCAAATTTTCATACCAAGGATTTATTTTGTTGCCCCCAAATCCTTCATAGCAAATGATTGTGCTAATTGTTGTTTTAACTCTCTTATGTGATCCATGTCAGATCCTGCTACAAGCATGTCATCAAAATATAAACATAAAATAATGTAGTTGTCATTATCCAACCTTTTAAAATAAACACAATGGTTAGAATTACATCGACTGTAGCCTTGCTCAGCCATAAAATTATTAAATTTCAAATACCATTGCCGAGGTGCTTGTTTCAAGCCATATAAACTCTTCTTCAATCTGCACACTAATTTCTCCTTACCTTTGACCTCAAATCCCTGTGATTGTTCCATCTATATATCTTCTCCTCCAAATCACCATGGAGAAAGGCAATTTTCATATCTAGCTATTCCAAATGCAAATCTTCAGTAGCCACAATACTTAAAACAGTACGGATAGAAGTCATCTTAACAACTGGAGAAAAAATCTCATCAAAATCAATACCTTTTTTCTATGCAAATCCTTTTAAAACTAACCTGGCTTTAAATCTTTTCTTACCTCCATCTTCCTCTTTTAGTCTATAAACCCATTTGTTTGGTAAAGCCTTTTTACCTGCAGGCAACTTACATAATTCCCAAGTTTAATTTTTTAGTAAGGAGTTCATTTATTCTTTCATTGCAAACTCCCACTGAACCTTTGTATCCACCTACATAGATTCATCATACCCTTCCAGTTCACCAGCATCTGTTAACAAAATTGAATACAAAGAGGGAGAAAACCTTTCAGGAGGTCTACTTAGCCTTGTTGACCATCTAACATTCACTGGAGTTTGTGGTATTTCTTGCTACTGTTGCGGAGCATGAGGAACCACTAGAACATCACTATTTGGAGTATCAAACAACACCACATAATCCTTTTCTTTCTTCTTATGCTACTACAATTGATCTTTGTACAACACCTTCTCATTGAATACAACATCCCTACTTCTCACAATTTTTAGATTTTCAACATCCCAAAGCCTATAACCAAATTCATCAATGCCATATCCAACGAAGATACACTTTTTTTATTTTGCATCCAACTTGGTTTTATTTTCAGAATCTACATGTGCAAATGCTTCACATCCGAAGGTTTTGACAAAAGAATAACTCACCTTCTTACCTATCCATGCTTCCTCTGGAATACCACAGCCCAAAGGAATTGAAGGACCTCTATTAATAAAGTATACAACGGTATTGATAGCCTCTATCCACATGTTTAAAGGCAGCCCAGCATGCAATCTCATGCTCCTTGCATGCTCCATTATTGTCCTATTCATGCGCTCAGCCACTCCATTTTCTTGTGGAGTCCCTGGTACCATTTTCTGCCTACGAATTCCACTAAAAGAACAATAATCCTCAAATTCTTTGCTGCAATACTCACCACCATTATCAGATCTGAGACATTTTAATCTTTTAGTCGTCTCATTCTCAACCAAGCTTCTCCATTTCTTAAATGTTTCAAATACATCAGATTTCTACCTAAGGAAATAAATTTAAACCTTCCTAGTTGCATCATCTATGAATGTAACATAATACCAAGAGCCACTGAGAGAAGATACCTGAGCCGGTCCCCATACATCTGTATGCACAAGCTCCAACTTTTCATCTTTATTTTGCTTCCCATCCTTGAAAAAACTAACTCTCTTTTGTTTGCCATACACACAACTTTCACATAAATCCATATTAATACATTTCAAACATGGTAAAACTTTCTTAGAATGAAGTACCTTCATACCTTTTTTGCTCATATGCCCAAGTCTGTTATGCCACAGTGTTGTCTCAAAACCTGCAGCAACTATTTCAGTCACTTCTTGCGAACCCACAACAACTTTTCTTGAATCTGTTTATTTTTTCTCTGCAACAACTAAAGTAGAAGGAACAATATGACATGTGCAAAGATATAAAGTGCCTACTTTCACACATTTTGCTACTATTAAGGCACCTCTTGAAACCTTCCAATTTTTATCATTAAAAGTAACTATGCAACCTTCATCACCTAGCTACCCTGCTGAAATTAAATTCCTACTTAGCCTTGGAATGTGCCTTACCTATTGTAGTAGCCAATGATTCCCATTCTACAACTTAATCTTAATTCTTCCCTTTCCAACAATCTAGCAGGGTTCATTATCTCCCAAATAAACCAGCCCAAAATCCCCTTGGACATAATCAAGAAAATAACTTCTATGGGGTGTAGCATGAAATGAGGCCCCTGAATCTAAAACCCATGAATCATCAGCGTTATCTAGGGAAAGAATCAAAGCATCATCTTCAGATTTATTACTCATCACATTTGCCTCCTTATTGCCTTCTTGTTTGTCTCCTTCTTTATTCTTTTGAGACCAACAATCTTTCTTCGAATGACCTGGTTCCCCATAGTACCAGCAATCCTTCTATCCTCTGGATTGGGACCTCTTGTCCTTTGATTTTTCTCATGACTTCCCATGACCTCTAGAACCTTTTCCTCTCTCCTTTGATCTGCCCCTACTTTCTGCATTCAAAACACTACCTAATGTGGACCCTCCTGATCTTTTCCGTCGCATTTCCTCACTAAGGATAACACCAACAACATCATCAAATTTTGAAGTATTTGAACCAGAGACAGAGTTACTTACAACCATTACCAAGCTATTCCATCTTTCTGGCAAAGAACATAAAACCAAGAGAGCCCTTACCTCTTCATCAAATTTCACTTTTATAGAAGTTAACTGACTGGTAATCGTATTAAACTCATTTAAATGATCTATCATAGATCCACCTTCAATCATTTTCAGATTAAACAAATGCTTCATTAGAAATACCTTATTTGAGGCTGAGGGTTTTTCATACAATTTAGCCAAATCTTTCATCGGTTCATTTGTTATCTTCGCTTTTGTTATATTGAATGCCACAAATGGTGCCAGGCACAACTGAATGGTTCCCAGTACCTTTCTGTCCAAAAGTTCCCAATCCTCATCAGTCGTTGATGTCAGTTTCTTGGCTATTCCTTCCAACAGCCTCCACAAATTCTTCTGATAGAGATAATCCTCCATCTGCATCTTCCATAACTGATAGTTTTGCCCATTGAATTTATCTACCTTCAATTTACCCTCATCCGCCATTTCTCCCACTTAACTGTGAGACTCCCACTCAACCATGAGACCTTCCCGTAGACGATAATCGAACACAACTCACTCTGATACCACTTGTTAGAAATTGCATGAGGAAGATATCAATTAAATGTGAATAAAGATTAAACAGAGGAATGAATAATACACATAAATAATAACAGCGAGATACAATTTTAACATGGTTCACCAAAACTCGGGCTACATCCACCAACAGAGAGTCCAATATTATTATCTAGCAAATCAAACTGATTACAACCAACAATCCTTGCAACTCAATACCACTGCAAATGCTACAATACTTGATATCAACAGAAACCCTATCCCTTAGTTATTTTTATCAAGACTTATGTCAGTTACAAAATAGGGTTTTTTATGTTAGCCAATAGAAAAAATAACTCCCGACGCCTTTATAAAATAACTCGTGCTGCCCCTTGACCCCATCTTGGGGGTGCTGCCCCCAAACCCCCGTTAAATAATTTGGGGGGAAACCACGCTAATAAAAGTGGGGAAAATATAACCTCCAAGTCTAATTAGGCTCCATATAACAACAGATTGTGGGTAGATCACTAACCTAAAGAAATTTTTCATCAAGTCAAGATGTTGTTGAAGAGAGGGTGAGGTATTATCAATGTTGTATGAAGAATGGAGGATATGTATGAGATGTTGAAGGCTATGTAGAAATGGATGGATGAGTTGGAGAAAGACCACTATAGAAACCCTAACCCTAGGGCCGAGGAGAGTAATGAAGAGAAGGAGGCCAATCTTGTAGAATCAAGTGGTAGTGAAGAGGACAAGGAAGAGAGGACATTGAAGGCCATAACCAAAATTGATAAGATTATAGTGGATAATCTAAATTATTTTGGAAATTTGGATCCTAAAGAGTTGATAGATTGGATCACCAATTCAGAGCACTTTGAGTATGAAAACATTATGGACTCAGATAGGGTGAAATTTGTGAAGACCAAGTTGAAAGTCCATGTGGCGGTATGGTGGAAGGAAGTTCAATTAAAGATGAACAAGAAAGGCAAGCCAAGCATTGGAAAGTGGGACTGGATGGTGGAAGGGACTGGATGGTGGAAAAGTTGAAGTCCAAGTTTATTTTAGAATATTATCAGTTGGAATTGTTGAAGGAGATACATAATTTTTGGCAATGAAACATGATTGTGAAAGAATATTCTAAGGAGTAATATAGGATGTCAATTCGGTCAAGACACCATGAAGAAGCTAAGAAAGTGGAAAAGTACATCAATGGATTGAGGGACCATCCAAGAGGAGTTGGGCATGCGAAATTTTCTTACATTAGAGGAAACCTACTAGTTGGCACTCACTGCAGAAAGGAAGTTAAACCTAAAGTTGGAAGAGAGGAGGAGAGATAAGGTGACAAAAGAGAAAGATGCAATGACAGAGGAGAATACTCAAGAGGTCAAGGGAAAGGTAGCCCTTACTGCACTGAAGGAGGAAACCAAAATTTCTACTATGAAGAGAAACAAGATGATAATTCCTATTGTAACAGTAGAAAAAATGATTGTAGTACCCATCACAGTGGTAGAGATATTGGTAACAGTTTATCGGAAGGATGAAAGAGAGGATATGTACCACAGAGAGGCCCAACAAAGAAGTGGGGGATATTCCTAGTAGGGTAGAATAGGATATGAGAGGAAAAGGTAGAAATCTTTTAAAAGGACCTATTTCAAGTGTGGAGAAGAGGAACACAAGGAATTTGAGTGCCAAGTAAAGAGGACAAAGGGTAGCACATAGGATGCATTTAGGGATGAGAGGTCACCTATCTTGGAGATGGGCACAAAATGTGGAGATTCACTTATTTCACAAAGAGCCTTGAAATGTGATAGGAGAGATGAGTTGGCATAGAGGAAGAGCATGTTTAGGACCAAAAGTAAAGTGGGAGAAAAGTGTTGCAATGTCATTGTGAATAGCAGTAGTACAAATAATTTAGTGTATGAGGAAACGGTTAATAAATTGGGGCCAAGGAGGATGAAGTATTCACACCCATATAGGATTAGATAGTTGTAGCAGGGAGACAAGATGCTAGGGGAAGAATGATGCTTGGTAAGGTCCAACATAGGAGCATACCATGATGAGTTGATGTGTGACATTGCACCAATAGATATGTGTCATTTGTTGTTAAGAAGACCTTGGCAATTTGATAGAAGTGTTGTGTATGGTGAAAAATATAACACCTACATCATCTAAAAGGATGTCTAGAGACATAAGCTATACCACTAAGGGAAAGGATGGCTAGAGACATTAACATTCTTATGCCCGTGCAAGATGTAGTTGCCTTTTATTTTATTGTTTTGTTGCCCAAGCCTTCAAAGGCTTCATACAACATCGTTACGATAGCCAAATTCTCAAGCCCAAGATCTTTATAGCTTCCAAAAGCTCACTCCAATTCATAGCTCACTTAATCTCATTTGTGCTCTTCCCAATTTCTGCCAAGAGGAGAACCCTACTGCTGCAAGAGGAAGAAGAGGTTTCTGAACAAGGATTCATGAGCGTAGTGCGGAGACTCATGCATCTTTCATATTCTAGGTTCTTTATGCTTTCTAAATAATTAGTTCACAATCTTCTCTTGGGAATGGTAATTTTATGTTGCAATTTCCTTGATATGTTCATTTTGAATTGATTAGAATAGTTTGCTTTCATAGTACAAATTGCAAGTTTAGATTAGATTTCTTGTTTCGCATTTTCAATTCTATATTAGTACAAAAAAATATCTTTAAAATACCAAAAACATAGTGTAATTGCATTAGGTAAATATATTAGTGTGCATTCATATTTCAATTTCCTAGATAAATAGTTCATTATAAATTTCAATCCTAGAAACAAAACCAAAAAATTATTTACGTACATACTAGTTGCATACATAAAAATCCCAAAAATACAAAAACATTAGAAACTAGAAAAATTGAAACCCTCGATTCGATCATGAGATCAAATTCAACAAAACATGCATTCACAAAACTCCTTGATTCGATCACGAGGTCATCAAAAGTCAAGAGAACCTAAACAAATCTTAGGCAACACCACTAAGTAAAAAGTCAACTCTTGGTCAACTCAAATCTACTCTCTCTATCCAAGCATTCGAATGTGCCTTGGAATCAAAGGTGAGTGGGTGAGGCCAATCCTAGAGGAGATTGAGGAATTACACCCTAGGCCACAACTAGCACAACAAACATGAGAAGAATAAGATCACGTTATTAAGCTGATCCAACGTAGGGAACAAATACAATGTGTTCGGGCCATAGAAGAAAGGTTACAACAAACTAAGTTTATCAATGATTACGATAAACATCCATCTAGACGTTGGAACACTAGAAACCCAAATAGGAGATCAATAACTAGTGACCCTTTGGGTCATATTATCTCCATCACAACGGTCATTAAATGATAGGCCATAGGACCGACCTACTGGTCTTTGTGATGTTCTAGTCTCGAGAGAATAGAACTGCCCCTAGGTCTCGCCTCCACTCGACTGGCTCCTGGCACAAGAGCAAGAATGACTTGGAGGTCACCCAAGGCAAGGAGCTAGTCCATGTGCTTCTGTCAAGGCTAACTCATCCATGCCAGTGCGCTGAGTCACATTTTGAAGAGTACATATTTTGATAAACTCGATGTGAAGGCAAAAACCTTTTGGGTGAAGCTTTTTATGTTTCCATTAAATGATCCAAATTTATTCCACACATCATTTTCACAATTCCATCACAATCACTTTTACACTTGCATTCATTGTCATTTTTGTTCTCACTACATTCATCTTCTTTGTTATCTTTCACGTCGTTCATTCCATTTATTCTGAGGTGTTTACAGTGATGAGTGCCAGGTAGCACCAAAATTAACACACCTTTTTACTCCCCCTTTTCCCATTCTTTCATTCTATTGTCCTGGTAATTGCACCATAGAAACTGAAAAGACTTGTTTTAATTACACTAATGAGAGATGAATTACTGAAGATCATTATTTTTGATGAAAGGACTAATGTTGCAACAAACTAATGAAAATGTGCAGAAAAGTCTCTTTTTGGGTCCATAGGTGCAGTTATATGGGTGAAGGCAATTTTGAAGATCTTCGAAAATGGTCCTAATGATCTCCGGAGCCAATATGGAGGATACTACACCGGACTCCAATGTTTTCCCAAAGTGTTGGAGGAGGTCTGAAGAAGTAGGAAAGCAAGGCGTGGATGATCTTTGGAGCCATGTAGGAATCATGGATGCATCTCTAGAGCTACTAGCAACAACACATAGTCTCAAGAGCTGCTGGTGACAGTACATAGTCTCTGGCACCACTGTCAACCTACATCTCTGGAGGCAATTGCAGTGCTTTGGAGTCTACCCAACCAACACCAAAATGATCCGGTGAAGACTCCAGTTGACTGTCATGGATTTGATTCCCTTTCTATTTGATTTTGCATGATTTTTAAAAGATTTGTTAAGACCTATATTTTAGGGCCTCGCTGCCCATTGTTATTTAAGTTAAGACTCTGGATTTAGTGGGACTTCTATACCACTAAAGCCTTTTTTAGTTTGCATGATTATACTCTTCAATTAAACAATTGTATGTCTTAGTTAGAATAAGAGATTGGTTATATCTCATAGATGAACTAATGGATAGAATAGTTAGTTCCAAAAGATATCTTATTGCTTTAGATAGGAGCAACAAAAAGATATATAGATTTTGGCTATTAAATTATTGTAATTTCCATTTATAGATAGATATACTTTTGAATACAAGCATACATTGATGAGATTAGATCAAAGGAAAGATTATTACATTTCTATACTGAGTTCTTGCTTTAGCCTTCACCCCTGAAGGCATGGAGCAAGAGCCCACTCCCGCCATCAAGACAAGAGGCTAGTATCTATTGCTTCATTGTCTTGTTCACAAATTTTATTACGAGTACAGTTTTACTGCTTTCACAAGATAGATTTGTTTCTATTTAATAGTTGTTTTCAGTAATTGCATGTTTCTAGTTTTGTGTGGATCAGAATAGGTTATTTTCAACAATCTACTGCTTTAGTATTATTTTGGTGTTTTCGGGATTTCATTTCACAATAGATAAATTAGTAGCATCAATCCTTTAAACATTTAAATCAATAGGATTAGTTAGAGGACTGTTGATTATGAAGTTCCTTATTGCAAATAGCCTAGGACACAGCCCTGGATTTGACACATGAAAAACATGATTAAATTCCAAGGTACAACGACCCTTGTCATACGACACCCCTAAATATGATAGAACCTAAACTCAACCTAGGGAGCCTTCCCTCTAAAAAACCTGAAACATCATCTTTTGATAGGTATGTGCCTCCTGACCCAATGGCACCCATATCAAATTGTTATGACTTCAATGATTCAGACTACGAAAATGATAGAAAAGAACCTGGGATTTTTTAACATTCATCAACCCTGACTAGGAACAAAACTCAACAATTCAACCTAAGGCACAACGAGTGCGAGTGAGATCAGAGATTCATAAAATAGACCAACCCCCAACAAGTAATCAAAACACCCATCTAGATGATGAGGTAAGACGCTTAGAGAGACATTTGCAAGAGGCCAAAGATGCTCAAGAGGCCTTGTGTGTCGCTCTTTGAGAAGAACAATGAGAACAAATGGAAACCATGCAAAGTGACATTCTAAGAAATGGTGGAACATAAAGAGGTGCAACACCTCATGATCTCATTGCAACGCTAGTCGAAAGGATTATGACTCTTGATGCAAAACAATATGTTCAATACAAGAGAGTGAGGTCTCACAACAAGGTAGAACAAGACTAGGGGCATCACGGAACCCTCCCTACCTCAACTTCTATTCTCTAAATGGAAGTAATGAAGTATTCCCAAATGGGAATCAAATGATGCAAAAATTTTAGATAGTGCAAAATAGTCAACCAAACCAAATCGTTGCACTAGGATACCAAAATCTACCTATGGGGTTGATGCTCTCAACCCCCAATCTCAAAGTGCATTCCTAGGAGCATACATTGAGTACTTGAAAGAACCTTGTTGGTAAATAGATTTTTCATTGCAGATTTCAAAGTGACTCTCCTAACAGGCAATGACAAATGTTCCAATAGTTGGATAAGTTGTTATTGGACTAACAACTTTCCTCTACGTTTGAGAGGGGTATCTCCCTTGTGTGCTAGGGTTTTTTAAGGTTTTTGTGTACTTTTAACTTGAAAGTACAAAAAGGAGGAAAATGGGTGTGCAGAAACCCTAATAGAAAACACATGAATATGGATTAGGATTTCACATACTTATTATAAATTATGATGGGGTTTCACCACAAAAGCTAGAAACTACGTTCTTGAACTTATATGATGAATTGTAGGATAAACGGTTTAACATTCAACCATGATGAAAGGAGAGTAATAGATCTCAACACATGAAGAGATAAGGTGTACCATCACTTTCAAATCAAGATGCCAAGAAATGATTGTGTCATTTGCATTGATTGCATGGTTTGTAAATGTTTCAATAGATGACCAATGATTTACATAGTGACATAGAGGTTTTACCAATCGAACATACAAGAAATTGGTAACAATAACTCAAAAGTACAGTTGGAACATACAATCCAAATGCACTTTATTATATTTGTGAAATTATACAATTCCAAAAACCTTCATGTACAAAGTGTCAAACCAAAAGTCTCTGAAAAGTTTCCGCTCCAAAATTCTCCTCCCTTTACATTTGAAATAGCCTTATATTTATAGGCTTCTCTAGATAACTACCTTGTAACCACTTCCTAACTACTTCAACTACCTTTTTCAAATACAATAATATAATAAACCTTATGTTTGGTTATGTTCTACATTATTTTTTTGGAAATAAGGTTCATTTTCTAACTTTTAGTTACAATAAGTGACATAAGTCACTTTTATGAAAAGGCAACTTGAAACTTGAAACTTTCAAGTTATGGGTTTCGCTAAGTTACTTTCCATCTCCTTCTACTCCATTTGCCCTTGTAACCACCTCACTATCCAACCAATTAAGAACACAAAACTTATATCTCTCTATTGAAATGAGCATATAATCCTGAGGGTCTTGATGAGGATGAGAAAGCTCAAGTATTGCCATGTGCCCATAGACTTTCTTCTCACTCTTTAAATTGCTCATCAACCTCAAAGGATATTCTCTTTATCAGTTATTTTTCAATGAATAGTAGAGATAAATAGTTCATAATGTGTGTTTTCTTTTCACCTTCAAAAGAGGCTTACCCAGATGAAAGGTTGCAAGAGGTCTATTGTCCAATTGGGGACTTGTGTCCTTTAGTTAAATTGTGAGCAAAAGGGTCTCTACAGGCTTGGACTGAACATTAGCCTCCCTTTGGCTAGTTAGCATGCCTTCATAAAACTTATTTCTAAAATTGATGGATACGAATGCACAATGTGTCATTGATGAGATGATGAACAAAGCCCGAAAGCTCCTTGGACTTAACTACTCACTATCATCCCCCTTGTCCTTTGAAAAATACTACTGCTTTCATCATTGCAAGGTTGTGATGAAGAAGAAGGATATGGACCAAACCACTGGCTGTAAATATTCTCTAACTTCATCTTCTTATGCATAATATTCAACATTGGAGACCCTTTGGCAAATAAAAATAGAAATCCTCCCTTGTAAAAGGGCTGACTCACAATATCAAATTCACCACAATGGAGTGACATAAGAATGAAAATATATGGAGTCTCATCAATGGCAACACCAATTATCGCATTCCTGATTAAATCAACATAATCTTCTAGCCAAGAGATGTCATAACCTTCTCTCGGTGAGAGATATCTTCATTTGCTTGGCAGGCTTTCTTGTGAAAGCAATGTTCTTTTCATTGCTTGAGAGTATTGTGATATCGGCTACAATTGCATCAAATATCTGTTGTCATTGTCCTACATTCTTTTGTAACATCCCACCCCGCAACCCTGAAGGGTAAGGGCCAAAAGAGGACAAGATAAATTTTTTTTTGACATGAAGTGATAACATACACATAAGATGGTTGTCGATTTGATATGTCGACAACATTCATGGCCAAGTATGGCTGATAGTACAACCCAAAGGAGAGGACTAATTCACTCTCCAGAGGGAACATTGTTAAACTACGTTCATTTTAAACACCAATTCAAATGTTCCTAAATCCCATTTCCAATTATAAACATGAATCCATAATCATCATAGTACAAGCAGATCCGATACCCATACTGGAATCCGTAAGCCCAATACAGAACAACATCACATTTCTTCTCATTAAATTACATGATTACATCCGTTCTCTCAAAAGAGTACAATTGCATAAAAGAATATACAAGAACAATCACATAGCCATGAATATGATACAATAACTGATAAAATGAATACAATAGAGAACATCTCCAACTGGTGCTCCAAAACCTATACATCAGTCCCCAATGGTGGTGGCAACGCCTCCCAACCATGTGGACTCAAAAGAGACCACCCCACCATGCTCGAAGGTAGTCACAAGGCCCAAACGGTAGAACAAAGGCAAGGGATACAATGGCCAACACTCACATCACTCACGGAGCAGACACGACACATAATGAAAAAAAGGCAATGTCACAACATAGAGATGCTCATCAAATAGAATGTTAGGTACTACTCATGACTACCAAGGCACTAGATACTAGAGTGCAGATCAGATGGGGACTCATCATGCGTGCTTAAAGGGATGGCACCACACGAAATCAAGTACACTACTCATACCGACGAGGAGACTCAATCATGCCCAAATCAATGCCTTGCAAACAGATAACTCGACGCCCCGCAGACGGATAGGCCTTCTCATATGCATCCTTAGCCTTTACAAGCACTCAAGGCCATGCACGAGGACTCAATATCCTAGACCTAAGCTCATCTCGTTTAACCAAACGAGGCCTACAAAACCCAATTAAAAAAATAATCCAATAAAAAAATAGGTAACACGGTGAGTGTCCCATCTGCATCCCCAAAGTATTTGGAATAGCCATAGATGGTAGGGGATGTGTCCCAAGGACACCACACCTAACTCAATAGAAACATAATATGCTTATAAATATTAAATACAGAATTGAAAACTGTGATCTACAAAACAAAAGCTTTCGATGACTGTAATCTATTGAAAATAGCTCTTTGTCAGTTAGGTCAGTTGTGTAATAATTCCAGTGACCTCAAATTGATCACATCAAAATACTAAGCTAGTTCCCATGTCAGGTTTCTCAAACTGCAAACTACCATTCTAAAAAGAGGACTTATTCATGTGAGTGTTGCTAAAACACAATAGAAAGAAAGTGATCTCAAGAATGCAACGTTGCAGGATTCAAACATAAGGTATGTCTTAAACCCTTAACACTGTTCATGGATAAGGCACATATAGTTTTTGGTAGAATGTGCCCAAAATAATTCATCTCAGGAATGTGATGTTTGTAGAATGCTCAAAAGGATTTGAATCGATTTAAAATCTATGATAGTTTAAATGTGTAAGTTTCACACAAGGCACGAAAATTATCTGCAAGAAAGAGAATAAAGAGCATCAAAATGAAGTCATCTAATTATTATAGGATACTCATGAAATTGATTTGATGAAATGGCTTTAGATATCTTCAATCAATTGCATTTGTAGGTGTAAGCCGATTTCACAATCAAAGGATATAAAATCTTAGAAACTTTCAAGAAAGAAATATTATTAGGTATAAATCTAATTTCCACGGCCCTACCAATAGATAAAGTATATAGACTAGTAACAAAATGCCTCAAGGAGAAGTTTACCCATGCAATGAAATATTCACAGAATATGCATAGAGTGGATTTGTTGAAAGGGGCTTAAGAAACTTTAAAGCAATGCAACTGGCGGCTATAAAGCCAGACGCCACAACCTTAGCTAGCATCCTCACTACTCGTGCCAAAATGGGAGTGATGGAACAAGGTATGGACATCCATCAAAAGATAACATAAGGGGGATTTTAGTTAGAAGTTGTAGCTACGAGAGCGCTAGTATACATGTATGCAAAAAGTGGAGGCATAGACAAGGCATGCACCCTGTTTGACAAAATGCCTCAAATCAAACTCTTCAGAGAAGTCAACGTATGAGAAAAAAAAAGGTTTCATGTGACTTAGATATCTTCAATCTCTATCATGGCATCCCAGATTTTAGTATGGCTACCTCATAATATTCTCTATAAGATCAAACCCCATTTTGCTCAAAAATTATAAATTAGAAAACACAGATCTTTCTTTGAAAACCCTTTGATCTATAGAATCAGGAAATAGTTTTGTAGGTTTGAAAACAAATACTAGGACAGAGGCGATGCAAATAGCTTGCATTGAAATAATTTCTGGCATAAATACTTTTAGGGCAGGAATGGGTTTCAGTTTTCCTGTGCTTAATGAAATAGCAGCAAACATGTTTTAGTTTTCTTAAAGGTAGTAATGGGGTTTCAATTTTTCTATGCTTAATGAAATCGCAGCAAACATATATTAGTTTTTTTGTACTGGAAAAATGAGGAGCTGGGGTAAATACCTCTAATCACTCTCCCCTTCACTTCACCTCAAATCTTGCCACGATATACTTGCCTGAGTCGATGCAAGTTGCCCTCTTCTCCCAGCCCATATTTTTCTCTCCCCTCAACTCGTTCTCCTCTAGTCATTGATTTTTTTCTCTCCTTCATTCCTACACTACCTTTCTCTATTTCCTCTATTCTCTCTTTTCAAAAATAGAGAGTCTCTTCCAAATCGTGGTTTCTGCCAAAATAGCTAGTCCTCTTCCAAGCGATTGACTCTCTTTCTCTCATACGCCCTCTTCCATCAAGATATTTTCTGTCTGCATTAACTCCTACACCAACTTCTTTCTCTTCACTCCTACGTTTCTCAAAAACAAAGGGTGACTTTCTCCACCACCTCACCATGCCATGACTCCCCTCTAAGCAATATTTGTAGGTCAAAAAGGGGTTGTTACATCCTACCCCCTAGGACTAGGCTTACTCCTGGAAGCCTGCAAATGCTAAGATGCAACCAAAGCACACACTAGTCTAAGAAACTCGATACAATTATAAAAATTAGGTTATCACATGCACAAATACATGCAATCTGTCACTGAACAAGGGTAAGGAATAGGCAAGGCACTCATTTCCTACAAAATATACATTAGCATATAACAATTTTCTCCAATCAAAATAAAGAATGATGCCAAGGAAACCACATCAAACAATCAACAGAAACCAAGGAGAAAAGCCTCAACCACCGCACTAGCAAATTACACATGACCATAAGGGGCAATCTAGACATTACCGTTAGGTAACTGGATGATAAGACAATAACACGAGAACACTGCACTAGTAGGGTATAGTGGCTAGGGTAGGGAATAGGGCCTGTGACTATCTCCAGTAACCACCATCGGGGAATACGAGTACGCTCGGGCTTGTGAATCTAGGTGGAGTCAATACTCAGTACCTGCAACACTCCAAGCACACGTCAAAGTACATGCGCATATATCATATAATAGCTGAAGCATCAATGGTCATCAAGGAGAGGGTCATGACATCGTAAGCCTCTCGGATACGAGTGTTACGACATCATCCCTTTCATGTCCATGATCATCCAAAAGCAATGATAATAGTATATCATTATTCTAGTCATTTCTATAATCACATAACTATATACATCTCATAATGACACATAATGCGACATCATGTCACAAGTCACAGGAATACCATTCGTTCACAAGAGAATCGGATGCTAATAACATAATGAAATGAGTTTTGTTTGGGGAAATCCAATCATTTCTCTACATTCGCATCCATACATATTAGCTTAAGTAACCATGGTTGTGTCAATGGCATGTAGTTGCTCATCAAGCAAGATATGCAACATTCCTATTATGCTACATTAAGTATTTTCAGTTGCATTAAAATACAAACATTCAGCTATAAAGTCTCATTGAAATCCACAATGCAATTGAGAAGATCAACTTTCATCAACAAGATATATCCACAAACAATTACCGTTCTCATGTAAACTAATTAAGTAAGGAGGCACTAATAAACATGTAACCACTTTCAATACATAACCATAACAAGCATAAGGTCTTCTTCACTCCTATCTAACTAAATCTATTACTTATTACAATTCAAACATACTAATTAAATCCATATGCCATTTTTCTAACATCTTGTCAATTATTGACAACCACGAAGAGGAGAGAAAGATAGATTTCATCTCAAGTCAAGACATTGCATGCCATCCAATATACATCATACAAACATGCAAATTCTACTAAGGGAAAGTTTAAGGCACCATTAGTATTCCAATGACTTCAATATGTTATCAAGGATGATAAATTGTAGCAACTCAAGCACATTAAGCCTGGGTTATAAGAAAATCAGCAATCATCCAACACTTACAAGAGAGCATCGAGCAATCAAATTAATTTGTCCACATCCACAAACAGCTACATCCTACCATCCTTTACATCTATAATACAAAAAGGAATTATAAGAGCAATTCATGACCAATTAGGGTCATTTCATTCTCTAACAACATAAAGGAAGACACAAGAAGAGCATATCCAAGCAAGGGTAATTAGGCAACCCAAGTTACCTTCAACCTACGAACATACAAGGCAGAACATTCCTACCCTCGTCTTAACATGGGAGACTCTCAACCAAGGTCAACACTCTAGTCCCATTGAGTAAGGTAAGGCCAAGGCAGCTATTTCCTCCATGATTTCTAAGAATGGGGTTGTAAGTTAATCCACTAATGCCATGCTAAGGCATGAAAGCAATCAAGACTATAAAAACAATATAACAAGCTCACGCCACACAAGACAAATACAGCGAAACATAGAAAGCTCAAGTATGCCACAGCTCCCAGTGTGTGAACCTGGCTCTGATACTAGATGTAACATCCTGCCCCACAACCCCGAAGGGTAAGGGCCAAAAGAGGAGAAGATAATTTTTTTTTTACATGAAGTGATAACATACACATAAGACGGTTGTAGCTTTGATATGTCAACAACATTCATGACTAAGTATGGCTAAAAGTACAACCCAAAGGAGAGGACTAATTCACTCTCTAGAGGGAACATTGTTAAACTACGTTCATTTTAAACACCAATTCAAATGTTCCTAAATCCCATTTCCAATTATAAACATGAATCCATAATCATCATAGTATAAGCGGATCCGATACCCACACCGAAATCTATAAGCCCAATACAGAACAACATCACATTTCTTCTCATTAAATTACATGATTATATCCGTTCTCTCAAAAGAGTACAACTGCATCAAAGAATATACAAGAATAATGGCATAGCCATGAATATGATACAATAACTGATAAAATGAATACAATAGAGAACATCTCCAACCGGTGCTCCAAAACTTGTACACCAGTCCCCAATGGCGGTGGCAATGCCTCCCAACCATGTGGACTCAAAAGAGACCACCCCACCATGCTCGAAGGTAGTCACAAGGCCCAAATGGCAGAATAGAGGCAAGGGATACAATGGCTAACACTCACATCAATCACAGAGTAGACATGGCACACAATGCAAAAAAGGCAATGTCACAACATAGAGATGCTCATCAAATAGAATGTTAGGTACTACTCACGACTACCAAGGCACTAGACACTAGAGTGCAGATCAGATGGGGAGTCATCATGCGTGCTCGAAGGGATAGCATCACACGGAATCAAGTACACTACTCATACCGATGAGGAGACTCAATCATGCCCAAATCAACGCCTGCAGACAGATAACTCAATGCCCCGTAGATGGATAGGCCTTCTCATATGCATCTTTAGCCTTTACAAGCACTCAAGGCCATGTACAAGGACTCGATATCCTATACCTAAGCTCATCTCGTTTAACCAAACGAGGCCTACAAAACTCAATTAAAAAAACAATCCAATAAAAAAATAGGTGACATGGTGAGTGTCCCATCTACATCCCCAAAGTATTTGGAATAGCCACAGAGGACAGGGGATGTGTCCCAAGGACACCACACCTAACTCAGCAGAAACATAATATGCTTATAAATATTAAATACAAAATTGAAAACTGTGATCTACAAAACAAAATCTTTTGATGACAGTGTAATCTATTGAAAATAGCCCTTTGTCAGTTAGGTCAGTTGTGTAATAACTCTAGTGAACCCAAATTGGTCACACATCAAAATACTAAGCTAGTTCCCATGTCAGGTTTCTCAAATTGCAAACTACCATTCTAAAAAAAGGACTTATTCATGTGAGTGTTGCTAAAACACAATAGAAAGAAAGTGATCTCAAGAATGCAATGTTGCAGGATTCAAACATAAGGTATGTCTTAAACCCTTAACACTGTTCATGGACAAGCCACATATACTTTTTGGTAGAATGTGCCCAAAATAATTCATCTCAGGAATGTGATGTTTGTAGAATAGTCAAAAGGATTTGAATTGATTTAAAATCTATGATAGTTTGAATGTGTAAGTTTCACACAAGGTATGAAAATTGTCTTCAAGAAAGAGAATAAAGAGCATCAAAATGAAGTCATCTAATGATTATAGGATACTCATGAAATTGATTTGATGAAAGGGCTTTAGATATCTTCAATCAATTGCATTTGTAGGTGTAAGCCAATTTCACAATGAAAGGATATAAAATCTTAGAAACTTTCAAGAAGGAAATATTATTAGGTATAAATCTAATTTCGACGGCCCTACCAATAGATAAAGTATACATACTAGTAACAGAATGCCTCAAGGAGAAGTTTACCCGTGCAATGAAATATTCACAGAATATGCATAGAGTGGATTTGTTGAAAAGGGCTTAAGAAACTTTAAAGCAATGCAACTGGCGGCTGTAAAGCTGTAAAGCCAAACGCCACAACCTTAGCCAGCATCCTCACTGCTCATGCCAAAATGGGAGTGATGAAACAGGGTATGGACATCCATCAAAAGATAACATAAGGGGGATTTTAGTCAGAAGTTGTAGCTACGAGAGCGCTGGTATACATGTATGCAAAAAGTGGAGGCATAGACAAGGCACGCACCCTGTTTGACAGAATGCCTCAAATCAAACTCTTTTAGAGAAGTCAACGTATGACAAAAAAAGGTTTCATGGGACTTATATCTCTTCAATCTCTATCATGGCATCCCAGATTTTAGTATGGATGCACTTATAATATTCTCTATAAGATCGAACCCCTGTTTTGCTTAAAAATTATAAATCAGAAAACACAGATCTTTCTTTAAAACCCTTTGATCTACAGAATTAGGAAATAGTTCTGCAGGTTTGAAAACAAATACCGGGACAGAGGCGATGCAAATATCTTGCATTGAAATAACTTTTGGCATAAATACTTTTAAGGCAGAAAAGGGTTTCAATTTTCCTATGCTTAATGAAATAGCAGCAAACATGTTTTAGTTTTCTTAAAGGCAGTTATGGGGTTTTAATTTTTCTGTGCTTAATGAAATCACAGCAAACATATATTAGTTTTTTTGTGCTGGAAAAATGAGGAGCTAAGGCAAATACCTCTGATTGCTCTCCCCTTCACTTCACCTCAAATCTTGCAATGATATACTTGCTTGAGTCGATGCAGGTCGCCCTCTTCTCCCAGCCCACATTTTTCTCTCCCCTCAACTCGTTCTCCTCTAGTCATTGATTTTTTTCTCTCCTTCATTCATACATTGCCTTGCTCTGTTTCCTCTGTTCTCTCTTTTCCAAAACAAAGAGTCTCTTCCAAATCGTGGTTTTTGCCAAAACAACCAGTCCTCTTCCAAGCGATTGACTCTCCTTCTCTCATACGCCCTCTTCCATCTAGATATTTTCTGTCTGCATTAACTCCTACACCAACTTCTTTCTCTTCACTCCTACATTTCTCAAAAATAGAGGGCGACTTTCTCTGCCACCTCACCATGCCACGACTCCCCTCTAAGTAATATTCGTACGTTAAAAAAGGGTTGTTACATCTTTGTATTCGTTGAGATGACATTTTAGTTTGTTTCTTTGAGTTTAAAATTGGTGGAAGATTAGGAATAGCATTCCCAAGAATAAGTGATTTTTCATGATTGTGACATTGGCTTTCATCATATATGTACCTAGTTGCAAAGCTTCCATTTGGCATGTGCAGGCTGAGAGGATGTTGGCAAACATTGTGAAACCATCTTTTACACCTACCAATCCCTTTCCATGGAACCACCTACTAGGCTCCAAAATAATGTAGAGCCCAAGCCTAATCTACACAAGGAAAATGCAAATTAGAGGCATATTTATTTTTTTATGGAGCAGTGTCAAAGACTCAAAACTTGGAACAAGGAATTTAGTGCCTTGATGCTCTACAAATGCCAGACCCCGAACCTTGTCCACAAAATCTTCAACATGGTCAACTCCATAGACATTACAATCTAGTTGTTTTCCATACAGTTATTTGTAGCAATCTAAAAGATGAGACACTGGAATTTCACAACCCTTGCTTACTAAAAGTTCCTGCAATTCAACTGCTATCCTTTCTTTTTTTTGTTTGTTCTTTACTATTTTCTTCTATCTCATAATTGTCCCTTCTTTCTTATTCAGTGGATGTGTCATCACTTGTCTCTTCTTTTTCTTGTTCCTCTAAAAATAAAACATCATTTATTCCATCAAGAGATGTGTATGCATTGTTGCTTTCCTCTTGAGGGTAAATGAAGTATTATTCAGCCCTTTGTAAGCAACATAGGATACAATAACAAGGGGGAGCTTGACCATGTGGATGTTGTTCTCGCAAACACACATATCTCATATGTGCTCTTCCCACCACATACACAATGACAAATATCTTCTGAATCAAATCAAGTAATTTATAGCAGTCATATAAATTCCTTTCAAACTCTCTCTAATACAAGGTTGCAACTCGACTCAGCAACAATCTTCCTCCACTCATATGTATGAGCTGTACAATCTACTCCTTCAAACCTTCAATATCAGCATGTTGAATCCACAAAGCTAAATTAGCGGCCTTGAAATCTGTTTCCACCATATTATCATTTGAATTTAGATGATAATGATAAAGTGCACTTGCAAGAACAAGGCCACAACCTGTAGCAATACTAGGCTAGTCCCACACAAATCTACCAGCATTTTGAAGTCTAGAAGAAACCCCCACATCATAGTTGGGCATAGAAACAACAATACATAACACAGTTCCCCAAGATTAATCAAACTATCTACAAAATCAGTATCCCCAGAAATCAACATAATGATGAAGGGCAGAGGATTGTGGAAAGAAAACAACAACATTTGCAGTATAATAGCCTTATCTACTGCCTCTTTTTATTTGTTGGTAACATGTTCAAGCTTTACCCTGCTGCTCTAACAACCCTCTATGATCCTCTACAGAAAATTATTCAAGTCTCTGTATGTTGAAAATAATGAAAGCTTCTAAAGCATCCTAAACAAATCCACTTTGTACATATCTTGTAATCATTGCATTCCATGAGACCAAATTTCTCTAAGGCATTTTGACAAATGATTCATGTGCCTTGCATATGCTCCCACGCTTTGCCTACACGTCTGCTAAAGCATTAGAAACTATAATATCTGATAACAACCTCCTCCTATTAGGCTTTAATGGACATCCATACCTTGTTCTAAATCTTCAATTCTATCATAGACGTGAAGGAAGCTGGTATAAGTTTTGGCACGGATTTACAACAGTTGAGAAGATGCTGGTAAAGCTTGTGGAGTCAAGGCTTTACAACAGCCCATAACACTCTTTTTGAATGTTTCTAAAATCTTTTCAACAAATTTGTTTCATGCATATCGTGTAGGTTTTAGTTTCTAAGTAGTTATAATAACTACTTTTTCTTTACTCTATTCATCGGCTCCTTCACACCACTTCATAACCTTTATCAGAAACTTAATAAGTTTTGAAACTTGATGAAATTTTCGATGAGCTTGACTTTATCCTTTATCGGCATGTTAGATATAGATTATAACTTGTGAAAATTTCTGAGTTATCTCCTTCATCAGTATTTTGGTATGCTTTTACAACTGACTTGTGACTTGTAAACATGTTGGTTTTAGATAGTTATAATAACTACTTTTTCATTTTGTTCACTAGCGCTTTTACCTCAATTCAAAATCTTAATTGATAACCTCAATTCATAACTTGTTAAAAATTATAACTTGTTGAAAATCACAAGTTGTAAAAAAAATCATAACAATAATTTACAACTTATAATTTTTCACAACTTCAAAGTTGTGACTTGTGATTTTGAATTTTCATCCGTAGTTTGAGAGAACTTCATAACCTTGGACTTTTCAACCTTATAACTTCACAACTTATCATTTCATAACTTTTAAATAACTTTTTGAGTTGTGAGTTACGAGTTGTGCTTCTTCCTCTTTGAAAGGTATCTAATTTCTCCTCACAAAAACTTTTTAACACTTGCTCGACAAATTGCAAAGGTGATGTAGGAGAATAATGCCATAAAATTTAATTGGCTTAATTTTTTCTCCCAAAAACTTGTCACATTGTCCATAATAACATCATGAACCTCCTTACCAGACCATTTTTCTCCAACTCTTATAAAAATTTTGATTTAATCATTTCGCAAACTGTTGGCAAAAAATTGAAAGTTTAACATCTCCCAAACCATAAGACGTCTTGATATGAAAACTTGCCACATTAGGAAAAATATAATCAAGAACATCCTCACGAAAGGAAAATATCTCTTCTAGATTTTGAGATTTAATTGTTTCCACAAATCTGGATAACTAATATGATGGTTCCAGTTGAAATGATGGACTTTTCTCCTCAAACTAACATACCTATACTAGATTTAATGCAATAAATCAACATGAACCAGATTGGATGCAACTTTTTAATGGTGGGCAATTACTATAACTGGCATAGCAAACAAGCCACGTTGTTATTTTGTGACCAAAAACATCTTAGACGAAGAAGTTCACGTGATGAGGCTTGTCCTTTCGACGTGGAAAGTTTAAATTTGGTGGTGTCAAAACGAGGTTAATAAACCTCTATACCATACCATAAGAAATGTGATGCTACTACGACCTCTTCTAGAGATACCCAAGTTTAAAGGAGAAGGAGATCCCAACTCACACATTAAAGCATATACTATAGTTGTAAGGGAAATTCTCCCTTGGGATGAAGTCATCACCAAAATTTTCCCAAAGACATTGGAAGGAATCACCTTGGATTGGTACTATCACCTTCTTGAAGCCTCTATCTTCTCATTTCAATAACTTATAGGGGAGTTTTTCATGGATTTCGACATGAAAAAAATTGTTAAAATAGGGATTCGTGAGTTTCTCACCATGAAACAAGAACTAAACGAATCAATGGCACACTTCGTCACAAGGTGGATGTTGTTGCAAGTATGGGCCTAACCGGTGTTGCCATTGATGTCAACATACTCATGTTGCATTGATGATAAGGATTGGATGAGTTGTATGCTGAGGATATTGAGAAAATTAGTCCTATTAGGAACAG
This sequence comes from Cunninghamia lanceolata, assembly GCA_027924645.1. NCBI lineage: Eukaryota > Viridiplantae > Streptophyta > Pinopsida > Cupressales > Cupressaceae > Cunninghamia > Cunninghamia lanceolata. The sequence goes on from BSBN01000007.1 coordinate 3,158,038, forward strand.
AGAAGAATAGTGAAGACAGTAAGGTAAAGATCCCAACTAAGATGAAGATCAGAGGATGCGCATAAAAGGGTTTGTTGATAGGTGTCTTAAGATGATCCAGTAAAGATCTGAGAGGTCTGCATGAAGATCTGAAGAAGTTATGGCCACCTGAGAAAAACTAGTTCTGGCAGATGTTCAGAGGTGACAGAGTGACACAGATAGGTCCGGTGAGATCTGGAAATGCAATATCTTGTTCTGTGGATTTGGTGGAGTGTTTAGGACATCAATGTGAATTGACAACTCAATTGGTTCATGGTCTGGAGGTCCGCAAGCATCTATTCCAATATGACAGTGATGACAGATTGTGTTCTTGAGCTTCCGGATGAAGGAGAAAAAGATTTCAGTAAGCAGAAGTAGTGTGGATGTTCTTGGTGATTTAGGTAAGCTTGTGGAGGTCTTTGGATTGTGTCAAGTTCATGTTGGTGATCCGCATTGAAGATTGAGCTCATAATTGAAGAATTACTTTCGGATGATGATGTTCTTTCTAAGTTTGGCCAACCGAATGAGTTACACATCCTGCGGATGATCTTGAAGATGTTATGTGAAGAATGGTGTGTTCCTAAAGGAAGATTGAAGTCTCAGATCTGTGTGGCTGACAGCGTGTTGATCCATGTGAAGTCTCTTTGTAATTAGTCATGTTGTATTTGTGTATTTGCTCTGTAATGTATGCCGACTTGGATGATTATTCTGAAGTCAAATGTCTTTTATAAATAAGAGATTGTGAAGTCATTTAAAATGTATCTTGTGGAGATGAGAGTGTGGTAGAGAGGAGCAGAGCGAAAGGCAAAGCAGAAGTATTGGGCTTAAATGGAATTGACTCAAGCATGGTGAAGATGCTATTCTTCAGTTCAAGTATGTAATAACTATTATTCTGTAGACAATGTGTCTCCTGTAGGTAGTGGGCCTCTTGTGAGTAGTGTGCTCGGGTAGTGAGCCCTAATTGGCATGTGCCATTTTGTTCTTCTTATTCTTTTAACAGAGAATACAATCTTGGGTTAGTCACCCCGTGGTTTTTCCCTTAACTGGGTTTTCCACATTAAAATCTTGGTGTCTTATGTGTTAATGTATTTCTGCTCTTAATTTAATACATTATGTTTCCATGATTGATTTATTATTATGCTGTTGAATTACAAAGTGGATTTAAGTGATTAATTAGAAAAAAGTTTTGGACAACTGATTCACCCCCCCTCTCAGTTGTCTATCCTGAATCTAACAATTGGTATCAGAGTTAAGTTCCTCTAAAAATAGCTTAACCGCTTAAGGAGATCTAGGATGTCATCCTACAAGAAGGATAGTCTGAGGTTTGATGGAACGAATTACACTCTTTGGAAAAGCCGCATGGAATGTCACTTGCAATGTATGGGAATGCAATATTGGATCATAACTTCAAAGAAGTATGTTCCTCAACAGAATGGTCTAAGAATTGTAGATGAATTCAGAGATACTGAAAACAATCTTCAAGCTTAATAAGCTCTACTAAGTGCCTTATCTGATTCAGAACTGACAAATGTTATTGATCTAAAAATTGCATTTGAGATTTGGGAAAAACTGGAACTTTTGCATGAAGGAGATAAGTATGTCAAATGTGCCAAGCTACAAAGTCTAAAAGAAAATTTTGAAAACCTGAAGATGAGAGAAGATGAAAATATCACTACATTTATGCCAAGAGTAAATGAGCTTATTTGTGGCATTAGATGTGCTAGTGGAGTCTTGGATGAAGATGAGATTGTTGCCAAAATTCTTAGATCCCTTCCTGATTCTTACAAATACAAGGTTGTTGCTATTGAAAAATTCAGATCCTTTTCAAATATCACAAAAGATCAATTGGTTGGTAAATTAGCTACATTTGAATTGTCTAAGTTTGGAGATGCACCCCCCAAGACTGAATCTGCATTCAAAGCTAGTGCCTCTGTAAAAGGTAAACAAAAGTTTGATCCGGGAGAGAACTCTTCAAAGAAACTATCAAGGTATGAAAAAGCAAGAAAAGATCTAGAAGAAGATGAAGCAGAAACTGCTCAACTTGAAGCCCTTATTGCAAAAAGACTGCCAAGAGGATCCGGTAAGTATGAAGGGAAATTGCCTTTTAAATGTTTTAACTGCAATAAGATTGGTCATTTTGCCTCAAGGTGTCCGGAAAGATTTTCAAGACCAAATCCTAACAGATCAAGATTCCAAAAGAAATGTTACTATGTTCATGAAGATGATGATGATGAAGGAGTAACAGATGATGAATCGGAGACAGGAAACAAATCTGGAAGTGACTAGGTGTTTATTGTCATCAAGGAAGAAGATCCAATGCCCTCTAAATATGTCAATCATAACACAGTAGAGAGAGCTCTAGCTGCCCAAGTTGAAGAAAAGGATGATTGGGTCATTGACAGTGGATGTTCCCACCATATGACAAGTGACAAAAATAAGTTCATAGATTTGGAAAGATATGGAGGAGTGGTAAAATTTGGTGATAATTCTGCAGGTAGAATCAGAGGTAGAGGAACTATTTCTTTTGATGGAAAGAAAAAAACCAGTAATGTACTATATGTTGAAGGTCTGAAGCACAATCTTCTCAGCGTTGGACAGTTGGTGGACAAAGACTATGATCTCATATTCAAAAATAGAAAATGTAAGATCTTTGAAAGTTTAAGAATAGAGATTGCATCCGGTACTCAAACAAAAGGTAATATCTTCCACTTGGTTGGTACTGGCAAAAGTTGTTTATTTGTTAAAATTGATCAGAGTTGGTTATGGCATAGGAGAATGTGTCAAGATAAGCAACACTCAGGCTGTAAGAGATCTTCCAAGACTGGTGAAACCTACTAATAGTTTTTGCAAAGAATGTCAATTGGGTAAGCAAAGCAGATTCACATTCAAAAGCAAGGAACTGTCTTCTACCGGATTATTGGACTTAGTTCATACTGATCTATGTGGTCTGGAAAGAATTAGGAGTGTGCAAGGTGATAGATACTTCATGTTATTAATTGATGACCATTCTTGGATGATGTGGGTGACTTTTCTGAAAGAGAAATCTGAGGCTCTTGAGAAATTCAAAATCTTCAAGGCTATGGTAGAAAATGAAACCGGATTGAACATAAAATGTCTGAGGTCCGATAGAGGTGGAGAATTCACATCTGGTGAGTTCATAGAATTCTGTGAGAAACATGGGATAAAAAGATAGTTGTCTACTCCAAGGACTCCACAACAGAATGGAGTAGTAGAGAGAAAGAACCGGACCATCCAGAAAGCATCTAGAACCATGATGATGGAAGCAAATGTTCCTCAGATCTACTGGAGAGAAGTTGTAAGCACTGTAGTCTATACTCTTAATCAAGTACAAATAAGAAGCAATACCGCTAAGACTCTTTATGAACTCTAGTTTGGAATCACTCCCACTATGAAGTATTTCAAAGTATTTGGTAGAAAATGTTACATTAAAAGAGATGAAGATCTAGGAAAATTTGATGCTAGAAGTGATGAAGGAATATTCTTGGGTTATTCTACTCAAAGCAAAGCATACCGGTGTTATAACAAGAGATTGAGAAAGATTGTAGAAAGTACAAATGTGAAGGTTGATGAAGGTATTGAAAAACCCTCAAGGTTTTATGAATATGATGAAGATGATCAGAATGATGTCTTGGTCCAAGAAGTCCAAGCCCCTTCTAAAATACAGATTCAGACTGATCCGGTGAATCAGGAAGAAGAGATAAGTTTGAGTGAACCTGTTCAAGGATTTGAAGTGCAAGAAAATCCCAAAATTCCCAGGTATGTAAGATTGAATCACTCTGAAGATCAGATCATAGGTGATAAAAGCAAAGGTGTTCAAACAAGAAGAAAGATTGCTCAAGCCTCAGAAGAGTACTGTTTGATTTCAAAGATTGAACCAAAGTTAGTAAATGAAGCATGCAATGATGAAAGTTGGACTAAAGCAATGAAGGAAGAGCTGATGCAAATTGAGAAAAATCACAATTCAGATCTTGTTCCTAGACCTAAAAACAAGAATGTGATTGGAACCAAATGGGTCTTCCAGAATAAATTGAATGAAGATGGTGAAGTAGTCATAAACAAAGCCAGATTGGTCTGTAAGGGCTACTCTCAAGTAGAAGGAGTTGATTTTGAAGAAACTTTTGCTCCGGTGGCAAGAATTGAAGCAGTCAGATTATTTCTTGCCTTTGCTACCTTCAAGGACTTCAAAATATATTAGATAGATGTCAAGTCTGCCTTCTTGAATGGTGACTTGGAAGAAGAAGTTTACATTGAGCAACTAGATAGATTTCAATTGTTTGATCATGGTGATATGGTCTGCAAATTGAAGAAAGCATTGCATGGACTCAAACAAGCCCCAAGAGTCTGGTATGAAAGGTTGGATAAGCATCTTTTGAAGATTGGTTTCAACAAAGGTATTGCTAATAGTAACTTGTACTTCAAAATTGATCATGAAAACATCTTAATTGTTGAAGTGTTTGTTGATGACATCATTTTTGGAGGAAGAGATAGTATGTGCAAAACTTTTGCAAATCAAATGAAAAGTGAATTTGAGATGTCCATGTTTGGGGAAATAAATTTCTTCTTGGGTCTGCAATCATTCAAACAAAGAAAGGAATCTTCATTTCACAGACCAAATATGTGAAAGAATTGTTGAATAAATTTGGGATGGAAGACTCAAAACCAATGAGTACTCCCATGGCAACTAGATGTAAATTGAGCAAAGATGATGACTCTCCTAAGGCGAATCAGAAAAAGTACAGGTCATTGATTGGAGGATTATTGTATCTCACTGAAACTAGACCTAACATTATGAATGTTGTTGGTCTTGTTGCTAGATTCCAAGTTGATCCTAGAGAATCTCATGTCATGGCAATCAAGAGGATTCTTAGATATCTAAAAGGGACAGTTGAGTATGGTTTATGGTATCCTAGAGATCATGATTTCTCTCTTCATGCATATACAGATGCGGATTGGGCTGGAGATGTGGATGACTGGAAGAGTACCAGTGGTGGAGCATTATTTTTGGGGAAAAGATTGGTTTCTTGGTTGAGCAAGAAACAAGAGGCAATATCTCTGTCCACTGCAGAAGTAGAATATATTGTAGCAGTAGGTAGTTGCATTCAAGTATTGTGGATGAAGCAAATGTTAAGAGACATCAAAGTGGAGTATGAGGAACCTATCACAATCTTATGTGATAATTCAAGTGCAATAAATATATCAAAGAATCCGGTGTTGCATTCAAAGACAAAACATATATCCATCAAGTTTCACATTTTGAGAGAGCAAGTGAACAAGAATCAAGTCAGACTGGAGTTTGTGCCTTCCAAGGATCAGATTGCAGATATTTTTACTAAACCTCTGCCTAAGGACTCTTTTGAGTATCTCAGGGAGAAGTTAGGGGTTATTACCCATTTGGTTCTAAATTAAGGTGCACTGATGTGCATCAGTCTGGTGGATCTCACAGTCATATCTTGTGGTCTAGATTGATGATGGGAAGCTGCTACGCAGGGGAGCAGCTGGTATGATTCTGAAGTGATGCAAGTATATGCCCTTTGCCATTTATGTCAAAGGGGGAGAGAAGACATGTGAAAAACAAGTGGCTATTGATCAAAGGGGGAGCGGTAAAGGAAGAGAAGACATGTAAATGGTTGTTGTTGATAGGGGGAGTTATGTCAGTGAAGAGAATTTCTTGTCTTGATGGTTAAAATAGCTTTTCACATCATATGTTTCCATCAATGACAAAGGGGGTGATTGTTGCAAGTATGGGCCTAACCGGTGTTGTCATTGATGTCAACATACTCCTATTACATTGATGATAAGGATTGGATGAGTTGTATGCTAAGGATATTCAAAAAATTAGTCCTATCAGGAATAGAGAAGAACAATGAAGATAGTAAGGTAAAGATCCCAGCTAAGATGAAGATCAGAGGATGTGCATAAAAGGACTTTTTGATATGTGTCTTAAGATGATCCAATAAAGATCTAAGAGGTCTGCATGAAGATCTGAAGAAGTTATGGCCACCTAAGAAAAACCAGTTCTGGCAGATGTTCAGAGATGACAGAGTGACACAAATAGGTCCGGTGAGATCCAGAAATGCAATATCTTGTTCTACGGATTTGGTGGAGTGTTTAGGACGTCAATGTGAATTGACAACTCAATTGGTTCGTGGTCTAGAGGTCCGCAAGCTTCTATTCCAATATGACAGTGATGACAGACTGTGTTCTTGAGCTTCCAAATGAAGGAGAAAAAGATTTCAGTAAGCAGAAGTAGTGTGGATGTTCTTGGTGATTCAAGAAGCTTATGGAGGTCTTTGGATTGTGTCCAGTTTGTGTTGGTGATCTGCATTGAATATTGAGCTCGTAATTGAAGAATTACTTCTGGATGATGATGTTCTTTCTAAGTTTGGCCGACCGGATGAGTTACACATCTTGCAGATGATCTTGAAGATGTTCTGTGAAGAATGGCGTGTTCCTAAAGGAAGATTGAAGTCTTAGATCTATGTGGCCGACAGTGTGTTGATCCACGTGAAGTCTCTTTGTAATTAGTCATGTTGTATTTGTGTATTTTCTCTATAATGTATGCCGACTTGGATGATTATCCTAAAGTCAAATGTCTTTTATAAATAAGAGATTGTGAAGTCATTTCAAATGTATCTTGTGGAGATGAGAGTGTGGTAGAGAGGAGTAGAGTGAAAGGCAAAGCAGAAGTATTGGGCTTAAATGGAACTGACTCAAGCATGGTGAAGATTCTATTCTTCATTTCAAGTATGTAATATCTATTATTCTGTAGACAGTGTGTCTCCTGTAGGTAGTGGGCCTCTTGTGAGAAGTGTGCTCAGGCAGTGAGCCCTAATTGGCATGTGCCATTTTGTTCTTCTTGTTCTTTTAACAGAGAATACAATCTTGGGTTAGTCACCCCATGGTTTTTCCCTTAATCAGTTTTTCCACATTAAAATCTTGGTTTCTTATGTGTTAATGTGTTTCTGCTCTTGATTTAATACATTATGTTTCCATGATTGATTTATTATTATGCTACTGAATTACAAAGTGGATTTAAGTGATTAATTGGAAGAAAGTTTTGGACAACTAATTCACCCCCCCTCTCAGTTGTCTATCCTGAATCTAACAGATGTAAGAGATGATAGATGAGTTTTGATACTATGTAAGAGTTGATAATGGACTCAATCACTCCCATGATCACCTGCAATCAATTCAATCTTCCACAACAAGAGAGAAAAGCAATATTGCCAAGAATAATAATGCATAACATTTACAAGATGCAAAGCTTGACTATAATTGTTCCATTACATAATGAGAGACCTCCCTTATATAGGAAAGGTGAGAGGTGAGGCCCAAGTCCGACATAGTGGAAAAACTAACTAGATGATACAAATAATAAATGCACCTAGACACCACTAATAAATGAATGCATGTAAGATAAACTTGTTAGATGGAAAGTGTCTTAATGCTATGACATGAGACAACTAAAGCAGAACCATTAAATGCACATAGTTGTACATTATTGAATGCACCTAATGACACCTAAGTAAGCTTAAGTAGACTAGTGTAAAGAGGACCTAACTAGGTAATATCTCTTTTTACACTAAAACCCCTCCTTAAGTGCAACTTAGGGGGAAGCAATCTAGGCATGATTGCATGAATGAATCCTGACTACGAGGCCATGTTAGGTAATCATGAACAACAAATCTCAAGTGGAGAAAAGGAGAAAACCACATGGGACAAAACTCCTCTCCAAAAGTGAGAATCTAATAACATGATGTACAAGTGATGAAATGATGAAAGAAGGACTCAATACCCCCAAGTACACCATCCATCAAAATATACAATCAATAGCCCCTCCATAAGAGGGAAAGAATGAGACAAGATATCCCCCTCATAATGAAGTAGCTCATGTGCCAATGGTGCATGTACGAAGAAAAATCATGAGCTAATGCCTGCAAACAAAATTTCTCCCCTAAGGAAGAAATGAATCCACTGGTAGATGTAGAAGAAACTCCAACTCCAAAACAAGAGATGAGGAAGGAAGTCTCATGAAGTATGACATCTTTGAAAGTTGCTTATGTGTCTCCATGTCGATGTTGAAAGATGCCACAATTAAATCGGGAGTCTCAGGCCTAATTGATGAAGGTGACAGACCAGAACCATGTGGAAACTAAAAATCATCAAGCTCCAAAGACAAATATGAGGTGACAAAAGATGTTCTATGACTGTCATCAAAGAGGAGAGAGAACCCCTCAAATGTGTCCTCCAAATTTAAAATGTGAGACTCCGCAAACAAGAATGATATGTCTACAAGATAAGAATCCCAATGAGGTGGATCAAGAAAACAATAAGCATCCTACTACAAGGAATCATTGGAAACTCTCAAAGAAGCATCAGTGGACTCAGATGTAGTAAAAGGTGTTGGAGATGGATCTGCACAAGCTGGATTAGAAGAATTGGGCAAACTAATGTCATTGGCAATACAAATTTGTCTCAATTGATGAAGCTCAATTTGCAATCTTAAATGAAAAGCCTCAACAACACCTAACCATTCAATCTCATAAGATCAAATAAACATATATAACATGTAACCAACATGGATGTAAGCCTCTCTAATTAAGGTAGATCAAACTCATAACCATTCCATAACCAGGAATAAGCCCTATCACATCTCCTAAAATCCTCATAATGAACATCATAAATCAAACCATATGAACAAGGAGATAACCATGCTAACATCTCTCAAATGAACCCTCCAAAACCAATAACTATAGCTCAAGATCCATATCTAAGAGAAGATAAAGCATAAAGCAAAATGCATCTAAAAGGATGGGCAATACCTCATAGATGATAAATTGTTGAGTAGACCAAGAGTGGGGAATGAGAATGCTCCTCCAAGATATACCAAGTCGCAAAGACTCTCTCCAAGAACAGTCTCCCCTAGGTCCATAATGAACTCATGTCCATATCCAAGTGTAAGGCTACTTGGTCTATTTGCTGAAACCTCCAAAGAGTAACCATCTCAATAAGTGTCTTTAATCCCAAGAGAACTCCAACCTCACCTAAGTCTCCAAGTATCTATGAGCACCTCCATGATCAATCCATACCAAACTCCAAATGCAACACCGCACTATCATGAAGCTCTGAAGCAAATGACCAAAGTACTCAATACCAAGAGAACCAACAAGATCACTATCAATTCTCCAACTACAGAACTATATAATCAAGAAGCCCATCATGAGATCATGATCTAACCATCTCCTCCAAGGAAGATCACATGCACTAATGCACACATACTATCTCAAGAGATCATGTATCATGCTAATACTCAAACTAGTATCCAGAGTAAACCAAGACACAATATCAACATCTCTAAACAAAGGATAAACATGTCAAATGATAAATCATAAACTAACACCTCAACCAAATACTCAAAAAATTCCTCTATCGTAAACCAAGATGTCAACATCTCCAATCACATGAAGATAACCATCTCCTATCAACAAAACCCAAAATGTCAAAGAACGCTCACAACCAAGAGCTCCTCCATGACACCAACAACCACTGCAGAAGATCATCCATCACAAATGATAAATCCACATCGCTGCCAAAGTTCCCACTAAACTATGATACCAAGCTATCCATGACAATAAAGTAACCATCTCCTAAATGAAGATTATCCATGGCCCCAACACAATCAATGAATCCCACTGAAACAACAATAGCTGCCAAAAGGTCAAGTAAACCATAATCTCCAACCAAGAAGATAAAGTTACCATCACTGTCAAAATCTCACATAAAACCATGTATCCAAGCTCTCCATTACATCGTGATAAACTTATTACAAGTCCCAACAACTAACTATCTAGGCACTCTAATCATCCATCCTCTCATCCCAAAACAACATAACAATGTACAAATGACTATAGACAAGGCCAACTAACAAAGTCTGCATAAACAATGAATCAATATCATGGATATAGACAGTCCACATCTGAGTTATCCCACTGTATCAAGGGGTAGCTAATCCACAAAACTACATAACTCATAGATCCAAAACAAATGTAATATGCAAACTCGTCATCACACTAGTAACATGCAAACTAAGATATCAAAGAAGAAAACCTGTAGAGTTCAAGACTCAAACACCAAATCAATGCTAGATTTGATTTGCCAAACAAGTCCACATCACAATTATCATAGTCAAGGAACTAATCAAGCATCCAAGAGATAAGAAAAATACCCTAAAACAACACCACAACACCACCTGTATTCATGAATTGAACATCATAGCCCATACATGTCAATCGCATACATGATAATGTCGTGCCAATGTAAAGTGTACCTACATATCCATGACACCATAATCATTGTCATCATTGTACATGTACTCAACTCCCACTGAAACGAGACTCCAAGTCTCACATGTGTATCAACCATGTCCTCAAACCAGAAGACAACTTGTGTGTCTGTCTCCATCAAAGTCCAAACTTTGAAAACACCTGTAAACCTATATCTGGAAGTACCAAATCTGAAAACTTGTTGTACCATGCTGATGGTCTCATAACAACATGCCTTCCCACAAGTTTGTGCCCAAAAATTTATTTGAATGCTCTCATAATCGCACCCTGAATCTCAAGCTCCAAGATATCAAACAAGTACCAATCTCTCTCTACACACCAAACTGAAAATCTACACAATCCAAACTATAGTACGTTGCAATAGCTCTCCAATGTTTGTCCGAAATTGAAAATCTGATTCCATATGAAAAAGTTATGAGCATTAAACTGTCCCAGAGGAATGCCTGGCTTCAAGAACCAAATTCTGACACAAATAGAAAAATCTGGTAATAAAACCTATACCACTGCGTAGTTCTTGGAAAGACCTTCTCGATGCCTATAAGAAGTCAAAAAATGGATACTGTGGGTGAAATTTATGCCTCCCAGAAGAAAATACCCTCTAAGGGCTAAAGGGGGACCCTTGGTGGGACCCTCGTACATGTTGACATCATTGTCGACTGTGCACGTTGATTGGGCATAGGTGGGGTCCACTGTGGCATTGGGTTGGCACTAGTATCATCTTGTCTTTGACCGTATGACGGATTCCAAAGGGAAATCAAAGTTATTTTATGTTTCATTTTCCACAAAGATTTAATTTGTAAATAAGGTCTGAATTTTAATTTTTTTTTGCTGTCATATCAATTTTTTTTCTCTTGCCATTTTTAAAATATTTTAATGCCCACAGAGGAGCTTGGGCGATTGTTGGCAGCTGTTGTCTACTGACTCGGCCATCGGGCAAGGCTCGGCTTGCCAGACTAGGGACCCAAGGCCAACCCTGTCATGCCATCCGGCCTATGCCGACGAGCACAAGTCTGACGCAGGCTCGTATAGGGGGGTCTGTGTACCCCTTATACAATGAATTTTTTTTAATTTTTCAAACCTTGATTTTTTTATCAAATCGATTTCTATAGTTTCATTTTTTTTTAATTTTTATTTTAAACTATAGAAAACAAAACTTTTGTGTATGACTTTTTTAAAAATCTACAGCATACCTGCGATGGTCATATGGCCGTACCAACGAACCAAGGCTAATAGAGTAAAAATTTTCTTCGGGTCACAATGGTCAAAATAGGCCAAATTATATGTTTTTCTTCACCTCTCGGGCCTCCTGAATCCAACGGCGAGGTCCATTTTTGCACAAGAGGTCATCTATGAAAAATTCTTCCTTAAGACCCTCATTGAACCGATCCAAGAAACCCTTTCTTGCAACCAAGTTTTAACACAAATCTACAATTTTCTCCACAAATCTGCAATACCCAAAACCCCAAATCTGCAATACAACTTGCACAAAACCTTGTAATATCCCAAATCCTTTCATGCATTACCATGGCTTCCATTTTGCATCCGATCTACACACACAAAGGTTATACAAATCCAGGGAGCTCACACCTCCCTCAACCATAAACATGGCTCTGATACCATGTGTTAGGAATTTGCAGGTCCAATAAAACTAATTCCAAATAACCCAATAAGAGAAAATGATGCAAAAATTAACCATAATGCAAATATCAAATGTCAAACACAAGCTAACACAAGATATACCCTAGGAAAACCCTCAAGAGGGAAAAATCCAGCCTCCAAAAGCATCCATACTTATATGTATCATTCAACAAAAGATATTACTATACATGCCATGAGTCGCCATGAATACCTTTGAACCATCAAGCACCTCCCATACATCCTCCATTGTGTCCAAGCATTAATCCACACATCACCTACCATGCTTCACAATATGCACTTATAGGAGAGAGCTCAATACAATGATAGCCTCTCACAAACCTCCCTTCCACCTACAATGAAATGGCCAACCAACCCAACTAATGACCATGTGCTTGCTTTTATAATTCAAGCTCACACAAATACAACTTGTGGTATTGGATAAAACCATGTGTTCCAAAACCATGGATACACAAAACCATTGACCCCCTTATTTAATATTGGTACTACATCTTTTTCCAACAATTAAATAATACAAATAATATCCCAATGTTGCATACAACATTTACAAGTGGCCTCCAAATAAATATCTAATGTGGTTAAACACATCAATTAAGATGCACCACAAATAAATATTTATTTTACATGAATAAAATAATACAATATTATGCAAGGTGTACAACACCTATTTCCCAAATTTAGAGTTAGTTAGACCACTCAAGATAGCATTCTTAACTTTACCATTGTTCGCACAAGTCTTCTTATCAGCCGAATCTGTGAGAGGATGTGCAGGAGCAGTATAAGCATCAATCATAGATCTCCAAACATCATACCCTAGAGAGGTAAGATAGACTTCCATCCTCATACTTCAGAAGGCATAGTTAGATTCATCAAAAAGAGGTGCTCTATTAGAAGAGGATCCTTCATGTGCCATGTGTTCTTATCCAAGATCTACCTTCAGCTATTAGGTTGCACCAAGGAACTTGGCTTTGATACCAATTGTTAGAACACACAGAAACACTGAGAGGGGGGGTGAATCAATATTTACCACTTTTTAAAACACTTCCACCTTAATAGGATCTCTACTGCATCAATCAAATTAAGCAAGAAACTATGCAAACATGAACACATTCACACAACACAGCATAACACCAGATTTTACGTGGAAACCCAAGAAGGGAAAAACCACGGTGAGCAAGCTACTTGGATCTACTATCCAAATCCAACCTCACAAAAATGAAACAATGAATTACAATATTTTGTAGGCTCCAACACACAAGAATTTCAACCTGAGAAGGATTGCAATCCTTTTACAAATTTGTTGGCTTTAACCTACCAGAGACTTCAATCTCCAAAAACAAACTGAGCAACAACCTAGTAATGAAGCAACAACTTCCTGATACACATCTTTATGGGCACCAACTCAAAGGAAGCAACAACTCCCTAAAGTGCTATAACACTTATAGAAAGAGGCTCCAATCTCTGCAATTTAAATGATACAAATTTACCTCATGCTTATGCTCTGTCTACTATCACATAATTCACATATCAATCCTTGCCTGTACGCTTGATGTTTGCATATACTTCACATATACAGACACTCGCATATATCCTTAGATTTTTGCTTCAATGCTCACACATACATGGACACCCTCAAATGCACAAATTGAACTCTCTTTTATATCAATCTGTAGAAAAATAATCTTCATGTCATCTATACTGCATCAGATCATTCACCAAAGTCAACCTCTGTATTTTTAATTCCAATATGAACAATTTCAATGCATGGCCCATCCTGTAAATTTGGTGCTTTGAAACAGGGCCCAAAATACACACTCCAAGGTCGTTCCAATCCTAAAATTTTGCAATATAGGTCTAGGCCCAAAATAGGGATTTCTGCATGTTACAACAATAGCCACAAAATTTTAACTCTCTATTCTATGTCATTGAGTCAGCTTCAATCTGCATATTTAAATCTTTGAATTCACTACTCGTTAATACATCTTACCCTGTCAACCTCAAAGCATATATTCAAATCTTTAATTTGAATATCTTTTATCATTATCACAACAACTCTACTTCCAATGCTTTTGTCGATGAAATCACTCTTTCACAAACCTTGGCCTTAGTTGCCTTTATCAGCAAAAACTCACTTTCACAAACTTGAACACATTCCTTCTTTATCGGCAAATTATTCTTTTTATGAACCATCTCTTTGAACACCTTTGTCGCCTCTATTGGAAAAATTTGTCTTTTACAAACCTCCACTTCAACCATCTTTATCGCTAAAATCATTCTTTCACTAACTTGGTCTAGAAGGCCTTTATCAGTAAAATCCATATTCTATGAACTTAAGAAACTTCTCCTTTCATTGTTGGTGAAATCTTACTTGTGCGAACTTTCATTTCAACACCCTTTGCCTTTATCGACAAAGTCACCTGTCGGTGAACTTCGTTGTCAACAAACTTTGATGTCGGTTAACTGAGGCCTTCGCAAACCAAAACTATTCCCAAAAACTTACCATGAAACAACTTTATCTTTTATCAGCAAAATCTTTTTTTCACAAACTAACACTATAAACACTTTTAACCAACTTACGCCTTTTCCTTTTAGTGGAAAAAATATCAAACCACAAACTTTGAGCCCTTTGTCACTTAGTTGGCGAATTGATGAAATGACGATCTTGTGAACTAGTTCGTAAAACAAAACTTTGTCGATAACACGAACCTTTTACTTCACCCTTTCTTCTTCACGCCTTTGTTAGGGAATCGGTAAATCGACAAACTTCGAAACCGATGAACCAGTTCACAAACCGAACATTTTGCTGACCGAAGGAAAAAATAATTCATGCCTTAGATTTTTCTGACAATTCCTCATCGGAAAAATAGATGTCGAGAAAACTAGTTGTTGGCAAACCTGTGAGTTCGCAAACTGAACAAATTGCCAACTAAAAGCAGAAGTCATGCCTTAGAAACTTTTTCTCCCTTTCTGCCTTAGAAACTTTTCTTCATTTCACTTCTTCTCTGGCTTAGATACAATTCTTCCTCTTTCCTCTTTGACATTAGTGACAGCACTTCAACAATCTCTTTTGACATCAATGACAACACTTTAATAGGAACTAAACCCCCCATGATTCACAAACTCTCTAGAGAGAAGATGATGGAGAAAAAAGGATAAAGAGATATGTCTCAACTATGATAAAACAATGGAAAGAGGTGACAAGTGTAGGGAGAAATACATGTATATAATTAATTCTATAGAGGCACCCAATGATTGGAAGAAATCTTCAAACAAGGATGAAGAGTTTGATCTCCTAGAATGGGAGTCCACTCTTGATACTCATATTTCTATTCACACTCTGTCCAGCGTCTCTTCCCCCAAAACACTTGAAGTCATTGGCTACATCAAATGTCAAAAGGTAGTGGTCGTGAGCGATGGGGGTAGCAACCATAACTTAATTAACAAAAAATTCATTAACCAACTCCACTATTATATCCATGCTTACATTAAATTTAATATTATGGTGGCCAATGGTAATACTATGTCTTCTAGGGGTAGGGGTCACAAAGTAAAACTTACTCCAAGGGAGGTATCATTTGACTACTAATATGTTTTTTCTTTCCTTAGGCAATGTAGATGAGGTGTTAGGGGTCTAGTGGCTACAAACCTTAGGACCACTCACCTATGACTATTCTTAGCTATGGATTAAATTCAACCATGATGGAAAAGAGTATACATTACAAGGATTGAAGGATAGTGATGTTCTTACCTCTTGTTATATGGAAATTTTTCTAAACAAGGGATGTTTTGTCATCCTTGCATTATTCCACTCTCTCGAGGTTTGACCTCCTTCCACTTATTCTCCTCTATTAGAATTATACCTTGATGAGTATCAACAAGTATTTTAGGATCCCAAAGAGTTGATCCCCATGGTCCCATGACCAGGCCATTCCCATCATTCCTAATAGCCATCCTCCAAATATTCTTCCCTATAGATATCCCTTTGAGAAAATGAATGAAATTGAGAATATGGTTAAAGAGCTCCAAGAGGTAGGTGTCACTGACCCAAGTACTAGTACTTACTCATCTCCTATAATTATGGTTCCCAAGAAAGATAGGGGCTAGTAAATATGCCCTAATTTTTGTAAACTAAATAAATTAACTGTCAAGGATAAATTTTCTATTCCCATTGTTGATGATTTTCTAGATGAACTTTTGAGGGCCACATTTTTCACTAAATTGGGTCTTTTTTCTAGCTACCACCAAATTGATGTCAAAAAAGTTGATATTCCTAAAATCACCTTCAAGACTCATGAAGGACATTATGATTTCTAGGTAATTCCCTTTAGCTTAACCAATGCTCCTTCAACTTTTCAAAGCCTCATGAATACAATGTTCAATGATTGCTTGTGTAAATTTGTATTGTTCTTTTTTGATGACATGCTCATATACAGTCAAAACTAGGTTGATCATCTTTGCCATGTGGAGATTTCCCTAATGATTTTAAAGGATCATTCTCTTTTTTCTAAGCACTCTAAGTGTACCTTTGGTGTCAAGTAGGTGGAGTATCTGGGCCACATTGTTTTACAAGATGGTGCCCAAGTTGACTCCAAGAAGATTGTAACAATGCAAGAGTGCCTACAACCTTTCTGCCTCAAAATCTTGTGAGTTTTTTTAGGCTTGACAAGATATCATCATAGGTTTGTTCATAATTATGGTAAAATTGTTGGGCCCTTGACAACTTTTTCTCAAAATGAACTACTTTGTCTAAATCGAAGGAGCTGATTTGGACTTCACTACTCTTAATACTACCATGTGTTCCGCTCCATTTTTAGACTTACCAAATTTTTAGAAAACCTTTATTCTTGAATGTGATGCCTTTGGCACTAGCATGGGTGTGATGTTGATGAAAGAATGTAGGCTCCTCACCTTCACTACAAAGCAACTCACAAGGCACAATCTAGCAAAGTTCACATTTGAAAAATAAATGTTGACTATCCTCCATATATAACAATATTGTCCTTACCTCTTGAGCCACAAGTTCCATATCAAAATTGATCATCATAGCTTGAAATATTTTATAGAAAAGGGTATCCTTCCTCAAACAACAAAAAAGGGTGACTAATGTGCAAGGATATGATTATGAGATTGTCTACAAGAAGGGTGAGGAAAATGTTTTCATGGATTCACTCTCCCATCAATATGAAGAGGAAGGCTCAACATTTTATATTTCCATTTTGGTACCTAATTGGATAGATGAGATTTAATAGGAATGGGATACTAAGCCAATGGTTCATGGTATCATTAGGAAGTTGGAATAGGATTTGCAATCTATATTGGGGTTCTATTAGATAGGACAATTCCTCACCTATTAGGATGACATTTATTTGAGTCCTAAATCTTAGCTCAAGCCTCGGGTACTCTTGAAATTTTACTCCTACCCTACTACAAGTCACTCAAGTTTTTTGAAGACCTATGAGAGAGTGAAGTGGGAGTTGTTTTGGGATGGCCTCAAATAGGATGTTAAGGCATTTGTAGCTAAATGTGATGTGTCAATGGAATAAAGAGGAAACTATCAAATCCCACAACCACTTCCTATTCGAGATAAGACTTGGACTGATATTTCTATGGATTTCATTGTGGGGCTTCCAATTTCTACTAGTAAACATGGAATTTTGGTTGTTGACCATTTGACCAAATATGTTCATTTATGTGTACTACCTCATCCTTACACTATTGTTGTGGTTTCTCAAAACTTAATGGATTTAGTCTTCAAACTCCATTGCATGACCCACTCCATAATTAATGATCATGATCCTACTATTACAAGTAATTTCTAGCAATAATTGTTTAAGTTACAAGGCACTAACTTGAACACGAGTTTGTCTTATCATCCTCAAACTGATGCCTGAACAGGCTTTGTCAACAAATGACTTGAGACTTGTATCGTTTTGTGTTTAAGCAATAGGGACACTAGACCTTATGATTACCTCTAGCTGTGTTGGTGTGAATGGGACATATTACCTAACCGGTTCCACATTGTTATGATATTTCTTGAAAATAAATGTAAAAATGAGTAAAATGGTACACCACTTCGAGGGGGT
Organism: Cunninghamia lanceolata; assembly: GCA_027924645.1. Classification (NCBI taxonomy): domain Eukaryota; kingdom Viridiplantae; phylum Streptophyta; class Pinopsida; order Cupressales; family Cupressaceae; genus Cunninghamia; species Cunninghamia lanceolata. The sequence goes on from BSBN01000007.1 coordinate 3,176,159, forward strand.
GACCTCCAATAATCATAAAATAATATGTGAATTCACTATTAGATGATATGATGGTTTGGGAGAGTCTCTCTCCTTATTTATATGCATAACTATGTAGGGGCACACTCCTTCATCCTAACTAAGTTATATTAAGGAATAAGTAAGACTAATAAATGAATCTATTAAGGTTAAGCATGCCATAAGTTCTTAACTTATTATAATTAGGAATATATCATATTAGGATCATAACATTCTCATCCCCTTAGAAAGTGTTGCCCTCAATGCTTAGTAAATCTAGATTTTTTTCTATAAATTGTTCATCATTCCATGTTTTAGTATAGATGATGTCATCAAAGAATACCAACACCATTTTTTTAACAAATGGGTGGAACACTATATTTATGGGGCTTTGAAAAGTTGATTGGGTATCAGTGACACCTAATGACATAAATAACTCATAATGACCCTCACATGTTCTAAATCTGGTCTTATTTATATCATCTTCCTTTAATTGAATTTGATAATAATCTAAATGTAAATCTAACTTAGTAAAGAAAACTACAATATTAGAATCATCTACTGCTTCATCAATAATATGAAACTTCTCTTTAAGAGTGATCTTCTTGAGCTCCATGTAATTTGGGCACATTCTCCATGATTCATCCTTCTTGTTAACCATAATCATTGGGAAAGAATAGGCACTTTTGTTGAGATAAACAATACTTCTTGGTATTAATTCAATGGCTTGATCATGGTCTCTAATTGAGGTAGACTCTTGGGTTTTTGAAAAACATGTTGATGGTGTTGAATGATCTCTTGAAGTTTTGGTTGATCTTGAGTTTTAATTTGTATTTCTATAAATTTTAGTTGTGCCCTTATGTTATAAGAACCTTTGTTAGGCAATTTCTCCAGGGAGCTAATAGTTTCTCTTGGTGGTGATTGTATCCCTATAAGTTTATAGTTTTCCCCATGTGTACTAAAAGCCATGTATAAGTCTTGAAAATTGAAAGACATTGTTCCTAATTATTTAAGCCATTGCATGCCCAAAACGACATCTACTCCCCCAATTGGGATAGAGAACATTTCTGAATCTATTTTATAATTTCCCATCGATATTTTTATACGATGGCATTTACCACAAGAGAGTTGTTTCACATCAACTATCATGACCTGAAAATTAGATATTGAATACACAAAACAATTGAGCTCATTAGCTAATCTTCTATCAATAAGGTTGTGTGTACTACCTGAATCAACCAACACTATCACTTTTTTCTTTTTTATATAACCAATTACTTTGAGTGTTTGTGGTGTGCTTCTGTCATTCAATACATGTAGGGAGATATTAGTACGTTTTACTTAGATTTCTCATGCTCAACTTCCACATTTGGTTCTTTTGTAGCTACTTCTCTCTCTTGTTCACCCTCATTCTTTATAGTCATTAGTGTTTTCTCACTATTAGTACACTTATGACTTCTAGGCCATTTTCTATCACCATTCCAACAAGAGGTAGAGAGATTGCTAATTTGTGTTGGGTTAAATAAGTTATCCCCATTTCTTTCAATAGAATTATTTTTATCTTTTACTCCCATTGTTTGACCTTGAGTGCAACTTCTAGTGATGGAGTTTTGTTGCTCAAGTTCCACATTTGATTCTTTTGTAGTTACTTTTCTCTCTTCTTCAACCTGATTCTTGATAATTGTTATTATTTTATCACTATTAGCATAGTTATGAGCCCCAGACCATTTGCTATCACAATTTGAGCATAGATCTTTTTCTCTTTTACTTTCCTCTTCTTTAGGAGAGTGCTTAGTAAATTTTATTAGGTTAAGTAAGTTGTCCTCATTTCTACCAATAGGATTAGTCATAATTTTATCCTCCAATCTTGTGGTTTGACCTTGTGTGGTACTTTTGGTGGTGGATTTATGTTTCTCAATATGCAATGCTTGTTGCATAACTCTCCTAACTGTGCAATGTTCCAACAAACAAACATCATGTTTAATTTGGTCATTAAGTCCATTGAGTAGAGTTGTATTCTTTGGTAAGGTGTCATATCTTGAGTTTGACTTGCTACTCTCATATGCTCAGTATTATATTTAGCTACAGACTCTATTTGTTTTAAATTTGTTAGTTGGGTAAAATAGCTTCCATTCCCTAGTTTCTCATAATGTGCTACTAACTCATTTGTAAAGTCTTTCCAACTAATCATTTGCCCTTGCTTTTTACTCATCATCCATCGATACTATTAATAAGGTTCATATTCTAAATGTCACGAGGCTAAGTCAACCATTACATTGTTTGTTATATTATGAATCTTAAAGTATTCTTCCATGAGCTCCCGTTCATGGAATTTCTCAAGTTAATCTGAAGGAAAGAACTAGGGGAGACACAAGATGGGTACCCTCAAGGGCAGATTGGTACAAGGTCAATTTCGATGGGGCTTCCAAGGGAAACCTGAGAAAGTCAGGGGCAGGATGTATGGTACGAGATCAGTTTGGGAAGATCATTGTCTTAGCAGTGAAGAACCTCCCCAGAGGTACTAATAATGAGGCCGAAATGGAGGTTTCTCTCTTAGGATTACAGAATTGTAAATAATTAAATTTGGAAAAGTTTGTTGTGGAGGGAGACTTGGCTATTGCAATTAATGCAATTAAAAAGGGGGACCTCGAATTGAAAATTCAATAAATTTGTGGGGCTGATTTGGGAAGAATTGAGGGGGCTTGAGGACTTTGCTATCGGTCATGTGTTTAGGGAAGGGAACAGGTAAGCTGACTTGCTGGCCAATAAGGCAATCGACATGGCTATTGATGAAGTCATACTTTGTGCTGAGGAAGATGACGTGGATATGTGGCAGGAGAATGGGAGGGCCAAGAATGCAAAGCAATGAAGGTGCAATTATGATCTGGCAAGGAGAGAGGACGGTGGAGGACAAATTGTTAAGGAATGATGGTAGCTGAGCGAGGGTCACACACTTTATGGGTGATCTTTGGGGGTCTTTTAAATCTAGCGAGGGACAGTTTGCAAATAGTAAACCATAATGGACACCATAATTTGTATGAGAGCTCAGAGAAGGCAAGTAGCATTTTTAGAGAAAGTAATAGAGCAAATGCTAAAGAAGGTCTTCTAGTCGAGGTTTGGGTTGGTGCTTCACATCATCAAGATGGTTCTCAGGGAGGCTTTTTTGCAGGTAGACCATTGATATCGAGTCAACTCTAATATTGCTTCCATGTTTTTAGCAGTCTTGCTCGACACTAGAGAAGAGAAGTAGGTGATCAAAACAATGGTTAACATGCTTGTCAAAGTGAGATGGAGGGGAGGATGCTGAAGATAATTGAGGAGGCTATTCTAGGTTTGGGTCTTCATCTGGGAGCTGGGAGATGGCCGCAAATCATTCCTGCATACTCAAGCCTATGGATACCATTCATTATTCTAGTGTTTGGCAGAAATGAAGCAAATCAGAGGTAGGTGCTAAGTGGGGGATTGGTTTCCTGAAGGAGGTGACGGGGATCGATCCCAGTGGGGAGGTGCATTGGATGGATGTAGTCATGGACTCAAGCTCGGCAACAGAAGGTGGTGATGGCGTGGAGGGAGGCAATCTCGATGGTGCAGGTAGTAGCTAAATAGTCTTGGCATATAGTTGATGCCATGTTTTGATTATAAGGGCACTGTATGTAATTAGGTAGAAGGCTTGGCATTTTGTTAAAGTTGAGGAATAGTAGGCATAAGGCAGGTAGTTGTAGATGGATATACAGTGATTATAGTTTATGATGTAATGAATTACTGATAAAATGGCCCTCCATTAGAGCAACTAATAATATAATATTTTTTGTTATAATTTTCTTTATGGGTATGGCTCCCTAAAGCCATTTTCAATGATAAAAAAAAGGTATTCTTCCATGAGAGTTATCCATGAAGTTACATTAATACCATCAAACTTAGGGATATTTATTTTGGGTAGGTTTAATTTTGGATCTTGAAAAGGTTGTTTTATCCCTTGATTTTGTCTATTAGGGTTGTGTTTAGTTGAAAATTAGGATTTGTTTGATGTTTTAGTTGTTAGATGTTTGAACCCTCCTTTCACCTTTAACATTCAAGGATCTAGGGTCGAGTGGCTAGGCACTATCATACTGTAGGTCACTGTGAGATGTAGGGAAGCTTGGATTAGGGTGTTTAATTATCAATTTTCCTTCTCCTATGCTCAATTAACCATAAAACCCTAATTTTGCAAATACGACTGTAATGGAAGAATAACAGAAAAAGCTCTTGCAAAGGGAAGTAAAATATCAAATCACAGAGTACCTATTTTCAGGGCTCTGAGGTGGAAAAGTTAGGGACTAAGGAGCGGGCGCCCAAGTCCAAGGTACCAGTTTCTTTGTAGGATCCTGACCTCCTTCCGACATTGATCTACACTGTAACTTCTGTTTCTAGAAATTCAATTGCAGAGGGCACAGGGACTAGGGCCCAAGTCCTGAAAAGGCTCCAGTGTTCTGCTTCTCTTGAGATCTTGAATCCTTGATGTTTACTGATCCTTCCTACAACTCCACTTTTTCCAGATGCAACACCTGTAACCTGCAATCACAAAACTTTGGGAGGGGATTGTGGTGTTTAGAGGCTTGCCTCAGTCAAGCCCTGGAGGACACTTAAGTCTCTAAACACCATTGTCAGATAGAGAGTGTGTGCCCTTATGAGGCAAAGGCAAAAACCAAAGGAAATGATGATGAAAACACAATATAATGTCACCTTGTAGTGAAGATCTAATGGGAGGAAGATACTCTTAATTCCATGATGAAATGGATGCTCAAATCTACAAACACAAACACATAAACAACACAAATCTGCTCTTGCAACATAATGAAAGCCTTGAATCACCTTGAGAATGCATGAACATCACAATTGCCATCTAGTTAAATCTAGTTTACAAATGAATGCCTAAACATGCTTTTATATGTAACTACAAACACTCCCGCCAAGATTTCGTAAATTCAAACTTACCGTGTCGGTATAGGACCCAAGTAACGGTCACAAGCCAACACCCAAAAATTGGGATTGCCCCAAAATAGGGTAGGACTAGGGTGCGGGTGCCCAAGTCCTCCCCCCTATTTTGGGCAAGGCTAAGCTCAAGGGGTCCTCCTAGGTCCCATTTGTCATGTTACCTAGGGCTCATTCCATCAGGATGCCAAATTATGAAGATGTCCTAAATGCATGCGAAAGACCCGGGAGCTAAACCTTAAGAGGGAAAAGCCCCCAAGGGGACATTTTACGACGTTACATTTAGTCCCTACTTTAATGTATGTATAAACGCAAGGCCAATACATGCATTAAAGTAAGGTCACAAACACAGCAAACACACCAAGCATGGAGAAGACATGCCAATCACATAGATGACAGTAACAGGCACGCAAAACACGGAGAAGATAGTTACAATCACGCAGAACATGGAGAAGATAGTAAATGCATAAAGGACACATTAATGCATGGAAAATAGGCATGATTTCTTTTCTTTTCTTTTTCTCATATATATGAAATGCAAATGCAAGTACTGGAAAGTAAATAAACCTCCCATAATGTAGGAAGCACTCATCGAGCTAGTCTTTAGATTGCATATGGGGCAACACACACGCAAGACACGCAAAGCCTCCCAAAATACAGGAAGCACTCATCGAGCTAGTCTTTAGACTGCATATGGGGCAACAAACACACCAAACAAAGCAAGCACGCCAAACACACACACTTGAAGACACGGAGAAAACATGGCAGACAAGTGATGAAGTGTACCTATTTCTAGGTCCAACACCATCTCAGGCACATTACAGGCACACACCGATGATTGGGCTTCACCACAACAATCGTTGAAAACACGCTTAAGGGTTGAGTTAGTCACAGAACCACTCCCCGCCTCTGCAGAGGACTTTTGAAAATGACAGGATGATGCAATCTGCTCCAAGAAATACACCATCCCTGCCTCCACAGAGGGATTAAAATAAAAAGGATATACGCAATATCCCACCTCCGCAGAGGGCTTACATGATTGATTGATTGATTGCAAACAAACTCAGGATGCAGGAAGCACTCATCGAGCTAGTCTTTAAACTGCATCTAAGGACAAGCACATAGCTAACATCTACAACAGACAGCTTACCTTATATGCCCCCACCTTAAGGTGGTTGATATCATGCATCGATATCAAGCATGTTAAGGTAGGAAGAAAACACACAAGGGAACACAAACTCTCACAAAGTGCATGCCCCCCAAAGGTGACATGTACTTCACGATCGCCAAATGTTCCCACAAACACACCCCTGCAAGAAACATGTTAGTGTCTACAAAATCTTGATAAACAACAACATCAATGCATATGATTAACCACACGAAGAGCCAAGGTTATACAATGAATTTGGAGTTCGAGGATAACTGTGGGGCTATATCACGAAGCTCTCTGAATCGAGTACCACCAAGGCTAGATTCAAAGACAAACAAAGGTGCATAGAGCAGCAGTATTGTTAAGGTTTGTAAATGAGATAGAAACATCATAAAGTTCACTATGCGGAAAGCACAAGTGCTTCCACTAGCTAAGTGTCATATAAGATAGACAACCCCATCGTCATATTAGGAACTAAGTCCATTTTTTGATTGCTCTCGAAAGGGACACTAGGTCCGCATTAGTATAAATGTTTGTCATCATCCGCCTGCTAGGTGGAAACACTAGAGGAAGGGAAACAATAAATCAAAGAGGAGAAACAAGTGTCTTAGGGATAGTCACGTAGGAGGGTGTCGCCAGGTCACCAACCGCAACGCTATGTCCATAAGACACAACACACAACAATGAAATCAGAGAGAGGCAATTTAGAAGAATGATGATACAAATAGAAGAAGGTCACAACAGAGGCAGTCTCCTGGTATCCCGGACCTTACGGGAGAATTAGGGGTCATCCCAAGAGGCCTAAACAAGACATAACACATCACAGGGGAAGCACATCACAAGAGAGAGAAGGGTTAGAGATACTTATCTGTAGGGCCCCTGTCGGGCTAGAGGTTGTCTATAATCAAATCATCGTCATCATCTTCCCATTCCCTAATGTTGGAGGAAAGTGGGACATAAGGTATCATAGCCAAATTCATGTCTTTCTCATCATGTTGTTCGTTGTTACGATCATCTTTGTTCTTTTGAATGTTGGGATCAATGTTTTCTTGTTGAGAGGCAAGGTTTATAGCATAAGCTTGTCTTCTTTTTCTTCTTTCTCTTGCTTTTCTATTTCATTTTCTTTTACCACTTATCTCTTGTAAGATAGGGCTATCCTCTTTCATAGGTTTGTGCAATTTGGAAGCTGAAGCACCGTGGTCAAACTTCATTTGTCGTGGTGGAATATTTTGTTGTTGAAAATGACCTCCTGATCCTTGTAAGGATTTCGAGGGAGGAACCTCAGCATAGGGATCTTGTCCTTTTGGTCTAAGATTCTATTCACATGCGGGTTTTTTATCTTTTGTTGTTTCTTGTGTAGAAGGACTAGGTATTTTAGTTTTATCCCAAAAATAATTCAATCTGTAATGCTTTTTGTCAACCAAAGTTTTATATTTGTTGCGGGGGATGGTAATCATGTGTCCATCAAAAGGGAATTTTAGACAATGGTGTATTGTTGAAGGGATAACTTTCATTTCCTTTAGCCAAGGATGTCCCAATTTAATGCGAAAGAGGTTAGAAATAGGGACAACATCAAACCATTGTTTGACATGTTTTCCAAATAATGTTACCAACAATGATATCTTACCCAAAGGCTTGATAAAGGTTACCTTATGTGTCTTAATCATCATGCTCGAGATATCATAAGAACCTTGCATTAATTGATGTGAAAAGAGGAACTCTTCAGTGGCAATATTAGTCATGCAATTAGAATCAATGAGAGTTTCATCCACAGGATTTCCCATTATTTTCACAATGATGTAAAGAGGTCATTCCTTGTCTCTAGTTGTTCTATCATGAGGTGTAAAGACTATTTCAGGTTCAGGTGCTTTTCTTTTCATGTAAGGTCTAGGAGGGAACCTATTATTGTTGTTGTGATTAGAGGCCATGTTTTTATACCCAAATCAGATTTGAAAGTTTTTCCAAAAGTATACCAAAGGCAAGTGCAAAGCGATATGCCCCAAAATAGCCTCAAATGTTTGATTTTTGTACTTTTTCCAATGCAAATAAGTGAAACAAATGGTGTTGTAAGGATTTTGATCAGAAGAAGAAAGTTATATGTCTGATATTAGTCCAAAACAACAATATTATCCTTCTCAACACACTCTTGATGCAAATCCAATATAATGCCAAGTCAAACTATAGTGAAAATATGTCGAAATAGGCACTTTTTTCACCAAAACTCAATGCAAAAGAGCATAACAAAGGGTGTTGTGAGGAAAGTGATGAAGGAAAAAAAATTATATTAGTAATAACAACCACTTGATGTCAAAATATCCAACACAACACGCTTTTAGTGCCACTTAAGGTAAGACCCTAGTGAAAATATAGCAAAAATAGGCTATTTTCACAGTTTTTCAATTCCAAGACCTAGCAAAAGGGGTGTTGTAATGAATTTTAGGAGATATAGAAAATAAAATCAATGATATCAGTCACCTCAATCCATAAAATTGATCACAACACGCTTGGAGTGCAAACTAGGTCAAACCGTAGGGCAAAAATAGTCAAAATGTGTAGTTTTTTGCCAAATTTTCAATACAAGAGCCCGTTAAAAGGCTGTTGTGAAGATTTTTAGGAGGGGAATAAAATTATTACCCTGATAACAGCTAATTAATTTAAAAATACCCTTCACAACATGCCTATGGTGCAAGTTTAGAGAGTCGATAAGGCCAAATTTAGTGAAAATCGGTGTTTTTGAAGCCCTAGGTTTGAGATCTTGGCACAAAATGCTATATGAATGTTTTGAAGTCTGATTTATGGTGAAAATGAATTAATCTTAGATCTTAAAATTAATTCCAAGCTTTAATAGGCAAAATGCCAATGCAAATCTAATGAAAATGCATGAAAATTGCTAGTTTTTGTTGAAATTTTCTATGCAAAAATGCAAATATTTTGAATCTAAATGAAAATTTACACTAAAATGCAAGACTACAGCCAAATTCTAATTTGAATGAGCCTCTAAAATCAGTAGAAAAATCTAAAAGAAGATTTTACCTACTAACCTTAGATTTTGGACTTACTAGGTTTAATGAAAATTGTCAAAATTTCTACAAAAGCCTAGCAAACTAATGATGAAAATGCAATGCAAATTATTGATTTTTTGTGTTTTTCTATAGTTTATATCAGATCTGATGTAAAATCATGAATTAGGAAAATTTAAAAAGAATTGATGCAATTTAGTAATCTATATGAAAATGCAAGCTAGGGTTTTCAATTTTTTGCAAATTTTTTAATTTTTTTGTAATTTTCTCAATGCAATAAGATGAAAGATTATATGAATGAATGAAATCAATCCAAATCTGAAGACACACACTCAGAAAGTTGCAATTTAAGTCCAAAAACACGGGTTCACCAAAATGTTTAGGTGAAAATTGGGATTTGTTTGATGTTTTAGTTGTTAGATGTTTGAATCCTCCTTTCACCTTTAACATTCAAGGATCTAGGGTTGAGTGGCCAGGTACTATCATACCCTAGGTCGCTATGAGATGTAGGGAAGCTTGGATTAGGGTGTTTAATTATCAATTTTCCTTCTCCTATGCTCAATTAACCATTAAAACCCTAATTTCGCAAATACGACTGTAAACGAAAGAATAATAGAAAAAGCTCTTGCAGAGGGAAGTAAAATATCAAATCATAGAGTACCTATTTTTGGGGCTCTGAGGTGAAAAAGTTGGGGACTAAGGAGCGAGCGCCTAATTCCAAGGTACCAGTTTCTTTGCAGGATCCTAACCTCCTTCCAACATTGATCTGCACTGTAACTTTTGTTTCTAGAAATTCAACCATAGAGGACACAAGGACTAGTGCCCAAGTCACGAAAAGGCTCCAATGTCCTGTTTCTCTTCAGATCTTGAATCCTTGATGTCTGTTGATCCTTCCTGCAACTCCACTTTTTTCAAATGCGACACCTGTAACCTGCAATCACAAAACTTTGGGAGGGGGTTGTGGTGTTTAGAGGCTTGCCTCAGTCAAGCCCTAGAGGACACTTAAGTCTCCGAACACCGTTGTCAAATAGAGAGTGTGTGCCCTTATGAGGCAGAGGCAAAAACTAAAGGAAATGATGATGAAAACACAATATAATGTCACCTTGTAGTGAAGATCTCATGGGAGGAAGATGCTCTTCATTCCATGATGAAATTGATGCTCAAATCTGCAAACACAAACACATAAACAACACAAATCTACTCTTGCAACACAATGAAAGCCTTGGATCACCTTAAGAATGCATGAACATTACAATTGCCATCTAGTTGAAATCTAGTTTACAAATGAATGCCTAAACATGCTTTTATATGCAACTATGAACACTCCCACCAAGATTTCATAAATTCAAACTTACCGTGTCATTATAGGACCCAAGTAACGGTCACAAGCCGACACCCAAAAATTGGGACTGCCCCAAAATAGGGCAAGACTAGGGCGCAGACGCCCAAGTCCTCCCCCACTATTTTGGGAAAGGCTAAGCTCAAGGGGTCCTCCTAGGTCCCATTTGTCATGTTACCTAGGGCTCATTCCATCGGGATGCCAAATTATGAAGTAAGATGTCCTAAATGCATGCAAAAGAGCCAGGAGCTAAACCTTAAGAGGGAAAAGTCCCCAAGGGGACATTTTCTGACATTACAAGTTGTATCTACCTAAGTGGTTTTGTTGGGACTTCAATTCATGTAATAGTTCTTATTTAAACCTATCTAAACCTTTATTAAAGATGATGCAAATGGGTCGATCAAATTATCCTTGATAAAATGTACCATTGTTTCACATCTTGGAGGAATTTTACTTTCAAATTTAAGCGGTGGAGAATAAAGGTCATTGGATACAATTTTTAAAGAAAAGTATTTGAATCCTAAAGATGACATGGATTTTATGTGTATGTATTTTAAACTCTAGTTTTTCAATATTTTTCCAAAAATATAATTAAAAAATCCAAAAAATCCAAAAATTGTGGCCTATAGAGCAGAATATATGTTGACCTAACTTTGACCACTAAATTACGGACTATATTTTATCTCTAATAATAAATTCCAAAGAGCTAACTCCGCCTAATTTTTCACAAGCTTTCCAAAAATGTAATTTTTTAAAGAAAATCCAAAATTTGCACCCTGTAGAGCTAATTAATGAAAAAAAAGAAATTAACATAACTTGTATAAAACTTATGATAAAACTCTAAAATCTTACTTGGAACCTTAACTACCAAATACCAAAAAAATCAAGTCCAAATTCACAATGGTTTGAAAGTTATGGTGGAAACAAAAATGTTGGCCCAAATTGTAGCTCTGATGCCACTTGTTATAATATTTCTTGGAAATAAATGTAAAAATCGGTAAAATAGCAGACCACTTCAAATGGGTGACCTCCAATAATCAAAAAATAATAGGTGAATTTGATATTAGATGATATGATGGTTTGGGAGTGTCTCTCTCTCCTTATTTATATGCATAACTATGTAGGGACACACCCCTTCATCGTAACTAAGTTATCTTAAGGAATAACTAAGACTAATAAATGAATCTATTAAGGTTAAGCATGCCACAAGTGCTTCACTTCTTTTAATTAGGAATATATCATATTAGGAACTTAACACACATTAGGTCATTTTCACACATGTCTAGTTAATTTTACTTAGGGCACACATAGGATAGTTATATTTGTATCTCAAGTCATAAGATAAAGACATTTGTCATAATCTGTGAGTGAAGGTACACTTAAGGAAAAAGGGTTGGACAACAACATCTGCCAAGACAATGCACTAATTGTCTATTTACAATGAGACATGTTAGAGCATATGACTTTAGACCCTCTCTATACAAGCTAAATAAGATAACTCCAAACTAGGGCCCCAAACTTAAGACACATAAAGAACTCAAGCCTTAAAACCATACTGAAGAGACACATTTTGTTAGGGGTATCCTCAAATGTATCTAAAAGCACCATTGCTCCAAGATTGAAAGTGAGGCATATCCCTTAAAATGATGTGATTTCCTCTCTATACAAGCCCAATAAAATAACTCCAAACTAGGGCCCCAAACTTAAGACACATAAAGAACTTTGGCCTTAAAACCATACTGAGGAGACACATATTGTTAGGGATATACTCAAATGCATCTAAAAGCACTAGTGCTCCAAGATTGAAAGTGAGGCATATCCCTTAAAATGATGTAATTGAAATGTAATCTTTACACTAAGACATAGTCCAATGTGTTGGACTCCCATTTAAGTATAAGCCTTTGTTGTTTCAATAGAGTCACTATTATAGAAAAGCTCAAAGCTAGATAAAACACCATCAACCACAAGTTGGCAAAGTTTGCAAAACAAGCAATGTTGTCTCCATAAACAATCAATAAAGAGAAAGGGTGACATCATGATCAACAAAGAATAGTCTAGCAATTAGTAAATTATGTATATAATATACGATCATCGTCAACATGAGTACGTTGACAAACGAAGTCCTCAAGCTCATTATTGTACATACAAAAGAGTTGGCCAAAGGGCAACCTTTCTTAGGTCTAGTGTTACTCTTAACAATGACAGGAAGACCATGGGAGTTGAAAATTAATCAATAATTGTCAAGAATAGATCAGAGGTCTCTTTAAAGCCCACGATGAAACAAACAACTTTAGAGCACCTGAAGAGCCTCCTCAATAATAGCCTAAAATGTAAAAAGATGGTCAAATGTTTGAAATCTCCTTTGAAGCCAATCTACCCCTTTGCTCTATGACCATCAAGCATCACTCTCAAAATATTCAAAAAGCTTCATGTCAAGCACTATAGCATAAGTTTGGAAATCCAAATCATGATAATCTTGTGCTTATTTAGATCACATCATCTCTCAATTTTGGATAGGGATGTATGATTTGTTAACACAAGAGGTAAGAACCCCATTGAAACAATCTTTAAAGAGCTCATATATAGAGAAGGCAAGCAAATTTACACCATTAAGGAATTCAGTTTGAAGTATTAAAATCTACTAGTTTGTGGATTTAAAGGATTTAAATGGCTCTCTTGACATCCCTAAAAACCATTAACAATGTAGGGCTACAAGTGGCAATTATGATGATGGGCTGATTTGGAATATCATAGAGAGACCTAGTATACCAAACCCAACCCCTGGATCAATGCGTGAAGCAGAAATTTTTTAGGAAGAGGATATGTCATAATGTTGAAGGCAAGTGATGGAGAACATCAATGAGCTCATGTGACCCTAACTCAAGAAAAAGATGTTTACAATAGTAATCCACTACGAATGGAAAGTATAGTAAAGGACCAAGAGTTAGGACGAATCCAATGGATAGAAACCAGAAGCCTCTTAACACAAAGCCAACATGAGTGATACACACTAAAATCCTTATATTCACAACACTATAAACTAGCACTTGCATCGAAAGGAGGTGTAATGGGTATGCCAATAGAAAATTATATGTAAACTAATTATATTATTAGTGTATAGAATATTGTTCTTTTATGTACCTTTTTATGTATATAAAATAATATTTAAAGTATGGTGCATTAATTTTTTATTTTTGTAGTGTATAAAATATTATTTTTGTAGGTTTACTTTTATTTTGTAAAATTATATTTATAATGATGAGAAATAGATGTCCAAAGGTGCTATTTAATTTACAATTTAAAAATATACTTTGAAATGCATATAATATCCTCTACAACATTTGAAATGTGTTTGTATTGCATATTTATTTATAATCATTTAAAGGAATGTTTTGTAACAACTTTACTTTTTCTTAAAATGTAATCCCCAATTTCCTTTGCTTCTATCAAACGGGCCTAGAATGGACTTTTTTCCTTGTTTGTTTTTTTGGTTCCTACATAATGGAATATTAAGTTATTGGACTTATACCATGAAAGTGTTCTTGCTCTTATTTTAAAGGTAATATATTGAAGATAATGGGAAGTTAGTTTGTGTTAAAAAATGGAAATAAAGACAAGAAAATATAATATTGGTAACATGAACAAATCTCTTGATGCATTGGTATACAATTGTCAAGCATCCCCCTGTACATGATGAAATTTTTTACATTAATACATATCAACAGTTAAACATCATAGTGTTTACATCAATTGCCAATAAATTTCTTCATCCCCTTCTCACATGAAAACCTGTAGTTTTAGAACTTTTAATCAAGACTAGTAAAGTCTTAGCACATAGACAATGTTCTTTAATAGAAAAACACAAATAAGCCTTTGTTTTGGCATCAACTAAGGTTACTAATAAAATAAAAAAATCTAGCAAGCTTTTATTCATGAATAAGCACACCTCCCTCAATTGAACAAACACCCCTTGAAATTGAAGAAAGAAGCACACACTAATATTCCTGGCAATTGATGTTGTGAAATTTGAGCCTAGTATTTGTTTTTTTTCCAACTTTTGACATGTTAAACAAGAAATACAAGAGTAAGCATGACCAACATTACAAGGATGTTGAAAAATATATTGACTCGCTAGTCTTGCTACTTGATATTAGTATAGATGTTTCAAATATGTTGCACAACTTTAAAATAGACAACAAACAAACAATAGCGCTAGAACTAGAAACTCGTAACAATTAAAATGAACTTGACAACAAATCAGTATTGCTAAGGGGTTAATACCAAATGTCTACAAATTTGTAAAATGTCATTATAAATAAACATTTCTTGGCAAAGTTTCACTTTTCCAATCTCAAAACATCTTGTTTTCTTTTGTCTTCCTACATCATCTTTGTATCTTACTAGATCATCCTCATACAACTTGATCAAGCTACAAATTAGTAAGGCTTTAATATTAGAAATTTACAAATTTGTAATATGTCATTTTAAATAAACATTTATTGGCTAGAGCATCTTGATTTCCTTTATCTTGTTACATCATCCTTGTATCTTGGGAAGTAGTTGAATGCTTCCAAACACATGTAATTCGAGAGAATTTCATTTATTTGGCCATGCCAATCCTCTTGCAACTTTAAGTTTGACAAGGGAGTGACGATACACCAACTCATGATGCATTGGCATGCTTCTCAACCATAATTTTTTGTGTAGTTAGAAGATAAACATTAATAGAGGATGCATAATTGGCTCATCAAACGTGTAACGTGCTGACTAATCCTATAGTAAAGTTTTCTTCTTCAGGATGCATGCCTATGCCTTTGTTGCCATTCTCCTTTTTCAAAACCACAATCAAAATCACTTTTCTAAGGGAATGGCATATGTTCACTCTTCTCTACTTAAGTTTAAAAAATATTATTATCATGTGGTAACCAAATAGTGATCAACTATTATAAAAAGCTTTGTTTTATTTGTGGGTGTGACATTAATATGGTTTTTTTTTATCATTTTAATTTAAAATGTATTATTATATCTAACCATTTAAAGGGTTAAATATATTAAAGCTAGCTAATAAGGAATTTAAAGAAGAAGAATAACATTGCAAGTAGACATATTTAAAATATATAGTCCATTTATGTTGCAATAAACATTTAAAGGAATGCACAATGTGAATTTAGTATAAGTTATTTAAGAAAGAGAAAAATTGAAAAAAAAAATATATTGACTATTTAAATATTTAAAATATATACTATTTATATTTAGCAAATATTTAAAAGAATGAACAATATAAGAAAGAGTTACATTGTTTTCTTAGGGAAAAAAGATCTTAAAATGAAGAGAGGATACAATTTTCAAAATTTTATATCTATAGCATTAATATTAGTTTTAGAATAAATGAACAAACTCTGCCACAGTACCCCAGGCCTAAATTTGACGGTCGATCCTCCCTGTCAAGCATTTTTTTTTAACAGCTATCTGTTTAAAGTTACACATCAAATATTAAGACGTCTTATTTTAAAAAATTATATCATAGATTAGATATATATTTAACTATAATTCTTTCCTTTTATATAATAGTCTTCCCAAAAAATTGATTGTATTTTACCACAAAAATGTCTAAATATAGTCATACGGCCATCAAATTTAGGCCCTGATGTCAGTACCTCCAATATTAATGACACTCATTATAAACGCCACCTTATATTTTTTATAACTCTATGCTTTTATAGGATTAAAATTGGTGAGACCACGACCTAGACACCTCATCCCTATCCTCACAAAATAAACTAGCAATTGGACCCAGAGGTTCAATGGGCACGCCAATAGTTTTGAGAAGAAATTGTAGAATTTGTTTGAATTTTTTTAAAATTTTTGAAAAGTTATTTAATCCACTAAATTATGTATCGAAAGATCATTACCTTATCCGTATAGATCATTACAACAATATAATTTTCAAAATGATAGTTCACCTTCAATGTGGTAAAATGTTATAACACAAAAGATTAAAAGTTTAAATACAAATACATATAATTCTTGGACTGCAAAATTTAGAAAAAAAAAGAGTTTTGAGTATTGCTTTGGCATGTATATTTGCCTTCCTTTCAAAAGTTATTTACAAAGTTATAAGATTAACATGCACATGCACTAGGAAATCATAAAATTAAACAATACCAACAAAATGATTAGATTGTAAAAATTAATCTCTAGTGTTTGTCTAATTGTTTAAGGAAGTAATTTGTGAAGAAGTTACGGGGTCAAGTCTTAACTATCTGATTTGCCCATGGACATCCAATAAAAATTTCATTGATGTGGGGGATGATAATCTCATGCACAATATTGTGGGCAGAGTGGACAATGACAGAGTTGGTACTAAATGAAGAAATCTAAGGCCAAGCTCAAGTGGAGATGTAGGCAATAGGATGGCAAGATAGATGTGTATTATTATTGCAGTCATTGCATCACCAAGACCCAAAACCCCCTATCAACACACTGTCACTAGTTAACAACACATTTTACTGTCAATTAAAAAATAAAATCAAGTCACTTAACATTAATGTTTTTGCATAATCATATTTTTGAAATGGAGCTCCTGCTCGACAGTTCTGCGAAGGCATTCCTTGTTTTCCCGTTGAAATCTGCGAACGCGTCCTACGCCCTGTCCCCAAATGTTCAGCCTCTGGTTGGTGTGGAGGTTGTTGCTGTTGATACAGAGGGTTTGTTTCAGTCGAAGTCTCTTACTATGGGAGCCTCTTTTGATGCGCCAGTGAAGGGTTTGGGCTTCTCTCTGACACCTTGCGGATTTAATATCCCTTTCAGAGGGCATGGCTCATCTAATGATGTTGCAGGTCTTGGATGTGAGATGGCTATCCAAGGTCCAGGAGGGTTACCCCCAAAGTCCTGTGGTTTAAGCATTCCTTATGGTGCGTCTAATGGCAGATTTGTTCCTGTGATGGGCTTTCCCCCAACGCCCTGCAGCTTTAGCTTGCCTTCAGGAGGGTGTGGCTCCTTTCGGGCCCTCTTTCCTGAAGTCGATGGTACTGTTCCTTGCAAAAAAATTCTTGCTCGCCCATCTTCAAGAGCTGCTCCTTTGCCCTCTACACTACCTCCCCCGATTGTGGTGTGCAGGCTTGAGGTTCTTGAGAATGAGGATTTTTATAAGGGTCATGGGGTTGTTTGCAGATTCAACAACTTGTGGTTGTACCTACCGGACCTACACATATGAGTCTTGGAGTCATGGAAGCCCTCAGTGGAGGGCAAGATAAAGTTGTTCCCATGCATAATAGGCTTCTTTGTGATCACATTTGATTCCCCATAGGAGCATGATTTTGTGTTGAACAGCAGGGTTTGGATGTGGGGAGTGCATTCCCTCTTCATTAAACCCTGGCCTTGCTCCTTCAACCCTCTTACCGAGCCTCTCAACATCAGGCCAACTTGAGTTAGGCTCCCGAATCTCCCTCTTCAGTGCTAGGAAGATTCCTATTATGAGGACATTGGAAATGGTATAGGACGCTTCCTGATGGTGGATTCTTCAACCTCTCACATGGAACACTCCACGTTAGCCCACATTCTGGTCAACATTGACATCTCCAAACCCCTTCATGGGGAGGTGGTTCTACAGGTTGGAGATAGATCGTGGACGCAACTGCTCGATTATGAGGGTCTCCCATTCAGATGTAGATGGTGCTTTGCCACTGGCCACCTAGCCTTCATTTGTCCACTCTTATCGCAAGGGTGCGACCACCTGGTGGAAGAATGCTTTGGACACTCACTTGACCATCAATGCTTCTGACTCTTTGGAGGATACTCCCTCGTCGGCTCATGCGCCATCTTCAGTTGATGTTTCACCCTCTTCTAAGGGTGCTTTGGCAGCCGAGGCTGCCGCGATTCCCCTGCTTCATCTTGTGACTTTTGATCAGCCGTTAATAGCCCCTTCTCCTGTGGGCGATGTGATGCTTCCTACTCTTTCTCAGCGATCGGATACCCCAGCTTCTAGTGTTGGGGCTTTCCCCTCTTCTCATGTTCTGTCTTTTGTTGTGGAATCTGAAGAGGATTCCCCTCTATCCTCGTGTTCTGTGGACTTAGACTCTATGAGTTCATGGACCGTTGTTCAGAGAAGGAAGAAAGGTCTTTCTAAGTCTGTTTCTACTTTGCGCCCTTGGGTCAAAGGCGTTCGTTATGATAGGTCGGGATTTGGTGTAGTCTAGTCCCTGGTGTTTTGTCCTTGTTTCTGCAGTGAGATTGCCTTTTGTTGTTGAAGGGTTCGGACCCTTTCAAAATCCCTTTTTTTGTTTCACTGCTTGTGAAACTCGCTTCATTTGCCTTCTGGCTTTTGTATATGGGTTCGGGCCCTTCCCAGTTATCTTTATCAAAATATTAATGTTTTTGCTTTTTAACCCTATAGTTTCAAGTTATGTTGAGAGCATAAATATTTTATATCAATTTAATAATCTTTTAGTATAGGGAAGACAAATCATAAGTGCGTGAATAATCAACCACTTTCACTAAGCGTTATGGATTGAAGGGTATCCATGTTGCTAGGGCATGATTACAACTTCATTCATTTAAAGTCTTACAAGCCTTTAGTGAGTATTTTATGAGCCATTCAAATTCATCATTAATATTAATTTTTATTAATTTGTGAGTGCTTCTCATAAATAATTGTATAGAACTTTTTTGCATCAAATTAATCACTATGGAAATGTTGTCTAGTAATAAATTATAGTTAGTTTAGAAATTTGCCAACTTTGATCAATACATAACTAATTTAGTCCAAACCCATTCATTCATATCATATTTATCCTTAGATCCTTATAATAGATCATTGTATTCTAAAAAGTTAATACTATGGAAATATCATGTCTGAACTATTTAAGGTTTTATCTAATTATAAAATTTATATGATTGAAGATCTAAGTGGACCTCAAACAATAGTGTCCTTGATGGGTTGCCTGTTGAGAACTTATATGGGGAATAATTTTCATTGATTTTTGCAACTATTCTATTCTCTTTTTTAATATGAATATAATGATATATTTAGATGATTGGGTTACATTTCTATTTGGGTGTATTTTTTTCTTTTATAACCTAACTTTTCACATTCTTACAATGACAAACATACATAAATGCTCCTTTTAATATTTATGCCGATAGGCATTTCACTCGGAGAGGGCGTTGAGGTCCGTACAATGGCAAGTCACTCATCAAAGGCCTCTGTGCCAGCATGGGTACAGGGACGACCATCCAATCCATCTCTGCCCTTCGCATCAAATTGATGCACGATGACTTGGATGTACAACTCTAGAGACGCATACAGAGGTTGGTGGAGATTTTGTGTGCACGTTTTGCCTTGCGAATTACTTTTTGAGGGAGCAAATGAATTTCAAATTTTCTTGTTCGCCAAGTTTGTTAGGGTTTGGCCTGGGGAGCTCAGCTTTGTTGTTTGTGTGCGCCTGTTTGTTTTCTCAGCAGCGGTTTCCTTTCTACAACGGCTACAAAATGACCATGACAACCATCTCAGTCATTCGAGTTAAATCCAGGAGCAGTGTCTTGCATCAAAACAAAAATAATTTCATTGAAAGGAAGACTCCTATTTAGTTTTATGCTAGTCTCTAGCAACAATTTGCATATATTGTAAGCTTGGAAGATAAGAGTGAAGAGTATTTTAGATTCTAGAGATTTTTGCACAAGGTATTTAGCAGAGTCTAGAAAGTTATAGCAAATTGCAGGCCCTGCAGTGACAAAAAATCTACAGATGTAGGCGTTTCTCCCTCTTCACTACAAATCAATAGAGGTGACTTCTCTCTCACAATTCCGCTTGCATTCAGACCTTCGCCTTCATTTTGAACTTACAATGACAAAAAGTCAACAGATGCAGACATTTCTCCCTCTTCGCTACAAATCAATAGAGGTGACTTCTCTCTCACAATTCTGCTTACATTCAAACCTTTGGCTTCATTTTGAACCTACAGTGACAAAGTCAATAGATGTAGATGTTTCTCCCTCTTCGCTACAAATCAGTGGAGGTGACTTCTCTCACAATTCCACTTGGATTTAGACCTTCGCCTTCATTTTGAACCTACAGTGACAAAGTCAGATGGGCCAACGAATTATTTATGCACTAGATCAGGGGACTGGTGATATAATACTAAAATAAAAGAGAATTGCCTAAACTCAGCCAAATTTTCTTAGAAATATTGTACTGGATGGTGTACATGCACTCCAAGCTTTATGAAATGCACTGCAAGTTGTCTGACATCATAACTCAGGGTTTTGTTGGTCACTTGGGTGATTTGGAGCTTGCTGTTGTTTCTATTTCTACAACAGTTATTATTGGTTTCAACTTTGGCTTAGCGGTTAGTATGGAATTCTTTTTAAAGGAAATGCTTCTTGAATGCATAGTACATCATTCGTATTGATGTCGATCTGGGCTGGTTGTTTTGAAATTTCTTAGATTGAGAAGACTCAAATGATCTATAGTATTTTATATATTTACTTTCTATTGATAGTTTTTTGATATGGGTTTGTTGTTATCTAACTTCTCAAATTGAAATGATATAAGTCTTAATGATCTTTGGGCCAAAATGATATACAGGCTCCATCATATTGTATGTTTATGTTTAGAAGATTGCTTTTACGGGCATTGGGTCCTTAAATGAATATATGGTTTGTAAAATTGTTTAGGAGTGTATAGTTTTAAAATAAAAATCCTAAGTTTTGGTTGCAATTCTTGATTTGAGATTTTTGATACAGAAACATTTCAGAATTAGTATACAAGTTGTAGTTGGAACAGTTGCACAGATCAAACTAGGGGTGCAAATAAGAAAATCAAAATTTTCTTCAGTGATGTATATATTTTAGGAAGGCTGCAGAATTTAGGTAAGTGATTGAGATGTGTGTAAGCAGACACAAAGTAGTGAAGTCTATTATGAATGAAAGGAGAAGTCACTAGTAATACAAGTTCTTACTAAATGAAGGATAGTGTATTCCCAACTCTTGAGATCTGTGGATTAGTGTTTTATGGATGTTTGTTTTATTTTCGTGAGCACTTATTTTAATTTTATAGGCCTGATCTTGTTTGAGGTCACGGGAATACCACTCCGTCAGATTTCAGACGTACTCATTAAATATCATTGTATGTCTTGTAGCAAGTAAAAGATTAGTGAATTGTATGGCTTACAGATATATTGTTCCCTATGTAAATTTGGGTGTGTATATCTAGAAGTTTCACTGCCCAGTCTGTGTGAATTAGGTCTGAGTTTTGTAATATTGAGATCTATCATATACCTAAGGAAGTATGTAGGTTCATCTATCTACCTAGGAGTTTCACTACTGAAGTTTTGTAATATTGAAATCTGCAATAATCTAAGGATCTATTTGGGTGGTTAAACTACCAGTTTTCTTGTATAATTTGTGCTGAGTTAGTTCTTAGTTTTGTACTATTGAGATCTGCTAGTTAGTTTTGTAGTTCTATAAGATTGAGATTTGCCATAAAACTAAAGGTGTGTTTGGTTGGGTATACTACAATATCTACCAGGTTTACTTCGTAGTTAGCTTGTGTTTTAACGTGTAGGTTGTGTAAGTTAATTCTTAATTTGTAATAAAAGGGTCTTCCTTAAAAAAGGACCATTCCAACATTTTTGCTCAATTCATGTGTATTCTATATAAATTTAGAGGACAGAACATGAATTAGGAGTACACACCTAGTTTTATGCTAGTCTCTAGCAAAGCGAGGCAAGTGCACCCGATTGAAAATCAACGGTTTGCAGACTTGCCATACGCGGTGGACAACCACTGGAAAGGTCTAAGCTGGACACATCGAAGTGGCATGAAGAATTAGCACCTCTAACAAAGAGAAGCTTGCAATGCAAGCAAGCCACGAGTACAGCTAGACCCTCGTTTGCTAGCAATGGTTGCAGCAAAGTGTCATTTTTTTTTAAGTAGAGTATGATGAATATGAAGAAGCCATGCAAGTGGTGCAGCGTTCTGCTTGTTCAGCTCCTTTGATTGTAAGTTTCATCATATTGAGCTGTTGTTAGAATATGCTCTCGAATGCTTGTCTCTTCACATGCACTATTTTTAGGCAATTAGGCCATTTTGGCATGTACTCTAATTGCTCTTGAGCTTTACCAAGTAGTTAGTATTGTTTTTTACTTCAACCTAAAACAGAGTGGTTCATAGAGTGTTATTCTGATTGCATATTTAGATAACATTCTACTTTCATTTTAGATAAATTATTAACCTATGCTTTTTACCAAGTAGTTAGTATTGTTTTAAACTTCACCCTAAAACAGAGTGGTTCATGGAGTGTTATTATGATTGCATATTTATTTGCCAATTGGCCATATTCATGATACTTGCATCTCATAGCACTTTTGCTTCTCCGAAATGCACTCAATATAACCAATGCTGAAGGAGAGGACTCTTCCACATTTTTTTCTCTTTCTTTGTTTTGTTGATGGCACTATTTTCTCATTGTGTATCTATGAAAAGTTCTGCCACACTATTTATCATTGAAGAGAAGTTCAAAAAGGCATAAGCAATTGTTAATTGATAAAAAATCTTTAGGTATATCATTTATGGTTACTTAAATTCCTTTAACTTTTTTACATAAGCTGCATATTAGATACAGAATCATGTGTTAAACATATTTTTCTCCTGCAAACTGTTGGATTTCTTTTACCATGCTCCATTACGGCGTGGGCCATAAGTAATTTATAGGGCTGGAGATAGAGATAGGTATCTTTCCTTTACCCTTGTGTAAATTTTGTTGTTCGTACTTTCCCACCAACTGTTTGTTCTTCCAAATTTTTGTTGTGCATGGGAAAATCGGCTCTCTTTTATTACTCTTCTACAAAATAGCAGCACTTATTCAAAATATCTATCGGCGTGCCCATTGCACATTTTGTACAATTGCTAGTTATACCACTATGCCCCTTCTCAAATTGTACAACATTCAAAGCACGGGCAGTTCTCCAGTGATACTCATCACATACTTTTCCCAAATAGATTCTTACATGTGTTGTTCCCCCCTGTTATTTCAAAATGCTAGTCTACATATCAACCCTTTGTGCATGGGTTGAGATTATGATCTCTTAAAGCCACTACTCGCAATGCTAAGTATCACAACAATTGCATTAAATCAAACCATTGGTACAAATTACTATTCGATTGAAAGAATTATTGCATTACTTGAGATTAAGGAGTAAATTAATAGAAAATATCTCTTGCCAAGCCATATAGATCTCCTTGACATTTATACAATGGCTTGTAAAAGGAGCAGTCAATCTCTACTTAAGCTTATCAATACAATTGCATAGGCCATGTTAAATGAATTGCTCAACTATTAAATCTCCTTCTACCAAGTGAAGTCATGAGGTGAGAGCAAAGGATATGTGCGAATAGAGGAGGTTAGAGGGGAGAGAAATTGGATCCTAGAGGGAAGTATGAGACAACAGTTTGGGCATTGCATGAAGTGTCATTTTTCTTGTTACTAGTACCCTTACTCTTCCAGTTCATCTTCTTTCCATTACCGTCTTGTTGTTCAGGGGAGTTTGAACATGGGTGTTCTTCAAAGAACACATCATTTGTAGGGGGTAATTTGAAGCAACTCTACACAAATCTAAATTTACACATCTTAGAGAAATAGGATAGAGATGAGATGTATCTTTGCCCAACGACTCTGAAATTTATAGAAATGTTGTAGTTCATAATTAAATAAATATGGTCCAAGCAAATAATTTTATCTATTTTCGGGCAAAACAGACAATAAGCAAGCATAAATGAACCCCAACATATTGCGTCACAATTTATAAAAAACTGAAAAATTGCTTCCTACAACTTTACAAAAACATGAGAAATGGAATGTTCACTGCAGAACATTGTCCCTGAACTCTACGTCAAGATTATTAAATCATGTATCTGCTTCATGCATAATATTCATTAAACCCGTTGATACATAAAATTTAGCACAGTTATATTCAAGAACATTCTCAATCATTAAAATGAACTGTAAAAATATGTGTCTCTGATAATAAATTGTCTAAAAAGTAGAACAACCAAAGTACAAAAAACAACACAGAATAAACTGATCATAAATTAACTATAACAAACTGTTTAAAAATAAAACCCAAGACAAAAATAAACAATGCATAATCTTAGTACTTTTCTGTTAATTTCCCTACGGGCTATGGAAAGGGAGATGTTCTCTACTGTTCGCTCATTGAGGACGTTAATGCTGGCAATCAATGGTTATCGCTCAAATGTATTAATCTTTCCCATCTACCTATATGGCCGCAAGGTTAGCACATTGAGCAAAGGAAAGCTTGTAGATTAGTCTTTCAAAACTGTAAACCATATAATCCTTCCATAGTATTGTTATCAAGAATGGCTGGAGCAAACGAGTTCATTTTTGTTGCAGTGGGGGTTACGATGATGAAGGTGGGTGTGGCTTTTGCCAAAGAAGTAAAGGCGCCCAACCCTTCTTTGACTACAGGTGTTGATTTTATGATTTAGGGTTTCAAAACCTCAGGGTGGTTTGAATTAGGAAGCACAAAACGTGAATCAATGTCACTATCGCGTGGGGCAACATGCATTCCCAACAACTTGGAAAACAGTCATTGCTAGTCCCACCCACACCCCATCTCAATCGCCATTTCGCCCCTTTACAGCTTGGAACTTATCCCTCTCCATCGCCCGTAGGGCAATTAATAGATAAGTAGTTTTTATTTCTATGAAGCCTAGTCCCAGGCCCAGGCAGAGCCCATTTCTACTACTCCTTAGTTTTCTCAAATCCATTTCTCTCTCTCATATGCGAGCATCCTAACAGCAGCTTCTTAGCATGATTTATTTATAGAGGGGCATCTGAGAAAGTCAGAGAGCTCATTATCTCTTTGAATAAAAGAAGAATTGAAAGAGAGAAGCAAATATGACAAGGCTGGATGTCTCATAGGCTATTGTTAACCATGGACATTAAAAGTTATTCTATTCTATTCTATTATATGTCCTTGGGGCATAAAAAGACTGAATGTCGCTTTGTATTGGGTAGAGCTGCTACTGACGAGCTTACTTTTATAAGCAAGCTATTTTAAAACCAACACTGGTAGGCATGGTTGCACTCGGTCACCTGTCTATAGTTTATTTATTAGAAAAAACAAGTGATCTCCCGGCCACTAACAGCAGTTGACCATGTCCGTTTCTGTTCATCTTCTGTCCCGAGACCCGGACGTCCAACCCCAAAACATTCAAAGCACGTTAAATAAACCGAGGCTCGAGGCACGGAGGATGCCAAAGGACGAGCAAAGTAAAGACCCTGTTACTATAGCTGGAGGTTCGGATCTACCAGGAGAAGGGTAAAATAAAAATATACATTAAGATCTACTTGGGAATCCCTTTCAGAATTGCCTGAAAAGGCTCAAATTTCCTGTCACTTCTTTGTACGGGACATTGTACATGAACTCCAAGGTCTCTGGAATGCATCTGCACCTTACACGTCTGGGAATTTGAGCTCTTTTTTTTCCATCACAGATTATCATATAACAATCTCCCACCATCCCAAATACAAATGACGATTATTGTTCATGCATTGTACTTGTGATTCTTCTGTAAATACAAGATTTCTTCCCAGGCACAACATTTTTATATTCTAAATTTTCAGCACAGGATATTTCCACGGATAAGCGCGGGTGATTGGAAATAGTTTCTGTGAGCGCAGGGAGCCGGCCTTTTCATTATTTAAAATACGTGTATTATCAATGGCATTGTTGTTCTATGATTTGTTTTTTTCTGTTTTTGATGATTTGATTGAAAGCTTGGCTTGCTGAATTTTGATAGAAAACTCCTACCACTACTGCTCTGTTGTATTGCCATTTCATGTTAGTCGTCTATTGCCTCGATGATGAGAAAAACTTTGACAAGGCGATACAGAGCAGGTCTGTTGAGGGCGATGGGCACAGGAGGTCTACCTTCGTACTATCAAAGAAGGGTTCCTACCGCCACCTGGACGAGACAGACACCTCCCCAAGAACCCCAAATTTGATTTACCAATAATCTTCATCTCTGTCACTTGGAAGGTTGGGGCTCTCCTGTCTGTACGTTTTTAGAATTTTTGGTGTTTTAATGAGACTCATTCACATTTTGACTTGCCTAAACTGGTTATCAATGGCAGAAAACCATGGTGTCTGAGCACCATTTCCTTAATTCCATTCATATTCGTTCATTTTTAAAAATGTTTCCTTTGCTATAGTGTGTATGTAAACTGACATGTATTTTGTTGTTTGGGCCAGGAAATGATCTTCAGAGTATAGACACGGCAGCCCCTCACATAATGGACAACGACAGAAATGGTGTTGAAACTTCAATCCAAACATGAGGAGCAGGGGAAACTAGACACTACAGTTGGCAGGGCACAAAAAACTTGAATTGGGGACTGGGACATGGTGAAACTGTGTATCTGCAAGTTGTGGTAAAAGAGATCTGTTGGGTCCACTTCTGTCCTAGGCTCGCCAATGCAGGATGTAAGAATATGCAATTCATGGCGTGTCAGTAGATGCCATCAAGGGAAGCTGTTGACAAGTTAGTCCGTTTGCAGTGTACAGAGTGGAAATACGAAACTTCTTTTATTGGATCCGAGTCTTCTGCCTGCCACCAAATCTCAGCAAAAAAAATCAAATGAATTTAAAGCGCTTATTTATTGTTAAGTGGTTGTGGAAACCCAAACCCATGTGTGCTGGTTTTATTGAACATTTATTACTTGTTTGAAAAAAATCAATGGCTAAGATCTCTTTCGTAGTAGTCTTTTTAATCTGGACCACTGATCTATGTATTTCATGTAGTGCTCCTCACTAAGGGAATGCCTATCGGCGTAAAAATAAAATAAAGTTCCACAAACTTCTAAATGTCTAAGCTATAGATTCAATAGAAAGAACCTGGAGGACATTCCATAGAGGTCTGATTGCATTTACACAACTTTAGACAATTCTGAAAACAATATCTCATGCATCCAAACTTCCAAAACTTACCACTGAAAAAAAAAATTGCATATAAAAATAAATAAAATAAAAAACATCCTAGATGTGGGGCCCAATTGAAATGACTCGCTAAGACAAATATAAAATTAAGACAATAACTTAAAACATGATTTTAATTTTCAATAAAAACTTTGAACTGCAAGGTAACAAACAATGTGCAGCCCTTATGATATTAAGCATAAGTAGAAAGCTTTGCTGATATAGATATGTGTACGAACTCCATAAATTTACAAACCTCCAAAATTTTGAATCTCAGTTGTTATATGTTCCACACAATAATTGTTCCCTTAACTTTTTTCTCATCCCATCTGTTGATGAGTCTTTTGTGACTGCAAAAAACATTAGGATAGAGGCACGGAGCGTTCTATCCTCTCTTGAACAAAGCTTCTCAGACGCTGAACTTGGTGATCGAATAAGACTGCTCCAAGGTTCCTTTTGTGTCAGGTCTTGACAGGGATGGGAAAAGCTCTGTGGAATGATGTGATTTGTTGTTAATCACGAGGGGGACTTACATACCGGACTTAGGGGTTTCTATGCTCAAGGAAGGAAAGATTTGGATTTCACGGTGAGTTCTAGAGGCTAGGTTCAGATTCTTCCACTTCGGACTTAGATTTCTCAATCTGTGGCAAAGGAGTCTAAGTTCAACTAGTCTTATCTATGCAGACAAGGAATGATTTCTCAGTAAGTTCTTAATGATCTATTTCTAACGCAGATTCAAAAGAAAATGAAAAAAAGAGGGATAAGGATTAGGGTTCAAGGAACTAATTGATGGAAAGAACTATTGCCGAGGATGGAAACTAAAACCACGCTTCTGCTTCATCATGGGGCAACAACTCAGACAAAGATGGTGCTATCTTCAAAGGAGGAATAAGGATTTTCAGATTGCTCTGGCATGGAACATGGAACTAAAACATGCAGAAACAATCGAAGTTAAGCTTGGAACAAGTTCAGACTAACCATGCACTGTGATTTGCAAACCACATCACAAATGGTATGACCTAATAGCTTCAATCATTCACAAACAACAATATTTTCTATCACACTATCTAATGAAAGCTTGAAAAGTAGAAGAAATGAAATAACTTCAGAAAACTTAAGATGTGCTTCAAAGAAATCAGGAAAACCATGCCAAAATCCAAAGAACTCTATAAACACCAGTCCACAATGCTTATATTATTGATTTGGAAAGTTTGTCTACAACAATCTTTCTTATCTTTGAAGTTTCCAACTCAAACAGGTAGTACATAACTAAAACTAGCTATCAAATTGCTCTAGGAGCATGAAAACATCAGAGAAAAGAGGACCCTCTCAAATGAGGCGCCCCTACCTTTATATAGGCAAGCAAAGTACATGAGTTGAAAAAGGAAATCATATTTCCTTGAAATATGTGCCCAGGTCAGAAACCCTAGATGTGGTAGGTGGGGTCGTCAGAATCTGCAAGTAGGTGACTGCCGCCTGTCCTGGGCATCCACGCTGACTAGGACTCCTGGACAGGACAGTCCTGTCTGTCTAGAACTTCCTCCTGCTCCTTGGTCTTTGCTTCCAGGAACCTGGTCAGGACAACTTCCAACTCCTCCATAGGAATGCCGGGCATGTTCTCCAATCTGAATTCCATGATGGACGAGGTGGTGGCACAAGCAGTGAGAACATTATCCCAATCCGCCCTTAGCTCCTCGATACTATTTATGAAGATCAGGAATGAAGATGAATCCTCAAGATGGGATTCCTGGGTAGGATAATCAGCCTTGAAGTATATGTTCCACATCTTGTCTTTCAATTCTTCCAAGTTAATGACTCCATCCTGTGCTACTTCCAGATCGAACCAGGCCTCCATGGACACAAGAATTTTGTCTTGGATTTCCCTCAACATGGCCTGGGCCTAAGTAGTGTCACCCTCAATCTTCTCCAGATTGTCTCTCTTCATAACCAAGGCGGAATACCAACTGAGGAAATCATAGGCTGCATTAGCCTGTATCACTTTGTCCCTCACCAAATCCTGCTTCGGAGTGTTCATTAGTGCCTTCAGTCTAGTAATGGTTTCCTCCCGGACCACAGTGAATTGCTGACAGACTTCCAGAATTGCCTGAGTCCTGTCCATGAGTGTAGCCACTCTCCCATTCACCTGGACGAGGTCCTCTATAAACTTATGAGCCCTATCCGAGAACTTCTCCATCCATTCCTTCACTGCATGACCAACTGTTCTCAACACTTCAAACTCTGCTAATGAATCCTTGGTTATGCCTGCAGGTTGGGTTGTCACTCCTTGGGCAGACTGCAATGGGCCCATGAGATGCTGGATGTAATGCCTCAATTCTTTGTTCTCCCTCTTCAGCCGGTTCTTCTTTTCTTCCTCCTTCAACCTTTCTCTGATGGCGGCAACGGAATCCTCCAGCTCCTCCATTTCCTGATCCTTCGTAGTTGGTCCAAGGTCGACCGTCACTACGTCAAAATCCTCAGGGCTAATGTCTTCTTTTGCCTCATCCACCCTTGAAACTGCTATCTCCACTTGGCGAGACCCTAATTCATCTCTAATGATCCTGGAAAACCTTTTTGTCTTCTTTAGGTTTGCGGATTTTCCTATTCTGGCCAGGAAGTTCCCAAGTTCAGCGGAAGGATCATTCTTCTTGACTGGCTTCTTCAATTTATCTTGCAGCCATTTGGGTCTTGTGGACGGATTGACTTTTCTCAGTGGTTCCTGCGGTTCCTGATCCACTTGTGGTATGGATATTGGCACTTCACCGGAATTGAACTCCTCGTTCAGGAATTCCAGATCAAGGTGATGAAGCATGTCCTCAAGTCGGACCTCCCCCAGATTCCGTGATGAAAGGTTAGGATGATTTCCTACAACCAGGCTGGAAGTTCGTTCCTAGGCGGAATCCATGGACTCATTGTCTCCCCTCTCAGCTTGCTCATTCGGGATCATTTCCTCCTCCATAGGCCCTTTATCC
Organism: Cunninghamia lanceolata; assembly: GCA_027924645.1. NCBI lineage: Eukaryota > Viridiplantae > Streptophyta > Pinopsida > Cupressales > Cupressaceae > Cunninghamia > Cunninghamia lanceolata. The sequence goes on from BSBN01000007.1 coordinate 3,206,602, forward strand.
TTAACATTTTGCATATTGTCATCGGAGAATAGATCAATCTCCTGGGCGGAAGAAGTGCTGGCGGAATGAGGTCTACTCGCATTATGCTCCTCCTGGTCAGGCCTCCTGATAGACTCCTTCCGGGCCTTTACTCTCTTTGCTGGCGGATCTTCTCCAGTTCTGTTTCTTACTTCATGCCTTCTTGTGCCTTGTTCCTTTGCGGGTGTTCCTTCGGTCATGTCCCCTTCGAAAGACTAAGACTCCAAATCTCCCATCAAATCATAGGTTGGATGGATGCCTTTCTTATGCAATCTCTCGGTTTGCTGGTTTATCCACTTCTGTGTTCTTGTTAGTACAAGTGCCATTAGCTCATCCAAGTGGGTGACCTTAGGGTCAGACCAAACCAATGGTGGAAGGGATTTATCCTTTTTCTGTTCGAAGGCAGGCTGGACCTGCTTTCTGTCCTCCTTAACTTGATCCGGAACTGAAAAGACCTTGGTCGCCCTGATCATGTCTACGGATAGCCGGGAACACATCCTCCTCTGAATCTCTAAGTCATTCTCAGCATTTGCCTAGTGATACTCCAGGTGCACCTTGTGTCTATGCTTCCTTCCACATGCAACCCGGGTGGTATTGAATGGATCAAAGTTTGCCCACGAGGAATGGGTCACTAGGTTGTAAAATTGCAATTCCTCATTGGACTTCTCCGCAGCTTGGAGGGAAGGACACTCCTCGACTGCATCCTCCGTCTAGATTGGAAAGGTTATCACAGCCTCCTCCTTCTTCTGAACTTTGTCATAAGCTGAGAGTTGTCTTGTTAATTCCAGTAGGACCATCTTATCCAAAGGATATCTCGGCAGTCTATACGGGAAGGCAAAGAATCCTTGCCCCCGGATGTATGTGAACTTCGGAAATTGGATGAACCAGGAGCCGTATGTCTTGATCAATTGCTTAGACTTGGGTGACAACCTTTGGTGAGTGCCTCCTTGAAGGGTTCTTGTGATGTGCATGGCAAATGCATCGTTATACCTCCTGAAATGAGCTATGTTCTGGAGATGGAGCTATGGATAACAGTCATAGACTCTGACTTGTCCTTCGGAATTCCCGACGCGTCCCTTCCATGACAGTCCCCTGTATCTATTGTTCCTTGTCAACATGTAGATTACGTAGGAACTCATGTAAAATGCCTTAGAATCCTCCAGATTTTGAAGCTGTTCATCAATGCTATCGCTGAGGATTCGAGCCCAGTCTATCATCTTTGTTCTTGCAGTGACCTCCTCAATGTAGTAGAACATCCATGGCTCGAAGGTTGAAGATTGAGGACTTCCCATGATCCTGTTCAGCATGACGACGAGGTCTCCATGCTCCTGCTTGAAGTCGGATTTGAGGAGTGTCCTCAACAGCTTGGAACGGTGAGGTCTCTTCTTTTGCATCCAGGAATTGTTGATGATTCCTAAACAGGTTGCAGGATCGGCTTTGAACATGTCAGATGATTCCTCCCTGCTCGTGTACTCGATGGGGCTATAGGCAGGAATGTTGAATGCCTCGGCAATCTCCTCCTTGGAGAAGTAGGCTATCACGGTGTTGTCCCGGTCTACAATCATCCGACGCTCGGGATCATAGTGCATGAAACATTCCACGATCAGCGTAGACAAGGAATGGCAGGTGGGAAACATGTGGCGGGAGGAATTCCACTTCGAACTATCTTTGTTTCGAGCTGGGATGGAGGGCGTCCATCAACTCCATACATCCGCTTCCTAATCTCCTCCATGCTTGACGGGTGGATGTTGGTGTCTCCCACGTTTGCCCATTTTGAGACGATCTTGGACACCGGAAGTGCTCCCCTAAGGATGCTCCGCAATTGAGCTTGTCTTGAAGAACCGGTCTTGGTGCTTGCCATGTACCTATGGAATCAAGGAAAGAATACAGAGTATAAGGTTTGAGAGGTAAGAGTAAAGGAGGGATGAGGGACTTTATTCCCAACATAAGAAGCAAGTACAATGATTTTGTGCATGTGGGACTAAAATATCATAAAGCCAATGCATAGGAATGAAAGCATATGAATGAAAAGAAACCTTTACCCTATTGCCCAAACCTGTCCTTGAACAATAAAATTCTATTTTTTCAAGTAGATTTCTGATTTTTATGATGAATTTTCTGATTTTCTAATGCGTTTCTGAATTTTGTGCACGAATTTCTGAATTTCTAATGGATTCCTACCAAGAAATCTGCCCTTCAGCTTCAGAAATTTTCAGTCCTTATGAAGAAACTTGTCATGGAGTGAAGGATTCTGCCCTTGGAGGATGAATTTCTGCCCTTGGAATGCAGAAATTTGCCTTAACCCTACAGAAAATTCTGCTCCTATGAAGAATTTTGCTTTGGAAATGATAAAATCTGGATTCTCCTTGATGAAATTTGCCTCCCAAATGGTGAAATCTGTTCTTTGAATGCTAAAATCTTCCTTGGAATGCTTACTTCTGCCCTTGATGGAGCTGAAATCTGCCTTTTGTTTTTTGGATTTGAGTTTGAATGATGAAAATGAGTTGGGCGGCCTCCTTATATAGGCGCTCAAGCTCCTTTATGCCACTTGGCCGACCAAGATAGGCCGGTTGGCATTTTGTCCTATCCAAAAATTCTTAACCGCCATAAATTTACGAGTTTGGCCGACTTAACACTTTGTCTTTTCTTCCTCAATCGGTGAGCACACTTTTCGGGTGGTTGGGGATTCGAGCATGTCAAGGAATTTCCTTATCGCATTATCCTTGAGGTGAAGGATTTTCCACTAATGGTGCAAATTCCTGTAGGTGAAAGGATTTTCCCCTTGTGGCGCAAATCCCTGTGGGTGAAGGATTTTCTACCAAGTAGTATTTTAAAACTCCTTTTGGATTGAATCTAAGTTGCAATTTCCGATGTGTTAAGGAATTCCCAATTCCATGGCAAATTTTGGGTGCTTGAAAGATTTTCGCATTTGGAAGAGTCTTCTAGAATTTCCCATTCCCAAGTCGCAATTTCAAGTGTGTGAAGGATTTTCCTCTTAGAGCACAAATTTCAGTAGGTACTAGAATTTCACTAGGAGAGCAAATTTCACCTGGTGAAGGATTTTCACTGAGTCGCATTTTCCTAAAGGTGAAGGAATTTGCACTAAGACTGGGCACATATTCCAATGTCAACTGGTTTTTTAACTCTGAGCGCATATTCCACTTGGAACAGGAATTTCCTCCTAGGTCACAAATTTCAATACCAACCGGACTTTCCACTTATGGATCTCTTCAGGAACTTTCCAAGTCCAAGTCGTGATTTTGACTAAGTCATGGAATGTCGTATTTTAGAACTCCTCTTGGATTGAATTCAAGTCGCAATTTCAAGGCTCTCAGGGAATTTTGCGATTTGGAGGCCCTTCTAGAATTTCCAAGTCACCAAGGTTGCAAAATCTACCTTGAGCAAGATTCTTCCCCAAGTCGCATTTTTCATCTTGAACAGGAATTTTCCCAGTCACAAATTCCACTTGGTGCAAGGATTTCCTCCAGGTCGCAAAATCCACTAGGTACAGGAATCTCTTCCAGTCACAAATTTCACTACCAACAGGATACCTGACCTTAGGTCGCACTTTCCAGGGTGTTCAGAAATTTGACAGTTGGGAATTGTTCCATGACCAAAGTTGCAGTTTTCTCGAGATGGGTCTTGGAATGGAACTGGATTCATCTTTTGAAATTCTTCTAAGTCTTGAAAAACCTTATTCACTGAATTTCCTCCGAGTCATGGCCTTAGGATTTTGGGATGAGTCCCGAAGCGGGATCGAAAATGAACATCCTCTAGATTGGACTCACCGGAGTAAGGCTGTAGGCTTGGAACGGGGCTTCATGTCAGGAGTGAGGTGGTGAGAGGGTTCATAACCCTTGGTGAGATGCATTCTTGTCCTGGACTAGCCAGGTCTGCCTGTTAAGAGTTTCAAACCCATGCATGAGGAATCCCTCATTTTTTACTTCCTCAAGTATCAGCGAGCTAAGTGCACTAGGACTCCATCTCATTGAAATCATGCTAGAAACTGCGGGATCAAAGCAAGAACTATAAGCCAAGTCAAAAAGAGGGCCCATCTGCAATGGGGTGATGTTGTAAAATGGTCACAACACCATCATTTTGGCAGTTGCCTATTTCAGAAATTTTACATCTTTTGTACATGTTCTTCATTATCTTTTAACTCACTAGGAGAACTCAACACAGGCTTGACCTGGGTATCAAAGGATATTAAAGAATCATTTCTGAAAATCAGTTTCCTAAGCCTACTTGCCATTCAGAATATCAGAATTATTATTTGAGACTCCTTGCAGACCAGCTAGAACTGCAATCTTCTCATGTCATGGAATGAAGTGTAAGTATAACATACCCACATCCTATCTTACCCTCAAAATTAAGCCAATATGTGTTTTTTATTGGATTTTTTTTTAGTGGAATCCTCTATATTCCTCCGTAAGGTGATCTTCTCAAATGCAAGTATTATATCTACTCTGGACTTCACATATCCTTCTTTCACCAATTGTCAAAGCAATACATGTCCCTCCAAAGTTGCTCCATTTCTTGAGCATTAGATTCCTATTTCCTGTGGCAGGTTGAATTCACCCAATGCTTTAAGTCCTTTCAAACAGAATCTATGGTTTATTATTTCTAGGATATTACAGAATCATTTCTGAAAACAGTTTCCTAAGCCTACTTGCCATTCAGAATATCAGAATTATTATTTGAGATTCCTTGCAGACCAGCTAGAACTGAAATCTTCTCATGTCATGGAATGGAGTGTAACTATAACATACCCACATCCTATCTTACCCTCAAAATTAAGCCAATATGTGTTTTTTATCAAATTGTTTTTAGTGGAATCCTCTATATTTCTCCGTAAGGTGATCTTCTCAAATGCAAGTATTATATCTACTCTGGACTTCACATATCCTTCTTTCACCCATTGTCAAAGAAATACATGTCCCTCCAAAGTTCCTCCATTTCGTGAGCATTAGATTCCATTTTCCTGTGGCAGGTTGAATTCACCCAATGTTTTAAGTCCTTTCAAACAGAATCTATGGTTTATAAGCTACTTATCTCCACTAGAAAGAACACCCAATGCATTGTTGATTATCTCAATTTCTTACAATAGTTTAGACACAGCCTGGTTCCCAATGACTTGTGTGGGACCCTTAGCCTAGGACAATAGAACCTATGACTAATAATTGCCACTAATTTTAGGAAGGCACATGTTGTTGGAAGCAAGCCAGGCACACCTTCTCAACTGCAGCAAACCCTATATTGCAAACACGAAATTAATTAATAAATACAGTCAAATGTGCATCCAGAATGCTGGATAGACAATACGATAAGAGAGTATGCGAACATATTAGAATCCCCAAAAAATGCAAAAGATATTTAAATCTGTAAATCCTTGCAGAACTTTTGAAACAAATGGAGCAAGTGGCCCATTAGGTACCTTCTGAAAGGACCAAAGATCTTGAAGCATTAACCTGAGATATGGTACCCTACAATTGTTAAATCAATCCCCGTATTATTGAGAAGATTGGAGAGATTCTGACATCGCTGCTAGACAAATTAACATTTGTTCATATCTACTCAGATTACACAACCTAAGGAAACAATAGAGTTCAAATGCCAGCAAACTCAAAAATTACATTGACAAAAAGAAAACACTCAAAATTGGTAAAGTTACCTGGATTTTCAGAATGTTTGTTGCTTAAAATGCCTGAAAACAGCATCCGCTTGTCCATGTAATTGAATGAACCCCTCTGGGTTATATTTCCTATTTTGTACCATGGATTTCGGGGAGTGGATGGCACTGTTAAATTAAAATAATTATAAAAAGACTAAATGTCAAAAAAATCCAAGGGATTGCTGCATATGACAATGCATGTCTATTGAGCGGCATGCTAACAGTAACGTGTTGGTAGCGCCTTCAACTCTGGGGAGACGTGTGTTATAAACCTATAGATGAGAACCGACTGCTAACCTGGGCTATTTTTACAACTGTTTACCACCTCAATCCTTCCATTCTTTCATATGCAAATGATTTTCTCAGCCTATCCATTAGAGTGGTCAGAGACGGGTGTTTAGCACTGGTAGTGTACATGAAATTTGCATGCAGACATTGGTTTTACTTTCCTTTATTTGTTTTTGATTAGGATAAGCAGGGATTTTGAAAGGGCCCAGACTCTTGTACAAGAGAAAAAGCAAAGAAGCCCAATGAACTACAAAGAAGAAACCAACCACACAACAATAGAAAAACTAACAAAGGGGCAGAAAACCCCGACCAACAACCAGCCCAACGACAGGGTGGTCAGAAGCCACAAACAGCTCTTGTTACTCTAGTTCAACTCTGAACTATTCATCAGGAGAAATCTTATATCAGAATCAAGTGGCACAGCAAGAATATTCATGTTTAATGATTAATAATACCCATTCGGTTCTAGATCCAAACTATGCCTGTAAGTATGAATTGCAAGGATTGTTAGCCCGCAAACCGGCATTATGCAGTTAAATAGGTATTAATTTTCCAGAATTTGTGGCTTTTGTAGGTCTTTTCTTCTAAAATGTTCACAGCTAATAAATAGTTTAATTGGCAGCAAATTTACTTAGAATTTGCAAACAAAATACTTTCATTCAAGCAAAATCTTTTTAGCCATTTTTACTTTGTTATATTGTTGCAGATCTCAACTTCTCTTCATACCCCTTATTCAAAGTTCAAATATATACCATCCTGCAATGGAGTTATGTGTGGAACGGAGTAGAAGACACAAGATATGGTTGGGATCATTCTAGGGAGAATGGGACGTGTAAAATGCAAAAAAACACCTACAGAATGTTACAACCACCAAGCAAAAAATAAAAAGAGAATAATCAAATGATGCAAAAACCTGTGAGTTATTTTAGGGCACTTCCAAACAGATCCATTCCTCGTTTTTCTAGAGTTGGATGCTTTTTTTGTTAAGTGAAATAAAATTTGAATGCGTTGAGGCAAACAAATAAAGGGAGGGTGTCATGATTTACCCACATGGGCGTAACACATTTTTGTTTGAAAATGTTGAATTTGATAATGGGAGGGAATAAAACTTCTGTAATGTCTCAGAAATCACAAAGAACAAAACAACTTGAATTTTAGAAAGAAAAAAATTATTACCACATGTTTTAATTTTCTCTGTATTGAGATTTTACACGAGTTAGTTGACGGGTGCTTTCTTTTGTTTATTGACGGAGCAGTGGAGGGGAAGGAAAGAATTAATCATGGGCATTAATATTATTACCACTTCCGCGTTTATGGGAATGATACGATTTCTTCTAGCTGCAAGCTTTGATGTGGAGTAAACAAAATGGTGACTGAAAAAACAGCAACTGCTGAAAAATTGTTAACTGCAAAGAAAACCAGCATGATTTCCCAGCATGAGACAACTTTCCGGCTGAAATCTAATACAAATATAGCCTATCGGCTAAAAACAGAGATGAAATTTGCGTTAAAAAAGCAGTAGGTGGACTGGATATCTCAGTACACAGGAAACATTGTCTCTCAAAAAAATTACAGTGAAATACCTGTTATTTAATATTTTCAGTCCCAAAGTTGGAGTCAGCCAAAGGAGAACTAATGAAGAGAACTACAACGTAATTATGAAAGAAAGTAATATCAAACATTTCACCCTTCGAGATGAATGTAATTGTTTGAGCATCCCCCTTCAATACAATAAAGCTCATGATGCTTATTCTTCCCAAGATGAATTATAGTCCATTCATGCAGCTGAGGATAACAAGAAAGTGAAACGCAATTGTATGATCTGTCAAGATAATGCCATTAGCAAAAAAAAAAATGGCAATAACTAACTGATGCAAGAGCATCCCAGGGTGTAAGAGCAATCTTGCATCACCCAATATTATTTTCTCTTGTTTGTTTGTTTGCAGGTTTTCAATAATATTTCAGTCATCAGTCAGTCATTGCAGATCCTACCGCAGTTCACTGCAATTGCATATTTCATCATATGGTTGGAAACACATGATCTACTTGGAGTTGATAATGTCCTATCCAACTTTCAAGAGATTTGGGTCACCGCAAAGACATAATTCACTCATAGGCTTATTACCGGGCTTAACAAGAATACACCCAGTTTCACTATTTGAGGTTTGCAACACCTTTCCAAGGCGTGCGAAAAAAAGGAACACATTTCTAGGTTAACTGGGCCCAGGGGAGCTAATGGTATGAACTGCATCAAGTTTCATCAACCCATCATTGCCACATTCATTCCAGAAGATTATTTCACACGTTTGGGCAACTATGCATTACACTTGGTATGGAGCTTTGCACCTACTTCCAGCTGACTAAGATCATTCCTAAGGCTAGGAGCTGCTATATAAACATCACTCATAATCATTTGAAGTCAGTCAAGTTGGAGATTCGAGATGGGAATCAAGTTTGGGCATTGTATTGCAATATCTTTTGAATTCTGTAATTTGAAATCAAACAGTCAAACAGCTGGGGCCTAGCATGTTGTAAGCCAATTGCAGCAGAGACTGATGATGTAATTTTTATTGTTGATTATCTATATATTAAATCAAATTGATTGTCATGAGAATATGTTTGTTTTGAGTATCGTTGTGCATAGAGTGTGTGTGTTTGTGTTAAGGCTGCATGGTTGGACAGCCTTTTATTTGACGCTCCTTCCATGACTACATCACTAACCCACAATAAGACAGCATCCATTGAGACTTACTCTCTCAAAAATAAGATTTTCTTGCTAAGAGATGTATACTCTATAAACAGTGAGGGTAGACAACTTTGCTTTGATGCCAACAGTGTTGTGTCATCTGCATGACCTGCAGGGCTATGAACCTACCTATGTTTACATAAGCTTGTGTTCAAGCCAGTAATCATCTGTAGAATGTCCAAATCAAAAGGCTTCTGGAACAAATATTGAAATCTTCACGCAACTATTGAAATTTTCTTTTCTAAACTTAGGAAAGGAACTCAATCTGAAAACTAAAATTTTATAACCAAATCTGAGTTTTATACAGATTTCCAATGTAAAAACACAATAAGAATCTCTTCTAACACCACCAATATACAGAGCAGTGAAATATTTTGAGTGAGCCACTACCAGTTGCAAAGGCAACCAATGTTAAATGCACTAACACATCAATTCAAACAGACCACACAATTTTCAGTAAAAATCATCCTTTTATCATACATATAGACAAGAAAGACTCCAAAAATGACCCTATCCTCGCTTTAAATCATTTTACTTTATTATTTTAAAACAAGTTATAGTTTTTTCATGGCTTTAATTGCTTTATTCTATTATCCTAGCATAGACTTATGCATTGTATGCTTCATTCTCACCCAAGTAATTACAGGACTATAACGATCGAGCATACATTTGTGGAACTCTGTGCCATGGTACCAGACATGCTACTTTCCAAGGAGTGCGAGGACAGAAATTTGAGAGCCAGTGGGCAGGGTGGCTTCAAGACAGATTTCCAAACTATTGACCATATTTTTACACTCCAAGCTATCATCAAGGATGCTCACCTTAGGTCTTGTAAAGTTTTTTGTTGATTTAAGAAGAAGGCCTTTGATTCTATCCCGAGGAAGGGATATCTGCATTACAGCAATCTTTTTTATTGTGATTGCTACATAATTACTTACAAAAACTTTTTGCTCCCAGTGAATTAGGTCACAACCCTTGTTATAATAAAGAGTTGTGAAACCAATTGGTTGAGTTCTAGTTACGGAACTACATCATGCTACTCAAGAAATCCTTTGAATAAGTCTTCCTAAAATAAAGCGTGTCCTAAATCACATTTATGCTTTTAATCTTTACACAAATTATTCTGCTTAACACTTATTCATAAAGAAATTGGAAAACATTTTACATTAATATCTGTTATGCATATTCCAATACAGCACCTGACAAGATACCAGCTCCCATCCAAAAAAACATGGAACAAACTAACAATCTATGGTGATGAAGAACTCTCCATCTGTGATCTCAGAACTATATGCAAAGTCCTCTTCACAATCATTCAGTTCTTGATGTGTACTTTCAATTATGATTACAGTCTTCTCAAAAGACAGGATCATCTTTACTGTCATCTCTAAAATTACACTCTACAGCTTTGGAATAGCCATAATTTTTACATCTTAGATTTACTTGTGAAGGCCATGTCAAAGACTCTTGTTAACCTTTTTAAATATGCACTGAGTTTCTTCTCTCAATCATTGTTGCTTACACAACCTATCCTTGTCAGCGTTTGAAAACAAAGCTTTCTTTACCGTTATCTGCTGTAACAATAATACTTTATTGTTTGGATAATCAAAGCTTTAATTATTCCAGGAAATCAAACTTTAGTTCTGATGCCACATGAAAAAACTTTAATTGATACCGAGAGAATGGCTAAGGATGATAACAATTACAGAGAGATAAACAACATCTTTCTTTATTCTCAAACTAGTACAAAATTACATACAATGACATATGTTAAAACAGAGTGGCCCATAAGACTTAACAGAGGGTTCCAATTCCATGGTTTGGCTCTAGTTTTGGAACTGCTTTATTCTACTGCAGAACTCTTTTAATATGGTCATTCTTAAAAGGTAGCCTATCCTAAATTAGGTACATGTGTAATTTTTCATCATTTCTATTATATTAACTAGCATAGATATCTTAAATATGTCTATTGAAAAGATGCCACGAGATATCACTCTTAAGGCACCTATCTAAGATTAAGAGTGATATCTCGTGGCATCTTTTCAAAACTTAGATAGGTGCCTTAAGAGTGATATCTCTTGGTGTCTTTTCAATAGATGTATTTAAGTTATCTATGCTAGTTTAAGATGTTATAAATTGATAGGTCACATATTGAAAGGGGCATACAAAGATTTGTATTGAAGAAGTTTAACACAATGGGGCCAATTTCTTCTTCGATAAATTATTTTCTCTATGTGAGCAGTCATAATTCATTTTAAGTCTTTCTGATTTGTGTTTGAATTTTGATTTGGGCCACTACTGTTCTAATGCTTATTTGCAAGTTTTAAAGATCAATTACACAATACTATTGCTGCATGTTTTCCTTCGATAGTACTTGACATTTGGGCACCTATTGTATCTTTAAAACAATTACGGGATTCGAGTTATTTGTTTTCATCGTTTGGATTTTTCGATCTTGCAAAGTTTGTGATCAAGTTGGACTTCTTTCGTTTTTGTGATAAGCCGTAGTTGTTTTCATGTCAGAAGCTTTGAGGTCTTAAAAGATTAAAATCTCACATTTTAGTCTCATATAAAATCTCTGAAAAGAATCAATTATTTTTGTTTAATTTTAACACTTATATAATCTTTCTTTAAGCAATTTAATTTTAGAAAGAGTAGATATAAGATTAAATTCAGGTGACCAAATTTGGCTTTTATGTAGTTTAACGTTATTCACACTAAAGATTCCCTAAAGACTAAAACGGGAGGATTTTAAATCCCTTAGTCTTGCCAGCAATATTTACAAGGTCAACAAAAATAGCTCTAGGAGGAGGTCTGCTAAAGACCACCATCTCATGGATAAGCTTCCTGGCTAAGCGCTCTTCTTAATAGAAATGATTTTTGGCAATAAGCTTGTGCTTGTTTGGAGAGATCACCAGAATTGGTTGATGTATGTTGTTCTTTATACATAAGGTATTTGGCTAAAGCTGCTCCTGTATAAGGAGGGGAGAATCTGCAATTTCTGCTACCACAATGGTATGCTCCATCACACCAAGTTCAGCAGAAGCTTTTAAAAAATACTCAAAAAAAAAAATCAAAGTTTGGGTTCAGTCTAGATCCTGAAAGAGATGTCACTCTCAAGTGACATCTAGAGAAAGGGGTTTTAACGTTTGACCCTTTAGTCTTGAAAGAACATACGAAACTTGAGAGTGATAAAGAGAAGTCTAGAGCCCCAACCGGGGTCAATCACTAGAATTTTTTTTTAAAGCCAAATCCCAAGTTATAGTAGGATCCAAAGCATTACTCTTACAAATTGTTGCGAAAATGGCTCATTTGGCCAGAAATATCCTTGGCCAAAATCACGATTGACCAAGAAGATCTGGAAACTCGTATTATTGAAGAGCATGTTAGAGTTTAAGTCAGCGTTAAATGTTGCACATGAAGATATGACATGCAGGGGTTTCCCTTTGACTTTTGAAAACATGGTTTGTGATTGTTTAATCAATTTGCTTCAGCATTCTATAATGAGCTGGAATTAATTTGAACTACTTTGAAATTATGTTCATCTCATAATATGGGGGGGATACTACCTAGCCCAATGGCCTTTTCTCTGCAATTAAGCCTTGTTAAAAGAGAAAATAATAAGACTCAAATCTTAATTCAAGATTTCAAAGTTTAATGAATAGAATGTCAGCAGATAGAAGGCCCTCACCACAATTACAATTGAGTATGTACCTTAATGTTGCACAATCTTTTTACTTCATTCCTTATCAGCAGACCTGCTATTAATAATTTGAATGGAGATTACAGAGAAGCGGTTACAGCAGAGAAACAATATATCTCCTCTCATATCAGTCATTTGCTAAATGCTACTCCTCTGCAAATGATCATGTCTAATCAATGAAATAATGATAAAAACAGTGCTAGTGGTGGGAGTAAAACAAATGGTCTTTTATTAAAGGTAGCCCGACCAATCAAAATGCAAGTTCATTTTCCAATTCAGTCTTAGAAGCTATTCAAAAGGTTGTCCAAAAGCTGAGTAATGATTTTCCAAATTTAGAGAGAAGAGTCGGGCTTGAATATAAATTACTACCCTCAGAGAATCAATTATGGCAACCAAAACCAACCATAACAAAACAACAATACTGCCAACAACAAAAACAATGATAATCAGAGACAATCATCTTATCTGGTTGTCTCGATTAGTTTTAATAGTCTTGCCTAATCTGATTGGCGATGAGCCATTTCACAAGATATCAGAACCAAACTAACAGTGATGAATTTCTTAAGGCTTTTGAGGTTTTTGAGCAAGAAATGGATAATTATGGAGTTGTGCAGACTGACTCTAAATATGCAGGAGCAAGCTTACTTTCTAATGATGCATGTGCTGATGCTTGTTGCATGTGATGTTTCGGTTACTTTCTAATGTTACCTCCTTGCAATTTTCTAACTTCTCATAGCACAAGTAGATAATCAGCTGTATGAGTAATTCACAAGCATAGTTCTTTGTTCTTAACAACTTATTGTGAGAATTGCCGTCACATATGCATACTCTTGGTTGCACTATGTTTTGGTTGATTGATTAAGTATTTACATGTGTGTAATAACATGATTTTGAGTATGAAGGAAATGATGCAATGGTGTAAGCATGATTGTATGTTAGCTCTTGCATAATAAATGTATGGTGTTAAAAATCAACCATAGATGTACTTGGAATATCATAGTTTGGGCCTTAAAATTTGTTCAAATAAGCATAGAATTTGTGAGCAATAGGCTATTGGAAATAAATTTGTGTTAATGAATCATACAATGAAGCATCCATGTCAATTACAGATCAACATCCCAAGTATGTGTCATCTATCCATGAAAATAGCCACTTAGATTGACATGAAGGATGATCGTAAGCTTGCTGGGATTGTAACAAGTGGCCTTACTATTGCGTAATTTAAAATGTTAGGCTACCAATTGCTCTTTTGGCTTGATATTACATTTCTATCTCACATGATAGTCTTTTGGTGCATTTCTTATTTCTTACTATTGTGTAATTTAAAATCAACCATTGGTGTAGTAGGAATATCATAGTTTGGGCCTTAAAATTTGTTCAAATAAGCATATAATTTGTGACTTTTGGAAATAAATTTGTGTTAATGAATCATACAATGAAGCATCCATGTCGACTACAAATCAACATCCCAAGTAGTGTCATCTAGCCGTGGAAATAGCCACTTAGATTGACATGAAGGATGATCGTAAGCTTGCTGGGATTGTAACAAGTGGCCTTACTATTGTTTAATTTAAAATGTTAGGCTACCAATTGCTCTTTTTGCCTGATATTACATTTCTATCTCACATGATAGTCTTTTGGTGCATTTCTTATTTCTTCTGCACCAAGATTCATGTAAAGAGGCCTGAAAAATACGTAGACCTAAATATTTTTCTTCTATAAGAATGTAGATTTTATTCCAAGGGGGCACTATGTACTTCATTGTCAACATTGTTGCTTCTACCCGATAGAAAATTCTATTATTTTTCTAAATATTGATGATCAGGCTTTATTGGTCAACCAATCGGGGTGTGTTGGATTTGATAATTTCGTCTTTCTGAAAAGGAATACCCAGTTTTTATTCAATTCATGAGCTCAGTTTTCCTCCCTCATTTGCTTCCTTTATTGTTCTCTCATGAAACATTTCCATCAGAATTCAAATCTAACCAAAGAATTGTTGTTTGCCCTCCATTGTTAGAACTTGAAATATTTTGAATCTTGTTAGTCAGAGTGGAATGTATAAATTTCTGGCTATTTGGGAATTTTACAATCTAAAGCAAGCATGGAATCAATTGTCCACAGTTATTCTAAAGATGTTTATTAGTTGGCGACTTGGTGCTACATCTATCTACTGCGTTTGTAGTGGCTAGTTGTTTTATGGTGTCTAACAGGGAGACCAATTTTGTAGCTTTACTCCCATTCATACTGGTGCTGAGACAGATCTCCGATTTGTTTTTTGTGCTGGTAATTCCAGGCCGCTTTTTTAAAAACTTTTTAAATCTGTAAAATTGGAAATCATATAATATATTGTTTTCTTGGTAAGTGCTCAACTTTTAGGCTATGAAACATAATTTTTGGCTTCTTCTCCATGCAGCGGCAATCTGTTTCATGCTCAATGACTGAAGTGGGATGGATGTGCACAAAGCATTGGGCTATATTGCCAGTTGTCAGGTACCTATACCGAATGATGCTAGTTTCTTATTTGCATCAATAAATTTTTTCCCTCAAAGTTCTTCAAAAGGCAATAAATATTTTTAGAGTACTTTGAGAAGTAGCTGCATTTAGTTCTGAACAAGTTAATCTTTCCTTTCTGTATTTTCAGTCATATGAGGGTGGATTTGGATTGAGTCCAGGCTTGAAGTCTCTTGGTGAGATAGACAAATTTTCCTTAGACAAATACCTCAGCCATCTTTTTGTATCTTAGTTCAAATTTGGGAAGCAAAATTTTTGGAAACTTAATTACTGACATGAAAATATATGAAATAAAAGAATTCAAACAGTGTCAAGAATATTGCTTGACATGCATCTCCTTATTCTTTTTATCTCCAAGCATGACAGTCATGTCTGAGTTTTTGCTCCAGAAAATGCAAGTGGCATACATTCTACAGAATATCACCTCATTTTCATTTTGGTGAATCAGTTATGGAATTTTATACTAATTACAGATCAACGTTGGAGCGTTCCTAAGTTGTAAACCAACCCACATCCACTTATGTAGACAGTATGTGACCTATTGACTTATTTAGTAGCAGAAAAATGTTGAGGACAATTTGGGGTATTAACTTAATCATGATGTAAACATAGGTTAATAGAATTGCTACTAATGTAGACCTTTTTTAATAGGTTTCACAAACTATGCCCATTAAATGAAATAATGTTTGAGTTGTTGATAGCTTAGAATTGGGGTTTTTAGATGGAGGGAATCGAGAGGTTTTTAGAATCATTGATGCCATTTATTTAGCTAGAATAGCAAATAAATGGCTTCTATGATTCTAAGAACTCAGTGAGGACCTCAATTACTCAATGACAACATTGTTATCTTTGTCTAGGAAAGTTGGAATGTTCCATCACTTTCACCTAATATAAATATGTTTTTATTATTGTGAATATAAGTTAGAAAAAATTTTAAAAATTAATCATGTGGAATAAGAAAGTAAAAATCAGATATCCTTGTGGGTTTGCATATTTTCAATTAAAAATACAAGACATACAAGACATACTGCCGAAGGGATTTTGAGAATTGAAACTTTTTATTAGTATTCAATATTCATCAGAAAGCCAAAGAACATTATTTGTGACTTCTCTTGATAATACACTAACAAACTAAAGAAATTTTTGGCCAAGTAAAGATGATAACATGCAGATAGACAAGTTAAAATAACAAGAATATTGTACAAATATGATGGTGTGATAAATTCATTTGCAACCAATTGGCATAGATTCAAACATTAAGTTTTCCTTCTCAGTTTTAGGAAGTAGAATCTCATACACAGTCTGGCATGATGCCTAGCCCAAGACCAAATTTCCATTAACCTTGACTCATATGGTTTGAAGAATTGTAATTGGAACAGGCAGATAAATCAGTAAAATAGATGAGTAATACAACTAAAATGGTGTGGTAAATATATATATATATATATATATTGTGACCAAAACACACAGATTTAAGCATTAAGTTTTTCTTCTCATGTTATGAAATGGAGTCCCATACATCAAGCCCAGCATACTGGCTAGTCGAAGACCAAAGGGCCCTAAAACTTAACCCTTATTTCTTGAGGCAAGCATAATCAAAACTAATTTTTCTGGGCCCTAAAACTTAACCCTTATTTCTTGAAGCAAGCATAATCAAAACTATTTTTTCTTCCATGGTTAAACATGGAAGCATCATATGCGACTTCATACTATTTTTTCATATTTTTGAGTCATTGCCCAAATCTACTACACTCCACCTCCCAAAACCAAGGCTGATACAAGATACAAGCTGAGAAAGGTAGTTTATGTTGAAGAGATCAAGATGTTGCTATAATGGGCTCCTGAAAGACAACCTGTCAGGTGTACAAATCAAGAAAACAGGAACTCATAACAAGCAATGGAAAATGGATAAAAGTTAGGAAGTAAAAAGGAAGGAGAGGTTGGACCTACAAAAGAGAATGGCATTGAAATGAAAATGAGGTGATATTCTGTAGCATGTATGCCACTTGCATTTTCTGGAGCAAAAACTCAGACATGACTGTCATGCTTGGAGATAAAAAGAATAAGGAGATGCATGTCAAGCAATATTCTTGACACTGTTTGAATTCTTTTAACTGAATAGATGTCAGTATAGAACACTTTTATGAAACCAACACTATACAATATGAATATGTCAAAATTGATGACAGATTGCTAGTTGGTATCTATACGGTGGGGGCCTCTGAAAATTGTTTTTCCTACACTCAGAAACCAGATAATTGTGTATAAAGCTTCCTCATACCAAAGTACATGGCCAACCCAATAATTTCTTGTGTTTCATAAAAAGGAAAAAAAATATAGCATGACACAGTCAAATAAATAATATCAATAAACAACATCATGGAAAATTATAGTCTCGCTTATTTAAACCTGTGATCTCAGACGGAGCTGTAGTTTTTTCTCGCATATAATACTTTCAAAGACCAGCTATTACCTAAAGCATAAAACAAAAGTACCTGGTAAATTCAAATTGTTAATCTGACGCGCTTAAGGAATTCAAAATTCAAGTCTAAAAACTCTATCTGATAAAATAATCTAAAGATTTACGCCCCTTGATCTTCATCTCCGCGTTGAATCTTCTTGGGCGCAGGTTTTCCAGGCAAGGGAGCCACATCAAATCCCTTTGCCACCATCTCTGCAACAACCTGTGCAGCATCATAATATAACTCCTTGCCAACACAGTTCGCTACCACACTGGAATAACATCCATAATCAGGATCTACCCCTCTTTGCTGCATAAGGGTCAATACATTCTTGGCAAGACCAACCTCGTCAATCCTTCCCAGAGCTTCAATGAGGCAATTGTAGTAAACAACATTAGGCTGCAAGGTCTCATTAACAATTTCAGTAGCCAATGTATAAAACTTGCCCTCGCACAGTGCATTAATGAAGCCAACAACAGTAGCCTCCAGAGGCTCCACACCATTCCTAACCATGTCCTCCAGAAGAATAACAGCCCCTTCATACAATTCATCGAGGTACATCCTTTCAATTAGGGCACCATATGAAAACTCATTGGGCTCGCAGCCTGGCCTTTCTTTGGCCTCCTTGAACAGTTCCTTGGCTTCATCTAATCTCTTCCCTAAACATAGGCCCATTATGAGAACACAATATGTGTCCGGAGTGACAGGAATTCCCTTCGTTTCCATACATTTCTTGAGCTCAAATGCCTCATCCAAGTATCCCCCAAAGCTCAACACCTCAATAGCAGATGTATACTCTGCAGACGCCTTTTCTGCATATTCCTCCTTGCTATATTTGTTCAACAATTCTTTGTCTATGCTATTGGAAAGAGAAACCCCTATTTGAAATTCCTCGGCCAACTCTTCCTTCTTGGCTACAGCATGAATTTTAAAGCTCCTCCTCTGCAATTGCAACGCAGGATTTTTCACTTGCCCTACTTTAATGGGCATCGATCTAATGTTATTGTTTATCTGTGCAACTGAACATTTGGGCAAACACAGTGCTGAAACAGAGAGAGCGGCCATTGAAACAGAGGAGAATGCAGGATTAACTTACTTGTTTTGTTTTTCTGCCTGAATTGTTGCATCTGGGTCGTTAGGTTTCTGTATAAACTATAAACTCTTGTTGTTGGCATCGTTAATAACGAGGTCTATGGTTGTTGAACACCATCTTCTTGGTTGTAGTGATAAATACTATTAAATTTATTAGGTAGCTCTCACTATTGCTGTTTTCCCGTTTTCATTTTATAAACTCGCTGTTTTTTCTTTTCATTTTATAAACTCGGAAGTCTCATGTCGTTTACCTAAATGCATCCGCCGGATACCCTTGTTTTTTATACGCGCCCCAATTGGTATGGGTATGCGGTGCTTAAATTTTTAGATTTTTAATTATTGTTTTTTCTTATTATAAAGAACGGTTTTTTGAATTTTGAATTTTTGTTATTAATTTTTGTTTTTAATTATTGTTTTTAATTTTTTAATTTTTGTTATTAATCATTTTTATAACTTTTCAATATTTAATAATATATAATATTAATAGACATAACCTAACATTTAATATTATTTAATATTTAATAATATATATTATTAATAGACATAACCTAACATTTAATATTATTTAATAATTAATAATTAATAATATTTATAATATATAGAAATAATTTAACAACTTAAAATATAATATTATAAATATAAAATATATTATAGTTATAAATTTTAAGTATTATATTATAGTATAATATATTTATTTTTCTTTATATTTACTTTATATATAATATTAAATATAATTACTAAGTTTCAATTAAAAGATGGAGTGAAATCATAAAAATAAGCAGAGTGAAGAGCAGAATGAGAAGGAACCAAACGACGAGGATGAAAACCTCTTGGGGATGGGAAGCGAAGTAGCGAAAAATAACCAAACAAGGAACATCGTTCAATGCGAAGAGGAGGATCTTTTGGAAGGCTTGGCAATTGATCTAACGGAGGAAAATGTTGAACGACCTGGCGATAATTTGCAGGGTCGTTGGACCAAAATGCCCTAGAGAGAAAATTAGAGAATGGTTATCAAAGAATTGGCTAGAGCAAAAGGTGTTAAATTTTTTTCCCAAAGGCTTCTTTGTGGTTTTGTTCGCTTCAAAGGAAGAAAGAGAGAGGTTCTCCAAGGTGGTTTGTGGAGGCTGGACAATATTCCACTTTTTATAGAAAAAAGGCAACCAAATTTCAATCCAATGGACATGGATCCTTACGACCATCCAATCTGGATTAGGTTATACAATCTACCCATAGATTATTGGTCGGAGGAATGTTTGGAAAAAATTGGTAGATCCCTTGGAACCCTAGTGGATATGGATGAAGAAATAATTAATGGGGTTTCCTATCTGTATGCCCGAATCAAGTTGGCAGCCATAAGGAAGGTGCCAGATAAAATCCTTCTATGTGTTAATGGGAATCATTGAATCTAAAAAGTAGAGGTGGAAGAAGAAAAATACTTCTGCTTAAATTGTGGAGGAAGAAATCACATGGAGTTCCCTCAAAAAACCTGGCAAGGAACAGGGAAGGAAGACAAACAAACAAAGGATGAAAAGGGATGCTACGAAATTAGGTCTGAAAAACATAAAAGAGTTTTTTGTGAAATCTAAGGGAGCGAGGGCCTCCCTTGGAGGAAGATGAAGCTCCTAACCTGGAATGTCAAGGGCCTAAAGGCCCCTGACAAGAGACACTTAATTAAGCATCACCTAGAGAAGCTAACAAGCGATATAGTGCTTATATAGGAAACAAAGATATGCAAAGAGGAAGGTCTCAGGTTTGCCACTTTCTGTAAAGCACGGTCTACCTGTTTCCAAGATTCCATTGGTTCAGTAGGAGGTATGGGTATCCTTTGGAAACCTAGCACTATGGATATCAGTCTAATAGAATCTAGACAAAATTGGGTGTTATGCTCAGCTAGAAACCTGTTAATCAAACTCATTAAACTTCCACAATCCATAGTTATTGCATGAGTCCTTTTGGATTTACTGTGATCAATATTTTTCCCTCAACGTTTCGGATCACACTCCGTCATCCATCATCAGGAGAAAAAAGAGCAAGAGAAACCTATTGTCAAGCGAAGAATTTTTCCTTCTCAACATATATGGTCCCACAAAATTAGAAGATAAAGCCGCGGTATGGTCAGATGTTGTGGAATGCTCCATGTCCCTGGATCGTACAAAGTTAATTATGGGTGGGGACTTCAATGCGATCCTTGATTTCAAGGAGAAGAGCGGAGGTCTGAAGAGTATGAACAGAGTAATGTCAGATTTCAGGGATTTCATCCAGACTATGGGTCTGGTGGATTGCATACCCAGGAACGGAAGGTTCACATGGACAAACCGAAGGGAAGGCTTTACCAACATTGCAGAAAGATTGGATCATTTTTTTGTAGGCTCCCATTGGATGGTAGATCATCACTTCTGTGAATCAAACATCTTTCCACTCACTGCTTCAGAGCACTTCCCAATCCAACTGGAAATATGCCCGAGTGAAAAACTGGTAAGAGGATATTTTAAATTTGAAAATATGTGGTGGAGAGATTAGGATCTCAAAAACAAATTAGAGGAATGGTGGAAAGAAAGCGTGGTTGTCAAAGGAACGATTAGTTTCCACTTCATGAAAAGGTTAGGATATATCAAGAACAAATTGAAGTTTTGGAATAAATCTAGTTTCAAAGACATTTTTGTGAAAAAAGAAAGAATCGAGAAGGAATTGGAATTACTCAATGAAAAAGTAATAGAAAAAGGCATGTTCGTTGAGGACTTCAAGAAGGAGAAGGACCTGAAAGATCAGCTAGTAGAAGTATTGGTAAGAGAAGAGTTGTTTTGGAAAGACAAGGCTCGGGATATCTGGGTCAAAGAAGGCGATAGTAATACAAAATTCTTTCATGCTTCGGTAAAAATCCGTAGAGAAAGAAACATAATCACATCTATCACTTGCGGAGATGGGTCAATTGCAAATGACAGAGACGACATCGAAGACGAAGCTATCAGATTTTTTAAAGATCTCTTAGGGAATGATTGCGGGAGGGATGAAAACGTGGATTCTTCTTTCCTATCCTGCATCCCCTCACTCATAGATGAGGAGGATAACAGAAAGCTTCTAGAATCGTTCACTCTGGAGGAAATAAGGCAAGCAACTAACCAACTGGGAGTAGAAAAAGCACCAGGTCCAGACGGATTCACTACCAAATTCTTTCAGCAGTGTTGGAGCTTCATGAGTCGGGATATATGGGAACTCGCAAAGGAATTCAGGAAGAAGAAATGGTTTATCAAAGACATAAACAACACAGTAATCGCTCTAATCCCAAAGAAATTAGACTCCCACTCCTTCTCCGACTTTAGACCGATTTCTCTTTGCAATGTAATATACAAGATCATCTCAAAATCATTGGCAAATATAATGAAAGTGATTCTAGAAAAGGTAATTTTTGAAGAACAAAATGGATTTGTATCAGGTAGAGAGATCATAGAGAGCATAATCGTAACCTCAGAAATAATCCACACATTGGTCACTGATAAACAGAAAGGGATGGTAATAAAGTTAGACATCAGCAAGGCATACAATCGAGTGAAATGGAAATTCTTTTTTGAAGTTTTGAGCAGATTGGGTTTCACCCTAGATTGGATCGACATGATTTCAGCTTGTGTCTCATCACCTAGATGTACTCTATCCTTGTCAATGGATCAATGTGCAGCTTCTTTAAAGCTACCAATGGACTCAGACAAGGGGACCCTCTCTCCTGTTTCTCTTTGTTATCATGGCTGAATCTTTGGGTAGACACATCAAATATCTGAGAGAGAACAGACTTTGGAAAGGCATCTTGGTGATCGAAGACTCATACCCAATCTCTTATAGCCAGTTTGCTGATGACACCACCCTTTTTGGTAAGGCCACAATTGAAGAAGCTGAAGTTATTAAAATGGCTCTACATAAATATACAGCCAACCCGGGACAAATTTTTAACTTGAAAAAATCTCAGATCTTTCTCTTTAACACAAAAAGGGTTCAACAAAGAAGGATTGCCAAAATATTGGGTTTTTCAATCGGCCTCCTCCTATATAAGTACCTAGGAGTGGCGCTATTCACAGGTATATGTAGATCAAGCCACTGGGAAGAAGTCCTTAATAATTGCAACAAAAAATCAGAACCCTGGAAAAATAAATGGCTCTCCTTGGATGGAAGAATAACGATGATCAAAGCAGTGCTTTCGGCAATACCTGTCTATGTAATGTCATGCCTTAAGATGAAAAATAAAGCTATCACAGATCTGGAAAGTAAGATGAAGAAATTTCTCTGAGGATGCAAAACATATCCCCCTATTGAATTGGGAAACAACGTGCCTCCCTAAAGAAGCTGGGGGTGCTGGAATTAGAAAGATGTCTCCACAAAAACCTAGCATTGGGAACAAAATTAGCTTGGAAAGTTTCAAGGAACCAGAGAAATTATGGTGTAAGATTTTACAAAGGAAATATCTAGTTAATGGCGACCCTAGTAGAATTCTGATGACTGTGAGCATTAGAGGGGGATCGGCCATTTTGGAGATTTCATCTCAGAATCTGGACCAATTTTAACAGATCATCTTTCATGGAAGATCGGCGATGGCAAACAAGCAAGATTTTAGCACGATTCATGGAATGGGGAGGAACTAATCGCCAGCATCCTTCAAGAGCCAGCTTGGATCGAGGGGGTAGAATTAGAATGGGGTTTCTCGGTCACTGATTATGTGGAATCCATAGAGGGCAGTCTAGGAAGATGGTTTAGATGGAAATAAATAGCAAACCCTAGAATCCCTATAGCTAACAGAGACAACCTAGATAACTTTCTTAAAGAAAGGAGAATATTCCTTTCCTCTCAGGTGGACGCAATAATTTGGAGTGGTTCTAAATCAGGCACTTATTCGGTGAAATTGGGATATCAAATCAAATCCACTCCCAGGCTAGAGCTGACTGGTCGAAGAATCTTTGTTGGAACAAATGTCTGCTCCCCAAAGCTGAGGCCTTTCAATGGACGGCTTTGCACAAGAGAATCCTAACTGGGGGAAAATTGTGGTCTATAGGAATCATAGGGCCTAGCAGATGCCCATTATGTGAAAACGAAGAAGAAACGGTGGACATCTTTTATTAAAATGTAAGGAAGTTGAGCATTATTGGGATTGGTTACAATCCTCATTAGGGTGGCAATCTACTAAACAAAGCGATCTTAAGGATTTTCTTCTAGGTTGGCCAATTTTAGGATCCAAATCATTTTGGGGTGATGTCTAGATGATAGCCCCATCAATGGTGACATGGCAAATATGGAAAGCCATAAATCATTGTATATTCCAAGATCAAAAGACGAGCTCGAAAGAAATTATAAAGAAGATCAGAAGGGGAATCTATGAGGGTACTAAACGCTAAAATGATCCCTAACAAAAACTGATCATTTACTCAATGGGATGAAAAGGTTAAGAAGGAATTGGCCTGAATTAAAGTGCCTCATATCTACTGTTACAAAAAAAGGAGGATCAAAGAGCATCTATAAGATGGCTTAAACCTCCCTTGAGCCATTTTAAGTTGAACTTCGATGGTACATCTAAAGGAAATCT
Organism: Cunninghamia lanceolata; assembly: GCA_027924645.1. Lineage (NCBI taxonomy): Eukaryota > Viridiplantae > Streptophyta > Pinopsida > Cupressales > Cupressaceae > Cunninghamia > Cunninghamia lanceolata. The sequence continues at coordinate 3,230,656 of BSBN01000007.1, forward strand.
GAGGGCCACAGGAGGAGGTGGGATAATTAAAAAACGAGGCCGGCAACTGTATTGGGGCAATCTCTAGTCACTTCGGATTGATGACAAATAATGAGGCCGAGTTCTGACTCCCTCCTTCGGGGTCTTTGGCTGTGCAAGAAGTTAAACATCAAGGATCTTGACATCGAAGGGGATTCCTAGCTCTGCATTAAGTGCGGTGAGAAACAATCGTATCTGTAACCAGAAACTCAAAGGATGGTTGGAAAAAATACAGACTACACTCCAAGAGCTGGGAACTATTCTGTCACCCACATGTATAGAGAGTTAACCGAGTGGCTGATATGTTGGCCAATATTGGAGCGTCATAAGATGAATCGGATAAAGTCTATGAACCCCGCGAATCTGGATCCTAGTGTAGAAGAATTGATAGATCTTGATAAGGCCCCCTATCTGAATCCAGTACTAATGACACGATATTTTCTAAATCAAAATCAAGGGGCAAATAATGCTTTCCCTGCTGAATAGATAGACCGTCTGAATGAATTTGTTGAGGGCGTCATGGCTAACATGCATGATATAATGTAATAGCTTTAGATATTCTGATAGCTCGTCAATTATGGCCTTGCTTAATATATTGATGCTGACCTATTATAGTTGTAGCTTTAGATATTTTGATAGCTCGTCAATTATGGCCTTGCTTAATATATTGATGCTGACCTATTATAGTGGTCAGACATTATTCTATTTGCTCTTTTGTATACAAAATGGGAGCCATCCCCTTGACGGTACTTACCAATATATATATATAATATATATATATATATATATATATATATATATATATATATATATATATTTATTTATTTATTTATTTATTTATCTTTATATTTACTTTATATATAATATCAAATATAATTATTATTATTTTTAAATGCGCTTGGTAAACTTTTTAATGTGGGACCTCATCCCCAAGGAAGAACACTTCAAACCTGCGAGCTCGTTGGTCCAGTGGGGGGTTTGAACTCTAGTGGCCACCACTACAACCGAGTGACTTAACCACTGAACCATGCCCTTAACGACAATATTAAATATAATTATCAATATAAAATTATTAAATTGTATATTTAGATCAATCATATTAGTTATTTAACATTTACATTTATTTTATATATAATATTTAATATAATTATATTGATTGTTTATATAGTATATTTTTATATGATGTAAATTATTTAATATATTTTAAAATTATAAAATCTTTATATTTATAGTTTAATTGTATTTATTGTATATATCATATAATATCTAATAATATTATCATTGTAGAGTATATTTTAAAACATATTTGTTATTTTATTATGTATTTCATTTCTCATTTATAAGTAGCATTTAGTGCATGGTAGCTGACTCCTTCATGCATATTCACTTGATCTAAAATATGACAAAATAAATCAGATTGTCTTGTGAATACGAAGGTAGCAACAATATTGAGTAAAAAGACTTTAAAAGAGAATTACGCAAATTTGTGTGAAGTTCAAAGTAACATACTTCATGATGTGCATTCAACGTCATGTTCCTTTTACATTTTTTTTTTCAAAGTGAGATTAAACACAATGGGCTCCCACAACATAGAATGCACACCATTTTTTAGGTCTCCAATCATTCCATATCATCTTCAAGACAAGTAGGAAATCTCAATCTAAAATTATAGCATGTCTAAATTTAATTTAAATCCATTTGATCTCTTCTCTCTCTCTCTCTCTCTCTCTCTCTCACTCCTCTCTCTCTCTCTCTCTCTCTCTCTCTCTCTCTCTCTCTCTCTCTCTCTCTCTCTCTGCTCTCTCTCTCCTCCCTCCCTCTCTCTCTCCTCTCTCTCTCTCTCTCCTCTCTCTCTCTCTCTCTCTCTCCTCTCTCTCTCTCTCTCTCTTCTCTCTCTCTCTCTCTCTCTCTCTCTCTCTCTCTCTCTCTCTCTCTCTCTCTCTCTCTCTCTCTCTCTCTCTCTCTCTCTCTCTCTCTCTCTCTCTCTCTCTCTCTCTCTCTCTCTCTCTCTCTCTCTCTCTCTCTCTCTCTCTCTCTCTCTCTCTCTCTCTCTCTCTCTCTCTCTAAAACCATGTCTTCAAAATCGCTCTCATCTCTTTTCCTTTCTATCTCTTTGTCTCCCTCTCCCAGCAAATGACATACTACCTTGAGTGGATCTCCCCATTGACACGTGCTCTATTTGGATTGTTGGCATAGAATAATTGATCAAAAGTTACTCTCTCACTCTCTCTCTATTCCTCTATTAATCTCCCTCTCTATATATCTCTGTCTCTCCAAGGGCTCTTTATCTCTCTCCCCCTCTATATATCTCTATCACTATACCTCTATATATCTTTGTCTCCCTCTCTACCTCTCTCCCTTTATCCTCTCTTTCTCTTTCTCTATCCCCTTCTCTCTTCCTCTATCTTTATTTTACTCTTCACCTCCTCTCTCTCTCTTCAATATATCTTCCTTATAACCCATGCTCACCGACTATGGAGTTTATATCCATACAAACTTCCTTGAAATCAACACTATTTTTTTGTCTTTTTTCATGGACGGTGTTTATCTATATCAATCTCTCCCTCTCTATATCTCTTTCATAGAATCAAAATAATAATATCCTCCATAATCTTCAATACTTGCACTCTCTTTGTCTCTTCTCTCTATCTACTTTTGTGTCTATTTTAAATTACTCTCTCTTCTCGCTCTATCTATTCCCCTATATCTATCAATCTTCCTCTATCTCTCTGTATATATACATATAAATGTCCCTCCCGCTCTATATATATTTCCTTCATTCTCTATTTTCCCTCTCTGTCACTTTTCACTTCTCCCTCTGGAGTTCTCTAAGAAAAAAATGAAACTAAAATCCTTATTCATTCACATAAGTTGAAATATATAATGTAAGGTGCATAAGAGCATATATTTGTAATCTATTTTATGTCCATTCTGATTCCTCAATCATTGCCCATCCATTTTGTTTTCCCTATTTCCTCTATAATGCTCTCACTTCATGTCTTCTACCACTAATTAATTTTATATACATGTTATCTCGACGTACCCATTGCACACTAAGGTGCGATTGCTAGTTGCTACCACTATGAGTTTTGTGATTGGAATTCTAGTTAAGTACCCATTAAATATATTTAATGGGGGTCATTGAGTATGATATGAAACGTCGAGACAAAAACATACACATTTGAATCCAGAAGCTCTTAACTCAAGGTATTTCATGTTCATTGATAATTGTTACATATTAGTTGTCTCAATAAGTGTGATCAAGTTTTTGGGGAAGAAAATGAGCTCCTTCAATTGTGACTACTCTAATTTTGATCGATTTAAAAAATTGTGATTTTTATTTCTCTCAGTTTGTTTTTTAAAAAATTGTTTAATTTTTTTTTTTTTTTGTCACGATGTGTGACAATATAGTTAGGAGAGTCCACCTAGAAGGTAGAGAAACTGAAATAGTCTACTGGTAAAGTTGAAAGGTTTCGAATGAGCACATCAGGGATCAAGTATTGTTGAGTGCAAGGCCCTCGACCCCACAAGGAATGAGGTAGGGATTGTGCCCCGAATTTGGTGAAACGAATACCACTAAGTCCTTAGCTCTCAACCGAAAAGGTTCAACATAAGGCTTGCACTCTCGTATCAGATAACAAAAATGATCTTGTGGATGATCTCCATCAAAATATAAATGTTTTTACATATTTTGATTGAAAACCATGTATACCAAGAGTTTAAAATAATTTACCAATTAAGCCTAACAAAGGAAATAGATTAATTGAACAAGTAACCCAACTAATATAAAACTAGCAAAAAGACTCTTTTTTTTGGTGATGAGGTATCATAGTACATGTTGTTTTAGTGAACACTCTTGATATATTGTAAGTTATCTTATTTTAGTTTATTTTGATCACACACAGTGACACCCATTGAGAATAATTGTATGGCATAAAGTTGATCTTCTCAGGCTGCTTCAAAAGGTTGGTTTGATTAATTTCAAGATTTTTCAATTTGCTTCCAAGCCATTTTCATTTGTTGGGTAAGGTCAACGTTCACTATTAGAAAGTCCTACAAATTTTGAGACAAATTGGAGATTTGAAGACTAGTGTTAAAGCTTCTAAAGAACAACTCCTAAATGAGAGCAAGAGTTATTAAATTCAACAATATATATGTTCTTCAATAAATGATTAATAATTATCTATTTAGACGATTCAACTATCACAATGTTGAAAACTTGTAGGCTCAAAATTGCTTACTTCCTTTAAAAAATTTTGCCTTAAAATAATAGGTATGTCATTGTGCCCAATTAACTAAATGGACATTATAGTTTTATAGTCTCTTAACATATACTTTTTGGTTTCTTCTTGTGATAAACAATGCATTTGAAAGAAACGATGTTAATATAATGAATGTGGTCTCCACTAGGAAGCCTATGAGGAAGGAGCTTCCAAGCCTTCACTTGAGACATAGCATCTATGTTAGAATTCCAAAGCATTGCACTAAGGGATTGCCATTTGTTGTTAGTGAATTTGCACCTACATTTCAAGTTGAGGTGTCGATTGAGGGGTGGACCCAGTATGAGAAGACAGTAGACACATTTACGCAAGAATTGATCAAGATTTCTACTTCACATTTATTTTTGTGGGATTTGCTTCTGTCATTTATAATCATCTCAAGATGACATCAATGTGTAGTTATAAGTAGCTCTTGAAGGCAAGATATTATAACCATTGATTTGCTATAGTTTTTTATTAGGTAGCATAAAATGAGCCAAATTAAATCACCCATAAAGTTCTCCCCCGTGATATAGATGATTCCATGTAGTGAGAAAGATACTATTATATATTCAATCCATCCCTTGTCATGCTAGTAAGATTTCCTTTGCTTAATTTCAATACTTATTGGGTCTATGAACAAATAGAGATTATGCATGTTGAGCAATGTATACTTTATGTACATGTATTTATATGTATAAATAAAATGTGGGTTTATCATTGTATATGGCTTCAACCTAATTTTACAATTCATCACAAATTAAATTTAGATTGTAGAGCCCCCTACACCTCCAACATCATCTCTAACAAAATGAAACTGCTCGCATATCTATTCTTTACTAGTTTAAAAATTCTTACTATAAAAATTTGTGGTGGTTGTATACAAACCTGTGTATCTCTTGCTTCAACCACCACTATACTTACCCAAGCTATTTTCCCAATGTCTTTCAATGTCTTATTAAACTCATGAACAAAACATGGAATCTAGCAAATGAATTAAGCACTCTCCACCATGAAACTAGATAAATTGCAAGCTTGAGTTGAACTAGTCACAACTTGGTGGTGTGTAAACTACCTAGGATATTTCTTAGTTTAGTCGCCAACTTATAGAATTCTAGATAAAGTACACAATATCCAATTGCAATAAAGAAGAAGAAAATGAGAGAAAAACACCATAATAATGGAGTTCAAAATTAACATGGAGAAACCCCTTGTGGATAAAAATTCCACCAAAATGTGAGTCACACTTACTTGAGTACTTCAAAATGGTATCAATAAAAATGATCTTGGCCCATAATCCATCTAAGAACCCTTGCAAACAACTAAAAACTCTCCCCAAGACTAATTTGCAACTTTTCAATGATCTCCTTGCCCCAATATAGTCAAAATATGAGAACAAAAATCATAAATAACTCCCAACATTTGAGTTATAAGACTCTACAAACTCATTCATGCTCAATTTGACCTTAATCATGATATTTATAGATTCCCAAGCATGAAGGAAGCTAAAATAACATACAAAGAAGAAGACGAAACCAAAAATAATGAAATCTGGAATGTTAAAGATGTAGACTATCACCCATAACATAATTACCACTTATGCTAGACCAAAATCACTGTGACAATTTCATGCTCATCACTTGTACAAACCGGTGAATTCACCACAAAGAAAAAAAAACATCTTGAATTGTTTTCTCATCAACTAAAGCCTACACACTAATGTCGCATTCCACCCTACACATACTTCAACATTAAAGAAACCATATACTATTGAAAATCATGTCAAAGAGTACAAAAACCTAAGTTATTTTCATTTCACACCCCCCAATTGGGGAGCTTTTGGTCTCTAAAAGCTAGAGACTCAGAGGATGAGGACAGTAGAACCCCTTAATAAGTGACACATATGCCACTTCATCTTACATGCTACAATATGAAAGCAAACCAAAATTAAGTACAATTCTTTCTCCAAGAGTCTAGATGATACAACAAAAAAATTGTTTAAACTAGGAATTACATTATCAATATTAATTTTCTCAATTGGAAAGACAAAAGTCTTTCCAGACATCTTTTCATGAAGATTCAAGATCTTGGAAGACTTCTTGCCACTATGACAAGCATACAACATGAGGGATTTGTCATTCTTGACTTGATATCTATTCCTTCTCCTATAGAAAACCACTTTCATGTCATACAAGTAGGGGCTACAAATTACAACTCCATAGACTGTTGGAAATATGTGTTGTCATTGATGTCAACATAATATACATTGATGTCAATATAATAGATGGAAATGCATAGATAGACTTGTGCAAAGGAAGAGTCAATATGGTAAAGGCAAATCAATTCAGGAGAAGAGAAAATAGTCTAAGTATGGATCAGTTTTGGGCTTGAACATGATGCGGAGGTAAACACTCATATCCTTGCATGGTTCTTGCATACACACTTACATATCTCATCAATTGGGAGTACCGCACTCAAGGGTAAGAAGTAGAAGATTGACTAAGGCATTCACAATCTACATCCTAAGGTAGAGTCAAATTGAATTAGTCTGCACTTCTCTGCAAAGAAAGATTTGGCCATGCGGTTCTCATGATAGCTTTTGATATGTACTGACATGATATATCCAAGATTTCAGCTCTTCACATTTTCAGCATGAAAAGTTACAAGGAACAGTGTATTGGTCATCACCTAGACACAACAAAACAGTAATGGGGAGAAAATGGAATGCTCTGCATTCCTCTGGAAGAGATCTTTTTGTCATGCAGTTCTGAGGAATGACTAAGACGTGTTATATATGTTTTGATGGAGTTTCAAGTGCTCTGGTGGTCTGCAAAGATAGTACTTAAGCAACAGAAGCAATGCAGTCTGTTTCGGAGCTTGAATACACAAGTTGAGTTCTGTAAAAGCTGAAACATAAAACACTTGAGTAATGAGAATCTCGATCTGAAGTATGAATATCAAGCATTGGAAGAGAAGAAATTTATTCAGTACTTGGACTCCCTAACATTTTTGGAGGATGAATGGGTCTGGTATGTGTTAAGCAGGGTTCATGATGAATTCATGTGGCTTGAGAGACCTTTCAAGATTACAAAAGATGTTATAAGGGCAGTCACTGGATTATGCTCCACTGGATTGGTACCACTGTTGAAAGCCATGAAGAATGATACAGTAATGGTGGCTACTAGAGCAAAATTTGACAAGAGAGCTTTAACAATAAATGATATTGAGGATCATGCTGTGAGATTTGCCTCAATGGTGTTGGGATACAAAGTTTATTTCACCAACCGGGAAAACTCTATTTCAGGCATGACCATATACACAACCTATCAAATGATTAAGGACAATGCTGACTATGACATCTATGAATTGCTCCGATAGCAAGTAATGGATAACTTGAAGAAGACAAAAGAAGGTAAATACCCCTTCAAATTTGGCACATTGATCATGTGTTTATTCTTCTATTTTACACAAGAGTTGCGCGGTATGAAGAACCTATTCTAGACAAATGATAAACCTGTTGCAGTCCAAATTAGAAATTTTTTGAGTAGCATAGGCACTATTGATGCACAAAATACAGCCCTATGGGATTATTTCAAAAACTTCCAAAGATCAATGCAAGCCAAGGAAAGAATCCCTAGAACAGTTGTTGAAAAATACAAGGATACAATCTACTTTATTGTGACAAAAGATTAGTGTTTGATGGAGGCCGTTGAGCCCAAAACGGTCTAGGTTATGCCTATGGGATATGAGGTAGATGGAGTTGTACTAGAAAGTTATGCCCAATATATGCTAAGTAAACCCAGAGATCCCAATGAAGAAAGATTTGGGACCTATGAGGAACTGCATGCCAAAATCTTTGTCGAAGTGAGAAAACCTGAGATTTCTAAGAAAATGAAGAAAGTGGCAGAAGAAATTGCCCTGAAACATGGATTCACAAAAGAACAAGTGACCAAGGCAAGAGAAAAAGTGAACCAATAAAAGCTCCAGAAGAATCCAAGGGGGAATCAGAAAAACCAAAAGTGTTAAGAAGAAGAACCAGAGGATCTACCTCTGCAGAAGTTGCATCTATTCCCTCTGGCTCTACACCATCTGTAAGTATGGAAACTCCTACCACCAACTCTAAGAGAAAGAAGACTAAGGCCAAAAGAATGCATGTAAGCATAGCTATTGATGAAGAAGCAACAGACTCAGATGAGGAGGTAAAGAAGATGAAAACTAAGGCTACAAAAGTCTCCAGATCCTACAAGAAGAAACCCTCCAGTAAGGGTCAACCTGAGAAAAGGCAAAAGGAAGATCTATCTTCGACAAAGGAAGCAACTATAACACTTGAATATGTATTAAAATCTGTCACTATTGATGGAAATCTGAAACCTGTGGCTGAATTTTATAATGACTACAATGATGCTGATAAAAAGATTTTGGAAGAAGCTACCATAAAGTATTTAAACATATACAATAGAGCTCTCATTGAGATCATTGGTGATCTCCCAGATACCTTGGGTAGTATTTTGTCAGTTAGAAAGGAAGCTTCTATGGCTAAGGACATTAAACTCATAGAACATACATTGATAAAATTATGTCTGGATATTACTCCAAAAGAAAAGGCCAAAATCTCCAAAGCACTTAACAATGAGTTTAGATCAAAGAAAAGAATGAACGCATTGATGATAGGAGAAATTGATAAAGTGGTCAGGGAAACAAAGGAAATCATTCTAGATATACTGAAGAAGTACAATATCCCTACCGTCTATGATAATGAAGTAACAGATGGAGGAAATGATGTATCTATTCTGGAAATAAACCCTGAACAAGAAGCAAGAAAAGATGACCATGAACTCAAGGAAATCGAAGCACTTGCAGTGGAAACTCGAACAACACCTTCTCCAGAAAAACAAAATGACAAGGAGAAACCAGAAGAGGAACACTTCAAGGAAACCTCTCCACCAAAATAGAAGGAGGATGCTAATAAAGACATGAATCTAGATAATCCAGAATAAAGCCAAAAAGAAGAAGCCTCTGCAAGAGACACTGCAGATGTCTCAATTGTTTCCAGGAAACAACAAGATCCAGATGAATTAGAATTTACTCAAGGACCAATTAACTTGGACTCGTTGTCACCTGTGCAAAAATTCAAATTAGTGTCTATTGTTTAGGCCAAGGCACAAGAAGAGATGCTGAAATCACATGTTCAAGATAGTAAATTAATCAGTGATGCCACCAACATTCTAGAGAAGATGATGCCAATATTTTAAAAGGACACCTCATTATCCTCCACTGATCAATTCAAGGGCCTTTTGAACTTTATAAGTACACATTTTGAGTCCTTTGAAAAGTCTACAGAAGTAAAAGTTAAAAAGGAGTTTGATGAAAAGAGAATGGTTGAGTTGAAGGCTATGATAGATAAAGATAAAACTCTGTTAGATAATGAAATAAAAGGCATACAAAGTTCCATTGAAGAAGCCTGTAAAATATACAAATTTTGTTTATCTTGGCCAAAAGTTACAAAGGAATTAGAAGATAAAATCAGAGATTTGGAACTCAAACTGCTTAATATCTCTGAGACATATGATCCGAGTCAATAAATGCCAAAGAAACACAGGTTGTAAATATTCATAGTAATTTGAGCACTCTGATAAAGAAAAGGGAAGAAATTAAAGATAGGTTGTGCCAGCTAAGGGGACTAAGAAGTCCAAAAATTGATTCCATGACCTATCTGACAGATGAAGCTATGAAATCACAAGCATTAATTGATACACCATTAGATGTGTAGAAGGCATAAAAGTTAGTCTTTTTAATAAATGGCCACCTACAAATTTTGGAAAGTGCAAGGAATAGATGGAATGGAGAGATAGCTCTGATAAAGACTATCTATAAAGATATTTTACCTTCATCCATAAATTGAAGTGGAAAATGTATACTTGTAAATATGTGGCAGAGTACATAAATTTTTTGAAGTCTTGACACATTTTTTTTCAGCTCCGGATCACACCCTTTACCATTGATGTCAAAGGGGGAGAAGAAGATTAGTGAAAAATGGTTAAACATCCCCGGGGGAGTAGGAGAATAGAGTGTATATAGTAAGGGGGAGTAGTCAAGCATTTTTCACTAAGTGTTGCTATCAATGCCAAAGGGGGAGATTGTTGGCAAGAGACACTGCTCTGGAATAGACTTGTATGTTGTCATTGATGGAAACAATGCTCAAAGATCTCATCATCATGATAGGAAGACATAACTCTAGAAGGTCTTATTGGAATTCAGATCCAGTTGGCAAAAATGACTAAGTATGGGCAAGAAATAGAGTAAGGGACAATAAGTGGATCAGTGTGCCTCCGCAGATGAAGACTTGGAAATGCGGCTCAGGTATAATGTTCACAATTGTTTGATGTTGATATATTCTAGTGATCAAGTCCTGACTTCCTCTGGAAGTCACTTGGAATAAATATCTAAGTCCAGATGAACAGAGGTATAACAGAGACAGTGAACAGGGCACAATATAATGGTTCACATTCCTCCGCAAGTGCATATTTTGTTCTGCGATTCTGAATATATGTCAAGTAGTCAGTGATGAACATTAGATATGATGTTTGAGGTCCCATTTGGTCCGTAGTGCAAGTTATGATATGATAGTCAAATTGTTCAAGTATGTTCTTAAGAGTGAAGCCAACAGACATGTTTGATCTTTGGTGCAGGGGCACTCACAGTGCTTTTATGCCTCCAAGAGGTCAAAAGTTGATATTTTGTTTTGTTTGAGTTGTTTATGTGTAATAAGGTCTTTTAAGACCATTTCATGTATGTTGGAGTCTAATCTAGGTGATTAGGTGAATGGAAGTGTTTAGTTGCAAAAAAAGTGTCAATGTTGAACATTAGTGGAATATGAACAGTTGTAATTTGAAAAGTTGGTTGAGAACCCTTGGGAAATGGTTTTAAATGTTTAAAAATGCCTTGTATGGTCGACACAAAGGTAGAGGGAGGATAAAAAGATGAGAAAATATTAGGTATCTGTAGTTTGATAAATAAAACATTATTTTCTGTACATTTTTCTGTAACAGTCTTATTCTTTCACATGGTATAGATCTGTATGGCCTTTGTATGACCTGCATGTGGTATGGTTGGAATGATATTTGAGTTATCTTTCTAATGCTTTTGGTTTGGTTGATTTTTGTCATGTTTTGTGAGAGTTATGATCAAATTAGTGATTGTCACTTCTAGATTTTTATGGTGAAACAACAGAACACTTTCTTAGTATGGTTTTGTACAATCTAATATGGATGAATGGCTAATTACCCATTGTAGAGGGTACTCTTACCTTTAATGAGTTTTTTGTTTGGTCCATTTTCATTGAGTATCAAGGGGGATATTGTCATTTTTTCTGAAACTAGTCTAAAACTCTAAGGCCTAGTCAAGAAGCGGGACAGATAAAATTTGAAGCTTTCCGTACAAAGAACCCTACCCTGATTTTGAGATATGTTGTATAAAGCCCAAATGGGTATCTAGAACTATGTTTACATTTGTGATATCATGTCTGCACTAAAAGTTATGACTAAAAAACCCAATTTGCTACTACCAAGTTTGTTCAAGCAATTAGGCCTAGAGACTAGGACAGTCAATTTTAAGTCCTTTCTTTCCAAAGAAACTATACCTGGAATCTAGATATATTTGTAAATGGTGAAAAGGGTATTTGAAAGTGTATTTACATTTTGAAGGTCATGCCCACTCTAGAAGTTATGTCTGAAAACCTTGTTTTGAAAGGCTACTAGGATGAATGAAGACTAGTGGGTCAAAACCCCACCATTGAATGTTTGGAAGATTGAAAGATTAGTTGATTGAGGTTGTTTTAGAGTTTTCCACCCTACTTTGCATTAGATTGGTATCAGATCCCAAAGATCTGGGCAAGATAAGTTTTTTTTAGAGTTTGTGTATTGTCTTTTTGCAGGTTGATGAAAAGACCCTGGATACCAAAAGACTGGGCCAAGAGAAAAGAAAGGGGTCTAAGGTGAGGTATCACAAAGACAAGAAGCATTGAGAAGAAGCAAGGTGAAAGAGACTTTCTTGAGAAAGAAGAATGGAAATGTTCAGAAGATTAGTCCGTGGAGACCTGAAGAGTACGAAATTGCCAAGCAAGCAACAAGAGAGAAAAGGAGAGGAAAGGGAGATAAAGAAGAAAGATGAGAAGGTAAAATAATTAATATTGAGCAAGAGATAGCAGAGCTGAGACAAGCCTTGGAACAAATGGAAAAAGCTCAAAAAAGACGGGTCTTGAGATACAACAGTTGCTTGAGAAAGCAAAACAAGAAAGCAGTTAGCATTTACAAATAAGGAAGAAGGTTAAGTGGCCTATCAAGAAGATTATTCTGAAGAGAAGAATGCAAGAGAGGACAACAGAACCAGACATTAGAGAGTCTTTGTTGATGATGGAAGAGAAAAAGCCATCTGAGGAAGAGGAAAAATGTAAAGAAAATGGATCCATTGAGACTCAAGATTGTATTTCTAACAAAATTTGTGAGTATGTGTTCACAGGTGCAACAACTGAATATGAAGATGGAAAAGAGTCTAAAGAAGGAAGCAAATTACATATAGTGTATGAAGATTGTTATATAAATATAGCACACTATGGTGAAGAAGATGTTGCCAAAACAACCGAGATAATGGTTGCATTTTCTGATTCTATGGATGATGAATGTGCTGATATATTGTATTCTAATGATGCAGATGAAGACATAGATGGTGGTACTGAGGCATATGAACAAGAACTCAAGTTTTGGTACCTTGAAGCTGAGAAGATGCTAAGTAAGAGGCAGTACAAGAAGAAGAAGAAAAAGATCTAGGGAAAGTTGCAGAAATGAAAGACACGTTGTGGAAGAATTGGAAGACTAGGAAGAAAGAGAAGACCTGCACTCAAGTGGACTTGAGTTTTTTCTTTCCCTTGGGAGTATGGTGCAGGGGCACCCACAGTGCTTTTATGCCTCTAAGGGGTTAAAAGTTGATATTTTGTTTTGTTTGAGTTGTTTACGTGTAATAAGGTCTTCTAAGACCATTTCATGTGTGTTGGAGTCTAAGCTAGGTCATTAGGTGAATAGAAGTGTCCAGTTGCAAAAAAAGTGTCAATGTTGCACAATGTTGTCAAATTACACATTGGTGGAATATGAACAGTTGTAATTTGAAAAGTTGGTTGAGAACCATTAGAAAATAGTTGTAAATGTTTAAAAATGCCTTGTATGGTCAACATAAAGGTAGGGGGATGATAAAAAGATGAGAAAATATTGGGTATCTACAATTTGATAAATAAAACCTTGTTTTCTATGCATTTTTCTGTAACAGTCTTATTCTTTCACATGGTATAGATCTTTACAGCCTTTGTATGACCTGTATGTGGTATAGTTGGAAAGATATTTGAGTTACCTTTCTAATGCTTTTGATTTGGTTGATTTTCATCATGTTTTGTGAGAGTTATGATCAAATTAGTGATTGTCACTTCTAGATTGTTATGGTGAAACAACATAAAACTTGCTTAGTATGGTTTTGTATGATCTAGTATGGCTGAATGGATGATTACCCATTGTATAGGGAACTCTTACCTTTAATGGGTTTTTGATTTGGTCCATTTTCATTGAGTATCAAGGGAGATATTGTCATTTTTCTGAAACTAGTTTGAAACCCTAAGGCTCAGTCAAAAAGCGGGATAGTCAAAATTTGAAGCTTTCCATACAAAGAACCCTACCCTAATTTTGAGATATGTTGTATAAATCTCAAATGGGTATCTAGAACTGTGTTTACATTTTTGATATCATGTCTGCACTGAAAGTTATGACAAAAAAATCCAATTTGTTGCTACCAAGTTTGTTCAAACAATTAGGCCTCGAGACAAGGACAATCAATTTTAAGCCCTTTCCTTCCAAAGAAACTATACCTGGAATCTAGATATATTTGTAAATGGTGAAAATGGTATTTGAAAGTGTTTTTACATTTTGAAGGTCATGCCCACTCTGGAAGTTATGTCTGAAAACCTAGTTTAAAAGGCTACTAGGATGAATGACGACTAGTGGGTCAAAACCCACCATTGAATGTTTGAAAGCTTGAAAGATTAGTTGATTGAGGTTGTTTTAGAGTTGTCCACCTCTACTCTGCATCAATCTTCATGCGGATAAAGTATATTATATGGATCAATGCCTTAAGTGGTAAAATGTTTTGGATGAACCTATATGAACACGTCTGTGTAAGGATTTGGGTCCGCACAACATGTAATGCATTAGATTGAGCCAACAAGTTACATCTTTCAATGTACATGTTTCATATTTAGGATGCTGACCTGATTATGAATCAAAATCATGATGCAGATATATAAGAGCATTGAATTTTGGTTGAGGATATGATGATGTACGATGTGGTCGATGCGAGCATGACAATAGCAAAGCAGAGATAGAAGATCAGTGATGATGAAGACTCAGGATTCATAATTTAGTTGCTAAATGACTACACCTTGGCATACTAACAGATGCTTTTGCAGTATTTATTTTCATATATAATTTCACTTGTACTTGGCAAAGAGCCATCTTCGTCAAGGCAGTGAGCCTGACAGTAATCCTCCATTAGGGTTTAACAACCCTCATTGTAATCTTTCTAGGTTTAGGGTTGAGGTAGTGAGCCTGCTAAACCTAATTGTACTTCATGGCAACGAGCCATCATGTTCTAGGCCCATGGAGTGACCAATATTGAACATCATCATTTGTAAAAGATTGCAATATATATATATAGAGAGAGAGAGAGAGCTAATCCTCTCCGTGGTTTTTTCCTCTTTGGGTTTTCCACGTAAAAATCTTGGTGTTCATGAGTTATGTCCTTGTGATTGTTGTTCATTTGTTTAATCTATTTTCATATAATTAAATTTGGAAAATGGATAATAGAGCAAGTGCATAAATGGTTTTGGAGAACACTGATCACCCCCCTCTCAATGTTCATTGGATTCAACAGTGTTCTCCATAGCAGTCCTTATATCCATATCGTCATTGTAAATCCAATAGCACTGAGCTAAGCATTTAGGGAGTAGTAGCTTTCTTGGGTTGTAAACCTAAATCAAAGTTGTAAATCAAGGAGTAATAGCTTCCTTGGGTTGAAGCCCTAAAACAATGTTGTAATACTTTTTGTAGTGAGCATATTATATTGTGAGCTAATCCTCACCATGGTTTTTCCCTGTTTTAGGGTTTTCCACATAAAAACATTGGTGTTATGTGTTGACTCTTGAATTGCATGTTTTCCCTTATGTTTTCAAAGTTACTCAGCTTTAATAGAAAATGTTTGGTTAAATTTTTAAGTGTGCTGATTCACCCCCCTCTCAGCACCCTATTGTGTTCAACAATTGGTATCAGAGCCAAGTACCTTTGAGAAACTTAACCACTAAAGTAGATCCTCCACTTGATCACATGGAATCTGAAGTGATGGACAATGATATATTTGCACTAGAACTAGATCTAGAAGTAATGAAACCTGAAGGTTGGGACTTTGAGTCTAATGAGTGTGAAATAGATTTTGAAGAACTCAAGTCAGCTCTTAATGATCTTGAGGAAGCAAAAGATCTAAACTTAGAATATGAAGATATGCTTGAAAAAACAAAGGAGACAATTGACAAATTGAAGACAAAAGCCAAAGAATCAAAAGAAGAAATTGACAAACTAAAAGATCTGATAGAAGGAGATAAAGGAGGTGACAAGCTCAAGGAGGCTGAAGACATGATCTCAAATTTAAAGGTCATGGTTGAAGAAGAAAAAAGGATTGAAGATTGCTTAAATATCAAGCTCAATGAGGAATCAGCAAAATGTCCAAAACTTGAGGAAGAAGTTGTCATTCTAAGGAAAGATCTGGAAAAGGCAAAAGAATAGATTGACAAGGGACTAAAGCTTAAAGGAGGAACTGATATTCTTGATGAAATAATAAGCTCTCAAAAGCTAGCAAAAGAAAAAATAGGTCTTGGTTTTGAAAAGGGAAAAAGTCTTATGATCAATGCCTCTACAAACTTATATGATAACTTTCATTCAGGAGGAAAGTTTGAAACTAAGAAGGAAGAAACCTACACTGAAGATCCTAAGAAGAAAACTTACAAAGTTACAAGAGAAGATGAATTCACTCCTGTCTAAGACAAAGGAAGAATGTGAAGAAGAATTTCAAAATTCCTCAACCTATAAGGCAACCAACTCACATCAGGTATTCTCAAGGCTTTAATGGCAATTGTTTTATTTGCAATAAGTTTGGTCACAAAGCTGTGGATTGTAGAAACAAGATGAATCAAAATGCTTTAAGATGTTACACTTGCAATAAATTTAGTCATAAAGCTGTTGAATGTAGAAGTAAGATAAGCTAGAGTTCTATTAGGTATTATGCATGTGCAATAAGATGGGGCATAGGGAAAATGAGTGTAGAAGTAAAATGCCAAGGTATAACAAGGATAACTCTCAATCCTTTTATGGATAATGCTATAATTGTAATAAGTTTGGCCACAAAGCAGCTAACTGTAGATCAAGGGCAAAAATAAATGGAAATGCTCAGCAAACAAAGTGCACCTGTCATGAGTGCAATCAAACAAGGCACTCTAGAAATAATGTGAAACCCATGTTCCAAAAGAAAATTGATGTTGCTCAACAAAGAGTGGAAATGAACAAAGTATGGAAGAAGGAAGTATGTGACATCTTTAGACCTCTGCCTAGTGCAGGTGGATCCTCCAATAATTAAAAGGTAAAATATTGGGTTAGGGGGAGTTATAACAGTAAAAATTTTAAACCCATGAACATGCAAGATACTGAGTTCTCGGCATATTGATTAGTGCTGGCATGAGAATGATAAGATAAGAAACTAAAGGAGTCTGATGAAAATTCCAAAGAAAAATATTTAAATACGACAGATTGCGAAAGACTTTAGGGTTTATAATGATAAGGACTTCTACCAAGAGGTTACATGGACTTTGGAGTTGTTTCTAAAAATCTGTCATCTCCCCTCCATGATGATGAAAACATCCAACATGTAGATGAACTTAACAAAAATTCTGGAGCAATTGAATGATCTGTGGAGGATTGCTGAAGGTTTATAAGGTTATGCATATGAAAAGGGTAAATTAGGTTAAACAGAGGATGCAATTAATTCGGAGGAGAAATGTTTGGTGAAATGGCTATATAGGCAAATGCCTGATCATTTTTATCACATTTGATCAAAGATGAAAGATTTGAAGAGCTAAAGGAGAACTAAAAGCACTCAGTAATTCAATCGAGCAAGATCTATCACTGCACATCCAGGTATTTTTTATCTCTCTAGTTAAAACCCTAGCTCCTGAAGATATTGCAATGGCAACACCAGTATTGATAGATATAGTTGAAAGGCCAAGGCCAAAACTCAAGAAACATCCTTTCAAATCCACTATAACTGATGAAGCCAGAGCTTTCTCACACATTCCTACAAATGTTTTACATACAGAGGATGTTCAAATCTACATTCACTCATTGATTGATGAGTTTGATCATCTCAAACTTGAACAATTCAGAAATTAACATTTGTTGGGAGATGATTTCCAGTTAAAACCAAAATTTGCAAACATCACTGCTAAAAACCTAGACATCTGGAAGGGTTTTCTGAACTTTCGGTATGAAGATGTTTGGGTAAGAATTGCCCTAAGACAAATTCATGAAGACATCTTCTACTTAGACCGCCATTATATAATCAGTAAGGATGCAATAAAGGCGGTGACTGGTTTATGCTCCTCTGGACCAGTGCGTATTTTGAAGTCTATAAAGAATGAAGAAGTAAGGAAGCTCACCAGAGCTAAATTTGATAAGAGAACTCTAATAGTGGATGATATTGAAGACTTGGGGGTTCGATATGCAACCATGAGCATTGCATATAAAATCTACTTTACAAACAGGGATAACTTTGCCTTTACAACAACAATCTACATAGCATACTCAGATGGTCAAAGAGAGAAAACATTTTGATCTTTGCGAGCTCCTGTGATAATAACTAATAGACAATCTAAATAGGAGAAAAGAAACCAAATATAGATTTCGGTATGGCTCCTTAATCATATGTCTTATGTTTTACTTTTTGAATGAATTACCTTCAATGAAAGGAGTAGTGTGGAATCCAAATACTCCTATTGCCCATCAAATCAAGAATTACATGAGAAGTTTTCAGATCATAAGCATTGTGATACATTATTTTGGGGGTTCTTCAAGACTTCATAGAAGGATATGCAATCCAGAGAAAGGATACCTGCCAAAGTTGTAGAAAAAATATAAAAATGATGTCGCATTCATGGTAGATAAAGACAATTTTTATATGGAGGTTGTTGAGCCAAGGACATTTTGGATCACAACTTTGCCCTACAAGGTTTCAACATTTGATTTGATAGGGTATGCTGACATACTTCTCAGTAAGCCAAAGGATCTCTCTACTAGAAGGTTTGGTACATATGATGAGATCATGTATAAAAATATTAAGAAGGATGTAAAGGAAACAGAGGAGACAAAATCCAAAGCTAAGGAAATGAAAACAAACTTAGAGGAGATACTTAGGTCTCCTAAAGGTTCCTTAGGAGGTGGTGGTACTCCAACTAGGTTTAGGGCTTTAAGTGTGTTCATGCGGGTGTTCTTCATTTTCCTTAAAGTTCTGCGGTCTCATTCTTACTTTATGTTCTATTCTGCTGTTGACCGCTTGCTAGGGGTTTCCGATCATTTAAGTTGTAACTTAAGTCTTTTTAGCTCATAGGGTGATCGGTCCCCTTTACCTAGCATTACCTTTTACTCCCTGTCGTATTATAAAAATTAAATCCTTAAGTTTTTAAGGGGTTGAGGTGCCACTTGAATGAATTTCGCATCGTTGCGTCGCATCAGCAATGACGTCATGAACCTCCCATGACACTGAGATGAAGTGCCAACTGTCGATTGAATGTGGCTTCCAGCCATTCAATCAAGGATCCTAATTGACAAATCATAGGCTACCAGGTGTCGATATCTATAGAGGGACTTGAATCTAACGGTTGCGCAAGCAAGCAAAGGGAATCTGTCAAGAAGGAATATTTCACGCACTAGCACGACAAGGCAACATGTGTAAAGAATCCGATCATGGGGTGCAAAGCAAGTAAAGAAGGGACAAATGGATGGCTTGGTGCAGTCACGTAGAGCCCAAAGGTAGTGTGCCATCTTTGGCTGCAAGGCCGCGAGATGGCACCACGTGGTAAGACCGATGTGTAGAAAGGGAAAAGTCAAGAGTGAATGATCGACGGTGTGGCACATTTTCATTAGCAGTGGACTTTTCAAAGGAGCCAGTATGGATTCTCGGGGCTGGTTAACACTTCAAAGGCGTCAATCTTGCAAGGGACAAACATAGATCAATGACTAAGATTCAAAACTTGAAGTAGTTTTCTGTCGGTGCAAAATTTTTGCCCTCCTCCATACTGAAGTGACTGAGTCTATAGCATGACTGTGGACTAAAACATCAAATCTGATCATCTGATCGAAGAAAAAATTGCATAGATAGTGGATTTTCAGGGATTTATGATTACTTCAGCTGCAAAAAATTGATTCAAAGATCTGATTGTATCTTGAAAATCTGTAAAGATCTATAATGTAATTTAGGGAGTCTGTTAGAAGTAGATGACCGGTAGCTTGTTTCTCCTTTAAAAGGGAATTATGGCCATTCTACTAGAGGAGCGTGAGTTCGTTGGGTCTTCTCCTTTATACTTTGAATATAAGGTATTCACATCTTTGAAAG
This sequence comes from Cunninghamia lanceolata, assembly GCA_027924645.1. Lineage (NCBI taxonomy): Eukaryota > Viridiplantae > Streptophyta > Pinopsida > Cupressales > Cupressaceae > Cunninghamia > Cunninghamia lanceolata. The sequence continues at coordinate 3,250,680 of BSBN01000007.1, forward strand.
GCATTTCTTTTTACAGAGTTGGTTTTCTGTCCGGGTGTTGAGTAGTCTGTGGTTTGTAAATGACATTTTCTTGTATGATAATATTATGTCCAGGTTGAATTAAATGAAAAACAATACAAGTGTGTCTTGTTCATGATTGTCTCCTCTGGCATTGTCTTTTCTCTTTTGAATAAGGTTATCAAGGATATTTGAGTTCTTCAGTATGCATTTATTGTACTGTATGTCTGGTTTTCTGCTTCTGCTTGAGGAGTAGATTAAATAGGCTCTAAATTAGATATAGGGAGGGGTGTCATGTCAAAGGATTTCTTAAGTATGATCACAAGCATTACTTTTCTATGGACATATTTCTCTCAGGCAACAATATTTTCTTAGTTCCCCTGGATACGATTTTAGATTATCACTGAAAGACATTCACATTTCTAGACTTGACTCTGTTGCCTGGATAGGATACTGGTCTAGGGATTTGTCTGTTCAAGGGGTCTAGGGAAGTCCCACGGCTCCACTCACTCACCATTTCATTCACCTCCATCCATTATTCATAGGAGTAGAATTAGGAATCCATGTGCTCTCTATTTCAACCAGTGTGGGTAATCCAAGAACGTTGCCAGCTTAGGATTCATCTTGCAGATCTTGGTACAAAAAGGAGAGCATTCTTACTATGCTAAAGAGCTATACCTTTTTTTTTACTAGTTCATGTTATATCTTTCGATATAGGGATTCCCCCCTAGGTGCGGTAGAACCTAAAGTGAAGGGGAGGCTGTTCACACAACCTCCCATCTTTGTTGGCCGAATCATACAGTGAGCCTGTCGATAAGAAGTGGCAAACCTTTAGGGTTCACCATTTGCTAATTCGGAACCCAACAGGAGGGGCACAAACACTTCCCTCTACACAACTACCAAGAAGAACAAGCAGATCGACATCTACTGTAGCCACTTCCTCTATTGCCTCTGGATCTTCACTACCTGCCAAAAGAACTAGTTTTGAAATCCCAGTACAAACTGCTGAAAAGAAAAAGCCTAGGCAAAAGAGTAAGGGAAAAAGAGAAAGAGTCAAGGATGTTAAAGAAGAGGAAGAAATTAAAGATGAAGAAAAGATAAATCCAGTGAATGTTGAGGATGATAAAGAAGATGAAGAGGAAATAAATAAAGCATTCTTATTGAAGAAAAAAACAAGAATAGAAAGTGAGACCTCGAAGGAGAAAGATAAAAGAAAAGCAAATAAGGTCAAGAAACCTAATTATATTCCCCTACAACTGGAAGCAATTGTAAATGCAATTACAAAGGGTGCTATAAGAGAAGTTGCAGGAATCAATGATGAAAGACTTGTCAATGATAAATCCACTCTCGAAGAAGCAGTAGTCAAATACATGGGAGCCCACAATCTAGCCTTAATTGAAATTTGTTATGTCAGAAAATGTCCCCTTGGGGGATTTTCCCTCCTAAGGTTTAGCTCTCAGGTCCTTAGAGTGCATTTAGAGCATCTTGTGTGTTCTCCCAATGAGAAAACCTTGAATTCTTATGGCAAATAGGACCTAGGGGATTGCATTTTGATGAATCTTGAACAAAAATGGCAAGGTGGACTTGGGCGCTAGCGCCCTAGTCCTACCCTATTTTGGGTTTGCCCTAATTTCAAATGCTGGTTTAGTGACCGTTATTTAGGTCCTATGCCGACATCTAAAGTTTGAATTATGAAATTCTTAGCAGGAATCTTTGTACTCGCATATATAAGCACGATTAGGTTTCATTTGCAAACTAGATGGACATTAGATGAAAATTAGATGAGCATTGTGATTTTGTGAAAGTGATTCAAGGCATTCATTGTGTTGTAGAGCAGTACTTTGTTGTTATTGTGTTTGTATTTGCAAATTTAACATCCATCTCCTCATGGCATGAGGAGCATCTTCCTTCCATGAGATCTACACTTCAAGGTGATAACTATTGTGTTTTCAATCATTTATCATTTGAATTTTTGCCTCTATCTCACCAGGATATGCACTCTTATTTGACAACGGTGTTTGGAAGACTTGAATATCTCTTCGGGGCTTGACCAAGGCAAGCCTCTAAACACCACAACCCCCTCCCACACTCCTTGTGATTGCAGGTCACAGGTGTCGCATCTAGAAGAAGTGGAGTTGCAGGGAAGGTTAGCAAACATCAAGGATTCAGGATCTCAGAAGAAGCCAGATATTGGATCTTTTCCTGGACTAGGGTGCTAGTCCCCATGTCCTCTAGTTTTTCTAAAGCAGAAATAGAAGTTGCAGTGCAGATCAGTGTCGGGAGAAGTTTCAAATTCTGTGACGAAAAGTACACCTTAGACTTGGGCGCTAGTCTCCGTGTCCCCGACTTCTCTGCCTTCCAAACTTCAAAAAAATAGTGAGTTAAACATCTCTGTCCCTCATCTTTGTCTGAAAGGATTTACTGTGATTAAATAATTTACTTACTGTTTTGCATATTTAGGGTTTTAAGTGAAAGTGAGCATTAAATTGAGATATTGTTTGACACATCCAAGATTCTACATCTTCCCAAGTGGCAGCCCAACCTGATAGGTGAATCCTCTTGCACAAATTGGAGGTTCAACTTGGTTAATATGCCATTGGAATGTTTGGTGTGAAAGGAGGATTCCACATAAACCCTTAAAATCAAACAAACCCCATTCGCCCTCTTTTTACAATACTAAACAATGACAAGAGTAGAAGAAGAGAGATCTTGCTTAATGTAAAAGCAGCGCAGTGAAACAGAGCAGTCAAGATGAAGAGTTTTGAGACAGTATTTCTGAGATTCATTGGAATAGTAACCATGCATGTGTAGATGCAACATAAGAAGTTCAACCTGACAGTGAGCCGTTCTTCTTCCTTCTTTCTTTCTCTAGGCAGTGAGCCTGTTCTAGCAGTGAGGCATTCTTGTAGTGAGAATTTATTTGGGTAGTGAGCCCTAAGACAGTGAGCCTTCTTGTAATTCGGTATTGTTCCTACATAATATATGGTGAGCTAACACTTACCATGGTTTTTCCCAGTTTTGGGTTTTGCACTATTTAATAGAAAAAGGGGGATGAGGTTGATTTTAAGGGTTTGTGTTTATCCTCCTTTCACCACTAAACATTCAAGGACATTCAACTGAGTAGAGAACTCTATTACAGATCTCTTGTCACTTGGAACATAGGGGAAGATTGGAATTGTGTGATTTTGTTGTTCAATTAAGTCCAATTATGCTCAAAACCCTAATTTCATGAAATCGTAAACAAACAGACAAATTACAGAAAATGATCGCACACAGAGATATCACATGACAATCAAACACATACCAGATTTCAAAGTTTAGTGTGCAAAAAAGTCAGGGACTAATGAGCGGGCACCCTAGTCCAGTGTACCTACTTTTGTCGAGATCTCTAAAGAATGTCTGCAACCTGTTCCCATAGTCACAGAGATTTGACTGCTTCAGAATCTGGAGGACTAATGAGCGGGTGCCCAAGTCCAAGCCCTAGTTTTCTTCTCAGATCTGTAATTCTGATAGTCTGCACTGCCCTCCTACAACTCCACTTCTTTCGTTTCTGAAACCTATAACTTGCAATCACAAAAAAGTGGGTTGGGGGTTGTGGTGTTTAGAGGCTTGCATCGATCAAGCCTCAGAGAGACATTCAAGTCTTCCAAACACCGTTGTCAGATAAAGAGTACGTATCCCTACAAGATAGAGGCAAAATCTAAATGATAAATGATAGAAAACACAATTGATATCACTTTGTAGTGTAGATCTCACATAAATGAAGGCTCTTCAATCACATGAGAAGATGAAGTCAAATCTGCAATCACAAACACAAAACAATACTCTGCTCTTGCCACAATGAATATCTTGAAATCACAAGTATGCCTAAAGTTCACAATCATCTTCTAGTTTTCAAATGAATCACTAATCATGCTTATATGCAACTACAAACATTGCCGCTGAGAATTTCATAATTCAAACTTGAGATGTTAGAATAGGACCTAATAATAGTCATAAAACTGACACCCAAAAATAGTTCCTGACCTAAAATAGGGCAGGACTAGGGCACAGGCATCCAAGTGCTCCCCCCTATTTTAGGTGGGATTCATACTAAGCACACCCCTAGGTCCCATTTGCCATGAAACTTCAGGGTTTTCTCATCGGGACTCATCATTAACATGCAAGATGACCTAAATGCATTCTAAAGGACCCAAGAGCTAAACCTTAGGAGGGAAAAGCCCCCAAGGGGACATTTTCTGACGTAACATTTAGCCCCCACTTTAATGTATGTATAAACACAAGGTCAATACATGCATTAAAGTACAGTCAACAAGCACAGTAAACATGCCAAGCACGGAGAAGACACACCAATCATAATGAAGATAGTAACAGGCACGTAAAACACAGAGAAGATAGTTATAGTCACTCAAAACATGGAGAATATAGCATTTAAGACACATAAAACACGTTGAATACAGTGACTATTTATTTTTCTTTTTCTCATATATGAAATGCAAATACAAGTGCAAGGAAAGTAAACACACAACCCAAAATGTAGGAGGGACTCATCACCACACATCTTTGGACTACACTTGAGAACAAATACGCCATACAAATACCAAAGCATAGGAGGGACTCATCGCCACACATCTTTAGACTATGCTTGGGAACAAACATGCCATACACACACATGGAAGACACGGAGAAAACATGGCAAACAAGCGATGGAAGAAATGTATTGCTAGGTTTGCAGCTATCTTAGGCACATTACAGGCACACATCGACGATTGGGCTTTGCCACAACAATCACTGAAGACACGCTTAAAGGTTAGGATAGTCTCAGATCTGCTCCTCGCCTGCTCAGAGGACTTTTTGAAAAATGATAGAATGTGCAATCTCCTCAAAAATTACACCATCCCCACCTCGCATAGAGGGCTTAAAATAAAAAGGATATGCACGATATCCCACCTCCACAGAGGGCTTAAGTGATTGCAGTAGATTTCAAGCTTTACAAACACACTTTGCTAGCATTTGAATAGGATAACTTACCTTATATACGCCCCCACCTTAAGGTGGTTGATATCATGTAACGATATCAAACACATTAAGGTAGGAGGAAGAACACACAAGGGAACACGAGCTCTCACAAAGCCCATGCCCCTTAGAGGTGACATGTACTTTAAGATTGCCAAATGTTCCCACAAACACACAATTTCCTGCAAGAAAAGGTGTTAGCATCCATATAATCATGATAAACAACAATGCAAGGCTAGATTCAAGATAGACGAAGTGCATGGAGCAACAATATTATTATGTTTTGTAAGTGCGATAAGGCAACATCAAGATCACATAGATTGATTCTACTAGCCAAGCGTCAGATAATATATAACAACCCCATCATCATGTATGGACTAGGTTGGATTTCTCGCTGAAGGGACGCTAGGTTTGTATCAGTATAATAAGTTTTTTTGTCATCCGCCAGCTAGATAGAACCACTAGAGGAAGGTAAACAATAAATCAAGAGAGGAGAAACAAGTGCCTTGGGGACAGTCACGTAGGAGGGTGCCCTCAAGTCACCAACCATAACGCTATGTCCTTACGACACAACACACAACAATGAAAATAGAGAAGCAATATAAAAGAATGATGATACAAATAGAAGAAGGGTCACAACAGAGGTGGTCTCCCAGTATCTTTGACCTTACGAGAGTATCAAGGGTCATCCTAGGAGGCCTATACAACACATAACACATCACGTGGGAAACACAACACGAGAGAGGAGGTCACATAAATGAGCCGATAATGCTACGACATAGGTGACCACCAAGGTTAGAAATACTTACCTATTTCATTCGAATGTTAAGAACTTACATATCTAGGAAGAGGCCACCCTTGAGAACAATTATAATATTGGCTACAATGAGTGTGGCTTGAAGATGGAGAAATATTTACTTGATTCAAAGGGATGCTTCCCGGTGGGCACTTCTTGTCTATCAACCCAGGATATCTCACATGTTGTTTTGGTCTTGTTGATATTGTATAAACATTGAGTTTAGGATGACGAGAGGCTTTCTTTTCTTTAAAAGGGTTATATCCAATGCCGCTTGAGTAATGTCTTGAAGTGGACTCTATAGGTACTTGAATCCCTTGTTGATTTACACCACATCCCTTACCTACATAGCCACAGTTGTTATAAAGGATTTTAAATCCTTGACCATAGAGGGATGTCAATTCCTTAGAAGATGGTGAAGCCTCATAGGTCTCGTAATTGGTAGTATAAATGAGAGTATTATATTTGTTTTCTACCAAGGAGGCTTTAGATCTCTTAAGTGCTTCAAAAGATTGTTTGGATGAGATCAATGCGACTTTTGATGTGTCAAGGTTATTAAGTTTGTATTCCCCTACATTGCAAGGATTAAAATCTAATGAACCCCAATTGTCACCGAAAAGTGCATTCAATGTTTTAGAGTCTTGCACAACATTATCCGTGACAAGAGGCATTATTGAATGAACGTGTAAGTTGTTTAGACTTGTATGATTGTTAACTCATTTTGGTTTTTCAATATGTAAACAATTATGCGGTTCAGGATCAGTTTTCCAGGTGTAGAGTTTGTCTTGATAGATGAACTTAAGTGATCGATGAAGGGTAGACAGAACTGCCCCCATGGCATGAGTCCATGGTCTACCTAGAATCATATTATATGAAAGCGAACAAGGCATGACATGAAAAAGAGTATCTAACGCCACGGGTCCAAGCATTACAGGTAAAGTTATTGTGCCTACAGTTTATTTTGCAACATTATCAAAGCCATGAATGCTAGTCCTATCTGTTAGGAATTGCATGCAGAAGATATCAATTAAATGCAAATAAAGATTAAACAGAGGAATGAAAATACACATCAATAATAATAGCGAGATGATTTTTAACGTGGTTCACCCAAACTCAGGCTACATCCACCAATAGAGAGTCCAATATTATTATCCAACAAATCAAATCGATTACAACCAACAATCCTTGCAACTTAATACTGCTACAAATGCTACAATGCAATATCAACAGAAACCCTAACACTAGGCTTTTTTATCAAGACTTATGTTAGTTACTAAATAGGATTTTTTTATGTCGGCCAATAGAAAAAATAACTCCCGATGCTTTTATAAAATAATAGGCAATTTTTACTTCGGGGTGCTACCCCCAGCAGCCCCCGCTAGGGGCGTTGCTCCTAGACCTCCACTGTGGGCTTCACCCATAGGCCTCGCAGAAGGGGCTCTACCCCTCTACACTCCCCTGTTAAATAATTTGGGGGGAAACCGCACCGATAAAAGTGGGGAAAATTTAACCTCTAAGTCTGATTAGGCTCCATATAACAACAATCTCCCACTTGGAGACTAATCAGACTCCACACCATATCATCTCCCACTTGGAGACTGATTATAACACTGTTGACCTTGTAGCTCCCACTGGAAATAAGCACTCTAGACCCTGCTGTTATGATTTTATTGTTTTCAGTCTTGAAGACCAACCGAAGCTGAAGAGGAGCTTAGCTTCTCCCTTGTCACTGCCTTTGTAAACATATCTATTGGATTGTCATCTGAATGTATCTTTTCCAGCCTTAACTATCCATCATCCAACACCGACTGGATGAAGTGATACCTTAGCTGTATGTGTTTGGTCTTTGAATGCAAGGCAAAATTCTTTGCAAGATGTATGGCACTCTGACTGTCTGTAAACAAATAACTATTAGCCTGTTGTTTGCCTAATTCTTCCATGAAAGATTGCAGTTAGATCATCTCATTGCTTGCCTCTGTTGCGACTACATACTCTACCTTCGTGGTGGATAAAGAAACCACCTTTTGCAACATGGAGATCTAACTCACCAATGTTCCACCTACAGTAAAGACAACCTGTAGTACTCTACCTAGTATCAATATCCCCTACCAAATATGAGTCCACATAGCCTGCTAAATCAGTATTAGAACCCCCAAAACATAAGTGTTTATTGGATGTACCTCTCAAATATCTGAGAATCCATTTGTAAGGGTAAAAATGGGAATAATCAATTCAATAATAAAAACCCAAACATCAATGAAATATGAAGATAAAAGGAGATTTAAAACAAAATGGAGAAGATACTCACAACCTTTTACCTTGCGTCTTCCATTGTTTGCCTTTTCTTTCTTGATCTTGTGGTGATGAAGATGGCCCTCAGGAAGCTTGCTTCCTTGCTTCGATTCTTCAAGATGACAAGGAGACGTTGGCTCTGATACTTGGTGTGATTGAAGATGAGCTTCAACACACTATGAAGTGGATGGATGATGAAGTGATGATAATGGGGTGCCAATGGTGCGCTATATTTCCTGCAGCATAAGTTTACTCAAATGATGGATATGAAATGAAGAAGAAAAGGGTTGCATTTATAGAGTTGTGAGAGAGAAGATCAATGGTTGAGAAGAAATAAGAAGATCAATGAAGGAGAATGTTTGAGAGAACATGCACGAATAGAAGAAGGACATGTGTCATAAAAAAAGAAGCTTTGTTGAGTTAACTGCTTTCTTGATGAGGATGAGTTTTAATTTCTTAAATTAGAATTTATTTTTCTAATTTAAGAGCAAAGTTGCTTTAACTCAGCTTTTGCTTTTGTATGACAAGAAGAATTTATTTTTAGAAGATAAGAAAGATTTTTTAGAAGATAAGAAAGCATAATTAAATAAATAAATTTATTTAATTACTTGTAGATAATTTTGAAGAATAAATAAAATATAAAAATATATTTTATTTTGTGGAGATTTAATTTAAATAAATTTGTATTTTATTTAAATTTAAAAGAATGGATGATTTAATTAAATAATTAAAATTATTTAATTATTTTTAGAAGAATAAAGTTGATATAGATGGAATTAATTAAATAAATATAATTTATTTAATTAAATGGGAGGAAATGAATCAAATAAATAAAATAATTTATTTATTTATTGATAGAGGGATATGAAGATGAAATAAATATTTAAAATATTTATTTAAGTAGAGTCATGTCATTTTTAGGTGTATACATTTTGCCCCCCTTTGATGCAATGTGTTTTATCACGTTGTTTCAAAGAATAAGAATTTTCGACAATGATATATGCCCCAGTTTGCCCCTGGTACAAGCTTCATGACAGGATGCCCCCTCAGGAGATTAGACGGGAAGACGACAGAAAGCGTGAGACGGACAATCTCATGAAGAAGAAGGTGAAAAATAGGTTAGGATGGAGAAAAACAGGATATGGTTCAAACGAATAGATATGGGAAGTAGTCACAATTGTCACACAGTCAGCTATGGTTCACTTGCTATATATAGGAGCTGGGTCCACAAGTTCTATTCATTTGCACACTTGTCCTTAGTTGATTGGTCTTGGAGAGCTTAGGAGAGCATGGCAGCTAGAGCAGTTGACAGAGAGATGGATATTCCATGCGAGGAGCACCGGTTTGAGCAAGTTCGACAATTTGATCAGCCAGCAGAGGCAGGACCACCGATATGTAGTTTGTCAAAACTCGCTAAAAGTCATTTATTAGTGCAATAAATGCTTAGGGAAAAAAGCTAAGATAGATGCGCTGAACTGTAGTTCAGCGCATACGCTCTCTGAAATGGCGCATATGTTGCTAAGTGACGCATATGAGATACCTAATGGTGCATATGATAGTTTGGCGCATATATGCTTGGAATTGGCACATCCATTGGGGAATGGCGCATGTGACACAAGAAGCGGCTCATATGCCATAATGACGCATATACGTCAAGGATTAGCGCATTCATGGTGAAGAAGTGCATATGATATGGATCGGCACATTTGCCACCTAGATCGGTGCATTTGCACTAGGAAAATCAGTTGACTTAACAAAATTAAACCAATTGACACCTTGATCGATGCGTCAATTGTTAAGCGATCTTTGAGATTGCCAAGAATCTAGTCAAGAGATGATATGATGTTTTGATTAATTTGATATGTTAAGTCAATGATAGGATAGTTTGATTGCTTTGAGTAGGTTTGCTTGGATATGGATTTCTTTGATGCTATGCTTTGCTTGGTTGCAGGACGATATCTGGGATACGCTGATGTCATGAGAGTAGTTCCCTTTGCCGTTGTTGCAGCGGTACATGTTGACAGAGATTGGCCGCGAGGCTTTAGGTGCTATGGGGCTTCATTATATCTATTTCATGCCTGAGGTTCGTGCGAACCATGGGTTGTTGACTGCGGTGGTGGAGCGGTTCCATAGTGAGGATGGGACATTCCATCTACTGACGGGGGAGATTTTGATCACTCTAGAGGATGTGTATAGGATCCTACACCTCCCTATTCAGGGAGAGTTGGTAGAGTACGAGTCATAGCATGACGCTGGACTGGCTGAGTGCAAACACGTGTTTGATGACCTCGAGTTGGTGGAGTAGGTGATTTCATGGCAAGACATACATGACTGCTATGACTACTTTCCGGGGATAGTGGCGGGATTGATCGGTGGCGTAGTATGCCCCGATAGGAGGTCACACAGCTTCCTGATTGGTTGGGGGAGTGTGTTGGAGAGCATGATCACCGATGGGACTCGGTATGCATGGGGTGTGTGCATGCTAGCACATTTATACAGGGATATGCACCAGGTCATGTATCATAGAGGGGCTAGCTTGTCAGCAGGTGTATCTTTATTGCAGTTTTGGTTATTGGAGTATATAGCTATCACACGACTGATATGTCTCTTTCACAGGTAGAGGGGTGAGCCCTACAGTTACAGATATGCAAGTGTGATTTCCCAGCACAAGCTCTCTGGATAACGTGGCTTAGGTTATCTGGCACCCATACCTAGATTGTGAGGTATGGGAGGATGAGGCTGATGAGTTGCCCTACTACTTCTAGACTCGATGGCTTATTGGCAGGACTAGGTATATATTAGAGAGACAACTTGTGAGTAGAGTGCAGAGGCAGTTTGATAGAGTGCAGGGCAAACCACAGGGACATGCACGTTTTGCGAGGACCCATGCAGAGAGATTCAGGTGGGGTCCCGTGGCGTCATATAAGGAGGCCTTGGCAGACTTTTAGCAAATTCCTCATGTGGCTTGGTCGATGAGGAGGGACATAGTGGATGTTGGTATGACACCAGACTATGAGGAGTGGTTTGCAGCTCACCCATTCCCTAGATATTCAAGACCTGGAGAGTTGACTCCTTGTATAGATGAGGAGGATTCAGATGACAAGGGTGGAGTTGGTAGGAGGAGAGGGGGGTGGAGGAGGGGGGGAGGAGGTCAGGGAGATGATGGAGGAGATGGAGGAGGAGGTGGCATACCAAGATGGAGGAGGAGGTCAAGGGAGGGACCTTTGGGTTAGCAGACAATTGCGCAACCACAGGCTGTAGGGCAGGTGCAGATACCAGCACAACAGGCGGCACCACAGAGATAGATGTCGCCACCACAGTAGGTGGCTCAGCAGTAGGTGCAAGGACAAGTGCCAACACAGTAGGTGGCATAGGGACAGGGACCAGCATGGCAGGCTCCGTATCCTAACTTACAGCAACAGGCTATGGTTGCATTACAGAGTCAGGTTAGGCATCTAAGGGCCCATCTGAGAGCAGTAGAGTCTCGGAGGGATGTAGATGCACGATGGTTATCAGAGCTATCCAGAGAGAGAGATAGCCTTGTCTAGTGCATGGGCGATGAGAGTAGAGAGGGATGCAGCCGTGGTAGCTATGAGTACAGATGGTACATCTAGCTTTTTAGTTTCACAGGTGCAACAGGCACAGACACAGCTGGCCCAAGTACAGAGTGAGCTTGCCAGAGTGCAGGCTCAGGCTCAATATTACAGAAGGTTATACCACAGGGCAGTGTCAGCGGATCAGTGTGCGCCCAACTGCAGGAGCCAGTCTATGGCATCCCAGAGGGCAGGTGGGTCTCGATTTGTAGGATCAGTGAGGGGCCCCCAGCAGTTAGGGGGAGACAGAGGAGAGGGCAGCATAAAGAGCAGTGCTCCACGGTAGCAGGGTTAGCTAGACTTGGACCTTTGTACCAATTTTTGATCTGATGTACACATTTTTGATGGCTAAGATAGCCTTTATATGTACTATTTTGCCCTGAGACATGTATCATCATCTTGTTGTACTTTGTATATATTTTATGATATGACTCTGAGAGATTGGACAGATATTTTGATATGTTGCACATTTGGACATGTTTTTATGCTTTATATGATGATGCAGTTATTGATGTTCTACATGCACGTGTTCTATGTTTATATGTTATGGATGCAATCTATCTTATGATGTTTTGTAAATGTGATGCATACTAGATGGATTGTAGGATGATTTGATTTATGCAGATACATAATGCAAATGGTATTGATATGATTATGCAGTTCTATATGTATTTTGCCTATGTTTTTGATTTTTGATATGATATACTGATACGAATGCATGTGGATGACCTAATGCACTTATTATGTATGCAAATGATTTGATCATGTAAATGACTATCTCATGTGATATGATATGCTACCTATGCTATGTTTTTGATATGTCCAAATGTACTCAATCGACATGGAGATGATATAGATAGGTGGAAGAGAAGAAATGAAGAAATACAGGGTTTCATTTGATATACTGCAGGATTTGCTTATTGTATGGTGGATATGGATTTTTGGATATGGGATGGATGTGGATTGTCATCTTGATAATGCAAGTATTTTGCTTTCATCATTAGACACTTTTTGGTACTTTTCTCTTTTTGAAATGTTGTAAGAAAATACAATCATCTAGGTATAATTAGACCGAGATGACTTGAGTATTCCTTACATGGATTTTGATATAGCAAGTTGATACAAGCATCTAGTCAAACTTGAATCTAGATGACCTGAGTACTTCTTGCGTTTCAACAGACAAGGATCGCTCTTTTTCATGTTCAGACCTCTGAAGTCCTCGATGATTTTTTGTTGATCATGTCATTAGACCAAAGTCACACATTACTAAAGTTTGATCCACAAGCAACAGACAAAGAAAAAGATTATACCCCCATCATAGCATCTCTAGCTTTTGGCATCCTTGAGTAGCATAGGAAGACATAATGACAAAAATCCAAGACTTTGTAAGTGTTACTGTTCACAAAACATTCTTGCATTAAATGTGTCTTTTTGTCATAATTGATATAGAATTGGTTTTAGTGTTTCGGTATGGTGCTCTACTTTGGACAGGTTGATGCTTGGGTCAAGATTTTTGTTTTTGGGAAGCTTGCTTTGCTGCACACGCTTGTCTAGTGAAAGGTATCATAATCCTTATTGGTATCCTCTTAGAACATGTGGCACTTAAGAATCCAAATCTGTAACCAGGTCGAGGAGTTGCCCCCAGTTTAGACAAAGGATCATTTATTATGGGTGATATGACAAACAGACATGGAGAGACGGACCCTAAGGGACTGACCTAGTGCCTCGGGGGCTCATTGCTAAATGGCCTTGCCTACGTGATGACACAGAGGCAATGTAGTTCGGGGTGAACCTGATGGACCTAAGACCTAGGCAATGGCAAAGATACAGAAATGGTATGGACAATAGGACCGACGACACTCAAAGGATATGGAGAGGAAAGAAATGGAGTGGAGTGGAGTGGAGTGGAGCCTGGAGGGTGCATTGAGAATGGCCTTGCCTACATGATAGCTCAGAGGTGACGTAGTTTGACAATGGTTCAAAGGACTGGTTCAAGATGAATGACATGATGGAAACAAGAGATATGAGGTCACAACAGATGAAGAAAGTGGTTTGTTGCAGATAGCGCTTGTTTACCAGGTTTTCACCACTTGCTTTTATTTGCACGGAAGCTAAAAGTACACACGATGCCTGTTTGCCAGGTTTTCATCATGGTACCTATCCCAGGCACTTGTTTGCTAGGTTTTCACCAGAGGACCATTTTTTTGTCATTTTTCTATTTTTTTGCTCTTTTTTTAATCACTTTTTTGATTTTTTTGAATTTTTTCAGGACTCCCTTGCATTGGGGTTTTCAGGTATAGAACTTACGAAGGTGCATGCTGTTGATAGGATCATTAAATAGTTCACCTTCAGATGTGGCCAATTGATATGCCCCTAATCCATAGGCTACAATGATGACATAGGGACCCAGCCAGTTAGGTTCAAACTTGCCTTTCTTTTTGTGATCTTGCTGATTTCTGGGATTTTCTCTGGGGACTAGATCACCGACTTGGAATACTTGAGGCTTTACCCTATGATTGTAGCTTCTGGACATTCACTGCTGATAAGGTTTTAGATGGTTAAAGGCCTATTTCCTTCTCTCTTCGAGCAACTCTAACTCTTGTAGGCTGGTCACTCTGTATTCTTCATTAGATATGAGGCCTTTTAAAGAAACTCGCAAGGATGGGATCTTGACTTCAATGGGCAAGATGGCTTCAGATCCATAGACCAAGGAGTATGGTGTTGCACCTGTGGGTGTGCGGATGCTTGTACAGTAGGCCCACAATGCGGGATTTAGTTGGACATGCCAATCACAGCCGACATCATTGACAATCTTCTTTAGGATTTTTAGGATAGTTTTATTTGATGCCTCCACCTGACCATTGCCTTGGGGGTAAGAGGGGGTTGAAAAGCGGTGCTAGATATGGAATTTGTCGCATAGTTCCCTGACATCTTGATTTTTGAAAGGTCGTCCATTATCCGTGACAATGGACAAAGGGATACCATAGCGACAAATGTTATAGTTCAGGATAAAAGAGGCAATCTTCTTGCCTGTGATATTGGCTAAGGGCACAGCTTCAATCCACTTTGTGAAGTACTTAGTGGCGGTGATTATGAATTTATGTCCGGTAGATGAAGAAGGGTGAATCTTGCCCACTAAGTTGAGTCGCCATTGACAAAAAGGCCAAGGAGTCATTAATGACTGCAGTTCTTGTGCTGGTGCATGTATTAGGTTCCTAAGGATTTGGCACTTTTTGCACTTCTTTACAAAATGATAGGAATCTTGTTCCATGGTTGGCCAGTAGTATCCCATGCGTATGAGTTTCTTGGCTAGGGTAGGGCCACTAGAGTGGGTCCCGCATATACCGTCGTGCACTTCACTTAGGGTGGTTTGATATTCCTCACTATCGAGACATCTAAGGAGAGTACCATCGAGACCTCTGCGATATAGGGTATTAGTGACAATGGCATACCGGGATGCCTGACAGATGAAGGTTCATTTTTGGTTATTGGAGAGATCAGGTGGGAGGGTATTCTCTTTAAGATAGGCATATATTTTTCCGTAGAGGGGGGAATCAGCTCCAACAATGTGGCAAATGATATGGGATTCGGGGGTATGATATGCAAGACAGGACACTGGCTCTACCAAGAACTCGTAACGTGATTGATTATCTGGAATATCTAGGAGAGATGTAATTGTTGCCATGGCGTCTGCAGCTTTGTTCTCAATCCTTGGTATCTATTCAAAAGAGATCTTGACGAAGTATTCTTTGAAGTCATCTACCATCCATTTGTAAGGGATTAATTTCTCATCTTTTGTCTGGTAGTTGTCATTTACTTGATTTATGACTAGCTGAGTCACCATACACGTGAAGTTCTTGGATATTCTAATCAATTGCTAGCTTAATACCAATGACTAGCGCCTCGTACTCTGCCACATTTTTAGTGCAGGGAAACAATAATCTGTATGATTTTAGAATGGTGTCACCACTAGGTGTGATCAACAATATTCCTGCTTCTGATCCATGCTGAGTGTATGATCCATCGAAGTACATTTTCCAGGTTGTTGTAGTTATGTGAAAGATAGATTCGTTTAGAAATTCAAAGCTCAAAGGGCTATCATCTGTTAGAGGTGCATCTGCCAGTTGATCTGCAAGTCCTTGGCCTTTTATTGCTTTCCTGTCTACATATTCAATGTCAAATTCACTGAGAAGCATGACCCATTTGGACAATCTACTTGTTAGGGCTGCCTTGTTGAGTAAGTACTTGAGTGGATCAATCTTTGCTATTAGTTTAATAGAATGTGAAAACATGTAATGTCTCCACTTTTGTGAGGCGAAGACCACAGCGAGACATGCTCTTTCAATTGGCATGTATTGTAGTTCATACCCAACAAGTGTTCAACTGATATAGTATATTGCTTGTTCTTTCCCGTCATAATTTTGTTGTGCGAGGAGAGCTCCCAGAGTTGTTGGTGTGGCTGAGATGTACATTAGTAGAGGTTTTCCCTGAATCGGTGGCATCAGTATAGGAGGCTTCATTAGGTATTCCTTTAACTGTTGAAATGCTTGCTCACATGAATCATTCCATTTGAAAGGGACATTCTTATGTAGAAGGTGAGAAAATGGGTGGCACTTGTTTGCCAATTGAGAAATGAACCTTCTGATAGATTGTAGTTTTCCCTTTAGAGACCTTAGCTGAGTGAGATTCTCATGAGGTGGCATTTCCATGATGGCTTTCACTTTAGCTAGGTCAACTTTGATTCCATTGGCGGACACTATGTATCCAAGTAGCTTACCTGAGGTAACTCCAAACACGCACTTCTTTAGATTGAGGCATACATTAAAATTTTCCAATCTATTGAAGATTTTGTCCAGTACTGCCAAGTGTCCTCTTGTGAGTGACTTTGCCAGAATGTCATCAACATAGTCTTCCATTATAGTGTGCATCATGTCGTGGAAGATTGTGGTCATAGCTCTTTGATATGTTGCGCCGGCATTTTTCAAAACAAATGGCATGACACACCAACAATAGGTGCCCCATGGACATGTGAATGCAGTCTTGTGTTGGTCCTAAGGTGCAATTTTTATCTGGTTATATCCAGAAAAACTATCCATTAGTGATAGCATGGTGTGCCCTGCCGTGAGATCTACAATCATGTCAATGTTTGGCAGGGGGAAATCATCTTTTAGACAAGCTTTGTTCAGGTCTCTGAAGTCATTACATATTTGGACTTTGCCATATGGTTTGGCAACTAGTACTATGTTTGAAACCCACTCAGGATAGTCTATTGGTCTGATAAATCTGACATCTAATAGTTTCTTCAGCTCTTCTTTCACCATGAGGGCCACATGTGGGTGCATCTTTCTGAGTTTTTGCTTTACTGGTTTAGCTCCTGGAGCTAAAGATAAGTGATGCATTATGAGATTCGGATCTAGCCCTGGCATGTCTGCATATGTCCACACAAAGTTGATTTGTTTTCTCTTGAAGAAGTTAGTAAATGCTAGTTTTTCTTGTTCTGCTAAAGACTGTGCCATGTGGATCATTCTAGGATTATCACCTGTACTGACATTGATCGGTTCTGCTGGTTCTATCAAGATTGAAGATCTGTCCTGATGTGTAAGATTGGGTAGAGGGTCAAGCCTTCCATCCTTTGGCACCTCAGAGAGGTTTTCACCATTGGATACGTCTTTATTTTTACTTTTTTCATGATCTAACACTGCCGCAGAGTGGATTTCACCATTAAATCTTTCTTTTATTTTGACATTTTTGAGACTGAAAGGCTTGGCACTCTCACCAAAATAGGCCTTCTCGTTGAGTTCTATTGCATAGCTAGTTCTATGGTCCCCTACGGGTATATGATCTCTAAGGTCAAGATAATCTATGATGGCTTCGTCGTTCTCAAAGGTGTCGAGCTTAGGGGTAGTGCCTTGTAGGTCCCAATCTATGAGTTCGTGGTGCACCAAAGGTAAGGGTTCATTGGGTTGGTCCAGTTCAATGGTGTTGATGGTTAAGATAGAGTTGTTAAAAGCACGGACAAAGTTTGCGATGGTACTCTCTATTAGCGGATCCGTCAAGGGGCTATCATTCTTTCCTCATGACTTTCACTATCGTTATTATGCGGGATGTACTCTAGCGGTCTAGCCCTTGGACCTTGTCTCTCATTTGCATGGGTTGGGTCATACTCGTGGACAACATCGATGCCTTTGTCATCACAAGATAGCTCAAAGAGGCTATCCCATTCATATTCATTGGAATCAATCTCACTTCCCAGTTGTAGTTGCTGAATTTGATTAACCAGGTTACTAGCAGATGTTTCAGGTTGTTTTCCTTTATTCTTATTTACTCTGTTGGTTCTTGATGTGGCAGTGTATCCTAGCCCTATAGTGTCTCAGGCTGTCAAGGTATGAGGTTGGATGGGTTCAGTAATACCATATTTTCTTGAACCAAGTGGACCATGTCCTTCATACCCCATTCTTTGTAGCATTTGGAATCCTTGACCATATTGTTCAGTTTGTATAGTGGTATGATGGTCTTGTTGTATTGATGAACTGTCTTCATCCTTGTATAACCATTGTAGGATATCGTTTTCATTGCTCTCGTCTTCAAGGCTTCCCCATTTGACAAATGGACCTTTGGTAGCTTTGTCTACTTTGGGTTGTCTCAGAGTAGGTCTTCCATATGATCTTGGAGATAGGGGGAGTTGTGCCAAATAGAGGGATTGGGAGATCGTGTACTCACCCAAGCCCTTATCTTTGAGTCTGAGGTAAGCTTGGGATGCTTTTGAAGAGGAAGCAAGTGAAGTTGGGTCAATATGAGATGAAGATGAAGCAGAGGCACGATTGTTTGGAATCACAACTTTAGGTTTAGATTGAATGGAGTTGCAATACTAAAACGGATTGGGGTCGCCTTGGATGGTGATCTCTTGGCCTTCATAGGGGAATTTGATACACTGATGGTATATTGACGGCACTGCTTTCAGAGCATGTATCCATGGTCTCCTAAGAAGAATGTTATATGCTAGCTCCATATCGAAGACTTGGCAAGCCACATCTTTTACTAGAGGTCCCACTTTGATTGGTAAAGTAACAATTCCATTGGAAGTTCTCTCCTCCTCATCATAGGCTTTGATAGTGATTTTCTTTTTTGGATCTATAGCCTTCTTTGAAAACCCCAATGTAAGGATTATCTTCAAGGTGCAAATATTCAAACTGGCTCCTCCATCGATTAGGACTCTTTTTATCTTGTGTTTGTGGATGAAAGCTTTGATATGAAGAGAGGCGTTATGAGGTTGGGTGATTGACATATCATCCTTTTCAGTGAATGATAGGGAATGAGGTGAGGTAATGTGACCTACCATGGTTTGAAACTATTCCTCAGCAAGGTTAGTTGGAACGGAGGCTTTTGATAAAGCTTTGTCAAGAATGGCTCTATGGGACGGAGACAGACGTAGAAGTTCCAGAATGGAGATATGTGTAGGTGTCTTGTGAAGTTGATCTAAGATATTGAACTGATTAGCCAGAGGGGTGGAAGCTCCTCTAAGAGTGACTCTGTTATTGTGGGTGGTAACATTGCAATCCAGATCTTTGTTTATAGTGATCACATTGATGCGTGAATCACCTTCTGAGATATGGTTAACAACATAGTCAAAGCTGACGTTTGTGTAATTTGCGTTGTTAGATCCACTATTGTTTTGGTTGGAAGGTCCTCCCTGCTCATAGTTGGGAAGAGGATCCTTGAATGCCTGATGATCACTATTAGAGGTATGTCTGTCAAGTGACACTTTGTTTTGTTTGATCAAGTCTTGGATAGTGTGTTTGAACGCAATGCAGTCGTTGGTTTTGTGCCCCCTGTTTCGGTGGAACTTACAGAGGTCGTTGTCATTCCACCAAGGAGGTTTAACTTTTGGTTCATATTCCTGCGTAGTTGGAAGTGTTATGATCTTACTTGTGACTAACTTTTGTAGTGCGGTTTCCAATGATTCTCTCGAAGGTGTGAATTTTCTCCTAGGTTGAAAATTTGTAAACCGTGATTCAGTATTTCTTGGTTTGTTTTGCAGGGTTTTGTTTTGAGGAGTTGATAAGTTGAAGATTGGTTGCTTTGGTGCCGCATTCTTGGCATCTACCACCCCATCGCTCACAATGTTTTTGTTCTTTGTCCAGAATCTTGGTTTATCTGTGTTGGTGTTGGTACTAGGAGTGTCCTTATATAGCTTTATTTGACCCTTGGTGATTAAAGCTTTTTCGATGATTAGACCCATCTCAATGACCTTACTAAAGGAAGTAGGA
Source organism: Cunninghamia lanceolata (assembly GCA_027924645.1). Lineage (NCBI taxonomy): Eukaryota > Viridiplantae > Streptophyta > Pinopsida > Cupressales > Cupressaceae > Cunninghamia > Cunninghamia lanceolata. The sequence continues at coordinate 3,270,641 of BSBN01000007.1, forward strand.
CATTGGATTTGTATCTGATAGCTTAGGTCAGTTTGTAAGTTATGGACAAACATTTCTAGTATCTATTTTTCAGGCATTTGGTGTGGGCACTTACTTGCTAACTGTCTCCATCTTTGTAGGAAGGCGGCGAAAGACTCTCCACCTTTTTGCTTGGTGTTACAAAGATCTAAGATTGAGGTGTCATGCTCAATGTTATAGGAGAAATGTGTAACAAATTTGTCCACAAGTTTGTTAAAGGTTCTGATGCCAAGTGGTAGTCTAGAAAACCACTCCATGGCTTGTCCTCCTAAGCTTCTTGGAAATAGTCGCATAAGGTAAGTATCATTGTGTGCGACTTCAAGACAAGCAGCATTGAATTCCCTAATGTGGTCCCTTGGATCACCCTTTCCTCGATATTTATCAAATTTTGGCACCTCAAATTTAGAGGGGAAAGGTAACATGATCAAGGTCCTATCAAAAGGATATGGTGAAATATCCTCTAGGGAGTAGTGTTTAGTTGATGCTCCTATTTGCATGTCCGTGAATTGTTGTTGTAAAGATTGGATTTGTTGGGTCATTAAGCTCAAGGCATCCGTAGAATCAGTGGTTGCTTTGCTTTTGTCTGTGAGTATTTCCTCATGTGTGCTTCCCTCAGGGTGTCTTTCTTCCTCAGATTCTTTTAGAGCTTCTACGTCAAAATCTTTAGGGAGCTTGATTCCTAGATGTGCTAGGTGTAGAAAGAGTTTGGTAGGATCTTGGGCAAGTACCTTATCCATTAAGCGTTGAAATCTTCGGTCTTGCTATGTTTGGAGGACTTCTTTCACAGAGATTTCCTCATCACTTTTGTGAGAGTTTGGAATAGTTTTCTCAGCCATTTCAATCTATTTTTGTTTTTGCAATCTCATTAAGACCATGCAAGGTGACTAGAGATGGGATGGAAAGAGTTTTGAACAAGGTGCTAGAATGCGACAAGGTTTGAGCAAGGTTCTCCTTAGATCAATTGGTGTCAAACAAGTTGGGTGTACAAAATGATAGTCGAAGTAAGGATGATAGAAATCTATTTACTTGATGTGGACTAGTCTTGCACAAGCCACTAATGGAGTTCCAAGAGAAAAGGATAAGTGATCCTTGATAGTGGAGACTCAGTAGGTTTGTTTGAGGTTTGATGCGATCAAGAATAGCTTGGTTCTAACCTTGTTGGGTTTTGGAAAAAAATTGTGAGATTTTGGATGATGTAGTGTGAGAGAAGCAGCTATGGTGCGAAATGAGAGGGAAATGGTTGACTTCCATGATTTTAATCAGATTTTGGAAAAATTGAGACAGGTTTGAAATTGCTTCTGAGAAGTTTGACAATTTTTTCTTGGAAGGTACAAAATAGCTCTCTGGTTTGGATGCGCAGTAGTAAATGCACCGCAACAAAGTGTAAATGTGCCACAGGTCGCAGCAAATGCACCAATCTGGTATTTTTCAAATGTGCCACAACAGTGTTTATATGCATTGCAAGTCTTAGAAAATGCGCCGCAAGTCAAGGCAAATGTGCCATTCTGGTTTTAGCTTGGTTTTTGCAAAATTTTTGGAATGTTTTTTAAAAAAAATCCTATTTTTTAGTTTGAAAACTTGGTCTTTTTGAGAATTTTGATTTTCAATTTATGGCAAAAGCAACAACAAACACATAGAAGTTTTCATATTTTTTTATCTTTTGTTATTTTTTTGTATTTTTGGATTTTTTGACACAAAAATAAGTACAACCTAGGCTAGATAGGACAGTATTTGTTGAATCCTCTAGCTGTGCATATTCAAAGCATGTAGCTCCAGGATGTGGTAGCACTGGCTCCCCTCCACGGCACTCACTTCTCACGCATACTAGATCCGGGTTTCCTTAGGCTCGTACCCCCACCGAACCATAGGATTGTCCCTGCTACCTCTACTAAGAATCACATGAATCGAGGCCGCTTCAAAGGCTCTGCCCTTTATGTCAACAAATAGGGGTTTTTGGTATACTAAACAAGTGGCTAAGTATTCAAGGCAACTGTTCGAGTGGTTACATGTGCGGTGGCACTACTCTCCGTTATGGAGTCTCCCAGCCTCCAAAGGTTACACCTTGGAGGGTTTTGGGGGAGGTTAGCCATTGGTGTAACACAACAACACTCATTGCAGGAAGCTTTCACCTCAAGCATAGTTTATTTAAAGTGGATCGGTAGGGCTTGGCTTTAGCCTATTTCCACTCAGGGTCATTCCCACTTGGACAGGCGGACATCCAAGGGCAGGCCCCTCTAAAGGTTATACAGATGGAATAACAAGTCTGGAGTTCTGGTCACCCAGTAAAGGGGAGAGCATAAGCCTATTGTCATTCAATAGTCACAGAAGACAATGATTAATCCAAACCTAGTTAAAAGGAAAAAAAACTAAATGAGCTATCTACTTGTGCACTCACGCATTTGTTAAATTTGAAGTGTTTAAAAGATAACAATGTTCATTCCATTTGTGAGATAGCAATGTCTTAAACTAGGAAAGAAAGCAACAGTGCAAAGATAGCAGTGGTTCAGTTACTCTCCTCCTAGTTAAAGACTATGTGAGATTTGCATGCATGCATTTTTTTTTTACTTTTTTCCTTAATTAATCTAAGTGAATTAACCAATGCAGCTAAATGATCTATTCCAGCCTCTAATCCTACAAGACAAATGTTAGAATCAACCTAAAAAATCACTAGAAAATTTAAAAACCCTAATGAGAAATCAGATGCACCGCTATGCAGTATGTATGCGCAGAAATAGAGCATGCAAGCGTCGTTTTACAGATGCGCTAAGACAGATGTACAAAGTGCAGGAAGATGAGACAGAAGCATCATTTTAACAAATGCGCTGTGAGATAGTATGAAAGCACCGTAAGGTAGGGTGTATGTGCCAGAGTTACATAGGTGCCAGAACAGGAAGTAGAAGTGCCAGAACAGGAAATGTATGCGCCATAGTTGTAAAAGTGCCAGAACAATGAGTAGATGCACCGGCTTGGGAGGTATATGCGCCAGAAGACTGTATGTGCCGTGGCAGGAGGTAAATGCACCGACTAAGAGGATGTATGCGCTGGATAAACTTGTTAGAAGCCTGTACAACACATGTATGGAACCTATCACTAAGAAACTTAGATTTTGATTAGATTAGGGGCAAGGGCCCCACAGTGGGCACCAGAAATGTAAGGGTAAAAATGGGAATAATCAATTCAATAATAAAAACCCAAACATCAATGAAATATGAAGATAAAAGGAGATTTAAAACAAAATGGAGAAGATACTCACAACCTTTTACTTTGCATCTTCCATTGTTCGCCTTTTCTTTCTGATCTTGTGGTGATGAAGATGGCCCTCAGGAAGCTTGCTTCCTTGCTTCGATTCCTCAAGATGACAAGGAGAAGTTGGCTCTGATACTTGGTGTGATTGAAGATGAGCTTTAACACACTATGAAGTGGATGGATGATGAAGTGATGATAATGGGGTGCCAATGGCACACTATAGTTCCTGCAGCATAAGTTTACTCGAATGATGGATATGAAATGAAGAAGAAGAGTGTTGCATTTATAGAGTTGTGTGAGAGAAGATCAATGGTTGAGAAGAAATAAGATCAACGAAGGAGAATGTTCGAGAGAACGTGCGCGAATAGAAGGACATGTGTCATAAAAAAAGAAGCTTTGTTGAGTTAACTGCTTTCTTGATGAGGATGAGTTTTAATTTCTTAAATTAGAATTTATTTTTCTAATTTAAGAGCAAAGTTTCTTTAAAGTTGCTTTAACTCAGCTCTTGCTTTTGTATGACAAGAAGAATTTATTTTTAGAAGATAAAAAAGATTTTTTAGAAGGTAAGAAAGCATAATTAAATAAATAAATTTATTTAATTACTTGTAGATAATTTTAAAGAATACATAAAATATAAAAATATATTTTATTTTGTGGAGATTTAATTTAAATAAATTTGCATTTTATTTAAATTTAGAAGAATGGATGATTTAATTAAATAATTAAAATTATTTAATTATTTTTAGAAGAATAAAGTTGATATAGATGGAATTAATTAAATAAATATAATTTATTTAATTAAATGGGAGGAAATGAATCAAATAAATAAAATAATTTATTTATTTATTGATAGAGGGATATGAAGATGAAATAAATATTTATTTAAGTAGAGTCATGTCATTTTTAGGTGTATACACCATTTTACCGCATTCCAATGCTCCAATATGGGATTACTCATATACCTGCTTACGACTCCTACAACATGTGCAATATCTAGTGTCATGCTTACCATGGCATACATTAAACTTCCTACAGTTGAAGCATATGGTGCCTTGGACATTTTGTCTTGCTCCTCTTGTGTCTTTGGACACATCTCCTTAGTCAATTTCAAATGACTAGGCAAAGGTGTGCTGACAGCTTTTGCATTCTCCATATAGAATCTTTGCAACACCTTTTCAACATAATCAGCCTGAGATACAATCAATTTTCTGTTCTTCCTATCTCTATAAATTTTCATATCAAGGATTTGTTGTGTTGCCCCTAAATCCTTCATAGCAAATGATTGTGCTAACTACTGTTTTAACTCTCTTATGTGATCCATGTTAGACCTTGCTACAAGCATGTCATCAACATATAAACATAAAATAATGTAGCTATCATTATCCAACCTCTTAAAATAAACACAATGGTCAGAATTACATCAGTTGTAGCCTTGCTCAGCCATAAAACTATCAAATTTCAAATACCATTACCGAGGTGCTTGTTTCAAGCCATATAAACTCTTCTTCAATTTGCACACCAATTTCTCCTTACCTTTGACTTCAAATCCTTGTGGTTGTTCCATATATATCTCCTCCTCCAAATCACCATGGAGAAAGGTAGTTTTCACATCTAGCTCTTCCAAATGCAAATATTCAGCAACCACAATACTTAAAACAGTACGGATAGAAGTCATCTTAACAACTGAAGAAAAAATCTCATCAAAATCAATACCTTTTTTCTATGCAAATCCTTTTACAACTAACCTAGCTTTAAATCTTTTCTTACCTCCATCTTCCTCTTTCAGCCTATAAACCCATTTATTTGGTAAAGCCTTTTTACCTACAGACAACTTACATAATTCCCAAGTCTAATTTTTTAGCAAGGAGTCCATTTCTTCTTTCGTTGAAAGCTCCCATTGAACCTTTGTATCCACCTGCATAGTTTCATCATACCCTTCCAGTTCACTAGTATCTTTTAACCAAATAGAATACAAAGAGGGAGAAAACCTTTTAGGAGGTCTACTTAGCCTTGTTGACCGTCTAACATTCACTGGAGTTTGTGGTTTTTCTTGTTTCTATTGTAGAGCATGAGGAACCATTGGAACATCATTATCTAGAGTATCATTCAGCACCACAAAATCCTTTTCTTTCCTCTCATGTTGCTACAACTGATCTTTGTACAACACTTTCTCATTGAATACAACATCCCTGCTTCTCACAATTTTTAGATTTTTAACATCCCAAAGCCTATAACCAAATTCATCAATGCCATATCCAATGAAGATACACTTTTTTGATTTTACATCCAGCTTGGTTCTATTTTCAGAATCTACATGTGCAAATGCTTCACATCTGAAGGTTTTGAAAAAAGAATAATTCACCTTCTTACCTATCCATGCTTCCTTTAGAATACCACAACCCAAAGGAACTGAAGGACCTCTGTTAATTAAATATACAACGATATTGACAGCCTCTGCCCACATGTTTAAAGGCAGCCCAACATACAATCTCATGCTCCTTGCACACTCCATTATTGTCCTATTCATGCACTCAACCACTCCATTCTCCTGTGGAGTCTCTGGAACTATTTTATGTCTACGAATTCCATTAAAGGAATGTTTGGTGTAGAGCCTGATCAGTCTCCAAGTGGGAGATTGTTGGTCTGTGGCGACTGATCATGCAAGTATTGTACACTCGTAACGTATCCTTCCCTCTTTTTTGCCCATTCAAAATTAGTTGTTAATTTTTGTTAACTGAAAAAAGAAAAATGACATTGTAAAACCCTAATTCTAGAAGCTTCCAAAAAGCTTGATATAAGCAGTTGGGATGTATGATACAGGTGTGGAATTCACGAGATTGTAATCTATTTTACACTGGATAATAAAATCATTAGATGGCTAAGTTTCTGTGGATGTAGCTCATTTTGGGTGAACCACGTTAAATTTCTATGTTGATCTCTTTGTTGTTATTCTTCATTGTTATATTTGGGTTATTTAATCTGCATAAAATTGTTAGTGTTTATTGCTCTGATCTGCCCAAATCCTAACAACTAGTATTAGAGCTAGGTTGTGTTTGATTATCATCTGTAGGAAGGTCTCATGGTTGAGTGGGAGTCTCACAGTTAAGTGGGAGCAATGGCGGACGAGAGTAAATTGAAGGTAGATAAATTCAATGGGCAGAACTATCAGTTATGGAAGATGCAGATGGAGGATTATCTCTATCATAAGGATTTATGGAGGCCATTGGAAGGAAAAGCCAAGAAACTGAAAGCAATGACTGATGAGGATTGGGAACTTCTGAATAGAAAGGCACTAGGAACCATTCAGTTGTGCCTGGCACCACTTGTGAAGTTCAATATAACAGAAGTGAAGACAATAGATGAAATGATGAAAGCTTTTGCTAAATTATATGAAAAACCCTCAGCCTCTAATAAGGTATTTCTCATGAAGTGTTTGTTTAATCTAAAAATGATTGAAGGTGGATCTGTGTTAGATCATTTAAATGAGTTTAATACGATTACCAGTTAGTTAACTTCTATAAAAGTGAAGTTTGATGAAAAGGTGAGGGCTCTCTTGGTTTTATGTTCTTTGCCAGAAAGGTGGAATAGCTTGGTAATGGTTGTAAGTAACTCTGTCTCTGGTTCAAATATTTTGAAATTTGATGATGTTGTTGGTGTTATCCTTAGCGAGGAAATGCGATGGAAAAGCATAGGTGAGAGTTCAACATCAGGTAATGCTTTGATTGTAGAAAACAAGGGAAGAACAAAGGAGAGAGGAAAAAGCCCTATAAATCGTGGGAAGTCACAAGGGAAGTCAAAGAAAGGCAGATCTAAATCCAGAGTAAGAATGGATTGCTGGCACTGTGGAAAGCTAGGACACTTGAAGAAGGATTGCTGGTCTCGAAAGGGCAAACAAGGAGATGGACAACATGATGACAGTAAGGAAGCTAATGTTGCAAGTAATATATTATAGGATGCTTTAATTTTGTGTTTAGATAATGCTAATGATTCTTGGGTAATAGATTTAGGGGCTTCATTTCATGCCACATCCCATAGGAAATATTTTATAGATTATGTTTAAGGTGATTTTGGATAGGTATATTTGGGTGTTGATGAACCCTGTCAGATTGTTGGAAAAGGAAAGATAAAAATCAAGTTGCAGAATGGAAATGAATGGTTGCTACAGGAGGTAAGGCATGTTCCAAAATTGAGAAGGAATTTAATCTCTACAGGACAACTGGGTAGTGAAGGCTACACAGTTACATTTTTAGACAACGTCTGGAAGCTCACTAAAAGTACATACTAAAGGTGAAAAGGTAGGCACATTGTATTTGTGTACTGGTAATACTAATTCTACCTTAGCTGCTACATAAATAGTTGCTATTGAGATAGTTATAGCACTTGCTACAGGGACAGAAACAAAGTTGTGGCACCATAGACTTGGGCACATGAGTGAGAAAGGGATAAAGATCCTTCACTCCAGAAAGTTACTACCAGGTCTGAAGAAGATTGACTTGGAGTTCTGCAAAAATTGTGTTTATGGAAAACATAAAAGACTCCAATTTCCCAAAGTTGGGAAAGAGAAGAAGAGTGATAAATTAGAGCTTGTGCATTCAAATGTATGGGGACCAGCTCAGGTATCTTATCTTGGTGGCTCTTGCTATTATGTTACTTTTATTGATGATGCAACTAGGAAAACATGGGTGTATTTTTTAAAACAAAAATCAGAAGTATTTGAAACTTTTAAAAAGTGGAAAGTTTTGGTTGAGAATGAGACAGGAAAAAAGTTGAAGTGTCTCAGATCCGATAATGGAGGTGAGTATTGTAGTAGAGAATTTGAGAAATACTATTCATATAATGGAATTTGTAGGCAGAAAATGGTTCCTAGAACCCCACAAGAAAATGGTGTGTCTGAGAGGATGAATAGGACCATTATGGAGTGTGCAAGGAGCATGAGATTACATGTTGGACTACCCTTACACTTTTGGGCAGATGCCTGTACATACTGCTATTTATTTAATAAATAGGGGACCTTCAAATCCTTTAGATGGTGGCATTCCATAGGAGGCATCGATGGGTAAAAATGTAAACTATTCATTTCTAAAAACCTTTGGTTGTGAAGCTTTTGTCCATGTTGATATTGAAAATAGAACTAAGTTTGAGGCTACGTATAAAAAATATACCTTCATTGGATATGGAGTAGATGAATTTGGTTATCAGTTATGGGATTATGAAAATCATAAAATCATTAGGAGCAGAGATGTTATATTCAATGAGAAGGTCATGTATAAGGATTAGCTGCAGGAAAACAAGCATGAATAGGCCAAAAAGGAATATGTGGTGCTAGATGAGATTCCAAAAAATAAAATGCCAGCGGTACCTGATGCTCAACAACAACAAGTTATCCCAAAGAGTCTTGCAAGTGTTAGACATTCTACAAGGATAACTAGACCTCCAGAAAGATTTTCTCCATCAATATATTCTATATTATTAACTGATTTTGGTGAACCTGAAGGTTATGAAGAAGCAATGCAGGTAGATAACAAAAAGCAGTGGGAGATAGGCATAAAAGAGGAAATGAATTCCTTGCTGCAGAATCAGACTTGGGACTTAGTCAAATTGCTTGCAGGAAAAAGAGCATTGCCAAATAAATGGGTTTACAGGTTGAAGGAAGAAGATGGAGGCAAGAAAAGATATAAGGCTAGACTCGTGGTAAAAGGTTTTGCATAGAAAAAAAGACATAGATTTTGATGAAATATTTTCTCCAGTTGTAAAGATGACTTCTATTAGAACTATTCTAAGTCTTGTGGCTATGGAAGACTTGCATCTTGAACAACTAGATATGAAAACAACTTTTCTCCAGGGGGATTTGGAAGAGGAAATATACATGCAACAACCACAGAAATATGAGGTCAAGGGTAAGGAGGATTTTGTGTGCAGGTTAAAGAAGAGTTGTATGGCTTGAAGTAAGCACCACAGTAATGGTATTTGAAATTTGATAGTTTTATGGCTGAACAAGGTTACAAAAGATGTCATTCTGATTATTGTGTTTATTTCAAGAAATCAGGTAATGATAGCTATATTATCCTGTTGCTTTCTGTTGATGACATGCTTGTTGCTAGGTCTAACATGCAACATATTAATGAACTTAAGTAGAAATTAGCAAATTCATTTGCTATGAAGGATTTGGGTGCAGCAAAACAAATCCTTGGTATGAGGATCATACGAGATAGGACAAACAAAAAAATATTTTTGTCTCAAAGTGAGTATGTAGAGAAGGCGTTGAAAAGGTTTAACATGTAGAATACAAAAGCAGTTAGTACACCTTTGCCTAGTCATTTTAAGTTGACTAAGGAGATGTGTCCAAAGACACAAGAGGAGGAAGACAAAATATCTAAGATACCACATGCATCAGTAGTTGGTAGCTTGATGTATGCAATGGTATGTACAAGGCCGGATATTGCACATGCAGTGGGAGTTGTGAGTAGGTATATGAGCAATCCGAGAATGGAACATTGGAATGCAGTAAAATTGATTCTTTGATATTTGAGAGGTACTACTTTAAAGAAACTATGTTTTGGAGGAACAAATTCTACTCAAAGGATATGTTGACTCTAATCTAGCTGGCAATATTGATAGCAGGAGGAGTACTACAGGGTATGTTTTTACTGTAGGAGGTACTGCAATTAGTTGGATTTCAAGGCTGCAAAAGGTTGTTGCACTTTCAACCACTGAAGTTGAGTATGTTGCTGCTATAGAAGCTAGCAAGGAGATGATTTGGTTACAACATTTTCTGGAGGAATTGGGGCAATGACAAGAAGATAGCTCTTTGTACACTGATAGCCAGAGTGCCGTTCATCTTACTAAGAACTTAGCTCTGCATTCAAAAACTAAGCATATATACAACTCAGATACCACTTCATCCAGTCAGTTTTGGAGGATGGACAGTTAAAGCTGGAGAAAATTCACACAAGTGAGAATCTTGTAGATATGTTCACAAAGATAGTTACACAGAAGAAACTGATTTCATCATTAGTTTCCATTGGCCTTCATGACTGATAATGGTGGACATAAGAAACCGGCCAGGCCTGTAATCTAGTGGGAGTTGCAAGTGCAGCGGTGTCGTTCAGGATCAGTCTCCAAGTGGGAGATTGTTTGGTGTGGAGCCTGATCAGTCTCCAAGTGGGAGATTGTTGGTATGTGGCAATTGATCATGCAAGTATTATACACTCGTAATGTTAGATTTTTGCGTCATTCTCAACCAAGCTTCTCCATTTCATAAATGTTTCAAATACGTCAGATTTCTACCTAAGGAAATAAATCCAAACCTTCCTAGTTGCATCATCTATGAATGTAACATAATACCGAGAGCCACCGAGAGAAGATACCTGAGCTGGTCCCCATACATCCGTATGCACAAGCTCCAACTTTTTATCTTTCTTTTTCTTCCCATCCTTGAGAAAACTAACTCTCTTGTGTTTGCCATACACACAACTTTCATAGAAATCCATATTAATACATTTCAGACCTAGTAAAACTTTCTTAGAATGAAGTACCTTCATACCTTTTTCACTCATATGCCCAAGTCTATTATGCCACAGTGTTGTCTCAGAACCTGCAACCACTGTTTCAGTCTCTTCCTGCAAACTCGCAGCAACTGTTCCTGAACCTGTTTATTTTTTCTCTGCAACAACTAAAGTAGAAGGAATAGTATGACTTGTACAAATATATAAGGTGCCTACTTTCACACCTTTTGTTACTATTAAGGCACCTCTTGAAACCTTCCAATTTTTATCATTAAAAGTAACTGTGCAACCTTCATCATCTAGCTTCCCTGCTGAAATTAAATTCCTACTTAGCCTTGGAACATGCCTTACCTCTTGTAGCCAATGATTCCCATTCTGCAACTTAATCTTAATTCTTCCCTTTCCAACAATCTGACAAGGTTTGTTATCTCTCAAATAAACTAACCTGAAATCCCCTTAGACATAATCAAAAAAATAACTTCTATGGGGTGTAGCATGAAATGAGGCCCCTGAATCTAAAACCCATGAATCATCAGCATTATCTAGGGAAAGAATCAAAGCATCATCTTTAGATTTATTACTTACCACATTTGCCTCCTTATTGCCTTCTTGTTTGTCTCCTTCTTTATTGTTCCGAGAGCAACAATCTTTCTTCAGATGACCTGGTTTCCCAAAGTAACAACAATCCTTCTATCCTTTGGATTGGGACCTCTTGTCCTTTGATTTTCCTCGTGACTTCCCATGACCTCCAAAACCTTTTCCTCTCTCCTTTGATCTGCCTCTGCTTTCTACATTCAAAACACTACCTGATGTGGATCCACCAGAGCTTTTCCGTTGCATTTCCTGGCTAAGGATAACCCCAACAACATCATCAAATTTGAAAGTATTTGAACCAGAGACAGAGTTACTTACAACCATTACTAAGCTATTCTAGCTTTCTAGTAAAAAACATAAAACCAAGAGAGCTCTCACCTCTTCATCAAATTTCACTTTTACAGAAGTTAACTGACTGGTAATCATATTAAACTCATTTAAATGATCTGTCACAGATCCACTTTCAATCATTTTTAGATTAAACAAATGCTTCATGAGAAATACCTTATTTAAGGCTGAGGGTTTTTCATACAATTTAGCCAAAGCTTTCATCAATTCATCTATTGTATTCTCTTCTGTTATATTGAATGCCACAAATGGTGCCAGGCATAACCAAATGGTTCCCAGTGCCTTTCTATCTAGAAGATCCCAATCCTCATCAGTCATTGTTGCCAGTTTCTTAGCTTTTCCTTCCAACAATCTCCATAAATCCTTTTGATAGAGATAATCCTCCATCTGCATCTTCCATAACTGATAGTTCTGCCCATTGAATTTATCTACCTTCAATTTACCCTCGTCCACCATTGCTCCCACTTAATCGTGAGACTCCCAATCAATCATGAGACCTTCACGCAGATGATAATCGAACACAACCTGCTCTGATACCACTTGTTAGGAATTGCATGCATAAGATATCAATTAAATACAAATAAAGATTAAACAAAGGAATGAAAAATACATAAAAATAATAACAACGAGAGACAATTTTTAACGTGGTTCACCCAAACTCGAGCTACATCCACCAACAGAGAGTCCAATAGTATTATCCAGTAAATTGAACCAGGGGGTAGGGCAGAGCCCTTGCAGGAGGGGCACTACCCCCTGCACTCCCCCATTTACTAATTTGGGGGGAAAACACACCGATAAAAGTGGGGAAAATTTAACCTCTGAGTCTAATTAGGCTCCATATAACAACACTATCCGGTTTGATTAAAGATGTGTCAACCTTGATTTTGTGTAGTAGGTCAATGCCACAAACATTAAGTGTGGATCCTTTGTCAATCATAGCTTGTTTTATCAACATTTTATTTATTGTGACAATGATCATAAGTGGATCATATTCATCTTTTGTCGATGGTATCTCATGTGGTTGAAAGAGGATATCTATTTTTGTCACATGCATACAAATCTAACAGGGCTGCTACATCATTTGGCTTAACAACAAGTGGTACACTCACCTTTTATAAAGTTTCTTGGAGCATTCCATGGTATATAGGTGATGTTTGTATTAAATCCCAAAGAGAGATCTTAGTCGGAATAGCGCGAAGCTGTTCAACAAGATCATACTCTTGACCACTTTTATGAATAAGACAAGGTAGCGTAGGGAGCATAGGTTGAGAACATGGAAGAAAGACATGCACATGAAGTGCTTGCTTGCTTTGCTTGTTATTATGAGTGTTGTATGTGTGAGAAATCACATTGTGGTGTTGTGACACATTTTGAACACCTTGATTTCTTTGAGTAATTTACTTTGCATAGTTGTAGATGTGATCAGGGTGTCGGGATGGTTGTTGAGCACCTTGAACCATAATCACCAACTTTAAGCAAGAGGGTGCACTAGGTGCCCCTAGCACAATCATCGTAGGAATATTTCTACAAAGTCTATTAGTGAATATTGAATTAACATTGTTTCCCTCTTGATTATACTCAACATCTATCCCTAAAGGATTTAATGTGAGAGACCTTTTCTCATCCACTAATGCAACATCTTGGCCATGGAGAGCATTGGAATGAGAAGGTACAATGTTGTTAAGAAGGTTAGGTGTTATAACATCAATAGAGCTATCCATAGTCTTCTCATCTAAGGTTTTTGGACATTCAACTATAGGAGAAGAAGGATAACTAATGGAATCATCATCATCATCATCACCATATGTTTTAGCTATTAATTCCAAGGCATTAAGAAGAGTTTCACACTCATTATTCTCAATGTGTTTTGTTAAATCTTCTACTACCAAAGGGTATGTATTCATGAGAGATATGAAGTTGTCATAATCAGATACATAGTCAAGGATTTCAAATTAAGAGCATTTAAATGTATTCTTGTGATACATAGCTTGTATATAAGTGAGGACATGAGGGTTCAGATTAAGAAATTTGTAGAAATTCTCAAAGTTCTTGATATATACATGTAAAGATACCAAAGAGCAATGAGATGAAGATGCCATGATGAAATGTCTTGTAACATCAATATAAAATCATATTTTAAAATATTTTCAAAAGTTATGCAAGAGACAAGTGCAAAACTATATGTGAAAATGACCTAAAATGTTTGATTTTTTCAACTTTTTTTCAATGCAAACAAGTGAAAGAAGAAGTGTTGTAAGGAAATTGATGAGGGGAAGAAAATAATATTTCCAATATTAGTCCAATAAACCAATAATATCCTTCACAACACACTTTAATGCAATTCTATAATGATGACAAGCTAAAACCTAGTGAAAATACACCAAAATATGCAATTTTTCACAAATTTTCAATGCAAAGGCCCAATAGAAAGGGTGTTGTAAATAATTTGAGGGGAAGAAGATTATAACCCTGATAGTAGCTAATTAATGCATAAAAATCCTTCACAACAAGTCTATGATGCAAGTCTAGAGAGACGATAAGGCCAAATCTAGTGAAAATGCAAGGTTTTCAAACCCTAGACATGAAATTTTGCAAGAAAACCACTATGATGAAACACTACAATTAGAAATAAGTCCTAATGAGTTTTTAAAAAGGGTAGTAAAATCTGAAACAAGATTTTGACTAGAAACCCTAGCTAATGCAAAACTAGGTTATATGAAAAAAATGCACAATTTCTACCAATTTTTAACAATTTGATCATGAAAATGCAATGTAAATGAATGATGAATGATAAATTTCTGTAAATTAAATCAGATCTGATGATAATGATAGAAATTTTATGAAATTAAATGCAACTAATTCAAATAATTTAAAAATGCAAGCTAAAAATGCCAATTTTTCACTTTTTTTTTGTAATTTTTCAAATGCAATAAGATGAAAATGAAATGAATGAATGAAAATCTAAAGCACAACACTCAGAAAGGTGCAAAATTCATTAAAAACATGGGCTCACCAAAATGTTTAAGATTAAAAAGAGGAAGAATGAGGGGGTTTGATTTTAAGGGTTTGTGTTGATCCTCCTTTCACCACTAAACATTCAAGGACATTCAACTGAGTAGAGAACTCTACTACAAATCTCTTGTCACTTGGAACATAGGGGAAGATTGGAATTGTGTGAATTTGTTGTTTAATTAAGTCCAATTATGCTCAAAACCCTAAATTCATGAAATCGTAAACAAACAGACAAATTATGAAAAATGATCACACACAGAGATATCACATGACAATCAAACACATACCATATTTTGAAGTTTGGTGTGCAGAAAAGTTGGGGACTAATGAGCAGGCACCCTAGTCTAGTGTACCTTCTTTTGTCGGGATCTCTGAAGAATGTCTGTAACCTGTTCTCACAGTCAGAGATTTCACTACTTCAAAATTTGAAGGACTAATGAGCGGCACCCAAGTCCAAGCCCTAGTTTTCTTCTCAGATCTGCAATTTTGACAGTCTGTACTGCCCTCCTACAACTCCACTTCCTTCGCTTCTAAAACCTGTAACCTACAATCACATAAAAGTGGGTTGGGGGTTGTGGTGTTTAGAGACTTGCCTTGATCAAGCCCCAGAGAGACATTCAAGTCTTCCAAACACCGTTGTTAGATAAAGAGTACATATCCCTACAGGATAGAGGCAAAATCCAAATGATAAATGATAGAAAACACAATTGATATCACCTTATAGTGTAGATCTCACATAAATGAAGGCTCTTCAATCACATTAGAAGATGAAATCAAATCTACAATCATAAACACAATAACAATGCTCTGCTCTTACCACGATGAATATCTTGAAATCACAAGTATGCCTAAAGTTCACAATCATCTTCTAGTTTTCAAATGAATCACTAATCATGCTTATATATGCAACTACAAACATTCCCGCTAAGAATTTCATAATTCAAACTTGAGATGTCGGTATAAGACCTAATAACAATCATAAAACTGACACCCAAAAATAGGTCCTGACCTAAAATAGGGCAGGACTAGGGCGCCCAAGTGCTCCCCCCTATTTTAGGAAGGATTCATGCTAAGCACACCCCCTAGGTCCCATTTGCCATCAAACTTCAGGGTTTTCTCATCAGGAGTCACCATTAACATGCAAGATGACCTAAATGTATTCTAAAGGACCTGAGAGCTAAACCCTAGGAGGGAAAAGCCCCCAAGGGGACATTTTCTGATGTAACATCCACTTAAAAATTTTGGTGTTCATGTGTGATGGATTGTGGCTGTTTCTTTTATGTTTAATCTGCTTGGTTACTACATGTAGTAAATGGATTATTAGTTTAACAAGTAAAAGTTTTAATAGAATATTGATTCACCCCCCCTCTCAGTATCTTGGGTGTTCAATAGAACCTTCATTATTTGATCTATAAAACTTAACACAAATGCAAAAAGGAATTATTATCTTATTTTTTTGGTCTTTTTTATGCTTTATGTATGAATATTGAGGTGCG
Source organism: Cunninghamia lanceolata (assembly GCA_027924645.1). Taxonomy (NCBI): domain Eukaryota; kingdom Viridiplantae; phylum Streptophyta; class Pinopsida; order Cupressales; family Cupressaceae; genus Cunninghamia; species Cunninghamia lanceolata. The sequence continues at coordinate 3,286,860 of BSBN01000007.1, forward strand.
AATGGATGCAAGGTGCAACACAATTCTACTTTCTATATTTAATTTTTTATTTTTTATTTTGGCATGTATGCATATGGAACAAACAATGTGACTACACTTAAGAAGGATTGTAAACTTGGGGATTGTAGGTTTGACTTGGTATAGGATGACTTTTTTTATCTTTTGGGATAGAATTAGGGACTCAAGTGGGAGTGGGGAGGAGATAGAATGTTCCTAATTTTGGGATTTGCAAAAGGTTAGACACTGATACTTATTTATATGAAACACTTTGACAAGCTTTCAACTTTGACAAGCAAATAATTTTATTAGCACCTTCTAGACTTAGATCGGAGATGGCCAACAAGATAGACCTAGGGTAGTGGAAAGGCTCTAGAGTGGAAGATGGCCCTAAAGACAACTAGAGTCTTGGTTTTTCTCAGTTAGTGCATCTGTGTGCTTTGTACCTTTTTCTTTTATTTTCTCTAATAGCTGTCACTCTCATAGCTTCGAGCTTAGATTTATCTCCACTCAAGAGTACGGACATCAACAATATTATCTTTCTCACTCTTTTTTGTATCTCTCTTTTTTCGTATTTTTGCAATGCCTCACTTGAATCTCTCAATTTATTTTTTGATGTTTTTTTTATTGTTTCCTATAGAGTTATGACCCCCCTTGCATTTTTGGCTAGGAAAGATAAGGGACTAAGCACCACCAAGGGTTTTCACCATCAAGTCAGACTTCCCTTCTACTAAGGAGAAAAGGGGAAGGTCTACTTGTAAGCTTTTATTGGGTACTATAGTTTTGAATACTAACTTTGCTTGGACTTAACAACATGGTTCGTTAAGACCACAATTAGTGTGAAGCTAACAACTAGGCTTCAATTGGAATTATTGGGAAATGTGAATAGAGGAATAGTGATAAATGGTAAACATGATTTATTATGGGATCTCAAAGGCTCAAAGGATCATAATATACCTAAGCAACCTTAGAATCCTTACTAGGATAAAAATCAGGCAAGAGCATGTCACTTACAAAAATGTATAGGAGAAGAGAATGAAGAAAGCAAAGTTTTAAATTTTCATGGTTTTTATAAAAAAATCAAACTTTTTGAATTATTTGTTTTTTTGGGGATTTTTTAGGCTTTTACAAAGTTTTGAGATACTGAACTCTTCACCTTCCATTATGCACAAGAGGTAAGTGGTGGTTCTAATGTCTTCCTTAACTACGTATGGACCTATCCAATTTGGTCTGAAATTCACTTGAAATTCTTTAAAAGGACACTCAAAGACTTGGTGTAAAAATGTATTTGTATTTAGTGAGAAGTTTTGTATACTCATATGTTTCATTGTTCGATGATTTGCCCCTAGCTTTATCATTTTCTATTCTTGTTGAGTTCTAGGGGCAAATGATGTTGGAGTTGACTCTCCTAGTTCTTGTGTGAGTTTTGGTTCTTCTTCTTTAGTCATGATTTCAATCATATGAATGTTTTTATCTGGATCGTTTGGGATGGCTGCTAAGTTGAATGGAGCATAAGACTTTGTTGAGTGGGGATCGAAGGAGAATTCTCATGTTGCCCCATTTCTTATATATTTTGGGGTCTTAGCTATGTTTGCAATTTGTTTTGATGTCTCTTTTTCAAAATTGTTGATTTTTGGATCATTGATAGTTTCTATGGTCTTTCCCTTTTTTCTGACTTGTTCAACTCTATAAGGATTGAAAGGATCAGGGTCTTCTTTAATGATGTGGATTTGTCCTATGTGTGAGAAGTGAATTTCATGAAATAATGTGGAGGGAACAACCCTCATCCTATGGACCCAAGGCCTTCCTTGGATCATGTTATAAGTGTTTTCTTCATTGATGACATAAAACTTAGTTGGGAGGGTTTTGGGACCCAATGTGATTTGAAGATTGACCTTACCCATGGTTCAAATGTTTGGGTTACTGTGAATTCTAAGGATGGAAGTTTCTTGTGTGGTTTTAGTTTCATCATAAACCATTCTTTGAAGAAGAGAGAAAGAGACTATGTTGATTGAAAACCCATATTTGATCATTACACATTTAATGGAATAGTCTTGAACTTGGACTATTAAGCAGAGGGGAAGATCACCTTGTTTAGCTATGTCATCATCTGAGGGTAACTTTTCAAAGTCAAATGTCAAAGAAGAACACTTTTCACTTGGAGTGTTTTGAACTAGATGGCTTAGATCTAAGGCATTGAGGAGAACGTTCTTATGCGTAGGAGAACTCTTGAGAAGTTCTACCATGTGAGAAAGTTTTGAATTGTTGGAGGTGTCATCTAGTCATTCCAGTTCTTGGGTGACACAAATTTCTTATTTTTATCTAATTCCACAAGGCCTAAGGTGTTTTGATCAAAGGCATTTTGATGGATTTTGGGATTATTTCTTTCATCTTGTGAGAATGTGTCCATGAATACTTATCATTGATGTTTTGGGAGGTTTGATATGAAGTGATGGTACTCCTGACATGACTTGATATCAAGCCCCCTTCTCTAAGGAAATGGGTGGTATTTATCATGATTGTAATCTCGAGGCTTATGATGATGGTCGTATGATTTCTTGTTGATTCTCAGGGGATAGTTGTTGACATTTTGGCTCCCCAAATTTGTATGACTAGATTGTAGTCACAATTGTTTTTCCTTGAAGGCGAAGTGTCTAGTGACCCATCTATGTTTTAATTTTTTGTCAAGGATTTGTTATTTATATCATCATTTAGCAACCTTCCATTGACATCATACTCCCTTCTCATATCAACAGAGGCTTGGTCAATTCTAAGGGCACTTTCAAGGACTTCTTCATATGATTTGTAAGGGAGTTTTTGAACTCCTTCTCATGTGTCCTTGTTGAGGGCATGTAAGAAAAGATCACAAAGTTCCTTATGATCCATATTTGGTGCACTAGTTGAAGAATAGAGAACTTTCTTCCATCATGTGATAAAATGTGTGACTAACTCATTGGTTTCTTGTTTGATTGTTAAGAACTCTCGTATTCCTATCTTGACTACTTTTTTATGTCAAAGATAGCCACAAATTGATCAACAAGTTGCCTAAAATCGTGGATTGATGATTCTGGAAGTCGATATTACCAATCTAGAGTGATAACCTCCAAAGTATTTGGAAATTTTTTTGCTACAACCTCATCCCAAGGAAGGAGTTCCCGCACTACTATGATGTAAGCCTTGATATGAGAGTTGGGATCACCCTTTTCTTGAAATTTTGGAAGCTCGGGGAGAGGATGTGGTAGTAATACCTGATAAATGTTGTAATTGAGAAGATCCTTTAAATACTCAAGGTATGTTCCTAAGAGGGGGTTATGTGTAGAGCGTATTGTTCCTCCAAACATTAGCCCTTCAGGTGGAGCTTCTTGTGTTTGTTGAAGGGGTATGCTAGATTGTTGATATCCTAAAAAAGTGGGATAACTAGATGGTGTCATGTTTATGTTTAGAAAATTGGGTGGGATCATTTGTGGTTGATTTTGTGTTATAGGAATCCCACCTATTTGATTGAGACTTTCCATGTTGAGATGAAGTGAAGATGAAGATGATGCAACCCAAGATAATGCACAATTTGAAGAGAGTGATGAAGAAGAAGAACCTAAAAAATGTCATACTATTGAAGGCCATAATAAAAATTGGAAAAAGGCCAAAGATGGATGTCACTGCATATTCTAGAAGTCTTAATAAAGAAGAATTGATAGATTGGATCAACGATACGGAGGAGTGTTTTTAATATGAAGAAATAGAATATTTTGAGAGGGTTAAGTTTGCCTAGACCAAGCTCAAAGGTCATGCTAGAATTTGGTGGAAGGAAGTACAATTAGAGAGGAACAGAAGAGGAAAGGAAAAGAGCACCTGATGGGATAGAATGGTTGACAAATTAAAGAGGCAATTTATTCTTGTGGATTATGAGTTGGAACTCTTGAAAAAGATGCAAAGTTTGAGGAAAATGAGAAAAATAGTCAAAGAATACACTGAGGAATTCTACAAAGTTATCATTAGAGTAGGTCACTCTAAAGCCAATAAAGAAAAAGTAGCCAGATATATCAATGGACTAAAGCTCATTATTCAAGAAGAACTAAGCCTGGTTAGATTGATAACTATTAAAGAAGCATATTAGTTTGCAGTGAAGGTAGAAGAAAAGTTGAACAAAAAATGTGAAATACAAACAAAGAGCAAGAGGTCCTGGCAGAAGAACTAGAGGAAGATCATATGGAGGCCGTGGACAACAAGATGAGAAAAATAAAAATTATGATGGAAGCACTAACCAACATAATAGGGTTGAAAACACATATCGCCATAGGGACCAAAATGATGGATATCAAAGAGGAAGAGGAAGATTTGGAAGAGGACCTACAAGAGGAGGATTCAGAGCAACATGTTTTAGATGTAGTGAGGAAGGACATAGATCTTATCACTGTTGACAAAATCAAGGAGGGTCAAATAGAATACCAAAGGATAATGCTAGAGTTGCCCATGTTGATGAGGATGCTAGATCTAAACACTTAGAAGAAGTTGAAAGAGGATAGACCCTTGTCATTAGAAGAGCCTTGTTGAAGGATGAAGGAAAAGAAGAACCAGCCCAAACAAAGAGATTATTCAGAACACAGTGTAAGTCGGGAGGTAAATGTTGTAATGTAACCATTGATAGTGGAAGTATAGATTGTTGGCAAGAGACACTATATGGATTCATGGTTGTTGTCATTGATGGCAATAAAGGTCATCCCACATATCCGCAAGTCATGGTGTGTCTCTACCGGAAGTCAGAATAAAGATTGTTGTGGTCCGGTGAACAAGAACAGAGCATGTGGCAAGGTCCGACAGATTGGTCCGGATCTCTCAGAGGAAGTGTCTTGGTGCAGTGCGGATTTGAGGAAGTCAAGAGGACTACCTTGAGTGGTATATTCCAAGGATTTAGCCTCCGGTGATGGACAAGGAAAAAGATATGAATAATTGAGTATCGGATTCCTGAGAGACAGTGAAAACAGAGGATGAACTGACTGACAGAGTATCAGACTACTTTCCGGATGTGTTACTGTTGATGATAAAGGTTGTGAAGGCATGAATCATGTTTGGCCGACATGATTAATGATATCTACAAGTATATGCTTGATCTGCATTGCTTGGTGAGCAAGGATTCAGCCGATAGAACAGAGTTTGTAAGAAACTAGACTGTTCCGGATGCCGACTAGAAAGGTGATGAAATTACTTGTGCGGATATATATAGAGGATGGATTTAGTTGTGAAGTGTGTGATGATGTCAAGAATATATGCGAAGAAGAGCAGAACAGAGCAGAAGTACCAAGACAGATCCGGTATGTGAAAGGATAGCAGAATAAAGAACAGAGAAAAGATGAAGTGCAGCAGATCAGTGTACTGAGCCTAACCGGAACTGAACTCCAGCATATGCAGATGCTTCCAATTAGTTCAAGACTGTGATTCTTATCACTTTGTAGACAGTGTGTCTTCTTGTAGGCAGTGGGCCTCTTGTGAGCAGTGTGCTCGGGCAGTGAGCCCTAATTGGCAAGTGCCATTTTGTAATTTCCTATTCTTCTGACAGAGAATAATTTTGGGTTAATCACCCCGTGGTTTTCTCCCTTAACAGGGTTTCCACGTCAAAAATACTGTGTCATGTGTTTCTTATTTCATGGTAATGTTTTTGTGTTTGATTCAATGCTGCATTAATTAATAAGAAAGTTCAAAAGGGAAATAATTAGGATAACTGATTCACCCCCCCCCTCTCAGTTATCAACAATTGGTATCAGAGCCAAGTTCCTCCTAATAGAGCCTAACAGCTTGAGGAAGATCTGGGAGTTCAAATGGATGCATATGGTTTAAGGGAGCAACTCAAGACTGCCCTTGAGGATCTTGAACAGTCAAATTCTGAAGTCAATGAATTAAAGGAAAGACTCAAACAGGCTGATGAATTCATGAGAGAATTAAAAGACAAATTAAGTCTCTCTATGAAAAAGAGAAAGGAGCTGCTCCAACAGTTGGCAAGACAAAGTGAAGAAAGCAATACAAATGAAGAATTGACTGAGCAAACCAAGTTATGTGAAAAGTTATCAAAAGAAGTCATTATGTTAAGACATGAAATGGAATCAGGAACTATAAAGTTTACTCAAGAGATTGAAGAAAAAAGAAAGGCTGAAGACAATCTAAAACAATCTCTTAAAGAAAAATCAGAAGAATGCCACCAGATGGACAGGATTATCAGACATCTTGAATCTGATCTTGAAGATGCCAAAGATAATGAAGAAAAACTTGAGGATCAAATTGCCTCTCTCAAAAGAGACCTTCAAACAGCAAATGAATATAAAGAGAAATTCAAGATAAGTTCTACTCAACTTGAAGTTCTTCTTGGAAGTCAAAAAGGGACAGATGACAAGTATGGTTTGGGATATGAGAAAGGGGAAAGCTCCGGATCCGGTCAAAAGAATTTTGCATCAGAAAATCCAAGAAACAGGCCTAGAAGACCTCCGGTAAGACAGCCCAATGCTCAAAGATATTCATCTTTCAATGGATACTGCCACAACTGCAACCACTTTGGTCACAAAGCTAATCAGTGCAGAAAGAGAATGAATCAGATTAATTCATCCTTCTCCGGACAGTGCTTCAACTGCAAAAGGTATGGACATAAATCCCATGAATGCAGAAATATGCAAGTAAACAAATCATTCAAAGGTAGATGCTTTACATGCAAGAGAATAGGTCATATGGCTAATCAATGCAGATCAAGAGGATATCAGTCAATTATGCAAAGAAATGTTATTTGCCAAATCTGTAATAGGTCCGGTCATAATGCTAAAGTCTGCAGAAGCAAGAATCAGGACAAAAGAGGTCCGGTGTATAATCAGAATCAAGACAAGGGTAAACAAAAGATGAATGCGGATGAAGTTAGGAATCAGATGAGCAAGATTTGGGTGAAGAAAAGTTTAGAGAATGTAGAGGTTGGATCCGCACTAGACTCTGGTGCTGATATTTCTTCTGGAAATTAAAAAGTTAGCTCTGGCTTAGGGGGAGACTCAAAGAAAATCCTGTTCCCCCAGCCAATCAAGTGGTGCCTGATGTGGCACAAGATGCGGAGTAAAAAGTTTAAAGATATAAGTCTTGAGATGATCCAAATAAGATTTCAGAGGTCCGCATGGAGTTATGAAGAAGCTGTGATCGATCAAGTAAGACCTGTTCCGGGAAATGCTTCGGTATGACAGAGGATTACAAAAAGGTCCGGAGAGATCCGGAAGTGCACTATCTTATTCTGCGGATTGGACAGAGTGTTTGGGATGTTCTTGTAATGTGTCACTTCGATTTATTCATGATTGAAAGATCTGGATGACGTTCACAGATCAGGACTGATCCGGGATACTCCAAGCTATCCGGACAAGGCAAACCGGAATAATATAGGTGAAGCATTTATTGCAAACATATATTAGGGTTTGCGGAGCAATATAAGGGATTTCTCAAAAATCATTTGCTCATTCTGCACTCAAGAAGAAGCGAAAAGAGGAGCTCTGCAACAAAATTCATCAAGCACACCAAAGATCTCCTGCCAAAGTCATTGCATAAAGAAATCAATCCCACCACTCCGTGCAAACCGAAGGCGCATAAGGTATTCTCCGTTTTTCATTATCTCACTGCAAATCTTTGAAGAATGGCTACTCCAAATATAGTTAAGATCTCTGATAGACCTCGCCCCACATTCAAGAAACATCCTTACAAATCATTGGAGGTAGATCCACTAGGAGCCTTCTCTAGTGTTCCTCATGGTGTATTGCATACAGAAGATATTAGGGTTTACATCCATGCGAATCTCGAAGACTTTGGAGAATCAAAGCTGATGGATATCTATCACAAACAATTGATAGATGACTCCTTTGAGATCAAACCTCAGTACAAAGCCATCCGGGACAAACACTTTGCACAGTGCATTCATTTCCCCTGTTTTGAAGAAGATGAATGGGTCCGGTATGTACTAAGTAGAGTACATGACAACTTCCTATGGTTGAACCAGCCCTTCAAGATCACCAAAGATGCAATTAGGGCTGTAACCGGTCTGCACTCATCCGGTGGTTTACCTGTTCTCAAGTCTGTCAAAAATTAGACAGTTAGTGATGCAACCGGATCCAAGTTTGACAAGAGAGCTATGACAGTTGATGACATCACTGAACCGGATGTCAAATTTGTAGCTATGATAATTGGTTACAAAATCTATCATTCCAGTAGGGAAAATTCAATACCGGGAACTACAATCTACACAGCTTATCAAATGTTAAAGGAGAATGCAGACTATGACTTGTGTGAGCTTCTTGTGAACCAACTCTTTGAAAATCTGCAGAAGATCAAGAAGGACAAGAAAAACTCCTTCAAGTATGGCAATCTGATCCTTTGTCTCTTCTTCTACTACATGAATGAGCTTCCCGGATCTAGTGGATGGATATGGCAGAATGACAGACCGGTTGCCATCCAAATCAGAGACTATTTGCATGGACTTGGCGATGCTAAAGCAAGAAATATAGCTCTATGGGGATACTTCAAGAACTTCCAAAGCATGATGCATGCAAGAGAAAGAATACCCCAATCCCTTGTAGAAAAGTACAAAGACACAGTATGCTTCATGGTTGAAACAGATCAGTGTCTAATGGAGGCAGTGGAGCCAAGGACTGTTTGGATCATGCCCATGGGGTATGAAGTGGATGAACAGATAGTAGAGCTGCATGTTCAACACATGCTAAGCCAGCCCAAAGATCCTAAGGCAGAAAGGTTTGGAACCTTTGAGGAACTGAGTGTAAAGATACATGTAGAACTCAGGGAACCGGAGATAAAGAGGAAGGTAAGAAAAGAAGTTGAGCATATTGCTCAAGGCCTAGGAATCTCAAAAGAGGCACTTGATGCCAATCGGGAAAAGAGGAGGAAGGCTGAGGAAGAAGAGAAGAGTAAAGAAAGTGTTCCGGTTGAAACTCCCACCCGGACCAGATCATCAAAAAGATCTGCACCTCCCACAACCAAAAGTTCAAAACCGGAAGTCCAGGCATCTGGTAAAAGATCCAAGACAAAAGCCACAAGGGCTTATGAAAGCCAAAAGGATGAAGAGGAAACAGAGTCAGATGAGGGAGTAAAAGAAATAAAGAAGCAGAAGAAGAAAGGATCCGGTAAACCCTCCACAGGCCAAGACAAGGATGAAATGGCAGAGGTATCTGTTGAAAAGCCCACTCTGTCTCTAGAGAGTATAATCAAGTCGGTCACGGTGGATGGAAACCTTCAACCAATGACTGAATTTTATGATGACTACAGTGAGGCTGACCAAAAGATTCTGCAGGAAGCCACAGTCAAATATCTGAACATATACAATAAGGCTTTCATTGAGATCATATCTCTTATTCCTAAAAGCCTAGAAAAGGAATTAGAAATAAGAAAGAATAATGCTCATGCAAAAGATCTTGAGATCCGGGAGCAGATAGCTATTCAGCTATATCCTCAAATTGATCCCAAGACAATGAACATAATCTTCAAAGACTGCAAAGATGAGTTCAGAAGTAAAGCCAGGATGAATCAACTCATGCTTGGTGAGACTGACAAAGTGGCCCAAGAGACAGAAGAGATCCTCCGGAAGGCCTTCAAAAGGTTCAATCTTCCTGTTGTAGAGGACTTAGGTGCAGAAACAGCTGCGGATTTGGAATCATCTATTCCAGAAGAAGTGGGCCCTGAACAGACAAACATCTCTCCTCCGGTTTCCCCTACAGTCTCCGGATCCAAAGAAGAAGAGAAATTACAGGAGAAGGAAGCAGGGGTGAAAGATAAAGAGGTTGACAGTTCCAAGACTGCAGAAGAAAAGAAACATCTGTCTCCGGCAAGAGACACTGCACAAACTGTTCAACAATTTTTGAGCAAAGCCACTATAGAAATTGATGAACCAGACCTGCTGAAAGGACCATTAGATTTTGACTCTTTGTCACCAGTGCAAACAATGAAAATAGCCTCATTTGCAAATGAGAAAGTCAAAGAGAAGCTGCTGAAATCTCACATGGAAGACTGTGAGCTTATGGAGGTAGCATCTGGAGTGCTAGAAAAGATCATGCCATCCTTTCAAAAGGATCCCACAGCCTCCTCTTCCGGTAATCTCAAAACCTTAGTCAGCAGTGTTAATACACATTTTGAATCTCTAGAAAAATCTGCTGAAGAAAAGGTCCGGAAGGAATTTTTGGATAAAAGATTTTCTGAAGTATTAGAATTAATCTCTAAAGATAGGAAGATTGTGAGTATTGGAATAAAGAGCTTAGAGAATGCTCTTAAGGATGGCGGTGACATTTACAAATTTTGTATATCCTGGTCGAAGGCAACAGCAGCAATTGATAAGAAAATAAAAGAGGAACAGGACAAGCTACAAAGCTTGTCTCAAAGTTTTGATCCTCTCTCTTCCTCCATAATAAATCAAGAATGTCAGACTATTGCAGTCTTGAATGAAATAAAGAATCTTGAGAAGGAAAGGAAGAACATCACTAACCGGATGGGAGAACTTAGAAGGATTATAATCCCTAAGTTGGAAACTATGCATGAGGCCATCAGTGATGCTCAGACCACCGCCCAAACAAATGATCCGACAGATCTCAAGCGGGCAGAAGCTTTTGCATTTTTGTTGAGTGGTCACATTTCAATTTTGGATAGAATGAAGCAAAGTTGGGCTACAGAAATGATCCAATTGCAGACATCCTTTGCAGACATTCTTCAGTATATGTGAGTATGTAAATATGCGGCTATGTATAGAAAATTTTTGAAAATTTTGATGTGCGGACCCTACCCTTTGCCATTGATGTCAAAGAGGGAGTGAGGAGCAGTGAAAAATGAGGAATCCAATTAAGGGGGAGTTCCGGAAATTGTATATAAAGACAGAGCATCAGCAAAGGGGGAGCATAGTGTAAACACTTAGTCATTTTTCACTAAGTGTTGCCATCAATGCCAAAGGGGGAGATTGTTGGCAAGAGACACTATATGGATTCATGGTTGTTGTCATTGATGGCAACAAAGGTCATCCCACATATCCGCAAGTCATGGTGTGTCTCTACCGGAAGTCAGAATAAAGATTGTTGTGGTCCGGTGAACAAGAACAGAGCATGTGGCAAGGTCCGACAGATTGGTCCGGATCTCTCAGAGGAAGTGTCTTGGTGCAGTGCGGATTTGGGGAAGTCAAGAGGACTACCTTGAGTGGTATATTCCAAGGATTTAGCCTCCGGTGATGGACAAGGAAAAAGATATGAATAATTGAGTACCGGATTCCTGAGAGACAGTGAAAATAGAGGATGAACTGACTGACAGAGTATCAGACTACTTTCCGGATGTGTTACTGTTGATGATAAAGGTTGTGAAGGCATGAATCATGTTTGGTCGACATGATTAATGATATCTACAAGTATATGCTTGATCCGCATTGCTTGGTGAGCAAGGATTCAGCCGACAGAACAGAGTTTGTAAGAAACTAGACTGTTCCGGATGCCGACTAGAAAGGTGATGAAATTACTTGTGCGGATATATATAGAGGATGGATTTAGTTGTGAAGTGTGTGATGATGTCAAGAATATATGTGAAGAAGAGCAGAACAGAGCAGAAGTACCAAGACAGATCCGGTATGTGAAAGGATAGCAGAATAAAGAACAGAGAAAAGATGAAGTGCAGCAGATCAGTGTACTGAGCCTAACGGGAACTGAACTCCAGCATATGCAGATGATTCCAATCAGTTCAAGACTGTGATTCTTATCACTTTGTAGATAGTGTGTCTTCTTGTAGGCAGTGGGCCTCTTGTGAGCAGTGTGCTCGGGCAGTGAGCCCTAATTGGCAAGTGCCATTTTGTAATTTCCTATTCTTCTGACAGAGAATAATTTTGGGTTAATCACCCCGTGGTTTTCTCCCTTAACAGGGTTTCCACGTCAAAAATACTGTGTCATGTGTTTCTTATTTCATGGTAATGTTTTTGTGTTTGATTCAATGCTGCATTAATTAATAAGAAAGTTCAAAAGGGAAATAATTAGGATAACTGATTCACCCCCCCCCCTCTCAGTTATCAACATAGATAACCTAGTTTTGAAGAAATAGTCACAAAGTTGAACTTGAAAAGGATAGAGCATCCACATCCCTATAGGATTTCCTAGTTGCAAAAAGATCATAAGGCTTTGGTTAATGAACAGTTTCTGGTAAAGTTTAAGATTGGAGATCATCATGATGAAGTGTTTGTGACATTATGCTAGTGGATATATGTCAGTTGTTATTGGGAAGGTCATGGTAGTATGATAGTTGTGTTGTTCATGATAGTCATGATAACATCTATTCTTTAACAAAAGATGGAGTGAGACACAAGCTAAAACTTGTGAGATAAGCAAAGGAAAAGGTATCTAACACTGCTAGAATTTGTTTGGTAGAAGGTAGAAATTTTTTGGATGGAATGAAAAAATGAACATATGCATTTTTCCTTGATCCCTAAAATCAATAAAGAAGGGGAAGATGTACCTATAGAAATTGTAGATATGTTGGAAGAATTCCAATATATTGTTTTAGATAATGTACTTGAAGGTTTGCTACCAGTAAGGAGCATAAGTCATCAGATGGATTTGATACTAGGAGCTAGTTTGCCTAACAAGGCAGCTCATAGAATGACTCCTGTAGAAAATAAAGAATTTGTTACAAGTATGAGTAGTAAGTGGTGTCATTGATGTCAACACCTAAGAAAGTCATTTGAATAAGTTTGAACAAGTATTTGAGGAATTAGAACAAAGTGCATAAATGCTTTATCTACCAGAGTAGTGCAATGTTTTGCTTTGCATATCCTATAGATTGAATATCTTTTCCTGCAGATTGGAAGTAATGTTAAGGGATGTCTGTAGATGGTATGTTTCAAGTTTGAGCCTCCGGTGTGAAGATTTGAGCAAGTTCTGTTCACCAGAGTAAAAACTATTTTTCTATGTATTTAATGGTGACAGGGAGAATGTATTTTGCTCTGCATTTAAGTTTCACAATCTGCAGTTCTAGAATTAAGTTTGTGATGATTTTATGTGCCTTCAATTCAAATGGTTCATGATTTGGTGCTCCACAAGTGATCTTTCCTTTATGACAGTGGCCGACAGTAATGTTCAAGTGCTCCGGTTTGAAGAATCTTATGAATAAAGTGGTTAGAGATTGTGCAGATGTTCTTGGTGATTGTAACATGCTTGTGGGAGTCTCTAGATCATGTTCCTACCTTTTGATTGGTCTGCAAAGTATAATCCATATCGTGCATGAAGCGTGTTCCTAAAAGTTTTAGTGTTAACTCCAGTCTTGGCTAACTTGGTTGTTTTCACTACTTGCGGTTGTGCTTCAAAGTTTGTAAAGCATGTTGATTTGTGGAAGAATGCGATTAAGTCCCAGCTAAGGCTCGGTGTGATGTGCATTCATTATTTTCTCTCTCAAACCTATTTAGGTCCAAACCCATCTTGATGTATGTATGTTTGCTGACCTTGGATATTGTTCCAATGGTTGATGATTGTAATGTCGACCTTGATGCAAATTCCAAGGTTGATGAATTGTATAAAAACATGTAATGAAGTCATTGTTGAAATGAACAAGAAAACTAAGAGGGGGGGTGAATCATTTGTCTCTAAAACTTTAACCACTTATGAATATCAACACATCAAATGCTCAATTACTTTTACTAAGATTTGACAATAAAAACATGAAACAAGAAGATCAACACAATAATACATTTAAAACATGAGACCAAATTTTTTACGTGGAAAACCCTATAAGGGAAAAACCACGGTGGGTGTTAGCCCAAAGAAATAAATATGTTATAGCAATACTGAAAAATAGAGGCTCACTGCCTTAGGGTTCACTGCCCAAAATACTCACTGCAAATGTTGGGGCTCACTGCCAAGGGGTGGTGAACTGATTTGATAGCATCTACTCCATGCCTAGGTTTAGTTCCATTGAAGCACAATATAACTCCTTTGCTCTGCTCTTCTTACACCTTCTCACTTAACTTTTCATTTTTGCACATCTACTTCTTTTTTACAACTTCATTACATGTTTTTATACACTTCATCAACCTTGGAATGTACATCAAGGTTGACATTACATTCATCAACCATTGGAACAATCCCCAAGGTCAGCATTACAAACATACATAGAAATAAGTCTGGACCTAAACAAAATTAGCTAAGGGAAAGATGTATGTGGATCACGTTATGCCTTAGCTGAGACTCATATGCAATCTTCCATGCCACGACATGCTTCCACAATCTTTGATGTATCTTCGCAAGTAGTGAAAACAACCAAGGCCAAGACTGGTGTTAACATTAAGTCTTCTAAGAACAGTCTTCATCCACGATCCAAATTTCTCTTTACAAACCAATCCAAAGGTAGGAACACGATCAAGAGACATCCACAAGCACATTGTAATCACCAAGGACATCCACACAACCTCTAATCACTTTGTCATGAAGATTCTTCAAACCGGAGCATTTGAACATAATTGTTATCCACTGTCATAAAGAAAAGATCGCCTGCGGATCACCAAATCATGAACCATTGGAGTTGAAGACACTTATCATCATTACAAATTTGATTCCAGAACCACAGACTGAAATACTTAAATGCAAAGGAATGTAGAGCATAATACATTCTCCCTATCACCACCAAATATACAGAAAAAGCAGTTTTCACTCTGGTCAACATAACTCACTCAAATCTTCATATCGAAGGCTCAAACTTGGAACATAGCATCTTCATACATGTATCTAAATAACTTCTAATCTACAGACACAGATATTCATTCTACAAGAAATGTGGAGCAAACTACTGGACTGCTTTGTAATATCAGGAACACTTAACTTATTACAAGCAAGCATCAAAACAAGAGCACAATTGACACCAATGACAACACAGATATGTTGACATCAATGACAACACCAATTAGGCACATACTTGAAACAATCCCCCTTTTGTCATTGATGGCAACATATGATGTGAAAAACTGTAAAGACCATCAAGACAAGATACTCCCCCTTTCTTTTTACACATCTGCATTCTTTCTCTTCCTGAGTTTTTCACATGATTTCTCTCCCCCTTTGACATCAATGGCAAAGGGCACATACTTGCACTCTGCTGCTCTGATCAACCTGAAATTTCTTTATTATCAATAATTACTGCTTATTATGAGGACCTCATGTCAGTAACATTTAGCTACTTCCCCTGAGAGATAGCTCTCAAAACATCAATCCAAATCAAAAAATGAGGCTTTGGACACCACTGGATTGATGCATTCTTATGCATATTATTTCAGAGTAGGAGGGGTAATAACTCCTAACTTTTCTTTGAGATACTCAAATGTATCCTTGGGCAGAGGCTTGGTGAAAATATCTTCAATTTGATCCTTTGTAGACACATATTCCATCTTTACTTCATTCTCTATCACCTTTTCTCTCAAAAAGTGATACCTTATTGATATATGCTTTGTTCCTAAGTGCATCACTGGATTCTTTGAAATGTTTATAGCACTTGTATTGTCACAAAATATTGCAATTGGATCTTCATACACAACTCTTATGTCCTTCAAAGTTTGCTTCATCCATAACACTTGAGTACAACAACATGCTGCTGTAATATACTCTACTTCTGCAGTAGACAAGGATATTGAGTCTTGCTTTTTGCTCAGCCATGAAACCAATCTATTTCCCAAGAAGAAAACACCTCCACTTGTACTTTTTCTGTCATCAAAATCTCTGGCCCAATTTGCATTTGTATAAGCACTGAGAGTGAAATCATTATCTTTTGGATACCATAAGCCATGATCTGATGTGCCTTTCAAATACCTCAAGATTCTCTTGACTACCATCACATGTGTTTCTCTAGGATCTTCTTGAAATCTTGCCACAAGACATACTGCATGCATTATATTAGGTCTAGTTTGAGATAGATAAAGTAATCCTCCAATCATAGATTTGTACCTTTTCTGATCAGTCTTAGGTGATTCATCAATTTTGCTCAACTTGCAGACAGTCATCATGGGAGTGCATACTGGTTTGGAGTCCTCCATACCAAACTTCTTCAACAACTCTTTCACATACTTAGACTGAGAAATGAAGATTCCTTTATCTGATTGAGTAATTTGTAGACCTAGAAAGAAATTCATTTCACCAAACATAGACATCTCAATTTTATTTTGGATTTCTCCTACAAACTTCGTGTAGATACCTTCGTTTCCTCTAAAGATAATGTCATCAACAAAGACTACAACAATCAAGATTTGATTATTATTGATTTTAAAATAGAGATTGTTGTCAGCAGTGCCTTTACTGAACCCTAATTGTAACAAATACTTGTCTAACCTTGCATACCAGTCTCTAGAGGCTTTCTTCAGTCCATACAATGCCTCCTTCAATATACACACCATATCACCTTGGTTTGATAATTGAAATGCTTCCGGTTGCTCAATGTAAACTTCCTCCTCCAATTCACCATTCAAGAATGCAGACTTCACATCCATTTGATACACTTTGAAATCTTTGTGAGTTGTAAATGCCAGAAATATTCTGATTGCTTCAATCCTAGCCACTGGAGCAAAAGTCTCTTCAAAATCTATTTCTTCAATTTGAGAATATCCTTTGCACACAAGCCTTTCTTTCTTTCTTACAACAAGTTTCTCCATTTTCATTTAGCTTGTTCCTAAAAACCCATTTAGTTCCAATGACATTTTTATTAGTAGGTCTATGAACCAATTCCCAAGTTTGATTCTTCTCTATCTGCATCAGCTCTTCTTCGATTGCTTTTACCTAATTTTCATCATTGCAAGCTTCTTTCATAGTTTTTGGTTCAACTTTTGAAAGCAAACAATAATTCACTTGTTCTTCAACAACTCTTTTCCTTGTCAGCACCCCTTTGCTTTTGTCACCTATAATCTGATCTTCAGAATGATTAATCCTTAGATACCTGGGAGTCTTAACAACACTTTCTGGAGCCTCTTCTTCATCTTGATTGTCTTCTTGTTCAACTTTTTCTTCATTCACTATAGCCACAGGTTCATCTGATTCATAGCAACTCAAATCTAATATTCTTTCCTTGTCTTCATCTACATTCACATTAACACTCTCAACAATCTTTTTTAGTCTCTTATTGTAGTACTGGTAGGCCTTACTCTTAGTAGAGTAGCCAAGAAAGATTCCTTCATCACATCTAGCATCAAACTTGCCTAGTTCTTCTTCTCTTCTGATATAACATTTGCTAGCAAAAACTTTGAAATACTTCACTTTAGGAACTCTTCCATACCATAATTCAAAAGGATTTTTAGAGCTGTTACCTTTGACTTGAACTCTATTTAGGATGTACACAGTAGTATGTATGGCTTCTCTCCAATATACTTCCGGTAGGTCAACTTCCTTTAACATAGTCTTAGAAGCCTCTTGAATTGTCTTATTCTTTCTTTCAACAACTCCATTCTGCTGAGGAGTCCTAGGTGTACACAACTGTCTCTTTATCCCTTGTTCTTCATAAAAAATATTGAATTCATTTGATGTGAGCTCACCTCCTCTATCAGACCTTAAGCATTTGATCTTTAACTCTAACTCATTCTCAACCATTGCCTTGAAAACTTTAAACTTGTCTAGGGCTTCAGATTTTTCTTTTAGAAAAGTGACCCAAGTCATTCTAGAATAGCCATTAATAAGCAACATAAAATATCTATCACCTTGCAGACTTCTTGTTCTTGTGGGACCACACAAATCTCTATGTACTAGCTCCAACAATCCAACAAAAAATTGTTCTTTTCTTTTGAAACTTCTTCTTGTTTGTTTCCCAAATTGACACTCCTTGCAAATGGTGTTGGCAGGATTCACAAGTTTAGGCAGATCTCTTACAGCCTGTGCATAACTTATCTTCACCAAATTGTCAAAATTAATATGACACATCCTTATATGCCACAACCAACTCTCATCTGCCTGAGCCAATAAACAATAATCATTAGTTCCTCTTAATTGGTCAATGTTACCTCTGGTCTTCTTACCAGTGGCAATCACTGTTCCAGAGCTTTCCATGATCTTGCACCCATTATCTTTGAATATTAGATCATAACCTTTGTCACACATCTGACCAACACTCAAAAGATTATGCTTTAAACCCTTCACATATAGGACATTATTAGTTTTGTACTTTGCATCAAATTAAATAGATCCTTTTCCACAAATCTTACCAACTGCATTATCTCCAAACCTAACTAGTCCTCCATCATACTTTTCCAAACTCACAAACTTACTTTTGTCACTGGTCATTTAATGTGAGCATCCACTGTCAATAATCCATTCATCCTTATCTTTTTCAACCTGAATAGCCAAAGCACTTTCTTCCACTAGTTTTTCTTCCTTCACACAGCTAGCAGTATTAGTAGACATAGGTTCTTCTTTAATTGCAATAAACAAATATTCATTTGCACTAGTATTAACATCATCAGTGTTGCAAGTATGTTCCTAATCAGTGTTGTCATTGACGTCAACATATTCTTGTTGTCATTGGTGTCAACTGCATCTTATTCTATTACTTGTTTAGAAGACTTGTATGTTGAGGATATCAAGAAAATTAGCCTCTCTAAAAGAAACAAGTGAGTCATAGAGAAGTGCAGTACAGACAGTGAGTTGTATGTTGAAGAAAAGTCTAATAAATTGCTCTGCATTTATTTATGCTTGAAAATCATGAGTTGTATGTTGAAGAAAAGTCCGATAAATTGCTCTGCATTTATTTATGCTTGAAAATCATGGTTTACAAATTAGAAGTAAGTTAGAGGTATGACTAAGGATGCTGCATTCCAAGTTTGAAGCCTCCGCATTAAGATATGAGTGAGTTGTGTTCACCAGAGTGAAACCTACTTTTTCTGTAAGATCAATTGGGACAGGAAGAAAGTATTTTGCTCTGCATTCCTCCGCAATAAATTATTTTGCTTTGCGGTTCTAGAAGGCAGTCTAGGATGATAATAAGTGCCTACAGTTGTAATGGTTCATGGTTTTGTGGTCCGCAAGCTATCTTTCTTTTATGATAGTAGAAGACAGTGAAGTTCATGTGTTCCGATGAGAAGATTCCTATGGATAAAGTGGTTACATTTTGTGCAGTTGCTCCTAATGATTATAACATTCTTGTGGATGTCTCCTAATCAGGTTCCTATCTTGATATTGGTCCGCGTTAAGGACTTGAGATCGTGTTTGAAGATTATTCCCAGATAGTGTAACATGTAACCAGTTTTGGCCGACTTGGTTAATCCCAGTGATTGCGGAGATCTCTGGAAGATTGTGGAAGCATGTTGTGGTGTGGAAGATCATGTTTGAGTCCTAGCTAAGGCATGGCATGATCCGCATTTCATTTCCTTTGTATAATGTTGTAATATGTCAGGACCTATTTTGTAAAAGTTTGTAATGCCGACCTTGGAGAATGTTCCAATGGTTAATGATTATGATGCTGACCTTGATGATCATTCCAAGGTTGATGAAGTGTATAAATACTTGTAGTTGAGTCATGGAAAAGGTGTCCTTGAGTGAAAATGAGAATATATTAAGAAAGGTCCAAAAGGCAGAGCAGAGAAAGAGGCAGAGGAAGAGCAAAGTAGAGGAATTATTATACTTTATTCACAATATAGAAAGGTGTTGATCACGGCAGTCAGTCTGGCAGTAAGCCGCCAGTAGGGTTTAACAGCCCTTATTATAATCTTTCTAGGTTTGGGGTTGAGGCAGTGAGCCTGCTAGACCTAGTTGTTCTTCATGGTAGTAAGCTAGTATGTTTAGGCCCGTGGAGTGACCAAGCCTGAACATCATTATTTCAAGATTGCAATATATATTAAGAGCTAATCCTCTCCATGGTTTTTCCCCACCTTGGGGTTTTCCACGTAAATCTGGTGTCTCTTGTGTTTGATGTTGTATCTGTGGTTAAGTTTATGATTTCATGCACTCATTGTTAAATCATAATAATTGTGGATAAGTGATGAATGTTTAATTGCAGAAAGTGTTTAAGTTTTTGTGACAACTGATTCACCCCCCTCTCAGTTGTCTAACACATATCAACAATTGGTATCAGAGCCAAGTTCCTCTGAAGAAAGTTTAACAGCTTGAGGAAGATCCAAAATGTCTTACAAGAGGGAAGCGCCACATTTTGATGGAATGGATTATGTTCTCTGGAAGGCTCGAATGAAAAGCCATCTTCTTTCTCTTGGTTACAAAGTATAGAAAGCAGCAGAAACAAAATACATGATACCTCAAAATGGTCCGACGATTGAAGATGAAATCAAAGAATATGAGATAGATATCAAGGCAAAGGATGCTCTACTAAGCTCATTAACCTACTCAATATTGACGAAAGTTGTGGATCTTGAAACTACAAATAAGGTATGGGAAAAGTTGAAAAATTTGTATGAAGGAGATGACTTTGTGAAGGAAGCTAAGTTACAAAGTCTGAATGTGAAATATGAAAGTTTGAAGATGAAAATATATCAGCCTTTATGCAAAGAGTTGATGAACTTGTTATAGGGATAAAAGCCATAGGTGGAACTCTCGATGAAAAGGAAGTTGTTATGAAAATTCTCAGATCTCTGCCCAAGTCCTACTATCACAAGGTAGCCATAATTGAAGAATTCATGCAAGTAAAAATGGTTAATAGGGACCAGCTGCTTGGTAAGCTTACCGCCTTTGAAATGAAGGAGTTTGATGATGCTCTACCGAAAGTTGAGACGACCTTCAAAGCTAGTACTCCTGGAAGTACTTCTAGATCAGAAAAGTACAAGGTAGAATCTGATGATGAGTTTGATGAAGTTGAAGCCAACTTCTTGGATAGACTACAAAAAGGATCCGGTAAGTATAAAGGCAAATTAACTTTCAAATGTTTTTCCTATGGTAAAGTAGGTCATTTTGCTTTCAGATGCCCTGAAAGAATTGAAAGGAATAGAAGAAGACATGAGAATAGACCTAGGACCCAAAAGAAGTGTTATTTTGTTGAAGATTTTGATGATGAAGGAGTATCAGATAATGGTGAACCAGATAATGCTAGTTCCTCTATAAATGAATGCTTGTTCATTACTATTATGGAAGATCACGTGTCTACTAATTCTAGTAGTTGTGTGAAGGAAGAAAAACTAGTGGAAAGTGCTTTGGTTGCTCAGGTCATTAAGGACAAGGATGAATGGGTTATTGATAGTGGCTACTCTCACCACATGACTAGTGACAAAAGTAAGTTTGTGAGTTTGGAAAGATATGATGGTGGACTGGTTAGGTTTAGAGATGATACAGCCAGTAAGATTTGTGGGAAAGGATCTATTTCTTTTGATGGCAAGCATAATACTGAAGATGTGAAAGGATTAAAACACAATCTTTTGACTGTGGGTCAGATGTGTGACAAGGTCTATGATTTAAGCTTCAAGGACAATGGATGCAAGATCAGGGAAAGCTCTGGAACAATCATTGCAATTGGTAAGAAGACTAGAGGTAATATCTATCACTTGAAAGGATCTAAGAACTATTGCTTGTTGACTCAGACTGATGAGAGTTGGTTATGGAATAGAAGGTTGTGTCACATAAATTTTGATAATATCATGAAGATAAGTACTACACAGGTTGTCAGAGATTTGCCTAAGCTTGTGAAGCCTACTAATCCTATTTTCAAGGAGTGTCAATTTGGGAAACAAATAAGAACAAGTTTCAAAAGCAAGGATGAATTAGTTGGAGGACTACTTGAGCTAGTGCATACAGATTTGTGTGGACCTACCAGAGTAAGAAGTTTGCAAGGAGACAGGTATTTCATGCTGCTCATTGATAATTATTCTAGAATGACTTGGGTCACCTTTTTGAAAGAGAAAGGTGAAGCTCTAGATAAATTCAAGGCATTTAAGGCAATGGTTGAAAATGAGATGGATTTGAAAATCAAATGCTTGAGGTTTGATAGAGGAGGAGAGTTCACATCAAATGAGTTCAATTTTTTTTGTGAAGAACATGGAATAAAGAGACAACTATCTGTGCCCAGAACTCCACAACAAAATGGAGTTGTTGAAAGGAAAAATAAAATAGTTCAAGAAGCTACTAGAACCATGATGAAGGAAGCTCATCTTCTGGAAGCATATTGGAGAGAGACAATTCACACCGCAGCATATATCCTAAACAGAGTTCAAGTAAAAGGTAACAGTTCAAAGACTTCTAATGAATTGTGTCATGGTAGAGTTCCTACTATGAAATATTTCAAATTTTTTGGTAGCAAATGTTATATCAAAAGAGAAGAAGATTTAGGCAAGTTTGATGCTAGACGTGATGAAGGAATTTTTCTTGGTTACTCCACCAAGAGCAAGGCCTACTGGTGCTATAATAAGAGGCTGTAAGATCATTTAAAGTGCAAATGTTAAAGTTGATGAATGTAAGGAAAGGTCTTCAGAATCAAGTGGATATGTGTCAGATGATCTAGATGTTTCAAAAGTGGTGCAACATGAAGACAACACAGATGAAGAAGAACAAGCTCCAGTAAGTGCTACCAAAACTCCAAGATATGTAAGAATCAGTCATTCTGAAGATCAAATCATAGGAGATAAGAGCAAAGGGATCTTAACCAGAAGAAAAGCTGCAGAGGAACAAGTAAATTTCTGTCTGATTTCTAAGATTGAACCTAAACTGTGGATGAGGCTTGCAAAGATGAGAATTGGATAAAGGCTATGGAAGAGGAATTGATGTAGATAGAGAAGAATCAGACTTGCGATCTTGGTCCCAGACCAGTAGACAAGAATGTAATTGGTAAAAAGTGGGTCTTTAGAAACAAGATGAATGAGAATGGTGAAGTGGTAAGAAACAAACCAAGGTTGGTATGCAAATGATACGCTCAAGTTGAAGGAATAGATTTTGAAGAAACTTTTGCTCCAGTGGCAAGGATTGAAGCAATAAGAATGTTTCTAGCTTTTGCAACATACAAAGATTTCAAGGTTCATCAAATGGATGTGAAGTCTTCCTTCTTAAATGGAGAGTTGGAAGAGGAAGTCTATATAGAACAACTGGAAGGATTTCAGTCATCAGATCAGGGTGACATGATATGCAGATTGAAGAAAGCTTTGTATGGATTAAAACAAGCTCCCAGGGCATGGTATGCATAGTTGGACATGTACCTGATACAAATAGGGTTCAGTAAAGGTCCTACAGATAGCAATCTCTACTTCAAGATCAATGATGAACAAACCATGATTGTTGCATTTTTTGTTGATGATATTATTTTTGGAGGCAATGAAGGTATGTGCTCAGTTTTTGGCAGAGAAATGCAAAGTGAATTTGAAATGTCTATGTTTGGAGAGATGGACTTCTTTTTAGGTCTGCAAATAAGTCAATCAGATAAAGGTATCTTCATTTCTTAGTCTAAGTATGTGAAAGAGTTGTTAAAGAAATTTGGGATGGAAGACTCTAAACCAGTATGCACACCTATGATAATTGGTTGTAAGTTAAGCAAAGATGATAACTCACCCATGGCATACTAGAAAAGGTATAGATCTATGATTGGAGGATTACTTTATTTGACTCAAACCAGACCTGACATAATGCATGTAGTATGTCTTGTGGCAAGATTTCAGGCAGAACCCAAGGAATCACATGTGATGGCAGTCAAGAGAATTCTGAGATATTTAAAAGGTACAATAGATTATGGTTTGTGGTACCCTAAGGACTGTGACTTTACTCTCAGTGCATATACTGATGCAGATTAGGCCAGAGATGTGGATGACAGAAAGAGTACAAGTGGAGGTGCATTCTTCTTGGGAAAAAGATTAGTATCTTGGTTGAGCAAGAAACAAGATTCAATATCCTTGTCTACTGTAGAAGTAGAATACATTGTAGCAACATGTAGTTGCACTCAAGTGTTATGGATGAAGTAGACTTTGAAGGACATTAGAATTGTATATGAAGATCCCATTGCAATCTTTTGTGATAACACAATTGCCATAAATATATCAAAGAATCCAGTAATGCATTCAAATACAAAGCACATGTCCATCAGGTATTATTTTTTGAGAGAAAAGGTGATAGAGAATGAAGTCAAGTTGGAGTATGTTTCTACCAAAGATTAGATTGCAAACATTTTTACCAAGCCTCTGCCTAAGGATACTTTTGAGTATCTCAGAGAAAAGTTAGGGGTTATCACCCCTCCTGCTCTAAACTAAGATGCATAATAGTGCATCAATTTGGAGGTTCTCAGAGGTCCAAATTGATGCTTTTTAGGGCTACTTCTTAGGGGGAGTAGTCAGAGAGTTCAGAAGAGAGATTAGATCAGAGCAGAAGAGTGCGAGTATGTGCCCTTTGCCATTGATGTCAAAGGGGGAGAGAAGTCATGTGAAAAACTTAGAGTGTAGATGTGTAAGAGAAAGGGGGAGAATTTTGGAGAAAGAAAGAGTGTAGGTGTGTAAAGAGAAAGGGGGAGAATCTTGTCTTGATGGCTGTTGCAGTTTTTCATATCATATGTTGCCATCAATGACAAAGGGGGAGATTGTTGTAAGTATGTGCCTAATCGGTGTTGTCATTGATGTCAACATATTCTTGTTGTCATTGGTGTCAGTTGTATCTTATTCTATTACTTGTTTAGAAGACTTGTATGTTGAGGATATCAAGAAAATTAGCCTCTCTAGACGAAACAAGTGAGTCCCAGAGAAGTGCAGTACAGACAGTGAGTTGTATACTGAAGAATAGCCTGGTAAACTACTCCACATTTATTTCTGCTTGAAGATTGTGGTCTGCAGATTGGAAGTAAGTTAGAGGTATGACTAAGGATGCTACATTTTGGGTTTGAAACCTCTGCATGAAGATCTGAGTGAGTTGTGTTCACCAGAGTGAAACCTACTTTTTCTGTAAGATCAGTTGGGACAAGAAGAAAGTATTTTGCTTCGCACTCCTCTGCAATAAAGTATTTTTCTTTGTGGTTCTAGAAGGAAGTCTGGGATGATGATAAGTACCTATAGTTGCAATGGTTCGTGGTTTGGTGGTCTGCAAGCCATCTTTCTTTTATGACAGTAGAAGATAGTGAAGTTCATGTGTTCCGGTGAGAATATTCCTATGAATAAAGTGGTTAAGATTTGTGTAGTTGCTCTTAATGATTATAACATACTTGTGGATGTTTCCTAATCATGTTCCTATCTTGATATTAGTCTGTGTTAAGGATTTGAGATCGTGTTCAAAGATTGTTCCTAGATAGTGTAACGTGTAACCAGTTTTGGCCAACCTGGTTAATCCCAGTGATTGCAGAGATCTCTAGAAGATTGTGGAAGTGTGTTGTGGCATAGAAGATCATGTTTGAGTCCTAGCTAAGGCATGGCATGATCCACATTTCATTTCCTTTGTATAATATTGTAATAGGTCAGGACCTATTTTGTAAATGTTTGTAATGCCAACCTTGGAGAATGTTCCAATGGTTAATGATTCTGATGCTAACCTTAATGATCATTCCAAGGTTGATGAAGTGTATAAATACTTGTAGTTGAGTCATGGAAAAGGTGTCCTTGAGTGAAAATGAGAATATATTAAGAAAGGTCCAAAAGGCAGAGCAAAGAAAGAGGCAAAGGAAAGAAGAGGAAGAATAGAGCAGAGGAAGAGTTGAGCAGAGGAATTATTATACTTCATTCACAATATAGAAAGGTGTTGATCATGAGAGTTAGTCTGGCAGTAAGCCACTAATAGGGTTTAACAACCCTCAAGGTTTAATAGCCCTTATTGTAATCTTGCTAGGTTTAGGGTTGAGGTAGTGAGCCTGCTAGACCTAGTTGTTCTTCATGGTAGTAAGCCAATATGTTTAGGCCCGTGGAGTGACCAAGCTTGAACATCATTATTTCAAGATTGCAATATATATTGAGAGCTAATCCTCTCCATAGTTTTTCCCCATCTTGGAGTTTTCCACGTAAAAATCTGGTGTCTCTTGTGTTTGATGTTATATCTGTGGTTAAGTTTCTAATTTCATGCACTCATTGTTATATCATAATAATTGTGGATAAGTAATGAATGTTTAATTACAGAAAGTGTTTAAGTTTTTGGGACAACTGAATCACCCCCCAGAACTCAGTTGTTCGGTGCATATCAACAGATCCTACACAAGTTGATCAAGTTTGAAGCTCTCATGAGCCTTCAAATCTTAGGCCATTCAAGAGGTGTAGGAAACATTTGAACCAACAAATCATTTTTTTAATATTTCATACATGGCTCAAGAAATTAAAAATCAAGGTGGAGCACAGTCAAATCCAACACAACAACCATGTAAATTGAGGTATAAAAAAATAACACCAATGGTAGAAATCAAGGCACTGTCATCTTTCACATTGATATGTCATTTACAAGCTAGGTGCAATGTAAAAGAGAAGGGAACCACACATATAGAGTAGTAATTAAGAAGTAGGACCTAACAGTCAACAACTTTTGTGATTAAAAAATATGATTTTAGACACCCATAAAAGCATATAGATATAGATTTTGTGTAAAGTTTATTATTATAGACACTAAAGTAAACTTGCATGAAAATTATGAATGCAAGTGAATTGTTTGATAAAATACCTCATGAAAGACGTACCTACAGTAAAGGCATGCAATTTGTTTGACCAAATGTCTCAAAGAAATTCAAGTGTAAGGAGGCATAGAATTTGTTGGATGAAACAACTCCAAGAATAGTGGTCATATGGAATGCCATGAAACCAGGATAATATGAAATGGATTTGTATAAATGACTTTAAAAACCTTTCAAAAACTCAAACAATATGTAAGATCAACCAAAATAAAGCAATAAAATAATAGGATCCAACCCAAATACATAAAAATAAAATAGTAATAAATTCTATAAACAAGGGAAATTTTTGAACATATCATCCCATATTAAATATATTCAATCAATGAAAATATAATAAGGCTAGAAAAACTAGCCTACATCTTACTCTACCTGAGTAACTAATTTGGTGCATTATCTCACCAAGGACCTTAAGAATTCACTTACAAAAAGATGGACCCATCCTAAGGGCTAGACCTATGCCTTGGGGGCTCATATGAAATGGCCTTGCCTAAGTATCAAGATCAGAGGCTCCATAGTTTGTCAACACAACTCTTCAACAAGTTACAAATTTTAGGCCTTTTACCAATAGGACTCAAAGGGTATAGTCTAATCTATTTTCTCCAATCCTTGGTAAACCCTTCATGCAACTAGTGATTTCATGATCCAATCATTTACCAATATAAACAATCTAAACTTACTTATATTTCTAAACATAATCAAGTGAGTAATTAAGTATAAAACCCTCTAGGCCTAAACGTATAACCATGACAAAAATAAATAAATCATTACCATAACATGAGTTCAAAGGCTCAACTAAGCACCCACACTTTTCCTTTATATAGTTTCAACTATATAATATTCCATAGTAAGAAGGTCTATTGAATGGTCCACAATGGAGGCTAATCCATAACATAATCATAAACACAAAAATAACATCCATATAAATAATATCAACAATTATGCAAAGTCCAACCATCATTTAAAGGTTCCTTTGTATATAACATTTAGGTTGTCCAATTAGAGACTGGGGTCCTATCAATCTAACCCCATCATAATAATTTTAGACCAATAACCAAAATCACAGAGGATTTGGAGAAAATACAACACATTTTAATTCATTTCCATATCGTCACACCACCTTAATACATCCAAAAAGCTCCATCAAGGCAATGACAAGAACAACTATGTACAATTTAACGTATATGTATTTTTCAAGTTCATACCATACAAATATCGAGCTAAGATCAGGTGTATGCCCTATTGTTATATGGAGCCTAATTAGACTCAAAGGTTAAATTTTCCCCACTTTAATCGACATGGTTTCCCCCCACATTATTTAATGGGGGAGTGCAAGGGGGCAGAGCCCCTCCTGTGGGGCCCGGGGGGCCTATCTAATAAACACTTATGTTTTGGGGGCTCTAATACTGATTTAGCAAGTTATGTAGACTTAGATTTGGTAGAGGATATTGATACTAGGCAGAGTACTACAGGTTATGTCTATACTATAGGTGGGATACCAGTGAGTTGGATCTCACGGTTGTTAAAGGTGGTTGCTTTATCCACCACAAAGGTAGAGTATGTAGCTACAACAAAGGCAAGCAAGGAGATGATATGGCTATAATCTTTCCTGGAAGAATTGGGCAAACATCAGGCTAACAATTATTTGTTTACGGATAGCCAGAGTGACATACATCTTGCAAATAATTCTACCTTGCATTCAAAGACCAAACACATATAGTTGAGGTATCACTTCATTTGGTTAGTGTTGGATGACAAACAGTTATGGGTAGAAAAGATCCATATAGATGAAAATCTAGCAGATATGTTTACGAAGGCAATAACAAGGGAGAAGCTGAGCTGCTCTTCACCTTTAGTTGGTCTTCAAGATTGAAAACAAAAAATCAAGACAATAGAGTCCAGGGTGCTTATTTCCAGTGGGAGCTACAGGGTCAGTAGTGTTATGATCAGTCTCCAAGTGGAAGATGATATGGTGTGGAGTCTGATCAGTCTCCAAGTGGGAGATTGTTGTTATATGGAGTCTAATCAGACTCAAAGGTTAAATTTTCCCCACTTTTATTAGTTTCCCCCCAAATTATTTAACGGGGGAGTGCAGGGGGACAGAGCCCCTCCTGCAGGGCTCGGGAGTTATTTTTATATTGGCCGACATAAAAAAACTGTATTTTGTAACCAACATAAGGCTTGATAAAAGCAACTAAGGGTTAGGGTTTGTGTTGATGTATTGTAGCATTTTGCAGCGATATTGAGTTGCAAGGATTGCTGGTTGTAATCGGTTTGATTTACTGGATAATAATATTGGACTCTCTGTTGGTGGATGTAGCCCAGGTTTGGGTGAACCACGTTAAAACTTGTCTCTCGCTGTTATTATTTCTGTGTATTTCTATTCCTCTGTTTAATCTTTATTTGCATTTAATTGATATCTTCTGCATGCAATTCCTAACATGCCCATGATCTCATATCTTACTAGCACAAAACATGGCTTCTCACTTCCTCTCATAACAACAAGCATCAACACTAGTACTAGCCAAGAAATTGTGATTCTTTAGTAAGCATCCACCATATTCCATGATGTCAAATTCTAAGAGTTTAAGATTTTGTATTTCAATTTCTATAAGAGAAACATGACAATTAAACGCCCATTGAATGGACTTTTGGGTGATTTGACCTTTGGGTCTTTCCTTTGTGCCCACATTGATTTTACCACTTGGGTTCATTTCTAATGAGAAATCAAATTGGACATGTTTCTCTGAAATCACACAAGTTCTAAAAAAATAAGCTTAGCATTAGAAAATTCTTATTTAGATTAGTTGTTATAATATACAATATCTTGGTCAAAGTTTTTCAAACTATTATTTATTAAGTACCCTTGCTTGATTTATGATATTTGTACTTACATTGAATTTTAGTGCTTTGCTTATTTTGTGTTGGATTTAGTTAGAGGTCATCACCTATGGTTATCCAGTTCCATTTTTGTTAGGAATATCTTTCCATTCTATTAAATTCTATCAATAAGTGAGGCAGACAAGCAAGAAAGGAAATAAACAGAGATGAAGCAATTAGTAATTAGTATATACATAATCACTACATGATCAAAGAGATACCACTCAGATGTCACAATAATAAACCAATCACCCCACATAGGGAAATTATCAAAATATATTCTTATCAAATAATTCCCAGCTTTATGCATAACCATAAAATTATTGTACATATTTGATTATGTTTACCTAAAATCTAATTAATCATATCAGTAAATGGAAATAAATAATAATAAAATAGAGAAAATCATACTGGATAGTGTTGACAATATGAGTGAGGAAGAAGAGGGCATTGAGCCAATTATCAGTGATTTTATTTTTCCACTTTATGGGGTAAATCATGCCAAAGATTAGACATGATGTTCTACTCGAAGGAAGATAGAATAAATCATTGTTTTCATGCGCATTCTTGAACCCTTCGTCATTTCTTCTATGTCTACATCCTACCAATCTTCTTTTCCATCAATTTTGACAGTAACCTGGTTCAAGATTATTGTGCCTGCTCTAATAGACAAGTGTACAAAATGTGACAACATATAAGTATATTTCCATCATCAAATTGACCCTATCTGTTCTTTTTGAAAAGGAAGACAGGTATGTATATGTTATGTAGGATAAGAGATCTAGGCTAACATATGCGTCACCCTAAATCAATCCTTCTCCACATAACATTGGAACTCAAGTCAAGGAGACTCAATACTCAACTATAGTCCTCAAAGGAGAGATGAGAGGTCTCTTGATTGGTCCCTTTATTTCCAAGGAGAGAGATATTATGACTAATTATCAAATCTATGGTTTCTAGGGCTAAAATAGAGAAAACAAGAGTTATAGACCTGAAACCATCGAAAACCTAGAGAGAAGTGGTAGGGAAGGGCTAAAAAGAGATGAGAGAACCTAATTCTAGAAGGTTTTGCTCATACGATCAAGATGGTCAAGGGTGCTAGGCACCCTGGTCCCAAATTAGGGCTTTGTAGAATATTTTAATCTAGGTATCTTTGCCTATCTACATTCCTTCTTCTTATCACTTGTTGTCGTCTGATTTCACCAAATGCGACCTACACACACGAAACAAGGAAGAATGCTGGGTTCTATTTAGGAGCTTGCCTAAGTCAAGCCACGTGAATGTTGTTTCCACCTCCACAATAGCAATGATAAGAGATCAAAGAGTGTGTGCCCTAGGAGGGCAGAGGCAAATCTGAAGTAGAATAGAATGTTTTAATAAAGCATGAAGGAAAGGAGTCACCATGAGCATGGAAACCCTAGCTTGGTTGATGCAGCATCACAACTTGACTCAAGAAGTTGGTGTAGCCCCAAAGAAGTAGAGATATCTTCACAAGACCTGCAAGAAGTTAGTGTAACAATAATAATCCATCATAGAGAGCTTTGGAGAAGAATAGAGAGCATGAGATAGAAGAAGAGAGAGTGCCAGTGTGCCTAGATTTCTTAGATGTTCAAATGAATAAACTAACTTGCTTATATATGCATTCCTGCTCACCAACAATGAATAAAACCAAATGGGGTTGACATGTATAAGCCAAGGAGGTGTTCTAAGTTGACACCATAAAAATAGTGTCAGGGCTAACATTTGGGACTGGGGCACTAGGTGCCCTGGTCCTTCAGCCCCACAAACTCTGGGGAGTGTCAATTAATGTGGGCTTAGACCTGTCCTAAGTTTATTTTGTCAAGTTTATTCATCAGGATCAAGATTTAATTATTCAATGTTCAAAAAGGTGCCAAAATAGGTCTTGATTAGCAAGGGTAAACATTTTACTCCATAACATTTAGCCCCCACTTTAGTGTGGTACGAGCTTAATTTTGAACTCACACTAAAGTAATGAGAAGACAATTTTCAATCACAACAAACATAGAAGTCATAGAATGTCACCAAAATTGAGGGGTGATCAAGCCCCCAAGTTTATGATTCTAGGAGTTTATGATGATTTTCATACACATAAGACACATGACATAATTCACTCATACATGAAGCACTTAGAAGACAAGTCATACACAAGGCATACACTTGAGCAATCACAATGTATACACACAATACACAAAGTATACATGCCTTATGCAAAGCATACACATAAGGCATATAGTATACATATAATGCACATGAGACACACATAGAATACATGCAAAGCACTTAAGGAGAATACATAGAGAAAAAATGTGAAGCACACATGAGGCATGAAGAATACATAGAGGATAAGAATATACAAGGAGAATACATTCATCATACGACAATCACAAGAAGCACATAACGAAAGACCCTGAGTCAACATGACAAAAGAGACCTCAATCTAAAAGGTTGTCTCAATCACCATGCATCATTCCCCAAGATGCAATAAGAATAATGCTAAGGGGTTAGTTAGAAATAAGAAGAACAAGAGGATACAAAAACATCATACACATAATCCACATCAAGAAAAGTGTTTCCACTCAAGAGAATACACAAACTACCTCCCACAAGAGGATTTACGCTAAGCCTTGCAGAATAAGAAGGTGTTTCAACCATACCCAAAGGTACTCTATCCAAACTCAAGTTGGTTGGTCCAACCCTTCTCCCAAATGTGCAAGTAGCTTCAACTTAGGAGCACAAGATAAACTTAAGATCTTTCTTCCAAGCTTGCTATAATCCTTTCCAAGAGAGTGTAGTAACAAATATAATCAACAAGTGTATTGATAGAAAGATGAGAGTAAGGCTCATAGCATGTTATATTCCCCCACCTTAAAGTGATTGCTTAGTCCTTTAGACAACAATTGCCTTTAAGTTAGAATAAGGAAGAAATATAGACACGCATGAGAGATTTCTAAAAGCACATGCCCAAATGATATGTGTTCTTAAAAGCTACATCACCACAAGGGGTTGCCCCCAGAATGAGTAAACCAAGGCGATGCTTGTAGGAATGATATACAATGTCTTGTGTAGGCATGGTATGATGCTGAGGATTGACACAAGGTGCCACATAAATAAAACATCATAACTACAAAGATAATGGATGAAAGATCACATGAAAGTAGAGTACACATAAATTGAATCATGAAAGAATGCTAGATCATCCAAGAAATAAATGAAATTATACATCATGACATATAGGAGAATGAAGATACACATAGAGGAATAAAATAACACGTTATTTCTCCCTGTACCTTTGTGCTAACAAGGGTGCCAAGGGAGAACCAACAATCAACAAAAAAACATAATACAAGGATCAAAGTACATACAAGCATAACACAAATGAGGAGGGACCATAATTGCGAGTTGGCCTCTAACAAATTGTCCTCCCCCAACTTGCTTATTATAAAATGGATGGAGGACAAGCTGCTCTAGGGACTACATCAAGCATGGTGAAAAGTGCTAGAGCCATACCATGTTTGAATTTGTTAAATTTTGGCACCCAAGACTTGGCATTCCATAGTGGAATGGCCAAGTGCTCGATGATATGCACAATAATGAGGCACTGAATAATTATTGTGTTGAATCTTTTTGTGTGTTAGAGTAGGAAGAGTGATCAAGCGGTCTTTGAGTATACTCGGAAACATACACTCTTGTTTAGACAAGTGTGGTGTTGGTTCCATGGGTTCCTTAATTCCTTGTTCTTGATGCAGGAGCATCCCAGGTTGAAAGGCAATCTTGCATCAACCAAAATTTTTTTGATTCTTTTCTTTTCTTGCATTTCAGTCAATTGCATTTTCCACCATATTTTACTGCATCATCATTTCATAGCTCTTAGAGTAGGATTTACTCTCTACACTATGTCTTCTACATCATATCCAAAATTCATGAGATTTGGAATTGTTTGCAGAGAGTTATTGCTATCAGAACATCATCAGAACTCGCAGAATAGAGCATTTAACATTTAGTGTGAGCATACAAGGTTTGTAGAGCACTATTGTGACTTACGGAGCCAAATGGAACATCACACGAGGTAGTAAAGGACCAGATAGACCTTCATTGAGAACCACAATACATTTCATCCATTTGTAGAGCATTACCACACGTTGTAGGCCGACCTACATATTTCATCATGCATTACAATTTGAAACCTCTTGATGCCGATGTAGAGCATTCTTCAAGCTTAGGATTGATATATATTCATGATCTTGATGCATTAGGAAATCATTCATTGATATCTAGTGATAGGATAGAAAGATAATTGTTTTCCGAAGGTGCTTCAATGCCATATCATTCATGTATGTTGTATTTCGGAAGGCAGGCCTGTGAGCCAGATTATAGCCTGCATGTTGCTAAAATATGAGTATTGTAACTATCTGAGATATTAAATATATAAATATTTCATTGCATTCTATTCTTGTGTTATTCTTGTGTTGTTTCCATTGTGGTTACTTAGGCTACATGGTTGGATAGTCCATTCTCTGGACCCTCCTTCTGTGACTACACTAAGTGGCATCAAAGAGAAGTTTGCGAATCCTTTGGGAGAAAAGGCATTCCGAAAGATCTTGAGGTGAACAGATCACCAACCTGAGGAAGTCTACATGTGTTTGTCAATAGAGCACCAATTGTGAGGCAGTTGCAACCCTGTAGTCAAATCAATGAATTGAGGCTGTTGCACCAGATTTGTGGAAGAGATGCCACCAAGGAGGATGCCTTCTATGGCCAATGTTGCTGGAAGAATGGAAGAAATGATAGAAATGATGAGAACAACGAAAGTTAGATTGGATGCTGTAGAAGAGGATAGAAGAAGAGGACTAAACCCTAGACATGAGGATGAAAGTGATGATGAATTTTAAGTTGTTGACCAAAATGAAGAAACCCTAGAAGAAGAAGAATCAGATCAGGTAAAGATGTTGAAAGTTATTTCTAAGATTGGTAAGAGACCTAGAATGGAAGTGTCAAACTATACTAGAAATTTGAACCCTGAGGAATTGATTGATTGGATAAATGACATGGATGAATACTTTGAATATGAGGAAATAGAAGATCTAAAAATAGTGATATTTTCAAAAACTAAGTTGAAAGGACACACTGCTATTTGGTGGAAAGAAGTTCAATTGGATAGAAATAGGAGAGGAAAAGAGAAAATCATAAAATGGGATAGGATGGTGACAAAATTAAAGAATCAATTCATACCTACTGACTATGAGTTGGAATTGTTGAAGAGATTGCAAAACCTAAGGCAGAAGGAGAAGATGGTGAAGAAGTACACTAAAGAGTTCCACAAGATGATTTTTAGGACTGGACATAGTGAAGCAAGCAAGGATAAAGTGGTGCGGTACATAAATGGACCAAGGATAAACATTCAAGAAGAACTAAGTTAGGTGAGAATGACAACAGTAGAAGAGGCATATCAATTTGCATTGAAAGTTGAAGAAAAGTTTAATAGGAGACATGAGCAAAGACAAAGAGGTAGAGGAGGAAAATTTCAAAGAGGTAGAATACATTCTGGAGGAGAAAGACCATATTTGGAGCAAAACAAGGAAAGTAGCCCATACTAGAAAGAAGAAAAGATAGTAATTCATACCACTAAAGAGATGACAAAAATTTCTACCACAGTAATAGAGGAAATCATAATTCTTACCGTAATGAACGATACTAGAGAGATGAAAGAGGATTTGACAAGAGATCATTCAAAGGAACCCGTTTCAAGTGTGGAGGCGAAGGACATTGAGAATTTGAATGCCATCAAAGGAGTACTAGAAAAATGATAGAGAATAGTGCAAGAGTGGCATATGCGGAGGAAGAATCGGTTGGATCACCTAGTTCAGTGGGAAATCTAGAGAAGGGAGAGTCATTAGTCATGAGGAGAGATTTGTTCCAAGTAGAAACAACTGAGGAGCCACCACAAAGGAAAATTTTGTTTCGGACAAGATGCAAATTAGCAGGTAAATTTTGCAAGGTTATCATTGATAGTGGTAGTACAGACAATTTGATTTTAGAGGAGATAGTGATGAAGCTGAATCTCAAGAGGTTGAAACATCTGAAGCCCTACAAGATAACATGGATACAAGATGAGCACAAGGTACTGGTGAGTGAACAATGTTTGATGAAATTTCATATAGGATCTTATGTTGATGAGGTATTGTGTGATATTATGCCGATGGATATTTGTCATATATTGTTGAGAAGACCATGGTAGTATGATAGAAAGGAAATACATGATGTAAGGAAGAATACTTATACTATAACATCAAATGAGAAGAGACATATATTGATACCTTTGGAAGAAGAACCAAAAAGTGAAGTATGTGGCAATGCTAGAATCTGTTTAGTGGATGGAAGGAAATTTTTGGATGGATTAAGGCATGAGAACATGTGTTTTGTATTAATTCCAAAGAAGTGTGGCACCCTAAGTGCAGAAACTACCACCGTAAAAGAAGAACTACCACTGGAGGAGATAACTGAATTGTTGACAAAATACCAAGATACATATCAGAGAATGTGCCTGAAGGATTGCCACCAAGCCGGAGTATCAGTCATCATAAGGAAACTATACCCAGAGCTAGTTTACCTAACAAAGTAGTATAGAGGATGACACTAGTAGAAAATGTGGAGCTAATTAGAGAGATATAGGAGCTATTGAGGAAAGGATTAATCAGAGAAAGTTTAAGCCCATGTGCGGTACCTGCAGTACTAGCACCGAAGAAAGATGGAGAATGGAGGATGTGTATAGAATCAAGAGAAATCAATAAGATCATAGTCAAGTATAGATTTCCATTGCCAAGGATGGATGACATCATGGATTGTTTGAGTGGAGTAAAATATTTCACAAAGATAGACCTAAAGAGTGGATACCATCAAACCAGGATCAGAGAAGGGGAGGAGTGGAAGACTGCATTCAAGACAAATGAAGGATTGTATGAGTGGTTAGTCATGCCTTTTGGGATTAACTAATGCACCAAGTACTTTCATGAGATTGATGAATGAGGTTTTGAAGAAATTATTGGGTAAGTTTGTTATTGTCTACTTGGATGATATTCCAATTTTCAGTAGAACAAAAGAAGAACATTTGGAGCATATCAGACAAGTACTTTAGAGGTTAAGAGAAGAGAAATTATTGATAAACATTAAGAAATATAGTTTCATGAAGACATAACTGGTATATTTGGGATTTGTGATTTTTGTGGAAGGATTGAAGATGGACCCAGAGAAAGTCAGAGCAATTGTTGAGTGGCCAACACCTATGAACATTGGAGAGGTAAGATCATTTCATGGACTAGCAAGTTTCTATTAGAAGTTCATTAGAAATTTCATTACTCTATGTACACCAATGATAGAGAAAATGAGAGGTGACTGAAAGGATTTTAAGTGGACATTAGGAGCACATAAGAGTTTGAATTGTTGAAGTAAAAAGTAACAAAGAAAGCAGTGTTAGCATTACCAAATTTTGACAAAGTATTTCAAGTTGATTGTGATGCTAGAAGAAATGCAATAGGAGCAGTGTTAAGTCAAGAAGGGAGACAAGTAGTGTATTTTAGTGAGAAGTTGAATGATGCAAGGAGATATTCAGTTTATGATTAGGTGTCCTATGTCATAATTCAAGCCTTGAAGAAGTGGAGACATTACTTGTTGTCAAAAGAATTTGTGTTGTACACTGACCATCAAGCTTTGTAGTATTTGAATAGTCAAGGTAAGTTGAATCAGACACACTTGAGATGGGTAAAGTTCATGTAGAGTTACACATTTGTATTGAAGCACCAAAGTGGAAAGTCAAATAAAGTTGTAGATGCATTGAGCAGAAGGAGTTTGTTGACAGAGATGAGGGTAGAAGTATTAGGTTTTGAAGAACTTAAGCATATGTATGAAGATTATATTGATTTTGTACAAGCATGGAAAGCATGTAAAAAAACCTATTGTGACTTATAGAAGCAAGTGGTTGGATTATTTCATTCAGCAGGATATGTTGTTCAAAGGGAATCAGTTATGTATACCTAGGAGTTCAATGAGAGAGAATTTGATCAAGGAAAAGCATAGTAGTGGACTAGCAGGATATTTTGGTATTGAAAAGATAGTAGCTTTGGTAAGTGAACATTATTTTTGGCCTTAGATATATAAGGATGTAAGGAAATTTGTTCAAAGTTGCAGAATTTGTCAAGTTGCAAAAGGGAGTAGTCAGAATACTGGATTGTACAAATCTTTGACAGTACCATAGAGATCTTGGGAAGATATAAGCATGGATTTCATATTAGGTTTGCCAAGAACACAGAGAGGACATGATTCTCTATTTGTAGTAGTGGATATATTTTCAAAGATGGTGCATTTCATTCCTTGTAAGAAGACAAATGATGGTGTACATGTTGTTCACCTATTTTTCAAGGAGATTGTGAGATTGCATGGATTACCAAAGAGTATAGTTTCAAATAGAGATACAAGATTCATAGGATATTTTTGGAGGACATTGTGGAAGAAGATGAAGATAGACCTAAAGTTCAGTTCAACATTTCACCCATAGACAGATGGACAAACAAAAGTGGTAAATAGGAGTTTGGGTAACTTGTTGAGATGCTTAGTAGGAGATAATGTAGGAAATTGGAATATAATTCTACTGCAAGCAGATTTTTCATACAATAACTCAGTGAGCAGAAGAAAAAGGAAGACACCATTTGAAGTTGTGACTAGAGTACAACCTAGAGGAGTTGCAGAGTTGAGAGACATCAGTATGGATTACAAGAGAAGTGTAGAGGTAGAAGAATTTTCTAGATACGTGGAGACAGTACACACTCAGGTCTAGAAGCATTTAGAGGAGATGAACAACAAGTATAAGGGACAAGCAGATGAAAAGATGAGACAAGGAATTTTCTGTTGGAGATGAAGCCATGGTATATCTCAGAAAAGAAAGATTTCTAATGGGAACATACAATGAGATGAAGATGAGGAAGTTTGGACCATGTAGGATTCTTAGGAAGTTTGATTTAGCAAATGCATATGAAGTGGAGTTACCGGAGACATTTGGTATATCACCTATATTCAACATTATAGATTTATATCAGTATCATGAGTGAGAATCAAGTGATAACACTGAAGTTGGATTGAAGGATCAGTTACTATAACAACAACTGAAGCATATAGAGTAGATTTTGGATAGCAGAATCATATGCAATACCAGAGGCAAGCAGTATAAAGAGTACCGGGTTAAGTGGAAAGGAAGATTGGAAGAAGATTCATCATGGATTTCTTAGGCTGAGGTAGAACACATTGGTTTTCCTCTAGTCTCAAAAAAGTGAGGGACTCACTTTTTAAACAACCCTAGGTGTCTGATGCAGGAGCATCCCAGGTTGAAAGGAAATCTTGCATCAACCAAAAATATTTTGATTCTTTTCTTTTCTTGCATTTCAGTTAGTTATAGTTTCAACATTTTCCACCACATTTGACTACATCATCATTTCATAGCTTGCGGAGTAGGATTTACACTCTACACTATGTCATCTACATCATATCCAAAATTCATGAGATTTGGAATTTTCTGCAAAGAGTTATCGCAATCAAAACAACATTAGAACTCACAGAACAAAGCATTCAACATTTAGTGTGAGGATACAAGGTTTACGGAGCACTCCCATGACTTACGAAGCCAAATGGAACATCACACAAGGTAGTAAAGGACCAGATAGACCTTCATTGATAACGACAACATGTTCCATCTATTTGTGGAGCATTACCACATGTTGTAGGCCGACCTACAAGTTTCATCATGCATTGGAGTTTGAA
Organism: Cunninghamia lanceolata; assembly: GCA_027924645.1. Classification (NCBI taxonomy): domain Eukaryota; kingdom Viridiplantae; phylum Streptophyta; class Pinopsida; order Cupressales; family Cupressaceae; genus Cunninghamia; species Cunninghamia lanceolata. Next base: position 3,326,097 of record BSBN01000007.1, read on the forward strand.
ACCTCTTGATGCCGATGTGGAGCATTCTTTGAGCTTGGGATTGATATATATTCATGATCTAGATGCATTAGGAAATCATTCATTAATATCTAGTGATAGGATAGAAAGATAATTGTTTTCCAGATGCACTTCAATGCCATATCATTCATGTATGTTGTATTCTGGAAGGCAGGCCTATGACACAGATTATAGCCCGCATGTTGCTAGCATATGATTATTGTAATTGTTTGAGATATTAAATATATAAATCTTCCATTGCATTCTATTCTTGTGTTGTTTCTATTATGTTTACTCAAGCTACATGGTTGGGCAATCCATTCTCTAGACCCTACTTCCGTGACTTCACCAATTCTTGGCATCCTAACCCATTTCCATTGTATCCAAGTTTAGAAATAATTTTGAATCCATGCCCATAACACACCTCTAAGTTCAAAGGAAGAGGAGAGGTCATATGACTATCTTTGTTGAAACACGAATTGTCATCATGTGTTGAAGAAGATGGAGAAGGATCATTCATTTTATCATGCTGAGGAGGTTCCATCTTTTTTTCAACAAGCCCATGGGGGTTGAAATCTAAAGTGACCTTGTCATTACCAATACATTCATTAGAAGAAGATGATTCATTAGATTGAGATGATACATTATCACAAATGACCACCATTTCTTTAGAAGAAAGAGGATCTTCATCAATATCAAAAGTTCCATGGTTATTACTTTTGAGTTTAAGTTTTTTAGGAGTGGGAGATTATGTTGAAGAAATTTCATTTACCTTCAAGCTTTTTGGGTGTGATGGTGAGATTTTATGCTCACCCTTAAAGGTGGGTGTAAAATCTAATAAACTCCAATCATCACCAAAAAATGCATTCGAAGGATCGACACTACCCTAACCATTACTATTAATAGCATCGAAGTGTAGTGGTTTGGCTTTTGTTAAAGAAGGGATCAAATTTCTTAGAGGAATTTGATGTCTCACTTCCATTTGTAAGCAACTTTTCAGCACTGAATCATCTTCAATCATATGAACTTCATTTTCAAGAATGAACTTTATTGAATGATGAAGGTTAAACAGGACTACCCCATGGCATGAATTCACAGTCTACCAAGAAGAAGATTGTATGAAAGATAATTAGGCATGACATTGATAAGGGTAGGCAATGTTTGCTGCATATGTTGTCATTGATGTCGTTGTGGTGGATAAGGCATACTGTTACATGTGATGGTAAAGGGGCAAATCAAAGGAGAGATAATGATCATATGTACATAGTTGTACCAACAAATAAGAGGAGCAGTGATGATATGAGATAAGGGATCAGTATCATCTATACACAGTCATACCTTATCTTCTGAAGTTTATGTGTAAGTTCATGATAAGTGTATGTTACTAATATCTTTGATGTGTTGTGTTAATAATGAATGTCATGGAAATTATGTTGGTTGTTTTATTTTGATGATATGAACTCATGGTGTTTGACACATGTTGAAGAAAGTTGCAAATGTTTGAAGAAAAATTGTCTAAGTGTTTGTTCAGTCAAGAAGGGTGTCATAGGCTCAAGAGAATGTACCACATTCTACCACTGATGCATATATGAGCCTATAGATTGAAAGGTAGCTAGACATTGCTCTCAGGCATGTATGGTTCAAATTTGTGATCATGTAACCTACTGCAAAGTGTTTTAGAGTTGGTAGAGTGAAGGTAATGATGAAACAGGATAGTTGCAGTCACAAAGAGATAGAAGATCGCTCTGCACTTCTCTGCACATGAAGATGTGGTCTTGCAGTTTGGAGGATCGCTAAATTGTTGGGAATTAAGGTGTCTCAACCTTTGCAAATTCCTAATGTTGTATTTATTTATCCCATGTTGAGTTGGCATAGTCAGCACCTTGTGTAGATGCAACAGGGTAAATTTTGGTGACTTTGGCAGTCGCGGTTTCCCCCTTGAATAATTAACGGGGGTTTGGGGGCAGTGCTCCCAAGACAGGGTCAAGGGGCATAGCCCCTTACGGGGTCTAGGGGCAACGCCCCTGGCACACTCCCTGTTGCGGTACAGGGCGAGGTCGAGGGGCAGCGCCCTCGTAGGGGCTCGGGGGCAACGCCCCCGAAACCTCAAATGATTTTTAATTAATGACAAGTGTCGGTGAGTATCTTTGCACGAGAGAAAGGCATCTTTGGGAGGTCAAGGGAGGTTATGACATGTAAGAGGAATATGATATTTTTAGTCAGTGTATGACGGTTTCTATGATAGCTGTAAGGTGCGTAAGAGCATCTGTCGTAACCTATCTTGGGACCAGGCGACCACTTTGGGATGGGATGTTGGACAAGTGTCCTTAGGCGTGGGTTTTGGGGCATGAGTCCAAGATGGACACCCATCTCTAGAGGGTTCCATATTTGCCTTGTAAACTCTATATAAATAGGTGCTTGGATGGGAGATAAAAAACTTTGGTACAAGTACTGTTATGCTGCCAGAATATCTCCAGATTCGACATTCAAAGACTCCTAAAAGAGCATTGGCTCTGAAACTGTATTGTAATCTGTTATTATTTACTGTAATACATTTGAGATGTGTTTTGGAGTGTGGGGTTTTTCACCCATAAGGGTTTTCCCCATGTATATCTTGTCTCTCTCTCTCTCTCTTCTGTCTTCTTTCTAGTTCTTGTGTTTTGCTACAATATCTCATGTTAATGGTTTAACATTGCTGTAATAGTTAGGATAAAGTTGAATTTGCATAGCCCTCTCCTCATTAGATTAGTGTAGGAAGCGTTTTCTGCACACCTAGCTTCCTTTCATAAATATAGGTGAAAGGCATGCATGTTTCAAGTTTCAAATGCAAAAGTGTACCAAAGTGGTTTCTAAAGTTTGCTGAGAAAGGACATGCCTTGTTGCTGGTTAAGGTAACTAGAGGGAGATAGTAGATGCCACCGCATTTCATTGCATATGATATTTAGCCTTGTTGATTAGAAGATATGCTCATATGGTCAGTTGGTATGCTCAGTTCAAGTTTTAAATGTTTTTGTTCACCGCAAGTATGATTTTTAATGTTTTACGTCAAGACTGTGTAAGTAGAGTGTGTTAAGAAAACCGGCATCAATGTTCAAGTGTTTGCGCCAACATGAAATAGCTTGAAATGGTAAAATGAGCATATATGAATGATTTGCAAGTCATATAATGCTTATTGTATGGTTCACATGATGTTATTTGATCTCTCCAGTACCACTTTAGGTCTGGAGCTAATTGCATAGCTGGATAAGTGTTTGCTGAGATGACTTGAAGTGTTTTGATGATTATGCCATGTGTTTGGAAGTGTGCACCAACATGGAGATGTGTGCTAAGGTGGAATTGGTCCTGATTATCACTTGTTTTGAACTGCATTTAATTCCTACATCATCATAGATGTTTTGGGAGCCAACCAGCTAGGCCATTGCATGTTTCATGTTACACATTTCATCTTGGCCAAAAAAGGAGAAATTTTTTGAAGACTTGTGGAGGATATAAATGTAGGATCAAAGTCGTTGAAGGATGTAAGCAATGCATGATGTATTTTAGCAATGATAATGTGCAAATAAAATAACCACAAAAGCATTTTGATGATGAAATGTGGAAAGGATCATTTTATGTAAAGTGATATTGTTGTTGAGGCAATTGAGGGAGTTGTGATGACAGAGAAGGGAGTTGGTAGAAGTCAATAGAAGGTTGAAGCAGTCAATTTATGAGAAAGAAGGATCTGAATCAGATAAGTATTTTGATACTGAGGTTGTAGCATCCTTTTGCAAATATTATAAGTGGTGTAGCACTTAAGGAAGTTGTAGCTTCCTTTGGGTGCAAGCCCTTAAAACTGTGTATTAGGGAGTTGCATCTTCCTTTGGGTTGTAGCCCAATAAATGTTAATGTAATCTATTTTATTTGTGAGGTTGGATTTGGACAGTAGATCCAAGAAGCTTTCTCACTGTGCTTTTTCCCTTCTAGGGGTTTCCATGTATATCTGTATTGAACACCCAAAGTACTGAGAGGGGGGCTGAACTAGTATTGTATTAATCTTCTTGTTTAATAAGATAGGAATCCATTTAATGCATGTAATAACAAAGAAAATTAAATACAGAAGAAACAACCACAAACCATCACACATGAACACCAAGATTTTTATGTGGAAAACCTAAAACTAGGAAAAACCACGGTGAGCGTTAGCTCACAATATATTATGTAGGAACAATACCAAAGTACAATAAAGGCTCACTGCCTAGAAAGAAAGAAAGAAGGAAGGAAATGTCTCACTACCAAAATGAACTTCTCAGATTGCATCTACACATGCATGAATGCAGCTCCAATATTTGCTCAAAATACTGTCCAAAACTCTTCATCTTGACTGCTATGTTTCACTATTCTACTTTTACATTAGGCAAGATCTCTCTTCTTCTGCTCTTGTCACCTACTCTGTACTTTCACATATTCACCATACACATATTTGCTAATCACATATCAAACACAAAATTTAAACTCATATTTATATCTGCAACAAACAAAAACTTCATATTAGGTTGACCTATTGAAGTGTACTGTGTAGTCATGCATTATGTACTCTGTCAGCCAAATACATTCTCCACAATCTATAGCAGACCCAAGAAATATTTGAAACACCTTCACACATGTTGGCCTCAATTGTTTCACCACTTTGGATTAAGTTCCAAACACCAAAAATTATCGTACACACATCATACTGACATGTCAGCCTTATCCACAGACTGTTCACTGGTTCAGTTCAACTGTCAGACAACATCTTCAACTGTGAACCATAAGACTTGCTCAAATCTATATCAGAGTCTCTTCACATGTCATAGATCACACCTCTAGAACTACAGAGCAAAATATCCTTTTGTGGTAGAATGCAAACCACTAGAACACATACCCTATCATAGTCAAACTGCACCATACCAAGTAGCGATATTCAGAAATTCATAATTGATTCTCTGGTGGAGCTCAGAACTTGCACCTCTAGATTTGGATACTTCAAAAATGTATTTACAACACCTCAAACTGTATAACAAAATATGTAACAACGGAGGAATGCGGAACAAAACAAATGAGTGTTTTTCTCTGAAACATAATGTATTTTGTCTTTCTGGACTTAGTATGTTAGAGTGTGTGCTTTTGGTACTTTTCAAGAGCTAAAAACCTAGATATAGGATCATCAAAGGAATACAAATAACATGCCAAAATCACATGATCTTGTCTTCTACTGTGGACCAATATCAGCTCAAACACTGTCTCCTTGTTGCTATTTCAGTATACTGCCAATACTTAACCAAAACTGACTAAGTCTTTTTCTCTAGACCAACACTTCTGTTCTAACCTTGTTCCTTCTCTTGTTGTTATCAATGAAAACATCTTCAGTCATCATACACAAGTTGACAACAATCTCCCCCTTTGGCATTGATGGCAACACTTGATGTGAAAAACTGTTACAACTCCCCCTATCTCTTTGTACACTGCTCTCCCTGTCTTCATGCTTCTTTTATTATTTTTCACATGCTTCATTTCTTCTCCCCCTTTGACATCAAAGGAAAAGGTGTATGATATCGAGATATGTACAAGTTGCCAAAAATTCAAAACTATTCTTCTACTTTGATATATATAAAAAGAATGCTTATGTTGTTGTTGTTCTAGGACAACATCTTTATAGATTATTTTTAGTTGCACCATTTCTTCATCCCAGTTGGTCTTGGCATCACTCAAAATTAGTATGTGCCCATGAATTTGAGACACCAAATCTTTTGCTTTCTTCACTGTATCAGGGGCTTTAGTGATTTGTCTTGTTTTATTTTCCGCTGCTATCAACTTGGTTAAGGATGAATTTTGAAACTTGCTACCTCCCTGAGTGGACTCATTCTATGCTTTATGATATCCCTTTGGGTCTGCAACTTATGTATATTTGAATGAATAGTTTCCACTTGTGCCCTTTGATTACCAATAACATCTTTTGTTGGGTCATAGGTTTTGGATATCTTCATTATCTGTGCTTCCCATTTATCTATTTTATCTTTTATATCTTTAGTCTTAACCGGCCATTTAAAACAAAATTGATACAATTTACTGTCTTCTTTAAGAGCTAACTATGCATATTCTATACTTTTGTCTAGAAACATTTTATCTTGAGAGGATTTATCTTTTAGCTCTACCAATCTCTTACTATCTATTTCAGCTCTTACCTTCTTCTCAACAACTTTTTCAAGAGACTCAAAATGAATGTTGATGGATTCCATTAACTTCTTTACTTGTGTAGCAAGACCTAAGGATGTGTCTCTTCTTATTCCAAGCATTATCTTTTCACAAATTGCTGATACATCTTCTAATAACTCGCTATCCTCTTAATGAGATTTTAGTACTTCCTCTTGTGCATTAGTTTGAAGAATAGTCCCAAGTCTTAACTTCTGGAGAGGGGACCTAGAGGCAAGGTTAATAGGCCCTTGTAGAAGCTCAGGAGCAGTCAAAATTTGAGTTTCTTTCTACTTCTCTAAGAACTCTCTTAAGGAGTCAGCAATGTCTATTTTCTCTTCACCGTGAGATACTTCAGCTTCTTGTCTTACAGGATACAGTTCTTGGCTGTGTTCTTGTTCATTTCTTTTTGGCTCCAGAGCAAGAACATCCATCATATGTTCCTCTGTCTCTTCTTTCTGCTCTTCTTGTTCCATCGAGATATTCTGTTCAGGGATTGTCCCTACCTCTTCAGACTTCTTTTCTTCTTCAACTTCTTTCATTTCTTCAACCTTTTCTAAACTTTATGGAGGTTTAACTATGCCTTGGTCCATACTCTGCTCAATATTTACTTCTGGAGCAGCATTGGAAGTGTCACCATTGTTAACTTGCTCTTCCTCATTAGTGTCTGCAACAGTTGTAATTTGCAATTCATGCAACACACTCAAGGTTGTTTCCTTTGTGTCTTTTACTAGTCTCTCAGTGTCACCGGCCATAAGTGTATTAACTCTTCTTTTTGTTCTAAATTTATCATTGAGTATCTTTATGACTTTTGCTTTTTCTTCTTTTGTTATGTTTGGACATAGAATCAACAAGACATATTCTCTTATCTCCACATCTTTGGCCATAGCTACTTCCTTCCTTGCTAACATAATGCTGGCTAGTCTATCCGGTAATTGATCCAAGATTTCAATCAAAGATTTGCTAAACATTTCCAAATATCTGACGACTGCTATTTCAATGATTATCTTATATGCATCAAATCTTTCATCATACATTTTAGCTATGGGTTTCAAATTTCCATGCCGAGCAAATGATTTATGAATTGAGCAGCTACAGGTGCATGATCAAGCCAACCTATATTGTCCATACTAGGTAACTCTTTCAGAAATTAAAAGAACAAACAAATAATCAAAGTTCCATACTTAAAGGGATATTTTGTTTCTTTTATTCTTTCCAAGTTTTCCATTAATTGTTTCCAGAGCAACTCACATAGGTCATAGTCTATGTTATTCTTGATCATATCATAGGCTATGTAAATAGCAGTTGCAGACACTAAATTCTCCTTATTCAAGAAATAGACTTTGTATCCAATAACCATTGATGCAAATCTAATCATTAGATTCTCAATATCATTCACAGTTAGTTCCCTCTTATCAAAATTTGCACCGGTTAACTGCATTACTACATTGTTCTTCATGGTTTTTAGGGTTAGAACTTTTCCGGTAGAGCTCATGCCAGTTACTGCTTTAATAGCCTCCTTTGTTATCATGTGGGGTATGGTGGTGCTCACCTAGGGTTAGGGTTCTGAAATTGAGTTTGAAGGCTTCTATTTGTATCTCTTCAAACCCTTAGTGCCTTAGGTTAAATTGTTCCTCGACCCACATGCAATGTTTTACCCTTTTTTCCATCGCGCTTCATGAAAATCCTAAGTTTTGTATGTGCAAGTGCAAATGTATGTTGGCGGGCCCAAAGAAAGAGTTAAATCAGCTTCAAAAGGCACAAAAGGCAGTTGTATGCATTTTGTATGCATATCGGGTTATACATTGCAGGTATATTCTGTCGAAGATTCCCGCTTGTATATAGGGTTTTGTATGTTGTTGTTGTATATTTGGATATACAATGGGTTTATACAAGCGACAGATGTCAAAAAAGATTCAGATCGGGCTAAGTTGTGGTCGGTTCCGCAAGTATGTGCAAGGGATTGCATGTATGTTTTGTTTGTATGTTCGAATATACATTTGCAATATGCAATGTCAATATACAATGGAAAACATGCAAGGAAAAGATGCATTTGGTGGGGCTCGCGGACATACAAGGCAGATTGTATGTTGGTAAGATGCATCGACGACGATATACAAGTAGGCACATACAAGATAGGTTGCAAGGCTAGGGCCCACCGAATGTATATTTACGTTTGTATGATCAAATATACATTCCTAATGTGTAAGGGGGAATCTAAAGAAACATGCAATCCGATTGATAAAAGATAAAGTCCACAGTTTGTATGTATATTTTTTGCTTGTATGTCTATGTTGTATATGCTGATATACATTCAAAAGATGTAAGAGTAAAGTGCAGGCTGGATTTGAGAATTGTTTCAATTTGATTGATAAGGTGGCTAGCGTCTGTGACATGCATGTATATGGCATTATATATGCCGATATACAAACAAAAGGAGATACAAGGCCCGGATTTGAAAGTTTTTCAAATCCGATGGATAAATCACTAGGGTCCGTTGTATGTATATCACATTTGTATGATGGATATGCAAGGAAATGTACAAGTAAGGAGATGCAAACCGGACCTAATTTGAATTCCAAAGCACCTCATAGTCATTTGAGGTCCGCAACATGTATATCGTGCATTGTATATGCCGATATACAATGCGATGTGCAGCGAGAGATACAACCCAGATTTCAAAGCGTTTCCAATCCACTGTTTAAAAATTTGAAATCCGCGGAATGTATATTGTGTTAGTATCTGCGAATATACAATGGAGATGTGCAATAGGAAATGTACAAGGCGGGACCCGATGCATTTTTTAATTTTGTAACACTTTGAGGTCCGGCTTGTATACAAGGTGATTGTATATGCATTTGAGCATGCATATACAATGGGCGAAAAGAGGCAAAATGAGAACGGGAAAAGTCAACGATGGATGTATAGGGTGCTGACGTGGCAGGACTTCATTGATGGGTGACTTTTTAGTGTATTTTGACACCATTGATCTCAAGCGATGGGAGGAAGATCAACGACCAGTTTTGAATTCCCAGGCAGCGATGGTTTTCTTTGCATCAGCAATCATGTTTTGAGTGGGAAAAATCCATGGACGCGCTGTTGTATTTTCTAAGAGGAGTTGCGGGTAGCTGGGCCATTAATGGAAATATACAGAGGCATGGGCCGATGGTTAACTGGCCACCTACCAATTTTATGAGGAACGTCCCCAAACGGCGACACAGGGCTCGAGTCCAACTCCTCCTCGCCAATCCTTCTGCCTGCTGCATTAATGTTTTGGGCGCCATTTTTGTGGTGCACTGTATCTAGCAGACTTTTGATTTTTTGACTTGTAATTAATGCTGAGTACACTTTCTTGCTGTATCAGCAGACTGTGTTACTCATTTTTGTTGTTGTTGAAAACTGAACAAATTCTGGTGCTGTAATCGGATACAATCTCATTGGTGGCTCTATTCTGGGTATTTTGTGAGTTCATGAGTTGTATGTTGAATGTCTTTTACATAGAATTCATCAGTTTCATGTTGATTTAAATGAGTAATGGTTTATAGAATGTATTTGGTTATTTGTCTCCAAACTGAATGTGTTCTTCTTCTGAATCTAAACAGCTAAGGGGTGTTTGGGATTCTAGAATATGGGTTTGCTATATTGAATGCTTAATCTTTTACTTCTGCTCAAGGAGTAGATTAAATATTTTGGGTTAAGTGTTGGGAAGAATATATTGTAGTAAGGATGTTTGTAAGCAAAAATAATTAAATACCTAGTCTTGGGAGGTGTCTATAAGGCAGACATTATGAAACCCCCTTGAAATTTGATTATTGTTTTAAGTCTGTGGTAAACATTCACACACACACACACACACACATATCTATTGACTCCGAGCCATGGATAGGCACCAATCTGGTCTTGTATTTAGGTTGCAACCCAAAGTCCCAGTGTTGCAGCCAAATACCAAAAATCAAATTTAAACTTCAAATACAAACCTTTAGGACATTAGAAGTAGTCTAGGATCAAAATCCTCTGCCTCACAACTGAGTATAGGCCCAAAGCTAGCCCCTTTGCACTTATTTTATAGTTTTGGTCTGCATAAAGGAGGATTCATCTGCTTTGTATCAGCATCCCAGTCAGTTCATTGTCACATTTCATGGATGTTGAATAGGGAATACCCCCTTGGTTCTACAGAGCCTAAAGAAGAAGAGGAGATATTTATAGAGTCTATCTCCTGTACTGTTGGCCCTTGGCCTGGAAATCCTGTTGATCATTGATGGCTACTTTGTAGGGATAATTGGGAGGAAGCATCCAGTTTGGGAAAACACCAACAGATTTGGCGACTCTACTGGGGACTGCTTTGTGAAAGAACCCTAATTTTAAAAGAAAACAATTCCTAGTTATAAGTGGCGACTCTGAACAAATCTCCCAACCGGTAAAGTAAAAATTTGTATGCAAGGGAGAAGATCCCTACATAATCCTCTGTTTGAAGAGTTATCCATAAAAATGATGTACAGAAAAAAGGGACTGTTCAAGCTAGTTGAGAGGGTTCTCCCAGAAGTAATGATAATATTCAGGACAATCCAGGATCTTCAGAGTGGACAATACCTTATTTTTCAAACACTGAGGCTGAAATATAGAATGTATATGAAAGATAGCAGGGTGGTGGATTGAGAATGAGATCAGAGGTGTTTCAAGAATGCCCTTTCCTTGATTCCCCTAATAGATTTGAAGAAGTTGAATCCCCAAGGGATGATAATGATGATCAGAATATAATGAAACCATCATCTTCTATGCCTAGAGAGGAGGAATTAGATGAAGAAATCAAGAGCCTGAGGGTAGAATTAGAATATTTGCAGGTAGTAAAAATTAGAGATGACATGAGACAGAAAGTGCAAGCTCTGAGAATTGCTTAGAATGATTCAGTTCCCACCCTTGAAAATATAAATGTGCTGAGGAACCAACACAGAAATGAAGTGCAAGATCAGCATAATGATCAGAGACAAAATACAAATAATGCTAGAGAACCATTAAATAATGTAAGAAATCAAAATGCAAATAGAAATGCCAATGTTATTTAGCTTGGTAGACAGCCTATGCAGTTGGAAAGATTCAGGCAACTGATTTTTGATGGCATTCCTAGTTACCCCAATCCTATTGACAAACATGTGAGACCGCAAGTGCCAAAGTTTTCAGGGAACAATACTGTGTCAGGGGAAGATCATTTAAAAGCTTTTCAGAACATCATGGACAACTTTGAGGTTGAGCATGATGATGTTTTTATGATATTATTTATGCAATCCTTAGTTGATGAGAGAATGGTACAAGGGTCTGCCTGATAGGAGTATTTCATCATGGGAGGACTTCAGAAGAATTTTCAAAGAACAATATGGTGACAAAACTGATCCAAGTTTCTTCATTAATGAATTCACTGGCATTACCAAAGGATCAAATGAACAGGTTGCTGATTTCAATGCTAGATTCACTAAGGTGTTGAATAAATTGCCACATCATCTGAGGCCTAATGAACCTATGTGCATAGTGTTATACATAAATGCTTTTGATGCCAAAACAACTTATTGGTTAAGGGATAAAGGTCCTGCTAGCCTCAGAGATGCTTTCAAAATAGCAACAAATATTGAAAATAATAGAAAAGCGTCTGGTAAGACAAACAGAAGAGATGATGTAAAAATTTTGCAAAATCCAAATAATAAATCTCAAAGTGTTCAAGACAATGCATCTACTTCTGAGGATAAATTAGATAAATTGGCAACTATTGTCAAGGACCTGAGCTATAGAATGGCTAAAAATGAAAAGGGGATAGGTCCTGATAGTCAAGTTTACCAAAGGCAAGAAAGAAGAACATCATTACATGATATGCCATATAATACCAATTGGCATAATGGTAAACCCATTCTCCCAAACAACAACCCAAATCCAAGGAATCAAAGTGTTAAGGAAACACCTGACCCTCTGAAGAAGGCTGTTAATATTGTTAATGACACCCCATGGTGCATAATATGTCAGATGCCTCACTCATAGTCACAATGTATGATTGCTCAGTCTCTATATAATAATGCTGTTGCCTGTGATGAATGCAATGAACCACATTGCATGGAAGATGACAATGTCAATATGTTATCTACAAATAGGGAGTATCCTTCTCATGATGTTGATGCAAGCACAAATAATGAGGTTCAGGTCTGCCAGCAGTTTCCCTGTGATGAAGATGATGAGAATAATTATGCTTATGCTCAGGACTCACACATCTTCTTGAATAACTTGAGGAGACCTTCTGATGAAGAGATTAGAGCCCTCACAGTTGCAGCAATGGCTCAAGTCAAAAGCAATTACAATCTCAGGGGTAAAGCTCAGGTAAGTAACTCACACCAACCAGAGAATACTTTTGCGAACCAACCAGTACACAATCATAAAGGGACTGAACCACAAAAGAAACAATGGAGCAATAATAAGTAAAATTTTAAGAAAAAAATAGGTCATGATTCTCAAGGACCAGAAAATAGAATTCCCTAGGTTGAGGATCAAAACAAAAATTTTTAGATCAAAGATGACAGTCAGAGAGCCACAAAAGTTAAAGCTAGATCATACCAAGATAAAAACAAAACTGTAGATCAGGCTACAACTGTTATACAAAACTATGCTCCATTTGACATAACTCAAGTCTTGTCCCAGGTAAAGGTTTCTGTTCCATTGATGGAGCTGATGAAAGTTGAAGAATTCAGAAATAAAACATTGTCCCTGATTTCAGGAGTACCCTGCCAAGCCAAGCCTAATGATGAACCTCAGGGTAAGAAACAAGCCATGTGTATTGATGAGGATGAGGCTCCTAAAGTATATTTGGGGATGACCATGACAAAATGCCCTTCACAGGTTGAACCATTCTATGTTTCCCTTGTCATAAATGGAAAAGTGATTAAGAATTGTATGCTTGATTCAAGGGCATCAACAAATATCATGCCTCTGGCTATTATGCAGTAAGCTCGGTTAAAGATAGATAAGGCATTTGGGAAATGCTATGCCATGGATGCTAGAGAAGTACTAGTCATTGGAATTATGAAAAATGTAGATTTCAGATTGGCAGCATATCCTGAAAAGACCTACAAAATGAACATAACAGTTGTTGATATCAAGCCACAGTATGTCATGTTGTTGTCAAGAAGATGGATAGCATTGATTGGTGGAAGTATGCAATTGGACCTATCATATGCTTTGATTCCAATGGATGGTAAGAATGTCAAACTAATCAGAGAGGAAAGGTCATTAGAGACAGTTGAGGATCAAGAGTCAGAGGAGCATATATGTTTTGTGGATACTTATTGTGATAATTTCAGAGTTGTCTCAGATGATCAAGAGGGTAAAGGGAGAGATGCTTGCATTCAAGAGCTTGACCAACAGGGTCTATGGACCATGTATTTTGATGGAGCTTGTTCAAAGGAAGGCTTTGGTATTGGAATTGTATTTCTATCTCCAGCTGGTAAGCTTCTAAAATTCTCTTTCTTGCTGATGTTTTCTTGTACAAATAATATTGCAGAGTATGAAGCTTTGTTACTAGGATTGAATGTTGCTTTGAAGCATGGGATCAGGATGCTCAAAGTATTTGGGCATTCAGAGTTAGTTGTTTCCCAAGTCAGAGGTAAGTATGCATCAAAGAATAAGAGGTTAAAATAGTATAAGCATGTTGTTTGGGATACAATTGAATTGTTTGATGCTTTTTCCATAAACTAGATTAAGAGATCAAAAAATGTCAGGGCAGATTTTCTAGCTAATGTAGCCATAAGGCCAGATGATATCACTCTATCAGATGTTACAAATGTCGTAGTCAAACTAAGACCTGCAGTACCAGATAACGTATGCAGCTAGTAGGTGTTTGATGATTGCAAAGATTTGCTAAGATTTCTACATTGCATTGATGAATATGAGAACCAGGAAGTGGATTTTCAGAACTTTGTAGAAGTTGTGGATGGGAAAGAAACTCTCTTAGGGAAGGAAGTAATTCAACTCAAGACAAATAAAATCCCTAGAGGGCTGGTTGCTTTAGAGAGAGCATTTGACAATAGGGACCAATTTGTTACAAAGGCATCTCCAACAAACAAGAATGATTTAAAAGAGATAAACTTGGGGACATCTCATGCCCCCAAGAAGGTATACATTGGCAAACAACTCAAGCCACATATCAGAACTATGCTGATTGCATTACTGAGAAAGTATAAGCATGTCTTTGCCTGGTCATATGAGGACCTGAAAGCTTATAGAGAGGATTTATTCCAGCATGAAATCCCTTTGAAGCCTGGAGCTAAACCATTTAGATAGAAACAAAGACCTATCAACCCAACTTTAGCTCCAAAAATGCAAGAAGAGCTTATCAAGCTTAGGGAGGCTAGAATAATTATGCCCATCAAACACTCAACTTGGGTGTCCAACCTTGTCCCAGTTAGAAATAAAAATGGTGACATAAGACTTTGTGTGGATTTTAGAAATCTGAATATATCTTCTTTGAAGGATAATTCTCCATTGCCTAACATGGAGGCTATGTTGCAGAAGGTAACCGATTGTGAACTTTTATCCATGATGGATGGATTTTTAGGATACAATCAAGTGAAAGTAAAAGAATCAGAATAGTTCAAGACTGCTTTCACCACTCCATGGGGAACCTATATATATGTGAGAATGCCATTCAGACTGACAAATGTAGGTGCTACTTTTTAGAGGGCTATGGATGTTGCTTTTGTAGGATTGATTGACTCAATCTTGGCTGTATATCAGGATGATTTAACTACCTATTCAAAAAAGGAGGAGAAACACTGTATGCACTTAGAGCAGATTTTTATTAGAGCACTGGAGTATGGCATCTCACTCAACCCAAAGAAATGTGCTTTTGGGGTAGTGGAAGGAAAATTGCTTGGTCACATTGTTTCCAAGGATGGAGTCAGGATTGATCCTGAAAGGGTGGCTACAATTGACAAAATTTAGATCCCTAGAATAGTGAAGGGTATTTAGTCCTTCTTTGGACAAATTAATTTTGTTAGAAGATTTGTTCCTAATTTTGCAGAGACCACAAAAGATATCTCCAAAATGTTGAAGAAAGGTGCAATTGTCATATGGGAAGATGAAGCAACTAAGTCATTTCAAAACATCAAAGAGGCTATAAAGATGGCTCCTGTGCTAAAATCTCCTAATTTTTTTAAGCCCTTTTAGCTGTTCTCATTTGCTTCTTTCCATACTATTGCTGCATGCTTATTGTAGAAAAATGCAGAAAGTTTTGAACAACCTATAGCTTTCCTTAGCAGGTCATTGCAGGCTGCTGAGTTGAAGTATGACATCATGGAGAAGCACGCATATGCATTGGTTAGAGAAGTCAAAAGTTTCAGGCCATATTTGGTAAGTTCTTGGATAGTTGCATATGTGCCTCATGCAGCAGTCAAAGATATCTTTACTCAGCAGGAGGTAACTGGAAGAAGATGCAGATGGATAAACAAATTGCAAGAGTTCAACATTGAAATATAGATCACAAAATTGGTAAGAGGACAAGGTTTGGCAAAATTGATGACACAGTCAAATCTAGAGGCATGCCAAGTGAATGTAGTGCATAATAAAGTTATAAATATGTCAGAATCTAAATGGTATAAGGACATGGTACATTATTTGTAGAATTTGAACTGTCCTTCCCATCTTAGTGATAATCAGAAGAGGATCTTGAAGCTACAAGCTATTAAATACATCATTGTTCAAGGAAAGCTATATTGGAAAAATCCTAATGGCATGCTACTCAGGTGTGTGGATGAAAATCAAGCCAAGGATATTCTAAGTGACATGCACAATGGAGTGAGTGGTGGACACTATACTGCCCAGACAACAGCCCACAAAATTCTTAGAGCAGGCTATTGGTGGCCAACTCTCTTCTCAGATGCACAAAGAATGGTAAGAAGATGTGATCCTTGCCAAAGGTTCTCAGGAAAGCTAAAATATGAAAGTGCATTGCCCCTTTGGACTATAACTATAGAAGCTCCATTTCAACAATGGGGAATTGATTTTATAGGGGAAATCTCAGAAAAATCAAGTGGAGGACACAGTTGGATTTTGGTAGCTACTGATTACTTCACTAAATGAATTGAGGCCATTCCAACTAAAAAAGATACAAGCAAAGTGGTGATGGATTTCATTCTAGAAAATATTGTTATCAGATTTGGAGTACCAGCCAAAGTGGTCACAGATAATGCAATGTGCTTCAGGTCTGGTGAATTTATTGATTTTTGCAACAATTATGGAATAAATTTGTTACATGCATCACCATATCATCCACATGGAAATGGTCAAGCAGAGTCAAGCAACAAAAGCCTCATGAAAATTGTCAAAAGGATGGTAGACAGAAACAAAAGGGCTTGGGATTCAAAGCTAAAAATGGCATTATGGGCTGATAGAGTAATAGTGAAGAAAGCAACTGGAAGGTCACCTTTTGAACTAGTGTATGGTGTGGTAGTTAAATTACTTGTGAACAACCTCCTACCAGTTTATAAATTCATACAAGAAAATGAGAAGGAGATTGAGGACTCAATGACTAAAAGAATAAATCAGTTGGTTGCACTAGATGAAATGAGAAGGGAGGCACATAAAACAAACATCAAGAGACAACAAAAGGTAAAATATCTGTTTGATAAAAGGGCTACAGAAAGAAAGTTTCAGATTGGTGATTTGGTCCTTGTATGGAATGCAAGGAACCAGGATAAGGACAAGCATGGTAAATTTGAGCCCTTATGGGTAGGCCCGTACCAAATCAGCGACACTCATGGAGAAGATTCCTATTTTCTCCAGGCCCTAAGTGGTGAATTATTGGAATTACTTGTGCACGGTCAGTTCCTAAAACCCTACTTCTCATAAATGCTTATCTTGTCTTCACACTGTAAACTAGATGTAAATATTTTGTACATGCCTTGTATAGTCAGTCATGTTTTGAGTTTGGTGTTTTGTTTGGTCTACCTTGGAGTAGCTTGGTTATCGCTGCAGTCTTGTGTCTATATGTCCCCAGTCAGAGCCACTGGTGGTGCTCACCTAGGGTTAGGGTTCTGAAATTGAGTTTGCAGGCTTTTGTTTTTATCCCTTCAAACCCTTAGTGCCTTAGGTTAAATTGTTCCTCGACCCACATGCAATGTTTTACCATTTTTTCCATCGTGCTTCATGAAAATTCTAAGTTTTGTATGTGTAAGTGCAAATGTATGTTGGTGGGCCTGAAGAAAGAGTTAAATCGGCTTCAAAAGGTGCAAAAGGCAGTTGTATGTATTTTGTATGCATATTGGGTTATACATTGCAGGTATATTCCATCAAAGATTCCTGCTTGTATATAGGGTTTTGTATGTTGTCGTATATTTGGATATACAATGGGTTTATACAAGCGGTGGACGTCAAAAAAGATTCAGATCAGGCTAAGTTGTGTTCAGGTCCACAGGTATGTGCAAGGGATTGCATGTATGTTTTGTTTGTATGTTCGAATATACATTTGCAATATACAATGGAAAACATGCAAGGAAAAGATGCATTTGGTGAGGCCCGCGGACATACAAGGTGGATTGTATGTTGGTAAGATGCATCGGCAGCGATATACAAGTAGGCACATACAAGACAGGTTGCAAGGCTGGGGCCCACCGAATGTATATTTACGTTTGTATGATCAAATATACATTCCTAATGTGCAAGGGGGAATCTAAAGAAACATGCAATCTGGTTGATAAAAGATAAAGTCCGCAGTTTGTATGTATATTTTTTGCTTGCATGTCTATGTTGTATATGCCGATATACATTCAAAAGATGCAAGAGTAAAGTGTAGGCCGGATTTGAGAATTGTTTCAATTTGATTGATAAGGTGGCTAGCGTCCGTGACATGCATGTATATGGCATTGTATATGCCGATATACAAACAAAAGGAGATACAAGGCCCGGATTTGACAGTTTTTCAAATCCGATGGATAAATCGCTGGGGTCTGTAGTATGTATATCACATTTGTATGATGCGATATGCAAGGAAATGTACAAGTAAGGAGATGCAAACTGGACCCAATTTGAATTTCAAAGCACCTCATAGTCATTTGAGGTCCGCAGCATGTATATTGTGCATTGTATATGCCAATATACAATGCGATGTGCAGGGAGAGATACAACCCAGATTTCAAAGCGTTTCCAATCCACTGTATAAAAAATTGAAATCTGCGGAATGTATATTGTGTTAGTATCTACAAATATACAATGGAGATGTGCAATAGGAAATGTACAAGGCGGGACCCGATGCATTTTTTAATTTTGTAACACTTTGAGGTCCGGCTTGTATATAACGCAATTGTATATGCATTTGAGCATGCATATACAATGGGTGAAAAGAGGCAAAATGAAAATAGGAAAAGTCAGCGATGGATGCATAGGGTGCTAACTGGTAGGACTTCATTGGTGGGTGACTTTTCAGCATATTTTGACACCATTGATCTCAAGCGATGGGAGGAAGATCAACAGCCAGTTTTGAATTCCTGGGCAGGGATGGTTTTCTTTGCATCAACAGTCATGTTTTGAGCTGGAAAGCTCCATTGACGTGCTATTGCATTTTCTAAGAGGATCTGCGGGTAGCTGGGCCATTAATGACAACATATAGAGGCATGGGCCAATGGTTGACTGGCCACCCACCAGTTTTATGAGGAAAGTCCCCAAACAACGGCACAGGGCTCGAGTCCAACTCCTCCTCGCCACTCCTTCTGCCTGCTGCATTAATGTTTTGGACGCCATTTTTGTGGTGCACTATATCTAGTAGACTTTTGATTTTTTGCCTTGTAATTAATGCTGAGTACACTTTCTTGCTGTATAAGCAGATTGTGTTACTCATTTTTGTTGTTGAAAACTGAACAAATTTTGGTGCTGTAATCGGATACAATCTCATTGGTGGCTCTGTCCTAGGTATTTTGTGAGTTCATGAGTTGTATGTTGAATGTCTTATACATAGAATTCATCAGTTTCATGTTGATTTAAATGAGTAATGCTTTATAGCATGTATTTTGTTATTTGTCTCCAAACTGAATGTGTTCTTCTGAATCTAAACAACTAAGGGGTGTTTGGGATTCTAGAATATGGGTTTGCTATATTGAATGCTTAATCTTTTACTTCTGCTCAAGGAGTAGATTAAATGTTTTGGGTTAAGTTTTGGGAAGAATATATTGCAGTAAGGATGTTTGTAAGCAGAAATAATTAAATATTTAGTCTTGGGAGGTGTCTGTAAGGCAAACATTATGAAACCCCCTTGAAATCTGATTATTGTTTTAAGTCTGTGGTAAACATTCACACACACACACACACACACACACACACACACACACATATATATATCTATTGACTCCGAGCCCTAGATAGGCACCAATCTGGTCTTGTATTTGGGTTGCGACCCAAAGTCCCAGTATTGCAGCCAAATACCAAAATCAAATTTAAACTTCAAATACAAACCTTTAGGACATTAGAAGTAGTCTAGGATCAAAATCCTCTGCCTCACAACTGAGTATAGGCCCAAAGCTAGCCCCTTTGTATTTATTTTACAATTTTGGTCTGCATAAAGGAGGATTCATCTGCTTTGTATCAGCATCCTAGTCAGTTCATAGTCACATTTCATGGATGTTGAATAGGGAATACACCCCTTGGTTCTGCAGAGCCTAAAGAAGAAGAGGAGATATTTATAGAGTCTATCTCCTGTACTGTTGGCCCCTGGCCTAGAAATCTTGTTGATCATTGATGGCTACTTTGTAGGGATAACTGGGAAGAAGCATCCAGTTTGGGAAAACACCAACAGGGTACATCAAGCCAAAATAAATCATCATGAATTCAGCTCAGAACATATCTAACCCATGAATCATCTGAAAATACCAGAAAATCTAACCACGTATCCAAGTTCTTCTCATGCAGAACATTATATTCTTCTTTCAATGCAAGATTAACAGTGGTCAGCTCGTCCAAGTACAATTTCCCTAATTTTATGTGATCATATTCCTCTAGGTTTGCATGAATATATGCCCTAACATCCTTCATGTGCATAACACCATGTGGAATCTCAGAAAATGCTCCATCTGGATCAGTCATTAACGATTTGAAGGGATGTTTCTTAAACTTAGGGTGGGACCTCTCTGTTATCTCAACTACTTGAGGGGTATTCATCTTTACAAGCTCAAAATAGGAAGATTTTCAACAGAGAGAGTGGTAAATACCTTTTTACCTTTGTTAGGGTTTCTTCATCAGATGCTTGAATTTGCCCTAGCTTGCTTCTCAAGTTTCTTTAGTCACTTGAAAGTATGAATGCAAAGTGATTTTTCCTTCAAATGGATCCCTTATATTCTCTTCTCATTAAGGTTCAAATGCAATAAATGCTTCATTCAAAAAGCTGTTAAACCCTTTCTCTGTTGTTCCCAGTCGATCAAGATTGCTCCACAATTTACCGTATTAACTTCTTTTCTGCTGGAATCTTCTTCATAAGATCTACTATTCAGTTTTATAACTTATATCTTTGTGTTGGATATCAGCACCACATTTCTGGCTGGGAGAGCAGGATTTTTCATTAAGCTCCCCGTGAGCTAGAGCTCTTAGTTTACTTCCCGGAGGAAGTACCATCACCAAAATCTAGTGCAGATGCTTCCTTGACTTCTTGTACTCCATTCTTGACCCATATTTGATTCATCTCTTTCTTGATCTCTTCTATATCTATCTTTTGTACCAGTTTCTTCATTTCACTCTGATTATCCTTCTTCATATTCCTTCTTTTGGAGAATCTTGCAAAATGTCTAGGCCTGTTGCAATTGAAGCATACAACATTTCTCTATCCATTGTTCCTTTCATTCATCCTTGATCTGCATTGGTTAGCCTTATGACCATGTCTATTGCATGCAAAGCAATTCCCATTGAAAGATTGAATATTCCTTCCATTACTATAGTTGTTCCTTATTTGACTTCTACATTCACTAGCTCTATGACCAACCTTTTGCAATTAAAGCAGTTACCTTTGAAAGTTTGAACATTCCTTCCATTGTTATAACTATTTCTTATCTAACTTCTACATTCATTAGCTTTGTGACCTACTTTGTTGTAGGTATAGCAATGACCTGAGAATGATGGAACATTTTGATTTACTCTACTCCTATAATGAGTAGCCTTATGACCAAATTTATTGCATGCATTACAATAGCCATTGAAAGAAGGGTACCTTTGAGCATTTGGTTGCCTAACCAGTGGTCTTCTAGGTCTGTTCCTTTGATTTTGAATCTATTTTCCTTTGTTCTTCTTAATCCCAACATTCTTTTCTTGACCGGTTTTGGAACTTTCACCTTTCTCAAATCCCAAGCCTTCTTTATCATCAAGACTCTTCTGACTGGAAAGTATTCTGTCAAGTTGGGTAGCACTTACTCTAAATTTTTCTTCTTGAATCCAAGCATGTTTCAGATTAGCTTTCAGATCCACAACTTCTTGTTCAAGCTTTGTGCAATCTTTAGTTTTGCTTTTCACCAACTGATTTAGGTCTTCTTCTACTTTTGCTCTTTTTACCACTTCCACTTTCAGATTACTTAAGTTGTCTTCTGCAGATATCAATTGTTCACTAACCTCCTTGTATTTTTCCTTGAACTTCTTGACTTGCTCCCTCAATTTCTTTATGCACTCATCTGCTTCCTTGACATTATCTTTTAGATCCCTATTTTCTATTTCAGTCTTCTCAAGATCTGCTAGTGCAAGTTTAAGTTCTTCATTGACAAGTGTTCATTCTTCTTTAGTCTCAATTGCATAAATTTCTTCAGGAGGAGGAGGAGTAGGACATTTTTTACCTTCCATGTGTTGAATCTCCAAGATCTTCCTCAAGCTGTTAGACTTCTTATGAGGAACTAGGCTCTGATACCAATTTTTGAACACCCAAAGTACTGAGGGGGGGTGAATAGATACTGTATTAAACTTCTTGTTTGTTAAGCTAGTAATCCATTTACCACATGCAATAACAAAGAAAATTAAACATAGAAGAAACCACCACAAACCATCACACATGACACACTAGGATTTTTATGTGGAAAACCAAAAACTGGGAAAAACCATGGTGAGTGTTAGCTCACAATATATTATGTAGGAACAATACCAAATTACAATAAAGGCTCACTGCCTTAGGGCTCACTGCCCAAAAGAAGTGCTCACTGCAAGAAGGCTCATTGCCTAGAAAGAAAGAAAGAAGAAAGCAAAATGAACTACTCAAATTGCATCTACACATGCATGAATGCAACTCCAATGTTTGCTCAAAATATTGTCTCAAAACTCTTCATCTTGACTACTCTGTTTCACCATTCTTCTTTTACATTAGACAAGATCTCTCTTCTTCTGCTCTTGTCGCTTGCTCTATAATTTCACATATTCACCATACACACATTTTCTAATCACATATCAAAAATGAAATTCAAACTCATATTTATATCTGTAACAAATAAAAACTTCATATTAGGTCAGCCTAATGAAGTGTACCGTGTAGTCATGCATTATGTACTCTGTCAACCAAATACATTCTCCACAATCTATAGCAGACCCAAGAAATATTTGAAACACCTTCACATATGTTAGCCTCAACTGTTTCACCAATTTGGATTAAGTTCCAAACACCAAAACTTATCGCACACACATCATACTGACATGTCAGCCTTATTCACAGACTGTTCACTGCTTCAGTTCAACTGTCAGACAACATCTTCCACTACGGACCACAAGACTTGCTCAAATCCATATCAGAGACTCTTCACATGTCATAGATGACACCTCCAAAACTACAGAGAAAAATATCCTTTTGCTGTAGAATGCGGACCACTGGAACACATACCCTGTCATAGTCAAACTGCACCATACCAAGTAGTGTTATTCAGATATTCATAACTGATTATTTGGTGGAGCTCAGAACTTGCACCTCTAGATTTGGATATTTTAAACATGTGTTTACAACACCTCAAAACTGCATAACAAAATATGTAATAGTGGAGGAATGCAGACCAAAACAAATGAGTGTTCTACTCTGAAACACAATGTATTCTGTCTTTCTAGACATAGTCTATTAGAGTGTGTGCTTGCGGTACTTTTTAGGAGCTAAAAAATTGGATATAGGATCATCAAAGGAATACAAATAACATACCAGAACTGCATGATCTTGTCTTCTACTACCAATATCAGCTCAAACATTGTCTCCTTGTCGCTATTTCTGTATACTACCAATACTTAACCAAAACTGACTAAATCTTTTCTCCGGATGAACACTTCTATTCTAACCTTGTTCCTTCTCTTGTTGCCATCAATGACAATATCTTCAATCATCATACACAAGTTGCCAACAATCTGGTGTTATGGTTATGTGCTTATGTGTTCTCTTTGTTTATCATGGTTTAATTGCTTACATTTGATTGAATGTTGTTGGAAGAAAAGAATTTGATTAAGTACTGATTCACCCCCGCTCTCAATACTTATGTGTTCAACAATTGGTATCAAAGCTAAGTACCTTGATGCAATCTAACAGATGAGGTAGATCTTGGAGTGGAACACATGGGAACTAATGTGCTATTTAATGATAAGAATCCTCCAAAACATAATAATGATATGACAACCTTTAATGAAGAAGAATGTGAAGTTTATTTTGAAGAACTCATTTCTACACTAGAAGATTTGGATGTAGCAAGGAGAGAAAATGAAGAATATAAGTTCAAGATTAAAGAATCAAAAGAAGCAATTGTTAACTTGAAAGTTCAAGTTGAAGAAGGTAAGAAGGTTACAGATTACTTAAGTGCTAAACTCAATAACAAATTAGTTGAATGCTCAAAACTTGAAGAAGAAATTGTCTCTTTGAGGAAAGAACTAGAGAAAGCAAAGGATCAGATAGAGAAAAGTCTAAAACTCAAGAAAAGCACCAACATTCTTGATGAGATAATTGGTAGCCAAAGACCTCTAAAGAATAAGGGTGGTATTGGATTTACCTGAAGGCATGTTTGAAATGGTAAAGAAAGAGCCCTACATTGAAAATTCTGAGAAGTTTGAAGATGAGGAGCATGAGTTGGATGATGACTTCTTAAAAGGTCAGTAATCAGAAGAAAAGTTTCAAGAGATCTCCTCCTAAACAGGCTACTACTCCCAGGTTCTCTCAATCCTTTTATGATTACTATTACTCTTGTAATAAGTTTGGTCATAAGGCTATTGATTGTAGAACTAAGGCAAGAACAAATAATTACATGAGAAAGAATTTATTCTTGTCTCCAAAACATGATTTTATGATCTCTCATTCCTTTTATGGTTATTTCTATGCATGCAATAAGTTTGGTCATAGAGATGTTGATTGTAAAACTAAAGTAAGGAGAAATGATTATATGCCTCCATAATACAATATGGTCCACTACAAGTGCAACAACTTTGGGCATAAAGCAAGATTATGCAAAAGTGGTTTTGTAGAACCACCCGTTCACAATAGGAAGGTAGAGGAAATTCTAACTCAACAAAAGAAGGAAATGGCAAAGAAATGGAGAAATAAATCTGAACAAGATAATGAGAAGATGGAAGAATTTGTGCTTCTACCTAGTGCAATAGG
Organism: Cunninghamia lanceolata; assembly: GCA_027924645.1. NCBI lineage: Eukaryota > Viridiplantae > Streptophyta > Pinopsida > Cupressales > Cupressaceae > Cunninghamia > Cunninghamia lanceolata. The sequence continues at coordinate 3,350,899 of BSBN01000007.1, forward strand.
ATTCATACTTGACTAAGAAAAGGCATAGGGTCAAGGGGAGCTAACCATTGCATATCTATTCTTTCCTCCTGAATAATTGTGGCTTCTACAAATGGAAGCTAGGCATACAAATGAGTTGGCATGAAATTGATATATGAGTTTGTTGATAAGGCAAGATAGTTTCATTCCCCCAAATTTCTACAACAAAATTTGACAATAGATAGTTTCATTCCCCCAAATTTCTAGAACAAAATTTGACAAAAGGACCACTACGGATGCAATTAGGGTTGTTGTTGGCTTGAGTTCTATCGGACCTATATTGGTGATGAAATCCATCAAAAATGAGGTCACAGAGTTGACAGGTACCAAATTTGACAAAAGGACCCTGAGTGTAAATGATATAACAAATCCAGGGGTTCGGTGTGCTACAATGGGCATAGCCTATAAGGTCTACTTCACAAACAGAGAAGGATCCACCATTGGTACAAAAATTCATACTGCCTATCAGATAGTAAAAGAAGGAAATGATTTTGAACTATGTGAGGTCATGAGAGAACAACTATTGGAGAATTTGAAGAGGACAGAAGAAACATGATATAATTTTAGGTACAGTACCCTTATCATCTGCCTTGCATTTTACTTTTTGAATGAATTGCCTGGGTTTAAAGGAAAGGTCTAGCAACAACATATTCTTGTTTCTACACAAATTAAGAATCATATGAGAGGTTTTGGAGATGCAAAGAATTATAGTACAATGTATTGGGGGTTCTTCAAAACCTGACAATCTAAAATGCAAGCCAAGGACAAAGTTTATTTAGTATAGTACAGAAATATAAAGATCAAATCACCTTTCTGGTTGACGAGGACTATACTTACATGGAAGTGGTTGAACCTAGGACTGCTTGGATTCCTAGACTGCCCTATGAGGTCTCTGCAAAGGAGATAAAAACCTATGCTAATGTTCTCTCAGCAAACCCAAGGGTAAAACAGTAGAAAGGTTTGGAACCTATGATGAAATGAGAGAAAAGATGACTAGGAAGAGTGCAGAGAGTAGTTTGAAAAAAACAAAGAAGAATTTCATAAGAAATGGGGTATTCCATTAAAATCTACATTAGAAACCCACACCATTTTTGTTTTTGATTTTTCTTTTGATGGTGTGGGCTTTGGTAGCCTTTTGGATTTTTGATTTTTCTTGGAAGGGATAATATCTTTAGGCTTTTATGGATGTTTTACTTTATGTAGAGAGGCATCCAAATTTTTATTTTTGAATCCCATTGGTGTGTTGGTAGCTTGTAGTTTGGATAATGTGCGCTTTTGTTGGTCTTGATTGGGATTTTAGGGGATTTATGGGTAGAGGGATTAAAAGTGGATTTATGGATAAATGGATGAGGGGATTTGAGGATAGGGATTTTACGAGTTGGGAGGATGGGAGGATAAGGGGATTTAATTTTAGGAGTTGGAAGGATAGGAGGATAAGGGGATTTGAGGATGGGGATGTTAGGAGTTGGTAGAAGTGGAGGTAAAGTTGATGGAGGGATGTGTTTGGTCACATGATTTTGCAAATGATATGATGATGGAGAGGGGATGGTGACATATGATTTGGAGGTACAATGAGATGCACTGGGTTTGGAATTGGATGAATAGATTTTGGAGGATGCATGGATGTTACCAACTATTGGCAAGAGACACATTGTAGCTTCATGATTGTTGTCATTGATGGCAACAAAGTTCATCCCACACATTCGTAGGACATGTTGTGCCTATACCGGAAGTCAGATTGAAGAGTGTTGTGGTCCGATAAGCAAGAACAGAGTATGTGGCAAGGCCTGACAGTCAGGTCTGGATCTCTCAGAGGAAGTATCTTTTGAAAGTGTAGACTTGGGGAAGTCAAGAGGAGTACCTTGACTGATAGATTCCAAGAATTGAGCCTCCGGTGATGTAAGAGTAAAGAGATATAAGCATTCAAGTATTGGGGTTTGGTTTGGTAGAACAGACAAAGGAAGAACTGACAGGTAGAGCATCAGAAGTTATTCCGGATGAGATGCTGATGGTTATAAAGATTCTTAAGGTTTCATTCATGATTGGTCGACTTGTTAGATGACTTCTATAAGTTTCTTTTAGATCCGCATCACTTGGTAAGCAAGGATTCAGCCGACAGACTAGAGTTTGGGAAATATTGACTATTCCAGATGCCGACTAGAAAGAGGATGAAATCCCTTGTGCGGATATATATATACCAGATGGATTTTGATGAAATTGTATGGATGTGGTGTGTTAAGTGCAAAGAAAAGCAGAAGAACAGAAAAAGGCAGTAAGGAAGGTCTGGTATGTGAAAGGACAACAGAACAAAAGAAGGATGAAGTGCAGCAGATCAGTTTACTAAGCCTAATCGAAACTGAACTCCAGCATGTGTGGATGCTTCTCATTAGTTCAAGTATCTTATTATTCTTCTTACTACTTGTAGACAGTGAGTCTCTTGTGAGCAATGTGCTTGGGCAGTGAGCCCTAATTGGCAAATGCCATTTTGTATTTCTATTCTTCTAACAGAGAATACAATCTTGGGTTAATCACCCCATGGTTTTCTCCCCTAACAGGGTTTCCACGTCAAAAATATTGTGTCATGTGTATTTCCATTTCATGGTTATGTTTGCTTATTTGAATTGATGCTATATTAATAATTAAGAAAGTTCAGAAAGATGAAATAATCAAGATAACTGATTCACCCCCCCTCTCAGTTATCAACAATTGGTATCAGAGCCAAGTTCCTCCAAACAGAGCCTAATAGCTTGAGGAAGATTTGGGAATTGAGATGGATGTGTATGGTATGAGGGAGCAACTTCAATCTGCCCTAGATGATCTTGAGCAATCTAATTCTGAAGTCAATGTATTGAAGGAAAGACTCAAACAGGCTGATGATTTCACAAATGAACTAAAAGGGAAACTAATTCTCTCTATGAAAAAGAGAAAGGAACTACTTCAGTAATTGGCAAGTCAAGGTGAAGCAAATGATACAAATGGAGATCTTAAGGAGAAAACCAAGTTATGTGAAAAATTGTCAAAAGAGATCATCATGGTAAGACATGAAATGGAATCAGGAGTCATGAAATTTACCTAAGAAAATGAAGAGAAAAGAAAAATTGAAGATGATCTAAAACAATCTCTCGAGGAGAAATCAGAAGATTGCCACAAGATGGATAGAATAATCAGACATCTTGAATTCGATCTTGAAGATGCTAAAGATAGTGAAGAAAAACTAGAAGATCAAATTATCTCTCTTAAAAGGGATCTTCAAACAACAAATGAATACAAAGAGAAATTCAAGATAAGTTCTTCTCAACTTGAAGTTCTTCTTAAAAGACAAAAGAGGGTAGATGACAAGCGTGGCTTGGGATATGAGAAAGGTGAGAGCTCCGGATCCGGTCAGAAAAAGTTTGAATAAGAAAATCTAAGAAACAGGCCTAGAAGACCTCCAGTGAGGCAACCTAATGCTCAAAGATATCCATCCTTCAATGGATACTGCCATAACTGCAATAACTTTGGTCACAAAGCTAACCAGTGCAGAAGAAGAATTAATTAGACTAACACATCCTTCTCCAGACAGTGTTTTAACTGCAAAAGGTATGGTCACAAATCTCATGAATGCAAAAATATGCAAATGAACAATTCTTTCAATGGTAGATGCTTTGCATGCAATAGAATGGGTCATATGGATAATCAATGTAGATCAAGAGGACATCAATCAAATATGCAAAGAAATGTTGTTTGCCACAATTGCAATAGATCCGGTCATATTACAAAATTTTGTAGAAGCAAGAATCGGGACAAAAGAGGTCCGGTACATCATAATTAGAATCAAGACAAGGGAAAAGGAAAAGTGAATGCGGATGAAGTTAAAAGTGAGATGAACAAGATTTGGGTGAAGAGAAGTACAGAAAACGTAGGGGAAGGATCCGCACCAGAATCTGGTGCTGATATTCCTTCCAAAAATTAAATGGTGAGCTCTGGCTCAGGGGGAGACACAAAGAAAAACATTTTCCCCCAGCCAGTTAATTGGTGCCGGAACTAGCACTAGGAGAGTTGCGGATTAAAGGGTTCACAAAGGGACATCTAAATAAGCTTTGGTTAAAAGATGCAATATCCGCAAGAAATTTTGAACAAGTTGAAAACTAATCTGATTCATCAATCATCCGGTGAGGAGTAGGTTTTTCATAGTTAAATCCAACATGATTTAAACTATGGAATCTTGATCTGCAGATAGATCAAATGTTTAAGGAAAGGAAGATAGATTATCATTATTCTCTAAGAATGACTCTAAGTGTATCTTAGTGATTCAGAAAAGATCTGTCTCAGAATAAGATGAACAAGGCAACCAGAATGAATTAGGTCGCACATTTATTACAATATGAAATTAGGGCTTTCCCAAAAATAAAAGAGTTCATTCGTTCGGCATTTGCACATTTGCACTCAAGAAGATAAGAAAAGGAGCTCTGCAACAAATTGTCTCAAACTTTCAAAGATCAACCATTGAAGTCGATTCATCCAGCAAATTAATCCGGTTCATTCAGCGAACCCTATAAGCGTAAAAGGTATTTTTCATTGCTGAATATCTCTCTGTAAATCCTTTGAAAATGGCCACTCTGAATGTAGTGAAGATTTCTGATAGGCCATGCCCTAAGTTTAAGAAGCATCCATATAAATCTCTAGAAGTTGATCCCCTAGGCACCTTTTCAAGCATTCCACATGGAATTCTGCATGTAGAAGATGTTAGGGCTTATATTCATGCGAATATTGAAGAATTTGGGGAATCTAAGATGGTTGATATCTATCACAATCAGTTAATAGATGATTCTTTTGAGCTTAAGCCTCAGTTCAAGGCCATCCGGGATAAGCATTTTGCACAGTGCATTCATTTCCCCTGTTTTGAAGAAGATGAATGGGTTCGGTATGTGTTGAGCAGAGTGCATGATAACTTTCTATGGTTGAATAGACCATTTAAGATCACCAAGGATGCAATTAGGATAGTAACTGGTCTGCACTCATCCGGTGGGATACCTGTTCTTAAATCTGTCAAGAATCAGATAGTAAGTGAAGCAACCGGATCAAAATTTGACAAAAGAGCTATGACAATTGAAGATATCACTGATCCAGATATCAAATTTGCATCCATAATAATTGGTTACAAGATTTATCACTCCAGTAGGGAAAATTTAGTACCGAGAATTGTAGTTTATATAGCTTATTAGATGCTAAGAGAAAATGCAGACTATGATCTTTGTGAACTTCTTCTAAGCCAACTGTTGGAGAACCTACAAAAGATCAAAAAGGACAAGAAAAACTCATTCAAGTATGGTGGGTTGATATTATGTTTATTCTTCTACTTCATGAATGAGCTTCCTGGATCCAGTGGTTGGGTTTGGCAGAATGACAGACCTGTTGCAATCCAAATCGGAGACTACCTGCATGGGCTTGGGGATGCTAAGGCAAGAAATGCAGCCTTGTGGGGATATTTCAAGAACTTTCAAAGTATGATGCAAGCTAGAGAAAGAATCCCCCAATCTCTGGTTGAGAAGTACAAAGATACAGTGTGCTTTATGGTAGAAACTGATCAGTGCCTAATGGAGGCTATGGAACCAAGAACAGTGTGGATCATGCCAATGGGGTATGAAGTTGATGAGAAAATTGTAGAGCTGCATGTTCAACACATTCTAAGTCAGCCCAAGGATCCTAAGGCAGAAAGGTTTGGAACCTTTGAAGAATTAAGTATAAAAATCCATGTGGAACTCAGACAACTGGAGATGAAGAGAAAAGTGAGAAAAGAGGTAGAAGATTTTGCCAAGAGGCATGTAATCTCAAAAGAGGCAATTGATGCACATAGAGAAAAGATGGAAAGGGCAGAGAAAGAGAAGGAAGAAGCAGAAAAGGAAAGTGATCCGGTAGAAGCCCCCTCCCGGACCAGATCCTCTAAGAGGTCTGCACCTACAATTGCTAAGACCCTAAAGGCATCAAAACCAAAAGCAAAATCATCCGGTAAAGAAGAGAAAAGAACCAAGATGAAGGCCACAAGGTCTTATATCAGTCAGAAGGATGAAGAAGAGACAAAATCAGATGAGGAGGTAAGGAAAATGAGGAAAAAAAAGAAAGTATCTGGTGAACCCTCTACCGGTGAAGACAAGGAAATGATGGCAGAAGAGTTTGTTGAAAAGCCCACTTTGTCCATTGATAATGTAGTCAAATCAGTCACTGTGGATGGGAATTTGAAACCAATGACTGAATTTTATGACTACTACAGTGAGGCTGATCAGAAGATCCTGTAAGAAGCCACAATCAGGTACCTTAACATTTATAATAAAGCATTCATTGAGATTATATCTTTAATTCCAAAGAGCCTAGAGAAAGAACAATGCCAAGGCCAAGGACCTTGAGATCAGGGAACAAATAGCTATTCACCTCTATCCCTCAATCATGCAGAAACAAATGAATATGATTTTCAAAGATTGCAAGGATGAGTTCCGGAGCAAAGCAAGAATGAATCAGCTTATGCTTGGAGAAACTGACAAAATAGCTAAAGAAACTGAAGAAATCCTCCGGAATGCCTACAAAAGGTTCAACATTCCTATCATAGAGGACACAAGTGATGAGCCCTCTGCCATGGACGACAAGGAAGAAACTACTGAGACAGTAGTAGAAGAGGTAAAGGAGACAGGTGAAGAAAAAGGCGAGGACTTAGATTCCTCTGCTCTAGAAGAGGAAGTCCAAGGAGAAGTAAATCCGGACTCTTCGGCAGTCTCTGGATCTAAAGGAGAAGAAAGTATAAAAGAAAAATCCAGTCAAGAAGAACAAGGAAAGGAAAGAAAAGAAGAGTCAAGGATAGAAAAAGCTACAGATGACAGTGGTAAGGCTGTAGAAGGGGAGAAAATTTTGTCTCCAGTAGGAGACACAATAGAAGCAGTTAAGGATTTCTTGACCAAAGAGATGATGGAATTTGATGAACCAGAGTTACTTCAAGGTCCATTCAATTTTGATTCCCTCTCTCCGGTGCAAACCATGAAGCTAGCTTCCTTCACTCAAGCAAAGGCAAAAGAAAAAATGCTAAAGTCTTACATGGAAGACTGTGAACTCATAGAAACTGCATCCAGTGTACTGGAAAAAATCATGCCATCCTTCCAAAAGGATCCTACAGCATCCACATCTGGTAATCTAAAGTCCCTTGTAAATTTTGTTAGTACTCATTTTGATTCTTTAGAGAAAGTAGCAGAAGAGAAAGTCCAGAAAGAGTTTTTGGATAAAAGATTCTCGAAGTTACAAGGACTGATAACCAATGATAGGAGAAATATGGATATTGGGATAAAGAGCTTAGAAAATGCTCCTAAAGATGGTGGAGATATCTATAAATTTTGTGTATCCTGGTCCAAAGTGACCAAGGATATTAAGAAGAAAGTAAAGGAACAAGAGGATAAACTGTCAAGCCTCTCTCAGAATTTTGATCCTCTCACTGTATCTATAGTAAACTAGGAATGTCAAACTATTGTAGTCATGAATGAGATCAAGAAACTTGAAAAGGAGAGGAAGAACATAATAAGTCGGATGGGTGAGCTTAGAGGGATGATTATCCCCAAATTAGAGGCCATGCATGAGGTCCTAACAGATGCCCAGACCACAGCCTAGACCAGTGATCCGACAGATCTCAAGAGGGCAGAAGCTTTTGCATTCTTGTTGAGTGGTCACATCTTAATTTTGGATATGATAAAGCAGAGTTGGGTGACAGAAGTTGTACAGTTGAAGACAACTTTTGCAGACATATTACAATATATGTAAAACCTGTTTATATACTTATGCGGCTAAGTATAGTTGAATTTTTGGGCAATTTTTGTGTGTGGACCCTACCCTTTGCCATTGATGTCAAAGGGGGAGTGAGGAACAGTGAAAAATGTGGAATCTAGCTAAGGGGGAGCCCCAGTAAAGTGTACATTAGAAGAGAGCATCAACCAAGGGGGAGTATAGTATAACACTTAGTCATTTTTCACTAAGTGTTGCCATCAATGCCAAAGGGGGAGATTGTTGGCAAGAGACACATTGTAGCTTCATGATTGTTGTCATTGATGGCAACAAAGTTCATCCCACACATCCGTAGGACATGGTGTACCTATACCGGAAGTCAGATTGAAGAGTGTTGTGGTCCGGTAAGCAAGAATAGAGTATGTGGCAAGGTCTGACAGTCAGGTCCAGATCTCTCAGAGGAAGTATCTTTTGAAAGTACGGACTTGGGGAAGTCAAGAGGAGTACCTTGACTGATAGATTCCAAGAATTGAGCCTCCGGTGATGCAAGAGTAAAGAGATATAAGCATTCAAGTATTGGGGTCTGGTTTGGTAGAACAGACAAAGGAAGAACTGACAGGCAGAGCATCAGAAGTTATTCCAGATGAGATGCTGATGGTGATAAAGATTCTTAAGGTTTCATTCATGATTGGCCAACTTGTTAGATGACTTCTATAAGTTTATTTTAGATCTGCATCACTTGGTAAGCAAGGATTCAGCCGACAGACTAGAGTTTGGGAAATATTGACTATTCCGGATGCCGACTAGAAAGAGAATGAAATCCCTTGTGTGGATATATATATACCAGATGGATTTTGATAAAATTGTGCGGGTGTGGTGTGTTAAGTGTGAAGAAAAGTAGAAGAGCAAAAAAAGGCAGTAAGGAAGGTCTGGTATGTGAAAGGACAGCAGAACAAAAGAAGAAGGATGAAGTGTAGCAGATCAGTTTACTGAGCCTAACCGGAACTGAACTCTAGCATGTGTGGATGCTTCTCATCAGTTCAAGTATCTTATTATTCTTCTTACTACTTGTAGACAGTGAGTCTCTTGTGAGCAGTGTGCTCAGGTAGTGAGCCCTAATTGGCAAGTGCCATTTTGTATTTCTATTCTTCTAACAGAGAATACAATCTTGGGTTAATCACCTCGTGGTTTTCTCCCCTAACAGGGTTTCCACGTCAAAAATATTGTGTCATGTGTAATTCCATTTCATGGTTATGTTTGCTTATTTAAATTGATGCTGTATTAATTATTAAGAAAGTTCAAAAAGATGAAATAATCAAGATAACTGATTCACACCCCCTCTCAGTTATCAACAACCAACAAGTTTAGATTGTTTGCCTTGGGATGTATAGCTAAGGCCATGTGAGGATGGATGGAATTGTTGCAAGTATGGGCCTAACTGGTGTTGTCATTGATGTCAACATACTCCTGTTGCATTGATGTCAAGGATTGGATGAGTTGTATGTTGAGGATATTAAGAAAATTAGTCCTATCAGGAACAGAGAAGAACAGTGAAGACAGTGAAGTAAAGATCCCAACTAAGTTGAAGATTAGAGGTTGTACATCAAAGGGTTTGTAGATATGTGTCCAAAGGTGATCTAGTAAAGATTTGAGAGGTCCGCATGAAGATTTGAAGAAGTTATGGCCATATGAGTAAAGTTGGTTCTGGCAGATGTTCAGAAGTGACAGAGTGACACAAATAGGTCCGGTGAGATCCGAAAATGCAATATCTTGTTTTGCAGATTTGGTGGAGTGTTTAGGAAGTCAATGTGAATTGACAACTCAATTGATTCATGGTCTGGAGGTCCGCAAGCATCTATTCCAATATGACAGTGATGATAGATTGTGTTCTTAAGGTTCTGGATGAAGGAGAGAATGATTTCAGTAAGCAGAAGTAGTGTGGATGTTCTTGGTCATTCAGGCAAGCTTGTGGGGGTCTCTGGATTGTGTCTAGTTTGTGTTGGTGGTCTACATTGAAGATTGAGCTTGTAATTGAAGAATTACTTTCAGATGAGGATGTTCTTCATAAACTTGGCTGACCGGATGATTTACACATCTTGTGGATGATCTTGAAGATGTTCTGTGAAGCATGGCGTGTTCCTTAAAGAAGATTGAAGTCCCAGATCTATGTAGCCGATAGTGTGGTGATCCACATGAAGTCTTTTGTAATAAGTCAAGTTCTATTTGTGTATTGGCTCTGTAAAGTTTTCTGACTTTGATTATTATCCCAAAGTCAATGTCTTGTATAAATAAGAAGTTGTGAAGTCATTTCAAATGTATCTTGGAGAAGATGAGAGTGTGGTAGAGAGGAGGAAAGCGAAAGGCAAAGCAAAAGTATTGGGCTTAAATGGAACTGACTCAAGCATGGTGAAGATTCTATTCTTTAGTTCAAGTATGTAATATTTATCATTTTGTAGATAGTGTGTCTCATGTAGGCAGTGGGCCTCTTGTGAGCAGTGTGCTCGAGTAGTGAGCCCTAATTGACATGTGCCATCTTGTTCTTCTTGGGTTAGTCACCCCGTGGTTTTTCCCTTAATCAGGCTTTCCACGTTAAAATCTTGATGTCATATGTGTTAATGTGTTTCTGCTATTGAATTGTTGCATTATGTTTCCATGATTGATTTATTAGTATGCTTTTGAATTACAAGAAGGATTTAAGTGGTTAATAAGAGAAAGTTTTGGGACAACTGATTCACCCCCCCTCTCAATTGTCTATCTTGAATCTAACAGGAATGTGGTGTGGATGGGCTCCAAGATGCCTTGTCTGTGAAGACCTAAGCCTTTTCCTTGATAGTGCATATGTTGGAGCATGCGGCATGCAATGGGATGTTTAGTGCTTTGGAAACAAGGCGTGAGTCCATTATTTGTTGGAGAAGGATAGTTGGTGGATGGAAGTTGTTCACCTCCTACGAGGGAGCCACTATGGATGAAGGTGCTTTGTCCAAGTGGATAGGAGGATGGATTTGGGATGGGGTTGGTAGGTGGAGGTAAAAGATTAATGGGGGATGATAAAGGGGTGATAGAAGATGGTGTGGGGTCAATAGGTTGATCACTAGATGGGAGGGGATTAGGGATGGGGTTAGATGGGATGCTTAGATCTTGATTAGGATAGGAGGTTGATGCTTCAACATGTTTGGATTTGTCTCTTGACATAGCTCAAGTGTTCTCGTGGAATTAGAAGTGGCTTGGATGGGTGTGATAGGTTCTTGGATGGGCTCATCAACATGGCTACATGATGGTTCTTGACTTGTGTTAGTGGTAGGAGATGATGGCAAATGATTCCTTGCTAATAGCCAATGGATGACATCCTTCATGAGTGTATGGGTTGAAGAACAATATAATGGATGGATAATAAGGGTGGATGGTGTAGGATTAGGATTGGGATTGGATAGGTGGATGATGGGATTAGGTAGTGATGGTTCTTGGATGGGTTCAAGGATAGGCATTGGATTAGATGGTGGTGTTGGAGGGGTGAGGGATTCTATAGCTTTGTTTTAATTTTTGCTAATGTTCTTTGGAGGAAATCCCTTAAAGGTTCTTTTTATGTTGTTGGCTTAGGATTTGGAAGGTTTGATAGTGGATTAGATGGTGGATGGGTAATAGGGATTGATGGATTAATGTTTATAAGGTTGGAGGGATATTGTGGGGGGATTGAGACTGATGGATTGTAAGGTAGATATGGTGATGGATTAAGGTTGATAGGATTGGAGGGATATTGTGATGGAGGGATTTGAGGATGGGGGATTCACATAGGATAATGGTTGTGTATATAGGCTTTGGATTTCAGCTATAAGGTGTGCTAGGTTGGTGTTCCCTTGATCAAATTTAGGATAACAAAGGTTGGGGAATGGATAAGTTGGAGGTATTGATTGGTTGGGTAGGTATGATGGCATGGATGTATAAGGGGATGAATATTGATATGAGGTTGAAGGTTGATATGATGAAGGTTGGTATGAGATTGATGGGGTGGATATGTAGGGTGTTGATGGGGATGAAATAGGAGTTTGAGAATCTCCAATGATGAGGTGTGCTAATGGGATATCTTTAAAGGTGTTTTTACATTTTTCCTTCGTTATAGGATCAAAATCCTCATAGGTATATTTAAAAGTCTTTGTAAATGTTGCATTGCCACATAAGGATCCATGTTGAAAGGATATGGGATGATGGAGGATAATGGATGATTGTGATGTTGGGAATCAAATTTCAAGACATTAAGATGATTTGTTTTGATGGATGATTGATGATTCTCTATGCTTAAGGTAGACTAATGACACTTAAGCAATAGAGTTGATTGGGTTGATTGTTCATTTTGATGACTTAAGATAGACTAATGATCTCAAGAAAGCTTGGATAAAGGTTTATGATGATCAACTAAGGTCTTGATTTTTGATTGGGTTGATTTGGATTTGAATTTTGATAAGATATTGGGGGATTTTGGTAATGAATGTGATTGGGATTTTTGGATGGAGGATTGATGGAGGATGAAGGAGAGTAAGTCCTTAACCAAGGTTTGATTTGTAAAGGATGATTATGTTGATAACTGAGAGGGGGGGGGTGAATCAGTTATCCTAATTATTTCCCTTATTAAACTTTCCTTTTAATTGAAGCAGCATAAAATCAAACACAAAACATAAACCATGAAATAAGAAACACATGACACAGTATTTTTGACGTGGAAACCCTGTTAAGGGAGAAAACCACGGGGTGATTAACCCAAGAATTATTCTCTGTTAGAAGAATAGGAAATTACAAAAAATGGCACTTGCCAATAAGGGCTCACTGCCCGAGCACACTGCTCACAAGAGGCTCACTGCCTACAAGAAGACACACTGTCTTACAAAGTGATTAGAATCACAGTCTTGAACTGATTGGAAGCATCTGCATATGCTGGAGTTCAGTTCCGGTTAGGTTCAGTATACTGATCTGCTGCACTTCATCTTTCCTCTGTTCTTTAGTCTGCTGTCCTTTCACATACCGGATCTTTCTTGTTACTTCTGCTCTACTCTGGACTTGTTCGCATATCCTCACATACATTCACACCTTTTACCACTAAATCCATCCTCTATATATATCCGCACAAGTACTTTCATCATCTTTCTAGTCGGCATCCGGAACAGTCTAGTTTCTTACAAACTTAGTTCTGTCGGCTGAATCCTTGCTCACCAAGCAATGCGGATCAAGCATATACTTGTAGATATCATCAATTATGTCGGCCAAACATGATTCATGCCTCCGCAACCTTTATCATCATCTGTAACACATCCGGAAAGTAGTTTGATACTCAGTCAGTCAGTTCTTCCTCTGTTTTCACTGTCTCTCAGGAATCCGGTACTCAACTATTCATATCTTTTTCCTTGTCCATCTCCGGAGGCTAAATCCTTGGAATATACTACTCAAGATAGTCCTCTTGACTTCCCCAGATCCGCACTGCACCAAGACACTTCCTCTGAGAGATCCGGTCCAATCTGTCGGACCTTGCCACATGCTCTGTTCTTGTTCACCGGACCACCACAATCTTCAATCTGACTTCCGGTAGAGACATATCATGACTTGCGGATATGTGGGATGACCTTTGTTGCCATCAATGACAACAACCATGAATCCATATAGTGTCTCTTGCCAACAATCTCCCCCTTTGGCATTGATGGCAACACTTAGTGAAAAATGACTAAGTGTTTACACTATGCTCCCCCTTTGCTGATGCTCTGTCTTTATATACAATTTCCGGAACTCCCCCTGAGTTGGATTCCTCATTTTTCACTGCTCCTCACTCCCCCTTTGACATCAATGGCAAAGGGTAGGGTCCGCACACCAAAATTTTCAAAAATTTTCTATATATAGCCGCATATTTACATACTCACATATACTGCAGAATGTCTGCAAAGGATGTCTGCAGTTGAACCATTTCAGTAGCCCAACTAAGCTTCATTCTGTCCAGGATTGAAATGTGACCACTCAGCAAAAATGCAAAAGCTTCTGCCCGCCTGAGATCTGTCGGATCTTTTGTATGGGCGGTGGTCTGGGCATCACTGATGGCCTCATGCATCGTTTCCAACTTAGGGACTATAATCCTTCTAAGTTCTCCCATCCGGTTGGTAATGTTCTTCCTCTCCTTCTCAAGATTCTTTATTTCATTCAAGACTGCAATAGTCTGACATTCTTGATTTATTATAGAGGAAGAGAGAGGATCAAAACTTTGAGATAAGCTTTGAAGCTTGTCCTGCTCTTCTTTTATTTTCTTGTCAATTGCTGTTGTTGCCTTTGACCAAGATATACAAAATTTGTAGATGTCACCGCCATCCTTAAGAGCATTTTCTAAGCTCTTTATTCCAATGCTTACAATCTTCCTATCCTTAGAGATTAATTCTAATATTTCAGAAAATCTCTTATCCAAAAATTCCTTCCGGACCTTGTCTTCAGCTGATTTTTCTAGAGAATTAAAATGTGTATCAATACTGCTGACTAAGGTTTTTAGATTACCGGAAGTGGAGGCAGTCGGATCTATTTGGATTGATGGCATGATCTTTACAAGTACTCCGGAAGCAGCCTCTATCAACTCACAGTCCTCCATATGAGACTTTAGAAGCTTTTCATTTGCCTTGGCATTTGCAAATGAAGCTATCTTCATTGTTTGTACCGGAGAGAGAGAGTCAAAATCAAATGGACCTTTTAGAAGCTCCGGTTCATCAATCTCTAGAGTTTCTTTGCTCAAAAATTGTTGAACAGTTTGTGCAGTGTCTCTTGCCGGAGACAGATGTTTCTTTTCTTCTGCAGTCTTAGAACTGTCAACCTCTTTGTCTGTCACCACTGCTTCCTTCTCCTGCAATTGCTCTTCTTCTTTGGATCCGGAGACTGTAGGGGAAACCGGAGGAGAGATGCTTGCTTGTTCATGGGTCACTTCTTCTGGAGCAGAGGGTCCCAAGTCCTCACTTGTCTGTTCAGGGCTCACTTCTTCCGGAACAGAAGATTCCAAGTCAGCAGCTGTTTCTGCACCTAAGTCCTCTACAACAGGAAGATTGAACCTTTTGAAGGCCTTCCGGAGGATCTCTTCTGTCTCTTGTGCCACTTTGTCAGTCTCACCAAGCATGAGCTGATTCATCCTGGCTTTACTTCTGAACTCATCTCTGCAGTCCTTGAAGATCATGTTCATTGTCTTGGGATCAATTTGAGGATATAGCTGAATAGCTATCTGCTCCCGGATCTCAAGATCTTTGGCATGCGCATTATTCTTTCTTACTTCCATTTCCTTCTCTAGGCTTTTAGGAATGAGAGATATGATCTCAATGAAAGCCTTATTGTATGTGTTCAGATATTTAACTGTGGCTTCCTGCAGAGTCTTTTGATCTGCCTCACTGAAGTCATCATAGGATTCAGTCATTGGTTGAAGGTTTCCATCCACCGTGACCGACTTGATTATGCTCTCTAGTGACAGAGTGGGCTTTTCAACAGTTACCTCTGCCATTTCCTCCTTGTCTTGGCCTGTGGAGGGCTTACCGGATCCTTTCTTTTTCTGTTTCTTTACTTCTCTTACTCCTTCATCTGATTCTGTCTCCTCTTCATCCTTTTGGCTTTCATAAGCCCTTGATGCTTTTGTCTTGGATCTTTTACCGGATGCCTGGACTTCCGGTTTTGAGCTTTTGGTTGTGGAAGGAGCAGATTTCTTTGTTGATCTGGTCCGGGTGGGAGCTCCAACCGGAGCACTTTCTTTGCTTTTCTCTTCTTCCTCAGCCTTTCTCCTCTTTTCCCGGCTGGCATCAAGTGCCTCTTTTGAGATGCCAAGGCCTTGAGCAATGTGCTCTACTTCTTTTCTCACTTTTCTCTTAATCTCAGGTTCCCTGAGTTCTACATGTAATTTCACGCTCAGCTCCTCAAAGGTTCCAAACCTTTCTGCCTTAGGATCTTTGGGCTGACTTAGCATGTGTTGAACATGCAGCTCTACTATCTGTTCATCAACTTCATACCCCATGGGCATGATCCAGACAGTCCTTGGCTCCACTGCCTCCATTAGGCACTGATCAGTGTCAACCATAAAACATACTGAGTCCTTGTATTTCTCAATGAGTGACTGGGGAATTCTCTCTCTTGCTTGCATCATGCTCTGAAAGTTTTTGAAGTATCCCCATAGAGCTGTATTTCTCGCTTTTGCATCCCCAAGTCCATGCAAATAGTCTCTTATCTGGACTGCAACAGGTTTGTCATTCTGCCATACCCATCCACTTGTTCCGGGTAGCTCATTCATGAAGTAAAAGAAGAGACATACAATGAGAGTACCATACTTAAAGGAGTTCTTCTTGTCTTTCTTGATTTTCTGTACATTTTCCATCAATTGGCTTAGTAGTAGTTCACAAAGATCATAATCTGCATTCTTTCTTAGCATTTCATATGCTGTGTATATTGCAGTTCCGGATACAGAATTCTCCCTGCTGGAGTGATAGATCTTGTATCCTATGATCATTGATGCATATTTGATATCCGGATCCGAAATATCTTCAATGGTCATTGCTCTCTTATCATATTTTGATCCGGTGGCCTCAGTTACAACGTTGTTCTTGACAGATTTGAGGATAGGTACCCCCCCGGAAGAGTATAGACCAGTTACTGCTCTAATTGCTTCTTTTGTGATCTTGCAGGGTCTATCTAGCCAAAGGAAGTTGTCATGCATCCTGCTCAGTACATACCGGACCCATTCATCTTCTTCAAAGCTAGGGAAATGAATGAATTGCTCAAATTGTTTCTTCTGGATACCCTTATACTCTGGTTTGAGCTCAAAAGCATTGTCTATCAGTTGCTTGTGATAGAGGTCTCTTAATTTGAATTCCCCAAATTCCTCAATGTTTGCGTGTATGTAAACCCTAATATCTTCAGTATGTAAGACTCCGTGGGGAACACTAGAGAAGGCTCCTAGTGGATCTACCTCCAACGATTTGTAGGGATGTTTCTTGAATGAGGGGCGAGGTCTATCAAAGATCTTAACTATGTTTGGAGTAGCCATTCTTCAAAGATTTGCAGTGAGGCAATGAAAAACGAAGAATACCTTATGCGCCTTCGGTTTGCACGGAGTGGTTGGATTGATTTCTTTATGCAATAGCTTCGGCAGGAGATCCTTGGTGTGCTTGATGAACCTTGTTGCAGAGCTCCACTATTCGCTTCTTCTCAAGTGTAGAATGAGCAGATAACTTTTGAGAAATCCCTTATATTGCTCCGCAAACCCTAATATCTGTCTGCAATAAATGCTTCACCTGCATTATTCCGGTTTACTATGTCTGGACAGCTTGGAGTATCCCGGATTAGTCCTGATCACTGAATATCATCCGGATCTTTAAATCATGAATAAATCTAGGTAACATATTACAAGAACATCCCAAACACTCTGTCCAATCCGCAAGACAAGATCGTGCACTTCCGGATCTCTCCGGACCTTTTTGTAATCCTTTATCATACCGGAGCACCTCCCTGAACCGGTCTAACTTAATCGAACACAGCTTCTTCATAACTCCATGCGGACCTCTGAAAACTTGACTGAAGCATCTCAGGACTTATATCTACAAACCCTTTAATCCGCATCTTGTGCCACATCCGGCACAACTTGTTTGGCTGGGGGAACAGAATCTTCTTTGAGTCTCCCCCTGAGCCTGAGCTCACTTTTTAATTTCCGGAAGAAATATCAGCACCAGAATCTGGTGCGGATCCAACCTCTACATTCTCTGAGCTTTTCTTCACCCAAATCTTGCTCATCTGATTCCTAACTTCATCCGCATTCATCTTTTGTTTACCCTTGTCTTGATTCTGATTATACACCGGACCTCTTTTGTCCTGATTCTTGTTTCTGCAGACTTTAGCATTATGACCGGACCTATTGCAGATTTGACAAATAACATTTCTTTGCATATTTAACTGATATCCCCTTGATCTGCATTGATTAGCCATATGACCTACTCTATTGCATGTAAAGCATCTACCTTTGAATGATTTGTTTACTTGCATAATTCTGCATTCATGGGATTTGTGTCCATACCTTTTGCAGTTGAAGCACTGTCTGGAGAAGGATGAATTAATCTGATTCATTCTCATTCTGCACTGATTAGCTTTGTGACCAAAATGGTTGCAGCTGTGGCAGTATCCATTGAAGGATGGATATTTTTGAGCATTTGGCTGTCTTACCGGAGGTCTTCTAGGCCTGCTCCTTGGATTTTCTGATCCAAGATTCTTCTGACCGGATCCGGAGCTTTCTCCTTTCTCATATCCCAAGCCATACTTGTCATCTGTCCTCTTTTGACTTCCAAGAAGAACTTCAAGTTGAGCAGAACTTATCTTGAATTTCTCTTTATATTCATTTGCTGTTTGAAGGTCTCTTTTGAGAGAGGCAATTTGATCCTCAAGTTTTCCTTCATTATCTTTGGAATCTTCAAGATCAGATTCAAGGTGTCTGATAATCCTGTCCATCTGGTGGCACTCTTCTGATTTTTCTTTAAGAGATTGTCTTAGATTGTCTTCAGCCTTTCTTTTTTCTTCAATCTCTTGAGTAAACTTTATAGTTCCTGATTCCATTTCATGTCTTAACATAATGACTTCTTTTGATAACTTTTCACATAACTTGGTTTGCTCAGTCAATTCCTCACTTGTATTGCTTTCTTCACTTTGTCTTGCCAACTGTTGAAGCAGCTCCTTTCTCTTTTTCATAGAGAGACTTAATTTGTCTTTTAATTCTCTCATGAATTCATCAGCCTGTTTGAGTCTTTCCTTTAATTCACTGACTTCAGAATTTGACTGTTCAAGATCCTCAAGGGCAGTCTTGAGTTGCTCCCTTAAACCATATGCATCCATTTGAAATCCCAGATCTTCCTCAAGCTGTTAGGCTCTATTAGGAGGAACTTGGCTCTGATACCAATTGTTGATAACTGAGAGGGGGGGGGTGAATCAGTTATCCTAATTATTTCCCTTATTAAACTTTCCTTTTAATTGAAGCAGCATAAAATCAAACACAAAACATAAACCATGAAATAAGAAACACATGACACAGTATTTTTGACGTGGAAACCCTGTTAAGGGAGAAAACCACGGGGTGATTAACCCAAGAATTATTCTCTGTTAGAAGAATAGGAAATTACAAAAAATGGCACTTGCCAATAAGGGCTCACTGCCCGAGCACACTGCTCACAAGAGGCTCACTGCCTACAAGAAGACACACTGTCTTACAAAGTGATTAGAATCACAGTCTTGAACTGATTGGAAGCATCTGCATATGCTGGAGTTCAGTTCCGGTTAGGTTCAGTATACTGATCTGCTGCACTTCATCTTTCCTCTGTTCTTTAGTCTGCTGTCCTTTCACATACCGGATCTTTCTTGTTACTTCTGCTCTACTCTGGACTTGTTCGCATATCCTCACATACATTCACACCTTTTACCACTAAATCCATCCTCTATATATATCCGCACAAGTACTTTCATCATCTTTCTAGTCGGCATCCGGAACAGTCTAGTTTCTTACAAACTTAGTTCTGTCGGCTGAATCCTTGCTCACCAAGCAATGCGGATCAAGCATATACTTGTAGATATCATCAATTATGTCGGCCAAACATGATTCATGCCTCCGCAACCTTTATCATCATCTGTAACACATCCGGAAAGTAGTTTGATACTCAGTCAGTCAGTTCTTCCTCTGTTTTCACTGTCTCTCAGGAATCCGGTACTCAACTATTCATATCTTTTTCCTTGTCCATCTCCGGAGGCTAAATCCTTGGAATATACTACTCAAGATAGTCCTCTTGACTTCCCCAGATCCGCACTGCACCAAGACACTTCCTCTGAGAGATCCGGTCCAATCTGTCGGACCTTGCCACATGCTCTGTTCTTGTTCACCGGACCACCACAATCTTCAATCTGACTTCCGGTAGAGACATATCATGACTTGCGGATATGTGGGATGACCTTTGTTGCCATCAATGACAACAACCATGAATCCATATAGTGTCTCTTGCCAACAGATTATTGACTAAGAATTAGGGGTTGGGATGTTTGATTTTGAAGATAGATTTTGGATGGTTGATGATGTTGGAGATGATGTCGATTTTGGATTTGGATTATGGTTTGGAAGATTGTGGATTGATGTTTAGGTGATGTTTTGGAGATTGATTTTTGGATGAAGCTTAATTGATGTTGGATGAGGGGAGAATGGATTAGATTAGGATTTTGATGAAGTTTTAGAAGATGTCAAGGATTTTTGATGTAGGATAGTTTTGATGAGAATTTGGATGAGGTTGGATAAGGTTTGGATAGTGTTGATTTGATTAGATGATATGGATGGAAGCCTAGAAGATCTTTAGATTTTGGAGATAGATTTTGGATAAAGGATTGGATGAAATATGATCAAGTGGATAGGGAAATTAGATTAGTATGATGGTGATGAATTGGATTAAAGATGATGAAGGTAGAATAAATGATTAGGATAATTGGGATGAATAGGATATGATAGGTGAGATAAGGTTTGGATGGTTTGGTTGATTAGAAGATGAATTGGATAGTTGGTTAGGATTAGGACCTTGTCTTGACTTAGCAAATTGATTGAGATTAGGGTCCAATGATGATGGATTAGGAGAATGATTTGGGTGACTAGAATAAATGATTAGGGTGAAATTGAGGTGATTAAGATTGGATAAATGGAATAGGATATGGATTGGGAAGATAATGGATATTGGATTGGAAAGTGATTAGGATGACAATATGGGATTAAGCTCAAAGATGGGGATTAATTAAGCTCAAATGATTGGATTTGATAAATGGGGGGGTTTAGCGATGTTGGGAGGAAACTTGGCCTGATGGGGGAAAGAGGCGCTAAAATAGACATAAAAGGTGCTAAGACAGGAACTCAAGGCGCTGGAACAGTCACCAATGGTGCTGAAACAAAAACCAAAGGTGCTAACAGATAAGCCAATGGCACTAAAGGATAAGGCACTAAAGTATGAGTAGATAGCACTGACAGATAAGTAGATGGCACTGAAAGGCTATTGAATCTTTAAAAGTTGTTAGATTTTGATGGAATGTTTAATTTTTTGGCTCCAAGTTTTTAGCAAGAGATAATGCAAGTAAGAAAGACACAGTGGCTGACTTTAATGTATAAAAAATGATGGTTTTTATTCATGGGTTTTCACATGGAAGACACGCCATTCATATGAACATTCCTAGGTTATTCAAGTGGGAGTATACAAGATTATGAGCTCATCTCATTGCCTTTATGTAGGCATGACATGCAAGTCCCATGAGGAGGAGCTAACTATTTTTGATCAACCAAGATTGTTCTTACCTCACGAGGGGAGAACATAAACAACATGCATGTTTGTTTCTAGAGGGCATTTGCACTTGATAATAAAATTAATGTGGCTTGTGCAATGAGTAACTTCCCGGTCCTTATAAGTATCTAGTGCGTCACAATCTCATATGGCCAAGAGTTCTTAAACTAGGCTTGAATGAGCTTCTAGGGAGTCCTCGATATACGCAAGGTATGTGAGGCACAAACCATGAACACTAGTCCATTGAAGGGATGTGGCACAAGCGGTCAAGAAAGCACCACGTCACCTTTTCTCTAGAATCACTCAGGGCCCCAAGGTTGTCCCAATGACAATGTAACTAGATTGAGGTATAGCTTTCACTCTCCCCCCTTTGATATACCCCACTAGTACACGTGGTTGAGGTCATCCCTTGGGGAATGAAATCCCCATGAAGACCTCCTAAGAAGAAATCACCCTTGCTTTTGATCACCCAAGATCACACGAGGCGCAAGGGGAGAGCATACGCAAAAGATGACCCCTTCAAGATAACACTTAAAAGCAATAAAAGTTCACAAATAGACTTTTGATCCCCAAGATCACCCTAAGGTGCGAGGGGAGAGCATACGTCTATAGGTGAACAAGACAATGCAAATAAATGTTAATTCCCAACTAAACTAACTTTAGTGCAACTAAGCTAGTAATAAAAGAGATAATTTGGACAAGTGAATCTGCACCAAATTAGTTAGTAGTCTGATAAAAATGCTTTGACATGCATTTTTGAAACCTGCAAGACACTGTTAGATGCCTGCAAAAGATTGAAGAATCTGTCAGAAGAATGGCGTGTTGAACACCTAGAATACTGAGAGGGAGGGTGAATCAATATTCTCTTAAACCATTCACTTATTAAACCATTAATCTATTTGCCCATTCAACAAAAATAAAGCAAATTAAACATAGAATGAACAACCACAAAACATAACACATGAACACCAGGATTTTTATATTGAAAACCCAAAAAAGGGAAAAACCACAGTGAGTGTTAGCTCACAATATATTATGTAGTAACAATACCAAATTACAAAGAGGCTCAATGCCTTAGGGCTCACTGCCCTTAAGGACTCACTATTTAGAAAGATGCTCACTGCATACAGGCTCACTGCCATAATAAAGAAAGAGAAAGAAGGGTGGCTCACTACCAAAATGAACTGCTAAAATTGCATCTACTAATGCATGGATACAACTCCAATGATGCTCAGAAAACTATCTCAAAACTCTTCATCCTGAACTGCTCTGCTACATTGCTTTGTTCTTATATGAAAACATGATCTCTCTTCTTCTGCACTTGTTGCCTTTACAAAATCACAAACCTTCACATGTCACACACATACACATTTATGTTTGCACACATATTTTTTTTCAAACATTGAAATAGATCTCATATATATATCCACAACACTTGCAATCTTCAAATTAGGCCGGCCTATAAAGATGAAGCATGCAATTATGTCTTGTGTAGCTTGTTGGCCTAAGGCATACCTTACATACCAAAACAACACTTGAAACACATTCTCATATGTCAATTTCAATTATAGAACCACTTAGAATAGAAATCCAATCAATAGATCTTACCGCATATTGATCAAAATATCAGGTTGGCCTTAAACTCTGATTATCATTGGTTCAGTCCATCTGTCAGATTACAAATTTCAACACGGACCATAAGACTTGCTCAAATTCATATCCAAGACACTTTAGACATCTTAGAACATAACTCCAGAACTATAAAACATAATATCAACTTGTGGCAGAATGCGGATCATTAGAATAGTCAAACACTGTCAAACCTTGTAGTGATACTTAGATACTCATAACTATCTTTTCGGTGGGCTTAAAATTCTGCAACTTTGGATTTAGAGACTTCATATATGTATTTACAACACCTCAAAACCACATAATGAAATATCCAATATGGGAGGAATGTAGACCAAAACAATTGTGTGTTCTACTCTGATTACTATTGTTCTCTGCTATACCGAACTTGTGCAACTTGAAGGTACATTTTTGTAGATGATCAAGAGCTGAAAATTTGGATATAAGATCATCTGAGAATTAGCAATGACTTACCAGAACTGCAAGATTAGATCTTTAACTATGGACCAATACTGATCAAAATATTGTCTCTCTGTCACTATCTCTATACTCTGCCAACACTTAGCCAAAATACTTAATTCTTGTTTGCCGGACCAAAAACTTTGTTGCATTCTTGTTGAACTCTTGTTGCCATCAATGACAACACCATCAAGCATCATGCCAATCCAACTCATACCAGTAGTGTCTTTAATGATTGCCAACAATCTCCCCCTTTGGCATTGATGGCAACTCATGATGTGAAAAACTATCACACTGCTCCCCCTTACTTTTTACACACTGCTCCCCCTAACTACATGCATCTCTCTTCTATTTTTTAGTTATTTTTCTTTTTATATTTTTCACATGCTTCACTCTCCCCCTTCGACATCAATGGCAAAGGTATATGTACAAGTAATTTATGTGTACACCAAAACTTGAAAAATGTTTGTACTTATCCGCATATATACAAGTGAAATCAAATACCTTATTGATTTTTATGGAGAATATCTTTGTAGAACTTCTTCAATTGCACTATATCTTCATCCCATCTGACCTTAGCATCGGTCAACACTAGAATATGCCAATTGATCTGGGATACTAACTCTTCTGCCTTCTTTACAGTAGCAGGGGCCTCAATGATTTGCCTTGTTTGATCTATTGTTGCTACTAGCCTGGTCATGGATGCAATCTTGAAGCTCACTATCTCCCGGAGCTGGCTCATTCTATGTTTGATGACATCCTTTTGGGTCTACAACTTATGTATGGTAGAGTGGATAGTTTCAACTTCTGCTCTTTGATTCCCAATGGCATCTTTCATCGGATCATAAGTTTTGGATATTTTGGTAATCTAGGCTTCCCAACCATCTATCTTATCCTTTAGATCCTTGGTTTTCTTAGGCCATGTTAGAAAAAACTAATATAATTTTCTAGCTTCTTTGATGGCTATCTCTAAATATTCAACACTCTTATCTAACAAAGCTTTGTCTTGAGAATATTTATCATTAAGCTCAACTAATCTCTTGTTGTCAATCTTTGCCCTTACCTTCTTTTATGTAGCTTGTTCAAGGGATTCAAAATGAGAATTGATTGACTCCATAAGCTTTTTCAATTGTGCAGTAGGAGCCAAGGATGTATCTTTCTTTATTCCAGGCATAATCTTTTCAAAAATTGCTGTTGCATCTCCAATCAACTCGTTGTCCTTCATGTGAGACTTCAAGATCTCTTCTTGGGATATTGCTTGAAAAATTGACCCGAGCTTCAATTTTTGTAATGGAGACATTGTGGCTAGGTTTATTGGTCCTTGTAACAACTTAGGTGTAGAAAAAATCTGATTTTCCTTTTGTTTCTCCAAAACATCTCTTAAAGAGTCAACTGAATCCTTTCCAGCAATGTCTCTTTTATTTGCATCATGAGATACTTCAGCATCATGTCTCTCCATAGGGTCTTCTTGAATGGGCTCTTGTTCATTTCCCTCTATTTTTGGAGGAGAATTATCAGTCATCTGTACATTAGTTTCTTCTCTTTGCTCACCTTGTCCTTCAGAGGCTTTTTTCTTTAGAGTTTTTCTCTCCCACAAACTCTTTTATTTATCCATCCTTTCCTGTGTTCACCAAAGGAGTTATATCACTTTGATTCATACTCTATTCAGCATTCACTTTTGAAACTACATTAGAATTGTCAGTATCAACATTTTTTTCCTCTTCATTTGTGTTAGTCACAATTGGAATGTGAAGTTCATGAAGTACATTCATAGTTTTCTCCTCTATCTCTTTCACCAGTTTCTCAATATCTCTAGACATTAGAGCATTGATTCTCTTCTTGGTTCTAAATTCTTTATTGAGTGTCTTAGTGACTTTAAATTTTTCTTCACTGGTGAGATTTAGACATAGTTTCATTAGAACATATTCCTTCAACTTAGCATCTTTAGCCATAGCCCTTCTTTTCTTACAATTAGGATGCTGGCTAGACTATCTGATAAATCATCTATAACTTCAATTAATGCCTTATTAAACATATTTAAAAATCTTACCACAACTGCTTCAATTGTTTCCTTGTCAGCATCTGAGCATTCATCATATGTATCAACAATTGGCTTCAAGTTCCCATGCTCAGCCATTGCATTAACTATGGCTTCCAAAGTCCTTGTGGCCTCACCTTCCTTGATCTCAGTTTTCTTTTCATTCTTCTTGCCATTATCCTTTCTAGAGGATTTCACTTCTTGGCTTGCAGTGGCTTCATCTATTTTTACCCTTTTTGCCTTTATGTCTTCATTAGACTCTGTTTCTTCTTCTTCTTCACCACTAAGGCTCACATACATTACGTTGGTGGCCTTTGTTTTCTTTCTTTTATTCTTTCTCTCTACAGGCTTCTTCTCAAGCAATTCTTTCTCACTACAATAACAGAAAAGGAGGCTCTTGTTCTTCTTGAGCTAGATGTGGGTTTTTCATGCTCAGACTTCACTTCATGTCTTGCCAGAGCTTTTTCTGGATTAGTTTTCTCTTTTGTAGCCTTTGTTGCTTGAGCTTTTGCTCTGGCTTGATCTATTTTTTCCTTGGTGAATCCTTTGCTCATTGCATAATCATTTACCCATTTTCCTACATTTCTTTTGATCTCAGGTTGTTTCTGTTCCATATGTACTTTGACATACTTTTCTTCAAAAGTCCCAAATCTTTCCTCCTTAGGATCATTTGGTTTGCTCAACATCAAATCTGCCAAACTAGTCAAGATGTCCTATGTGACTTCATATCCCATTGCTAGGACCCACACAATTATTGGTTCCACTTCCTCCATGAGGCATTGATCTTTGGTTACCATAAAAACAATGTCAGCTTTATACTTCTCAACTACCTTTCTAGGAATTCTAACCCTAGCTTGCATATTCTTCTGGAAATTCTTAAAATAACCCCACAGAGCTGTATTTTGTGCATCAACATCTCCTAAACTCTATAGATGATTTCTAATTTGTACTGCTACAGGAGAGTGATTGAACCAAACAATATTACTCATTCCTGGTAATACCCTAAAAAAATAGAATAGTAGGTAGATGATGAGAGTACCGTATTTGAATGCATATTTTGTATCTTTTGTCCTCTTCAAATTATCCATCAACTGTTGCTAGAGCAACTCACACAAGTCATAGTCCACATTCTTCCTTACCATCTCATATGCTGTATAGATGGCCATTGTAGAAAAAAAGTTCTCCCTATTGCAGAAATACACCTTATATCCAATCACCATAGAGGCAAACATGATTGTTAGATCCTCTATATCATTGATAGTTAATGCCCTCTTGTCAAATTTGGTTCTAGTTAGCTTCATCACTATATCATTCTTCATAGATTTAAATGTCAAAACTGTTCCAGAGGAACACATACCTGTAACTACCTCAATGGCATCCTTAGTTATCATATGAGGCATATTCAGCAAAAAGAATTCATCATGGATTCTACTTAGGGAATACCTAACCCAAGCATCTTTAGAGAAAATGGGAAAATTGATCCATGTGTCCATTTTTTTCTAATGCAGAGCACTATATTCTTCTTTCAATTCAAACCTATCACCAGACAACTCAGCCAAATAAACTTGCCCTAATTTTATATGATCATACTCTTCCAAATTGGCATGGATGTAAACCCTGTTGGCAACTTGGCAAACATCATAAAGAGAGAGACACTGCTAATATGATGAAGAGTGTTTGCGCATGATGTTTGAAGATGTTGTCATTGATGGCAACAAGATAAGGAACAAGATTGGAACAGTGTTTTTGGTCTAGAGAAGAAGACTTAGCCATTTTGGCTAAGTATTGGTAGTATACTGAAGCAATGACAAAAAGACAGTGTTTGAGATGGTATTGGTCCGCAGTAAAAGATCATATCATGTGGTTCATGTATGTTGTTCACAGTCCTCAAATGATCATTTGTCCAATATTTTAGTTATTAATGAGTACCATAAGTCTATCTTCAAAAGGTCTAAGTGCGACAGTGCAAAGAATAGAGGAAATCATAACTGAACATTGAACTAAATTGGTCCGCATTCCTCCGCTGTGGCATATTTTGTTATATGGTTTTGAGGTGTTGTAAACACATGTATGAAGTATCTATATCTAGAGTTGCAAGTTTTGAATTCCACCAGAGAGTCAGTTATGAATGTCTAAGTATCGCTACTTGATATGGTGTAGTTTGATTGTGACAGAGCATGTGTTCTTGTGGTCCGCATTCTACCACAAAAGAATATCTTGCTTTACGGTTGTGGAGGTATGATCTATGATGTGTGAAGAGTGTTTGATATGATTTTGGAAGCATCTTATGGTCCGCAGTGAAAGTTGCTATCTGATAGAGGAAGTGAACCAGTAGCAATTTGTGTTGGAGGCTGACATGACAAGTTTGATATGTATATGGTAAGTTCTATTGATTAGAACTTAATCCTAAGTGGTGGAATAGTTGAGGCTGACATGTGAGAAGGTAGTTCAAATGTTTTTTCAATCCACTATGAATTTTAGTGAATGAATTTGGTTGACAGCGCACATAAGGCATGACTACACGCTATACCTTATTAGGCTGACCTAATATGAAGTTTTTAAGTATTGCAGACATATATAGGGGATCAAATTCAGTGTTTGATGAATGTGATGTGATGTGAATGTGAATGTGAAGTATAGTGCATAGAAAAAGAAGAGAGATCTTGTCTGATGTAAAAGTAGAACAATGAAACAGGGTAGTCAAAGATGAAGAGTTTTGAGACAATATTTCTAAGCTTCATTGGAGCTGCAATCATGCATCTGTAGATGCAATCAGAGTAGTTCATTTTGGCAGTGAGCCATTTCCTTTCTTTCTTTCTTTCTCTAGCGAGCACTTCTTTTGGGTAGTGAGCCCTCAGGAAGTGAGCACTTCTTTTGGGTATTGTTCCTACATAATATATTGTGAGCTAACACCCACTGTGGTTTTTCCCAGTTTTGGGTTTTCCATGTAAAAATCTTGGTGTTCATTTGTTATAGATTGTGGTTGTTTCTTCTATGCTTAATTTACTTTGTAATTGCATGTGGTAAATGGATTACTAGTTTAATAAGTGAAAAGTTTAATAGAGTACTAATTCACCCCCCTCTCAATACTTTGGGTGTTCAACAATTAGTATCAGAGCCTGGTTCCTCAGAAGAAGGCTAACAGCTTGAGGAAGATCTTGGAGACTTGACACATGGTAGGTAAAAACTGTCCTACTCCTCCTGAAGAAATTGATGCATCTGAAACTAAAGAAGAATGCACACTTGTCAATGAAGAAGAACTCAAGCTTGCACTTGTAGATCTTGAAAAGGTTGAAATAGAAAATAGGAATTTGAAAGATAATGTTAAGGAAGCAGATGAGTGCATCAAAAAATTGAGGGAGCAAGTCAAGAAGTTCAAAGAAAAATATAAGGAGGTTAGTGAACAACTGATATCTACAAATGACACCTCTAGTAATCTGAAAGTGGAAGTTGTAAAAAGAGCAAAAGCAGAAGAAGACCTAAATCAGCTGGTGAAAAGCAAAACTAAAGATTGCACAAAGCTTGAATAAGAAGTTGTGGATTTGAAAGCTGATCTAAAACATGCATGGACTCAAGAAGAATAATTTAGAGTGAGTGTTTCCCAACTTGATAGAATACTTGCTAGTCATGAGAGCCCTGATGATAAAGAAGGCCTGGGATTTGAGAAAGGTGAAAGTTCCAAAATGGTTAAAAAAAGAATGCTAAGATCAAGAAGGACAAAGGAAAACAATTTCAAAATCAAAGGAACAGACCTAGAAGACCACTGTTCAGGCAACCAAATGCTCAAAGGTACCCTTCTTTCAATGGTTATTGTAATACATGCAATAAGTTTGGTCATAAGGCTACTCAATGTAGGAGCAGAGTGAATAAAAATATTCCATCATTCTCTAGTCAGTGTTTCACTTGCAATAAAGTAGGTCACAAGGCTAATGATTGTAGAAGTCAAATAAGAAATAATTATAACAATAGAAGGAATGCTCAGACCTTTAAAGGTAACTTCTTTATATGTCATAGGTTTGGTTACAAAGCTAGTGAATGTAGAAGTTAGATAAGAAACAACTATAACAATGGAAGGAATACTCAATCTTTCAATGGGAATTGCTTTGCATGTAATAGATTTGGGCATAAGGCTGACCAATGTAGATCAAGGATGAATGAAAGAAATAATGGACAAAGAAATGTTGTATGCTTCAATTGCAACAAACCTGGACATATTGCAAGATTTTGTAGAAGCAAAAATATGAAGAAGGCTAATCAAGAAGAAATGAAGAAACCAATACAAAAGATAGATCTAGCAGAGAGCAAGAAGGAGATGAATCAAATTTGGGTTAAGAAGGAAGTGCAGGAAGTCAAGAGTGAGTCTGCACTAGACTCTGGTGCTGGTACTTCCTCTAGGAAGTAAATTGAGAGCTCTGGCTCAAGGGGAGCTTAATGAAAAATCCTACTCCTCCAGCCAAAAATGTGGTGCTGATATCCAGCATAAAGATATGAGTTATAAGACCGAATGACTGATCTTATGAAGAAGATTCTAGTAGAAAAGAATCTAATGTGGTAAATGTAGAACAATCTTGATCGACTGGGGGCAACAGAGAAAGGGTTTGATAGCTTTTTGAACGAAGCATTTATTGCGATTAAATCTTGATGAAAAGATAATATATGGGATTCATTTGAAAGGAAAATCATTTTGCTTTCAAACCCTCAAGTGACTAAAGAGACCTGAGAAGCAAGCTAGGGCAAATTCAAGCATCCAGTAAAGAAACCCTAACGGAGGCAAAAGGTATTTATTGTTATCTCTCTAAAAAATTCTCTATGTTGAATTTGTAAAGATGGCTACCCCCAAGTAGTTGAGATAATAGAGAGCCCACGCCCAAAATTTAAGAAACACCCTTTAAATCGTTAATGACTGATCTAGAAGGTGCATTTTCTAAGGTTCCACATGGTGTTATGCATATGGAAGATGTTAGGGCATACATACATGCAAACCTAGAGGAATATGATCACATGAAATTAGGGAAATTGTACTTGGATGAGTTGACTACTATCAATATTGTGTTGAAAGAAGAATACAATGATCTATATGAGAAAAACTTGGATACCTAGTTAGATTTTATGATATTCTCAGATGATGCATGGGTTAGATATGTGTTGAGCAAAATTCATGATGAATTTTTCTGGCTTGATGTGCCCCACATGATAACAAAGGAAGCTATCAAAGTAGAAACTAGCATGAGCTCTACCAGAAAGGTTCCAACCTTGAAAACCATGAAGAACAATGTAGTAATGCAATTAACTGGTGCAAAATTTGATAAGAGGGCACTAACTATGATTGACATTGAGGATCAGACAGTTAGATTTACATCGATGGTTATTGGGTACAAGGTTTATTTTTCCAACAGGGAGAATTTAGTGTTTACAACAGTCATATACATAGCATATGATATGGTCAAGAATAACACAAACTATGACCTATGTGAGTTGCTCTGGGAACAACAAATGGAGAACTTGAAAAGAACAAAGGAAACAAAATATCCTTTTAAGTATTGAACTTTGATTATTTATTTGTTCTTCTACTTTCTGAGAGAGTTACCTGGTATGGAGAATATAGGTTGGCTTGATCATGCACCTATAGCTGCTCAAATTAGAAATCATTTGCATAGTTTGGCAAATGCTGACAAACAAAATGTAGCTTTATGCAGTTATTTCAAAAACTTCCAAAAGAAAATGCAGGCCAGGACTAGGATCCCTAAAATAGTTGTAACGAAGTATGAAAAGGATATTTTGTTCATGGTGGATAAGGACAAATGCCTCATGGAGGCTGTTGAACCTAGAATTGTATGGGTCTCAGTAATGGGATATGAAGTCTCAGAGGAAGTATTAACTAGTTTGGCAGATCTTATATGGATCAAACCAAAAGACCCCAAAGAGGAGAAGTTTGGTACATTTGAGGAACTGTCTCTTAAAGTTCATCTGGAGCAAACTCAATCAGAGACTCAAAGAAAGGTCAAGAAGTATGTAGCAGAATTTTCTAAGAGCCATGGGTTTACAAATGAGGAAATAAGTAAAGCAAGAGCAAAGGCAGAGGCATCAAGGGCTGCAAGTGCTCCGGAAGGGCTAACATCAAAAGCTCTGGAGAAGAAGGAAGAGGAGAAAATTAAAAAAGAGAAGCCTGCATCTGGCCCTACAAGAAGAACAAGAGCCTCCACCTCTGCAGCTACTTCAAAGAGTTCTGGACCCTCTGTTGAAAAGAAAAAGTTTGCAAGTGCTGAGATAGAGACACCTGAGAAAAAGGGAGAGAAAGAAAAGACTAAGCTTGAAAAACAAGTACTGGTAAAGAAAACTACAGAAAAAAAGAAAAGAAAGAAAAGAAAGGTAACAAAAAGAGTATATGTAAGCCTTGGAAAAGAAGAAGAAGAGGAAATAGAAACAGATGAGGAGGTCAAAGCAAAAATGGAAAAAAAATATAAATCCACTATTGAGAAGCCCTTAGGAAGAGCTAAGAGCAAGAAGAAGAATGAAGAAGAAAAGACTGTGAACAGAGATGAAGAAGTGACTATATCCTTGGAGGCTATAGTCAATGCATTTGCTCAACATGGTACCCTGAAACCTATTGTTGACATGTATGATGAAAGATTAGATGCAGACAAGGTAATCATAGAAAAAATAGTTGTAAGATATCTAGATATGTTTTGCAAAACATTGATTGAACTTATGGACGATTTACTAAATAGCTTGGTCAGCATAATGTCAACAAGAAACGAAGGGGCTATGGCCAAAGATGCCGATATAAAATAATGTCTTATTAAAACTTTGTCTAGACATCACCCTTGAGGAGAGAATCAAAGTCACTAAGAAGCTTGGTAAGGAATTCAGAACCATGAAGATAGTCAATGCTCTAATGTCTGGTGACACAGAGAAACTCGTGTAGGAGACTAAAGAAATAAATCTGAAGGTGTTACATGAGCTACAAATTTCAACTATTATTGACACTGATGAAGAGGAACAAAATACTGGTGGTAATAACATAGCTCTAGAGATAAATGTGGAATAGAACATGGAGCAAAGTAGAGTTAATCCTTCGGTGAGTACAAGGAGTGAAGAAGAAATGAGTACAAAACAAAGTGGAATAGTTCCTCCAGTAAATTGTGAAGAAGAGAAGAAGTTTGAAGAAGTAAAGATGACATCTGAGGAACAAGAAGAGCAGAGAGAAGAGGAAAATGAACAAATGATGGATATTCCTGCTCCGGAGCCATAAATAAATGAACAACTGTTGGCAAGAGACACTATATGGATTCATGATTGTTGTCATTGATGGCAACAAAGTTCATCCCACACATCTACAGGACATGGTGTGTCTATACCGAAAGTCAGAGTGAAGAATGTTGTGGTCCGGTAAACTAGAATAGGGCATGTGGTGAGGGCCGACAGTTAGGGCCAGATCTCTCAGAAGAAGTATCTTGGTGAAGTGTGGATTTGGGGAAGTCAAGAGGACTACCTTGAGTGATAGATTCCAAGGATTTAGCCTCCGGTGATAGATGAGGAAAAAGATATGAATACTTGAGTATCGGCTTCCTGATTGGCAGAGTGGACAGAGGAAGAACTGACTGGCAGAACATCAGACATTATTCTGGATGTGTTACTAAGATGGTAAAGATTCTTAAGACCCAAGTTATGATTGGCCGACATGATTGATGATTTCTACAAGTATATCCTTGATCCGCATTACTTGGTAAGCAAGGATTCAGCCGACAGATCAGAGTTTGTGGAAAATATTGACTATTTCGGGTGCCAACTAGAAAGGTGATGAAATCACTTTTGCGCATATATATGTATATATGATGGATTTAGTTGTGAGTGTTGTCGTGGTTGTTGGTGATGTGCGAATAAAAGTAGAAGAGCAGAGCGAAAGCAGTAAGGAAGATCTGGTATGTGAAGGGAAAGCAACATAAAAGAAAAAGAAAGATGAAGTGCAGCAGATCAGTGTACTGAGCCTAATCAGAACTGAACTCTAGCATATGTAGATGTTCCCAATCAGTTTAAGTATTGTTTTACATTCTTTTGTAGACAGTGATTCTCTTGTAGGCAGTGTGCCTCTTGTGAGCAGTGTGCTCGGGCAGTGAGCCCTAATTGGCAAGTGCCATTTTGTATTTCCATTCTTCTAACAAAGAATACAATCTTGGGTTAATCACCCTGTGGTTTTCTCCCTTAACAGGATTTCCATGTCAAAAATATTGTGTCATGTGTATTTCTATTTCATGGTTATGTTTGCTTATTTGAATTAATGTTACATTGATTATTAATAAAGTTCAGAAAGCAGAAATAATTAGGATAACTGATTCACCCCCTCTCTCAGTTATCAACAACAACAACACAGCCAAGGACTACCTACAGAAAGACAAGAAGCTGAAGTGTCTCATGGTGAAGAGAAGAGAAGAACTGCTGACTCCTTAAGGGAGTTCTTGGAGAAGAAGAAAGAAGCTCAAATTTTGACTGCTCCTGAGCTTTTGCAAGGACCTATTAACCTTGCCTCTATGTCCCCTCTATAGAAGTCAAGACTTAGGACAATTCTCCAAACTAATGCACAAGAGAAAGTACTAAAATCTCATATAGAGGATAGCAAGTTGTTAGAAGATGCATCAACAATTTTTGAAAAGCTAATGCCTAGAATAAGAAGAGACACATTCTTGGGTCCTTCTTCACAAGTAAAGAAGTTAATGGAATCAATCAATATTCATTTTAAGTCTCTTGAAAAAGTTGCTGATAAAAAGGTAAGAGCTAAAATAGATAGTAAGAGATTAGTTGAGCTAAAAGATAAAGCCTCTCAAGATAAAATTTTGTTAGATAAAGTATAGAATATGCATAGTTAGCCCTTAAAGAAGCTAGCAAACCATATCAATTTTGTCTTACATGGCCGGACAAAAATAAGGAGATAAAAGATAAAATAGATAGATGGGAAGCCCAAATAATGAAGATATCCAGAACTTATGACCTGACAAAAGATACTATTGGCAATCAAAGGCCACAAGTTGAAACCATTCATTTTAATATACAGAAGTCGCAGACCCAGAGGGATATCATAAAACATAGAATGAGTCATCTTTGGGAGGTAGCAAGTTTCAAAATTGCTTCCCTAACCAAGTTAATAACAACGACAAACAAGACAAGGCAAATCTCTGAAGCCCTTGATACAGTAAAGAAAGCACAAGATTTGGTGTCCTAGATTAATGGACACATACTAATTTTGAGTGATGCCAAGACTGGTTGGGATGAAGAAATGGTACAACTAAAAATAATCTATAAAGATATTCTCCCAGAACAACAATAAGCACTTTTGATTTCACTTGTATATATGCGGAAAGTAGAAAAATAGTTTTGAAATTTTAGCAACTTGTATATATCTTTGTCTCATAAACCTTTGCCATTGATGTCAAAGGGGGAGAAGAAATGAAGCATGTGAAAAACTTTTGAAAAATAATAAAGCATGAAGATAGGGGGAGCAGTGAATAAAGAGAAAGGGGGAGTTGTAACAGTTTTTCACATCAAGTGTTGCCATCAATGCCAAAGAGGGAGATTGTTGGCAACTTGGCAAATATCATAAAAAGAGAGACACTGCTAATATGATGAAGAGTGTTTGTACATGATGTTTCAATATGTTTTCATTGATGGCAACAAACTAAGGAACAAGATTGGAACAATGTTTTTGGTCCGGAGAAGAAGACTTAGCCATTTTGGCTAAGTATTGGCAGTATACTGAAGCAATGACAAAGAGACAGTGTCTGAGCTGGTATTGGTCCATAGTAAAAGATCATATCATGTGGTTCATGTATGTTTTTCAAAATCCTCAAATGATCATTTGTCCAAGATTTTAGTTATTGACGAGTACTGGAAGTCTGTAATGAAACAACTTGCACAATATCTGAATATAATAGTAAATATGCTGCAAATACTTGATAATATTATGCCACTTCGAGGGGGCAACCTCCAAAACCACTTCGAGGGGGATACCTCCAATAGTCTTCAATGAGAACACAATACTGAATATATGATGAAATAAGACTCACTACCTCCTATATATACCTATTTATGCCTAGGATATCACCTAGGCCGACTTAGATGGGCCTATATAAGCCTTAGGCTGACCTAAACAACTAAATAACAATAAACTAATGATAATATGACTTAATTAAGAGTTAAGATAGCCACAAGCCAACTATTCATAACCCTATACACACTATAGGATTAAGGGTGTAGCATGCCCCCTTTCTTCAAAGAAGCATTGTCCTCAATGCTAACCAAATGTGGATGCTTTTGAATGAATTCCTCATTCTCCCATGTAGCTTCCTCCACTGGAGAGTTTTTCCATTTAATTAGATATTCTATGATTTCCCTTGTCCTCAGCTTCTTGGTGCGTGTTTGAATAATTCTCTCAGGATCCACAACTATTCTTCCCTCTTCATCAAGCTCAGGTAACTTAGTCTGTGCTACCACTTTATTCCCAATAACCTTCTTCAAGTAGGAAACATGAAAAACTGGATGAATTTTTGTTGATATGGGCAGCTCCAATTTATATGCTACATTGCCAATCTTCTGCAACACCTTATAAGGACCATAGTACTTGGGTGCCAGCTTGTTAGCTTTATGTTGTTGTTTTAGAGACATTTGCTTGTATGGTTGTAGTCGCACAAAGACCCAATCTCCCACTTCAAAAGTTCTTTCACTACGGTGTTGATTAGCTTGTTGCTTCATTTTGTTTTGTGCCATTGCCAAGTTCTCTCGAAGACTAGCCAATACCTCTTGCTGATGATGGATGTGTTCTTCGACTGTGTGAACCTTTGGTTGTACCCGCAATGAAGAGATGATTGATGGTGGGTGGTAACCATATAGTGCTAAAAATGGAGACATCTTGGAAGAAGTATGGAAAGAAGTGTTGTACCACCATTCTGCTAGTGGTAGCCATTGCACCCATCTCTCTTGTTTATCTGAAGCAAAACAATGGAGATAGCCTTCCAAGCATTTGTTGACCACTTCTGTCTGTCCATCTGACTGGGGGTGATATGATGAACTACGAGCAAGCTGAGTGCCCAAGCATGAAAACAAGTCAGTCCAAAAATTACTTGTAAATATAGGGTCACGATCACTGACTATAACTTTCAGAGTCCCATGCAATTTCTGAATAGTATTCATAAAAGCTATTGCTACAGTGCTTGCTGCCAATGGGTGTGCCAAAGCACAAAAGTGACCATATTTGGTGAGACGATCCACAACAACCATGATGACATTTTTTCCTTCAGATCTAGGCAAACCTGTGATGAAATCCATAGATACCTCCTCCCACCTTTGACTTGGGATACATAAGGGTTGTAGAAGACCTGGAGTCTTAACTGTCTCCCCTTTATGTTGTTGACATACCATGCATTCAGCTACAAATTTTTGAACATCCCCTTTCAGCCCTTCCCAAAAGAAATCTTGCTTGATTCTATGATAAGTTTTGAGGAATCTTGAGTGCCCACCTATTGGAGAAGCATGTAGTTCTTCCAACACCTTAAGCTTAAGAGTTTAATTCTTGCAAAGGTATAACCTCTCCTTGTACCATAAAATATTTCCTTTCCATGAAAATTTGTCAGACACACTTGATTCCTGTTGGAGTCTCTCAATGAGCCTTAGAGTATCTATGTCCTTCTCCCACTCTTCTCTTGCCTCATTTACCCAGTCTGCTTGTAACATGGAAATGGCAAATAAAAATGACTCTGTGGGTTCATCACTCCTTGATAGAGCATCAGCCACAACATTCTCCTTGCCTTTCTTATATATGATCTCAAAGTCATATCCCAACATCTTTGTGACCCATTTTTGTTGTTCTTTAGATGATAACCTCTGTTGCAAGAAATATTTGAGACTATCATGATCTGTCTTGACCTTAAAGTGTCGTCCCATTAGATAAGGTCTCCATTGTTTGACTGCATGCAAGATAGCCAACATTTCTTTCTCATAAACTGGCTTCAACAAATTCTTACCTTTGAGTTGGCAACTTTCAAATGCTATGGGTTTTCCTTCTTGCATAAGTACTGCTCCTATTCCATGTCCTGAAGCATCACATTCAACAACAAATGTTTTAGAAAAATCTGGGGTAGCTAGGACTGGAGTTGTACACATGGCTTCCTTTAGTTTCTCAAATGCCCTTGTCGCCACTTCATTCCATTGGAAAGCATCCTTCTTTAACAAGGATGTGAGAGGAGATGCTATGCTACCATAATTCTTTACAAATTGGTGATAATACCCTGTAAGCCCTAAAAAACCTCGTAAGTTCTTAAGGGTCTTAGGAATTTTCCACTCTACAATTGCTTGGATCTTATGAGGGTCCACCTTGACTCCCTCATGTGACACAATGTGACCAAGGTACTCCACTTCTTTGACACCAAAGATACACTTGGATGGTTTAGCATACAACTGATTCTGCTTCAAAATGTCCAACACTTGATTTACATGTTGCAAGTGTTCCTCCCATGTTTTACTATATATTAAGATGTCATCAAAAAATACCAAAACAAATTTCCTCAAAAATGGCCTGAAGATAGAGTTCATTAAACTTTGAAATGTCGACGGTGCATTAGTGAGACCAAAAGGCATTACCAAAAATTCATAGTGGCCCTCATGGGTTCTAAAAGCTGTCTTATGTACATCCTCATCTCTAATTCTAATTTGATGATAACCAGAACGGAGATCAAGTTTTGTAAAATAAATAGCACCATTAAGCTCATCTAACAAATCATCAATTACTGGAATAGGAAACTTATCTTTTATGGTGAACTTGTTAAGCTCTCTATAATCTGGACACATCCTCCACGTTTCATCCTTCTTACACACCATTACCACAGGAGATGAATAAGCACTTTGACTATGCCTGATAATGCCTGCTTCTAGCATCTCTTGAACTATCTTCTCAATCTCACTTTTTTGAGCATATGGATATCTGTAAGGCCTGATGTTGGGTGGTTGGCTCCCTGGTACTAGTTGAATGGCATGATCATGATCTCTCCTAGGAGGCAATCCTTTTGGCATCTCCCCAAAAACTATAGAATGCTTATCTATAATTGCTTGTAGATCCAATGGTGTAGAAGCCTTTGAGTGATATGCTTCTAATGAAAATAATTGGGCTACCATCCCATCTACCCCCTTCTTCAACATCTTTTGCATTTGGTAAGAACTTACTATCTGTGGTGACTTTGCACGCATCCCTCGTAATTCTATTGTTCTTCCCTCTGATTGAAAGCGCATGAATAGTTCTTGGAAGTTCAATTCAATTGTTCCCAAAGTGGTAAGCCACTGTACTCCCAAAACAATATCTGCCGCACCCATTGAGATAGCATACATTGGACAATTAAGATGATAATCTCCCATGGATAATTTAATGCTATGGCATTTTCCTGAACAACTAACAGTACCACCATCTGCAATCAAGACCTAAAATTCTGGAGCTGGATATATAAAACAATTTAAACGAGTGGCCAACTTTTTGTTGATGAAGTTATGAGTGCTACCTGAGTCTATCAACACTGTTACTTTTTCTTTCTTTAAGAAACCCACTACCTTGAGAGTTTGTGGGGTACTAAAACCTGAAAGTGCATGGCAAGAAATGATTGGTTGAGTATCTCTTGACTCCTCCTCGATCTCATTGTCACTCTCTACTATTGGTACCTCTTCTTCTTCCTCACTTGGCCCTTCAATATAGAACAATTTCTTTTCAGTGCATTTGTGTCCTCTACTATATTTGCTATCACAATTAAAACATAATCCTTTTGCTCTCTTCTCTTCGATTTGTTGTGGTGTTAGCCTAGTAGGTTGTGGAAGTGACTGTGTAGGAGTGCTTTTATCTCTTATGTTTATAAAACCTTGCCTTTTATTAACCATAAATTTTTCCTCTACTTGCCTTGCCATAATCATTGCCTCTGAGATGGAATTTGGACGGAACATGCGTACCTCATATTTAATGTGATCCTTTAAGCCACCAATGAATAGCTCCAACAAATTTTCTGTAGACACATTTTCCACTCTTAAAGATAAAGTACGAAATTGATGAATGTAATCCTTGACCATACCTGTTTGCCTTAATTTGGTAATTTGGCTGAAGTAGCTATCCATAAGATTTTCACCATAATGAGTAATGAGTTCTTCTTGGAAAACTGACCAAGTGACAATGCATCCTTTTGCTTTCTTTTCTTCACATAGCCAACGGTACCAAATGAATTGATCAGGTTCCAAGTATAAGGAAGCCATGGCCACCTTTTGTTGACATGGAACATGGTGGATATCAAAGAATTGCTCCATTTGACAAAGCCAATTGGTAGGATCTTGACCATCAAACTTTCGCATATCCAACTTTGGTGTGAAATTCCTTGCCATAAAATGAGCGGTGTGATGATCCATCTTGAGATTGGATTCAAACCCAAAAACACCCTTCCCTTTTGTAGAATCCTCTTCCTCCACATCATGGTGTTGTGACTGCTTATGTTTGGAAAGTATCTCCAGAATTTTCTCAATATCACATGACTTTGCCAACCCTTTCATTTGTTCATCCATAATGGACAAGATTTCACCTTTCATCTTGCTATTTTCTTTATGAATAAGTTCAAGTATATTTTCATATTCTTTTTGATCAACATCCTCATTTTCCACCTCCTCCTTGCCTGGAGTTTTTCCCGGTGTGGTAACATTCTTTTTGCCCCTTGTTGAAGGACCCGTCATGATTGGAAAAAATAATTTTGAAATAAATCACACAAATGAAATGCAAATTCTCTAAAATTTTTACTGTAACTTACTAAGGCCAAGATACCACTTACCCAGAAAAAATTCCAAGAAATTAGCAAATTTACTGCCTTGAGACTGAATTTGTTGCAAACCCTAATTTTGCAATAACTCGCTTATTTTTGCTCCAATTCCTCTGAAATCTGGACTGTATCTTCTTTAATATTGTCTTCAAAAACCCTTTAAAAATCTTTAAAAAATCCACTAAAATCTGAAAGTTATGCTCTTCCCAAAATTGCCTCCAATGATGAGAAAAAAATTTGCCTCTACGGTGCTAAGATCATGCTCTGATACCACTTGTAATGAAACAACTTGCACAATATCTGAATATAATAGTAAATATGCTGTAAATACTTGATAATATTATGCCACTTCGAGGGGGCAACCTCCAAAACCACTTCGAGGGGGATACCTCCAATAGTCTTCAATGAGAACACAATACTGAATATATGATGAAATAAGACTCACTACCTCCTATATATACCTATTTATGCCTAGGATATCACCTAGGCCGACTTAGATGGGCCTATATAAGCCTTAGGCTGACCTAAACAACTAAATAACAATAAACTAATGATAATATGACTTAATTAAGAGTTAAGATAGCCACAAGCCGACTATTCATAACCCTATACACACTATAGGATTAAGGGCGTAGCAAAGTCTATCTTCAAAAGGTCTAAGTCTGGCAGTGCAGAGAATAGAGGAAATCAAAACAGAACACTCAACTAAATTGGTCCGCATTCCTCTGTTGTGGCATATTTTTTTATATGGTTTTGAGGTGTTGTAATCACATGTATGAAGTATCTATATCTAGACTTGCAAGTTTTGAATTCCACCAAAGAGTCAGTTATAAATGTCTAAGTATCGCTACTTGATATGGTGTAGTTTGACTATGACAGAGCATGTGTTCTTGTGGTCTGCATTCTACTGCAAAAGAATATCTTGCTTTGCAGTTGTGGAGGTATGATCTATGATGTGTGAAGAGTATTTGATACGATTTTGAAAGCATCTTGTGGTCCACAGTGAAAGTTGTTGACTGACAAAGGAAGTAAGCCAGTAGCAATCTGTGTTGGATGTTGACATGACAAGTTTGATTTGTATACGGTAAGTTCAATTGATTAGAACTTGATCCTAAGTGGTCGAACAACTGAGGCCTACATGTGAGAAGGTATTTCAAATGTTGTTTCAGTCTGTTGTGAATTTTGGTGAATGAATTTGGTCGACATAGTACATAAGGCATGACTACACGCTATACCTTATTAGGCACCTAATATGAAGTTTTTAAGTGTTGCGGATATATATAGGGGATCAAATTCAATGTTTGATGAATGCAATGTGATGTAAATGTGAATGTGAAGCATAGTGCAGAGTAGAAGAAGAGAGATCTTGTCTGATGTAGAAGCAGAACAGTGAAATAGAGTAGTCAAAGATGAATATTTTTGAGACAGTAATTCTAAGCTTAATTGGAGCTGCAATCATGCATATGTAGATGCAATCAGAGCTATTCATTTTGGCAGTGAGCCATTTCCTTTCTTTCTTTGTTTCTCTAGGTAGTGAGCCTTCTTGCAGTGAGCACTTCTTTTGGGTAGTGAGCCCTAAGGTAGTGAGCCTTTATTGTAATTCGGTATTGTTCCTACATAATATATTGTGAGCTAACACTCACTGTGTTTTTTCCCAGTTTTGGGTTTTCCACATAAAAATCTTGGTGTTCATGTGTGATGGATTGTGGTTGTTTCTTCTATGCTTAATTTGCTTTGTAATTGCATGCGGTAAATGGATTACTAGTTTAATAAGTAAAAAGTTTAATACAATACTGATTTACCCCCTCTCAATACTTTGGGTGTTCAACAAACCCTAATATCTTCATTATGCATTATACCATACGGAACTTCAGAAAATGCACCATTTGGACCTATTTCTAGGGATTTGAATGAATGTTTCTTAAATTTGGGTCAAGACCTTTTAGAGATCTCAATTACTGGAGGAGTAGACATCGTTATAGTTTAACATAAGCTTTTCAAAAGAGTAGGCTGTAAGTACCTTTTTCTTTGCTTTTAGTTAGGGTTTCTTCACACCACATGCTTGAATTTGCTTTAGCTTCATTAATCAGATCTCCTTGGTCACTTGAGAGTTTGAATGTAGTATGATTTTTCTTCAAATGAATTTCCTTAGAACCTCTTTTCGTCAAAACCTAAATCGTTGGATAAATGCTTGTTTCCAAAAAGTTGTCAACACTATCTTTGTCACACACAATAGATGTAAATTGCTTCACAAGCTTCCACATTAGGTTCTTTTTTTTTGGAATTTTCTTCAAAAGATCAGATATACTGTTCTTCAACTCATATCCTCATGTTGGCTATTAGTACCACTTTTTTGGCTAGGGGACAATATGTTTCATTGAAGCTCCCCTTGAGCCAGAGCTCTCAATTCACTTCTCAGAGGAAGTTTCCACACCAAAGTTTGGCACAAACTCGCTCTTGGCTTCAACAACCTCCTTCTTAACCCACATTTTGTTCATCTCCTTAATTTCTGCTGCATCAACTTTTTGTACTGGTTTCTTCATTTCTTCTTGATTATCCTTCTTCATGTTCTTGCTTTTATAGAACCTTGCAATATGTCTGGGCCTATTGCAATTGAAACATACAACAATTCTATAACCATTGTTCCTTCCATTCATCCTTGATCTAAATTGGTTAGCCTTATGTCCAAATCTATTGCATGTAAAATAGTTACCATTGAAAGATTGAGCTTTCCTTCCATTTTTATAGCCATTCCTTATCTGACTTCTACATTCACTAGCTCTGTGACCAACTCTCTTGCATGCAAAGAAGTTACCATTGCAAGATTGATCATTCCTTCCATTGTTATAATTATTCCTTATCTAAATTTTACATTCACTATCTCTATGACCAACTTTCTTGCATATAAAGCACTGACCGGAGAAAGATGGAACATTTTGATTTACTCTGCTCCTACATTGAGTAGTCTTATGACTGAACTTACTGCATGAATTACAATAACCATTGAAAGATGGGTACCTTTGAGCATTTGGTTGTCTGACTGGTGGTCTTCTAGGTCTATTCCTTTGATCCTGGATCTACTTGCCTTTGTCCTTCTTGATCCCAACATTCATTGCTTGACCTATTTTAGAACTTTCACCTTTTTCAAAGCCCAAGCCTTCTTTGTCATCAGGGTTCTTCTGGCTATCAAGCATCTCATCAAGTTTTGCAGAACTTATCTTGAACTTTTCTTCATAACTCTTTGCCTTCTCCAAATCCAATTTCAGGTTCACAACTTCTTTTTCAAGCTTTACACATTATTTTGATTTTCCTTTCACCAATTGATTTAGGTCTTCTTCTATTTTTTCCTTATCTTCAATTTGTACTTTCAGATCATCCAAGATTTCATTTGCTGATCTCAACTATTCACTAACTTCCTTATGCTTTTCTTTAAATTTCTTGACTTTCTCCCTCAACTTCCTGATGCACTCATCTACTTCCTTGATATTTTCTTTTAGATCCCTATTTTCCTCTTCAGTCCTCTCAAAATCTTCAAGAGCAACTTTCAGTTCTTCTTCATTGACAAATATGCACTCTTCTTCTGTGACTCCAGTTGAATAAATTTCTTCAGGAGTAGGGTACTTTTTACCTACCATGTGTTCAGTCTCCAAGATCTTCCTCAAGCTATTAAACTTCTTCCAAGGAACCAGGGGGTGCTGCCACAATAATGGGTTACACTTTTTGGGACATCCTGATTTTTGCTGAAATCACATATTTTTAGAAAATATAATGATTTAAGCCTTGAAAGGTTCCATTTAAAGGATTTTAATTGAAGAGGGTTTGATCAAACCCCCTTGGATAAAACCCCGCTAGTTTTAAACCATACCTATAATGGAGTCTCCTCTACACCTATCAAAATGCTAATAAAAAACCACTTTTGATTTACCTTTTGGGGGATCAAATGAATTCATTTAAAATTTATGTTTTGTAAGTATGTAGTCCTTATTAGAAGCTTCCCAAAAAATATAATTTTACATATATTTAATTTGATTATTATATTTATTTTTTATTTCTTGTGAATGTAGGTTTTTCACCGAACATCAAGTTCTCTGTTCTACACACATGGAAAATTAGTAAATCAGAGAAAAAAATTCTAAAAAATATCTATGCCCTAGGTATTGATGTCCTTGTTTCAACAAAAAAATTGAATTTTCATACATACAAAAAAAGTTATGTTTTTCAAAATACGCCTATGTCTAAATTATAATTGGTTTGACTTCAAAACTTAATTAAAAAAAATATTCAACAAAACATATTATAAAACCAAATGCATGTCCTATATATCAGTGTTACCAATCTAAATTCAAAAGAATCAGAATTTTATCCTTTGTAGAAAAAAAGTTATGTGCTACATAATACACATCACTTTTAAAAATGTTGTTTACTATTAAAAACTAG
Organism: Cunninghamia lanceolata; assembly: GCA_027924645.1. Taxonomy (NCBI): domain Eukaryota; kingdom Viridiplantae; phylum Streptophyta; class Pinopsida; order Cupressales; family Cupressaceae; genus Cunninghamia; species Cunninghamia lanceolata. The sequence continues at coordinate 3,395,364 of BSBN01000007.1, forward strand.
TTATCAAAGGAGACACAAATTTTTTTACAATTTAATGCCAATTTTTTATAAAAAAATATATTTAGAATCCACAAACAAAATATCACAAATCACTAGTTCACATCATCTTCAAATTCCTAATAGTTTGACGGCTATAGGTGTCAAAAAGTGAAGATTTAGTTCAAAATGTTGATTTCAATGTCAAGTTTGGCCAAAAAGTGTAACCCATTATTGTGGGATGACCCCAGGATTTGATACCAATTATTGAACAACTGGAATACTAAGAGAGGGGGTGAATCAGTATTCTCTTAAACCATTCACTTATTAAACCATTAATCCATTTGCCTATTCAACAATAGTATAGCAAATTAAACATAGAATGAATAACAACAAAACATAACACATGAACACCAAGATTTTAATGTGGAAAACCCCAAAAGGGAAAAACCACGATGAGTGTTAGCTCACAATATATTTTGTAGTAATAATACTGAATTACAAAGAGGCTCACTACCCAGGGCTCATTGCCCTTAAGGACTCATTGTCCAGAAAGATGCTCACTGCCATAAGAAAGAAAGAGAAAGAAGGGTGGCTTACTGCCAAAATGAACTACTAAAATGGCATCTGCCAATGCATGGATACAACTCCAATGATGCTTAGAAAATTGTCTTAAAACTCTTCATCCTGAACTGCTCTACTACATTACTTTGTTCTTACATGAAAATAATATCTCTTCTTTTGCACTTGTTGCCTTTACAAAATCACAAACCTTCACATGTTGCACACATACACATTCATGTTTGCACACATATTTTTTTTCAAACATTGAAATAGATCTCATATATATATCTGCAACACTTGCAATCTGCAAGTTAGGTTGGCCTATAAAGATGAAGCATGTAGTTATGCCTTGTGTAGCTTGTCAGCCTAAAGCATACCTTGCAGACCAAAAAAACACTTGAAACACATTCTCATATGTCAGCTTCAATTATAGAACCACTTAGAATATAGTTCCAATCAACAGATCTTATCACATACTGATCAAAATATCTGGTTGGCCTTAAACTCTGATTATCACTGGTTTAGTCCATCTGTCAAATTACAAATTTCAATGCAGACCATAAGACTTGTTCAAATTCATATCCAAGACACTTTAAACATCTCAGAACATAACTCTAGAACCACAAAACATAATATTAACTTGTAGCAGAATGCAAACCATCAGAATACATGCCTTGCCATAGTCAAACACTGTCAAACCTTGTAGCGATACTTAGATACTCATAACAATCTTTCCAATGGGCTTCAAACTCTGTAACTTTGGATTTAGGGACTTCATATGTGTGTTTACAACACCTCAAAACTACATAATGAAATATCTAATATGGGAGGAATGTGGACCAAAATAATTGTGTGTTTTGCTCTGATTACTGTTGTTCTCTTCTATACCAAACTTGTGCAACTTGAAGGTACATTTCCAGAGATGATCAAGAGCTAAAACTTTGGATATAAGATCATTTGAGAATTAGCAATGACTTACCAAAACCACAAGATCGGATCTTTAATTATAGACCAATATTGATCAAAATATTATCTCTCTGTCACTATCTCTGTACTCTACCAACACTTAGCCAAAATACTTATTTCTTCTTTGCTAGACCAAAAACTTTGTTACATCCTTGTTGAACTCTTGTTGCCATCAATGAAAACACCATCAAGCATCATGCCAATCCAACTCATACTAGCAGTATCTCTAATGATTGCCAACATGGCATTGATACAGAGATGGATGGCATTGACAGACAAAGATATGGCGCTGAAATAGAGTTAAATGGCGCTAAAACAAAGGGATATAGCACTAAAATAGAGACATTTAGCACTAAACAAGTGATGGACAGAATAGAGGATGACTGTATAGAGTATGGCGCTAAAGCAAAGGATGGTGCTGAGGGATGGGTTGATGGTGCTGAGGGATGGGCTAATGGTGCTAAAGCAGATAATGGTGGTGAGGGATGGGTTGATGGTGCTAAAGTAGAGGATGGCATTGAGATAGAAGCAGATAGTGCTAAAACAGAGATATACCTGCAGCCTCTGTGTCACAGAGGCATATGACATTGTTCTACGCATGGATGGTGTTGATCCATAGAAAATCATAGAACTACACAAAAATAGAAAACAAACCTTCCCAAAATAATGAAATAGTGATGCTAGAATCCTGTAAGCTCCACCCAATCATAAATACAATAGCTTGTTAGCAAAAAACAAGGTTAGTCCATAAGATTCATCCAAATCAACTCAATTTTAAGTGTTTTCAAAATATGCTAGACAATGTAAGCAAAAACACCTCAAAACTAGCAACAAACCCTGTTAGACAGTAAACAAGAACATTGCAAAATAGCTGCAAGAACCAAAGATTAGAACTCCAAGACTGCGTTGATGATGCTAATCTAGATGGTGCTAATACATGAGGATATGACATTGAAACAGATGGATATAGTGCTAATCCGCAAGGATATAGCGTGAATGTGGAGAAATATGGTGCTATTCTAGACCCGTCGTCAAGAAATCTTCAAAAACACTTCAAAAAAAGTTAGTTTAGGATCACAGAGTCCCATTGAGCATGCCAAATGAAGATTAGGAAATGCAACAAAGGAGATTAGACAAACAAAATGCATAAAAACACTATGTTTATACATTTGAAGATCTCCCACTCCTTGATAAGGTGGAGGAGCTTGCACCCATGAGCTCCTAGCTTTACCCAAGTGTTATTAATTTGAATGTGGATTGCTCCTTGTCTTCAACACAATAATGATTTGATAGAAGATAATGGCTAAATATTGAGATGATTAGGATATGGATATGAGAGATATGAGATGAGAGATGAAAGGCTAGGAGGATTTTGGCATTATGATGGCATGATGGAGAGATTCTGGAGGAATTTGGGCATGGATTTGATGCTATGGAGAAGTTGTTGAAATGTCTTGGGTTGGCCTTGTATTTATATGCAAATTGAAGAGGATTGATCCAACGGTTGAGATTCAAAGTTGGAATCAAGGGTTGAGATGAGAGGATGAGATCAAAGGTTGAGATCTCATCAACAAATATGAAGGGATGAGATTAAATGTGAATTTTAAATTCACATTGGGAAGGATGAGCAGGATTAAAGATGAATTAAAAATTCATCTTGGGAAGGGGTGGATAATGACATGTCAATGAATTAAAAATTTATTTCATGAGGGAGTGTTGAATTAAAAATTTAAGTTTATTTGGTAGAAGAGAGGACATGTGACATGTGTTCTTTTGGGAATCACATGTGTGAGCTCTTTGCATAAAAGAGAGCTCTTACATGGAAATGGAAAGGTGAGTAGGAAGGGTCATGTGACCCTTTTGATTAGAAGATATTTTTTTATTTGTGGGGTGTGGGAGTGAGTATTAAGTGAGGTTTGACTAAGTTAATCAATGGATTAACTTAATTAATGTGGCTGTAGAAAATTAGTTAGTGGGCTAATGGAGGATTAAAATTAATTAAATAATGATTTATTTATATAATTTAGGTCTAGGGGTCATGTAGGCCAGGGTAGCTAATTAAATAATAGCTATTTAATCAACTAGGCTAGGTTTAGTCTATAGGATATGGTAGATTAATTAAATAAATATGATTTACTTAATTAATCAAGATTAGGGAGATGGACAAATTAACTAAATAAATATATAACATATTTATTTATTTATTTGGGATGAAGTTGTAAGGTGTAGTGATAAATTAAATGAATTAATTGATCACAAAGGATGGATAAATGGCTAAGGGTAGATTATTAGGGATAAATTAATTAAATAAATTAGATTTATTTAATTAATTGGAGAAGGGATGGTTTAGTGATGTGAAGATGTAGAAAAGTGGCTTGCGAGGGGAGTTGGTTTTAGTTGTCTACACTCCTCTATACAACAAAGGGAAAACAACCCTGTAGTTTGTCTCTCCTTCATGGGAAAAAGCCAAGCTCAATTTGTGTCTCAATGTTAATGGAAGAGGGTTTGACCTAGTTTAACCTTTTAGGCTAGGTCTCTCTTTTCTATCCAACATTTTTTTAGGCACCTAATCTGCCTCCTTTCTCTAAACCTATGATTACAATTTGAGGTGTTCCAAAACCATCTCAACCTCCTGGTTATATTCTCAACTATACAAAGAAAATTACTCAAAGAAATCAAGGTGTTAAAAATGTGTTGCAACAATCTCATTATAATGCGGTTACTCACACATACAATACCCACAATAACAAGCAAAGCAAGCAAGAACCGAGTATGCCCACTTCTCTTCCACCTTCTCAACCTTTTCTTACCCCACCTCCTCATCTTTCTCAATATATTGGTAGAGAATATGATCTCTACGAGTAGCTTTGCCACTAGTAGAATTTGGCAAATAAATGACTACGTGACTAAAACTTTTAGTCACATCAACTAAAAATGACTAAATTCTACTAATTTTTTGCAACTCAGCTATAAGTGAGTAAATAGATGACTAATTTGGTCATTGACTAAAAAATTATTTAGTCACACAAATAAAAATGACTAAATAGTTAGTCATTTATTTAGTCACAATCCATTTGAATAGATCATTTAAGGAATCAAGAATCAATAGTGTTATTCCTGATTTTCATTTTAATAAACATACTCTAAAACTTTTGTCAAAACCTTATTTTCAGGCGTAGCTTGCCAAAATGGAGAATTGAAATGACATAATTTTCATTTTTATAAACATACTCTAAAACCTTCATCGAAACCTTATTTTTAGGCATAGCCTACCAAAATGGAGAAGCGAAATGACATGCTTATGTTCTCCCTGTAAATAGTTGAAGTTGGTTGGGTTCAAGCTTTTTAGTAAAGAATGACAGAGAATAGTAAGGAGATGTGCGTGACAAGAGGCATAGGATTCATTACTCCTTATCTCATTCTTGCTCTGCTCAACAAGGGTTACATTGTTCGCGCTACTGTTTGTAATCCAGGTATTTAATTGACATATATTTGCATAATTTCAAATTCCTTCAAATGCTTTTGAAGTATCAATGTATCCTATATAGGGTTTAGAATGATTTCTTTTAATTTAAAAAAATAAATAAATGATGTATTTGCCTGTGATTAGATAATGTGGAGAAGATAGGGTATCTATGGGATCTTCCTGGTGCAAAGCAAGGGCTTAAAATAATGAAAGTAGACCTGTTAGAAGAAGGAAGCTTTGATGAAATAATAAATGGAGTGGATGGGTTGTTTCATACTGCTTGCCCTATCGCAGTACCAAATGATCACAACATCATGGTAGGTTGTCCTCCACTAGATTTTTTTTTCTTTTTTTTTTGTTTTGATGACATAAATTGGTTTAGTTTTATTCTCAACCTTCATTGATCCTAGTGTGAATGGGACTCTCAATGTCCTCAAGTCTTGTTCAAGATAACCCTATGCAAAGAGAGTCATGCTTACATCCTCCTGCTCAGCTATCATATATAACTACAATACTCAAGAGCTTTCTCTTTTAGATGAGTCCGATTGGAGAAATCTAGAATATTGCAAACAGTATAATGTAAGTATAAATACCCTCCTTTGAAGATTATATTTCACCGGTTAGAAGCATTGAATTTCTTGTACAAGAGTAATTAATAGGCACTGCTTGCTGTGAGTATAAGAGTAAATTCGATCATCTTGGTATAAACAACAAAAAGCCCCAAAATGTCTCTATAAACTTATCTATGAAAGCTTTTACTATTGGCAAGAGACACTGCTCAGGTATAGACTTGTATGTTGTCATTGATGGTAACAAGGCTTAGAAGTTTTCATCAACATGAAAAGAAGACATTTCTTTGGAATGACATATTGGATTTCAGGTTCGGTTGACAGAAAATGGCTAAGTATGGGTATGCACAGAGTAGAGCATAGTAAATGGGTCAGTATGCCTCCATAGATGATGATCTGGTAATGCGGTTCAAGAATGATGTTAGTAATTGTTTGATGATGCTATGCTCCAGAGATTAAGACCTGACTTCCTCCAGAAGTCATTTGGAAGAATTATCTAAGTCTGGGTGAACAGAGGTATAGCAGAGACAGTGAACAAGGCACATTGTAATGGTCTACATTCCTCCGCAGGTGAGTATTTTTGTTATGCAATTTTAAGGTGTTGCAAACACTTGTATGAAGTGTCTAATTCTAGAGCTGTGAGATCTGAAGTTCACCAGAAAGATAGTTGCAAGCTACTGAGTATCAGCACAGTGTTTGACAGAGTTGATTGAGACAGAGTCTGAGCTCCGATGATCCACAATTCTCCATAAAATGATATCATGCCTTGTAGTTCTGAGGGTAAGTTTGGGGATGTGTGAAGAATCCTTGATATGATTTTGGAAGTGTTTTGTGATCCGCAGTAAAGGATGTAAGTCAACAGATGAACCTGATAAGCATGCTCTTAAGGAACAAGCCGACTAGTATAATAAATCATTGTGCAGAGAAGGGATAATGTGTGAAGGATCTATTTAAGTGATTGAATGATTAGATCCAACCTATTTGAACATGTTTGGGCAAATTTTTGGGTCTGCATAACATATAGTGCATTGGATTGAGCCAACAAGCTTCACCTTTTTATGTACACGTTTCACTTCTTGGATGTCGACATGTTTATGGATCAAATCATGATGTGGATATATAAGAGAGATGAATTTTAGTTGAGATGGTGTGTGGATATGTGTGGTTAGATGTGAATGTGTGAATAGCAGAGCAATGACACAGGTTAGTGATAATGAAGACTTGGGATTCAGAATCTGGTTGCTAAATGACTGCACCCTGACATAGTGACATATGTTTATGTAGTATTCATATTTCATGTGTAATTTGCTTTGTACTTGGCAGTAAGCCTTCTTCGTCAAGGTAGTGAGCCTGACAGTGAGCCTCTAATAGGGTTTAATAGACCTCTGGGTTTAACAACTCTTATTATAATCTTGCTAGGTTTAGGGTTGAGGTAGTGAGCCTGCTAGACCTAGTTGTACTTCATGGTAGTGAGCTAGCATGTTCCAGGCACATGGATTGACCAAGCCTGAACATCATTATTTATAAAGATTGCAATATATATTTGAGAGCTAATCCTCTTTGAGGTTTTTCCCATTTTGGGTTTTCCACGTAAAAATCTTGGTGTCCATGTGTCATGTTTTTATGGTTGCTGTACATAAGCATGCTACGCCTTTGTTTAATTAATTTTGAAAAATGGTTGAAAGTTAAAGTGCATCGAAAGATTTTTAGAACACTGATTCACCCCCCTCTTAGTGTTCCTGACATTCAACAATTGGTATCAGAGCCAAGTTCCTTGGAAAAAGTCTAACAGCTTAAGGAAGACCTGGGATAGTATGATCATGGCAGTAAGAAGATTTGGAAATTTTGAAAGCAACAAGAAACTAGAAGCAGCTCTTATGGATCTTGAAAATTTTGAAGCAAAAGTCAGGGATCTGAAAGAAAATTTGCAACAAGTTGATGAATGCATCTCAAAACTAACAGAGCAAGTCAAGAAATTCAAAGACAAATACAAAGAAGTTAATGACCAATTGATATCAGCAAATGAAATCTTGAATGAATTAGAAGCAGAAGTTATAGAAAGAACAAGAGCAGAAGATGATCTGAATTTAATTGTGAAGAACAGATCAGAAGATTGTGCAAAACTTGAAAAAGAAATTGTAAGTCTAAAAATAGATTTGGAAAAGGCCAGAAGATTTGAAGAAAAATTCAAGATAAGTACTGCAAAGCTTGATGAAATGATTGCTAACCAGAAGAGTGCCGATGATAATCAAGGATTGGGATTTGAGAAAGGGGAAAGTTCAAAATCTGGTTAAGCAAACACTAAATTAAAGCAAAACAAAGGAAACCAGTTCAGAAATCAGAGAAGAAGACCTAGAAGATCTCCAATCAGACAACCAAATGCTCAAAGGTACCCATCTTTCAATGGTTATTGTAATTCATGTAATAAGTTTGGTCATAAGGCTACTTAGTGTAGGAGCAGAATAAATCAAAAGGTTCAATCATTCTCTGGTTAGTGTTTCAATTGCAAGAAAATTGGTCATAGAGCAGTTGTGTACAGAAGTAAAGTGAGTCAAATTTCTATTAGGTGCAATGCATGCTATAAAATGGGACACATATCAAATGAATGCAGAAGTTCAGTAAGAGATGTTTTTCAAAATATAAGGAACAATCAATCATTTAATGGAAAGTGTTTTGCATGCAATAGACTTGGACATATGGATAATCAATGCAGATCAAATCCAATCAATAAAAGGAATCAAGGTCAAAAGAATGTGGTGTGCTTCAATTGCAACAAATTTAGATATATTGCAAGATTTTGTAGAAGCAAGAATGTGAAGAGAAATTACTATTCTGAAGAAAGGAAAACAAAGCAGAGAAATGATAAGGGAAAAGAGAAAGTGGATCTGGTTCAAACCAAGAAAGAAATGGACAAGGTATGGATCAAGAAAGAAGTAATTGAAGTCGAGGATCAATCCACATCAGTATTCGGTGCAGATACTTCCTCCGAGAAGTGAATTGAGAGCTCTAGCTCAGGGGGAGCAATGTTGAAAATCCAAATCCCCCAGCCAGAAAGTGGGTGCCAGAATCCAGCACGAAGGTGTATGATGAAATTTGATGTAACTAATTTCTCAAAAGAAAAACTGGAATGAAATGGGTCAGTGTGGCATATTGTGGAGCAATCCCAATTGACTGTATTCTACAGTAAAGGGTTTTAACAACTTTTTAGGAATAAGCATTTATGATGACTTAGGTTAAGTCATGCAAAGGATAAAAGGGAACTTGTTTGGTTTCAAAATTACTTTGCACTCTAAGCTATCAAGTATTCAGAGAGATTGGAGCAGACTTTGAGTAATGATAACCAAGATTTGAAGAGCTTGGAGAATTCTGGAAAAGGGAAACCCTATTTCAGTGAAACAAGGTACTTTCATTCAAACCCTACTTGTGAATCTGTTAAAATTTTGAGATGATGTCACTGCAAGTTGTTGATATTATTGAGCAACCTCGACCTAAGTTCAAGAAACACCCATTCAAATCAACTGAAGTCGATCAGTTGGGCTCATTCTCAAACATTCCTCACAGAGTCATGCATGTAGAGGATGTTAGGGCATATATTCATGTTGCCCTAGAGAAATTTGGTAATAGTAGGTTTACTGATCTCTACATGAAACACTTGAGTAATGAGAATCTCGACCTAAAGAATGAATATCAAGCATTAGAAGAAAAGAAACAGCTATGGCAAAAGATGTTGAGCTAAGAGAACACTCATTGATATGATTGTGTCTGGGAAACACTCCTGAGGAGAAGGCCAAAATCTCAAAAGAAATAAAAAAAGGCCTTCAGAACCAAGAGAAGAATGAACTCATTGATGTTGGGAGAAATTGATAAAGTGGTCAAAGAAACAGAGGAGATCACTTTGGCTGGATTGAAGAAAAACAATATTCCTACCATCTATGACAATGAAGAAACAAATGTTGGAAATGACACATCTATTCTGGAAGTCAGCATGGATCAAGGCTTGGAGCAAATTGATACAAATCCTTTGGTAAAAGATAGAGTAACAGAAGAGCAAAAGGAAGAATCTGATCAAATCTCTGCTGCTAATGATCAAGACATAGCTGAAAAGGATAAAACTGAAACAAGTCTAGAAAGCAAGGAGAAAATTGACGAGCAGATCAAAGTTGATAATCAAGAAATTGATCAAGCTGAGAAAAGCCCTACACCAGAGTAAAACTCAGATCAACAAGAAAATATGGACATGAGCCCTCTGGAACAGAGTTAGGAAGAAATATCTGAGAAAGTAATATACATTGCAGATGTCTCAGTTGGTTTTGGCAAACAACAAGTTGCAGATGAGTCTGAACTCCTTCAAGGACCAATCAACTTGGCCTCATTATCACCTGTACAAAAATTCAAGTTAGTATCTATTGTTCAGGCCAAAGCACAAGAAGAAATGCTAAAATATCATGACCAAGATAGTAAATTGATCAATGATGCATCCAGCGTTCTAGAGAAGATGGTGCCAACTATTCAAAAGGACACCTCACTATCTTCTGCTAATCATCTCAAAGGGCTATTAGACTTTGTAAGTACACATTTTGAGTCTTTTGAAAAATTTGCAGAAGAAAAAGTTAGGAAAGAGTTCGATGAAAAGATATTGATTGAGTTAAAGGCTATGTTAACAAAAGATAAAACTACATTAGAAAATGTGATAAAAGGTATACAAAGTACCATTGAAGAAGCCTGTAAAGTTTATAAATTTTGCCTATCTTGGCCAAAAGTTACAAAGGAATTAGAAGATAAAACCAAAGTTTTGGAACTCAAGCTGCTTAATATCTTTGTGACATATAATCTAACAGTTGAGTCATAAATGTGAAAGAAGATCAAGTTGCAAGCATTGACAGTGATTTACGCACTCTGATGAAGAAAAGGGGAGAAATTAGAGACATGTTGTGCCAGCTAAGGGGACTAATAAGTCCAAAAATTGACTCCATGAATAATCTGGCAGATGAAGCCATGAAATCACTTGCACTAGTTGATACACCATCAGATGTGCAGAGGGCAGAGAAACTAGTTTTCCTGATGAATGGCCACGTCCATATCCTAGAAAGTGCAAGAAATAGATGGAACAAAGAGATAGCCTTGATAAATACCATCTATAATGATATTCTACCTTCAATAAAAAATTAAGACAAAAATGTGTATCTGTATATATGCGACAGAATATAACAGTTTTGAACTTTTTTTTCGGATCACAGCCTTTGCCATTGATGTCAAAGGGGGAGAAGAAGATCAGTGAAAAATGGGGTAAACATCTCAGGGGGAGTAGGAGAATGAAGTGTATCTAGTAAGAGAGAGAGTAGTCAAGCATTTTTCACTAAGTGTTTCCATCAATGCCAAAGGGGGAGATTGTTGGCAAGAGACACTGCTCAGGTATAGACTTGTATGTTGTCATTGATGACAACAAGGCTTAGAAGTTTTCTGTTGATAACTGAGAGGGGGGGTGAATCAGTTATCTAGATTATTTTAACTTTCTGTTCTTCCTTAACAATTAGTGTAGCATCAAATTAAGTAAGCATGCATAACCATGAAAGAAGAAATAAACTCAATACACATAACACAATGATTTTGATGTGGAAAACCCTGTTAAGGGAAAAACCACGGGGTGATTAACCCAAGATTGTAATCTCTGTTAAAAGAATAAGGTAGTACAAAATGGCACTTGCCAATTAGGGCTTACTACCTGAGCACACTACTCACAAGAGGCTCACTGCCTACAAGAGACTCACTGTCTACAAGTCATAAGAGAGTAACAAGACACTTGAACTGATGAGAAGCATCCACACATGCTGAAGTTCAGTTCCGGTTAAGCTCAGCACACTAATCTACTGCACTTCATTCTTCCTCTTCTTAGGTGCTGCTATCCTGTCACATACCAGACCTGTATTACTACTTCCACTCTACTCTTTGCTTTTCTTCACACTTTACAACACCACACACACCTTCTCATCGAGATCCATCTGGTATATATATCTGCATAAAGGATTTCAACAACTTTCTAGTTAGCATCTAGAATACTTCACTATTTTCTCAAACTCTGGTCTGTCGGCTGAATCCTTGCTTACCAAGTGATGCATATCAAGGAGATGCTTGTAGAAGTCATCAATCATGTCAGCCAATCATGAATGATACCTCAGGAAGCTTGGTCACTGTTGGTACTCATTTTGACCTGGAGGTTGATTTTTCATGTTTTGGGGGTTTCTTCATTTGAACCCTATATCTTCTTGCCCATTTTCCTAAGTGTTGGACCTCCTCAGCATTTTTTAGCTGCAGCATCATGTTTCTTGAGGAGGTGGTCTTCATGTTTTCTCCATCGGCATGAGTTTGTTTTTGTGTCTTCGAACTTTCGATTTGAACTTGAACCCTTTTCTCAAAGGTTCAAGGTTCAATGGTTCAAGGCTTTGTGTTTTTGGTACTTGGCATTTCGGCGAAGGCTCTTTTTGAAGTACTTTTGTTGTGTTTTTGACCTTTCAGTTTGAACTTGAACCGTTGAACTCTTTTCTTCATGGTTCAAGCGGGAGATTCAAGGTTCAATGGTTCGCGAGCTTCGGTTCTATATTTTCCGTCAGTAAATCCTTTGCTTGTCTTTTTTGATGTCTATTGGCATGTTGAACCTTGGCATTGAACCTTCGTGTTGAACCGGTTCATCGGTTCAACGGGTTCATCGGGTTGGTCATACCGATGAGAGTTTTGGAAGGTCATCGCCAACACTTTGGCTATCGGCAAAGTATTTTCTTGGGTTGCCGATATGTAATGTTTGGCCGATGCGATGTCATCAGCGTGGGTCTCACCGACAAGGGATTTGAATAGGCATCGGGGTGATCGGCATCATCGGCAAAGCAGTTTTGTGTTGGGCCGACAATGGTTGTCTGGCCGAAGAGGGAAGCAATGCCATTGGTGAGAATTGGTCTATCGGCTGGGGAGACTTTGATTGCTCCGACGGTGTAAGTCACATCGACGGAGGAGGACTTCGGCGTAACATTTGCTGTCGGATGGACTGAGGAAGGTTGGCCCGATGGTTCATCTCTGGCCGATGACGAAGGGAATGTAGTGTAGCGGTCGGCAAGACGAATGAGGTCAGCAGGAGTTTTTTGGGGTTGGCCGATGGCTTTGGTCATGGCGATGGGCTGTGGGCGAAGGCATGTGTGTCGAGCGCAGAAAAAGCACTCGACACTTAGTTTGCATGCGGCTATGTTTATAAAGCGCTAGTGTGTTCTCCTCACCATGCATGTGGGATTATTCCCTTGTATATTTTTGGACCTGCGAGAACGCGTTTTGGCGGGAATTCCTTTTTGAATGTAGCGACAGTTTTTCAGGTGACTGCGGGTGGTTGAGACCCTTAATGGCGACGGTGCAGGGATGTGGACAATGGTACACATGGTCAAGTCGCCCAATTTGAGAATGAAGACTTCCAGATAGTGGCACATGGCTCGAGGCTCCTCTTTGTCTGCTGCATTTACATTTTCTGAGCGCCATTCTTCCTGTGTGATCTGTATTTGGCAGATTTTTGAAAGCCATGTAATTAATTGCTGTAGTACACTTTCTGGCTGTTATAAGCAGAAAGTGTTACTCATTTTTAGGTTGTTGAAAGTTGAACATTTTGGCTCTGTAATGCAATACAGCTAATTTAGTTGCCCTGTATAGCTAAACCTGTGAGTTTATGTATCTCCAGTTGTATGTTTTTTCTTGCATGAATCCACTGATTTCATGATTGAACTTATATGAGAAATGCCATGTTTGCATGTGTTTTGTTAATTCTGTCTCCTGTATTGCATGTATCTTTCTTCTGAGTCTAGATATTTACGGAATGTCTGAGACTCTAGAACATAGAATTCCTGTGTTGAATGTCTGATTTCTTAACTTCTGCCCAAGGGGTAGATTAAACTGTTTTTAGATTGAACATTGGGAAGGATATACTGTAATAGGGATGCCATAAGTATAGATAGCTTAACACTCTATATTGGGAGATATCTGTAAGGCAGGTATCAGATGCATCCCCCTGAAATCCAGTTTTAGTTGTTCATGCATATCATTCACAGGTGTATGTCTACTGACTCCAGGCCCTGGATAGGCACCAATCTTGCTTTGTTTTTGTGTTACAACCATGTCCAGCTTTGCATCCAAACTATAAATCAAAGTCAAACTCTAAAACAACCTTTAGGACATTAGAATTAGTTTTAGGATCCAAGTCCTCTGTCTACAACTGAAAATAGGCCCAAAGCCAGCCCCTTTGCTCTTATCTTGCAGTTTTGGTCTACTTACAGGAGGACTTATCTGCTTTCTGTCAGCATCCCAGCCTTTGTATGCATATCCCCATGGATGTTGAGTAGGGAACACCCCCCTAGGTTTTGCAGAGCCTGAAGAAGAAGAGGAGATAAAATATAGAGTCTATCTCCTACACTGTTGGCCCCTAGCCCAGAGATCCTGTTGATCACTGATGGCTACCTTGTAGGGAAATATGGGAATAAGCATCCAGTCTGGGACAAAAACCAACAGAAATTGGCGACTCCGCTGGGGAATTTGTGAAAGAACCTTGGTTTTCAAAAGAAAACAGTTCCTAGTAATAGGTGGCGACTCTGAAGTAATCTCCCAACCGGTCAAAGTAAAATTTATATGCAGGGGAGAAGATCCCAACAAAATCCTTTATTTGAAGAGTTACCAGTAACAAGAAGAATGATGTACAGAAGAAAGGGAGCTGTCTCAGTTAGTCATGAGGGTTCCCCTAGAAAAAATGATGATATGCAAGATAACCCTAGGCCATCAGGACAGCATGCGCCTTACTTTTCAAATGCAGAAGCTGATATTCAGGGTGCATATGAGAGGCAACAGGGTGGTAACATGAGAATGAGGTCAGAGGTGTTCCAAGAACGCCCATTTCTAGACCCTAGTGAAAGGTTTGAAGAGGCCGAGTCTCTGAGGGATGATGAAGACGAAGATCAGAATATGGTAAAACCATCCTCCTCTAGGCCCAGCGAGGAAGAACTAGTTGATGAAATTAGGAGCTTAAGGGCCGAGTTTGAATATCAGCAGGCAATATCAATCAGAGATGACTTGAGGAAGAAAGTGCAAGCTTTGAGGACTGCCCAGAATAATTCAATTCCTACCCTTGAGAATGCAAATGTGCAGAGACATCAACAAAGAAGTGAAGTGCAACATCAGCATAATGATGAGAGACAAAATGTGAATGATGCTAGGATACCACTGAACAATGTAAGAAACCAGAATGCAGACATAAATATTAATGTTAATCAGTTAAACAGACAGCCAATGCAGCTAGATAGATTTAGACAGCTGGTATTTGATGGTATTCCTGGGTATCCTAACCCCATTGATAAGCATCTGAGGCTGCAAGTGCCTAAATTTTCAGGAAACAACACTGTGTTAGGAGAAGATCATCTAAAAGCCTTTCAAAATGTCATGGATAACTTTGAGGTTGAACATGAGGATGTTTTCATGAAGTCATTCATGCAATCCTTAATAGATGAGGCAAGAGAATGGTACAAGAATCTGCCTGACCGGAGTATTTCATCATGGGATGATTTTAAAAGGATGTTCAAGGAGCAATATGGTGACAAAACTGACCCTAGCTTTTTTGTAAATGAGTTCACCAGTATCACTAAAGGGTCAAATGAACAGGTTGCAGATTTTAATGCAAGATTTACTAAAGTGTTAAACAAATTGCCACATCACATGAGGCCAAATGAACCAATGTGCATAATATTGTATATCAATGCCTTTGATGCAAAAACTGCATATGGATTAAGAGATAAAGGTCCTGCTACTTTCAGGGATGCTTTCAGAATTGCAGTGAATATTGAAAACAACAGGAAAGCATCGGGCAAGACAAATAGAAGGGATGATATAAAAATTCTGCAGAATCCAAACAAGCCTCAGAACACTCAAGGTAATACATCTACCCCTGAAGATAAGATAGACAAATTGGCAAATGTTGTTAAGGACCTAAGCTATAGATTAGCTAGAAGTGAAAAAGGGATAGGTCCTGATAGGCAAGTCTATCAAAGGCAGGAAAAGAGGCCATCATTGCATGATATGCCTTATAATACCAATTGGCATGATGGTAAACCTATATTCCCACGCAACAACACAAATCAAAGAGCTCAACATGTCAAAGAAACTCCTGATCCTCTAAAGAAAGCTGTAAATATTGTTGATGATGCTCCATGGTGTATGATTTGCCAGATGCCACATTCACAGTTACAGTGTATGATTGCTCAGTCCTTGTGTGATAATACTACATCTTGTAATGAATGCAATGAGCCACATTATGTGCAAGATGATGATGTAAATATGATGTCCACAAGCAATGGATATACTTTTTGTGATGCTGATGCAAATGCAGATGATGAAACTCAGGGCTGCCAACAGTTCCCATATGATGAAGATGATGAAGTTAACTATGCCTATGCCCAGAACTCACACAATTTTCTGAGTAACTTACAACGACCTTCTGATGAGGAAATTAGGGCCTTCATAGCTGCAGCAGTTGCTCAAGTCAAGAGCAACTACAATCTCAGAGGTAAAAATCGGGTAAGCAACCCACATCAGCCGAAAGATGTTACTATAGGACAGCCAGTGCATGGTAATAAGGGGATGGAATTACAAAAAGGGCAGTGGGTTAATAATAAACAGAATTTCAGACATAGAACAGGTCATGAATCCCAAGGACCAGAAAATAGAATCCCTCAGGCTGAAGATCAAGGTAAAGGTTCCCAAGACAAGAATGATGATCAGGGAACTATGAAAGTAAGAGCTAAATCAGTTCAGGATAAAAACAAGATTGTGGAGCAAGCTACAGCTGTTACACAAAATTATGCTCCATTTGATATAGCTCAAGTCCTCTCCCAGGTAAAAGTCTCTGTTCCACTTATGGAACTCATGAAAGTGGAAGAAATCAAGAATAGGACAGTATCCCTAATTTCAGGGGTGCCCTTTCAAGCTAAACAAAATGTTTAGATCTAGGGTGAGAAACATGTCATGTGTAATGAAGAAGATGAGGCTCCTGAAGTCTATTTAGGAGTGACTATGACAAAGTGTCCTTCACAAGTGGAACCATTTTATGTTTCCCTGGTTATAAATGGAAAAATAATAAGAAATTGTATGCTTGACTCTGGAGCATCTACAAATGTCATGCCTTTAACCATCATGCAACAAGCTGGATTGAAAATTGACAAGGCATGTGGAAAATGTTATGCTATGGATGCCAGAGAGGTACTAGTTATTGGAATCATGAAGGATGTAGATTTCAAACTGGCAGCATTTCCTGAAAAGAGATATAAAATGAATATAACAGTGGTTGACATCAAGCCACAGTATGGTATGTTGTTGTCAAGAAGATGGGCAGCACTAATTGGTGGAAGTATGCAGTTGGACCTGTCATATGCCATGATTCCAATGAATGGTAGGGATGTTAAGTTAATCAGAGAACAAAGATCATCAGAGACAGTGGAAGACCAAGAAGCAGAGGAACAGATATGCTTTGTAAACACTGACTGTGATAACTTCAAGGTTGTCTCAGATGAGAGAGAAGATAGAGAGAAAAATGTCTGCATTGAAGAATTGGATCAGCGAGGTTTGTGGACCATGTTTTTTGATGGAGCTTGTGCAAAAGAAGGCTCTAGAGCTGGAGTTGTTTTCCTGTCTCCAACTGGTAAGCTCCTCAAATTCTCTTTCTTGCTGAGGTTTGTTTGCACAAACAACATTGCAGAATATGAGGCTTTACTCTTAGGCCTAAATATTGCTCTCAAACATGGAATCAAAATGTTAAGAGTATTTGGGGATTCTGAGCTGATTGTATCCCAAATTAGAGATAAGTATGCTTCAAAAAACAAAAGATTGAAACAATACAAGCATGCTGTTTGGGATACCATTGAACTATTTGATGCATTTTCAATAGGCTGGGTAGAGAGGTCAAAGAATGTTATGGCTGATTTCTTAGCTAATGTTGCAATAAGACCAGATGACATCACTCTGTCAGATGTTACAAATGTAGAAGTTAAAATTAGGCCTGCAGTACCAGAAAATATATGCAGTTGGCAAGTGTTTAATGATGATAGGGACTTGTTAAAATTTTTGCACTGCATAGATTAATATGAGAATCAAGAAATTGATTTCCAAGCTTTTGTAGAGACTATAGATGGAAAAGAAACTCTTGTGGGAAAAGAGATAATTCAATTGAGGACTAATAAAATCCCCAGAGGGTTAGTAGCTTTGGAAAGAGCTTTTGACAGTAGAGATAAATTAGTCACAAGGACATCTCCCACAAATAAGGAAGATTTAGAGGAGATAAATTTGGGGACATCTCAGGCCCCTCAGAAGGTATACATTGGTAAACAGCTCAAACCACACATTAGGAGTATGCTGATTGCATTACTGAAAAAGTATAAACATGTTTTTGCTTGGTCATATGAGGACCTAAAAGCCTATAGGGAAGATTTATTCCAGCATGAGATCCCATTGAAGCCTGGAGCTAAGCCATTTAGACAAAGGCAAAGACCTATTAATCCTACCTTAGCTCCAAAGATGCAAGAAGAACTCAAAAGGCTCAGGGAGGCTGGAATAATTGTGCCAATTAGGCATTCAACTTGGGTGTCTAACCTTGTCCCAGTCAGAAAAAAGAATGGTGATATTAGGCTTTGTGTTGACTTCAGGAACTTGAATGTATCCTCTTTAAAGGATAACTATTCACTGCCTAATATGGAAGCTATGTTGCAGAGAGTGACTGGTTGTGAACTCTTATCCATGATGGATGGATTTTCAGGTTATAATCAGGTGAAGGTAAATGAATCAGAACAGTATAAGACTGCCTTCACCACTCCATGGGGAACTTATGTGTATGTTAGAATGCCCTTCGGACTAACCAATGCAGGTGCTACATTTCAAAGAGCAATGGATGTTGCTTTTGCAGGGTTGATTGATTCAATCCTGGCTGTATATCAGGATGACTTGACTACTTACTCAAAGAAAGAAGAGCAACATTGTTTGCATCTGGAGCAGATTTTCATAAGAGCACTAGAGTATGGTATTTCTTTAAATCCAAAGAAATGTGCCTTTGGGGTAGTTGAAGGAAAGCTCCTGGGACATATTGTTTCCAAGGATGGAGTCAGGATAGATCCAGAGAGTGGCTGCTATTGACAGAATTCAAATGCCAAAAACTGTAAAAGGAGTTCAGTCCTTCTTTGGATAGATAAATTTTGTTAGGAGATTTGTTCCCAACTTTGCAGAAACCACAAGGAACATTTCCAAGATGATGAAGAAGGATGCAACTGTCCATTGGGAAAGTGAAGCAATAGAATCATTTCAGAGTATCAAAGAGGCAATCAAGATGGCCCCTGTTCTTAAATCTCCTGATTTTTCTAGGCCATTCCAAGTATTTTTATTTGCTTCCTTTCATACTGTTGCTGCATGTTTGCTACAGAAAAACGAAGATGGTTTTGAACAGCCCGTCGCTTTCTTTAGTATGTCCTTGCAGGCCTCTGAGTTGAAGTATGATATTATGGAAAAACAGGCATATGCACTAGTCAGAGCCATCAAAAGTTTCAGACCATACTTGGTAGGATCATATATAATTGCATATGTACCCCATGCAGCAGTCAAAGACATATTCACTCAGCAGGAGGTGACTGGAAGAAGGTGCAGATGGATAAACAAACTGCAAGAGTTTAACATAGACATACAAATTACCAAGTTGGTAAGAGGACAAGGATTAGCCAAGATGATGGCACAGTCAAACTTGGAAGCATGCCAAGTTAATGCAGTCCAAAATGAGAGTGTAAATGTCAGGATCTGAATGGTACAAGGATATTATCTACTACTTGCAAAATCTGAATTGTCCTTCCCATTTCAGTGACAGTCAAAAGAGGACTTTAAAGTTACATGCAATTAGGTATGTTATTGTTCAAGGTGAGCTATACTGGAAAAACCCTGATGGTGTGCTGCTGAGATGTGTGGATGAGGATATGGCTAACAATGTTTTGATTGATATGCATAAAGGATTGTGTGGTGGACATTATACTGCCCAAACAACAGCTCATAAAATTCTCAGAGCAGGATATTGGTGGCCCACTCTCTTTTCAGATGCACAAAAGTTAGTGAGGAAGTGTGACCCTTGCCAAAGATTTTTAGGAAAGCTGAAATATGATGGTGCTTTACCCCTCAGAACTGTAACTGTGGATGCTCCATTTTAGCAATGGGGAATTGACTTCATAGGGGAAATTGCAGACAAATCAAGTGGGGGACACAGTTGGATTTTGGTGGCAACTGATTACTTTACCAAATGGATTGAGGCCATTCCAACTAAGAGAGCTACAAGTAAGGTGGTGACAGATTTCATGCTAGAAAATATTATCATCAGGTTTGGAGTACCATTCAAGATAGTCACTGATAATGCTATGTGCTTCAGATCAGGTGAATTTGTTAATTTTTGCAACAGGTATGGGATAAATCTATCATATGCATCACCATATCACCCACAAGGGAATGGTCAAGCAGAATTAAGCAATAAAAGCATCATGAAAATTATCAAAAGGATATTGGACAAGAACAAGAGAGCTTGGGACTCAAAATTAAAGTTGGCAATATGGGCTGACAGGGTGACAGTAAAAAAGGCTATTGGGATGTCACCCTTTGAGCTGGTATATGGTGCATCAGCCAGATTGCCCATAGACAATCTCCTACCAGTTTATAGATTCATCCAGGATAATGATGAGGAGATTGGAGACTCCACGACAGAAAGAGTGAACCAGCTGGTTGCACTGGATGAAAGCAGAAGGAAAGCATACCAGATCAATCTCAAGAGACAACAAGATGTGAAATATCTGTTTGATAGGAGAGCTACAAAAAGAAAATTTCAGGTCGACGATCTGGTGCTTGTATGGAATGCAAAAGATCAGGACAAGGGTAAACATGGTAAATTCGAACCCTTATGGATGGGCCCATATCAGATCTGCAGTACTCATGGGGAGGACTCTTATTTCCTCCAGGCCTTAGGTGGTGAATTTCTGGAATTGCCTGTGCATGGCCAATTCCTTAAGTTCTATTTTGCATAGATGGCTTGTCTCTGTGCACATGTGTAAAAATATGTATATATTGTAAGTGCCTTGTACAGTTCGTGCTTTTTGGTTTTTGCCTGGTCTGCCCGGAGATCTGGTTCTCGCTGCAGGTTTTCACCTGCACATCCCCACTCAGAGCTAGTGTTGGTACTCATTTTGACCTGGAGGTTGATTTTTCATGTTTAGGGGGTTTCTTCATTTGAACCCTATATCTTCTTGCCCATTTTCCTAAGTGTTGGACCTCCTCAGCATTTTTCAGCTGCAGCATCATGTTTCTTGAGGAGGTGGTCTTCATGTTTTCTCCATCGGCATGAGTTTGTTTTTGTGTCTTCGAACTTTCAGTTTGAACTTGAACCCTTTTCTCAACGGTTCAAGGTTCAACGGTTCAAGGCTTTGTGTTTTTGGTACTTGGCGTTTCGGCGAAGGCTCTTTTTGAAGTACTTTTGTTGTGTTTTTGACCTTTCAATTTGAACTTGAACCGTTGAACTCTTTTCTTCATGGTTCAAGCGGGAGATTCAAGGTTCAACGGTTCGCGAGCTTTGGTTCTATATTTTCCGTCAGTAAATCCTTTGCTTGTCTTTTTTGATGTCTATCGGCATGTTGAAACTTGGCGTTGAACCTTCGTGTTGAACCGGTTCATCGGTTCAACGGGTTCATCGGGTTGGTCATACCGATGAGAGTTTTGGAAGGTCATCGCCAACACTTTGGCTATCGGCGAAGTATTTTCTTGGGTTGCCGATATGTAATGTTTGGCCGATGCAATGTCATTGGCGTGGGTCTCACCGACAAGGGATTTGAATAGGCATCGGGGTGATCGGCATCATCGGCAAAGCAGTTTTGTGTTGGGCCGACAATGGTTGTCTGGCCGAAGAGGGAAGCAATGCCATTGGTGAGAATTGGTCTATCGGTTGGGGAGACTTTGATTGCTCTGACGGTGTAAGTCACACCGACGGAGGAGGCCTTCGGCGTAACATTTTCTGTCGGATGGACTGAGGAAGGTTGGCCCGATGGTTCATCTCTGGCCGACGACGAAGGGAATGTAGTGTAGCGGTCGGCGAGACGAATGAGGTCGGCAGGAGTTTTTTGGGGTTGGCCGATGGCTTTGGTCATGGCGATGGGCTGTGGGCGAAGGCATGTGTGTCGAGCGCAGCAAAAGTGCTCGACACTTAGTTTGCATGCGGCTATGTTTATAAAGCGCTAGTGTGTTCTCCTCACCATGCATGTGGGATTATTCCCTTGTATATTTTTGGACCTGCGAGAATGCGTTTTGGCAGGAATTCCTTTTTGAATGCAGCGACAGTTTTTCAGGTGACTGCAGGTGGTTGAGACCCTTAATGGCGACGGTGCAGGGATGTGGACAATGGTACACATGGTCAGGTCGCCCAATTTGAGAATGAAGACTTCCAGATAGTGGCGAATGGCTCGAGGCTCCTCTTTGTCTGCTGCATTTACATTTTCTGAGCGCCATTCTTCCTATGTGATCTGTATTTGGCAGATTTTTGAAAGCCATGTAATTAATTGCTGTAGTACACTTTCTGGCTGTTATAAGCAGAAAGTGTTACTCATTTTTAGGTTGTTGAAAGTTGAACATTTTGGCTCTGTAATGCAATACAGCTGATTTGGTTGCCCTGTACAGCTAAACCTGTGAGTTTATGTATCTCCAGTTGTATGTTTTTTCTTGCATGAATCCACTGATTTCATGATTGAACTTATATGAGAAATGCCATGTTTGCATGTGTTTTGTTAATTCTGTCTCCTGTATTGCATGTATCTTTCTTTTGAGTCTAGATATTTAAGGAATGTCTGAGACTCTAGAACATAGAATTCCTATGTTGAATGTCTGATTTCTTAACTTCTGCCCAAGGGGTAGATTAAACTGTTTTTAGATTGAACATTGGGAAGGATATACTGTAATAGGGATGCCATAAGTATAGATAGCTTAACACTCTATATTGGGAGATATCTGTAAGGCAGGTATTAGATGCATCCCCCTGAAATCCAGTTTTAGTTGTTCATGCATATCATTCACAGGTGTATGTCTACTGACTCCAGGCCCTGGATAGGCACCAATCTTGCTTTGTTTTTGTGTTACAACCATGTCCAGCTTTGCATCCAAACTATAAATCAAAGTCAAACTCTAAAACAACCTTTAGGACATTAGAATTAGTTTTAGGATCCAAGTCCTCTGTCTACAACTGAAAATAGGCCCAAAGCCAGTCCCTTTGCTCTTATCTTGCAGTTTTGGTCTACTTACAGGAGGACTTATCTGCTTTCTGTCAGCATCCCAGCCTTTGTATGCATATCCCCATGGATGTTGAGTAGGGAACACCCTCCTAGGTTTTGCAGAGCCTGAAGAAGAAGAGGAGATAAAATATAGAGTCTATCTCCTACACTGTTGGCCCCTGGCCCAGAGATCCTGTTGATCACTGATGGCTACCTTGTAGGGAAATATGGGAATAAGCATCCAGTCTGGAACAAAAACCAACAGTCACCATCAATATCTTATCTGGATTAAGGTCTGATGCTCTGCCGGTCAGTTCTTCCTCAGGCTACTCTGCCAAACAGTAACCCAATACTTAGGTGCTCATATCTCTTCACTCTTTCTTCACCAGAGGCTCAATCCCTGGAATCTATCAGTCAAGATACTCCTCTTAACTTCCCCAAGTCCATATGTTGAGATACTTCCTCTGAGGGATCCAGACCTGACTGTCAAACCTTGCTACATGCTCTATTCTTGCTTACCAGACCTCAACACTCTTCAATCTGACTTCCGATATAGGCACACCATGTCCTGCAGATGGGTGGGATGAACTTTGTTGCCATCAATGACAACACTCATGAAGCTACACCATGTCTCTTGCCAACAGTTTTCATCAGCATGAAAAGAAGACATTTCTCCGGAATGACATATTGGATTTTAGGTCCGGTTGACAAAAAATGGCTAAGTATGGGTATATACAAAGTAGAGCACAGTAAATGGATCAGTATGCTTCCGTAGATGATGATCTGGTAATGTAGTTCAAGAATGATGTTAGTAATTGTTTGATGATGCTATGCTCCAGAGATTAAGTCCTGACTTTCTCCGGAAGTCATTTGGAAGAATTATCTAAGTCCGGGTGAATAGAGGTATAGCAGAGACAATGAACATGGCACATTGTAATGGTCCGCATTCCTCCGCATGTGAGTATTTTTATTATGTTGTTTTTGTTGCAAGTATGAGGTTAACTAGTGTTGTAATTGATGTCAACATACTCATATTGCATTGGTAAGAAGGTTTGGATGAGCTGTGTGTTGAGGATATTGAGAAAAGTAGTCTCAATCAGGAACATTGAAGAATAGTGATAAGAAGAAGGCAAATGTACTCAATAGGTTGAGAATCAGAGGATGCTGATTAAAGGGTTTGTAGATATGAGTCTTGAGATGATCTAGTTAAGATTTTAGAGGTCCACATGAAGATATGAAAAAGTTGTGATCGGTCAAGTAGAACCGGTTCCGGGAGATGCTCTGGAGGAACAGAGTGTCACAAAAAGGTCTGGTGAGATCCGAAGGTGCACTATCAGACTCTGCAGATTGGAAAGAGTGTTTGGGATGTCTTTTTGATGTATCATCTCGATTGGTACGTGATTTGGAGGTCCGGAAGCACCTTCTTCAGTATGACAGTGGCGGCAGACTGTGTTCTTGAAGTTTCAGATGAAGAGGAGAAGAAATTCCAGTGAGTAGAGGAAGTGCGGATGTACCTGGTTAATCAGGCAATCTTGTGAAGGTTCTTGGATCATGTTGAGGTTATGTTGTCGGTCCGCATTGGTGGTAGAGCCCAGAATTGAAGATATTCTTCCGGATGAAGTTCTTGTTCAGACTAGCCGACCGGATGAGTTGTTCATCTTGCGAATGTTCTTGTGGTGGCCGACCGAATGTATTAATCATCTTGCGAATGTCCTTATGGTTGATTTCCGACTTAGATGATTGTTCCTAAGTCAATGTCTTGTATAAATAAAGGTTTGTGAGTTCATTTCAAAGTGCGTTGAGCAGCAGATGAGTGTGGTATAGCGAAAGAGCGAAGGGCAGAGCAGAAGTATCTCAAGCTTAAATGGAACTGATCCAGACATGGTAAAGATGTCAATCTCCAGTTCAAGTTTGTGATTCTTATCACTTTGTAGACAGTGTCTCTTGTAGGCAGTGTGCCTCTTTGTGAGTAGTGTGCTCAGGCAGTGAGCCCTAATTGGCATGTGCCATTCATTTTTCTTATTCTTCTAATAGAGAATAATCCTTGGGTTAATCACCCCGTGGTTTTTCCCTTAACCGGGTTTTCCACGTCAAAATCTTGGTGTCCAATGTGTTGATGTTTATCTGCTCCTGTGTTTATGCATTATGCTTTCATGGATGGTTAATTGAATGCTATTAACTAACAAGAAGAATCAAGTGTTTGAAATAGAAGCAAGTTTTTGTACAACTAATTCACCCCCTCTCTCAGTTGTGTGCCCTAGATCTAATAGTTTTAAGGTGTTGCAAACACTTGTATGAAGTTTCTAATTCTAGAGCTATGAGATCTGAAGTCCATCAGAAAGATAGTTGCAAGCTACTAAGTATCAACACAGTGTTTGGCAGAGTTGATTGAGATAGAGTTTGAGCTCCGATGGTTCGCAATTCTCCACAAGATGATATCATGCCTTGCAGTTCTAAGGATAAGTTTGGGGATGTGTGAAGAATCCTTGATATGATTTTGGAAGTGTTTTGTGATTAGTAGTAAAAGATGGAAGTCAACAGATGAACCTGATAAGCATGCTCTTAAGGAAATGTCGACTAGTATAATAAATCATTGTGCTGAGAAGAGATAGTGTGTGAAGGATCTTTTAAGTGATTGAATGATTAGAGCTGACCTATTTGAACACGTTTGGGCAAAGTTTTGGGTCCGCATAACATATAGTGCATTGGATTGAGCTGACAAGCTACACCTTTCTATGTACATGTTTCACTTCTTGGATGCCGACCTGTTTATGGATCAAATCATGATGCGGATATATAAGAGCGATGAATTTCAATTAAGATGGTGTGTGGATATGTATGGTTAGATGCAAATGTGTTAATAGCAGAGCAGTGACACAGATTAGTGATAATGAAGACTTGGGATTCAAAATTCAGTTGCTAAATGACTGCATTCTGGCATAGTGACAGATGCTTATGCAGTATTCAGTTTTCACATGCAATTTGCTTTGTACTTGGTAGTAATCCTTCTTCATCAAGGAAGTGAGCCTGGTAGTGAGCCTCCAATAGGGTTTAACAACCCTCTGGGTTTAATAGCCCTTATTATAATCTTGCTAGGTTTAGGGTTGAGGCAATGAGCCTGCTAGACCTAGTTCTACTTCATGGCAGTGAGCCAACATGTTCTAGGCCCATGGAGTGACCAAGCTTGAACATCATTATTTGTAAAGATTGCAATATATATTTGAGAGCTATTCCTCTCCATGGTTTTTCCCATTTTGGGTTTTCCACGTAAAAATCTTGGTGTCCATGTGTCATGTTTTTATGGTTGCTATACATATGCATGATGTGCCTTTGTTTAATTAATTTTGGAAAATGGTTGAAAGTTTAAGTGCATCAAAAGATTTTTAGAACACTGATTCACCCTCCCCTCTCAGTGTTCCTAACATTCAACATTTACTTCCTAGGTTCAATTCACATATGCCTAATTCTAAATTTAGGGTATGTTTTGCCTGCAACTTTGGTATGCATATGCAAAAACTCTTGCTGAAAAAGAGGCCTAGAAGTATTCAGATGGGTAGGGCCTCGATCTGGTTGTGGTAAACCCATCATTTGTTGTTGGGCCACTTCTTGCACCTAAACCTACTAGCACTCTTGCCTCAGTCCTGAACATAATGAAAGGTTGGGGCTACGGTTAAAAACTTTGAGAGTTGTGAGTATTTAAATGATTATTAAGTCATAGATTTTTTAAAAATGCACATTTTATAAAAGGGTTGTAGGCTCTCTCATGAGCATGTTCCAAACATAATATGAGCATGTTCATAATGGAACCTAATTATCTTCCTAATTTAAAGGTTTTGTTTCAAACATGTTTCAAGCCCTATAAGTGGATCATAGTTGATTTGAAGCTATCATTGTTATAACTTATAACCCATAAATGTTAATGAATTGCTAATGGTGTAGTGGTTCACTAGTGAATTGCAAACAAATGGTGAAAATGAATGTAGTGTAACCTGGACGAATAAAATGTATCATGCATTTGTATGGAACTTGAATTGGCCATTTTCAAAATGAAAAATTGTAAATATATTGTGCAATATATGTTTGTGAAGGCAGAATTTGAAATGATTTTGGAGGTAGATATTCTAAACAACAACTACAAATGGATTTCATTCAGTCTTATTGCTTTTTTTACAATGTAGGATGCTACATTGTTGTATGTGGGTAGATTATTGATAGCCTTTGGTGTGGGAGTGATATCATTCACAGTAAGCTTATCAACTTTTCTGCATGCCTATACTTTTATGAAAGGTTTGTCAAGGTGGGCAATTTGTTTATGTTTTCATGAATATGATTCTCTCTATAGGATTTGGTAAATTCAAGTACCTGTATATGTTGCTGATGTTGGTATTAAGACAGACAACTGAGAGGGGGGTGAATCAGTTGTCACAAAACTTTCTTTTCTTTAAACAATTAAATCCTTCTCACAATTCTACAGTATAATAATGATTCAATCATGGAAGCACAATGCAATAAATCAAGAGTAGAAAACACATTAGCACATATGACACCAAGATTTTAACGTGGAAAACCCAGTTAAGGGAAAAACCACGGGGTGACTAACCCAAGATTGTATTCTCTGTTAAAAGAATAAGAACAAATGGCACTTGCCAATTAGGGCTCACTGCCCAAGCACACTGCTCACAAGAGGCCCACTGCCTACAAGAGACACACTATCTACAGAATAATATAAATATTACATACTTGAACTAGAGATTAGCATCTTCACCATGCTTGAGTTAGTTCCATTTAAGCTCAATACTTCTGCTCTGCTTTTTTCTCTTCTCCTCTCTACCACTTTCTCATCTTCACAAGGATACTTTGAAATGACTTTACAAATCTTATTTATACAAGACATCAACTTTGGGATAATCATCAAAGTCAGCACAATACATACTTTATTTTATTATAGAGAAATTACACAAATACAACTTGACTTGTTACAAAAGACTTCATGCGAATCACCACACTATCGGCCACACATATCTGGGACTTCAATCTTCTTTGAGGAACATGTCATGCTTCTTAGAACATCTTCAAGAACATCCACAAGATGTGTAAAACATCCTATCAGCCATGATTAGGAAGAACACCATCACCCAAGAGTAAATCTTCAATTACGAGCTCAATCTTCAATGTGGCCTGCCAACACGAACTAGACACAATCTAGAGACTTCCACAAGCTTGCTTGAATCACCAAGAACATCCACACAACTTCTGCTTACTAAAATCATTTGCATCTTCATCTGGAACCTCAAGAACACAGTCTGTCATCACTGTCACAATAGAATAAATGCTTGCAGACCTCTAGACCATGAACCAATTGAGTTGTCAATTCACACTATCTTCCTAAACAATCCACCAAATCCACAGAACAAGATATTGTATTTTCTGACCCCACCAGACCTATTTGTGTCACCCTGTCACCTCTGAACATCTGCCAGAACCATTTTTGCTCATATGGCCATAACTTCTTCAAATCTTCATGCGGACCTCTCAAATCTTGACTAGATCGTATTTAGACATATATCTACAAACCCTTTGATGTGCATCCTTTGATCTTCATCTGAGCTGGGATCTTCACTTCATAGAGCTTCACTGTCTTCACTGTTCTTCTCTGATTCTGATAATACTAATTTTCTCAATATCCTCAGCACACAGCTCATCCAATCCTTGACATTAATGCAATAGGAGTATGTTGACATCAATGACAACACTGGTTAGGCCCATACTTGCAACAATCTCCCCCTTTGTCATTGATGACAACATATGATCTGAAAAACTATTTTGACCATCAAGACAAGAACTTCTCACTAACTGACTGACATAGCTTCCCCTATCAATAGCAACCACTTTTGTTTTTCACATGTCTTCTCTCCCCCTTTGACATCAATGGCAAAGGGCACATACTTGCATTAATCAGAATCATACAGACTGCTCCCCCTGAGTAGCAGCTTCCTATCATCAATCCAGACTACAAGTTATGATTGTGAGATCCACTAGACTAATGCACATTAGTGCACCTTAATTCAAAACCGGAGGGGTAATAACCCCTAACTTCTCCTTGAGATACTCAAAAGAGTCCTTAGGTAGAGGTTTAGTAAAGATGTTTGCAATCTAATCCTTAGAGGGCACAAATTCCAATCTAACTTCATTCTTCTTCACCTGCTCTCTCAAAAAGTGAAACTTGATGGATATATGTTTTGTCTTTGAATGCAACACCAGATTTTTTGATATATTTATTGCACTTGAGTTATCACAAAAGATTGTGATAGGTTCCTCATACTCCACTATGATGTCTCTTAGCATTTGCTTCATCCACAATACTTGAGTGCAACTACCCATTGCTGCAATATATTCTGCTTCTGCAGTGGACAGAGATATTGCCTCTTGTTTCCTTCTCAGCCAAGAAACCAATCTTTTCCCCAAAAAGAATGCACCACCACTGGTACTCTTCTGGTCAACTAGATCTTCTACCCAATCTGCATTTGTATATGCATGAAGAGAGAAATCATGATCCCTAGGATACCATAAACCATACTCAACTGTTCCCTTTAGATATATGAGAATTCTCTTGATTGCCATGACATGAGATTCTCTAGGATCAACTTGGAATCTGGCAATAAGACCAACAACATTCATCATGTCAGATCTAGTTTGAGTAAGATATAGTAGTCCTCCAATCATTGACCTGTACTTTTTTTGATCAGCCTTAGGAGATTCATCATCTTTGATTAGTTTGCATCCGGTTGCCATGGGAGTATTCATTGGTTTTGAATCTTCCATACCAAATTTCTTCAACAATTCTTTCACATATTTGGTCTATGATATGAAGATTCCTTTCTTTGTTTGAGTGATTTACAGACCCAAGAAGAAATTCATTTCCCCAAACAGAGACATCTCAAATTCACTTTTCATTTGATTTGCAAAAGTCTTGCACCTACTATCTCTTCCTCCAACAATGATATCATCAACAAATACTTCAACAATCAAGATATTTTCATTATCAATCTTGAAGTACAAGTTACTGTCAGTACTACCTTTGTTGAAACCAATCTTCAAAAGATGTGTATCCAATATTTCATACTAGGCCCTTGGGGCTTGTTTGAGTCCATATAGTGCTTTCTTCAACTTGCAGACCATATCACCATGATCAGACAATTGAAATCCATCCAGTTGCTCAATGTATACTTCTTCTTCCAAGTCACCATTCAGGAAGGCAGACTTGACATCCATTTGATATACTTTGAAATCCTCGAAGGCAGAAAAAGCAAGAAACAATCTGACTTCTTCAATTCTTGCCACCGGAGCAAAAGTTTCTTGAAAATCAACTCCTACTTGAGAATAACCCTTGCAGACCAATCTAGCTTTGTTTCTGACTACTTCACCATCTTCATTCAGTTTATTTCGGAAGACCCATTTGGTCCCAATCACATTTTTGTTTCTAGGTCTAGGAACAAGATCCCAATTGTGATTTTTCTCAATCTGCATCAATTCTTCCTCCGTTGCTTTGGCCCAGCTTTCATCATTGCATGCTTCATTTATTGTTTTTGGTTCAATCTTTGAAATCAGACAATACTTTTCTGAATCTTGAGGAATATTTCTTCTTGTTTGAATATCTTTGCTTCTATCACCTATAATCTGGTCTTTAGAATAATTCAGTCTTACATACCTGGGAGTTTTAGGAATTTCTTGCACTTCTATTTCTTGGATAGGTTCATTTAAGCTTATCTCTTCTTCTTGTATTTTAGGATTCTTCAGATCAGTCTAGATCTGAATTTCAGAAGGGGCTTGAACTTCTTGGATCAAAACATCATTCTGATCATCTTCTTCATATTCATAAAACCTTGAGGGTTTTTCAATGCCTTCATCAACCTTCACATTTGTACTCTCTACAATCTTTCTCAATCTCTTGTTATAACACCAGTATGCTTTGCTTTGAGTAGAATAACCCAAGAATATTCCTTCATCACTTCTAGCATCAAATTTGCCAAGGTCTTCATCTCTTTTAATGTAACATTGGCTAGCAAAGACTCTAAAATACTTCACAGTGGGAGTGATGCCAAACCAGAGTTCATAAGGGGTCTTACCAGTATTGCTTCTGATTTGTACTCAATTAAGAGTATAGATAGTAGTGCTTACAACTTCTCTCTAGTAGATTTAAGGGACATTTGCTTCCATCATCATGGTTCTAGATGCTTCCTGGATGGTCTGGTTCTTTCTCTCCACTACTCCATTCTGCTGTGGGGTCCTTGGAGCAGATAACTATCTTTTTATCCCATGTTTCTCATAGAATTCTATGAACTCTCTGGATGTGAATTCTCCACCTCTATCAGACCTAAGACATTTTATGTTTAACCCAGTTTCATTCTCTACCATGACCTTGAATATTTTGAATTTCTCAAGAGCCTCAAATTTCTCTTTCAGGAAAGTCACCCACATCATCCGGGAATGGTCATCAATTAGTAACATGAAATATCTATCACCTTGCAAACTCTTGATTCTTGCCGGTCCACATAGATCAGTATGTACTAAGTCCAACAATCTAGTAGAAGATTGTTCCTTACTTTTGAATGTGACTCTGCTCTACTTACCCAACTGACATTCTTTGCACAAACTGTTAGTAGGTTTCACTAGTTTGGGAAGATCTCTTACAGTCTGAGTGTTTCTTATCTTGATGATATTATCAAAATTTACATGACACATTCTCCTATGCCACAACCAACTCTGATCAATTTGAACAAATAAGCAACTTTTTCCAGTACCAACCAAGTGGAAGATGTTACCTTTTGTTTGAGTACCGAATGTAACCTCTGTTCCAGAACTTTCAAAGATCTTACATTTTCCATTTTTGAATCAGAGATCATAGCCTTTGTCCACCAACTGCCCAACGCTGAGAAGATTGTGCTTCAGACCTACAACATATAGTACATCACTGGTTTTGTTCTTTCCATCAAAAGAAATAGTTCCTCTACCTTTGACTCTACCAGCAGAATTATCACCAAATTTTACAACTCCTTCACATTTTTCGAGATCTATGAATTTATTTTTGTCACCAGTCATATGGTGGGAGTATCCACTATCAATGATCCAATCATCCTTTTCTTCAACTTGGGCAGCTAGAGTTCTTTCTATCATTTTATGATTGACAGATTTAGTAGGCATTGGATCTTCTTCCTTGATGGCAATAAACACCCAGTCGCTTCTGGATTTGTTTCTTGTCTCTGATTCATCATCTGTTACTCCTTCATCATCATCATCTTCATGAACATAGTAGCATTTCTTTTGGAATCTTGATCTATTTGGATTTGTCCTTGAAAATCTTTTCGGACACCTTAAAGCAAAATGATCAATCTTGTTGCAGTTGAAACATTTGAAGGGCAATTTTCCTTCATACTTACTAGATCCTCTTGGCAGTCTTTTTGCAATAAGGGCTTCAAGTTGAGTAGCTTCTACCTCATCTTCTTCTAGATCTTTTCTTTCTTTTTCATACCATGATAGTTTCTTTAAGGAGTTCTCTCCTGGATCATACCTTTGTTTGCCTTTTATAGAGGCACTAGCTTTGAATGCAGATTCAGTCTTGGGGGGGCATCTCTAAACTCAACCAATTCAAATGCAGCTAATTTTCCAACCAATTGATCTCTTGTGATATTTGATAAAGATCTAAATTCTTCAATAGCAATAACCTTGTGTTTGTAAGCAGGAGGTAGGGATCTGAGAACTTTGGCAACAATCTCATCTTCATCCAAGGTTCCACTAGCATAGCTAATGCCACAAACAAGCTCATTTACTTTTGGCATAAATGTAGTGATATTCTCATCTTCATTCATCTTTAGGTTTTCAAATTTTCCTTTCAGACTCTGTAGCTTAGCACATTTAACATATTTGTCTCCTTCATGCAGAAGTTCTAGTTTTTCCCAAATCTCATATGCAGTTTTTAAATCTATAACATTTGTCAGCTCTGAATCAGATAAGGCACTTAGTAAGGCTTCTTTAGTTCAAAGATTATCTTTAGCATCTTTGATTTCATCTACAGTCGTCGGACCATTCTTTGGAGGAACATACTTCTTTGAAGTTATGGTCCAATATTGCATTCCCATACATTGCAAGTGACATTCCATGTGGCTTTTCCAAAGAGTGTAATTAGTTCCAGCAAACCTCAGACTATCCTTCTTGTAGGAAGACATTCTAGATCTCCTTAAGTGATTAAGCTCTTTTAGAGGAACCTAGCTCTGATACCAATTGTTGGTATTAAGACAGACAACTAAGAGGGGGGGTGAATCAGTTGTCACAAAACTTTCTTTTCTTTAAACAATTAAATCCTTCTCACAATTCTACAATATAATAATGATTCAATCATGGAAGCACAATGCACTAACTCAAGAGCAGAAAACACATTAGCACATATGACACCAAGATTTTAATGTGGAAAACCTGGTTAAGGGAAAAACCACGGGGTGACTAACCCAAGATTGTATTCTCTGTTAAAAGAATAAGAAGAACAAATGGCACTTGCCAATTAGGGCTCACTGCCTGAGCACACTGCTCACAAGAGGCCCACTGCCTACAAGAGACACACTATCTACAAAATAATATAAATATTACATACTTGAACTGGAGATTAGCATCTTCACCATGCTTGAGTCAGTTCCATTTAAGCTCAATACTTCTACTCTACTTTTTGCTCTTCTCCTCTCTACCACTTACTCATCTTCACAAGGATACTTTGAAATGACTTTAAAAATCTTATTTATACAAGACATCAACTTTGGGATAATCATCAAAGTTGGCACAATACATACTTTATTTTATTATAGAGCAATTACACAAATACAACTTGACTTGTTACAAAAGACTTCATGCGAATCACCACACTGTCGGCCACACATATCTGGGACTTCAATCTTCTTTGAGGAATGCGTCATGCTTCTTAGAACATCTTCAAGAACATCTGCAAGATGTGTAAAACATCCAGTCAACCATGATTTGGAAGAACACCATCACCCAAGAGTAAATCTTCAATTACAAGCTCAATCTTCAATGCGGATTGCCAACACGAAATGGACACAATCTAGAGACTTCCACAAGCTTGCCTGAATCACCAAGAACATCCACACAACTTCTGCCTACTGAAATCATTCACATCTTCATTCGAAACCTTAAGAGCACAGTTTGTCATCACTGTCACAATAGAATAAATGCTTACAGACCTCCAGACCACGAACCAATTGAGTTGTCAATTCACATTGTCTTCCTAAACAATCCACCAAATCTACAGAACAAGATATTGCATTTCTGGACCTCACCGGACCTATTTGTGTCACCCTGTCACCTCTGAACATCTACTAGAACTAGTTTTACTCATATGGCCATAACTTCTCTAAATCTTCATGCAGACCTCTCAAATCTTGACTGGATCATCTTTAGACATATATCTACAAACCCTTTGATGTGTATCCTCTGATCTTCATCTTAGCTAGGATCTTCACTATTTTCATTGTTCTTCTTTGATTCTGATAGGAGTAATTTTCTCAATATCCTCAGCACACAGCTCATCCAATCCTTGACATCAATGCAACAGGAGTATGTTGACATCAATGACAACACCGGTTAGGCCCATACTTGCAACAACTAAAATAGCTCCAAAGCAACTGCAGGGTTCTCTTAGCACTGTAAATTAGGTAAGCTTCTTCCATAAATTGATTTTCCCTTAAAATTACTATCTTCCTCTATTGCTTTGGGTGAAGTTGTGGATGACCGACTTAAATAATATGCAAGTAAATGAAGAATAATATGAAGCAAAATTTTCCATTGGTGGGTTGCTATTTGCGTAAAACACACCCCATTATAATTTTGAGGCTCACAATTATCAGTGTTGCTAGAATGATTTATGGAAGTGTGAGTTTAAAAGCTCGGATAATCAATGCCATATCTAAAATTTCTAGTCATTTGGCATCCATATAGTTTGTTTTATATAGCAGTCACTATCTAACACTGATTTTTCTTCATTTTCTTTTGAATTATGGATTCAAAAAAATATGCTTAAAAACAATTAAAGTTTTACCACTTACTGGATTGAAGATGTATTTTTGAGAATTCTGCAGGTAGCATCATAGCAGATTTGGGGCAATGCAACATGGAGATTGGTATACCATAATCCATGATGTTAGGCTAGAAACTTCATGTGGTGGGAAATTATTTCAATCCTTTTATGACTAAATTCTTTTCCAGCATCATCCATGGCATGGATTAACCTTTGTAATTATTTTCTTTGTATTAAGGACATGAGTTAATGCTCACATGTTGGAAGGCATACATACACCATAGGTTGCATGTTTGAATCTGGAGCAGTATATAAGGTAAATGAAAAAAACAATTTCCAACAATAAATAAGGTAAATGGAATACAATATCCTTGTGGAATTTGATGTCCCTCTTGGCAGTGACCTAATAAATTATCTTTACCTTTACCTATATTGAGGAGGAAATTTATCTAGGTAGAGGGATATAACATAAATGAAACTTTGGTAGTGATCTAGTGAAAACTAGAAAAGTTACACAAGTCTATATATGTATATAAGCCTTACTTAAAACTTTCTAATAATCTTGGTTTTTGATAGGAGGATAGAATGGTACTTGCTAGGAAGGGTTCTCTCAAACAATATATGTTTATTCTTGTTTCATTCTTGATTTTGTTTACAATGCTCATCTAAGAATCACTATATCTCATTGGTGCATTATAGACTCTTTGTGGGTATGAAACTAATGTAACAGTTGAAGAAGCTAAAATTACAGTAATGCTTTGATATGGATACAATATTTTCAAAGCTTTTAGTTCCATATGCATCTTTTTGCACTTTTTCCATCTATTTTCCAAACAGAGAATTCTCTTCAATCCATTCCTTTTAGAGATCATACATCATTCTAAATCTTCCACTCTACTACTAGTGCTAAGTGTTCCCTCTGTTTCTCCCTTATCTATTGGTTTTTAAGTCTGATTAATTATTGATATTGTAACATTGTTAGTAGACTAATTATTCATGAAAGCCTTTTGTGGACTTTGGCTGAGTTCCATTACTCTTTATCTTTGTAAAGTTTAAATCAGAGTAAGGGAATTGCATCTTTTTTCCAAAAGGCACTATGCTTGTAATTGTAACTAATGCAAAGTGTTGCCACATTATAGAGTGTAGTGGAGATAAACAATCAAGAAAGTCAAATTACCAGTTACTAATGCTTAATCATGCTTGATGTTGAAATTGTGGATCTAACATTTCATGTGTTATGAATGGCAACACAAATACCTGGCACCACTCAAGATCATCTATAGATATTTAACATTGAGATGAAGGAGAAATTAAAATCGTATCAGATGCCTGAATAGGTGTTGACATTTTTCCAACTTGGATTATTTCTTGGCTCAGTGTGTATCTACTAGTGCTATTTTATTAACACACAAAGATAGTTCATGATATCTCATATATTACAAACTTGTAATTCATAGGTTATGTTTTGGAAGTGGATCACACCAAAGATGTTGGGACTTGTTACACACAGTTTAGTGTATCATTGGTCATTGGAAGGTAATGAAAAGCTCTGGGAAATTTAATAAAACTTCTTTTTACGTGCTCTTTATGTTATAATATTCCTAAAGTAAAGCAAGGTACAATATTGAATTTGATTGATATTCTATTTTTGTGTGCTCATGCAAAGCTTGTTTTCTGTTGCTGATGTGCTTTCTTCTATTTTTTCTTTCTTTTTAACATGTCAAATTATTGGGGCATACATGGGATTCTAAACCTATCCGAATGTTTGAGCAAACGCCCAATTTAATAAGCAACCAATTAATAAATTATTGATGTGATCCTACTAAAAAGTGGCTTGTTTTGATTGGAATTTCTCTAGGAGCACTTGAGGTGTGTACTATCTAATGGCTGTGATATTATTATATTCCCTAATTTATGGGGTTTACTATTGTTATTGACAGTAACAAAATTCTATGGACAGAGGCCACAACTTGTCAAGGGGAACATGTAGTTGTTTTCTATAGAGCAGCAGTGAAGTCAAGCTCTAGAAACCCATGCAGCCGCATTTGCATCATTTAAGGTAAAACTCTCTTCCACTCTTTGAGATTATTTTCTCTACCATATCAGATGCTTCTTTCTTGTTGTGCTTCTATTTTCATCTTGTCTCTAAAATCTGTGGAGTGTTTCCTAATGTTGATTTTGTTTTTTTGTAGGTTGCAGGCAATGAAAATCCTTCCATCCTTATTTCCTTTGCTTCAAAAACAATCACTGGAGGGCATATCACTTCAAAGTTATACGTGATTGATTTGAGTGCACAGCTAGGTATGGTATTTTGTTGCTTCTTGATTTACAATTTGAGCTAGCTTAAAGTTTGTAGAGTTGTTGGTTTTTCTATAAAATAAGCTCTCTTTTGATATTGCAGATGAACTATAGGAACTGTAATCCTATATGCATTGCATAAAATTGCCTAGGGTTTGATCTTCTTGCACATTCATTGTTTTTGCTAACTGCCCTCTTGAATAAATGAAGACCTCCTACCTAGCCCACTGTCCTCTCTCCTTGTAAATGATGACTGCCTTGTGAGAAGAAGCCTACCTCAATCTGGAGATTGTTTTGCTCTCTGAGTGATTGGTGATTGCCACTTTTTAAACTCTTTACACCATTATTTACTATGACAATCATCCTTTGTAACAATCACATACAATCCTCAATCTGACAGCTTAAAAGAGCATATACATTTCTCATTGACCTGATTCTTTATTGTAAACAAAAGGGGAAATGTTGGTCTACTTTTACCCATATTGCATTATGCTCCTTTTGACTGACCATGGCAATATTTTCTCCTTAACTTGAGATCTCACTGCCTTAAACTCAAGGCTTCATTACAAAGTAAAATCCCTAACACTGCTCCTTAATGTTGTCTCAAGCCTTCTATCCTTCAACCTTACTGTCACTACTTCATAGTCTACATGGTATTATTCATTGTCACTCATGAAGCTCAAAGACCTTATTGCACTGGGGTTTAATGATCAACATTCGTATATTTGCCTTCTATCAAAAATCAACTCCGTATGACTGTCCCTCTACTGCCTATTTGACTTGGATTTTGAGCTTGTTTCCCTCCATTGTAGTGACCATATTGAAGTGTGTTGGATCTAGGATATACAACTGAGAGGGGGGGGGGTGAATCAGTTGTATAAAACTTCTTCTCCTTTCAAACACTTGATTCTTTGTTGTTAGTTAGCAGCATATCAAATAATCATCCATGAAAGCATAATACATAAACACAAGAGCAGATAAGCATCAATACATTGAACACCAAGATTTTGACGTGGAAAACCCGGTTAAGGGAAAAACCACGGGGTGATTAACCCAAGAATTATTCTCTGTTAGAAGAATAAAGAAAAATGAATGGCACATGCCAATAAGGGCTCACTGCCCGAGCACACTGCTCACAAAGAGGCCCACTGCCTACAAGGAGACACACTGTCTACAAAGTGATAAAAATCAAAGTCTTGAACTGGAGAATGACATCTCTACCATGTCCGGATCAGTTCCAATTAAGCCCAAAAATCTCTGCTCTGCCTTTCGCACGTTTCTTCGCTATGCCACACTCATCCACACACCACACATTGAAATGAACTCACAAACCGTTATTTATACAAGACATCGACTTAGGAACAAACATCTAAGTCGGCAAACAACCATAAGAGTATCCGCAAGATGAATAACACATCTGGTCGGCCACCACAAGAACATTCGCAGGATGAACAACTCATCCGGTCGGCTAAACAGAACAAGAACTTCATCCGGAAGAATAACTTCAATTTCTGGCTCTACCATCAATGCGGACCAACAACACAACCTAAACATGATCCAAGAACCTTCACAAGCCTGTCTGAATGACCGGATACATCTGCACTTCCTCTACTTACTGGAATCTCTTGTCTTCCTCATCCGAAACTTCAAGAACACAGTCTGTCGCCACTGTCATAATGCAAGAGGTACTTCCGGATCTCCAAATCATACACAAATCAGGATGACACATCACGAGGACATCCAAAACACTCCTTCCAATCCGCAGATTAGGATAATACAATTCCGGACCTCACCGGACCTTTTTGTGATCCTCTGTCACCTCTGGATACTTGCCGGAACCGGTTCTATACCGACAGCCACAACTCCTTCAGATCTTCATGCGGACCTCTAAAATCTTAATTGAAGCATCTCAAGACTCATATCTACTAACCCTTTAATCCGCATCCTCCGGTTCTCATCCTATACAGTACATTTGCCTTCTTCTCATCACTGTTCTTCACTGTTCCTGACTGAGGCTAATTTTCTCAATATCCTCAGCACACAGCTCATCAAATCCTTCTTGTCAATGCAATATGAGTATGTTGACATCAATGACAATACTGGCTCACCTCATACTTGCAACAATCTCCCCCTTTGTCATTGATGGCAACATATGATGTGAAAAACCATTAAGACAAGAACTTCAACTTTTCATATGTCTTCTCTTCCTTTACTGCTCCCCCTTTGATCATCAACCACTTGTTTTTCACATGTCTTCTCTCCCCCTTTGACATCAATGGCAAAGGGCTCATACTTGCAATTCTCATACATCAGAATCATACCAGCTGCTCCCCCTTAGTTGCAGCTCCCCATCAGTCCGGATCACAAGATATGACTGTGATAGCCACCAGACTGATGCACATCAGTGCATCTTAGTTCATCACCGGAGGGGCCATGACCCCTAACTTCTCCCGGAGATATTCAAAAGAGTCTTTGGGAAGAGGTTTTGTAAAGATATCTGCAATCTGATCCTTGGAGGGAACATACTCCAATCTGACTTCTTCCTTGTTTACTTGTTCTCTCAAAAAGTGAAATTTAATAGATATGTGCTTAGTCTTAGAATGCAATACCGGATTCTTGGAGATATTAATTGCACTTGAATTATCACAGAAAATTGTGATAGGCTCCTCATATTCAACTTTGATGTCTCTTAGCATCTGCTTCATCCATAAGATTTGAGTGCAACTACCTGCTGCTGCAATGTATTCTGCTTCAGTTGTAGATAGAGATATTGCATCTTGTTTCTTGCTTAGCCAAGAAACCAATCTCTTCCCCAAAAAGAATGCTCCACCACTAGTGCTTTTCCGGTCATCCACATCTCCTGCCCAATCTGCATCTGTGTAAGCATGAAGAGAGAAATCCGGATCTTTAGGGTACCATAGACCATACTCAACTGTTCCTTTCAAGTACCTAAAAATTCTTTTGATTGCCATAACATGAGATTCTCTAGGATCAGCCTGGAATCTTGCCACAAGACCAACAACCTACATTATATCTAGTCTAGTTTGAGTGAGATACAACAATCCACCAATCATTGATCTATACTTTGTCTGATCTGCCTTTGGAGAATCATCATCTTTGCTTAACTTACATCCGGTTGCCATAGGAGTGTTCATTGGCTTTGAGTCTTCCATACCAAATTTCCTTAACAATTCTTTCACATATTTGGTCTGAGAAATGAAGATCCCTTCTTTTGTTTGAGTAATTTGCAGACCCAAGAAGAAATTCATTTCACCAAGCATAGACATTTCAAACTCACTTTTCATCTGATTTGCAAAAGTTTTGCACATACTATCTCTTCCTCCAAAAATGATATCATCCACAAACACTTCAACAATTAAAATATTTTCATGATCAATTTTGAAATATAAGTTACTGTCAGCAGTACCTTTGTTGAATCCAATCTGCACAAGATGCTTATCCAACCTTTCATACCATGCTCTTGGGGCTTGCTTCAATCCATACAAAGCTTTCTTCAACTTGCAGACCATATCATCATTATCAGACAATTGAAAACCATCCGGTTGTTCAATGTAGACTTCTTCTTCCAGATCACCATTTAGGAAGGCAGACTTGACATCCATCTGATATACCTTGAAGTCTTTGAAGGCAGCAAATGCAAGAAGTAATCTGACTGCTTCAATTCTTGCCACCGGAGCAAAAGTCTCTTCAAAGTCAATTCCTTCTATTTGAGAGTAGCCTTTGCAGACCAATCTAGCTTTGTTTCTGATTACTTCACCAGCTTCATTTAGTTTGTTCCGGAAGACCCACTTGGTTCCAGTTACATTCCTGTCTCTAGGTCTGGGAACAAGATCCCAAGTATGATTTTTCTCAATTTGCATCAATTCATCTTCCATTGCTTTGGTCCAGTTTTCATCATTGCAGGCTTCATTTATTGTTTTAGGTTCAATCTTTGAAATCAGACAACATTCATTCTGATTTTGAGCAACATTCCTTCTAGTTTGTACACCTTTGCTTCTGTCACCTATGATTTGATCTTCAGAGTGGTTCAGTTTTACATACCTTGGAATTTTGGGAGTATCCTGCACTGCTGCTTCTTGATCAGGCTCATTCAGACCTATCTCTTCTTCCTGATTTACCGGATCAGGCTGACTCTGTCTCACCGGAGAGGATTGAGGTCCTTGAACACTGTCTTGGTCATCTTCATCAAACTCATAAAATCTTGAAGGCTTCTCAATTCCTTCATCAACCTTTACATTGGTGCTTTCTATCATCTTCCTCAATCTCTTATTGTAACAACGGTATGCTTTGCTTTGAGTGGAGTAACCCAAGAAAATTCCTTCATCACTTCTAGCATCAAACTTTCCTAGATCTTCATCTCTTTTAATATAACACTTGCTACCAAATACTCTGAAATATTTCACAGTAGGAGTGATGCCAAACCAGAGTTCATAGGGGGTCTTACCGGTGTTGTTTCTGATTTGAACTCGATTGAGAGTGTAGACTGCGGTGTTGATAGCTTCTTTCCAAAACATTTGAGGAACATTTGCTTCCAACATCATTGTCCTAGCAGCTTCCTGGATGGTCCGGTTCTTTCTCTCAACTACTCCATTCTGCTGTGGAGTCTTAGGAGCAGACAACTGTCTCCTTATACCCTGTTTCTCACAAAAGTCAATGAATTCACTAGATGTAAATTCACCACCTCTATCAGACCTTAGACACTTTAGTTTCAATCCGGTTTGATTCTCCACCATAGCTTTGAAGATTTTGAACTTCTCAAAAGCTTCTGATTTTTCTTTTAGAAAGGTAACCCACATCATCCGGGAATGATCATCAATTAACAACATGAAATATCTATCACCCTGCAGACTCTTGATTCTTGTTGGACCACATAGATCAGTATGTACTAATTCCAACAATCTGGTAGAAGACTGATCTTTGCTTTTGAAAGAGACTCTGCTTTGTTTACCTAACTGACATTCTTTACACACACTATTTGTAGGTTTCATCAATTTTGGAAGATCTCTCACAGCCTGAGTATTGCTTATCTTGATGATGTTATCAAAATTTACATGACACATTCTTCTATGCCATAACCAACTCTGATCAATTTGAACAAACAAACAACTTTTATTTGAACCAACCAGATGAAAGATATTACCTTTTGTCTGAGTACCGGATGCAATTTCAGTTCCGGAGCTTGTAAAGATTCTGCATTTTCCATTCTTGAACCGGAGATCATAGCCTTTGTCCACTAACTGACCAACACTGAGAAGATTGTGCTTCAATCCTTCAACATACAGTACATTACCTGTTTTGCTCTTACCATCAAAGGAAATAGTTCCCCTACCTCTGATTCTGCCAGCAGAATTGTCACCAAACTTTACCATTCCTCCTTCATATCTTTCCAAATCTAAGAACTTATTCTTGTCACCAGTCATATGGTGAGAACATCCACTGTCAATAACCCAATCATCCTTTTCTTCCACTTGAGCAGCCAAGGCTTTTTCAACAACTTTGTGATTGACAGATTCAGAGAGTATTGAATCTTCTTCCTTGATGGCTATAAACACCCACTCATTTCCGGATTTGCTTCCTAGTTCTGATTCATCATCTGTTACTCCTTCATTGTCATCTTCTTCATGAACATAATAGCAATTCTTTTGAAACCTTTGTCTGTGAGTATTAGATCTTGCAAATCTCTCCGGACATCTTGAGGCAAAATGACCAATCTTATTGCAGTTGAAACACTTAAAGGGTAGTTTTCCTTCATACTTACCGGATCCTCTTGGCAGTCTCTTTGCAATGAGGGCTTCAAGTTGAGCTGTTTCTGCTTCTTCTTCTTCCATGTCTCTTCTTGCTTGATCATACCATGACATTTTCCTTGATGAGTTTTCACCCGGATCAAATCTCTGTTTGCCTTTCACATAGGCACTGGCTTTGAAAGCAGATTCAGTCTTGGGAGGATCATCTCCAAACTCGGTCATTTCAAATGCAGCTAGTTTGCCAGCCAGTTGTTCTCTTGTGACAGTTGTGTGGGCTCTGAATTCATCAATGGCAGCAACTTTGATTTTGTAGGCAGCAGGAAGGGATCTTAGGATTTTGCAGACAATCTCATTTTCATCTAAAGTTCTACCAGCATTTCTGATTCCACATACCAGCTCATTTACTCTTGGCATAAAGGTAGTGATGTTTTCATCATCTCTCATTTTCAATCTTTCAAATTTCCCTTTCAGGCTTTGCAACCTTGCACTTTTGACAAACTCATCTCCTTCATACAGAAGTTCCAGTTTAGTCAGGATCTCATATGCAGTTGGTAGGTCAATAACATTCGAGAGATCTGAGTCATTCAATGTGCTTAGAAGAGCTTCCTTGGTCCGCAGATTGTTTTCAGCTTCTGTGATTTCATTCAGAGTTGTCGGACCACCTTGTGGAGGTACATATGGTTTTGAAACCATAGCCAAGTATGCTTTTCCCATACATTCCAAGTGACACTTCATGCGACCTTTCCAGAGAGTGAAGTTGGTTCCATCGAACTTCGAACTATCCTTCTTGTATGACGACATCCTGGATCTCCTCAAGCGGTTAAGCTCCTATCAGAGGAACTTGGCTC
Source organism: Cunninghamia lanceolata (assembly GCA_027924645.1). Taxonomy (NCBI): domain Eukaryota; kingdom Viridiplantae; phylum Streptophyta; class Pinopsida; order Cupressales; family Cupressaceae; genus Cunninghamia; species Cunninghamia lanceolata. The sequence continues at coordinate 3,439,225 of BSBN01000007.1, forward strand.
TGATACCAATTGTTGGATCTAGGGTATACAACTGAGAGGGGGGGGGTGAATCAGTTGTATAAAACTTCTTCTCCTTTCAAACACTTGATTCTTTGTTGTTAGTTAGCAGCATATGAAATAATCATCCATGAAAGCATAATACATAAACACAAGAGAAGATAAGCATCAATACATTGAACACCAAGATTTTGACGTGGAAAACCCGGCTAAGGGAAAAACCACGGGGTGATTAACCCAAGAATTATTCTCTGTTAGAAGAATAAAGAAAAATGAATGGCACGTGCCAATAAGGGCTCACTGCCCGAGAACACTGCTCACAAAGAGGCCCACTGCCTACAAGGAGACACACTGTCTACAAAGTGATAAAAATCACAGTCTTGAATTGGAGAATGACATCTCTACCATGTCCGGATCAGTTCCAATTAAGCCCAAAAATCTCTGCTCTACCTTTCGCATGTTTCTTCGCTATGCCACACTCATCCACACACCACACATTGAAATGAACTCACAAACCGTTATTTATACAAGACATCGACTTAGGAACAAACATCTAAGTCGGCAAACAACCATAAGAGTATCCGCAAGATGAATAACACATCCGGTCGGCCACCACAAGAACATTCGCAGGATGAACAACTCATCCGGTCGGCTAAACAGAACAAGAACTTCATCCGGAAGAATAACTTCAATTTCTGGCTCTACCATCAATGCGGACCAACAACACAACCTAAACATGATCCAAGAACCTTCACAAGCCTGTCTGAATGACCGGATACATCCGCACTTCCTCTACTTACTGGAATCTCTTGTCTTCCTCATCCGGAACTTCAAGAACACAGTCTGTCGCCACTGTCATAATGCAAGAGGTACTTCCGGATCTCCAAATCATACACAAATCAGGATGACACATCACGAGGACATCCGAAACACTCCTTCCAATCCGCAGATTAGGATAATACAATTCCGGACCTTACCGGACCTTTTTGTGATCCTCTGTCACCTCTGGATACTTGTCGGAACCAGTTCTATACCGACAGCCACAACTCCTTCAGATCTTCATGCGGACCTCTGAAATCTTAACTGAAGCATCTCAAGACTCATATCTACTAACCCTTTAATCCGCATCCTCTGGTTCTCATCCTATACAGTACATTTGCCTTCTTCTCATCACTGTTCTTCACTGTTCCTGACTGAGGCTAATTTTCTCAATATCCTCAGCACACAGCTCATCAAATCCTTCTTGTCAATGCAATATGAGTATGTTGACATCAATGACAATACTGGCTCACCTCATACTTGCAACAAAGTGTACTCCTCAACAATTTTCTCATTTATGACAGAACCTACCTTCATAATACAGTAAAAATAATGGAATGACTACCATTACTCATACACTGTCACCTTTAGCAATGATATCCTAATGACATGGTTATTAAGTCCAAAACATGAGCTTGCTACTCCTACATTTACACCCTACACAGTCATTGCTTTCCAACCATCCTATCACTGCTTCTATTAGTGACAGTCCTTAGACTGTTTCCTCCAATGTCAAAACTTTGATGGATGATAAAGCCACTATATCTCTTTACAAACTACATGTAATGTGATAAGAACCTCTGACTATACAATGGCAATGAATATGCCAAGGGATTTACTATAATCTATCACATAATTTTGAATTATGACCTAGATTTTGTGCTTGTCCTCACATCATTGATTAGTTTGAAAAGGTTTTTGATGGGCTGGCTACACGAGGTAAATATTGTAATCAGGGTGCTTGTCATTCTCTAATAGACATAAGGCTTTTTTATTCTCTTGTAAGTTTGAATGTCAATTCCATTCTATGACTGCATCTGTATAATCATTGAAGGAAGTTCTCTAATGCATAATTGCCAAGAATGTGAGGGTCTCCATGAATGTAGGTATGCTTTCGTAAACAACTAGTTATACCTCTGATCATATTTGCTAATTTGAGTGTTGTGGTTGATGTTAATGTAAAATCCTTGTAAAGCCTTTTGCAAGGTATCTTTTCAAGGCTTCTATTCTATAACCTAAATGTTGCACCAACTAAAATGTATGAATGTTTAGGCTTGACCCATTATCTATGAGCAAACACTTTATTTAATATTTGGAAATGATAACTATTCATATTTTGTTCACCTTGATTTATAGTTTCTTAGGAAGGCTTAAAATGATTTCCTATAATCACCAACTTATATAGGTGTTATAAAGTTTTAGTTCAAAAGAAATAAGTCTTGGGAATCATAAAACAAAAGGAAAAATGTTAAATGTTATTTTTATTATATTTTATTTTCACCAAAAGATAAAAAGGGGAAAAGTATAAAATTGTTGCCTTTTGAAAATGTCAAACTCCACCCACGTAGCATTTAGAGGTTAGGGTTTGGGTGCTCATGTTTGTCAAGGCATTGAAAGATATCTCATAGTTACATTGAAGGAATCCAAGGAAACACGAATACACGAGACAAATGTAAGGGCACATTGCAAGTCAAGAAAGAAGCATGGAGATGGAGAGTTTCAAGGGGGTTGTTAGTTTTACCACGTAGTAGAGACCAACTAAAAGATATGGCATGTTTCAACGAGAATGGAGAGTTTCCAAGAGTTGATTAAGTTTGACCCACATTACATCCATGTGTGGTTTCATTTTCACTACTATGTATCCTAAATCTAGCTTAATTTAAGGTTTGCTTAGAGGGTTTCATGTATTACATGCCTACAGAATACTTTTGTTGAATAAGAGTCTCCCTTTTTCACATGACCTTTTACCATTTTATATTTGAGTTGGATATATATGTCAAAGGAGATTTCCCAAATGCCATTAAACCTTCAATATTCCTTATTTCCTAGTTAAAATATCAGGGTCTGCCAAGTATTGTCTTTCTCATGATGTATATAAAAAATTATTTGACCCCTAGTTAATGTCATAAACCTAGGTACTCAGACTAATGGATGCTACACTTACTATGCTAGTTGAAGAGCTAGGTAGAGGGTAGTATGTATATACATGCACTTGTGTGTTTGTATGTATATACACATAGACACATATATGCATGTAAAAATGTGTAGCTTTCTATATATAAAGAGATAAGTGTAACAATGATAGCTCATTGAAAGAATCACTTGAGTATTAAATATTCCAAGTGGTTAATCCTAAAAGAAAAGATATCTAATAGAGTGTATATATGCATGTACATAAGTGGATATGAATATGCATGAAAATGTCTATAATGAATACATATTGAAACATATCAGCTATCAATATGCAGAGTCTATCTCTACCACTTAAGTGATCCTTTATATAATGATGTGTATATCCCTAAACAAACAATATGCTAGGTGACCAAGCAGCCATCTCAATAACATTGCAGAAAAATTCCTTTCTTAGATTATCAGGGATTAGGAGTTTACATTGCCTCCAATAGACATATTCTATTTATAGATTTACATAAAATTCTAGACATTTTTCTTTTCATGCTCCCATATTTCCGCATCCTCCAATACATTCAAATATAAATTGATTAGGTCTGAAACAACCTTTATCTATTTTTAATTTTATTCAGGTAGTACAATTAAAGTTTACCCTTGATTAGTTTTTCTTGGTGCTTTGTATTTGATCTACTGAATATATTAGATAAGATTTGTGTTTTTGTCATTAAAATGAAGAAATGTATCTGTTTTCCATGTAATTTTAGAACATGATTGTAGGGATTGAAGGATAAGTTTTTTAATTTTGAGGTTGCTACTACTCAATCTATCCCTTAAGGACTGTCATGTTTTTACTCTTGACCAAGCATCTCCAACTACTATCCTACTGTCCTTTGACAAAAACTGCTCACTGCCTTCCTTAACATAGGCTTGTACTTATTAAAGATAACACTATGACCATGTTTTTCTATTTACTATATCTTGATGAATTTAATGTTTGTATAAGCTTCCTAATGTAGGGATACTAGATGCAAATGTTACAAAGCAATGCACTAGGAACACCCAATTAAAATTGACATTTGAATATTAATTTCTGAAATGAATATGTGAAAAACACAAATTACTACTTATGAAATATGAGTTATTTTCCATTGTTTTCCATGGTAGATTTTGTCTCTATGAATATTAAAAGCTATGAATAGTGATAAGATCTTAGGTCTGTTAAACCCTAGCACCTTCATCAAAATCTATGGAGGTTTTCCATGTTAAACCTTGTTAGACAAGGTAAAAAATAAGTCTTGTTATCAAGTCAAAAGACAATAACTCAAGTAAATGGTTTATGAAGATAATATGAACGAGTTTCATGATAGTCACAAGGGCATTCATAGGTATGTGATGTTTCATTGAGGACTCACAAAATATTTCTCTCATGAAAAATAATGAATGGAGAATATGAAGGTAGTGTATAATAACATGTCAAACCAAATGACAGAGAGTAGTATGACAAGCCTTTCATGTCAATGTTGTTTAAAGAGTGGTGTCTCAAAGAGATTTAATGAGATTTTTGTAAATATAAGTGAAGCCTAAGATTATCGTGAACAAGAGCATATTCTTTGGCATAGGAGTATGTAAGTGATTTCTATCTCCACATTGTGAGTGTGAGTAGAAGGTAGTATATAAGGATTTTTATGAGACACTATCTTGAATTAGGCCTTAAGGTTTTGTGTCATGGAAATGTTGTAGATGACAGTTATAAGTTAGGGACTGTATGACAAGTGTGCATGAAGGATAGATGACAAATAATCCATAGGTCACCTGTGCAGGTCACAAGATAGCCTACACAATCACACTTACAATCATGATAGAAGTCTTAAGCATCTTTTTTTAAAATTTCAAGATGCTAATGGATGAGTTACAACCTATGGAAAATATAAAAGAGGACAATAAACAAACTTCTAAAACTAGTCTACAAGTATATGGTTGGCGATAAAGGACAACATAAGAGACTGTTAGAGCATGGCAGGTTAGAGGAGAGTATTATCCAAGGGTCTTAGGTTATTTCCTAGAGTTTGTGAGACCATAAGAATACACATAATCTAATAATAGAGTCAAATGCCCTGTGACACAAACACGATGATAGTCTACATTATCATGCAATGATTAGTCATCATAGCGAAGAAGCATATCATAGCCATATGACTATTGAAAAAGAGAATAGATCAATAATGAGGTGTGATAGAGATATTAGTTTCAAATGACAATATTCTCTTATTGCAAACATAGGAACAAAAATGTTACATTGTAGACTTGACTCCCTTGACTCAAAACCTATAAGTGAAAGTGTGAAAAGGGTAAGGTTTGAATTTGAGAGAAGACCAATGATAGTGGTATCAAACAGTCAGATGATAGTGGCATCAAAGGAGATATCATAGTGTTGTATGAAGAGCTATAAATCAATAGAGAACAAACAGTTTCTTGAAGGCAATATAAAAGTCGTAATTGAACAATGTTTTCAAGGAATTCATGACAATGGTGTAAAGGGTGACAGGGTTTCACCATGGACTATGCAAACATGTGCCAATCTAGAGAATGGTGTTGTGTAGAAGATCACTGTAACACCGCACGGTGGTTGTTGGGCCTTCGCGATGATCCAGGGAAAGCTCCCTGCATCACCGCGAAGGCCCAACAACCACCATGCAATGTTGCGGTGGTTGTGCTATGGCTGTGAAGGCTTACTTTATTCCTCTTCTTTGATCTATATGTGATATGCAAGAACAATGATCTATTTTCTCGTAGATTTTAGATTGTCTTTGCCACTTAATTTTGGTCTAAAATACATCTAATCCAATTTTGAGTGCATCTTGATTCTACCGAAATGTGTTGTGAGCAACTTACTAGTTGTGAGTGTTGCTAGAGTTGCATCCCATGTCAACGGAATTAAGGATTTTAATGTCATCTTCTATTTTTGTAGCGATTAATGAACAAGGTGGAAAGAGAGCGAGTCAAGTTGTAGTAGGGAGGTGTGAGATTTGCCCAAGTTGAAGCCCTTGTACTGGGATAAGGTCCTTGCACCTCCTGATCATACAATGGTGTGGGACAAGTTGAGATCAGGTTCCTTTGAGTAAGAAATACCTTTTAATTACCTGTATGGATTTCATGTAAAGGATTGCCATTTCATTGAGCTGAAACACATTCACATTTTTGAAGCTTTCTAGAATTTAGATATTTCATTATCATTCTACATCGTTACATTATCCTATGGACTCTGATGGATAGGTTGGATGAAGAAATGATTGAGGTTGTTGGAGCAAACATTGAGGTTAGACCTCTTTTCCATAGTCCTTGTTGATGTTTACTGTTGCATTTACAAGGCTAGATTAGAAAGTAATGATCTACAAATTCATTTATTTTTGAACTCTATTGTGTACAGGTGACAGATGGGGAGAGATTGCCATTATCTATCAAGGAATTGGGTAGCTGTGATTTATATCCATAGGCAAGGACCTTCAGGTAGTAATTGATAATTGTCTCAACTGTTTATGGGGTTATGGTTATAAGTTTTTATTGAAAACTATCCTGTATCTAGGCATGTCAATTATGTGAATGTTTTTGTTCCATTTATTATCTAAATGTCTTTCCCAAGTGGTTGAGTAAATTTTTTACACCGAATTGACAGCTTACCTATTTTCAAGTCTAAAATGGGTAGAACATCAAATTACTAACTAATCTTTAGATTGTTATGTGTTTAAAACATTATTTTCTAGACTAATCCTAGCAACATGATGATTTAAAAAATTATTGGTTTATTGCTGTCAAATGTGGTCTATAACAGAGCTTAAAACATAATTCAAATGGAAGGTTTGTTGTTGTTTATGGCGATGGAGAGTATATTATTTATACTTCCCTTGCATGGAGGAATAGGTCCTTTGGATCTACCCTTGAATTTGTCTAGGCATCAGATGGAGAATATGCAGTTCGAGAAAGTACATCCAAGATTAAAATTTTTAGTAAAACATTTTAGGTTTGACTTATTTTGAAAGCTTTAATGTTCATTAAATATTTAGTTAAAATACTTTGTCATCAATTGTGAATGATTGGTTTCAGTTGAGTCCTCTGAGACATCAAATATACACTTCCGTATTTACTTTTTAATGATACATCCTTATTGATTAAAACCACTTTCTTTGTGATCTCCTTTCTTGTAAATATTGCTATCAATGTAATAATTGTTGGATCTAGGGCATACAACTGAGAGGGGGGGGGGGTGAATCAGTTGTATAAAACTTCTTGTTCTTTCAAACACTTGATTCTTGGTTGTTAGTTAACAGCATATCAATTAATCATCCATGAAAGCATAATACATAAACACAAGAGCAGATAAACATCAACACATTGAACACCAAGATTTTGACATGGAAAACCCAGTTAAGGGAAAAACCACGGGGTGATTAACCCAAGAATTATTCTCTGTTAGAAGAATAAGAAAAAGAATGGCACTTGCCAATTAGGGCTCACTGCCCAAGCACACTGCTCACAAAGAGGCCCACTGCCTACAAGGAGACACACTGTCTACAAAGTGATAAGAATCACAGTCTTGAACTGGAGAATGACATCTCTACCATGTCCGGATCAGTTCCATTTAAGCCCAAAAACTTCTGCTCTGCCTTTCGCACTTCTCTTCACTATGCCACACTCATCCACACAATCCACACTTTGCAATGAACTCACAAACCGTTATTTATACAAGACATCGACTTAGGAACAAACATCTAAGTCGGCAAACAACCATAAGAGTATCCGCAAGATGAATAACACATCCGGTCGGCCACCACAAGAACATTCGCAGGATGAACAACTCATCCGGTCGGCTAAACAGAGCAAGAACTTCATCCGGAAGAATAACTTCAATTCCAGGCTCTACTATCAATGCGGACCAACAACACAACCTAAACATGATCCAAGAACCTTCACAAGCCTACCTGAATGACCGGATACATCCGCACTTCCTCTACTTACTGGAATCTCTTGTCTTCCTCATCTGGAACTTCAAGAACACAGTCTGTCGCCACTGTCATAATGCAAAAGGTACTTCCGGACCTCCAAATCATACACAAATCGGGATGACACATCACAAGGACATCCCAAACACTCCTTCCAATCCGCAGATTAGGATAATACAATTCCAGATCTCACCGGACCTTTTTGTGATCCTCTGTCACCTCTGAATACTTGCCGGAACCGGTTCCATACCGACAGCCACAACTCCTTCAGATCTTCATGCAGACCTCTGAAATCTTAACTGAAGCATCTCAAGACTCATATCTACTAACCCTTTAATCCGCATCCTCCGGTTCTCATCCTATACAGTACATTTGCCTTCTTCTCATCACTGTTCTTCACTGTTCCTGACTGAGGCTAATTTTCTCAATATCCTCAGCACACAGCTCATCAAATCCTTCTTGTCAATGCAATATGAGTATGTTGACATCAATGACAACACTGGCTCACCTCATACTTGCAACAATCTCCCCCTTTGTCATTGATGGCAACATATGATGTGAAAAACCATTAAGACAAGAACTTCTCTTTTCTGTCACAGCTCCCCCTATCAACAACAACTTTTCACATGTCTTCTCTTCCTTTACTGCTCCCCCTTTGATCATCAACCACTTGTTTTTCACATGTCTTCTCTCCCCTTTGACATCAATGGCAAAGGGCTCATACTTGCAATTCTCATACATCAGAATCATACCAGTTGCTCCCCCTTAGTTGCAGCTCCCCATCATCAATCCGGATCACAAGATATGACTGTGATATCCACCGGACTGATGCACATCAGTGCATCCTAGTTCATCACCGGAGGGGCCATGACCCCTAACTTCTCCCGGAGATATTCAAAAGAATCCTTGGGAAGAGGTTTAGTAAAGATATCTGCAATCTGATCCTTGGAGGGAACATACTCTAATCTGACTTCTTCCTTGTTTACTTGTTCTCTCAAAAAGTGAAACTTGATAGATATGTGCTTAGTCTTAGAATGCAACACCGGATTCTTAGAAATATTAATTGCACTTGAATTATCATAGAAAATTGTGATAGGCTCCTCATATTCAATTTTAATGTCTCTTAGCATCTGCTTCATCCATAAGATTTGAGTGCAACTACCTGCTGCTGCAATGTATTCTGCTTCAGTTGTAGACAGAGATATTGCATCTTGTTTCTTGCTTAACCAAGAAACCAATCTCTTCCCCAAAAAGAATGCTCCACCACTAGTGCTCTTACGGTCATCCACATCTCCTGCCCAATCTGCATCTGTGTAAGCATGAAGAGAGAAATCCAGATCTCTAGGGTACCATAGACCATACTCAACTGTTCCTTTCAAGTACCTAAAAATTCTTTTGATTGCCATAACATGAGATTCTCTAGGATCAGCCTGGAATCTTGCCACAAGACCAACAGCCTGCATTATATCTGGTCTAGTTTGAGTGAGATACAACAATCCACCAATCATTGATCTATACTTTGTCTGATCTGCCTTTGGAGAATCGTCATTTTTTCTTAACTTACATCCGGTTGTCATAGGAGTGTTCATTGGCTTTGAGTCTTCCATACCAAATTTCCTTAACAATTCTTTCACATATTTGGTCTGAGAAATGAAGATCCCTTCTTTTGTTTGAGTAATTTGCAGACCCAAGAAGAAATTCATTTCACCAAGCATAGACATTTCAAACTCACTTTTCATCTGATTTGCAAAAGTTTTGCACATACTATCTCTTCCTCCAAAAATGATATCATCCACAAACACTTCAACAATCAAAATGTTATCATGATCAATTTTGAAATATAAGTTACTGTCAGCAGTACCTTTGTTGAATCCAATCTGCACAAGATGCTTATCCAACCTTTCATACCATGCTCTTGGGGCTTGCTTCAATCCATACAAAGCTTTCTTCTACTTGCAGACCATATCATCATTATCAGACAATTGAAATCCATCCGGTTGTTCAATGTAGACTTCTTCTTCCAGATCACCATTTAGGAAGGCAGACTTGACATCCATCTGATATACCTTGAAGTCTTTGAAGGTAGCAAATGCAAGAAGTAATCTGACTGCTTCAATTCTTGCCACCGGAGCAAAAGTCTCTTCAAAGTCAATTCCTTCTATTTGAGAGTACCCTTTGCAGACCAATCTAGCTTTGTTTCTGATTACTTCACCTGCTTCATTTAGTTTGTTCCGGAAGACCCACTTGGTTCCAATTACATTCCTGTCTCTAGGTCTGGGAACAAGATCCCAAGTATGATTTTTCTCAATTTGCATCAATTCATCTTCCATTGCTTTGGTCCAGTTTTCATCATTGCAGGCTTCATTTATTGTTTTAGGTTCAATCTTTGAAATCAGACAACATTCATCCTGATTTTGAGCAACATTCCTTCTAGTTTGTACACCTTTGCTTCTGTCACCTATGATCTGATCTTCAGAGTGGTTCAGTCTTACATACCTTGGAATTTTGGGAGTATCCTACACTACTGCTTCTTGATCAAGCTCATTCAAACCTATCTCTTCTTCCTGATTTACCGGATCAGGCTGATTCTGTCTCACCAGAGAGGATTGAGTTCCTTGAACACTGTCTTGGTCATCTTCATCAAACTCATAAAATCTTGAAGGCTTCTCAATTCCTTCATCAACTTTCACATTGGTGCTTTCTATCATCTTCCTCAATCTCTTATTGTAACACCGGTATGCTTTGCTTTGAGTGGAGTAACCCAAGAAAATTCTTTCATCACTTCTAGCATCAAACTTTCCTAGATCTTCATCTCTTTTAATATAACACTTGCTACCAAATACTCTGAAATATTTCACAGTAGGAGTGATGCCAAACCAGAGTTCATAGGGGGTCTTACCGGTGTTGTTTCTAATTTGAACTCGATTGAGAGTGTAGACTGCAGTGCTGATAGCTTCTTTCCAAAACATCTGAGGAACATTTGCTTCCAACATCATTGTCCTGGCAGCTTCCTGGATGGTCCGGTTCTTTCTCTAAACTACTCCATTCTGCTGTGGAGTCCTAGGAGCAGACAACTGTCTCCTTATACCCTACTTCTCACAAAAGTCAATGAACTCACCAGATGTAAATTCACCACCTCTATCAGACCTTAGACACTTTAGTTTCAATCTGGTTTCATTCTCTACCATAGCTTTGAAGATTTTGAACTTCTCAAATGCTTCTGATTTTTCTTTTAGAAAGGTAACCCACATCATCCGGGAATGATCATCAATTAACAACATGAAATATCTATCACCTTGCAGACTCTTGATTCTTGTCGGACCACAGAGATCAGTATGTACTAATTCCAACAATCTGGTAGAAGACTGATCTTTGCTTTTGAAAGGGACTCTGCTTTGTTTACCTAACTGACATTCTTTGCACACACTATTTGTAGGTTTCATCAATTTTGGAAGATCTCTTACAGCCTGAGGATTGCTTATCTTGATGATGTTATCAAAATTTACATGACACATTTTTCTATGCCATAACCAACTCTGATCAATTTGAACAAACAAACAACTTTTATTTGAACCAACCAGATGAAAGATATTACCTTTTGTCTGAGTACCGGATGCAATTTCAGTTCCGGAGCTTGTAAAGATTCTGCATTTTCCATTCTTGAACTGGAGATCATAGCCTTTGTCCACTAACTGACCAACACTGAGAAGATTGTGCTTCAATCCTTCAACATATAGTACATTACCTGTTCTGCTCTTTCCATCAAAGGAAATAGTTCCCCTACCTCTGATTCTGCCAGCAGAATTATCACCAAACTTTACCATTCCTCCTTCATATCTTTCCAAATCTAAGAACTTATTCTTGTCACCAGTCATATGGTGAGAACATCCACTGTCAATAACCCAATCATCCTTTTCTTCCACTTGAGCAGCCAAAGCTTTTTCAACAACTTTGTGATTGACAGATTTAGAGAGTATTGAATCTTCTTCCTTGATGGCAATAAACACCCACTCATTTCCAGATTTGCTTCCTAGTTCTGATTCATCATCTGTTACTCCTTCATTGTCATCTTCTTCATGAACATAATAGCAATTCTTTTGAAACCTTTGTCTGTTAGTATTAGACCTTGCAGATCTTTCCAGACATCTTGAAGCAAAATGACCAATCTTATTGTAGTTGAAACACTTAAAGGGTAGTTTTCCTTCATACTTACCGGATCCTCTTGGCAGTCTCTTTGCAATGAGGGCTTCAAGTTGAGTTGTTTCTGCTTCTTCTTCTTCCATGTCTCTTCTTTCTTGATCATACCATGACATCTTCCTTGATGAGTTTTCTCCCAGATCAAATCTCTGTTTGCCTTTCACATAGGTACTAGCTTTGAAAGCAGATTCAGTCTTGGGAGGATCATCTCCAAACTCGGTCATTTCAAATGCAGCTAGTTTGCCAGCCAGTTGTTCTCTTGTGACAGTTGTGTGGGCTCTGAATTCATCAATGGCAGCAACCTTGATTTTGTAGGCAGCAGGAAGGGATCTTAGGATTTTGCAGACAATCTCATTTTCATCTAGAGTTCTACCAGCATTTCTAATTCCACATACCAGCTCATTCACTCTTGGCATAAAGGTAGTGATGTTTTCATCATCTCTCATTTTTAATCTTTCAAATTTCCCTTTCAGACTTTGCAACCTTGCACTTTTGACAAACTCATCTCCTTCATACAGAAGTTCCAGTTTAGTCAGGATCTCATATGCAGTTGGTAGGTCAATAACATTTGAGAGATCTGAGTCATTCAATGCACTTAGAAGAGCTTCCTTGGTCCGCAGATTGTTTTCAGCTTCTGTGATTTCATTCAGAGTTGTCGGACCACCTTGTGGAGGTACATATGGTTTTGAAACCATAGCCAAGTATGCTTTTCCCATACATTCCAAGTGACACTTCATGCGACCTTTCCAAAGAGTGAAGTTGGTTCCATCTAACTTCGGACTATCCTTCTTGTAAGACGACATCCTGGATCTCCTCAAGCGGTTAAGCTCCTTTCAGAGGAACTTGGCTCTAATACCAATTGTTGGATCTAGGGCATACAACTGAGAGGGGGGGGGGGGGTGAATCAGTTGTATAAAACTTCTTGTTCTTTCAAACACTTGATTCTTGGTTGTTAGTTAACAGCATATCAATTAATCATCCATGAAAGCATAATACATAAACACAAGAGCAGATAAACATCAACACATTGAACACCAAGATTTTGACGTGGAAAACCCAGTTAAGGGAAAAACCACGGGGTGATTAACCCAAGAATTATTCTCTGTTAGAAGAATAAGAAAAAGAATGGCACTTGCCAATTAGGGCTCACTGCCCGAGCACACTGCTCACAAAGAGGCCCACTGCCTACAAGGAGACACACTGTCTACAAAGTGATAAGAATCACAGTCTTGAACTGGAGAATGACATCTCTACCATGTCCGGATCAGTTCCATTTAAGCCCAAAAACTTCTGCTCTGCCTTTCGCACTTCTCTTCACTATGCCACACTCATCCACACAATCCACACTTTGCAATGAACTCACAAACCGTTATTTATACAAGACATCGACTTAGGAACAAACATCTAAGTCGGCAAACAACCATAAGAGTATCCGCAAGATGAATAACACATCCGGCCGGCCACCACAAGAACATTCGCAGGATGAACAACTCATCCGGTCGGCTAAACAGAGCAAGAACTTCATCTGGAAGAATAACTTCAATTCCGGGCTCTACTATCAATGCGGACCAACAACACAACCTAAACATGATCCAAGAACCTTCACAAGCCTGCCTGAATGACCGGATACATCTGCACTTCCTCTACTTACTGGAATCTCTTGTCTTCCTCATCTGGAACTTCAAGAACACAGTCTGTCGCCACTGTCATAATGCAAAAGGTACTTCCGGACCTCCAAATCATACACAAATCAGGATGACACATCACAAGGACATCCCAAACACTCCTTCCAATCCGCAGATTAGGATAATACAATTCTAGATCTCACCGGACCTTTTTGTGATCCTCTGTCACCTCTGAATACTTGCCGGAACCGGTTCCATACCGATAGCCACAACTCCTTCAGATCTTCATGCGGACCTCTAAAATCTTAACTGAAGCATCTCAAGACTCATATCTACTAACCCTTTAATCCGCATCCTCCGGTTCTTATCCTATACAGTACATTTGCCTTCTTCTCATCACTGTTCTTCACTGTTCCTGACTGAGGCTAATTTTCTCAATATCCTTAGCACACAGCTCATCAAATCCTTCTTGTCAATGCAATATGAGTATGTTGACATCAATGACAACACTGGCTCACCTCATACTTGCAACAATAATTTCTTGTCTATGCTTGTTTTAGTTCACTAAAGCCTCACTGACTGATTGTTCTCCCTGAAAATATCATCTATCTAACTCTTTCACCAAATCCAAAACCATTATCCATAGTTTGATATTTTCTTGTCTTTCTTACAAGGGGATGTCTCTTTGTTTCAATTTTGATGGCTTTCATGGCAAATTCTATGCCTTAGATTTTGGTAGCATCTCTGCAATAAACTGGTTCCCTCTCTAGTACAGTAGATACTATTTTATGGTTACATCAAGGACACAAAACATGCATTACAGGTTGATTAATGTCTTTTTGGAAATTATGGATTGAAGTTTTGGGGTTCATTCTAAGGTCAATTTGGTGTCTTTGTGGCAAACTATAGTTGTTTGGATCGATAATTTATTATTTTGATTTCCTCATGTATTTTGGCATTTCCTTCTCCCCTGCATGATTCATAACAATTATAAACTCTGACTTAAGAGGTAGCTGCTCTGCTATGATTAGTATGGGAGATATAGAGGCAATTGATTTCCAAGATAGTTTAGCAATTTTTAGTGTTTCCACAATTTTATTTGTGGTCTCTTGAATCTTAGATTTTTGCCTCCCTTAACCACTATTTTGATGAGTGTTTGGGGAAGTTAATATTAATGTAACCTAATATATCCATGAACCTTGAAAGAGTTTTATCAAATGGCAAAAATCTCCCAGGTGATTATTCAACAAGATAGTTCCTATAATCTCCAAAGTAGTGAAAGACTTGCAGATAATCCATGCAAAATCCATTTTGTGCATATCCTGCAATCATTGCATTCCAAGAGATGACATTTCTTTAATCTATTCCATCAAATAGTTCATGTGCCTTATCTATACTTCCACATTTTGCATACATGTCTATCTAACAAAAATCCCCCTTCAATTATGTTATGATGGATGTCCATACCCTATTCCAAAGCTCCCATTTTGGCATAAGCAGGGGGTATGCTAGCAAAGGTTGTCGAATTTGTCTTTACACCTGCTAATTACATTTGCTTGAAAGTTTCTAAAGCCTTTTCAACAAATCCATTTTGTGCATATCCCGCAACCATTGCATTCCATGAGATGACATCTCTTTGAAGCATTCTGCCAAATAGTTCACATGCCTTGTCAATGCTTCCACATTTTGCATACATGTCTACTAGGACAATTGAAACTATAATATCTAACAAAATTCCTCTATCCATTACTTTTTTATGGATGTCCATACCCTGTTCCAATGCTCCCATTTTAGCACAGGCAGGAAGGATGCTGGCAAAGGTTGTAGAAATTGGCTTTAAACCTGCCCATTGCATTTGCTTGAAAGTTTGTAAAGCTTTTCCAACAAATCCATTTTGTGCATATCCAGTAATAATTGTAGTCTAAGAGATGACATCTCTTTGAGGCATTTTTTCCAACTATAATATCTGACAAAAATCCCCCGTCCATTATGCTTGGATGGATGCCCATTCCCTGTCCCAAAGCTTCCATTTTGGAATAGGTAGGGAGGATGCTAGCAAAGGTTGTTCAGTCTAGCTTTACACCTGCCAATTGCATTTGCTTGAAAGTTTCTAGAGATTTTTCAAAAAATTCAATTTGTGTGTATCCTGCAATCATTGCAGTCCATGAGACCACATTTTTTTGAGGCATTCTATCAAACAATTCATGTGCCTTGTCCATGGTTCCACATTTTGCATACATGTCTACTAGGGCAGTTGCAACTACAACATCTAAAAAAATTCCTCTATCCTTCATGCTTTGATGGATGTCCATACCTTATTCCAAAGCTCCCATTTTGGCATAGGCAGGGAGGATGCTAGCAAAGGTTGTGGAGTCTAGCTTTACACCTGCCAATTGCATTTGCTTGAAAGTTTCTAAAGTCTTCTGAAAAAGTTCAATTTGTGCATATCCTGCAATCATTGCAGTTCATGAGACCACATTTCTATGAGGCATTTTGTCAAATAGTTCACGTGCTTTGTCTATGTTTCCACATTTTGCATTCATGTCTACCAAGGCAGTTGCCACTACAACATCTGACAAAATTTCTCTATCCTTTATGCTTTGATGGATTTCTATACCCTGGTGTAAAGCTCCCATTTTATCACAGGCTGGGAGGATACTGGCAAAGGTTGTAGGTATACTTGTCTAGGGTTTAAATTAGTGTTAGGTAGTCATGAGCACTATCTAAGAATCTAAGGTTTGGTAGGTGTTCTAGAAGTTTGTTAGGTGTTTAAAAGTATGGCTAAGAGTGGAAAATCAACTGTCAAATAGTGAATGGCCACTGCCAACTATTACAAGCCTATACAGTCTTAGAGACACTATGTTGATCATGGAAACACAGAGAGTAAGGAGGTTTTCATAGGTTGGTATAAGTAGACATTTTCAGACACTAAAAGGACTTTGATATGCTTGAATTTGTGCTTCTAATTTCCACTTGCAGTTATCTTTCTCTTTTGCACAAATATCCCTAACACTGAGATTCACTTCATGACTTTATGTGATATCATCTCGAAGAAAAAATGGTTTGAAATCTTTTAAAGACTCAACACAACTATCTGTCTCAATGTTCACCTTAAGAATCTTTTCTTCAACCTCAATTTCAGAGGCACAGATGAGCTCATTGTGATTTATGATTTATTTCTCTTTTCCTTACTAACTTTTAATGTAAAATGTGTTTTTCGTGCAGTTCCATTAACCTGATTTGGTTACTAGTGGACAATAATATATAAATTTTCAAATTCCAAATTTGCACACTCAATACATGTCACATTGTTACCACTATAGCATGGCCTTGAGTTAATCTTTACACATTTCTTTACAGTTTTTTTCCTTGAAGGAATCAAGGCTTCCATATACTTCAAAGGATATTTTATTGAATGCATATCTTTTTTTATGATCTTGTTTATCAAGTCTAGCAATTGTTAGTTTTTGATTGATAATGTTATATAGATTTTTTATTATGGTCCAACTGGGAAAACTTAAAAAAATCATTGATCAAGTACTGGAAACTGTATTTTTGCTTTGCAGGTCCTCTCTTTGTTGTTTGCAATAATCCTTCGTATCATGGTTTCACCCACAAGGAATGATTATGATGGTGATATGACTATAAAACAATAAGAGGACCTTCTCAAAAGGTAGTGATAGTCATTTGAGGCTGAGTAACACTTAAAGACCCATCGATGATAGGGTTATACTGAGAGCCATAAGTAGAAGACCCAGGGATGTTTGAAACAATATAGTGAGAAGAGTGTGAAGAGATTGGATAGTTTCAATCTAACCTAGAAACACAAAGTGAAGGTCCTGATCAAATGGCATCATGGCAATGACAATGTTTCCAAAACAATTATGACCATGGTAGAAGCACTCCTCAAACTTGAGTGAATATGTTTTCAAATGAGGATGTATGACAGTGAGGATTGAAAGGACAATCTATGAAAGAGCTTCCAACTATGCATGAAGAAAACCTACAAGTGATTGTCAAGGGGCAGAGATTCATGCAAAAGACAGTGATCATACAAACATTAAAAGATAATCTTAGAGTCAATGAGAAGAACTATGCAAAGGTTACAATCTTGTCAGTGTCTCAAGAGGCATTTAAAGGGGTAAAGAGATAGCCTTCTAGTATGCATTTGATAGTGCCAAATCTATGAATGATAGTCAAGAGTCTTCATGTTAGATGCATGAGCACCTAGGACAGTACCATAGAGTTGGTACAAGTGAGCAGCAACAAGGTTGAGGGTTATCATGAGCTATTTGCGAAGACACAGATATTTTGCAACAGCAATATCATAATGGGACGTTGATTTCTATATTAGAGGTGATGATATGATATGGCAATTGTTCATGATAGTGATGTCATAAGTGACAGGACCAATGATGGACTATGTGAACTTGTAACAGTCTGGCAGATGACATAGAGTGCATACCTAGGTAACAGTAGTAGTAATGAACTATTTTCAAGGAATTTGGAAAAGATACAGTGATGCCAAAGGTAGTCAAGGCATTCAATAGAGGGGTAGTGTTCTATGTTGATGGGAGGCAAAGTACAAGTGAAAGCATGCCAGAATAATGAGTTAGGTAGTGGTAGTCATGAGGCATTGTTATTTTATAAAGGGAAAATGCATGACAGTAGGTTGACACATGATTGGACAATGCATTTC
Organism: Cunninghamia lanceolata; assembly: GCA_027924645.1. Lineage (NCBI taxonomy): Eukaryota > Viridiplantae > Streptophyta > Pinopsida > Cupressales > Cupressaceae > Cunninghamia > Cunninghamia lanceolata. The sequence goes on from BSBN01000007.1 coordinate 3,457,689, forward strand.
AAGAAGCTACAAATTTGATTAGGACAATGCATAGCCTAGTCATAAGGCAATGTTGATTAACAGTCCATGACAATTCAAGCATCCTACCAAAGATGACAGTCATCAGAGGCATAATCATTAGATATAAGGATAGTTTATTGCTACAGCTAACAATTCACAGTGGCAGCTTATGAACTAGAGCAAGTTGGGTGCATGAGACAAGATCTCTATAGAGATGACAGTGTGATCTTGAACTAGGACAGTTGATGAAGGGGGTAAATCATAAAACACATAACAACAAAAATTGTACACAGAAAATAGAACTGTCTTTATTGATTTGGACAACTTATTACATTACAGAAGCTCAAATATTGTCAGAGGAATCAACCCTCCACATGCTGCAACACATTACAGCTTCCTATTCCCAGACTCTAGAATTATCTGCCTTCTGTAACCCCAAATCAACTAGGGTTTCTATTTATCCCACCTAGTCTTGACTCTACACTTCCCCCCTTAACTCTACTACTACCCAGGGTTCCCAAAAATGGTTATTAATAGCCTTTTTGGCGGCCAACAACCTAATTTCAAAATTTGCATCTCCCTCCAAAAATAGGTCAACTTCCGGGAGCCATAACTTTTGATCCGGGTGTCTGATTGACGAACCGTTTTATGCGTCGAAAAGCTCGCGGAGTGCTCTACGTGCTAAGAAACTGCTCTACTAGTTCCAGCCATTTTTGGGCCCATACGAGGCTGTTTAGTGCCTTAAACCCGAGTTTGAATAATTTTTAGGCATTTTTCAGGAAACAGAAACTTTAATATCTTTCAGCTTGCAAATGATTTTTGCGTGATTCCTTCGCCAAAGGTCTTATATTTTTATTATTTAACTTCCTATAAATTTTCACTTCAATCTGTGCCCAAATGCAAACTTTCTAAAAATAGCAGGTTATTATTTTTAGCAGTTTGGAAAAACTAAAAGTCCTACATCATTATTCAAGTGATTATGGAACCAGAACCACAAATTTTGAAAAGAAATGGAAAGAACATCAACAATTTTGAAACACATCTTTTTTTGGGTGATGCAAGATTGCCCTTACACCACTGGATGCTCCTGCATCAGACACCCAGGGTAATTTGAGAAGTGACCCTGTCACGTCTCAGGTGGTTGTGTGAGGAAAACCCAAACGGTCAACCTCTGCCTTAGACAACCAAGAAGAATCTTTAACAGGTCTTCCTTTTGATTTCAGCAGATATTCTTCATATTGCCTGTTCCAAATACTTCTTCCCACATGGCTATCCAAGATCTCTTCTATCTCCTCCGTTGAAGTAGATGCTGGAATACTCCACTGTTCTTCTGTTGTTCCATCCTCTATGCCACCCTCATGATATTCTGTTAAATCAACAATGTTGAACATAGGGGAAATATTAATCCCACTTGGCAACTCTACCTCATATGCATTTCCTGAATCATGCTTCTTCAAGATTCTGCACGGTCTAATTTTTTTCATTTTCAACTTATTGTATGTTCCAATTGGGAACCTTTCTTTTCTCAAGTGAACCATGACTTCATCTCCTACCTGGAACTCCTTATACCTCCTATTCTAATCTGCCTTAGCCTTGTATTGAATATTCATCTTATTAATGTGCTTTCTCACCTCTTCATGCAAATTCTTTAGATGTTCTACAAAGTCTTCAGCCTCAGCACTTGTCTTTTCTCCTTTGTCTAGATTCCTTAACTCTGAAGCATTTCTTGGACTATTTCCATATACAATTTAGAATGGTGATTTATTAGTACTCCTTTTAACAGAATTGTTGTAAGCAAATTCTACCTGTGGTAAAATCAAATCCCATCCCTTGGGCTTATCTCCTACTAAGCATCGTAGCAGGTTACCCAAACTCCTATTCACCACTTCCATCTATCCATCAGTCTGTGGATGGTGTATAGAACTAAACTTCAAATATGTCTTCAACTTCTTCCATAATGTCCTCCAGAAATAACCAACAAACTTGGTATCTCAATCTGAAACTATGCTTTTTGGTAGATCGCGTAATCTCACCACCTATCTGAAAAAGAATTCAGCAATATGAACAGCATCATTAGTTTTCCTGCAAGGAATAAAATGTGCCATCTTCGAGAATTTGTCCACCACCACAAAAATAGAATCATGTCCTTGGTAAACCAAGAACAAAATCCATACTGATATTATCCCATGGCTTCTCTGGTACAGGTAATGGTTGATATAGACCTATGTTCTGACTTGCTCCTTTTGCCATCTGACATACTCTGCAACTTTGCACAAATTTCCTCACATCCTGCTGCAACTGTGGCCAATAATAATTTTCACCAACAATAGCAATGGTCTTATCTCGAACAATGTGTTCGGCCAATCCTCCACTATGCTTCTCCTTAATCAGGTTCTCTCTCATGGAACTCCTTGGAATGCACAACTGGCTTCCTCTAAACAACATGCTATCTTGGATTATGAAATCCAACCATTTTGTCCTGTCCAAAGTAACAGGTTCCAAATAAGCTTTCCAGGCCTCTACAAAATCTGGATCCTCTGGATACAAACTTTTGAGCTCATCGAACCCAACAACCTCTATCTTCATTTCTGTCAACAAATTTTGCCTTCTGCTCAAGGCATCTGCAACTCTATTGGACTTCCCACTCCTGTGCTTCAAAATAAAGGTATAACTATGCAAAAACTCAACCCATTTAAGTTCCTTTGATTTAACTTTCCTTGACTATTAAGATACTGCAAAGCCTGATGATCAGTATATAAAAAAAACTCCTTTGGCAACAAATAATGTCTCCATTTCTTCAAAGCCTGAACTATTGCATAAAACTCCTGATCATAAACATAATACTTTTTCTTGGCATCATTAAGCTTCTCACTAAAATAGGCAATGGGCTTACCTTCTTGGTTCAAAACAGCTCCTATACCACTACCACTAACATCACAATCTACCTGAAATACCTTATTGAAATCTAGAAGTGCCAAAATAGGTTGTTCTACAACTTTCTGCTTCAATGTATCAAAGCTCTTGTTTGCTTCTTTAGTCCATCTAAACTCTTTTCTATCCCCTCTCATTGTCTCAGTTAGGGGTGCACAAATGCTACTAAAATTCCTGATAAACTTTCTGTAAAAACTTGCCAAACCATGAAAAGATCTTACCTCCGTTGCACTCCTTGGCATAGGCCATTCAATGATAGCCCTTACTTTTTTTGGGTCCATCTTAAGACCTTCCTCTGAGACAACAAATCCCAGGTATACCAACTCCTTTGCAAAAATACATTTCTTCAGATTAATCAGCAACTTCTCCTCCCTCAGCTTCTCTAGAACTCTTCTGATATGCATCAGATGCTCATCCCAAGTCTTACTAAAAATCAAAATATCATCCAAATAAACAATAACAAAACTTCCCAAAAATTCTTTCAGTACCTCATTCATGAGTCGCATGAATGTGCTCAGTGCATTGGTTAGCCCAAATGGCATGACTAACCACTCATACAAACCTTCCTTTGTCTTGAAGGCTGTCTTCCATTCATCTCCTTCTCTGATATGGATCTGGTGATACCCAGTCTTCAGGTCAATCTTTGTGAAGTACTTGGCTCCACTCAAACAATCCATGATGTCATCCATTCTTGGCAATGGAAATCTATACTTGGTCATTATCTTATTGAGGGATCGAGAGTCTGTACACATCCTCCATTCTCCATCCTTCTTTGGTGCTAGTACTGCAGGTACCACACATGGACTTAGGCTCTCCCTTATCAGTCCCTTCCTCAACAACTCCTGAACTTGTCTGTTCAGCTCTTCATTCTTTGTAGGGGTAATTCTGTGGGCTGCCTTGTTTGGCAAACTGGCTCTTGGTATCAAATCTATTTGATGACTTATCTTCCTTACTGGTCGTAAACCTTCTGGTACATTATTAGAGATAATGTCTTGGAACTCTTCCAACATATTTGAAACTTCTGCTGGTACATCTTCATAGTTCTCTTGACTAATCTTAGGAATCAATGCAAAGCAATGACGCTCATGCTTCATACCCTCCAAAAATTTCCTACCATCTATCAAGCAAATTTTGGCAGTACTACATACCTTTTCTTCCACCTCCTTCAAGGGCTTCAACTTATGATGAACTCCATTCTTTGTTAGGGAATATGTGTTTGCATGACCATCATAGACAACGCTTCTATCATACTACCACAGCCTCCCCAACAGCATATGACATGCATCCATCGGTATGATATCACACAACACCTCATCATGGTAGTCACCAATCTTGAACTTCACTAAACACTGCTCATTGACCAAAGCTCTATGGTCCTTCTACAACCATGCAATCCGATATGGATGTGGATGCTTTATTCTTGTCAACTTCAACTTGCCAACCATCTTCTCTGAAACAAGATTATCAGTGCTTCACTGTCAATAATAATATCACAACACTTATCTTCACATTTGGACCTTGTGCGGAATAAACTCTTCCTCTAATTGGGTTCTTTCTCCTCATTCAGCAAGGTTCTTCTGACAACTAGGGTTTCTCCCCTTTCAGCATCTTCAGAATGCTCAGAATGTGCATCTTCATCTACATGTGCAACTCATGCATTGCCTTCAAGTCTTCTATTTTACCTTCCTTGATGTTGCGGACACTCGTATGCTTGATGCCCTTCTTCTCCACATTGGAAACAAGTTCCTCTGAAACCTCCTCTTCCGGGTCCTTGCCCAGGTCTGCCTCTTCCTCTTCCTCTTTGATCACCATTGTTTTGGTCATAAGGGTGGTAGGTATTATCTTCTCTTTGATTTCGACTGGTGCCGGCTTCTTCACTTTTCTTTGAATCTTCATTTTTCCCCCCATAGGGTCTTCCACCAGTCCTTCTGCCTTGACCTCTTCCCCTTTGCTTGCTATCAAATCTTTTATTCAGCTTTTCTTCCACCTTTAGGGAGAACTAGTACGCATCTTCTATGGTGGTCATTTTGACCAAGCTTAACTCCTCTTGAATACTCAGCCTCAACCCATTAATGTAATAGGCTACCTTCTCCTTGTTGGGCTCTTCATGGCCTGTCCTGATAGTAATTTTATAAAACTCTTTTGTATACTCCTTAACAGACTTGTTACCTTGCTTTAGTCCTTATAGCTTCTTCAGCAACTCCATCTCATAGTCCACAGGAATGAACTGCTTCAATTTCTCCACCATCCAATCCCATCTAGTGATCTTTCCTTTTCCTCTTCTGTTCCTCTCTAATTGGACCTCCTTCCACCAAATATTGGCATGGCCCTTCAATTTTGTTTTCGCAAACTTGACCCGATCTGGGTCTTCTACATCTTCATACTCGAAATATTCCTCCATGTCATTGATCCAATTAATCAGCTGTTCCAGATTCAAATATCCAGAATATGTATAAACTTTGATCCTAGGCCTCTTTCTGATCTTTGAAATGGCCCTCAACAACCTAACTTATGTAGGATCTCTTGCAGCTTCTTGTTCATCCTCAGATAGCTCTTCTTCAACTTCATCTTCACTTTCTTCTCTTGTTCTCGGTTCAAACCCTCTTCATAGCTCCTCTTGCAATGCATCAATTTGCCTTTGTAGGGCTCTAAAACCCTCTTCCGTCAAAGCATTCCTCCCAATACGGTTTCTTCATGGAGGCATCTTGATCTGTGCAGCAAACCCACAACCTCAGGTCTTGGTGCAAACTGCCTCACGGTCGGCGATCTGTCTACACACTCAGGAACTTGGCTTTGATACCACTTGATGAAGGGGGTAAATCATAAAACACACAACAACAAAAATTGTACACAGAAAATAGAACTTTCTTTATTGATTTGGACAACTTATTACATTATAGAAGCTCAAATACATCTCTCATCAAACCAGATAAACTCAACATTCGTGGCTTTGATAATGTCGGTAAGCAATCACTAGGTACAATCACCTTAGTTATTAAGACTGGACATGTGACATTGCCTACCGTTATCCATGTCATGCCTAATTCTCTTTCATACAATCTTCTTCTTGGTAGACCGTGGATTCATGCCATGGGGGCAGTCCCGTCTACCCTTCATCATTCAATAAATTTAATTTTTGAAAACAAACTCCATACAATTGAAGATGATTTGGTGTTGCAAATTTTATTACAAATGGAAGTGAGACATCAAACTCCTTTAAGAAATTTGATCCCTTCTTTAACAAAAGCCAAACCACTACCCTCTGCTGCTAACAATAGTAATGTTTAGGGTAGTGTCGGTCCTTCGAATGTATTTTCCAGTGATGATTGGGGTTCATTAGATTTTACACCCACCTTTAAGGGTGAGCATAAAATCTCACAATCACACCCAAAAACCTCAAAGGTAAATGAAATTTCTTCAACACAATCTCCTACTCCTAAAAAACTTAAACTCAAAAGTAATAACGATGGAACTTTTGATATTGATGAAGATCCACCTTCTTCTAAAGAAATGGCTATCATTTGTGATAAAGTATCATCTCAATCTAATAAATCATATTCTAATAATGCATGTCTTGGTAATGATGAGGTCCATTTAGATTTCAACCCCCATGGGCTTGTTGAAACAAAGATGGACCCTCCTCGCCATGATAAAAAGAATGATCCTTCTCCATCTTCTTCAACACATGATGACAGTTCTCATTTCAACAAAGATAGTCATATGATCTCTCCTCTTACTTTGGACTTGGAGATGAATTATGGGCATGGATTCAAAATCCTTTCTAAACAAGAATACAATGGGCATGGATTAGGACACAAAGAACAAGGAATTAAGAAACCTGTGGAACCAACACCACACTTATCTAAAGGAGGTTTAGGTTACCGACCTTCTCCTATTTCTCTCCACCATGTTCACAACAAAAAGGATTGATTCCTACTCCACCTATATCTTTTCTATTGTACGTATGTGCTAACTAGTGTTGTCATTGATGTCTACATGTTTGTGTTGTCATTGGTGCCAATTGTATCTTTTGATATTGTTGTTTGTTGATTAATTGAGTTGTCATGTTAAGAACACTGTCTGAGTATTTTGATCTACATTTCCTCTATGTTGAAGACCAGAGTATGAGATTTGGATATGTTTTAGAGAATTTTTGAAGATGATAAATCCATAATTTGGTGGTCCGGATCGCTATGTAGAAAAAGTTGTATTCACCAGTTTGAAGACTATGCCTAACAATGTTTGCAGAGTGACAGGGTGATAATATTTTGCTCCACATTTCTCCACACATTGGATTTTGGTCTTGTAGTTCTAGACTTAATCTTATAAATCCCTTAGCTATCTTCATTCCAAAGGATTTATGATTTGGTGCTCCAAAAAGCAAGTTATTGATTAGCAGAGTTTGATAGTATTTGTTGAGAAGCAGCTGTGATATGTCTTGAAGTGATATTTGTTGTCTTCAAGTGAGATATGTTGCGATTGGATTTGTTGGCTTCCAAGTGATTCTATATTGTTCATGGATGTCTCTAGAATTTATTGAAGGTGTGTGCTTGATCTGCAAGCTATAATGAAGTTCTTGGAAGCATGTATCTAAGTGTTCTTGATGTGTGCACTAGTTCTGGCTGACCTGGTTAGTTACACTTGTTGTAGAGGTGATTTGTGGATTGTGGAAGCATGTTGTAGCATGTGAAGATGTATTTGGATCTGAGCTAAGCCATGAAGTGTTCCTCTTTCATTCATTTTCTCTACAAGTTTGATTAGGTCTAGTCCTAATTTGATTTATGTATGTATGCTGACCTTGGAGATAGTTCCAATGGTTGTAGATTGTAATGCTGACCTTGATGTACATTCCAAGGTTGATTATTGGTATAAATATATGTAATGAATTCATGAGTAAGGTGATATGATGTGAAGATACAAAGATAAAGTGTGAGTTGTAAAAGCAAAGCAGAGTAGAGGAGTTATATTGTGCTTCAATGGAACTGAACTAGGGCATGTTGTAGATGCTACTATATCAGTGAGCCTTTAATTTGGGCAGTGAGCCTCTTTTGTTATTTGGTATTGTTACTACATTATATTGTGAGCTAACACTCACCGTGGTTTTTCCCTTTTTAGGGTTTTCCACGTAAAAATCTAGTGTTCATGTGTGTATGGTGTTGATGTGTTTATGTTTTGATTATGCTATTCATGTATAATCTTCATGACAGAATAAGGAGTTAAAGTAAGTGAATGTGAAAGTGATTTTATTTAGAGAAGTTAAAGTTTTTGATACAACTGATTCACCCCCCTCTCAGTTGTCTTGTGCCTTTCAACAATTGGTATCAGAGTGAGGTTCCTTGGAAGAAAGCCTAACAGCTCAAGGTAGATCTGGGATGGAACACAAGAAAGACATTCCTCAGTTTGATGGATCTGACTATGCCTACTGGAAGGTACAAATACAAAGTTATCTTATTTCTATTAGTTATAATATTTGGAGGATGGTCAAAGATAAATACATAGTACGTAAAGGTGGTCCGCATTCTGATGAAGAGATTAAGGATTTTGAGACTAATCACAAAGCTAAAAATGCTCTATTAAATTCCCTATCTAACACTGAAATGGAAAAAGTTGTGGATTTGCAAACTGCTCATGAGATTTGGGACAAATTGAAGAAACTCTATGAAGGTGATGAATTTGTCAAGAAGGCTAAGTTGTAGAACTTGAAGACCACATATGAAACCATGCGAATGGCTAAAGATGAGAACATAACAAGAGGTTACATACAAAATATTGATGAAGTTGTCAGCAACATCAGGGGTCTTGGTTGAAAATTAAAGGATGAGGATTTTGTAGATAAGATACTCAAAACTCTTCCCAAATCTTATAGTCACAAGGTATCTACCATTGAAGAATTGTTTGAAATGGGCAAACTTACAAAAGATCAATTGCTTGGTAAATTAACTGCTTTTGAGATGAGAGAGTTTGGTACTACTAATGGCCCTATGAAAACTGAGACTGCCTTCAAGGTCAAGGAAGAAAAGACTGCTAGATCACTAGATAAATATGCTGTGGAATTAGATGAAGAAGATTTTGAAGAGCTTGAGGCAAAATTTGCAAGCAAAATAAAAAAGAGGTAGTAGAGGAAAGTTCAAAGGTAAGTTACCTTTCAAATGTTTCAATTATGGTAAAATTGGTCACTATGGTTCAAGATGTCCTGACAGAGCTTTGAAAATAAAAAATAATGAAAGTAAAGAAATGATGGTAAGAAAGAGTTACTATGTTAGAGATGATGATGGTGTAATTGATGATGAACTTGATTCTGATGATGGTAATAATAGTGAATGCTTGTTTATTGCACTTAGAGAAGAACATGTTTTTGCTAATCTTGCAAGTTGTGTGAAGGAAGGAAGTCCAGGAGAGTTGTCGACATTTCATGCTAACAAGGAAGATGAATGGATCATTGACAACAGATGTTCAAACATATGACAGGAGATAAGAGTAATTTTGTTAAGTTTGAAAAATATGATGGAGGACTAGTTAGGTTTGGTGATGATGCAGCTGGTAAGATTTGTGGAAAAGGATCAATTACCTTTTATGGCAAGCATAATATAGATGATGTTCTTATGTCAAGGGCTTAAAGCATAATCTTCTAAGTGTTAGACAAATGTGTGACAAAGGGTATAATCTTGTGTTCAAGGATAATGGGTGTGAGATAAGGAAGAGCTCCGGAACCTTAATTGCTACTGGTAAGAAGACTCATGGTAATGTCTATCATTTGAAAGGTACTAAAAATTATTGTTTGTTGGCTAAGACAGATGAAAGTTGGCTATGGCATATGAGAATGTGTCACATTAAATTTAATAATCTAGTGAGAATAAGCACTGTTCAAGTTGTAAGAGACCTGCCTAAGATTGTGAAGCCTACAAATATTATATGCAAAGAATGTCAGTTTGGGAAGATGACAAAGACTACTTTCAAGAGAAAAGAACAATCCTCTACTGGTTTGTTGGAGTTGGTGCATACAAACTTGTGTCATCCTACAATAAAAAGAGGTTTGCAAGGTGAAAGGTATTTCATGCTTCTTATTGATGATTTTTCAAGAATGACTTAGGTTACTTTCCTTAGAGAAAAAGTAGAAGTGATTGGATTAAACCGTGGGTGAACTTTTAGGAGTAACTTATCTTTGAAGCTCTATTCAATTGACAAGTGCATTTAAATCAACTTTATGAAATTTCATAAATGTGTCCTCAATTTATCCTTTAATTGTCAATCTAGGAGTCGTGAACTTATGAAATATATTGGGGCTGTTTGCATAAGGGATGAACCAAGAAAGCTAAGTGTGGATGAAAGCAACTACACACACATTACATTTGTTCAGAAATATATTTTCTTCAGACCTCTTGTCACTCTTGTGACAGGAACCTGGACCAAACAATTTATATCAAAAATAGAAGTAATAATTCTTTACTAAAACTAGACTATCAGAAGCAAATAAAATGCTAAGATGTATAGTGCTAAATAAAGTCTATGTGTATTACTAATCATTCCAATCGATATTGTTGAAATAATCTACCAAATTCGACTCACACGTGCTAGTAAACATATTAATTCAATCTGATTACAAAATAATCTTTTAACCCAAATGTACCTGTAGTATGATTTCACAATGAACACATCAAATGTTTCAGATAATAGTTAACAACACACTAAATAGTTAACATGAGAATCAAAGAATAAAACAAATTCAGAACTGAGAAATCTCATTACCACATAACATACTAAGTCTATAGCTAGTCATTGGGCAATCGAGGAAGTGGGTCCTTCCTTCTTCGACTTTCCAGCGATGAAACAAAAGCTTATTCCATGCTAATCAATATTCATTCAAATAACATCACAATTGTTTCTGGTTATGAACAAGAAGTCTGTATCAGTATATTATTATATCATTTGTATAAACTAAGTTTGGGTGTACATATTTATAGATATTACAGACCGATTAGACTTATAACTATTGTTGAATAAAACATATAAGAGTCTTTGGTTGTTTTGGCCCATGGCCAACAACCATAAACGATAAATAAAAATAGCTTACAATCTTTTGCCATCATTTCAAAACGACATAACAACCTGAAAACAAATAATTATAGTTCAACACTAATTCAACCAAAATGACAAATGATCCTTGAATAGTCTTAACCTTATTCCACCGATGCCTTTGTCCATGTGCCACCCATTAAGCATCTCTTGTTACCAAAATCACAGAGATAATTAATAAACGAGCAAAGGATTTTGACATATTCATAGATTTTATCTTTCCTTTGTATTTTATAAAATTTCTTCAGTTCATTAACAAAAGGTGACAGGAGCAGCAAAAGACACTATAAGATGACAAGGTTTAGAGGCAAATAAAAGGTAAAATAAAGATATATTTTGCCCCCATGAAGAAGCACTAGATAAGTTCAAGGCATTCAAAGCTATGGTTGAAAATGAGTTAGATTTGAGAATCAAGTGTTTAAGATCTGACAGAGGTGGTGAATTTACTTCAAGTGAGTTCAATGCTTTTTGTGAAGAACCTGGAATAAAGAGACATTTGTTTGCCCCCTAGACTCCTCAACAAAATGGAATAGTTGAAAGGAAGAATAGAACTGTTCAAGAAGCTACCAAAACAATGATCAAGGAAGCAGACCTACTGGAAGTATATTGGAAAGAACCAATACACATTGCTATCTACATTCATAATAGAGTGTAAATCAAAACAAAAGAAACAAAGACACCTTATGAGCTGTGGTATGGTAGAACTCCTACTGTCAAATACTTAAAAGCTTTTGGAAGCAAATGCTACATCAAAAGAGATGAAGAATTAGGAAAGTTTGATGGTAGATGTGATGAAGGCATGTTCCTTGGGTACTCTACTAAGAGCAAGACTTATTGGTGCTATAACAAAAGACTGAGAAAGATCATTGAAAGTGCAAATGTGAAGGCAGATGAAGATATTCAACTAGATGGATATGAGTCAGATGGATCTCCTTGTTATGTCAGAAAATGTCCCCTTGGGGGCTTTTCTCTCTTAAGGTTTAGCTCCCAGGTCCTTAGAATGCATTTAGAGCATCTTATGTGTTAATTTTAACTCCTAATGAGAAAACTTTGAAGTCTTATGGAAAATAGGACCTAAGGGGTGCTATTTTGATGATCTCTAAACAAAAATGGGAGGGTGGACTTGGGCGCTAGCGCCCTAGTCCTGCCATGTTTTGGGTCTGCCCTAAATTTAAATTTCAGTTTTATGACCATTATTTAGGTCCTATGTCGACATCTCAAGTTTGAATTATGAAATTCTTAGCGGGAATATTTATAGTTGAATATATACGCATGTTTAGGTTTTCATTTGTAAACTAGAAGATGATTGCAAACTTTAGGCATATTTGTGATTTCAAGATATTCATTGTTGCATAGCAGAGAATTGTTATTGTGTTTGTGATTGTAGATTTGACTTCATCTTCTCATGTGATTAAAGAGCCTTCATTATGTGAGATCTACACTACAAGGTGATATCTATTGTGTTTTTGATCAATTTATCATTTGGATTTTTGCCTCTATCTCGCAGGGATACACACTCTTATCTGACAATGGTGTTCGAAATGTTGGTAGATGGTCATTGCTCCTCATGGGATTCATGACATGGACTAACCGCCTCTCATGGATTCATTAACTCTGGCGCTTGTATCAAAAATTGATTGGTCGACCTTTTGGTTTAATGGCAATCGTGGGCCAATAATTGATATCAGAGTGAAAGGTCACGGGTTTGAATCCCCCGGGTAATGCTGGGGGGAGTTTGTTGGCAGATGATCAATGCTCCCTGTGGGATTCGTGACATGGACTAACCACCTCTCATGGATTCATTAACTCTCGCACTTGTATCAGAAATTGGCAGGTCAACCTTTTGGTTTAATGACAATCGTGGGCCAACACGGAAGACTTGAATGTCTCTCTAGGGCTTGACCGAGGCGAGCCTCTAAACACCACAACTCCCTCCCACACTCCTTTGTGATTGTAGTCAGTTACACATATCAAGTTTAGTAGAGTGGAGTTGTAGAAAGGAGGTTGCAGACAACAAGGATTCAGAATCTGAAATAAAGAGGACACAGGTGAACATTTTGAGACAAGGGCACTAGTGCTAGTGTCCTCCATCTTTTTCGGGGAAAAAATAGAAGATATGGAGCAGATCAATGTCGGAAGGAGATTTAAATTTCGTGATGAAAACTGTATCTTGGACAGGGGCACTAGTACTAGTGTCCTCGACTATTCCGCATTCTAGATTTTGAAAAAAAAAAGAGTTAACAATCTCTATCCTTCACCTTAGTCTGAAAGGATTTGCTGTAATTCATCAATTTACTTACTATTTTACATATTTAGGTTTTTAAGAGTAATTGAGAATTAAATTGAGATATTGTTTGATACATCTAAATTTCCACATTGTTCCAAGTGGTAGCCCAACCTGATAGGTGATTGCTCTTGCTTAGTGGAGATTCAAATTGGTAGATATGCCCTTGACTGTTTGGTGAGAAGGGAGGGTTTGCCTTTGAAACCTAAACCAAAACATTTCCCCTCTTTTTATCCCCTAAATGTTTTGTCCAACCCATGTTTTGGACTTTTTGTACCTTGTTGAGTGTTGTGTGATAGATTTGCATCCATTCATTTCATTGCATTCAAAAAATTACAAAAAAATGAAAAATTTTCAAAAAAAAATTGCATTCTAGGGTTTGAATTTTCACATAATTTGCATTAGTTTAGTTGCATTTTATTTAATTTCTTTTTTTTGCATTAAATCTGAAATTTATTTTTCATCATACATTTATTGCATTTGAAAAATTACAAAAAATTGAATTTAAAAAAAAATAAAAAAATTGGCATCTTAGGCTTGCACTTTGGCATAATTTGAATTAATTGGCATTTAATTTCATTAAATTTCCATCATTTTCATTAGATCTGATTTAAATTACATAAATTCATCATTTAGTATTCACTTGCATTACATTTTCATGCTTAAATTGTTAAAAATTGCTTGAAATTGTGCATTTTTCATAAAAACCTAGTTTTGCATTAGCTAGGGTTTGTAGTTAAAATCTTATTTCAGATTTTGCTACCCTTTTCAAACACTAATTAGTACTTATTTCTAATTGTAGTGTTGCATCATAGTGGTTTTCTTGTAAAATTTCATGTCTAGGGTTTGAAAACCTTGCATTATCATTAGATTTGGCCTTATCGTCTCTCTAGAATTACATTACAAGCATGTTATGAGGGATTTTCTACCTCATTTGACTGATATTAGGGTTATTATCTTCTTCCCCTCCTCAAATTCCTTACAACACCCTTTATACTAGGCATTTACATTGAAAATTGGTGAAAAATTGCATATTTTAGGTGTATTTTCACTAGGTTTTGACTTATCATCACTCTAGAGTTGCACTATAGGCTTGTTGTGAAGGATATTGTTGCATCATTGGGATGTTCTCAAACATATTATTTTCTGTCCCTCTTTAAATTCCTTACAACACCTCTTCTTTCACTCATTTGCATTGAAAAAAGTTGAAAAATCAAGCATTTTAGGTCATTTTCATACATAGTTTTGCATTCATATATCATGGATTCTTCTTACCATTAATCTTTGGAACATTTATTTGAGTACATTATGAATTTTGATAAATTTTTCAAATTCATTGATAAGCATCCTCAAGTCCTGCACCAAATAGCATACATCTATGGCATTGACATGTCCGTAAGCACTACTTATTATATCCTTCGAACAATAGCCCACTTTGAAAGCTTTCTCACCATCATGGGCATTTTCCCTTCAATCTTGGAAAATCTCACTAATTTCATTTATGAAAATAACCATGGATAAAGTAGTAGTGAAAACATCATTCCCTCTCTCCCTTCATTTCATGACGGCATAATGGACATTCCTTCTGAGACCTAATAAAGAGACTTGTCCCAACATAACCCCACTTTGTGAAGATATTTTGGCACAAGAAGACATCATTGACACATTCCTTAACACTACTCTGCCATCCCTTCCTACTCTACCTAGCTAGGATGAAACATTAGATGATGCAGATTCCCTTTGTGAACATTTGCTTCAACCTATTGAAACTAAAAATTTACCAACCGATGTTCAAGAACTCCTCAGCTACATCTTAAACATAGAAACAAATCATGCACATTTACCTAAACATTCACATACCTTGGAGAACAATGAAAATTCACATGACATTGAAGACCAACCTATTCCTCACAACCAAGGCATTCCAACACCCTATATATGGACTGAAATGGGCACTTTTCAGGTTCTTCAACAACCTCTCAATTGGAATAGGTACTATTGAAGCTCCTGAATTAACCTGTTTAATCAACATAGAAAACTGTGAGATCCCTTCCACACCATCACTAATAGATACATTTCCATTGACAAATCCTACAATTATCCCCCCACAAACTCATGAAAATGTGGAAGAGAGAAGAGGAGATAAAACTTTAACTATTAAAGTAAAGATCAAGATCCATGACAACCGCTAGCCCAGTTGTCCCTATAGGTAAGTATTTCTAACCCTTTACCTCTGTGTTGTGTTTTCCCCATGATGTGTTATGTGTTGTCTAGGCCTCCTAGGATGATCCTTGATACTCTTGTAAGGTCAAGGATACTAAGAGACCGCCTCTGTTGTGACCCTTCTTCTATTTGTATTATCATTCTTCTATATTGCTTCTCCTCTATTTTCATTGTTGTGTGTTGTGTCTTATGGACATAGCATTTCAGTTGGTGACTTGGGGGTACCCTCCTACATGACTGTCCCTAAGGCACTTGTTTCTCCTCTCTTGATTTATTGTTTACCTTCCTCTAGTGGTTCTACCTAGTTAGTGGATGATGATACATATTATACTGATATGGACCTAGTGTCCCTTCAGTGAGAAATAAAAAAAATGGACGTAGTCCATACATGATGACGGGGTTGTTATATATTATCCAATGCTTGGCTAGTAGAATCACTTCGTTTGATATCTTGATGTTGTCTTATCGTACTTACAAAACATAACAATACTGCTGCTCCGTGCACTTTGTCTATCTTGGATCTTGCTTTCCTCAGTTCTCTATGTGAATGATTACATGCATTGTTGATTATCATGATTATATGGATGCTAACACCTTTTCTTGTAGGAAATTGTGTGTTTGTGGGAACATTTGGCGATCGTAAAGTACATGTCACCTTTGGGGGGCATGGGCTTTGCGAGAGCTCATGTTCCCTTGTGTGTTTTCTCTCTACCTTAACGTGCTTGATACCGGTACATGATATCAACCACCTTAAGGTGGGGGCATATATATCGTAAGTTGTCTGATGATTTTGGTACTAACGAAGCATGTTTGAAGTCCTCTACGGAGGCAGGATGTTGTATCTCTGAGCGAGTGCATATCTTTCTTTCTTTTATATTACAATCACTTAAGCCCTCTGCAGAGGTGGGGATGGTGTATTTCTTGAGGAGATTGCACGTCCTATCATTTTCTAAAAGTCCTCTAAGTAGGCAGGGAGTGGATCTAAGACTATCCTAACCCTTAAGCGTGTCTTTGGTGATTGTTGTGGTGAAGCGCAATCATCAGTGTGTGCTTGTAATGTGCCTGAGATTGCTATGAACCTAGCAATAGGTTTCTTCCATTGCTTGTTTGTCATGTTTTTTCCGTGCCTTCCATGTGTGTGTGTATGGCGTGTTTTTTCCCAAGCATAGTTTCAAGATCAATGGCGATGAGCTCCTCCTATGCTTTTGGATTTGTATAGCATGTTTTTTCTCAAATGTAGTTTCAAGACTAGTGGTGATGAGTTCTTTCTACACTTTGAGATTTGTTTGGCATGTCTATTGCCCCTTATGCAGTTTCAAGATTGGTGGTGATGAGCTCCTCCTGCATTTGGGTTGTGTTTACTTTCCTTGTACTTGCATTTGCATTTTATATGAGAAAATGAAAAAAGAAATAATCATTGAATTCACTGTATTCATTGTGTTTTGCGTGTCTTCAATGTTGTCTTCTCCATGTTTTGCATGCCTATTACTGTCTTCAATGTGTTTGGCGTGTCTTCACCATGCTTGGCGTGTTTGTTGTGTTTGTTGACCTTACTTTAATACATGTATTGGCCTTGCGTTTATACATACATTAAAGTGGGGGCTAAATGTTATGTCAGAAAATGTCCCCTTAGGGGCTTTTCCCTCTTAAGGTTTAGCTCCTAGGTCCTTAGAATGCATTTAGAGCATCTTGTGTGTTAATTTTGACTCTTCATGAGAAAACCCTGAAGTCTTATGGCAAATAGGACCTAGGGGGTGCTATTTTGATGATCCTTGAACAAAAATGGGAGGGTGGACTTGGGTACTAGCGCCCTAGTCCTGCCCTATTTTGGGTCTGCCCTAAATTTAAATGACAGTTTTATGACCATTATTTAGGTCCTATGCCGACATCTCAAGTTTGAATTGCAAAATTCTTAGCGGGAATCTTTATAGTTGCATATATAAGCATGTTTAGGTTTTCATTTGTAAACTAGAAGATGATTGCAAACTTTAGACATATTTGTGATTTCAAGATATTCATTGTTGCAGAGTAGAGCATTGTTATTGTGTTTGTGATTGTAGATATGACTTCATCTTCTCATCTGATTTAAGAGCCTTCATTATGTGAGATCTACACTACAAGGTGATATCTATTGTGTTTTTGATCATTTATCATTTGGATTTTTGCCTCTATCCCACAGGGATACACACTCTTATCTAACAACGTTGGTCGGAAGACTTGAATGTCTCTCTAGGGCTTGACTGAGGAAAGCCTCTAAACACCACAACCCCCTCCCACACTCCTTTGTGATTGCAGGTTACAGGTATCAAGTTTCATGGAGTGGAGTTGCATAAAGGAGGTTGCAGACAACAAGGATTTGGGATCTGAAAGAAAGAGGACACAGGTGAACATTTCAGGACAAGGGTGCTAGTGCCAGTGTCTTCCATCTTTTCTAGGGCAGAAATAGAAGATACAGTGTAGATCAGTGTCAGAAGGAGATTTAGATTACGAAAACTGTACCTTGGATAGGGGCGCTAGTGCAAGTGTCCTCGACTGTTCTACATTCCAGATTTCAAAAAATAGTGAGTTAACAATCTTTGTCCTTCACCTTAGTTTGAAAGGATTTGCCGTAATTCAATGATTTGCTTACTGTTTTACATATTTAGGGTTTTAAGAGTAATTGAGCATTAAATTGAGATATTGTTTGATACATCTAAACTTCCGCATCGTTCCAAGTAGCATCCCAACTTGATAGGTGATTGCTCTAATTTAGTGGAGATTCAACTTAGTTGATATGCCCTTGAATGTTTGGTAAGAAGGGAGGATTTTCCTTTGAAACCTAAACCAAAACGTTTCCCCCCTTTTTATCCCCTAAACACTGATGATATAGAAAAGGTTGAAAAATAAAAAGAAAAGAAAGTTCAGACTGAAGTGCAAGTTGCTCCAGAAGAAGAAGTTCAAGCTAAAGCTCTGGCAAGAATTCCTAAAACTCCCAGGTATGTGCAAAGAGATCATTCTAAAGATCAAATTATTGGTGACAAAAGGAAAGGTGTGATGACAAGAATCAGGACTGCAGAAGAACAAGTAAAACTCTATCTACTTTCAAAGGTGGAACCCAAAACAGTAAATGAAGCATGCAATGATGAATATTGGGTTAAGCCAATGGAAAAATAATTAATGCAAATTGAGAAGAACAAGACTTGGGAACTTGTCCCTAGACCTGTAAACAAGAATGTGATTGGAACAAAGTGGGTTTTCTGAAACAAAGTGAATGAAGTTGGAGAAGTTGTGAGAAACAAGACAAGACTTGTGTGTAAAGACTACTCACAAGTGGAAGGAATTGACTATGAAGAGACTTACGCTCTGATGGAAAGAATGGAAGCCATTAGACTATTTTTGGCATTTGTAGCACATAAAAATTTCAAGGTATATCAGATGGATGTGAAATCTGCCTTCCTAAATGATGAGCTAGAAGAAGAAGTCTACATAGAGCAACTAGATGGGTTCCAATTATCAGACAAACGAGACATGGTATGCAAGTTGAAGAAAGCTTTGTATGGATTGAAGCAAGCTCCTAGAGCTTGGTATGCAAGACTAGATAAGTATCTGTTGTAGCAGGGTTTCAATAAAGTGTCCATAGATAGTAATTTGTTTATCAAGGCAAGCAAAGATCAAATCTTGGTTATTGAAGTCTATGTGGATGATATCATATTTGCTAGAAATGAAGAGATGTGCAAGAATTTTGTAGATGAAATGCAAAATGAATTTGAGATGTCTATGTGTGGTGAGATGAATTTCTTTCTTGGACTGCAAATCAATCAGACTGATAAAGGCATTTTCACTTCTCAATCAAAGTATGTTAGGGAATTGTTAAAGAAGTTTAGAATGGAGGACTCTAAAATGGTATGCACTCCTATGGTCATTGGCTGTAAATTGAGCAAGAATGATGAATCTCCTAAGGCTGATCAAAGCAAGTACATATCAATGATTGGAGGACTGCTTTACCTGATTGCTACTAGACTAGATATCATGCATGCTGTTTGTCTTGTGGCCAGATTTCAATCAGATCCCAGAGAATCACATGTGATGGCAGTAAAGAGGATATTCAGGTACTTAAAGGGCACTCCAGATCATGGATTGTGGTATCCTATAGAAAATGAATTTTCCCTAAGTGCCTATACAGATGTAGATTGGGTTGGATGTTTTGATGATAGGAAAAGCACAAGTGGAGGTGCATTCTTCCTTGGAGATAGGGCAGTGTCCTGGCATAGCAAGAAACAAGAATTGGTCTCTTTGTCTACTACAGAGGAAGAATATATTGTTGCAATATCATGATGCACTCAGGTGCTATGGATGAAACATACCTTGAAGGATATCAAAGTTGAGTATGATGAGCCAATTCCTATTCTTTATGATAACACAAATGCCATAAATATTTCAAAGAATCAAGTGATGCATTCAAAGACAAAGCACATTTCAATTAAGTATCACTTTTTGAGATAAGAAGTTGTAGAGAATGAGGTGAAGCTTGAGTATGTGCCTACAAAAGATCAAGTTGATGATATATTCACTAAGGCTCTTCCAAAAGACACATTTGAGTATCTCCAGGAAAAATGTAATGTCCCCCATCTAGCTCATTGCACCAGTGGACCAGGGTTAGCCTATAATTTGACTTCCATAGGCTAATGGAGGTGTTTAGGAAGTTATTCAAGGTGACTTACTATTTATAGTAAGTCAGGAGCTGGGCACTTTCTATTTTTAGCAGGGCAGTTGTGGATGGTCCTCTACACGTAACTCATGGTTTCGAGATGTCTAGAGCAATATTGGATACATTATAAGTTAAATTAAAGATTTAACTTATGATATGTTATTAGATATGATATAACTCTAAGTTATATTATAATGTCACTTTATAAATTTAGGTTATAACTTAAAAGTGACATGCCTAGGAGTGGACACCCCTCATGGAGAGACAATGGGTTAATTTATAAATTGAAAATAATAAAAACTCCCTCATCTTGGGCATTGAGGAGGAAAGGAAATAAAAAGGTAAAAGTGTTCTCATTTGGGATATGCGAAGATTATGAAAATTGCTCTTTGTGAGATACTTGTGCTTTGGCTTTGAGCTTGGCTCTAGGGTTTGGATTTGATAGTGTTGGGACGAAAACCCCTGCATTGATCCCCTTCCTCATGCGTGGAAGATTGTATCAGGAGAGGTTATTGGAGGCTTCATCCAGAGGTCTCATTTGTGCATTCAGGAAATCCATTTGGAGCTTATTCGAGCATGGAAGGACTATATTTTTAGTAGTTTATGTACTGCAGAGAAGAACAGTCATATAAGTGGTAGTTTTGTACATTTTGGGAGGAGTTTGTGGCTGATATAATCATTCCAAGGTAGGGTCATACTACTGCAAGTGAGGCCGCACTTAGTGCTGAGGGTTTTATGGAGTTTTGAGGGTTTATATTGGAGCATTTCTTTCCTTATTGGGTCATCCAGCTTCAACAAACAATATCAGTTTAGAATTGAAGGATTTAGAGGAGGTTCATTGTATTTTTGGTGCTGCTGTACCTTGCTATGGAGGCCGTACACTTCAGCCAGGGATGTGGGTCTTTGGACTTGTAATTTCTTATTGATTTATGGCATTTATCTCTCACATTCTTAGCATTTGGAGTTAGTTTTACTGCTGCTCTTATTTGTAATGTATTCTCTCTTCATTTCTCAGAGTTGTGAGCAATTTTCTATAGCTTATTGGCTGGTCCGACAATGACCTAAAATGAAAGTGTAAAACTTGATATGGGTATGTAATAGAACTTCATAGTTTGGCTTCCTTCAATCTAGGTCTTTGTTAGTTTATTGATATATCTTCTAGTTTTTTTGGGTTTTCCATAAATGCTTCATTTTCTATGTCAATGTTGCAAATTCATACATGCAAAAACATGCATTGAAACCCTAAACCAAAAACCATCAGAAAAACACAAAAAACACATACAAAGCTAATATATACCAAGGGTGTATGTTACAGTGGTATCAGAGCAAAAGATCTTGACATGTGGCCTACATATAGATATAATTTTAGACCAAGACCAGGAACACGAAACCCACAGAGAATACAGGAAGGAGAAGTACCACAAATTGATCTATTTGAGTCAGAGATATAGATTCCGCAGTTGATACAGGAAGGAGAAGTACCTATAGAGGATCCATTTTCAGGTGAACTACCACCAGTTACAGAACCTACAGGAGAAATGGGTGATAGGGAAAGTGAGGAACCTAGCATGCATGAGATACTAAATTTACTCACCAGGAGCTCGTTGGCCTTAGAAAGAGAATTCAGGGAGTCTCGACAAGAGTTGAGAGAATCACAGGCGGAGATAGCACATACCCTTGAATAATTGCGAGATGGAAGAAATAACAAGGATAATCACCATGACAAGAACATATACAATGGAGGTGACAGGAACATGAACAATGGCGATGATAGAAATAGGGACAATGGAAGCGATAGGAACAAGAATAATGTAGGTGATAGACATAATGGTGACAGGAACTAGGGAGACAGGAATAATGGGGACAGGGACCAGGATGACAGACATAGGTACAAAGATGATTAGGGTGAGGCATCAGTTACCCACTAGAGGGCTTCACAGTTCACAACAGGTTATAGACCTGGTATACCCATTCTTGCTCCCAGGAACCAAGTTCCTGAATAGGATCCCACATAGGCTATGTTTTAAGAGGAGATTCTAAGGGATTGGAGAGCATCCAGTGAAGAGTTTAAGGCCAAGATGACCTTTGCAGAGTACTCTGACATTAGGATAAAGAACAGACCTCACAGGGGAGGTGGACCTCAGAATCAGGAGTTGCAAAAGAAAGTGAGCAAAATGACACTTCCCTACTTTGATGGATTGGGTAAGACCACTGTGAGAGCTTGGGTCTAGAAACTGGACAACTACTTGCAGATTAGTCCCATGCCAGAGGAGGATGCCATTACCTATGAAGCTTTAGACTTGGAGGGGATTGCACATAAGTGGTGGAGCAATGGGAAGGTCACATTGGGTCATGATCAGATCACTTCATATGTGGAGTTCACTACTAGACTGATCAATACGTTTGACAAAAAGGACCCAGAGTTACAGTTTAATGAGTTGGCACAAATGAGGTAGAGTGGATCAGTAGACTCCTACATATTTGAGTTCCAGGACCTATCTGTTATGGTCCCAGATATTTCAGAGCACAGAATGGTCATTGTATTCATTCATGGACTATCAGACCCACTGCGTGGTTGGGTTAAGGGCTTTGACCCTGCTTCACTCTAGGAGGCCATGAAAAAGGCCAAAGACATGGAGTCATCAGTGTGGCGGAGTAAATTTCAGTCTAAGGGCTTTCCACACAAGAGGGATAAGGAGAAGGATAGGAGGCCCTTCCATAGAGATGTTGAGCAACCTAGAGATAAACCAAACAGGTTAACAAATGACCAGCTTCATGAATACAGGAGGAAAAAACTTTGCTTCCATTGCAAAGAACCATGGGATCCCTCACACAAGTCCAAGGATAAGTTGATAGCATACTATTCGGCTGAGGAGTCATAGTTAGAGGCATTTGATTCACATTCAGATCAGCCTTCAGACCATGAGGATAGTGGAGATGAGAGAGCATCACATCATAGTGTTGGTAGTGGTGGTACTCTTGCCCAGCTTTCCAGTTTCTAGAAGCTTGGTTCTTTTAGGGTGTGTGGTGTACTTGGTGGATAGCATATCATCACCCTCATAGATATAGGAGCCACACATAACTTTATTGACGAGGGGTTGGTAGCTCTAAGGGGATTGAAGGAGAAGAATTCGAAGGCTTCAAGGTGATGGTAGCTGACAGATTCAAAATGCAGTGTAACAAAAAAATATCAGGATTGAAGATGATCATGGGAGAATATGAGTTGGTGGATGACTTCTACATTGTTGGTATTGGGGATACAGATGTTGTACTTGGCATGCATTGGATGAGCTAGTTAGGAGAGTTCACCATGAATGTGCAGAAGATGGAAATGAAATTTGAATTCAATGGAAAGAAAATATGTCTTAGAGGGTTGTTAGATGGTGGACTGCAGGTAGTGTCATTGAAGAGGATGGAGAGATTATTGAAACATGACTAGGTTGAGTGGGCAACAGAGTACCTCATTATGCTAGAGTCCCCACCACGGCAGAAGGATAGTTATCATCCTGATATTCAGAAGCTCTTATCCAAGCACAATAAGGTGTTTCGAGATATACCACCAGGAGTGCCTCCTGATAGAGGCATAGAGCATGTTATTGAGCTAGAGGATGGGACCAAGCCCATCATGATTACTCCTTATCATCATCCGAAGAGGCTCAAGGATGAAATTGAAAAAACAATTAAGGAGTTATTGGAGATGGGACACATCCAACCCAGTAAGAGCCCATTTGCTTTTGCAGTTGTTCTTGTCAAAAAGAAGGATGGGACAATTAGGATGTGTATCGACTACAGGGCATTAAACAAGAAAACCATTAAAAACAGGTACCCTATTATGAGGATAGATGAGTTGATAGACGAGCTACATGGTGCCTGTTATTTTTCCAAAATTGATCTAATACCATTAGATCAGCATGAGGGCCGAAGATGTAGAGAAGACAACCTTCAGGTATCATTACAGTCACTTCAAGTTTTTACTGATGCCTTTTGGGTTAACCAATGCACCTACGACTTTCTAGAGTTGTATGAATTAAATATTCAGACATCAGCTCAGGAAGTTTGTTTTGATATTCTTTGATGACATTTTGATTTTCAACAAGACTTGGGAGGACCACATGAGACACCTTGAGGAGGTATTGAGCATATTGGAGAGTACGTCACTTTATGCCAAGGAATCCAAATGCAATTTTGGCATGATAGAGTTACTTTACCTTGGCCATATTATCAGTGTTGATGGGGTTAGAGTGGATCCATAGAAGATTAAGGTAATTTTTGACTGGCCTCCACCAACAAGCCTCACACAACTTAAGGGGTTTTTTGGACTTTGTGGTTTTTACAAGAGGTTTGTAAAAGGCTTCTCTTAGACAACTGTACCATTGACAGACTTGATGAAGAAGGGGGCCTTTGAATGGAATGACAGAGCTTAGTAATGCTTTGATCACTTCAAGCACTTGATGTCTACTTGCCCTGTATTGGCCATCCCTAATTTCTCTAAGCCATTTGAGCTAGAGTGTGATGCATTAGGCGAGGGGATAGGAGCAACACTCATGCAAGAGAAGCACCCGATAGCTTTTGAGAGCAGAAAACTTTGGTGTGTGGAGAGGAGTTACTCAGTGTATGACCGAGAGATGTTGGCCATCATGCATGCATTGGCCAAATTAAGGCCTTATTTGGTTGGGGAAAATTCATAATCAGGATTGATCATAATAGCATCAAATATTTTATGAACCAGAAGGACTTGAATGATAGACAACAAAAGTGGGTGAGCAGGTTATAGGCATATGATTTTGACATCAAGTATGTCAAGGGAAAAAGGAACATAGTTGCAGATGCCTTATCACGTCGACCTCACTTGTGCTTAGTTGGGGAGATCTCTGCTGATTGGAGGGAGATGATATAGCAGAGTATGCTAAGGACTCTTGGGAAACAAGAGTCATTGAGGGCACTAATAAGGATGAGATATATTATGTGGTGAATGACTAGATTATATACAAAGACATAATATTCTTGGTGCCTAATTCACAGTTTAAGCATAAGGTAATGAAAACTTTCCATGATATACCAATGGCTGGCCATCATGGATTCTTCAAGACATATAAACAATTTCAGGAAAGGTTCACATGGAAAGGGCTAAAGGAGGAAGTGCAGAAGTATGTTCATGAGGGTCCCATTTTCTAGCAAAATAAGCATGAGCATACCTTTCCAGCAGGTCTACTACAGCCATTACCTATTCCCAATCAGAAATGTGAATGTATCTCCATGGACTTCATCACAGGGTTGCCAAAGGTTCAAGTGAAGGACTGTATCTATGTGATGGTCGACAGACTCACCAAATTTGCACATTTCTTTGCCATTTCAGCGACCTATACAGCTGCTCAGGTAGCTGATTTATTTTTAGGGAGACATTTTATCTTCATGGGGTACCCAGGAGTATAGTTAGTGATAGGGACAACAAGTTCCTGAGTTTATTTTGGCAGTAGTTATTCAGACTATGTGGTACAGAGTTGACTCCTAGTACCAGCTACCACTCGTAGACAGATGGCCAAACAGAGGTGGTGAACAAATGATTAGAGGGGTACCTATGCAATTATGTTTTGGGGCAGCAGAAAGCTTGGATCAGATGGTTGCACTTAGGGGAGTACTATTACAACAGCACTTATCATATCTCTATTCAGATGACTTCTTTCAGAGCACTGTATGGTTATGATGCCCCATGCTTTACAGATCTCTTGCTTGGTGATAGTCAGGTGCCTCAGGCAAAGGATCTTTTACAGGACAGCCAGGAAATTCTAAGGGAACTCAAGGAGAATATACAATAGGCAAAAAATCAGTAGAAGTTGTATGCTGATCAACACTGAGTGGAGAGGAGTTTTGAGGTTGGAGACATGGTGTATTTGAGGCTCCAAACCTATAGGCAGTCCACTTGCAAGAAGAGTGGAGCAGAGAAACTGAAACCTAGATTTTATGGTCCATTCAAGATTATCAAAAGAGTGGGTGAAGTGGCATACAAGCTTGAGTTACCATCAGATAGCAAGGTGCACAATGTATTCCATGTTTCTAGGTTGAAGAAAGCTCTTGGCCACAACATAATTCCTTCAGTTGAACTTCCACCATTGGATGAGGAGGGAAAATTGATCCTAGTACCTAAAGCTATCATTGACACCTGGGAGAGACACTTGAGGAAATGTGTTATTAGAGAGTACTTGGTCAAGTGGAAGAATTTACCAGTGGAGGATGCCACTTGGGAGGGTGAGCAGATTTTACAGCATCTTGAGTTGAGGTTGCTTGAGGACAAGCAATCTTAGGAAGGGTAGACTGTAATGTCCCCCATTTAGCTCATTGCACCAGTGGACCAAGGTTCGCCTATAATTTGACTTCTGTAGGCTAATGGAGGTGTTTAGGAAGTCATTTCAGGTGAATTACTATTTATAGTAAGTTAGGAGCTGGACACTTGCTATTTTTAGCAGGGCAGTTGTGGATGGTCCTCTACATGTAACTCATGGTTTTGAGATGTCTAGAGCATTATTGGATATATTTAATTTAAATTAAAGATTTAACTTATGATATGTTATTAGATATGATATAACTCTAAGTTATATTATAATGTCACTTTATACATTTAAGTTATAACTTAAAAGTGACATGCCTAGGAGTGGATGCCCCTCATGGAGAGAGAAGGGGTTAATTTATAAATTGAAAATAATAAAAACTCCCTCATCTTGGGTGTTGAGGAGGGAAGGAAATAAAAAGGCAAAAGTGCTCTCATTTGGGATATGCGAAGATTATGCAAATTGCTCTCTTTGTGAGATATTTGTGCTTTGGCTTTGAGCTTGGCTCTAGGGTTTGGATTTGACAGTGTTGGGATGAAAACTATATACACCTAAAAATGACACGATTCAGTCTAAATAAATATTCTTAATATTTATTCCATTCTAATTCTTCTATCAATAAATAAATAAACAAATTTATTTATTCGATTTATATTCCTCTAAGTTAATTAAATGTCGAAATATTTAATTATCTCTTCTAAAGTCAAAATTAAATAAAATCCTTTATTTAATTAGATTCCTCCAAACAATTAAATAATTCTTAATTATTTAATTAAGTCAAAACCATTCTTCCAAATTTGAATAAATCAAATCAAATTTATTTAAATTCTCTCAATCTCCTAAAATAAAATATAATCAAATATTTTATTCTTCCAAATCATGCACAACAATTAAATAAATTTATTTATTTAATTTGCTTTCTAATTCTTCAAATCTTCTTCCAAATCCTCTAAAAATAAGTCTTCTTCTTCATGCACACAAAATTAAATAATTTATTATTTAATTTCTCTCAAATCATGCAAAAGCAAATCACAAGTTAAGTTAACTGACTCAATCAACCTTGTTTTTATCAATATCTCTTAAATTAGAAAAAAACTTTCTAATTTATGAAAAGTATGTTTTATCTTTAGAAAAGAAAGTAGTTAACTCAAATAAAACAGCTTCTGGGTGACACTTGTCTTATTATTCACGCATGTTCCTCAAGGAATTACAGCGCGCCTTTGGCACCAATTCCTTCATTGCTTACGATCAAACTCGTTACTACACAATACTATCATTGTTGTGAAGCTCATCTTCATGGCGAAACTATCATAGCCATTCCCATTTGAACATCTTGGAATCATAGCAAGGAAGTGCACCTTATGAGGGCCACATTCATAGAAAAGATCATTTGTGATAGGCAATCAATGGAAGCTAAGAATTAAATGAGGTTTGCTTTGTATTGTTCATTGTTTGATTGAATCTCTTTTGTTCATTATTTCATTGAGTTTTGGGTATCATTGATATTATTATATTGATTATTCATCTAGATCCAATTTTCCCTTAACAAAAACCCCTGCATTGATCCCCTTCCTCGTGCGTGGAAGATCGTATCAGGAGAGGTTATTGGAGGCTTCATCTAGAGGTCTCATTTGTGCATTTAGGAAATCTATTTGAAGCTAATTCGAGCATGAAAGGATTATATTTTCAGTAGTTTATGTACTGCAGAGAAGAACAGTCATATAAGTGGCAGTTTTGTGCATTTTGGGAGGAGTTTGTGGCCGATATAATCATTCCAAGGTAGGGCCGTACTGCTGCAAGTGAGGTCGTACTTAGTGCTAATGG
This sequence comes from Cunninghamia lanceolata, assembly GCA_027924645.1. Classification (NCBI taxonomy): domain Eukaryota; kingdom Viridiplantae; phylum Streptophyta; class Pinopsida; order Cupressales; family Cupressaceae; genus Cunninghamia; species Cunninghamia lanceolata. The sequence goes on from BSBN01000007.1 coordinate 3,486,037, forward strand.
TTTTATGGAGTTTTGAAGGTTTATATTGGAGCATTTCTTTCCTTATTGGGTCGTCCAACTTCAGAAAACAATATCAGTTCAAAATCGAAGGATTTAGAGGAGGTTCATTGTATTTTTGGTGTTGTTGTACCTTGCTATGAAGGCCATACACTTCAGCTAGGGACGTGGGTCTTTGAACTTGTAATTTCTTATTGATTTATGGCATTTATCTCTCACATTCTTGGCATTTGGAGTTAGTTTTGTTGCTGCTCTTGTTTGTAATGCATTCTCTCTTCATTTCTCAGAGTTGTAAGTAATTTTCTGTAGCTTATTGGCTGGTCCGGCAATGACCCAACATGAAATTGTAAAACTTGATATGGGTATGTAATAGAACTTCATATTTTGGCTTCCTTCAATCTGGGTCTTTGTTAGTTTATTGATATCTCTTCTAGTTTTAATGGGTTTTCCATATATGTTTCATTTTCTATGTCAATGTTGCAAAAATCATACATGCAAAAACATGCATTGAAACCTTGAAACAAAAACCATCAGAAAAAACATAAAAAAACACATACAGAGCCGACATATACTAGGGGTGTCTGTTACAAAAAATTAGGGGTTATTGCCCCTCCTTCCTTGAACTATATGCATAAGAAGATGCATTAGTCCAATATGCTTCAAAGCACATTTCTCCTTTTGGACTGATGTTGGACGCTACCTCTCAGGGGGATCAGGTAGTGGTTTTAGATGATTATTGCATTCAGGGGAGTAAAGAATGATTTCAGACTGATCAGAGCAGTGGTGTGAAAGTATGTGCAATAGAAGAGACATGATTCCCTTTACCCATGATGTTAAAGGGGGAGAGAAATCATGTGAAAAACTCAGAGGGAGGAAGAGTTCAGATGTGTAAAAAGAAAGGGGGAGTTCTGATGCAAAAGTGTGTCTTGATGGTGGAACATGTTATTAAGTTTTTCACATCATATGTTGCCATCAATGACAAAGGGGGAGATTGTTGCAAGTATGTACTAACTAGGGTTGTCATTGATGTCAACATTTTTGTATTTTCATTGGTGCCAATTGTATCTTTTGATATTGTTGTTTGTTGATTGATTGAGTTGTCATGTTACGAACACTGTCTAAGTATTTTTCTCTGCATTTCCTCTGTGTTGAAGACCGGAGTATGAGATTTGGATATGTTTAAGAGAAGTGTTTGAAGATGCTAAATATATAATTTGGTGGTCCAGATCGCTGTGCAGAAAAAGTTCTATTCACCAGTTTGAAGATTGTGCCTAGCAATGTTTGCAGAGTGACAGAGAGATAGTATTTTGCTTCACATTTTTCTGCAGGATGGATTTTGGTCTTGTAGTTTTGGACTTAAGTTTATAAATCCCTTAGCTATCTTCATTCCAGAGGATTTATGATTTGGTGCTATGGAAAGTAAGTTATTGATTAGCAAAGTTTGATAGTGTTTGTTGAGAAGCAGTCTGTGATATGTCTTCAAGTGATGTTTTTTGTCTTCAAGTGAGATCTATTGCAATTGGATTTGTTAGCTCCCAAGTGATTCTATGTTGTTTGTGGATGTCTCCAAAATGTATTGAATGTGTGTGCTTAATCCACAAGCTATAATGAAGTTCTTGGAAGCATGTATCTAAGTGTTCTTAATGTGTGCACTAGTTCTAGCCGACCTAGTTAGTTACACTTGTTGCGGAGGTGATTCATGGATTGTGGAAGCATGTTGTAGTGTGTGAAGATGTATTTAGATCTGAGCTAAGCCGTGAAGTGGTCCTCTTTTATTAATTTTCTACGCAAGTTTGTTTAGGTCTAGTCCTAATTTGATTTATGTATGTATGCCAACCTTGGAGATAGTTCCAATGGTTGTAGATTGTAATGCCGACCTTGATGTACATTCTAAGGTTGATGATTGGTATAAATATATGTAATGAATTCATGAGTAAGGTGATATGATGTGAAGATGCAAATATAAAGTGTGAGTTGTAAAAGCAGAGCAGAGAAGAGGAGATATATTGCGCCTCAATGGAATGAACTCAGGGATGTTGTAGATGCTATTATACATCAGTTCATGGCAGTGAGCCACCCCTTTGGCAATAAGCCTTTCATTTGGGTAGTGAGCCTCTTTTGTTATTCATTATTGTTACTACATTATAATGTGAGTTAACACTCACCGTGGTTTTTCCCTTTTTAGGGTTTTCCACGTAAAAATCTAGTGTTCATGTGGATGGTGTTGATGTGTTTATGTTTTGATTCTTCTATTCATGTTTAATCTTCATGCCAGAATAAGGAGTTAAAGTAAGTGAGTGTGAAAGTGATTTTGTTTAGAGAAGTTAAAGTTTTTGATACAACTAATTCACCCCCCTCTCAGTTGTCTTGTGCCTTTCAACATTCTCTTCTATCTCAAAAAGAGTGTATGTTGCCAATTCTACTCAAAGACCACTTAATCACTCTTCCTACTCCAACACACAAAAAGATTCAACACAATAATCATTCAACACCTCATTATTGTGCATGTTATAGAGTTCTTGGCCATTCCACTAAGGAATGTTGAGACTTGGGTGACAAATTCAACAACTTTGAACATGGTATGGCTATAGCACTTTTCACCACGCTTGATGTAGTCCCTAGAGAAGCTTGTCCTCCATCCATTTTATAATAAGCAAGTTGGGGGAGGATGATTTGTTATAGGCCAAATCACAAGTGTGGTCCCTCCCTCTCATTTGTGTTATGCTTGTAAGTATTGTTATACCTGTATTGTTATGTTTTGTTAGTTCTCCCTTGGCACCCTTGCTAGCACAAATGTACAAGGACAAAGAATGCATTGTATCATTCCTCTATATGTATCTTCATTCTTCTATATGTCATAATTTGTAATTTTCTTATTTTTCTCTTAGATGATTTAGCATCCTTTCATGTTGATTCAACTTATGTGTACCCTACATTCTTATGATCTTTCTTCTATCATCATCATATTTATGTGGCACCTTGTTGCAATGCTTGGCATCATACCATGACTACACAAGCCATTGTATATCATGTCTGTAGCATCACCTTGGTTTTCTCATCCTCTTGCAATGTAGCTTTTGAGAACATATATCATTTGGGCATGTGCTTTTAGAAAGCTCTCATGCTTGTTTTGCATTTCTTCCTTATGCTACCTTAATGGAAATTGCTCCCTGATGGAGTTATGAATCACTTTAAGGTGGGGGCATATATTGTGCTATGAGCCATACTCTCATCTTTTTATAAAAACACTTGTTGGTTATTTTTGTTACTCCACTCTCTTGAAAAGGATTACGGCAAGCTTGGAAACAAGACCTTGAGTCTATCTTGATCTCCTAAGTTGAAGATCCTTGCATGATTGGGAGAAGGGTTGGAACCACTAAGTTGAGTTTGGCTAGAGTACCTTTGGGTATGGTTGCAATGCCTTCTTATTCTACAAGACTTCATATAAATCCTCTTGCGGGAGGTGAGTTGTGTGTTCCCTTGAGTAGAAACACTTTTCTTGATGTGGATTGTGTGTATGATGTGTTTGTATCCTCTTGTTCTTGTCATTTCTAACTAACCCCTTCTTAGCATTCTTCTTATTGCATCTTGAGGAATGATGCATGGCGATTGGAACAACCTTTTAGATTAAGGTCTCTTTTGTCATGCTCACTTAGGTTCTTCTATTATGTGCTTCTTGTGATTGTTGTATAATGCATGTATTCTCCTCATATATTCTTATCCTCTATATATTCTTCATGCCTCATGTGTGCTTCGCATGTTCTCTCTATGTATTCCTTATGTATTATCCTTAAGTTCTTTAATTTTATTCTATGCGTGTCTCATGTGCATTCTATGTATATTATATGCCTTATGTGTATGCTTCGCGTCAAGCACGTGTATACATTGTGATTGCTCAAGTGTATGCCTTGTGTATGTCTTGTCTTGTCTCATGTTTTCTAAGTGCTTCATGTATGAGTGAATTATGTCATGTGTCTTATGTGTATGCAAATCATCATAGACTCCTAGAATCCTAAACTTGGGGGCTTGATCACCCCTCAATTTTTGTGACATTCTATGACTTCTATGTTTGTTGTGATTGAAATCTTTCTTCTCCTTACTTTAGTGTGAGTTCAAATGTAAGCTCGTACCCATGCTAAAGTAGGGGCTAAATTTTATGGAGTAAAACGTTTACCCTTGCTAATCAAGACCTATTTTGACACCTTTTTGAACATTAAATAATTAAATCTCGATCTCAGTGAATAAACCCAAAAAAATAAACTTAGGACAGGTCTAAGCCCACATTATTTGACACTCCCCAGAGTTTGTGGGGCTAAAGGACTAGGGCGCCTAGTGCCCTAGTTTGAAATGTTATCCCCTACCCTATTTTTGTGGTGTTGCCTTAGAACACCTCCTTGGCTTATACATGTTAGCCCCATTTGGTTTTATTCATTGTTGGTGAGTGGGAATGCATATATAAGTAAGTTAGTTTATTCATTTGAACACCTAAGCAATCTAGGCACACTGGCACTCTCTCTTCTTCTCTCTCATGCTCTCTATTCTTCTCTAAAGCTCTCTATGGTGGATTATTGTTGTTGCACTAACTTATTGTAGGTTTTGTGAAGATCTCTCTACTTCTTTGGGCTACACCAACTTCTTGAGTCAAGTTGTGATGCCACATCAAGCAAGCTAGGCTTTCCGTGCTCATGGTGACTTCTTTTCTTCATGTTTTGTTATAGCATTCCATTATACTTCAAATTTGCCTTTGCCCTCCTAGGGCATGCACTCTTTGATCTCCCATCTTTGCTATTGCAGAGGTGGAAACACCACTCACAGAGCTTGACTTAGGCAAGATCCTAAATAGGACCAACCCACTTTCCTTCTTTCTTGTGTGCAAGTTGCATCCAGAGGAATCTGAAGATAACAAGTGATAGGAGACAAGAATACAAGAAGGTGAAGACACTGGAACCTTGACATTCTACAAAAATCTAAAATGGGTCTAGGCACCTAGCACCCTAGTCCTTCTATGCTCCCAAACTCAGATCTAGGTTCTCCTCTGTCCTCTAATCCCTGCTATGGTGTTAGATTCTCTGTATCAATTTCTGATAGTCGTATATTCATAGATCTTGCTTAATTAGGGTTTTAACTTTTTCCCTAGCTTGATTGGTTGGGTTTGATTGATTCTCCTCTATACAAAAAAGGGACAAAGCCCCTATATTTTGGGTCTCCTTCATGGGTAGAAGCCAAGCTTGGTTTGTGTCTCAATGTTAATGGAACAGGGTTTAACCTAGTTTATCCTTTTAGGCTAGGTCTCTCTTTTCTATCAACCATTTTGATATTGATGAAGATCCAAAATTTAGGAGAATCACACCAAGTTCACCAAAATACTATGTAGGAAAAGAGATCTATGCTAACATATGCATCACCCTAAATCAATCCTTCTCCACATAACATTAGAACACAAGTCAAGAAAACTCAATACTTAGCTATAGTCCTCAAAGGAGAGATGAGAGGTCTCTTGATTGGTCCCTTTATTTCCAAGGAGTGAGATCTTATGACTAATTATCAAATCTAGGGTTTCTAGGGCTAAAATAGAGAAAATAGGAATTACAGACTTGAAACTGTTGAAAACCCAAAAAGTCGTGGTAGGGAGTGGTTGAATAGAGCTAAGAGAACCTGATTCCAAAAGTTTTTGGTCATATAAACAAGAGGGTCAAGGGTTCTAGGCACCCTGGTCCCAGATTAGGGCTTTGCATAATATTCTGATATGGGTATCTTTGCCTATTTGCCTTTTTTCTTCCTATCATTTGTTGTCGTATGATTCCGCTGAATGCGACCTGCACACATGAAACAAGGAAGAATGTTGGGTGCTATTTAGGAGTTTGATTTTAAGTCAAGCCTCATGAATGATGTTTCTACCTCCACAATAGCAATGGTAAGAGATCAAAAAGTGTGTGCCCTAGGAGAGTAGAGGAAAATCTAAAGTACAATGGAATGTTGTAATAAAGCATGAATGAAAGGAGTCACCATGAGCATGGAAACACTAGCTTTATTCATGCCATCACAACTTGACTCAAGAAGTTGGTGTAGCCCCAAAGAAGTAGAGAGATCTTCATAAGACTTGCAAAAAGTTAGTGTACCAGCAATAATCCACCATAGAGAGCTTTAGAAAAGAAGAGAGCATGAGAGAGAAGAAGAGAGAGTTCCAGTGTGCCTAGATTGCTTAGATGTTCAAATGAATAAACTAACTTTATTATATATGCATTCTCGCTCACCAACAATGAATAAAACCAAATGGGGGCTCACATGTATAAGCCGAGGAGGTGTTCTAAGAAAACACCACAAAATAGGGTCGGGGCTAACATCTGGGACCAGGGCGCTAGACACTCCAGTCCTTTAGCCCCATAAACTTTGAGGAGTGTCAATTAATGTGGGCTTAGACCTCTCCTAAATTTATTTTATTGGGTTTATTCATTGGGATCGAGATTTAATTGTTTAATGTTCAGAAAGGTGTCAAAATAGGTCCTGATTAGAAAGGGTAAACATTTTACTCCATAACAGTATAATGTGAATGCGTAGGCAAGGCACATGAACTATTTGATAGAACGCCTCAAAAGGGAGTCCTGTCATGGAATGCAATGATAGAAGGCTATGCACAAAATGGATTTTTTAAAAAGGCTTTAGAAAATTTCAAGCAAATTCGATTGGAAGGTGTAAGACCAAGTTCCACAACCTTTGCCCACCTCCCCCTTGTGTCTCCACGATTTTTCTTAAAATTAGAACTTCCCTTGTAAAAATTGAAAGTCTTCCTCAACACATACCCCCTCTAACCACCTCGCAACCTCTTCTTTTTTAGATACTCAAGTTGGAAAGGCTCTAGTAGACACATATGCATAAGAGGAAGCTACATAAGGTCTTAAAATCAAAACTTCCCTTGTAAAAATTGAAAGTCTTCCTCAACACATACCCCTTTTAACCACCTCGCAACCTCTTCTTTTTTAGATACTCAAGTTGGAAAGGCTCTAGTAGACACATATGCATAAGAGGAAGCTACACAAGAACACCATATGATTCGCAGAATGCTTCAAAAGGTGTCATCGAAAGGAAAGCATTGACTTTGCAATAAGCCCAAAATAGTTCATTTTGTTGAAAAGATTTAGAAGGTTACTATAATGTGGTAAGGGTCAGATGTAGATGTCTGCTAGCTTTCTTAAGCCAAGTCCCATGAAAAGAAAACAATAATATCCTTCCACACACATACTTTATTATAAATCATTTTGGATTTAAAAAAAACTAAAATCATGTCCTCTGTGACAATTGTCCTTGACTTTAGATTATATACACATGATTACTAAGTCCTCATTGGTATATGCTTAAGATATATATATATATATATATATATATATATATATATATATATATATATATATATATATATATATATATATATATTCATGTAAGGATTCCTCACATGTAAATATCATGTAACATCACTCAATTAATACATAAATATATTTAATAATAAAGACATTAATTCAGTAATGTAATAACATAAGCATGAAAGATGAGACATAGGCCATGCCAACAACTTACGAACCTTTGCTTTTATATTCCATCTTTTGCAAAAGCTATAATTTCAATGCTTTGATTTACTAAACTAGGCCAAGGATGTATATGAAATGGGTTCCCATGGATTACAAAGAATCCTTAAGAAAATGAATTATTTAAATAGTCAAAACAACGAGATGTGATGTCTTCCCCTCTAAGAATGGTCATCATCCCGATGACTATAGAATAAAGAGATAGTCATCATATTGTCAAGCATTCAAAACCAAATCTTATTCCACATCATCACCAATGCAAATTTGGCAAGTTTTATAACTTCTTCATACCTATGTTTACCATACATTTCTAGTTTGAATACCTGACCATGTTGTTGGTAATCTCCAAAATGTACCTATCATGGTCCTTATGTCTAGTCATCCATCAGACTTCAAACTGATGTTAGCTCATTAGTAACAAAATTAATAAACTTGTGAGAATCATATCAATATCCCTCACCATTAGAAGCAAATAAATTCAAAATATTATCAAGTCATATAGACAATAATATCATTAAGTTTGATCACATACTTGATCATTCATAATCTAAACATGAAATTCTCATACTCTAATCTAAAATATTAAAATTTTATATGACATCACAAATTAGTCAAAATAAAGGAGTAAAGTTGCATATAATTAGATTTCCAATTCTAAAGAGTAATAAAATATACTCAATAATATCATGTAGGTACATCTACTAAGATTCCATCTACACTCTAATATAGAGATCACCATTATTTTACTTATCCATTCAGTTGTTATACAACCAATTATCATATCAACCTAAACCTTTATCAATCTTATAGGTTTGAAAGGTACAAATACAATGTATTAGTCAAATCTTATTAACATAGGTTGATCATTGTATGCAGTCCACCTTACTCATTATAGGAGAGAGAGAATCTGTGTAATGCATTCCCTTGACATCTAGCATCTAATTTAATGTAGATGGACATAGGAAGCATAATTTGGTAGCGAATAGCAATTGAATAAATTAAAACAACATTTAATTAATAGGCTTGGCCAAGCACTTACAAGAAGTTCTACACTATCTTATTTATCATAAGCTCCATATTCACTTACTTTTCACTAGTGTTCCACAAATGTTATTTGTTAGACATAAAGTGTTCACCTTCCATCAGATGAGAGACACATTATCTCATTAAGGTCTATGAGAAATTACACACATTGACACACACAAAAGAACATAATAACCAATAATTTCTTCTTATCAAACACACTCTTTTTGTTTGTGACATTATGATTATGTTTATTTTTTCATTCATGCCTACTTGCATATATCATCTGAATAGTCATCACTGGCTAAGTTTTTATATTAAGAAATCACAACACATATATAAGAAAATAATAATTATGTTCATCTCATGATACATACTTGCTCATATGCAACACCTTAACATATGCGGATAATAAATATGTTCATCTCGTGATACACACCTACCCGTATGCAACACATGAACATATATGAATAGTGGATATGTTCATATCGTGATACGTACCTACCTATATGCAACACCTGAACATATACGAACAATGAATATGTTCATCACATGATACATACCTACCTGTATGTAACACCTGAACATATCTAAACAACTTTATTGTTCTTACTATTCGTAACTAGACTATAGTTCTCCCTAGTTCACTACCAACTATGACAACAACCAAGCATCCCAATCCACTTGTCATCATCACTGGAAAGTATATCATCACTAATTGGAAAAGAATACCAACACTAACCAAATAAAAGTATCAACATCCGATTAATAGATTAGCATCAAGCATATGAGATCTCCAATATTAATTCATAAGAAATCATTGAATCATAGAAATGTATTAATTGCAAAAAGAGATTCTACTCTAAAATGTCTAAGGTGGAGCTCAAATTAAGTGTATAAGCATACTATCACAAAAATGTTCCACTTGTTCAAACAAGATCTAGTACGATCTTAACAATTATTACTCATACAAAAAATATGAGTCAATCATCACCCAAAGATGCATCACTCGCAAAAGTAAACAAGCTACAAGAACATTCAAAAGCATATAGGACTTCATGAGATTCCATCCTTTTCAAACATCAAAATTATTTCCTTGCCTACAAGACAAGAAAAGATGAGTCAAACCCAAAAACTCCTTATTCTACGTTGAAAAAGATCAATTTTTCCACTTGGTTCCCATCTGAACCATCAGCCAAAATTTCACTCTACTTATTGGACATTTTGGTATATAAAAGATTAACCTCATGAATATATAGCAAACCTTCCACTGTAAGTTTCTCAACCCATTCCTTTGTTGCTTTTCCCAGAAATTTGTATTTATTGATTTGATCAATGACCTCGACACTTACACCCTTTCGAGGAACTTTCACAAGAGTATCCATGGTGGCATCTAAAGGTTGGGTCGTGGTGTCCACAATAGACCTGATATATGAAGTAAGAATACTCACCTGCTCTTCCAACAATTCATTTTTTCTCTCCTTTTCCTCTAACCATGTGGCAAGGATTTCCATAGAAAATTTGGCATTATGAATATCACCTTGTATAGAAGGAGTGCCCAGGACTACTTTGCTAATAGGAAAATCATCAATAGAAATATCTTTCTCATCTTTTTCAATCATGGGTTCTTCCATCTCCACATACTGGTGCTTGGTCACAGGGTCTACCATAAGTCTTGAAATCCTCTTTGCCTTTTTGGGAGTGGTTTCCAATTTAAAAAGACTAGCAACAACATCAAATTTAGTATCAATAATTGGAGTATATTTCCTCTTATTACCAACCTCTTCTCTTAACCATGTGGGAGTTGTAAATATAGGAAAACTATCTGCCATCACATTAGGCATAGTATCAGACACAAGTGTATCAAGAACTACCTTTTGCTGTTGAGAAGATGAAGGTGAAGAAGATACCCCATCATGAGAAGTAGGCAGAGGGGTCTGCATAAAGGATGGAGGAATTGTGTCCCTATGTGACAATGAAGTAGCTATTTTATCTCCTCAGTCCTTTTACATTTGCTCCTGCCCTGACACTTTATCTGAATAAGGGTTAAAAGGCCCTTTAATTTCTAGTTTCTTCATAGGAGATTGATTATCCCCCTCACAGTGTCTCTTCAGTTTAACATTTTTCTTTGGGTCTTCAACCCCATCATTCCCATCTTTAGCAAGAGACTATGAACTAGTAGATTGAACCTTGATAGGTGTGTTCTAGGTAGAGGTCCTTACTGAGATTTGTTGATCTCCCATGATATGCTCCTTGCATGAAGGAGAACCTGCATCATGACCATTCATCTTAAATTTCAACCACCTTTGACTTTTATCCAACACAAAAGAAGATCTAACAAAAATGTGTTATTTCTTTTTCAGACCATCTTAATTTATGCAATGGTTTAACACTTTTAGCATAATAAGCCTGGTCAATCATATCAGAGTAATCATAAACTAAGTTAGGGAGATCCCATCCAAGCTTGAAGGCTCTCATTTGATCCAAGGTCAATCTTGACCAATCTCTCCTAACTTCATGTTCATCAACACAATCTACCCAAAAATACTCTAAATGAGGCAGGTGTTCTCATAGCATGGGAAAATACAAATTCTTCTTCACAAAGTATTTGCTATCAAAGAAAATCCCAAACTCATAAGAATGTAACCCCAGCTTAGAGAGCAGTCTATACACATGTCTAGCATTCTCTGGTTTAGTACAACTAATGTAGTGAGTCAATTTCAAAGGAAAGGGGTGCCCTCTTTTCTTACAGTCATGGTACCTCTTACTGGTGAGAGATGCTTGTCTACATAGTTCCAAAAACACAAGATAGTCTGTAGGTAACTTCAAAGGAGGAAACTTAAAGACACCAATTCTAAAATATGTAAACCTATCAAATTGTATGAAGTAGCTACCAAACTGCATTATTAGGTTTGCATCTTCTGTTGAGATCCACAATTCTAGATTCTCATATATTTTCCTCACCATAAGCATAAGAAAGGCATAATTAACTCTTCTATAATCTTTATTACCAAATTCTTTCTATAACTAGGGGAAGTAGTCATACACCTAGGTTTCTTTATCCACTGAACCAACAATATTCAAACCTGGCCAAACGTTCTGGGTACCAACTAGAAGATACACTAAATAAGAACACATATGAAATTTCTTTCTCATCTTTTGAAAATTCACTAATCGATCATGCAAATATTTGCCAATGAGTTTGGCCCAATCTATACGTTGTTACCAGTACATATAACCAATATAAATTGGCACATCCAATCTAAAAATTAATTTGAGTTCTCACTACCTACCACTCTAAGTAACAGTGTTATTATGTTTGAGATGTCATCCTTGAACAAAGCTTTGATCATATTTTTGAGAAGCTGAGAACCACCTTTCTTCTCTTTCTTCAACCATGATATGGCAATGATTGTTCTACACATTTTCTTGCCATCAATGTAAAAATTCCACCCAGTCTTCTATGAAACATTAGTGTATTCTCCCCACACTGGCAATTTGAGCTTGTTACTAATGGTATCAGCGTCTAATTGTATAATTACCCCACCACTAATAGTTCTAATCTATCATTATTCAGCATGATAATTATGAATGCAATCCATTATCAAATCTTGGCATTGCACTACCGAAGGAAAGCCTCCCGTGTGAGCTAAGCCGCTTTCAAGAGTCTTTTGGGCTATGGGTGCCCTCAGATTTTCATTCATTCTTTCCCAAACTTCCTTCAGGTCAACATGACCTAGTTCTATATCTTTCACGCCCGAGAGTTCATTTTCTATTATGAAAGAAATATCAAGGCCTTGATACTTATATTTTATCTTAGCAAATCTTAGTAACCAGTCAATTAAATTGTTGACTTTGACTAGGAGTAAACGGTTTATAATTGGTAGGAGAGGGTTATAATTGACAATTGAAAGAGGAAGGGTTTCACTAGTCATGAAAAATGGACAACCATAATACAATACCTTTCCGCCAATGAAATAATATTCAAACTGAAAAAGAGAAAGACGACAATGCACTCACCTTAAAACTGTAATGCTCAAGACCAAAAAGCTAGATAACCGTAGCAAAAACAACTGCAAACCACTCGAAACTGAGACACATATAATGCCTTCAATGAAATTCACTTCATGTATAAAGCAAACCAATCAAATAAAAGGTTTCATTAAATGCTTTTGTAATAAATGTTTTTCCTTCATGTCATAGGATTTACCCTATCGGTTGCTTTACCATTTCATGAACCAATATAAACTTTTCGAGATTCCACTATCAACAAAAGTAATCACCGCCAAACTTTAGAATCGGTGAACTCACTATTCTTCGAACCAAGTGTTTACCTTTTATTTTAATGATTGATCTTCATATCGGCAAAATTTTGGTTTGGAAAACTAAGTCCTCTTTCAAATGATATCGACAACTACTTTGTTGGTGAACTTATAAGTTCGCGAACCAAATTCTTCTCCGGTCTCCTTTGCATAAGCTTCAATTGGAAATTATGTGAATTGACAAACTTTAAATATGCCCACAAACCTTTAATAGAAGTGGTACTAACTTATTTGACTTTCCCTTTATCAGCAAGGAGGGCATTTTACAAAACAAACTTGACACAAGACATCGCTTAATCGGGAAAAACATAAAATTGGGAAATCAACAACAAATCATAAAACACAAGTTAAGTTTTCAAAAGATGACAAATACCAATAGATAAGGCTCTTTGATGAAGGGTGATGACATATATTGGGAAAAAGTAAATTCACAAACCAAAGATTTTCCTGACAAAGTTCGTCAACTCACAATTTTGCCAATAAAGAAGGAAAGAAAACTTGGTTTTAAAAAAAACATAAAAAGCTGATAATAAAGAGGCCTAAAGCAAAAATTCCATTGTTAAATCATAAGGTTCACAAAATGACAAAGCTTGTGATAAGGTTCAAGAAACTTCAAATTTGCTGATAAAGGGAAAAAAGACCTTTTTCACTTGGAACATGACTTAATAACAGGAACAATAAATACCAATATAGACCAAGTTTAAATTGGATGAGGACAATGTTGATGTTAAGGAAAATGATCAAAACTAGGAAAATAAATAATAATCAAAATCATAGAGTATTTGGAGAAAATACATCACATTTGCATTCATTTCATCGTCACACCACCTTAATACATCCAAAAAGCTCCATCAAGGCAACGACAAGAACAACTATGTACAATTGAACGTATATGTATTTTTCAAGTTCACACAATACAAATATCAAGCTCAGATTAGGTGTATGCCCATGATCTCATATCTTACTAGCACAAAACATGGCTTCTCACTTTCTCACATAACAACAAGCATCAACACTACTATAATCCAAGAAACCATAATTCTTTAGTAAGCAACCACCATATTCCATGATGTCAAACTCTAAGAGTTTAATATTTTGTGTTTCAGTTTCTATAAGAGAAACATCACAATTAAATGCCCATTGAATGGACTTTTGGGTGATTTGACCTGTGGGTCTTTCCTTTGTGACCACATTGATTTACCACTTGGGTTCATTTCTACTGAGAAATCAAATTGGAATTGTTTCTCTAAAATCCCACAAGTTCTAAAAAATAGGCTTAGCATTAGAAAATTCTTATTTATATTAGTTGTTATAAAATACAATAACTTGGTCAAAAGTTTTCAAACTCTTATTTATTAAGTGCCCTCACTTGATTTATGATATTTGTATTTACACTAAATTTTGGTGCTTTGCATTTTCTATGGTGGATTCAATTAGAGGTCATCACCTATGGTTATCCAATTCCATTTTTGTTAGGAATATCTTTTCATTCTATTAAATTCAATCAACAAGCGAGGCAGACAAGCGAGAAAGGAAAGAAACAGAGAATAATCAATCAATAATTAGTATATACAGAATCACTACATGATCAAAGAGATACCACTCAGACATCACAATAAGCAACCAATCACCCCACATGAGGAAATTATCAAAATATATTCTTATCAAATAATTCCCATATTTATGCATAACCATAAAATTATTGCACGCATCTAATTATGTTTACCTAAAATCTAATTAATCAAATTGGTAAATGGAAATAGATAATAATAAAATTTAGAGAAAAGCGTACTAGATAGTGTTGACAATAGGAGTGAGGAAGAAGAGGACATTGAGCCAATTATTGGTGATTTTATTTTTCCACTTTATGGGGCAAATCATGCCAAAGACCGAACATGATCTTCTGCTCGAAGGAAGACAAAATAAATCATTTTTTTCATGTGCATTCCAAAACCCTTCACCACTTATTCTATGTCTGCATCCTACCAATCTGCTTTGCTGCCAATTTTGATAGTAACCTGCCTCAAGATTATTATGCCTACTCTAATAGACAAATGTGCAAAATGTGGCAACATAGAATGTATATCTCCATCATCAAATCAACCCTATCTGCTCTTTTTGAAAAGGAAAGTAGGTATGTATAATGTGAATGCATTGGCAAGGCACATGAACTATTTGACAGAATGCCTCAAAGGGAGTCTTGTAATGGATTGCAATGATAGCAGGATATGCACAGAATAGATTTGTTAAAAAGGCTTTAGAAATTTTCAAGAAAATGTAATTGGCAGGCATAAGACTAGGTTCCACAACCTTTTCCCACCTCTCCCTTGCGTCTCCATTATTTTATTAAAATCATAACTTCCCCTACAAAAATTGAAAGGCTTCCTCAACACATACCCCTTCCAACCACCCTGCAACCTCTTCTCTTTTAGATACTCAAGTTGGAAAGACTCTGGTAGACACATACACAGAAGAGGAAGCTACACAAGGCACGTCATATGGTTTGTAGAATGCTTCGAAAGGTGTCATCGGGAGGAAAGCATCAAGACTTTAGGATAAGCCCAAAATAATTCATTTTGTTGAAAAGATTTAGAAGGTTACTATAATGTGGTAAGGGCAAGATTAAGATATCTATTAGCTTCCTTAAGCCAAGTCCCATGGAAATAAAACAATAATATCCTTTCACACACATACTTTATTATAAATCACGATGCAGGAGCATCCAGTGGTGTAAGGGCAATCTTGCATCACCCAAAAAAAGTTGTGTTTCAAAATTGTTGATGTTCTTTCCATTTCTTTTCAAAATTTGTGGTTCTGCTTTCATAATCGCTTGAATAATGATGTAGAACTTTTAGTTTTTCCAAACTGCTAAAAATAGTAACCTACTATTTTTAGAAAGTTTACATTTGGGTATGGATTGAAGTGAAAATTTACACGAAGTTACATAATGGAAATATAAGACCTTTGGCGAAGGAATCACACAAAGATCATTTGCAAGCTGAAAGATATTAAAGTTTTAGTTTCCTAAAAAATCCCTGAAAATTATTCAAACTTAGGTTTGAGGCACTAAATGGCCCCGTACGGGCCTGAAAATGGTTGGAACTAGTAGAGTGAGTTCTTAGCACGTAGAGCACTCCGTGAGCTTTCCGACGCATAGAACGGTTCATAAATCGAACACCTGGATCAAAAGTTATGGCTCCTGGAAGTTGACCTATTTTTGGAGGGAGATGTAAATTTTGAAATTAGGTTGTTGGCCGCCAAAAAGGCTATTAATGACCATTTTTGGGAACCCTGGGCAGTAGTAGAGTTAAGGGGGGCAAGTGTAGAGTCAAGAATAGGTGGGAAAATAGAAACGCTAGTTGATTTGGGGTTACAGAAGGTAGATGATTCTAGAGTCTGGGAACAGGAAGCTATAATGTGTTCCAACCTGTGGAGGGTTGATTCCTCTTATTGTATTTGAGCTTCTGTAATGTAATAAGCTGTCCAAATCAATAAAGAAAGTTTTATTTTCTGTGTGCAATTTCTATTGTTGCATGTTTTATAATTTACCCCCTTCATCAAGTGGTATGAGAGCAAGGGTTCCTGAGTGTGTAGATAGATTGCCGACCATGAGGCAGTTTCCACTAGGACCTGAGGTTGTGGGTTTGCTGCAAACACCAAGATGCCTCCACGAAGAAATTGTGTTGGGAGGAATGCTTTGATGGAAGAGGGTTTTAGATCTCTGCAAAGGCAGATCGATGCATTGCAAGAGGAGCTGCGAAGAGGGTTTGATCCGAGAACAAGAGAAGAAAGCGAGGATAAAGCTGAAGAAGAGCTATCCGAGGAAGAACAAGAAGCTGCAAGAGATCCTGTAGAAGTTAGGTTGTTGAGGGCCATTTCTAAGATTGGAAAGAGGCCCAGGATTGAAGTTTCTACATATTCTGGAGATTTGAATCTGGAACAGCTTATTGATTGGATCAATGACATGGAGGAGTATTTTGAGTATGAAGATGTGGAAGACCCAGATCGGGTCAAGTTTGCAAAAATAAAGTTGAAGGGCCATGCCAATATTTGGTGGAAGGAGGTCCAGTTAGAGAGAAATAGAAGAGGAAAAGGAAAGATCACCAGATGGGATCAGATGGTGGAGAAACTAAAGAAGCAGTTCATTCCTATGGACTATGAGATGGAGTTGTTGAAGAAGCTACAAAGACTAAAGCAAGGTAACAAGTCTGTTAAGGAGTATGAAGAAGATTTTTATAAAATTACTATCAAGACAAGCTATGCAAAGCCCAACAAGGAGAAGGTAGCTCGTTACATTAATGGGTTGAGGCTGAGTATTCAAGAGGAGATGAGCTTGGTCAGAATGACCACCATAGAAGATGCATACCAGTTTTCCCTAAAGGTGGAAGAAAAGCTAAATAAAAGATTTGACAACAAGCAAAGGGGAAGAGGTCAAGGCAGAAGGACTGGTGGAAGACCCTATGGGGGCCGAAATGAAGATTCAAAGAAAAGTGAAGAAGCCAGCACCAGTCGAAATCAGAGAGAAGATATTACCTACCGCCCTCATGACCAGAGCAATGGTGAGCAAAGAGGAAGAGGAAGAGGCAGACTTGGGCAAGGACCCGGAAGAGGAGGTTTCAGAGGAACCTGTTTCCAATGTGGAGAAGGGTATCAAGCATACGAGTGTCCGGAACATCAAGGAAGGACAAATAGAAGACCTGAAGGCAATGCACAAATTGCACATGTAGATGAAGATGCACATTCTGAGCATTCTGAAGATGTTAAAAGTGGAGAAACCCTAGTTGTCATAAGAACCTTGCTGAATGAGGAGAAAGAACCCAATCAGAGGAAGAGTTTATTTTGCACAAGGTGCAAATGTGAAGATAAGTGTTGTGATATTATTATTGATAGTGGGAGCACTGATAATCTTATTTTGGAGGAGATGGTTGACAAGTTGAAGTTGACAAGAAGAAAGCATCTGCATCCATATCAGATTGCATGGTTGTAGAAGGACCACAGAGCTTTGGTTAATGAGCAGTGTTTAGTGAAGTTCAAGATTGGGGACTACCATGATGAGGTGATGTGTGATATCATACCGATGGATGCATGTCATATGCTATTGGGGAGGCCTTGGCAGTATGATAGGAGCGTTGTCCATGATGGTCGTGCAAACACATATTCCCTAACAAAGGATGGAGTTCGTCATAAGTTGAATCCCTTGAAGGAGGTGGAAGAAAAGGTATGTAGTACTGTCAGAATTTGCTTGGTAGATGGTAGAAAATTTTTGGAGGGTATGCAGCATGAGTGTCATTGCTTTGTATTGATTCCTAAGATTAGTCAAGAGAAATGTGAAGATGTACCAGTAGAAGTTTTAGATATGTTGGACGAATTTCAGGACATTATCTTTGATAATGTACCAGAAGGTTTACCACTGGTGAGGAAGATAAGTCATCAAATGGATTTGATATCAGGAGCTAGTTTGCCGAATAAGGCAGCCCATAGAATGACCCCTGCAGAGAGTGAAGAGCTGAATAGACAAGTTCAAGAGCTGTTAAGGAAGGGGCTGATAAGAGAGAGCCTAAGTCCATGTGTGGTACCTACAATACTAGCACCAAAGAAAGATGGAGAGTGGAGAATATGTACAGACTCTCGAGCCATCAATAAGATCACGATCAAGTACATATTTCCATTGCCCAGAATGGATGACATAATGGACTGTTTGAGTGGAGCCAAGTACATCACGAAGATTGATCTGAAGAGTGGGTATCACCAGATCTGAATCAAAGAAGGAGATGAATGGAAGATAGCCTTTAAGACCAAGGAGGGTTTGTATGAGTGGTTAGTCATGCCATTTGGGCTAACCAATGCACCAAGCACATTCATGCGGCTCATGAATGAGGTACTGAAAGAATTTTTGGGAAGTTTTGTTATTGTTTATTTCAATGATATTTTAATTTTCAGTAAGACTTGGGATGAGCATTTGATGCATATCAAAAGAGTTTTAGAGAAGCTAAGAGAAGAGAAGTTGTTGATTAATCTGAAGAAATGTAGTTTTGCAAAGGAGTTGGTATACCTAGGATTTGTTGTCATAGAGGAAGGTCGTCAGAAAAAGTAAGGGCTATCATTGAATGGCCTATGCCAAGGAGTGCAACGGAGGTAAGATCTTTTCATGGTTTGGCAAGTTTTTATAGAAAATTTATCAGGAATTTTAGTAGCATTTGTGCACCCCTAACTAAGACAATGAGAGGGGATAGAAAAGAGTTTAGATGGACTAAAGAAGCAAACAAGAGCTTTGATACATTGAAGCAGAAAGTTGTAGAACAACCTATTTTGGCACTTCCAGATTTCAATAAGGTATTTCAGGTAGATTGTGATGCTAGTGATAGTGGTATAGGAGCTGTTTTGAGCCAAGAAGGTAAGCCCATTGCCTATTTTAGTGAGAAGCTTAATGATGCCAAGAAAAAGTATTATGTTTATGATCAGGAGTTTTATGCAATAGTTCAGGCTTTGAAGAAATGGAGACATTATTTGTTGCCAAAGGAGTTTGTTTTATATACTAATCATCAGGCTTTACAGTATCTTAATAGTCAAGGAAAGTTAAATCAAAGGCACTTAAATGGGTTGAGTTTTTGCATAGTTATACCTTTGTTTTGAAGCACAGGAGTGGGAAGTCCAACAGAGTTGCAGATGCCTTGAGCAGAAGGCAAAATTTGTTGACAGAAATGAAGATAGAGGTTGTTGGGTTCGATGAGCTCAAAAGTTTGTATCCAGAGGATCTAGATTTTGTAGAGGCCTGGAAAGCTTATTTGGAACCTGTTACTTTGGACAGGACAAAATGGTTGGATTTCATAATCCAAGATGGCATGTTGTTTAGAGGAAGCCAGTTGTGCATTCCAAGGAGTTCCATGAGAGAGAACCTGATTAAGGAGAAGCATAGTGGAGGATTGGCCAGGCACTTTGGTCGAGATAAGACCATTGCTATTGTTCGTGAAAATTATTATTGGCCATAGTTGCAGCAGGATGTGAGGAAATTTGTGCAGAGTATGTCAGATGGCAAAAGGAGCAAGTCAGAATATAGGTTTATATCAGCCACTACCTGTAGCAGAGAAGCCATGGGATGATATTAGTATGGATTTTATTCTTGGTTTACTAAGGACACAGAGAGGACATGATTCCATTTTTGTGGTGGACATATTCTCGAAGATGGTACATTTTATTCCTTGCAAGAAGACTAATGATGATGTTCATATTGCAGAGTTATTTTTTAGGGAGGTGGTGAGATTACATGGTCTACCAAAGAGCATAGTTTCAGATCGAGATACCAAGTTTGTTGGTTATTTCTAGAGGACATTGTGGAAGAAGTTGAAAATAGATTTGAAGTTCAATTTTGCACACCATCCACAGACTGATGGATAGACAGAAGTGGTGAATAGGAGTTTGGGTAACCTGCTATGATGCCTAGTAGGACATAAGCCCAAGGGATGGGATTTGATTTTACCATAGGCAGAATTTGCTTACAAAAATTCTATCAATAGGAGTACTGGCAAATCACCATTCCAAATTGTATATGGGAATAGTCCAAGAAATGCTTCAGAGTTAAGGAACCTGGACAAAGGAGAAAAGACAAGTGCCGAGGCTGAAGACTTTGCGGAACACATGAAAAGTTTGCATGAAGAGGTGAAAAAGCACATTAATAAGATGAATATTTAGTACAAGGCTAAGGCAGATTAGAAGAGGAGATATAAGGAATTCTAGGTAGGAGATGAAGTCATGGTTCACTTGAGAAAAGAAAGGTTCCCACTTGGAACATACAATAAGCTGAAAATGAAGAAATTTGGACCATACAAAATTTTGAAGAAACATGATTTAGGAAAGGCATATGAGGTAGAGCTGCCGAGTGGGATCAACATTTCCCCTATTTTCAACATTGCTGATTTATTAGAATATCATGAAGGTGGAACAGAGGATGGAACAACAGAAGAACAGTGGAGTATTCTAGCATCTACTTCAACGGAGGAGATAGACGAGATCTTGGATAGCCATGTGGGAAGAAGTACTCGGAACAGGCAATATGAAGAATATCTGGTGAAATGGAAAAGAAGACCTGTTGAAGATTCTTCTTGGTTGTCTAAGGAAGAGGTTGACCGTTTGGGTTTTCCTCACACAAACACCTGAGACGTGACAGGGTCACTTCTCAAATTACCCTGGGTGTCTAATGCAGAAGCATCCAGTGGTGTAAGAGCAATCTTGCATCACCCCAAAAAAGTTGTGTTTCAAAATTGTTGATGTTCTTTCCATTTCTTTTCAAAATTTATGGTTCTAGTTCCATAATCGCTTGAATAATGATGTAGAACTTTTAGTTTTTCCAAACTGCTAAAAATAGTAACCTGCTATTTTTAGAAAGTTTGCATTTGGGCACGGATTGAAGTGAAAATTTACAAGAAGTTACATAACAGAAATATAAGACCTTTGGCGAAGGAATCACACAAAGATCATTTGTGAGCTGAAAGATATTAAAGTTTTTGTTTCATGAAAAATGCCTAAAAATTATTCAAACTCATGTTTGAGGCACTAAATGGCCCCGTACGAGCCCAAAAATGGCTGGAACTAGCAGAGATGGTTCTTAGCACATAGAGCACTCCGCAAGCTTTCTGACGCATAAAATGGTTTGTCAATTGGACACCCAAATCAAAAGTTATGGCTCCCGGAAGTTGACCTATTTTTGGAGGGAGATGCAAAATTTGAAATTAGGTTGTTGGCTGCCAAAAAGGCTATTAATAACTATTTTTGGGAACCCTGGGTAGTAGTAGAGTTAAGGGGGGGAAGTGTAGATTCAAGAATAGGTAGGAAAATAGAAACCCTAGCTAATTTGGGGTTACAGAAGGCAAATGATTCTAGAGTCTAGGAACAGGAAGCTGTAATGTGTTGCAGCCTGTGGAGGGTTGATTCTTCTAATTGTATTTGAGCTTCTGTAATGTAATAAGTTGTCCAAATCAATAAAGAAAGTTCTATTTTCTGTGTGTAATTTCTGTTGTTGCATGTTTTATGATTTACCCCTTCATCAAATCATTTTGGAGTTTTAAAAAAAACTAAAATCATGTCTTCCATGACAATTATCCTTGACCTTAGATTATATACACATGACTACCAAGTCCTCATTGGTATATAATTAAGATATATGTATATTTATTCGTTTAGGGATTCCTCACATGTAAATATCATGCAACATCACTCAATTAATACATAAATATCATAAATAATAAAGACATTAATTCAGTAATGTAATAAAAGAATCATGAAAGATGAGACATAGACCATGCCAACAACTCACAAACCTTTGCTTTTATATTCCATCCTTTGCAAAAGCTAGAATTTCAATGCTCTGATTTACTAAACAAGGCCAATGAAGAATGTGAAAAGGGTTCCCATGGATTACAAAGAATCCTTAAGAAAATGAATTATTTAAATAGGCAAAACAATGGGATGTGACACAATAGGAAAGACTTCAAATACCTTTCCAATGGTGTAAATAAGTTAGTCTCATCATGCAAAATGAGTTGTAATTACACAATTACAACCTGGAGTAAATAACTTGATCAAAACATAACATTTTTCAGACTTATAATATAGAAACGAAAGAAGATTTAAATTACTACAAAACATAGAAATTGTTTTGTAAAATTCACAAAGGATTATGAACAGAAAAAGGTCTAAAGTTCTACATGATAGTCTATTATAAAATTGTTGAAAAATAGTCCTCTAGATTTATTCATAGAGAATGGTTGATATATGATTGAGAGATAAAAATTTAAAATAGTTTTCTAATACTTAGTTCAAAATAACATATCCAAAAATTAGGCCAACCTAATTGACCAATTAAAAATTATGGTCAAAACTCTAATGTTCTCTATCTCAAATAGTAAACTGTTGTAAAATAGTCTTATAGATTTAATCATAGAGAATGTTAGACATAGAATTGAAAACTAAAATTTAAAGGCTTTTTATACTACTTAGTTCAAAGCATCATATCCAAAAATTGGGCTAATCTAGTTGACCAATTAAAAGTTATGGTCAAAACATTGTTGTCCTCTGTCTCAAAACAATAAATTGTTCAAGTAACAAAAAGTGCATATGCATTTCAAATCTTCAAAGTATACAAACATGTATGTATCTCTTCTAAAAAATAGTTAAAATGGAAAAATAGAATAGTACTTCTATTTACAAGATAGACTCGATTCTTTTATGACAATCTAATGTGTTAAACTCATCAACAATAAGGATGTTTAATATACATAAAGAAATTATACTTCATATCTTCACAATGAGGTTCCCATCCATAAAGTAGTTCAAATATGCAACACAAATAGCCACAAATCCTTTCATGACCAAGACTAGCTCACCTCCCAACCATAGAACTTGCAAGCAAGTCCACCCCCGAGCTAGGAGGTTCCCAAGAAACTAGTTTTACAACACAAATACACATAAATCTGAAAACCACCCAATGGAGAACACACACAAATGAATCTTCTCATGATCCATTAACAAGGGGGAGTCAAGAGGACTCACTAACCTCTTGGGGAAGAATCAAAATATAATAGCATTCTCCATCTCCCTGTAAATCAAAGATTCCCACAACTCTCCAAATCAACACAATAATCCCTCATTCAAATCACATAAACCCATCAACAAAAATATATCACAATATATTTATTTTCTAAAGAATTCTACAACTCTCCAATTTATCACAATACTCCATCATCCAAATCGCATATCCACCACAACAAAAATAACCCACAAAAATATTAAAATCCTCTTCACAATCCAATCACCATACACAAAGGAACTCATGCAAAGATACAATAAAATATAATATGTCCCCAAGAGAGGTTCCACACCTCTCTCAACCCCAATAAATGGGTGGCTCTTAACCCAAATGAGAAGATCCGCACCCAACACAAGCCCATACTGAAAATGATCGATACACAAAGTAGCAATGCACAAAGGGGTTTTCAACACATGAAACCAAGAGGATTCATAGAAAAATCAGCAACCATATTTTTTTCATAATAATCATAAAGAAAACTACCACAATTTAAAAATGGCTTAAAAGCCTACTTCAATGCTTCAACAAAGTTATATGAAGCCTTGATCTAAATTTTTCATCTTCTCCAAGTTCCCAAGATTTTCCTCCAATCTCTCCTCTTCCAAAACCATTGTTCCTCAAAATAAAAAATTTCAACAATAGAAAGGCGAATCCCAAGCCAAGCTTCTAAAAGATAAACAAAAAAATAAAACTAGGGTTAGGTTTTGACTTGCAATTCAAAAATAGGTTTTTGTCTCCTAAAAACTCGTCACCTATCTTCCAAGGCACTTTTCAAGCCTCTAGATACTTCCAAAACACTTTTCAAATATTAAAATATGGGCCCCTCTCATGGATTATCACTATAAGGGTTTAATTTTGCACAAATAATAAAGAAAATAACACTTTATGACCCCAAAATCTCCCTCTTAAGTTTAAATTTGAGATTTGACACTTAATAAAATTTAACTACACCTAACATAGATTAACAAAAAATTAATTAGAAATTTAATTAACACAATCACATCCAGAACACTTTTACACAAGAAAACCTTAATCCTCTCTTAGGATAAGGCCTAGGTAGACTGGGAAACGCAACAGTGGTTTCTTGGGGAACCTCCACAATTTTTCCATAATGTTAATATATTCGAGATAATAGATGAAGTAATATTCATAATTAAATTAATATATGAATCATAAATATTTCATAATCAACAATATTATCATAATTAAATTAAAAATCCAATAACAAGTTTAATTCATCATAGTAATACAAAATCACATAAACAAATAGCATTTAACCAAATACAATTTAGATTTATCATACACAATTATGTTCATTCTAAAATCAATCCATAGTGATAAATTAATTATAATTCATAAACTCTAATCTAGAAAATATGAACAAGTCCAAAATCATTAATTACCTAAGTCATCATTGAACAAATAATAAACTACTATTCTAAACATAGTATTAGTGTCATCATAGTCTATAATCTTCACAAGTAAAATAATCTACTCATGAGTGTCATAAGAAAAAAAGTCTATCAAAATAAGATATGAATCTGAGGTGGAGTAATGGGCCTTATAAATAGAGCCAGGTTGTAATTTTGAGGTGCCATATATTGCTCCACCTTACAAGGCCATGTGTATAATGGAGAAAGTGTAGGGGGCTTGTGATGCCTCCCATGCTATAATTATGGTAGACGGATACAATGGCATATGTTGTACTCACGTTGATGACATTCCTGATTTTGGTTATGTTAGTTTGTATGATAGTCAGTATGGGATCTGGATGATCATTTTTGTGACACTGATGGCTTATATGCTTTGAAATTATCTTGCATTCTAGGTGATTATGATGTTGATCTTACCATGATTGTTGTATGTTAGAATTGACTATTATGATGATTATTATGTTGTAGTTATGATTATGGAATAACCCATGCTGTATGATCATGAGGATATGTTTATGTTTTATGTACATGTCATATTGATCTCTCCATGATGTGTTTGTATGATGAGGGACGAAGTCATGTTCCTCACTTGTGAGGCCCACATGATGTCTTGATCACCGTCATTGTCTGTACTATTTTTCCATGGGGTGAGAATGCATATGTATGCTTCATCTTTGTGATGCAGGTTGTAGGTACCAGGGATCGACTCCACCTGAATTAATAGGTCTGAGCATGCCTTGCACCCAATGGATAAGTTGTTTTGGAGATAGCACAAGATTCCACACCCTAAGTCATCATCCTCGATGAGGATGTGTGTCATGTTCAGTTCAACCTGTCAGTTTTGTCTATGGTTAGGCAATGTTGCTTGAAGTCTTACTTTTTGACCCAGGTTAGTGGTCGGGTAATTGATTGACATTTGACTTCATTTAATTGAATTTGTTGGGCAAGTGCATTTTGGCTCTAGTTAGTGATCAAGTTTGATTTGGCATTCGAGATCTATCTTGCTCAGTGGGTTAATGATATATGCCTAGATTTCGTTGTGGTGAAATAGAAATTATTATGGTACATATAGTATATTATTATTTAACCCACTATAATATTTAACATGGTTATATCATATTGTTATTATTATTATTATTAAGATTTAATAAGTTATTTGTGAACCAATAAATATAATAAATTATTGTGTTAAATTAATAATAATAATAATAATAATTATGATAATAAAAATATATTTTTTTGGGTAAATAATTAATTGTATGGTTTGTGTAATGTTAGGTAAATGAGTAAATTTTAATTTTTTTTTCTATAGACTTAATAAATTCATTAGTGGGAGTTGGTTTATTTTTCCCGTATTGCGGTTGCTCGGGAAATATTTTTATTTGGAGGTGCTGAGATTTCTGGGGGTAAGAAGGTAGCCGTTAAAGCTTGAGGAGCCCGCTTTATATTTGCATGTGGTATTTGTTTTCAGGGGGAAGGAAATTGGGATGCTTACTCAGGTATGTGACAACACATTCTCCACAAAAGATAGTGCTTATATGCCCTCCTTCACATTACGCCTACTTATTGTTTTCCTAAAGGTCCAAAATGTCATTTCTGTGTTGATACTTCATTCTTTGTATTATGCTATTCTCATCAATGATATTATAAAATGTATATGTGTAGTTGCTTCCTTGAACTTGGATGGCGCCTTAGCTAGCTACCTTCAGACTACATCTTTATCTCCTCAAATCGTGCATTTCCTTATCAAATTTAAGAAAACTCACCTTATGAATATTTTATCCTCCTTTTGTCAGAATTGCAGAAAGTTTGGCTTTCTATTCTTGGTGCATTTGACTTAGTAACATTCCTTGTGTATGCCTCCACATCACACATGCAAGGGCACTCTTTAGGGTTTATTTATCCTTTGCAGGCTGATAATGGCCATTTAAAGTTTCTTTAAAGTTTCTAAATCATTTTCATCAAATCCATTTTTTGCATGCCCTGCAATAGTTCCAATCCATGAGATCATAAATATTCTTTGAGTAAATGTGTCAAATAATTCACTCGCTTTGTCATGACTGATGGCTCTCCATTTGGCCAAGGCATAGAGTATACTAGCAAATATTACAAAATCTAGTTTTATATCTCTGTCCTGGCATTTGATGAGACCACATTTCTTTCAAATAGTGCACACGCCTTGTCTAGGTGTCCAAATTTGCAATATGTCTACCAGAGAATTTCCACTATAATATCTGACAAAAAAAAACTGCCTTCCATTACACATTGATGGATGCCCATACCCATTCCAATCTCCCATATTGGCCTTGGCTAGCAAAGGTTGTGGCATTTTGCTTTACACCTGCGAGTTGCATTTCCTTGAAAGTTCCTAAAGCCTTCTCAGCAAATCCATTTTGTGCATATCCTCCAATCATTGCAATCCACACTTCTTTCAGGCACGCTGTCAAACAATTCACATGCCTTGTCTATGCTTCCTCTTTTCACATACCTATCTATGAGGGGCAGTTGCAACTACAGCATCTGACAAAACTCCTCTATCCCTTATGCGTCAATGGATGTCTTTACCCGGCTCCAAAACTAGCCGTGGCTAGGAGGACGCTGGCAAAGGTTTTAGAATTTGGCTTTATGCTTATCAATTGCATTTGCCTGAAAGTTTCTAATGCCTTTTCAATAAATCCATGTTTGTGTATATCCTGCAATTGTGACATGCCATGAGACCGCTTTTCTTGAGAGTGATTCTGCAAACCCATTTTGTGCGAACCTGGAATTAGTTGCATTCCATTAGCTGACATTTTAGGGTTTCATATTTTGTAGATATTTTGAAGCACATTATATCATCTTTAGTTACTCATATATATATATATATATATATATATATAGTTACATGTATACATATCTATATATATGTATATATAGCTACATATTTGTATTTTGATTAATGTAAAAGGAAAAATAATAAAAAAATGCGATAAAGGCCTTTTAATTTGGATAATGATTGCCAAATTGAACATTTATTAGTATAGAAATCAATTAAGTAAGTGATTTGAAAGTGAACATTTAAGGAATTAAAATATTATGTTTTCCTTTTCATCGATAATATGAATGTAATAAATGTAATATGTTTTCTTTTTATTAAATTGTTATATTCTGGCGAATAGGCAAGAATGTCTTTCTTACATGGAGGAATAAAGAGGCGATTTAAATAAAGGATTGTAACCAATAAGCGGATGTTAAAGTAAATATTTGATAAAACTAAGGGAATTGGTTCATTCTAATATAGAAAATGGAATGGTTGTAGATTTAATAATAGCAATGTGTATACGTGTGGTTATAACCTTATATTTGTTATCTTTCTATGATTAATTGTTTGCATTAACCCATGTGTTGTAAATGGTGGATTAAAACGTTATGCTATTGTTTAAAAGTGATGTCATTTTTTTGTGTCATTGGGAGGTTGGTTTCCAGAGGCCGAGGAGAGTGTAGTTGTGTGTATGGCCCTTGTGATATTGTAACCCTGAAGATGGTTGAGTATGTGGTGGGTCATATGTAATATAACCCTAGAATGATATCTCCTATTCTGAAATGAACTCATGTAATTGTGATGAACATGCAAGATGGGTAATGCCTTGCTCTGTGTATGGATCGTGGGATTATGATAATTGTGCAAGATGGTCAATGCCTTGCTCTGTATAGGGTTTACTAGTTGCAAGTAGGGGGAGTGGCCCTCAGTGGGGGCCGAAACCCAAAGTGGTGTCTAGGACAACCCATTGGAGGGTATTTTAATCTAGTGATAACCTTAACAATGAATTAGGGGGATGGGTAGAATTCACAATAATCAAGATAATGTATGCCTCACTCATGGCTCAAGTGCTCGTTTAGGCTTGAGATGAGATGAGAAGGCCTGGAATGGCAAGATCAACTACCTTCTCCTCATGAAAGGTATGTTGGTTCCACATGAATTTGTATGGGGGTCGAGGATCGGGAGAGGTTGCCAAGACAACCCAGGATGGGGGCCGGGGCCTAAGAAGCTCTACCAGGACAACCCATATCAAGCTATGTGATGACACTCCTCCCTATTGTAGTTTAGCACTCCCTAGTTTTATTTTCTCTTCTATTGTATGACTACCTTTGGAAGTGCAGTAAGATGTGTAAGTGATGTGGATTGTTGACAGTATGGTAATTGTGTCATGTTTAACCCTGTTGCTTATGTTAGCATGTTGTTCTCCTGATTGTTAGTGGAATGTGGGATCTTGTGTTATCTCCTAGCATGATGGGTGGACCAGGGTTCCACATGGTTGGGAGGTTGGTGCTTTTTCTCCATTGGGTATTCTTGCTTTATGTTCATGAGCTTAGAGACTGTTTATTGTGCTGTGGACTCCAGTTCTTGTTCCAATTTGTGAAGGCAATCCTTTCATGTAATGTATACTGGTTGTATACCAAATTATATTTCTTAATATATCTCATTGTAATCTCTCCCATGTGCTGAGGAAAGCAATGTGGTGATTATTGTAATGATGTAATTGTTGTTGATGAATTCATCTGGGAATGAGTACTATAAAATAATGCATCAATTGAGATAGTGGTTAGAAGATGATCTATAATGTTGATTTTTAGTTTTTACATGTGGAAATGAATAATATCAATTAGTGTGATGTTCATCTTTTGTTGTCAATGAAATGTTTCTAGTAACCTTGTTTTATGAGTAGCGCAGTTAAGGAACCTTAGAGGACCTAGGATTAGTTCTCCTGTTATGTTATGCATTCTATAGTTTTTAAAAAAAAATTGTTCCATTAAATCAACCTAGTTAGTGTTATTCTCTGGCGTTCCTTGGCAAGGTGTTACACCTTGTATCAAAGCCCAAGTTGCAGCACCGGGACCTCTGGTTCTTGTTGTTGCTCTAGGTTAAGTATTTTTTTCTTGTTGTGGTGAGTTAGTAATAGTACCTCTCACCTATGTGCCTTAGTATGGCGTTAGAAGGTTGATAAATTTTCAAACTTGTTCTTTGTTTCTGGAAGAAATAAATTCTTTATGCCTTGTCTTACTGATGCGTCTACTATGTGCTCTCTCTCCTTCTTTTCTGAAAACACGATAAATTTAACAATATGTGTATGATTTCTGAATGCTAGTAATTGTTGAATTGATGAAGCCTTGAGTTTCCCTTGTGGTCTCTAGTGTTTTAGAAGAAAAGAAGCATTGTTTTTTATAGTGCATGTAATTAGGAGTGTGGTATTAATCTTGCCCCCTTAGTGATGTGAATATCCTATACCCATTCTATGCTGGGTGTTGTTAAAGGCCAGTGTTGTTTTTGTGTCCCCTAGTTTGGTGAAGTAATCATACTTGGGGGTTATGTTTGCGTATGGGTGTGGAAGCACCATACCATCTTTATGTTAATTGCATGGTTTTTTTTTTTTTACATATGTGTAAGTATTGGAATGATTTAATCATTCGATGGCATCATGAAGGTGGTTAGCTAGGTTGTGAGTCATGTTGTCATGTGTGGAGTATATTAAAGTAGTTTATTGATAACCCAATATCTATATCCAAGTTGGCCATGACCTCATGTGGAAGTTATGTTATGGCTTATGAAAGTTACCATTGTGTATGCCTGTGTAAGAACCTTGTGTAGGAGATCAAATTGGAGCTTGTGTTGGACCCATGTGATCGTGAATGTGATAATGTAAATCAATTGTAGCCTTGAATTAAGTATATTCTTGTGTGCGACATTATATATTCTCTCTATAAATATCTTGCATAAAGAAGTAATTACATATGTTATTGCTTGGAAAAAAAAGAAATTGTATTGCATTAAAAGTAGAAATTGTTTGTAAATAAGTAGCGACTGTGTTGCCTTTATTTCTTGTATAAAAGTTTCTTAGGTATGAGAATGTCGATAACTTAATTGTCTGTTGTGTTTGGTGTACATTCTCTAACGCATTCTGGACCTTGTGTCCTTGCGTGTTGTGTAGCGGATGCTCCCTTTTAGTGGCTAAAATTAGCCACATTGTGATGTGGATTTGTTTGTAATTGATTTGGTTGTTTTGAAATTTTTGATAGTTGTTTCATGTGTTGTTAAGGCCTAACAATGAATTTGTTTCCTTTGAACTTTCTTATGACAAGAGTGGCCTCCAAAATTCTTTTCTCTATACTTGCTTTATTGTTGAAAATTGCTGGCATTTCGTGACTTAAGGTTGGATTTGATTATTTCCCCACTTGGGTTTTTCCTTTTGAAAATTTTATGGTGGCTATTCTGAATGTTTGCTTCTATTGGCCCCATTTCATGTTAAGTGTTGTTTCTATCATGTTCATTATGAACCTCTGATAGTATGTACAAGGGAGAACTCTACGGAGAATTGTACTTTGCATGTTTGGCAATTAGTTGGAACTATAGTTGAGATAAGAGATGAAATACATTTTTTTTCTTGTTAATGTGTGAATGCAATTCTCTAATCATATGAAATTCTCAAAATATGTGTGATTGGTCATAAGTAGATTGCATGATATGCTTTAGTTAAAAAGGTGAGGAACTGATGTCCTTGTTGTCTTTAAATGAACAATTGTGCTTGTCTTATGAACAATTGCTTAAGATGGATGTGTATGTGAGATTTTAAGCATGGTGTGCATTGAATAATGGTAGTTTATATTGTTGATCACTTTTCTCTTTAGCTAAGACTACGTTGTACCTAATGCTTAGTGCTCTGGGTATGAGTGTTGGTATGCCTCATGTATATTTAACCTCAGCATTACTTGTTATGGACTATGAACTTGATTAATAAATAAATGTGTACCTTGTGTGATTGAGATTCAGGTCTTGTCCGAGAGGGAAATCCCGCTCTTGTAGTTAGGTGAAGTATACTTTCAGTAATGTAGACGAGGGTATATGTGCAAATTTCTTTGTAAGAATATATGTTGGTCTATTTCATCCTTGTTTATAGAAATTATAAAAGGTGTCGTCGTGCTTGAAAATTATATATTATTGTGTTCTCATGTTCATAGATGTTATCATTAGGAGGAAAATTCTAAAATTTGAAACTATTTCATGAAAAAGTATCTAGTGAAAATCATGATCCCTTGAAAGGATTAAAGTGACTTTTTTTGTTTCTATACATGAAGTGAGTGCAGAATGACGTATCTTGTTGCTTATTTTGTGAAATGCATAAGTTTTGAAAGCTACAAAAGAAAATTCTTTTTGTTTCTACCTTTCTAAAAGTTCAAAATCTAGGAAAAAGTAGAAAATGATTGGATGTTCTACCTAACCAAAAACCATGGTTACGAGGAAAATAAGATGCTAGATAAAGAAGGTTTGGAACTAATATGCGCTATGCTCTAGTTGGGCCTCAGTGACTTCCGGGAGTAAGTCAAGTTCTAGGGGGAGAGGATGTGATGCCTCCCATGCTATGATTATGGTAGATGGATACAATGTTATGGATACATTGACATATGTTGTACTCACGTTGATGACATTCCTGATTTTGGTTATGTTAGTTCGTATGATAGTTAGTATGGGATTTGGATGATCATTTTTGCAACACTGATGACTTATATGCGTTGACATTATCTTGCATTCTAGGTGATTATAATGTTGATCTTATCGTGATTGTTGTACATTAGAATTGACTATTACGATGATTATTATGTTGTGGTTATGATTATGGAATAACCCATGTTGTATGATGATGAGGAAATGTTTATGTTTTATGTACATGTCATATTGATCTCTCCATGATGTGTTTGTATGATGAGGGATGAAGTTGTGTTCCTCACTTGTGAGGCCCACACGATGTCTTGATCCCCATCATTGTTTGTACTATTTTTCCATGCGGTGAGAATGCATATGTATGCTTCATCTTTGTGATGTAGGTTGCAGGTACCAGACATCGACTCCACTTGAATTGACAGGTCTGAGCGTGCCTTGCACCCAATGGATAAGTTGTATAGCACAGGATTCCATACCCTAAGTCATCATCCTTGATGAGGATGTGTGTCATGTTCAGTCAAACTTGTCAGTTTTGTCTATGGTTAGGCAGTGTTGCTTGAAGTCTTACTTTTCAACCTGAGTTAGTGGTCAGGTAATTGATTGACATTTGACTTCATTTAATTGAATTTGTTGGGCAAGTGCATTTTGGCTCTGGCTAGTGATCAGGTTTGATTTGGCATTCGAGATCTATCTTGCTCAGTGGGTTAATGATATATGCCTAGATTTCATTGTGGCGAAATAGAAATTATTATGGTATATAGTATATTATTATTTAACCCACTATAATATTTAACATGGTTATATCATATTGTTATTATTATTATTATTATTAAGATTTAATAAGTTATTTGTGAACCAATAAATATAATAAATTATTGTGTTAAATTAATAATAATTATTATTAATATGATAATAATAATATATTTTTTTGGGTAAATAATTAATTGTATGGTTTGTGTAATGGTAGGTAAATGAGTAAATTTTAATTATTATTTTTTAACTATAGACTTAATAAATTCATTAGTGGGAGTTGGTTGATTTTTCCCGTATTGTGGTTGCTCAGGAAACATTTTTATTTGGAGGTGCTGAGATTTTTTGGGGGGAGAAGGTAGCCGTTAAAGATTGAGGAGCCTGCTTTATATTTGCCTGTGGTATTTGTTTTTAGGGGGAAGGAAATTGGGATGCTTACTTAGGTATGTGACAACACATTCTGCACAAAAGATAGTGCTTATATGCCCTCCTTCGCATTAGGTCTTCTTATTGTTTTCCTAAAGGTCTGAAATGTCATTTCTGTGTTGATACTTCATTCTTCGTATTATGCTATTCTCATCAATGATATTATAAAATGTATATGTGTAGTTTCTGCCTTGAACTTGGATGGTGCCTTAGCTAGCTACCTTCAGACTACATCTTTATCTCCTCAAATCATGCATTTCCTTATCAAATTTAATAAAACTCACCTTATGAATGTTTTATCCTCCTTTTGTCAGAATTGCAGAAAGTTTGGCTTTCTATTCTTGGTGTATTTGTCTTAGTAACATTCCTTCTGTATGCCTCCAAATCGCACATGCAAGGGCCCTCTTTAGGGTTTCTTTATCCTTTCTAGGCTGATAATAGCCATTTAAATTTTCTTTAAAGTTTCTAAATCATTTTCATCAAATCTATTTTATGCATGCCCTGCAATAGTTCCAATTCATGAGATCATAAATATTCTTTGAGTAAATGTGTCAAATAACTCACTCGCTTTGTCATGACTGGTGGCTCTCCATTTGGCCGAGGCATAGAGTATATTAGCAAAGATTACAAAATCTATTTTTATATCTCTATCCTGGTATTTGATGAGACCACATTTCTTTCAAACAATGCACACACCTTGTCTAGGCATCCAAATTTGCAGTATGTCTACCAGAGCATTTCCACTATAATATCTGACAAAAAAAACCACTTTCCATTACGCATTGATGGATGCCCATACTCGTTCCAAGCTCCCATCTTGGCCTCGATGCTAGCAAAGGTTGTGGCATTTCTCTTTACACCTGCGAGTTGCATTTCCTTGAAAGTTCCTAAAGCCTTCTCAGCAAATCCATTTTGTGCATATCCTGCAATCATTGCAGTCCACACTTCTTTCAGGCATGTTGTCAAACAATTCACACACCTTGTCTATGCTTCCTCTTTTCACATACTTGTCTACAAGGGGTAGTTGCAACTACAGCATCTAACAAAATTCCTCTATCCCTTATGCATCGATGGATGTCTTTACCCAGCTCCAAAATTGGCCATGGCTGGGAGGACGCTGGAAAAGGTTTTAGAATTTGGATTTATGCCTATCAATTGCATTTGCTTGAAAGTTTCTAATGCCTTTTCAATAAATCCATGTTTGTGTATATCCGGCAATTGTGACATGCCATGAGACAGCTTCTCTTGAGACTGATTTTACAAACCCATTTTGTGCGAACCTGGAATTAGTTGCATTCCATTAGCTGACATTTTAGGGCTTCATATTTTACAAATATTTTGAAGTGCATTATATGATCATTTGTTAGTCATATTTATATAAATAGTTACATGTATACATATCTATATTTATATATATATATATATATATATATATGTATATATAGCTACATATTCATATTTTGATTAATGTAAAAGGAAAAATAATAAAAAAATGTGATAAAGGCCTTTTAATCTAGATAATGATTGCCAAATTGAACATTTATTAGTATAGAAATCAATTAAGTGATTTGAAAGTGAACATTTAAGGAATTAAAATATTATGTTTTCCTTTTTATCGGTAATATGAATGTAATAAAAGTAATGTGTTTTCTTTTTATTAAATTGTTATATTCTGGCGAATAGGCAAGAATGTCTTTCTTACATGGAGGAATAAAGAGGCGATTTAAATAAAGGATTTTAACCAATAAGTGGATGTTAAAGTAAATATTTGATAAAACTAAGGGAATTGGTTCATTCTAATATAGAAAATGGAATGGTTGTAGATTTAATAATAGCAATGTGTATATGTGTGGTTAGAACCTTACATTTGTTATCTTGCTATGATTAATTGTTTGCATTAACCCATGTGTCATAAATGGTGGATTAAAATGTTATGCTATTGTTTAAAAGTGATGTCAAGTTTTTGTGTCATTGGGAGGTTGGTTTCCAGAGGCCGAGGAGAGTGTAGTTGTGTGTATGGCCCTTGTGATATTGTAACCCTGAAGATGGTTGAGTATGTGGTGGGTCATATGTAATATAACCCTAGAATGATGTCTCCTATTCTGATATGAACTCATGTAATTATGATGAACATGCAAGATGGGTAATTCTTTGCTCTGTGTTTTGTAACTGTGATAAATGTGCAAGATGGGTAATGCCTTGCTCTATGTATGGATCATGGGATTATGATAATTGCGCAAGATGGTCAATGCCTTTCTCTGTATAGGGTTTACTAGTTGCAAGTAGGGAGAGTGGCCCTTAGTGGGGGCCAGAACCCAAAGTGGTGTCCAGGACAACCCATTGGAGGGTATTTTAATCCATTGATAACCTTAACAATGAATTAGGGGGATGGGTAGAATTCACATTAATCAAGATAATGTATGCCTCACTCATGGCTCAAGTGCTCGTTTAGACTTGAGATGAGATGAGAAGGCCTGGAATGGCAAGATCAACTGCCTTGTCCTCATGAAAGGTATGTTGGTTCCACATGAGTTTGTATGGGGGTCAAGGATCGGGAGAGGCTACCAAGACAACCCAAAATGGGGGCCGTAGCCTAGGAAGATCTACCAGGACAACCCATATCAAGCTATGTGATGACACTCCTCCCTATTGTAGTCTAGCACTCCCTAGTTGTATTTTCTCTTCTATTGTATGAGTGCCTCTGGAAGTACAGTAAGATGTGTAAGTGATGTGGATTGTCGGCAGTATGGTGATGGTGTCATGTTTAACCTTGTTGTTTATGTTAGCATGTTTTTATCTTGACTGTTAGTGGAATGTGGGATCTTGTGTTATCTCCTAGCACGGGGGGTGGACTTCATGGTTCCACATTGTCGGGAGGTTGGTGCTTTTTCTCCATTGGGTATTCTTGCTTTATGTTTGTGATCTTGGAGATTGTTCATAGTGATGTGGACTCCAGTTCCTATTCCAATTTGTGAAGGCAATCCTTTCATGTAATGTATACTAGTTGTATACCAAATTGTATTTCTTAATGTATCTCATTGTAATCTCTCCCATGTGCTGAGGAAAGAAATGTGGTGATTATTGTAATGATGTAATTGTTGTTGATGAATTCATCTAGGAATGAGTACTATAAATAATGTATCAATTGAGATAGTGGTTAGAAGATGATCTTTAATGTTGATTTTCATTTGTTACATGTGGAAATGAATAATATCAATTAGTGTGATGTTCATCTTTTATTGTCAATGAAATGTTTCTAGTAACCTTGTTTTATGAGTAGCGCAGTTGAAAAACCTTAGAGGACCTAGGATTAGTTCTCTTGTTATGTTATACATTCTATAGTTTTTTTAAAAAAATTGTTCCATTAAATCGACCTAGTTAGTGTTGTTCTCTATGGTTCCTTGGCGGGGTGTTACAGGGGTTATTTTGAGGTAGAGGATCTAGAACATGTTTGCTCACAAACATGCAAGTTAATGGATAAAGTGCTTTCAAATATCTTTACATGGCCATAGCTTCAGTAATATCAAAAATATGCTTCAATATCTTAAAAAGATTATAAAGTTTGATATTAAATTGACTTACAGGTTTATTAGGCTCTCTATGAGCAGTCGAAAAATGATAGTAAAGAACAACTAGATCAATTTGGATACTGAAATGATTAAGAACAACACTTTCCAATTGACTCCAATTATTAATAGATCCATTCAAAAGTCCCAAATACCAACCATATATCGCTTCATCCAAAGTCTATGGAAGAATATGGAAAGCCACATCTTTGTCATTGATTGAGTCTCTTATGATAGCATCATTGAAAGATCTAATATGTTCTTCTACCATAGAAGATCCTCCATGTGAAAACTTCAAACAAAACTTCTCAAGATTCTTTGGTAAATCATGAATAGCACCTTGAAAGGTTAAAGGGTAATTCCCTCCTCCCAACCATGCATGTCCTACCATTATTGGTGGTTGATTGATATTTTGAGAAGGTATAGAAAGAACAATAGGTATAGTATGAACATTAGGTATAGCAACTACAATAGGTGCAACAGTTGTAGCAGGTATAATAGGAACAACAATTGTAGCTGTTGTGGGAATAGAAGATATTGCAAATGTAGCTGAAGAAGGTGGGAGAGATGAAGATATCCCAAGAGACAGAAAAGTTTCAAGGGTAGATGAAAATGTTTTGGAGGATGGAGAAGATGGAACCATTGAGCTTGATGGGCTACCATTAACTTGTGGATTAGGACTTTTAAATGTCATGGAAGGTGGTAAGATATCATGCAAGTTTAGTGTTACCTTTTTGTGTATTTCAGCCCAAACAGGCAAAGTTGGAACAACACTATTTATTCTTTACCTTGAGGAGGGAGAAATGTTCAAATGACTGTTACAAGAGGCTAAAAGAGACCTACAAGTAGAGACTTAGATTAGGTGTCTAACATAGGAAGAAAGGGAAGAAGAATAATGTAGGGTAAGAGCTCACTGCTAGCCTTAGAAGGTCTGCTACCCAGGTAGGAGGCCATTCCAATCATCATTTCTACTAGAACCATGCATCAACTTATTAAGAGTTGCTACATGAGCCAGATAGAAGTGGGAAGGACACCCTATAGGAGTAGAAGACATTCAAAAGCAGGCAGGAGGGGGAAACTAAGATACAAGTTTTAGATTGTTTCAAATCTACTCATTACAGTTTGTTCAAGTCTCAGATGATAAAGTTATGTACACAACTTGATTAAATTTACTTATGATTATAAGAAACTATATTAAGCAATAAGTTTCAGATGTATTTTTCTTATGCAATTGATAGATTTACAAAAGAATAACAATAGACAAATCATTGCACAAAACAACTGCTTATATTCACAAGGAAAATGTGTTCAAAGTTCCCACACAAGCCGTGGGAATTGACTATAAATGATGAAATGAAGAGAGTGCATATACATCTAAAATAAGAAATATAGAGGAGAGAAGGGGATCCATCATTGCCTGTGAAGACAAATCCCCCACTTGTGGTTGTACCATCTTCAGACTCTCTAGTTTGTCTTTAGAAGTACCTACAAGAGGAAGAAAGAAAGATGTCAAAGCTCGGGATATCCCTCACTCATATATGTAAGAGCATCAAATGTACATTTTATATTTTCATAAAAATCAAAGTAGGAAAAGAAAGAGATAAAGAGCCATCCAGATGCAAACATGTAGCCGTAAGAAAGATGCAAGAAATGAAGATCATAAGCAGAAGAGAGGCTCCTTGCCTCTATATTTTTCTCTAAGTTGTGTTTTGAGTGTGTAGGTAAAAGAAGAAGGATCAGTCACTTGTCAAGTAGGGTGACAGTCACATGACTATTAGTAGTCATTACTAGGCCAAAGAAATAGTCATCAAGAGACTAATCATGGCAATTTTCAAAAGGCTGTGTATAGGTACTGTCAAAACCAAATCATCATTTCACAATAAATCTACACTATCTGCATAACAGAGGAAGGATGACTTTCAAAACAAAAGGAGTAGTCCTTGACAAGGTTAGAATGAGCATATAGAGCAAATAGAAACCCTTAGAGGGAGCAACAATAGCAAAGAGCAGTGAAGATAGTAAAAGACCCTGAGGTAAAAAAAAAGCATAAACAAAAGGGAAATGAAAGAATATTCATTAGTTGCAGTCAATAACAACTTAAAAGTTTTGTTCAAAGGAAACAAT
Organism: Cunninghamia lanceolata; assembly: GCA_027924645.1. Taxonomy (NCBI): domain Eukaryota; kingdom Viridiplantae; phylum Streptophyta; class Pinopsida; order Cupressales; family Cupressaceae; genus Cunninghamia; species Cunninghamia lanceolata. The sequence continues at coordinate 3,525,314 of BSBN01000007.1, forward strand.
CAAAGCTTTAATGCATAGGTTAATTCCCATGAAGAGCCACAGAGCTTCACAATCTTTCTCCTTCAAACAAAGAGTAGAAGAAAGCAGAGAAACATAGATATCTTACAGTTTTCCTTTAATAAAGTAGACAAATAGAGTTTTTCACAGGTTCATCAAAGAATGTACATGTAGTGAGGAGGCAAGGAACTACTTACCAGTCACCAACAAGTAAAGAAGTAGTGAAGGAGCAGACAATGCAAACTAAACCCCATGGTGGCACCTTTAGAAGATGCAGAGCAAGAGAGTGAAAAGAACAAAATGGTGCTCATTTAGGGTTTGAAACCCTTTTCACAAGCATATGGTGCCCTAAATCATTATTCAAACATCGATGCAAAAAAGACTTCTAAAGTCTTTTATCACTTTTTGATAAATCATTGAAATAAAATCAAGCAGATCGTGACCTTTAAAGGTCTTATCAAGGGTGTGAAATCAAAAAACAAATATCATAATCTTTTCTCTTTGCATGGTCAAAAGACCATCATAGTGTAGTTTAACACTTATTAAGGTAAATAATTACTAAAGATACCTTAATATTTGTTAAAATAAACTTATAAATTGCCCTCAAATCATGCAGAGAGAGAGAGAGAGAGACCAAGTCAAATAGGAGTTATAAAGGCATGCAAAAGGGGATTTTTTGCATTTTATCTAGACTTTTAGTCAAACCATGCTATTTTTAGAGATCTACTTGGTCAAGTGGCAGGATGAGAGGAGTTCAAGACTAAAATAACTCAAGATGGAGTTATTTTGAAGCCTCAAATTTAGGCTTTTCTGCCTTCTCACCTAGCAATTGAGAGTTCACTATTTTGGTTGAGGCTTTCTTTTCGAACCACTTCATGCATCAGAAGAGAGTTCAGTTAAGTGGATTTGACTTTCCCATTGATTGGAGAGAGTTTGTATAGTAAAAGAGAAAGCACATGATGCTTTCTTGGAAGTTCTTGCTTTTTTTTCCTATGCACACAACAAAGAGAGCTTTTGTATTGTAACTCATCATTTTACCTTCATAGAGCAGCAACATTATTTACAAATTATTCAGAGATTCTTGTAAGGTATTCCTATTATTTTCTCAATATATCAATGTGTTACCTTCTAAGATACACGTGTTGTGTTTAATTGAAAGATTTTGATAAGGAGATTGTCTGTGCTTTTAAACAAATCCTCTTAAATTTCTATCTCATTCCTTGAAACTTAATGCAAAAAGCAATTGATTTACACAGGTTGTAGGCAGGGATTGTTTTAGTGGCAAATCTTCACCAATTGGCGAATAGTTGAAATCAGGACCTCCAGAAATGGTGAATAGTACAAGCTAAAAAGGAGACTGAATCGCTAGGTTTTTACAAAAAATTAATTTCGTCTTGGTTAATTCGCTTATGCATTATTTTTTTAAACTAATAAATCGAATTGATTCGCCATGTACACGATGTGTCATTGGAACTGATTCACCAGTAGTTTATAATGCAATTACAAATATTAATTATATTCACTGGTAATATTATATTCCTGCCATTAATTTTGGGGCAATATCGCCACTAATAATAAATTAACATTTAATTTTAGGGATATTTTAGCCTTGAATAGGGCTTTTATTTATTGCCATTGATTAGCTTTTTAATCAGATGGCTGTAAGTCAATTCTGTGACCTATATGCGTGTGCCTTTCAAAAGGCTTATTGAGGCCTGAAATTTGTTTTGGGCCACATGATATAACCTAATCGTGTGGCCCAAAACAAATTTTGAGCCTCAACAAGCCTTTTAAAAGGCACATGCATATAGGTCATAGAATCAACCTGTAACCATCCGATTAAAAAGCTAATCAATGGTAACAATTTCACTTTTCATTTAGTCTTATTTTTTAAGTGAGATTTTAAAAATACTTAATCCGTGTGTTCCAATGCATTTTCTATAGTGAATTTATGCTTGGTGGTGAGGGGCTCTGCCCCTCAACCCTACCTATATCGCGACAGGAGTGCCCCGGGGCTGCTATCCCTAGACCCCACGAGGGGGAATTTCCCCCTCAAACCCCATAAGGGGGCTCTGCCCCCTTGATCCTGCCGGTGGCTTCCGCCCCCGAGCCCCTGCTTCAATATTACGAAAAACAAAAAAAATATGGAGGAACTACGTCGACCAACTATGCAAATTTTTAAAGGAGATATTCACCATTGTAATTAATCTTTTTAGTGATTATTCGCTAGGATTCACCACTGTAATTATTATTTTTACCAATTATTCATTAAGATTCGTAGGGATTTTACAAAAATTTTAATAATGTGCATAGATTTGCTAGGAAAATTAATATTTTTTTCAAAAAAAAGGAAAGATTCGCTAGGAAAATTATGGCACTTAGCCAAGATTCTCCAAGATTTTATAAGTTTTTTTAGGGGGGCTTCCTTAAAGTTATCATTGGTTGTAGGTTGTGCTAGCCATTTTTCTAAATTTTATAGTTGTGAAAGCATAGTTTTCCTTCAAAGAAAGTATAAAATATTCTAGCCTTCTTATGAAATATTGATGTGTGAACATTGTCCAAACTGATTTGTGTAACTAGGTCTTTTGAGAGAAAATTATGAGTCAAGATATCAAGATTAGTAGTATAAATGTGGTGCATCACCTCCTAGGATCTAGTTTTTAGTTTCATAGCAATCCTTTTATCCCTTTTCCTTGCAAATATAGAAGATTCAGGAGGTATTTAAAGGGAACTAGCTCTTCTGGAGGTTCACCTTCACCATAGACAAACCATAGTCTGAAGGTGATCCGATGTTTCATAGGATTGTTGAGCTTCATGCTTGACAAGGGTGCAATCCTCGTGACAACATTTAGAATATTTAGAGTTAATGGACTTGCCTCACTTGAAGTTACCACTAATCGTACCTTCTCTTCTCTCTCCTGTATGGGGTTAGGTAGTACATGCCACTCTAACTTTGATTGTCCTGACTTAGAATGAGTCTAATACCCCTTAGAATCTAGTTTTCACACCCTCCCTCTAGTGCCAGTCTCTAGTTGATGCATGTTTTGGCACACCAACAATGTTGGAACAATGAAAGTTCACCTACTTGAAAGACAAAGTACCCCAAGAGTCTTCTTTTAAAAACTCTTCTAAATAAAATATCAAAATACCTTAGTATGTGAGATTTGAGCTTTCCCTTTCAAAGGGCTCCAGCAAAGCTTTCAAATATTACAAACTCATTCAAAAAAAGACACAAAGATTTTAAAATACACCTTAATATAATCTAAATTTTGGACTTTAAGAACATATTTTAGTAAGATCAATCCACAAGATTCTTCTACAAATTAATAATGATCACATTAACTAACTTCAACAATTTATCTCATCAAATCCCATAAAAATATTGATTACTACATAGGCAATACAGAAAGTCACTAAACAAGAAATTGTTCATGCAAATATTTCCCTTCTCCAAATTCATGCCATAGTTAATGAAAGAGTCCTATAAACTAGCTTGCACAAAACCATATATATATATGAGAGATTTAAAATATTTACCAACCATGCATAAAACTTTTAAATATGTTAACATCAATGCTCATCAAAAGGATTTCTTTATGCTAACTTCTAAAGCTAACACAAAGAAAGAAAGGAAGGAAGTCTAAACTAGTCCTACACTAACTAAGATCAGAAAAAGGAAAAAGAGAGAGGGAAAGAGAAAGGAAAAGAAATCTAAGCATGTACTCTAGGTATCTATCAAATTTCATTATTTAAATAGACAAATTTGAATAAAACCATTCTTTGCATGATCCATTGCCATAATCACCACATAAGAAGCTACAATCTTCAAAGGAAAAAGTTGTGTGAATAAGATAAAGATTTGTAAACTTTGCACTATAATATGTGTCAATTTGCCCAATAGAATGTTTAACCATCAACCAAACATCAGTGGTTCTAACACATTTCAAACTCATCAACACCTAGTGAACTAAGATAATGACAGATAGATGCACACTTAGAGTTTGGAAACTCAAGGAAAAAAGAAATAAAAGAACCCAAAAGCCAAAAGCAGAAAAAATTCTATTAAATAAAATGAGTTTCCAACCCTTTACAATGCCAAATACACAAGTATTTATAGGCCCAAGGAAGGGGAAGGTGAAAAGCCACTCCCTCCTATTTTTAGAAAATTAAAGATACTTCACTTTTAGTGTCACTTATCTTTTTGCTTACTACATCGAAGGCTAAATTTGACATCTAAATGACCATCACCAAGAACCTCTGAATAATTTCCTTTAGCAATTTCACTCTCTAATTCTTGCAAATAAATAGTAAAACTATCCAACACCACTTTTACCAATCTAGGATCTGGACCATCTGAATAAGTGAATTTAAATTCAATTTTGATAACAATCTCCTAAAGTTTTTCTAAATATCTCTGAATTCTACCATCTTGAGCTCAAAAATTTCACAAGCACCCTTTATTTTCATTAAGTTATTAACAACATTTGTAGCAAATCCAGGGTGCTTGGGTGATTCTCTTTTCACTAATTTAGAAAAATGATATCATAAAATGTATAGCATCTAGAAATTTTGATTCTCATCCAATAAAAAAAAGCCCAATCTTTCCATAAATTCATCTAAAGAACTATGCACACTTTGAACCAAAGACTACTCTTTCTGAACCTTACTCTTACATTTATTCAAGATTTTCATCCAAAACATATATGTCAGATTCCATTTTTTATGAACATTGGACTCCTAACCACTAAGAACAGCTTCATCCACCAAATAAGAAGAAATCTAAATCTGTCATCTAAGCTATTTGAGGAAAAATATGATCTATTTCCTCTAATTTAGTTTTTACCCTAGTCATCGAAGTTTCAATGGCCTCCATTCCTTTAGATAAACTAATCATGATTTGAATTATTTCCTACATTATTTTATGACCTAAGTTGATTAATTTAGTTTTCCAGGCATGAATGAATTTCATTACATTGCCTAGTTCCCCTACAGCAAGAATTTCCTTTTCAGTGCTAAGAATATGTTAAGGAACTACATCTATCGAAGATGAACCAAAAAGACCAACCAAATACTCAATGTAGACCATAAGGTGTGCAACTTTATCCTTCAACTCTTCCTTACTAGCCTTATCCTTATCCATATTTTGAATGATCTAATCTAATGAAGACCTGGCAAGTTTCTTTCCTTCTTCTCTTAACAAATTTCCCAAAGCAATAGTAGTAACTAAATAATCTGAAGGTTTCATATTAGATTTAGGCATGTTTGACAATGGTGTGATAATTTGTGCTTGTTTGTTTCCATAACTATCATTTGTGATATAGGACCTTACCCTAGCCCTTTTGGGTAAACTAGGCTTCAAAAATAAGGAGACTATCTTAGTAAGATTATCTAAATCCAACTTCACTACTCTCTTTCTCTTATGAATAATATGATCAAACCACTATTTTGTATCTAGTGTCCATGCTTCTTCTAATAGAATATTGACCTACAGTTGTTGCGACATGCTTTGGTCATCAAAAAGAAGAGGTTGAGAAGGAACTTTAGGAGGATGAGCTTTATCAAGGACCTTCTTTAGACAATGAATATGCATTCTATCATAAACATATCTAGGAAGACTTACAATAGAAAGACTTGGCAATTGCATGATAAGATGTGAACTATGAGGAGATAGAGATGATGATCAATAAATTACTTTTGGAGACAGAGGTGTAGGCTCATCGATTTGTACAATCTTAGTCTACAAAACTTGAGGAGGAGCCTCAAAGACAATATCATGTTGATCATAAGAAATATCTATAATCTATGTTTGTCTTTGCTCAAGTTGATTCATACCTCAACACACAAACCTCAATTTGGGTGACTTATTTTAAATCATATTTTCTTTCTCCTCTTCTAATATTTCTTCATCTCTCCCTATGGATACCACTACAACAAGATAGCTTCCTTCTTGGAAATTATTTAGTGTCTCCTCAAGCCATCTTTTGCTTCTTTTGATCATCGAAGAAGTTCTTGCCTCTAGATTCTTGAATTCCCTAGAGGTCCAATCTTGTGCTAGAAGAGGTTGATAAAAGGCCCTATTTTCCTCATTAGATGGATCCAAGACATCAGCATTATCCTACAATTCTTGAGGAATCACAGCTACTTGATACATTCTCATTTATAACACTGTCATGAGAGAATAAGACCTCTTACAAACTTCTATATCATCTATACAATTTGCCCAATAGTCCTTGAGATGGAGTTTATGTGTAATGGTGAACTTTAAACCTTCCATCCTTGGGTTGAAAGAAGGTCTTTCCTCATACCATTTAATATTTAGGAGCAATAATTCTCCATTTGCATTCCTTGTTGCTTGTGTTGTTGGACATGTATACCTTCCAATTGATAAAGAGAAAGGAAGGCCTTTCACCTTTTTCTCCACATAAAGCTTATGAAATTTTGTGCCTTGTTTGTATACCTCCAACAAAGCTACCTGGTCACTGACATAAGTAGGAATCTTTAATGATGCTCCTGTGAATCCAACAATTCTGATATAAGAAAAAGTAGAAAAATGGTAATACCATTTCCCTTTCTAAATTGGTTACATGGATTCTGGAGATATTATTTTTGCCCTATCGCTCTCAAGAATTCTTATGATATAGAATATAAAAGCAGCATTTGCCCTTCTAAAATTCTTAAGTCTCTACTTCATCTCCAACTAATAATAGTATTGGTTGTTAGTGTAGGTTTTTATTTTCCTAGTGGGTTATTTATTTTCCTAATTCCTATGTTTTTCCTACACTTCTAATTAATCTTGCTTAGGATAATAATGTAAGTATTAGTGTGGGTGCAATGTGTCAGCATCATCCTTGGGAGTTACACTTAACCATTTTAGGCTATTATGGTGGACTCTTCCCATTGGTTGTATTTGCCACCTCTCCCCTCTCTCATTTTTTTATAAATACTCACCTCCTAGATAGTCTTCTAAATTGATTCATGTAGCTATTTTCTTTTGCATTCTCCTAATATTATTTTTCTTTATGAGAATTTGTATTTCTCTCTTGGAGACTAACTCTATTTTCTTATTCTGATCTTTGTATCATTTACATATATGTAGTTTATTATATATTCATTGCACTATATTTTCTGGGTTATTCATCCTTTTAGATTGTAACATGGTATCAGAGCATTTCTAGTGCAAGAATAGATTTTAGTTTCCTTATTTGAGAGATTTAGGGGGGTATAACAAGCTTTGCTTACAGGTTTCTTAAAAACCCAATATGCTCTTCTCTTGCATCTCCCGATGATCTAAAGAATCATAAAATTTTGATGAAAAAGGCTAACCTCTAGGGTTTTAACAATTTGTATCTCTAAAATCTAGGTGTTTGTAGCATTTTGGTAATCTTGGTAGTATTTTTTACTATTCCATAGCATCCGGAAGGCTCGAGAAAGTTAGATCTAGCTTTTGTTTCATCAAAATCAGAGATCAAAAGACCAATTTGTAAACGAGGTTTTTCAACATAGATTTGGTGATCATCTTCCATACAAGGCATTTTTAGGCCAAAAGGACCTCACTGTTAAGTCTAAAAGGCCCAAAAAACCCTATTTTATAGTAAATTTTTCCTAATTTCAATGTCAGGTGTTTTTGAGGCAAAAAATTATTGCTAGGTAGGTTGTAATGCCTCCCCAACATATAGTTTGAGGAAAAATAGTTCAAAAAATTTAAAAAAATTAAATTCAAGTTGACTCGGACACGTAGGCTCAAGCTGGCCCATTTTTGGGATAGGGTGTCCTTTTTTTAGCTACTTTTGAGATAGTTGGTTTCTAATCCTTCTTCTCCTTGCCATTTTTCTATTTCTTATCCTTACTACTTTGTCCTTTCAATCATTCTGAGGTTGATGATTCTCCTCCAAACTCTCTATCTTTCAGTCTACTTTGGGCTCAACAGACATTACAATCTATAGGTGAATGGGTTTGGGATCTATTTGTTGACTTCTTCTCTTTGGTGATGTTATCTAAAAACTCCACTGCTTCACCCATTGACCACTACTTGACCCGCCATCCTTCGTCAACTTACCTCCCTGTCACCACTTAGAACCTGCCACCACCTTGTTTGAGCCCTTATCTGCCTTTGTCACCATCCCGAGATCCCTTTTCCAACCACCCATATCTGTCGACCTTAACCCTCAGCGTTTTCTCTATTCCCCTCCTTGTCGACTACCCTCCATGTCATCGCCCATCCTTTGTCAACCCTCTTGCCTAAACCACTGATCCCACCCTCTGGACAGTTGACTCAAACTGTCGTTGTTCCTCTATCTCCGATCATAGTCATTGACCTTTAGATTTTCATTTTAATATCAATTTCATATTCACTTTAGATTTTAATTTAGCCTTTACTTTAGATTTTAATGTTAATTAAAAATTTAGTATTAATTTAGATTTTAAATTTTAATTCTAATTTAGTATCCATTTAGATTTTAATTTTAATCTTAATTTCATATTAATTTAGCTTTTAGTTTTAATTTTATATAGTATTAATTTAGATTTTAATTTTCATTTTCATTTAATAATTATTTAGTTGTTAATCTAGCTATTAATTTAGATTTTAATTTCATAGTTAATTTTAAATTAGTTGTTAATTATATTTTTAATTTGGATATTAATTTATTTTCTAATTTAGTCTTTATTATTAATTTAATTTTAATCTAGTTTAATTCTAATATAGTTCACATTTAACATAGTTTAAATTTTTTAGTCAAATTTTTAGATTAGCTAGGCAATTTTTTTCCATAACATAGTCATTTTTTGCATTTTACTAGTCAATTTAGTCTATTTTTTGTTTCTCTTGTCACTAACTCTTTGATTGTAGCCATATCGCTTTGTTGAAGATAATTTTCATCAAACTACTCACAAGTGGGTTGCATGTTCTCGCTTGTCAAAGACATCATTTGAAACCTTCTGTTTGGTTTGTCTTGTGGACTTGATTCTAGCTTGCGACATGTGCCTCGTCATCAAACTTGAGAATAAATTTCTAGGTGCACTCAACACAACTTTCATCTTTTCATTATACCAAACAACTTATTTACCATCACACTTCGATTTGGGCATAAAATGAATAATTTGTTTGCATCATCACACTTGAAATTGAGCCTAAAATGAACCCGGTGTCTTCATTATCACACTTGGATTTGGGTTTAAAACAAACATGTGCTTGAATTGTTTGGTGGATTTGAGTGCGATTGAGGGTGTGTATGCTCTTCTCATGCACTTTATGTGATCTTGAGAATCAAAAACATCCTTTTATCCATTCATCTCCACAACACACATTTCAATTATCTAAAGGGTAAATAGCCATTGCAAGTGTGAATCAAGTTTGTGTGTATGCTCTCTCCTTGCACCGCAAGGTGATCTTGGAGATTAAAAGCACCCATTCAGTTTTCTTTTGTTACCCTTCCTAGGAGGCTTGCATGGAGACACACCACTCCAAGGGATGACCTAAACTCTATCATTCCAGTGGAGTCTAAAAAGTGAGGAGTGAATCGAAAGACACCCCTCTTAGAAGTTGAAATCATATCATTCAGGCTAAGCCCCCAAGAACTTTATACCTTGGGGAAGTGAAGGTGAAGGGTGTGTTACCCCTTTCTCCCGACTGTGTAGCATTATTTCACTTTCATTTCATGGAATTGGGCCCCTCGTACCTCGTGTATATTGGGGACATCCTTAGTCAAACTTGTTCATCCTAGCATAAGACCTATTAGCCACACCCACTTGATTAATATTAGGCTTGTTGATGTGTCTTCAAGTGCCTTCATAATCATAACAATCAATCCTGAAAGACAAACTTGCTATTGTGTCTTGTGTGTTTGATCTATGCATGTACATGTGAAATATTTTGTTTGCAAATTGCCGAAGTCAAGCCATCAATAAACACATTCCACATCATCCTCATTATCCTTGTCATCACTTCCATCCCTAATCCAATTTCATCCTACATCATTATCCTAATCCAACTTCATCCATTTGTACTACATTATCCACATCAAAATCCTCTAATCCTCATCCAATCCTATCATTCATCATTTTCCTAATTATCCTTCATTCATTGTCATCCTTAATCCACATCCAATTCTCAATCTTAAGCCAAATCCTTCATCATTCTGTCATTCTAATCCCAAATAAACATTGGTTTGAAAAAATGGTTTTCATAATTAAAAGGTCAAACCTCATTCCTCAAACTCCATACCAACAAAAATCTCAACTTGAAGTACTTACATGAATGTATGAGAGAATGGATCCTCTTGAGAAAACACACTTTAGAAATGACTTTAGTCATGACCCTTTAGCACCTCTCATCTTTGGAGATTCCCCAGATCATTCTTATAATCTTATCACATCAAAACCACAATCCAGATGTCATCCCCACCAAATTCATACCAACCTAGTCCATCCGCATATCAAGTCCATCCTACATGAACCTATCCCACTTCTTCCAATGTTAACCAACATCCATATCAATTCACATCCCAAGAACATCCATATCGATTCACATCCCAAGAACATCCATATCAATCCATACCCCAATATCTTCCACCTACATATCCCACCATTTCACCTCACCACCACATTCATTCACAAGACTATCAAGTGCCTTCACAACAAGAACATGCAAGCCTAGGTTACCCTATGCACCAAGATCAAGCATCCTTAAGTCCTCATGCTACTTTTGACAAGGGGAACACCACTCTAGCTTATGCATCCTTTGATTACCCTCCATCACCACTCAAATGCCAATCCATGAGCCTACTAGTCATATCTCAACACCACCATGTACTCCCACTCTTAGTCCATTGGTCCATCAACCTTCTACTCCATCAAGACCTTCATTACCTTCATCCCCATATTCATCTAATTCTCCACCAAAAGATAAGGATGAGATGTTTGTACAATGGTTGCTTAAAAGAAAACTCATTGAACTTCCTGAAATCAAACCATACGAGGAAAGTGTATTTAGTTACCATGGGTACAATGAATATGACTATTGTGCATACCATAGGATTAAAGGTCATAAGACACGCAATTGTCCCACATTTAAGAGATTGGTCATAAACCTTGTAGATTCTGGTAAGATTCTGATAGATAAATCTAATCTATCAAATCCCATTATCCCTCCATCCAATACAAATCCTAATCTTAAGCCTAAAACACCATCTACCATTATTATCCATCCATTATATTGTCCATCCACCCATACACTTATGAAGGATGTGATCCAATGGCTATTATCAAGGAATCAACTATGTCATTAAACACCTATTCTTGAGCCTATCCAAGAGCCTTCAAACACCATGCCTAATCCTCCAAATCCATCATGTAGTTCACAACCCATTGAGCTTATTGAAGAGTCTCCCCCCATGAGTCGAAGTCAAGATCCATCATATAGCCATATTGTTGAGCATCAAGAGCCTATCAAGCCTATCCAAGAGTCTCCCACTTCCACTTCTAGCCAAAATCAAGAGCTAAATTTTGACATGAGGCTTATTCCTGAGTGGGATATAGCTATGCAGGAGGAGTACACTTCCTTGATGAGGAACCAAACTTGGGATCTATTCCCTCATCCTAAGGGAAGAAAACTTTTTCAATGCAAGTGGATCTATCAGACAAACTTTGCAAGAAATGGGTCAGTGGATAAACATAAGGCACGTTAGTTGCAAAGGTTTTTTTCTAGGTTCGTGGTGTTGATTACTCTTAGACCTTTACAGTTCTAGTAAAGATGAATTCCATTAGACTTGCCCTTGCTATCATTGTAGCACATCAATGGGAGGTTCACCAAATGGATGTGAAGAGTGCTTTTATTCACAGAGACCTTGAGGAGATATACATGGAGCAGCCACAAGGTTTTATCTAGGACTTCTTTAGTTTGCAAAATTTGGAAATCTATTTATGGCTTGAAACAAGCCCCTCAGGCTTGGTATGCCAAGATGGACTTCTTCCTTCTCACACTTGGGTTCTCTCAATGCCATTTTGATCTAAACATCTACATTTTGTAGTAGGATGATTCACTCCTCTTTTTGGTTATTTATGTTGATGACTTATTGATCACAGGGAGTTCATCCACTATTGTGGCAATAAAAATTGCCCTTCATCAAAAAATTTTGATGACTAACTTAGGCTTGTTGCATTACTTTCTTGAGATTGAGATCCTCTAGACTACTTTTGGGATCACCATCACATAGTCCAAGTATTCTCTAGATTTTCTCTCAAGGTTAAATGTGGTTGAAAGTAAGTCTACTCTAACTCCCTTTCTTTCAAGAGTCAAACTGGTTAGGAGTCTCATCTATTTGACTCATATGAGACTTGGCATTTCATATGTTGTAGGCATGGTCTCTCTATTCATGTAGGAGCCCCATGATTTGCACTAGAAAGTAGCTCAACAGATTCTTCACTACATTCAAGGTACTCATAGTTTTGGGATTCACTACATAGTAGGCATTTATATCAAATTGGTGGGCTTCATAGATTTAGATTAGGCAGATAATTCTCAATATTGCAAGTCTACTTTAGGTTACAGCTTATCACTTGGTTTAAGTCCTATTTTTTTGGTTGAGCAAGAAGTAGTCTGCTATTGCTCTATCTTCTACTTCAAGGTTCAGTATCGGGGGGCTGTGAATGCCACCACTAAGGGTATTTGTCTTTAGAATCTTCTCACTGATTTTGGTATCCAATTTAGAAGGACATTAATCATATTATGTGACAACCAAAGTGCTACTTAGATCTCATGTAACTCAGTTCATCACCAACAAACCAAACACATTGAGGTCCATATGCACTACATTCAGGAGTTTATACATGGACGTGTCATCGACCTCCTCTATTGCCTAACTTCTGAGCAAGTTGTTGATATCTTCACCAAACTCTTCATAGAAAGAAATTTTCTTCATCTATGAGATTTGTTGGGGTGTGGGAGGCTTCATTTTCTAGAGGGGATACCTAGTCCTTCCCTACACTTAAAGTCCTGACTCTCCCTACTCTGAGGGGTCTTTTATCTCTCGATTTAGGGGTGATATTCTCTCTTTTCTCAGAGGATTCTTCTCTTTGGGGGGATTTTCATGTACATGGGCACTGTTGACGATTAAATTTGCATATAACCAGTAGCAATGGGAAATCTCAAAATGTGGTACTTGATTTATAAGATGACCTTCGGGCTTTATAGAAGCTGGCTCTTTTTTAAATCTTCAATATGTGGGAAAAGAGAAAAAGATACTAAATTTAAACAACCACAAATAGAATCTAAACTATGGTGATGTGTGGAAATAGATCTCAGACTTTGGAAATGAAAAGAATCAATGCTTTCAATTATTAATAACAACAAATGAATTGTGGCTTTCAAAGAGCATACATGTATGATTTCACAATAGATTCTAGATGTTATCACTCCATAATAGATCACATAAGCCACAATACTTCATGTATGATAAATAAGAACCTAAATAAACTAGCACAAAACATCATTTCTCTTCATGTTGACTGGAGAAAAAAGTATACAAGGCTAAATTTTGCACAAACATACAATATTCAATCCTTTCTGAGAAATGTTCGTCAAGGCCTTTTAGTTCTTATTGTTCTACTAAATATTTTTCATCCCTGATAACAACAACTACATACCTATTTAACCCAATCTCCAACCAAAGATTACAAAAGGTTACCAAAAGCTAACTAAAACATCAAAAGCATAGAAAATGTCAATATTAGTTCAAACTGTAGCTTAGAGACTCTCTAGCTTTAGATTAAAAATAAGAATTTGCATGAAGAAACGGGCCCTGCATAAGAAATAGGCTCAACTAATAATACAACAGGAAACATTTGTCAAAAATATTTTCCTTTAGAGATGCACTGTGATGCCACGTGTCTACCTCCTTCTTTCCTCCATCAGGTCCCATCAACTGACTCTAAAAGTTTGACACGTCACAAATTCTAACGAGACCCACAAAAATGTACATTGCTTTAATTCTTAAACTTCATTTTATGCACAATGATGCCTTGTGTCTACCTTGGGCCAATTGCGCAATAGGAAACTATGTCAGAACTGTTAACTTCACAAAGGTGCGGGAGATGGACACATGGATTCCACTTTCACAGTTTCAGCAAATAACGCAATAGGAAATTCTGTCATTACCTATTAGTCTAGAATGATGCATGGGGATGCTACATGGAAAGTTCTAGCCAATGACGCAACAAGAAATTAGTTAGACTATCAAAATATTTAGGGAATGCACCAATGTGACACATGGATCTCTTTTCTTCTATTGACTCTGATAGAAACTTTGACAAAAAAGGAACTGTCACAGACTTCATTGTGTCAAGGATCTTGTTCGATTTTATCCATTATTTCTATTGATACCTCCATACGCGTATCAGCATGTATACTACCAAAATTGAATCTTGACTCATCTCCCAAGAAAAAAAGAACACAACAAAATGTAGGGCTTTTCTCTACAGTTCTTGGTGACTCACCAAGGGATCTATGCCTGCAGAGAAGAACCCAAAATCTCTAACAAAAAGGAGAAAATAGAAAAAATGTAGAAATATAGTCGCATCTGATTCAAAGATTCTAAAGTGTGAGCTATAGAGTGGCCCATTCATTATCAAAAAGTTGAACCTTCTTCTTCAAGGCCTCAAACACCCTATCCAGATCAATGATCTCCTCATAGGAGAAACTCTGAAAGCTCTGGACTGTGGCCTTGATTTGGAACTCCAACTGTGTAAGTGGTTACAAAATAGCTTCTACCTTTGTGATGTTGGGCATTTGGTTCAATAATGAAAATGACGTTTGATCATTTTGCCTATTGATTAACATGGCTTTTATTTGCTCCTCTGTCAAAACTGTAGAATCATTAAGAAATAGAGAGGGGATTCCTAATTAGACCAATTGTTCAATGTGTCCCTTCATTTCTTTTACAACTTTCTTCAAAGCATCGAGATGTGCTTTGCACTTAAGAACCACCTTATTTTGACTCAGGAATACATTAACTTTTATTGTAGTTGTCCTTTTTTTATCAACCCCTACTGCTTGGAGAATCTCTTCAGAGGCGTTATATATCTTCTGCACCAATAATTGAGATTCAGCTACCTTTAGGGAAACAGAAAAGAGTCTATTCTATGGCCACACCCATCTCTGTACTAAGACTTTGGGCATCTGAGATGAATTTGAGTGTAGGCTTGAGCTTAGAGGTCTCTTCAGAAATGCACCCCCAATAAGATATGTATAATTCTTGAACCATGGGAAAGACCCCTAATGTCGAGGGCCTCTGTGCGAGCTCTTGCTTTAGTTGAATAATTTGCTTCTCCTTGACCGAAATCTCATCGTGTAATTACTTATTTGTGAGTCTTTGGTCTGAAAGACTATTATACAACTGAGTCAATTCATCCAGGTCATCATTGAGATTCTTTTTTGCCAGGGTCTTCTCTTACTGCAAAGACTCAATCAAAGTCTTAAACGAATCTAACTTTGACTGCAATCTTGTTCTTTTGGCCTATTCTGCCTGTAATGCCTCCTTTGACACTTTACTTTGCAAGTCAAGATTCATCCCAGAAATTTCTATATCTTTGGCTTTCATCTCCGCATTGCGTCTATCCACAGCCTTCACGCATGCCAATTCCAATCCCTATTTCTCAAGCTTCTTTCCCATCTTCATAAAATATATGGTGACAAATTTCTATGTCTCCTCCATGTGCTCAACTTTATCTTATAGACCCACTTGTGCCAAATTCAAACCTATAGTATGAATGGAATAATCCTCAAGCTTTATTTTCTCTTGTGGCTTGATCACAATCAAAGTCATATGGACGATCATCAATGATTGATGTGAATGATCACACAAGGACCACATGCAGGGAACTGTAGGGGCTCTCCCTTCCTTCTTCTATTGCTTCTCCAGGCAAGCCTCTCAAACTTTTCGAGTAGTTTCTACCTACTGATGAAACTCTGATGGGGATTGAATCACCCCATCAATGAAAGGAAAACTTTGTGGCAACCCATATGGAATGATCACCTGTTATTACACCGAAGCGGTATTAAGACCAAGTGACAATGGTGATTGCATCATAAGAACAGAAGGGGAAAAAGGTGAAAATTTAACAGAGGAGGGGCAGACAATTGTGAGGTAGAAGGTGAAGAAAAGGCAAGCAATGGAGCTATGGATGAGCTAGCAAACAATGAAGGGACTTTAGTGGCAAGGGGAGTGAGTTGAGGATCAGGCAAGTATTCATATGCCTGAGTGCCTCCAACTGTTGTGGAACTAGATGCTGGCCCCAATAAGGGTGCTGAAACAATGAGAACATCTTCTTCCTCAGACTCGTCTTGCAACTTGAGCTTCCGCCTTTTCTTCACCAGTTGCTCTTGCTCCAACTCTTCCTCTTACTCTTTATCTTAATCAGTTTCTTGTTCCTCTCCAAAAATGTTTCTTACATCATAAGGTGAAGTAGGCTTTGCATGTTCCTTATCCCATATCTGTTGTCGTTCCTCATTAGTGGTAACATCACCAAAATTCCTCCCTGTCTCAAAAACTTCTTGCCTATACTTCCAATAGGCGTTGATTTTCTCAATACTCCAGTCGTCCTTTAAAAGAGCAGCCCTAAGACCATGATTCATTAATTTTGAAGGACCATAAGCTCTCTTAGGCTAATAGAATGCTTCCCACAGAGGTTGAGACTTGGCTGGAATCTAATTCAACTCCACATAAACATCGTCAATGTCAACCATAAGCGATCTTGTGGCCTCAAAGAATGGGTGAGTTTGATGCTCAAAAGGAATTGGAGACTTTGTTTGGGATAACCATTTCATTATAACACCATTCAAGTCATATTTCCATTGGTCCTTTACCTGATCAAGACCCAAGGCCACCAGTTTCAACATCAACAGATGTTCTGTCTGCCTCTTAATCACTGTGATACCTCCCTTAGAGAAGGGATTATCATATATAGTATTTTTCTTCCTCCCTGCTCCAAACTTAGAATCTACCACATCTAACTAGTGAGACAGTTCAATTGCAATGAT
Organism: Cunninghamia lanceolata; assembly: GCA_027924645.1. Taxonomy (NCBI): domain Eukaryota; kingdom Viridiplantae; phylum Streptophyta; class Pinopsida; order Cupressales; family Cupressaceae; genus Cunninghamia; species Cunninghamia lanceolata. The sequence continues at coordinate 3,542,343 of BSBN01000007.1, forward strand.
TCTGTCAGTCAAAAACATGGGTAGTCTGAATGGTTCCTCTTTGAAACCATGGACTCTAAGTATTGTATAGTGAGCCCCGAAGAACCAATCATAGGGTATATGGGTGTTGGACAATATGCCCCTTTGCTTATCACTCACCCTAAAGGTTATGTGATCTAGGATGAGATCAATAAGAGATGGAGACATAAAACATTTAGAAAATTCATAATAATTGGCAGTGGCTGATAGGAGGTGATTCCATACCGAGACTGGAATTGTTATGGAGTAAAATATGTACACTAGCATTTTACACCTAGTTTAGCACCTAGGTGGACCTAAAATGTTAACACTTATTAATCAGGACCTATTTTAACACTTTTTTGAACATTAAATGATTAATTCTCAATCTTGATGATAAAATATGAGAAAATAACAATGAGACCAACCTAAGCACACTTAAATGGACTTATGCCAAAGTTTTTGGGGCTAAAGGACAAGGGCGCCCAAGTGCCCTGGTCCCTCATTTAGCCCTGACCTAATTTAAAGGTATGTCGGCTTAAGACATCTTAAGTGGTTCCTCATGTTAGTTCCATTTGGTTTTATTCATCATTGGTGAGCGGGAATGCATATAAAAGCAAGTTAGTTTATTCATTTAAACATCTCTAAGCAATCTCTTACTTCTTAAAGGATACTAGCTCTCTCTTCTTCTCTCTCATACTCTCTACTCTTCTCTAAAGCTCTATATAGTGGATTATTACTACGACACTAACTTATAGTAGGTCTTGTGAAGATCTCTCTACTTCTATGGGCTACACCAACTAATTGAGTCAAGTTGTGAGACCTCTTCAATCATGTTAGGGTTTCCATGCTCATGGTGACTTCTTTCCTACATGTTTTGTTCTAGCATTCCATTCTACTTCAAATTTGCCTTTGCCCTCCTAGGGCACACACTCTTTGAGTTATCATCATTGCTACTGTGGAGGTGGAAACACCATTCATAGAGCTTGACTTAGGCAAGTTCCTAAATAGAACCCAACCATTTTCCTTCTTGTGTGTGCAGGTAGCATCCAAAAGAATGTGCAGAAAACAAGTTACATGAAGCATGAATATAGACAGGTGAAGACACAAGAAACTTAACATTCTGTAAAACCCTAATTAGGGTCTAGGGTGCCCAAGCACCCTAGTCCTTTGGGCTCTCGAATCTGGATCTAGGTTTTATTCTTTCCTCTGATCCTCACTGTGGTGTTAGATTTCTTATATCTATTTTCGACAGTCTACTATGAGTAGATCTTTGCCAACTAGGGTTTGATATTTTGCCCTAGTTTGCTTGATTAGATTGGGTTGGATTTGGTTAACACTCCTCTATACAACAAATGGACAAAACCCCTATATTTTGGCTCTCCTTCTTGGGTAGAATACAAGCTCAATTTATGTTCCAATGTTAATAGGAGAGGGTTTGACTGAGTTAACCTTGTTAGGCTAAGTCACTCTTTTCTATCAAACATTTGTGTGAACCCGTTGTTTCTTGCACTTTGGCATACTTCTTGCTTTAGATATGAGTTATTTTCTGCCCTAGATCTGATTAGATTACATTCATTCATCATTTGGCATACTTTTATAGCTTAATTTTGCATTATTTCATTGTTAGGGTTTACAAAAACCTTGCATTTCTAGGAAATCTAGCTAATCTTCAATCTAGGGTTTGTAGATTAGTATTTTGTTTCAAATCTTGTTTCATTGTTGGGTTGATTAAAGGGATTTAATTTTCTATACCTTTTCATCCTTTCTATTTTAGAACATTCTTGCATCCTTGCATGTGAAATTTGGAAAATAAGCATTTCATTTTAGATCTTAATAAAAGCATATTTGTTACCTTGTTTGCATCATCATATCATAAATTAAAAATTCTGATTTTTACATTAGATCTGATTTATATTATGGTAGTTAATCATTTCATGGTGTTGTTGCATTTAAAACTCTTATTTGCTAGGGTTTTGTCAAAAAAAGTTGCATTTTTTGAAAACCTAGGCAAATTCAAAACCTAAGGTTTGTAATTAAGACATTGTTTTAGATTTTGCTGCTATCATTTACATTCCAAATCTTATATTGAATTTTTGTAGCATGTCATAAATATCTTTTGTGTTCAAAAATAATTCTTGCATCGAAAAATTATGATTTAGGGAGTAAACATTTAAAATCTAGGGTTTTAGGTAGCAAACCCTAGCTAGTCTTGCATTTAGAGCATCTTTATCAAAGAAAAATTCTCTAAATATTTGTTGCATTTAAGTGGATAAATCATTTAGGCACTTCTTTTTCACATACTACACATGTCATACATTTACAAGGCTTAGTTGTTGTGGTTTCCAAGAATATCACATTTTTGGGAGACCCTGCTTCTCTTGCAATTGTAGGTCTTTGATTACAATCTTATTTTCATATTGATGGAACTTCATTATGAATAGATCTAATTATACATTTCTTCTCCATATCATATTTGCATATAGTAGTCAAGGAATTTCATTATGGCCTCTTCTTGTTGTTCCTCTTTGGAATCTTTGCACACATACATCATAGATTTTGAAATTTTTTCTAAATTCATTAATATACATCCTTATATTTTAGATAATATAGCATCCATGTATGATATTGATGTGTCTATATGTTCTATATATGATATCCTTTGTTATACATCTGATTTTTCTAGCTTCATGACTCTCATGGGTGTATATCCTTTGATATTACAATATCTTACTAAAATCATCTCCATGAATTGTCAAGAGAAAGATGATGATGATAGATCTTCTTCTACTACAACTCATGATAATACCATTGACATCATCTCTAAGGCATATGATGGTGACTTAGCTTTTCCTACTCCATCCTATGCTTTGGATCCCTCTCCAAACAATGAAGACATCTTGGTGCAAGAGGATGAGATCATTGACACATTCCTTAATCTCCTTTATAGAGATGTGGGATTAGATAATGTTGAGCATACTACTTCTATTTCTGCCATAGTACATGAGTTTTCTATGGGTCATCCTATGGATCTTTTGCCTTTGGTTGAATGTTCAAGTATCATGGATATCACTAAGGATGTGAAGACCCTTGATCTTCCTATTTTGATTAAATGTTCAAGTACCTTGGATATCACTAAGGATGCAAAGACCCTTGATATTTCTCCTTTGGTTGCATGTTCAAACCCCTTGGACATCACTAAAGATACAATCATCAACAATTTTCTTAACAACACTTTACCCTCCCTTCATTCCAATACTCTCCCTTCAAAAGATGAAGCATTAGTGGATGAAGAGCGATCTCTCACATTAAATCCCTTGGGGATGGATGTTGAGCTTACTCAAAAGGAAAACAATGTCAATTCAATCATCATTAATAGATTTATTCCGCCTGCTAAAGGGATGGTGAATAAGTGCAATTCACCTCTTTTCTCTAAATCAGTTATTACGATTCAAGGTGATCCAACACCACCTCGACCCCTGGGTTACATTCTTAATTATTAAAAAACATTACTCAAAAGAATCAAGGTGTTCAAAATGTGTCACAACAATCTCATAATAATGTTGTTGCTCACACATACAACACCTGTAATAACAAGCAAAGTAAGCATGCACCGAGTGTGTCCATTTCTCTTCCACCTTCTCAACCTATCCTACCTCAACCACCTCATCTTCCTCCACATATTGGCAAAGAATACGATCTTGTCGAGAAAATCCGCGCTACTCCGGCTAAGATCTCTCTATGGGATTTAATACAAACATCGCCTACTGTTATGTATGAAAAGTGGGAAGATGGTGGATAGTGTTAAGATCTATCAAATCAAACCATCCTTTCACAATAACACTCAAGGACAATAATCGAGCCAAGTCACTACAGATGAATGAGGACTTAGCTACAGGTTGTTGTGCTTAGGAATGATATAGAAAGATTGGTTAGATTGAGATATTTGTCAAACCCTAATTATAATGGTATTAGGTACAGACAGGAAGCATGTTATTAAAAATTAGATAGGAAGACACTTCGGAAGGATCAAAAACATACCAGAAGTTGGATTTCCATAAGTGGAAACTTTGTGAACTACGGGGCAAGCGCCCAAGTCCAATAGGGTAGTTTTTTGGCAGATCTGGAACAGTGAGAAATGTTAGATGATGTTTAACTCCTAAGTTTAAGATAAATCTTGTCAAGAGGACTATGGGGCAGGCACCCTAGTCCAGTAGGGTAAGATATCAGCAAGTTTTCTCTAGATCTCGAATCCTCATCCTCTAAATTTCTTCTCTATACCTACACTTCACCAAATCCTACACCTGTAACCTACAATCATAAAGAGAGGGGTTTGGGGGTTGTGGTGTTTCAGAGCTTTCCTTGGTCAAGCCCTGGAATGACATTCAAGTCTTCCAACATCGTTGTTAGATAGAGTGCGTGCCCAAGGGAGGGCAAAGGCCAAAGCAGTGATGAAATAAAATAATCAAACCACAAATAGATGTCACCTTAGAGGTGAAGCCCTCACGAAGATGAAGATCCTTCAAATCATGAGGAGATGGATTGATGAAGCCAAATCTGCAACAAATAAACACAATAACAACATAATTCTGCTCTACAACACAATGAATGCCTTGAAATGCCTTAGCTCAATATCACAAGTTCACATTATCCATTTAGGTGTAAAATAAAGACATAAACTCACTTATATATGCTTTCCTGCTAACATTCATAATTTAAATTGAAAAGGCTGACAGAGGGAAACCTTTTTAAAGGTCCTATGCTGACACATTTAAATTTGGGTCCCACCAAATCTGCTTGGACTTGGGCACCCAGCCATTTTAGGTTTTGATTAAGCATTTAAAACTAACCCCTACATCCCATTTGACATGGGTTTCAGGGGAATTTTCTCTAAGATAAGTTTTAAGCATGTAAAGTAAAAACATAGGGACCTAGGAGCTAAACGAGGAGGTAAAAAGGCATAGGGATATTTTTTACTCCATAGATTTAGCCCCCATTTTAATGTATGTATGATCTTATGATTCCATACTTGCATTAATATACAGTCAAAGCACATCAACCACATCAAACATGCCAAGCACTTAGAGCTAAGGCATACCCAAAGGTTGGAGGACTATTTCTAGCCCCCAATCTTAGGTAAGCACTAGAAAACACATGGAAGACACACAAGACACAATGAAGACAGTAAGAAGCACGCAAAACACAAAGAATATAGTGGAAGCATGTAATACATGAAGAAGACATGAGAGCAGTCACACAATGCATAAACAATACATGGAGAGAAGACATGATTAAGCAAATACATATATATATCTAACTAAATGATAGGGAGGGAGCTCATCGCTACACGCCACCATCAAAAACATGCAAGACACGTATAAAATACACAAGGCATGCCAGAAACATAGGGAAGACACACAAAAAACACACGGAATACATGAGCGTCGCATAGTACATCATCGACATACTACACGTCTTATACACGACAAACATGAGCAATAGAGAGGAGCTCATCACTACTCCACTATCTAAAACATGCCAAACACACCTGATGGTTGAGCTATGCTACCACAACCACCAAAGACATGCTTAAGGGTGGATGACTCAAGATCCAACCCTGCCTTTGCGGAGGACTTTGTATAAAAGGATGTGTACTAGCTCAAGAGATACACCATCCCACCTTTTGTAGAAGGGATTTGTATAAAAGGATACACACTAGCTCAAGAGATATGTAATCTTGCCTCATGATGAGGGCTTTTTGCTTACATTTTAATAAGGATGTGCACTAGCTCAAGAGATACACCATCCCACCTCGTGGTGAGGGCTTTCAAATATGCTTCATTAGTGTCAAAATACTTAGATAGATACCATTATATATGCTCCCACCTTAAGGTAGTTGATCCAACTTGCCGGTATCAAGCACATTAAGGTAGAGTGAAAGCACACAAGGGAAAAAGATCTCTTGCAAATCCCATGCCCCCAAAGGTGACATGTGCCATGATCATTGAATGTTCCCACAAACACATTGTTATGGATTGCTAAGATAATCAATAAGAGAAAATGTTAGAACATCTTACTCTAAGATGATAACCAAATCAAATCATAGAAGCTATGCACAAATCAAATTACATCAAAGAACCAAGGCTACACTTGTGGGTTCAAAATCAAGTACAGCTGTTGGGCTTATACTACAGGTATCTCGGAACCGAATGTAACAACAAGGTGAGATACAAAACCATCCAAAGTGCATGAAGTAGATTGAGAGTATTGTAAAAGTTTTTTATAACATGATAGATCACACAGAGTGATTCTACTAGTCAAGTGTCAGATATATATATCAACCCCATCTTCATATATGGACTAGGTCCATTTTTGCTTACTTGCTGAAGGGACACACGGTCCTTATCAGTATTTGTTTGTTTTCCTCATCCGCCAACTAGTAGAGCCATGGAAGAAGGGGAACAACAAAAATGGGAGAGGATACAAAGTGCCTTAGGAACACCACATAGGAGGATGCCCCCAAAACACCCTTCGCAACATTATGCCCTCGAGGCACAACACACAACAATAAAAAAGAGGAGAGATGAATATAGAAGAATTGAGATACAAATAGAAGAATGTTATGACAGAGGCGGTCCCATTATATCCTTGACCTTACAAGAGTATCAAGGTTCATCCCAAGAGACTTAAATAATATATAACACAACACAGGGGAACACAACACAATACTAACAATATATATCTAGGAGGAGGCCACCCTTGAGAGAAACTAGAATAGGTGCTACATCGAGTGTGGATAAAGGAGGGAGAAATACTTACCTGATTCAATAGGATATTTCTTGGCAGACAATCCCTGTCTATCAGCTCAGGATCTATCGTATTTGTTGATAATGTATTAACATTAAGTTTAGGACAATGATAATCTTTGGTAGGCTTCAAAGAACAGTATCTAATACTGGCCATCTAGTTAATTCCAACAACTTGTAAAGGTACTCTGATTCCTTTTTTGATTTACACCACAACCATTCCCTACGTAGTCGCAATTTTTGTACAAAATTTGAAATCCACGACCATAGAGAGAGTCCATCTCTTTAGAATATGGTGAGACCTCGTAGGTTTCATAGTCTATAGTATAATTAATAGTATTGTCTTTGTTTTCTACCAAGGAAACTTGAGGTTTCTTAGGTGTTTCCAAAGATTGCTTGGATGAGATTGATGTGACTTTTGATGTGTCAGGATTAGATTTATTAAGTTTATATCCCCTCGCAAAGGAAGGAGTAAAATTTAATGAACCCCAATTGTCACCAAAAAGTGCATTTGATGGTTTAGAGTCTTGCATAACATTATCTATGGCAAGATGTATTGATGAATCCACTCATAAGTTATTTAGACTCGTATGATTGTTAACTTGTTTTTGCATTTCAATATGTAAACAATTATTTGGTTCAGGATTGCCTTCAATAGTATGGAGCTTGTTTTCATAAATGAACTTTATTGATCAATAAAGGGTAGACAAAACTGCCCCCATGGCATGGATCCATGGTCTAACGAGAATCATATTATATGAAAGCAAACCAAGCATGACATGAAAAAGACTAGATAATGTCACGGGTCCAACCTTTACGGATAAAGTTATGGTACCCAGGGATTGTCTACCAACATTATCAAATCCATGAATGTTAAGCCTATCCGATTTGATTAAAGAAATGTCGATCTTGATTTTGTGTAGCAAATGAATGCCACAAACATTAAGAGCCTATTCATTGTCAATCATAAGTTTCTTTATCAACTTTTTATCTATTGTGACAAACATTATAAGAGGATCATGTTGGTTTTGAACTTTGGTTGATGGTAATTCATGTGGTTGAAATAGAATATCCATTTTTGTTGCATGCATACAATCTAAAAGAGTTGCTACATCATTCAACTTAACAGCGGGTGGTACTATCACCTTTTGTAAAGCTTCTTGGAGCATTCTGTGGTATGTAGGTGATGTTTGTATGAGTTCCCAAAGAGAGATCATAGCAAGAGTAGCACGAAGCTGCTCAACAAGATCATAATCTTAGCCACTTTTTTTATGGAAGAGAGACAAGCACATGTGGTGCTTGCTTGATTTTATTGTTATTAAGGGTGTTGTATGTGTGAGAAATCGCATTGTAATGTGGTTGTTGCGACATATTTTGAACACCTTGATTTCTTTGAGTGATTTGTCTTGCATAGTTTAGAATGTAATCCAGGGGTCAAGGTGGTTTTTGATCACCTTGAACCATAATTACTGGTTTTAAGCAAGAAGGTGCATTTGATGCCCCTTGCACAATCATGTTAGGAATATTACTACACTTTTCTAGTAACCCCTTAGTGGGTGGAAGAAACCTATTAAAGGTAATTGAATTAACATTGCTTTGATTTTGATTAAGCTTGACATTCATCCCTAAAGAATTTAATGTGAGGGACCTTTCTTTATCCACCAATGCTTCCTCTTTTAAAGGGAGAGCATTGGAACAAAGAGAAAAGGAATTGTTGATGGTTTGATCTTTAGTGATGTCCAATGGAATAAAACTTGCAACCAAAGGAGAGCTACCCAAGGTTTTTGCATCCTTAGAGATATCCAAGGTTCTTGAACATTCATCCAAAGGGGGAAGATCAAAGGTCTTCACTTCCTTAGGAATGTCCAAGGTGTTTGAACATTCAACTAGAGGAGGAATAGGATAACTCATGGAATCATCATCATATATTTTAGATATTAGTTCCAAGGCATTAATAGAAGAACTTTCACACTCATCTTTCTCATGAGTCTTCATGGAGATGTATTCAGTTAGATCTTCTAATACTAAAGGGTAAGTAATCATGAAAGATAGGAAATTTTTAAAATCATATACATAAACAAGGATTTCAAATGAAGAGCACTTAGATATATCCTTATGATACATGGATTGTTTATGAGTGAGAACATGAGGATTCATATCAAGGAATTTGTAGAAATTTTTAGTCTTTGATATATGCATGTAAAGATACCAGAGATCAATGAGATGAAGATGCCATAATATAATATATTGGAATATCAATGCACAATAAGATCTTTTCATTTATCAAATATAGCCAATATGAGAGACTTTTGTACACCACAACACTAGTTTGAGGAAACTAGGTTTTTGAAACTTGTTACCAAGAACAAAAACGCACTACTGTCCTTACAAATGGAGTGATTAAGATGTAAAGAGTGCTACACAAAAGGTAATATAGACCACTTTTAAGATTTCTTGCAAAGAAATGTTAGAGAGAGGTTAAATTGCTTATGTCGAAATACACATTGTGTAATTACAAACATGTGAAATTTTCAAAGTATGAAATGATGCAAAATTTTGAATGAGAAATGAAAATATGCTTTAAATAATTGCTAGAGCTCAATTGAAAGATGTTTATGATAGCAGAAAAATCTGAAACTAGATTTTGACTACAAACCCTAGCTTTTGGAATTACTAGGTTATATGAAAATGCAATTTTTTAAGAAAAACCCCAGCAAATGAGATCTTCAAATGCAAGATGTGATATGATGCAATGATGAATGACTATAATATGGATCAGATCTGATGTAAATGTTAGAAAACTAAATGCTTCAATGATATGCAATGCAAATCATGCAAAATTATGCCTTAATGGAAGCCTAAAATGCTTGTTTTTTCAATTTTTTTCAAATGTATGTAAGATTTTTCAATGCAAGATGATTAATATGGTATGAATGGATGCAAGGATTGATTATAACACTCAGCAAGATGTAATTTCAATAAAAACACAGGTTCACCAATATGTTATGTATGAAAAGTGGGAAGATGGTAGATAGTGTTAAGATTTATCAAATCAAACCCTCCTTTCACAATAACACTCAAGGACAACAACTGATCCAAGTCACTACAGATGAATGAGGACTCAGCTATAGGTTGGTGTGCTCAGGAATGATATGGAAAGAATGATTAGATTGAGATATTTGTCAAACCCTAATTCGAATAAGCCTCAAACCCTAATTATAATGAAATCAGGTATAGACGGGCAGAATGCTATAGAGAACCAGATCAGAAGGCATTCGAGAAGGATCAAAAACATACTAGAAGTTGGATTTCTATAAGCCAAAATTTTGTGGACTACGGTTTGGGCACCCAAGTCCAATAGGGTAGTTTTATGCATATCTAGAACAATGAGCAGTGTCAAATGATGTTCAACTCTTAAGTTCAGGATATATCCTATCAGGAGGACTACAAGGCGGGTGCCCTAGTCTAGTAGGGTAAAATATCAGCAAGTTTTCTCCATATCCCGAATCCTCATCCTCTAAATTGCTTCTCTATACTTGTACTTCGCCAAATCTTGCACCTGTAACCTGCAATCACAAAGAGAGGGGTTTAGGGGTTGTGGTTTTTAGGAGCTTTCCTCTATCAAACCCTAGAATGACATTCAAGTCTTCCAACACCATTGTTAGATAGAGTGCATGCCCAAGGGAGGGCAGAGGCCAAAGAAATGATGAAATAAAATTATTGAAGCACAAATAGATGTCACCTTAGAGTGAAGCCCTCACAGAGATGAAGATACTTCAAATCATGAGGAGATGTATTGATGAAGCCAAATCTGCAACAAACAAACACAATAACAACACAATTCTACTCTGCAACACAATGAATGCCTTGAAATGCCTTAGCTCAATACCACAAGTTTGCATTATCCATCTAGGTGTAAAATGAAGACATAAACTCACTTATATATTCTTTCCTGCTAACATTTGTAATTCAAATTGAAAAGGCTGATAGAGGGAAACCTTTTTAAAGGTCCTATACCGACACATTTAAATTTGGGTCCTGACAAATCAGCCTAGACTTGGGTGCGGGCGCCCAAGTCCCAAGGCTATTTTAGGTCTTGATTAAGCATTTAACACTATCCCCTAAGTTCCATTTGACATGAGTTTCGGGGGAATTTTCTCAGGGATAAGTTTTAAGCATGTAAAGTGTAAACACGGAGACCTAGGAGCTAAACTAGGAGGTAAAAAGGCATAGGGATACTTTTTACTCCATAACACCTTCATACAATGAAATGCTCCATGAGGCTCTACAAAAGGTAGTTGTTCCACCTTCTATTAGACCGAATGATGTAGCATCTCTATTTAGTTGTATGCATGCAATAACATCAGATATATCATTTTAACAACCTGAATTACCTCCCATAGATGTGGAAGACCAATATGAATCTCTTATGATATTTATCATCATTACTAAAATGAGAGTGAGATGCACTATGATTGATGGTGGATCAGGTCTTAATGTTTGTGGCATAGACTTGTTACATACACTCAATATTGATACATCTCTCATCAAACCAGATAAACTCAACATTCATGGCTTTGATAATGTCGGTAAGCAATCACTAGGTACAATCACCTTAGACATTAAGGTTCGACATGTGACATTGCCTACCCTTATCCATGTCATGCCTAATTCTCTTTCATACAATCTTCTTCTTGGGAGACTGTGGATTCATGCCATGGGGACAGTCCTGTTGGTGCCTGAATTGACTGTCAGTTTCTGAGTAATTTTTCATGCAGGCACCTTCCCAAAAAATCCAAAAAAGTTCTGAGTTTTGGCACCCCTTCAGTGTTTTGCAGCATCCGCATCATCTTTCCTGAGGAAGGGGTCATCATGTTTTGTCCATCGGCGAAAGTTTTGTTTTTTGAGTGCTTAGATTATGGTTGAACCATTGCTTTGAACCATCGCATTGAACCCTTTTGGTTCATGGTTCAACGGTTCAAGGCTTTGTGTTTTTGGTACTTGGCTGACAGTGATGGAGTCTGGCCGACGAAGGGGAAAAGTCTAGCTTGCTGGTCATCGGTGAGAGTTTGGTCTATCGGCAGAGGGATTTTTTGCTTGGCCGATGGTATTGGTCTGGCTGACAGGGGATTGCGGTGGCTTCATCAGTGTAACTGATGAGATCGGCGAAGGTTTGGAAGGTTGGCCCGATGGTGCATCTTTGGTCGATGGAGGGGATTGTAATGTAGCGATCGACGAGACTATTGATGTCGGCAGGAAGATTTTTGGCAGGGCCAATGGCTTAGGTCTGAGCGATGGGTTTTGGAGAAGGAGTGTGCATCGAGTGTGGCAAAAGCGCTCGACACTTAGTATGTTGGTGGCCATGTTTTTAAAATGCTAAAGGAGTCTCTGCACTATGCATGTGGGATTAATCTCCCTACATTTTTTGAACATGCGAAGAAGCGTTTTGGTGGGAAATTTCTTTTTGAATGTTGCGACAGTTTTCAAGCGGCCGCAGGTGGTTGAGCCATCAATGGCGACTGTAGCAGGGGTATGGGCGATGGTACAAATGATCAGGTTGCTCGATTTATGAGTGAAGACTTCTAGATGGTGGCACAGGGCTCGAGGTCTCTCTTGTCTGTTGCAGCAATAACTTCTAAGTGCCATTCCTTTGTAGGATCTATATCTGGTAGATTTTTTGTCAGACCATGTAATTAATTGCTGTGGGTACACTTTCTGGCCAATATAGGCAAACTGTGTTACCATTTTTGAGGTTGTTGAAGCCTGGGGCATTTTTGTGTAAATAATGAAGAACAGCGCATGATCCTGGTTGTTTTATCCCATTTTGGAGTTTATGTGTTGCAGCATGAGTGTATTTTGCACATGTTTCAGTTTCAGTGTTGATTTTATATGAGAAATGCTTCATTGCATGTGTTTATTTGCTTGTCTCCATTTGCTGCATGTTATTTTCCTTCTTCTGAATCTGGTTGCTAAGGGTTTCTCAGATTCTAGGATATGGTTTTCTGTATCACATGTTTGATCTCTAACTTCCATTCAAGGAGTGGATTAAATTGTTTTAGGTTGAGCATGGGGAAGGTTGCATGTCAACAGGGATATCTATAAGTAGAGGCAGCTAGATACCCTTTCTTGGGTGATGTTTGTAAGGCAAGCATCAAGTCCAACCCCCTGAAACTTGAGTGAAAGTTGCAAACCATCTGCTGTATACGTCTAGTTGACTCCTTACCCAGTGGATAGGCACCAGTCTACTTCTGAGTCAGTAGTTATGAGCCAAAACCCCTTGTCTTTCATCCAGGACATTATGTCCATCCATCTCATCACTTCCACCTGTTAGTTGTAGGAGTAGGATTAGGAGCCCCCTACATACTCTCATACTCAACCAGACATACATGTCCAAGAGTGTTGCCAACCTTGTGATCTATCATGCAGATCTTGGTCCATACATGAGAGTATTCTGCCTGTTGTTGTCAAGTTAAATCTATCAGTCATTGAGCAAGTCAAGGTTACATCTTTAGTCATAGGGATACCCCCCTTGGTGCAGCAGAACCAGAAGTGAAGGGGAGGCAGCTCACGCGACCTCCTGTATTAGTTGGTTGAATCTGCCTATGCATTAGAAGTGGCAAATCCTAATGCTGATTCAGAAGAAAAACCAACAAGTCCCATCTACCCTTCATCATTCAATAAAATTCATTTTTGAAAACAAACCTTATACAATTGAAGTTGATTCACGTTAGAAAAATTACTTGCAAATGGAAGTGAGATATCAAACTCCTTTAAGTGATTTGATCCCTTCTTTAACAAAAACCAAACCACTATTCTCCGTTGCTAACAATAGTCTTGGTCAAGATAGTGTCAGTCCTTCGAATGCATTTTTTGGTGATGATTGGGGTTTGTTACATTTTTACACCCTCCTTTGCTGGTGAATATAAAGTCTCACCCTCACACCCAAAAATATCAAAGATAAATGAAGTTTCTTCAACATAATTTTCTACTCCTACAAAGCTTAAACTCAATATTAATGATGATGGAACCTTTAAAATTGATGAAGATCTTCCTTCTTCTACAAAAATGGTAGCCATTTGTGATAAAGTATCATCTAATTCTAATACATGTCTTGGTAATGGTCTTTTTAGATTTCAACCCCCATGGGATTGTTGAAACAAAGATTGACCCTCCTCACCATGATCAAATGTATGATCCTTCTACTTCTTCTTTCAACAAATATAGTCATATGACCTCTCCTCTTCCTTTGGATTTGGAGATGCTTTATGGGCATGGATTCAAAATTCTTTCTAAACAAGGATATAATGGAAATGGGTTAGGATGCAAAGAACAAGGAATTAAGGAACCTATGGAACCAACACTGCACTTTTCTAAAGTAGGTTTAGGTTTTTGGCCTTCTCCTACATTCTCTCCACCATGTTCACAACAAAAAGGATTGCTTCCTACTCCACCTGAGTCTTCTCTTCTCTCAACAAGAGTGTATGTTGCCGAGTCTACTCAAAGACTGCTTAATCACTCTTCCTCCTCCAAAACACAAAAATATTCAACAAAGTAATCATTCAACGCATTATTGTGCATATCATCGAGCACTTAGCCATTCCACTAAGGAATGCTGAGTCTTGGGTGACAAAATTCAACAACTTCAAAAAAAATTTTGCTCTAGCACTTCTCACAACACTTGATGTAGTCCCTAGCGCAGCTTGTCCTCCATCCATTTTATAATAATCAAGTTGGGGGAGGATACTTTGTTATAGGCTAACTCACAAGAGTGGTCCCTTATTCTCATTTATGTTATGCTTGTATGTATTGTTATCCCTGTATTGTGATGTTTTTTTAATTTTTAGTTCTCCCTTGGCACCCTTGTTAGCATAAAGGTACAAGGAGTAAGAACGTGTTGTGTCATTCCTCTATATGTATCTTCTTTCTTCTATACGTTGTGATATATAATTTCATTATTTTTCTTGGATGATTTAGCATTCTTTCATGTGATCTTTCCTCCATCATCTTCATAGTTATGATATTTTATTTATGTGGCACCTTTCTGCAATGCTCAGTGTCATACCATGACTACATAAGCCATTGTGCATCATGCTTATAAGCATCACCTTGGTTTGCTCATCCTAGGGGAAACCCCTTGTCGTGAGGTAGATTTTGAAAACACATATCATTTGGTCATGTGCTTTTAGAAATCTCTCATGCCTATTTTATATTTCTTTGTCACTCTACCTTAAAGGCAATTGCTCCCTAATGGAGTTAGCAATCACTTTAAGGTGCGGGAATTTATTTTTCTATGAACCTTACTCTCATTTTTCTATCAAAATGCTTGTTGATTATCTTTGTTACTATATTTGCTTGGAAAGGATTGTGGCAAGCTTGGAAGCAAGATCTTGATTCTATCTTGTTCTTATAAGTTTAAGCTCCTTGCATGTTTGGGAGAATGGTTGTGCCACCAACTAGAGTTTGGTAGTAAGGTCGCTTCACCTTCTTATTCTATAAGGCTTCATGTAAATCCTTTTGTAGGAGGTAGCTTGCGTATTCCCTTGAGTGGAAACACTTCTCGTTAAATATATTATGTGTATGATGTGTTTGTATTCTCCTGTGCTTCTCATTTATAACTAACCCCTTAGCATTCTTCTTATTGCATCTTGGGGAAAGATGCATGATGATTGAGACAACATTTAGATTGAGTTCTCCTTTGTCATGCTAACTCAAGGGCTTCTATTATGTATTTCTTGTGATTGATGTATGATATGTGTATTATCCTCATATATTCTTATTCTCTACATATTCTTCACGCCTCACGCGTACCTCGCATGTGCTTTCTCTATGTATTCCTTATGTATTCTCCTTGAGTGATTTGTGTGTATTCCATGTGTGTTTCATGTGTATTCTATGTATACTTTGTGCCTTATGTGTATGCTTCGTGTCAAGCATGTATACTTTGTGTATTGCGTGTATACATTGTGATTGCCCAAGGGTATGCCTTGTGTATGTCTTGTTTTATCTTATGCTTTCTAAGTGCTTCATATATGAGTGATATATGTCATGTGTTACCAATCACCATAGACTCCTAGAATCCTAAACTTGGGGGCTTGATCATCCCTCAATTTTGGTGACATTCTATGACTTCTATGTTTGTTGTGTTTGAAATTTGTCTTCTCCATACTTTAGTGTGAGTTTGCATATAAGCTTGTACCCATGCTAAAGTGGGGGCTAAATGTTATGGAGTAAAATGTGTACACTAGCATTTTACACCTAGTTTAGCACTTGGGTGGACCTAAAATGTTTACACTCATTAATCAAGACCTATTTTAACACCTTTTTGAACATTAAATGATTAATTCTTTATCCCCATGAAAAAACCTGACAAAATAAAAATGAGACCGACCTAAGCACACTTAAAGGGACAATTAAGTATATATTTAGCCCTGCCCTAGTTTAAAGCTGTCGGATTAAGACATCTTAACTGGTTCCTCATGTCGGCCCCATTTGGTTTTATTCATCATTGGTGAGTGGGAATGCATATAAAAGCAAGTTAGTTTATTCATTTGAAAATATCTAAGTGATCTCTAACTTCTTAAAGGATTCTCTCATGCTCTCTACTCTTCTCTAAAGCTCTCTATGGTGGATTATTGTTGCAGCACTAACTTATTGCAGGTCTTGTGAAGATCTCTCTACTTCTATGGGATACACCAACTTTTTGAGTCAATTTGTGATGCCTCTTCAAGCATTCTAGGGTTTCCATGCTCATGGTGACTTCTTTCCTTCATGCTTTGTTCTAGCATTCCATTCTACTTTAGATTTGCCTCTGCCCTCCTAGGGCACACACTCTTTGAGATCTCATCATTGCTATTTTGGAGGTGGAAACACCATTCATGGAGTTTGACTTAGGCAAGCTCCTAAATAACACCCAACCATTTTCCTTCTTGTGTGTGTGCAGGTAGCATCCAGAAGAATATGTAGAAAACAAGTTATAGGAAGCAGGAGTACAGAAGGGCAAAGACACAGGAAACTTAACATTCTGCAAAACCCTAATCAAGGTCTAGGGTGCCCAAGTGCCCAAGTCCTTTGGGCTCCTGAATCTGGATCCAGGTTCTATTCTATCCTCTGATCCTCATTGTGGTGTTAGATTTCTGATATCTATTTTTAACAGTCTGTTATGAGTAGATCTTTGTCAACTAGGGTTTGATATTTTTCCCTAGTTTGCTTGATTAGATTTGGTTGGATTTGGTTAACACTCCTGTATACAACAAAGGGACAAAACCCTTGTAGTTTGGCTCTCCTTCTTGGCTATAATCCAAGCTCAGTTTGTGTTCCAATGTTAATAGAAGAGGGTTTGACCTACTTAACCTTGTTAGGCTAAGTCACTCTTTTCTATCAAACAATAATTATTTTTTGCCCATCGAATGAATCATCAGTCATTGCCAGCTGCATACGAGGCTAGAAAAATTGGGGAATATGAAATAACATTAAATGTAGCAAAAATGATGTGTACCTAAAAAACTACTGGTGGCTAAAGTTAGCCATCTGATAAGATAATCTGTCAGCTATGACTTCTGAGAAGACCATTCTATAAGCTTGCTTCTTGGTGATTGTTTTGAGGTGGAAGATGGCACCTAACTGAAAGTCATGCACATTAACATCATCATCAAGGCCAAAGATGAAGGCCAGCATGGAGCACGCATCTTGTACATCATAGGTGAAACTAGATAATGCAATGGGGAATGGTGGAAACACTATGTTGGTTGGTTCCAAATGGAGTTTCGCATTAAGGAAACCCAACTATTTGTCCCTCATGTCCCAATTTTTCTACAACTTGACAAAACTACTAAAATCTACTACACCATCATACTGAATTCTTAACATATCCCTCACAGCCTACACATCAATTACTATTTTGAGATTCCTCCCAGTGATAGTTTTGGTGTCTGGATCATAACACCAGATGCAAGCATCAACTAGTTTAGGACAAGGGTGAACCAGGGGAGACCACAAACTGAGCTAGCCTAGAACTCCATATCCTTATACCAAAAGTTTCTGAGTCTCCTACCTTAACTTTCTCAAGCATGTGGGCATGGGCTCCTTCTCCCAAGTTCTTGGTATTCTTTGGCAATACAGGATCAAAAATGTGATCTACAAGATCAAAAACTAGAGTGGAATCATGGATTTACTGAGCTCCTTGGTGTTTGGCAGTCTAGGTTTTGGCTGATCTAGAGGAGAAGCATATGATTTGTTGTTTACCAATTCTAGGGGGAGCTCCTACATTTTCGTTTCCACTGTAGACCTTACTCCCCTAGGAGTTTTGCTTCTGGGAGCTGAGTCTAACGATTCCATTCTACAGCAGAGTCTTCAACCTTGAATAAACAACACCCTTCAAGAAAACTCTAAACGATCACAATACAACTCACAAAATGCTTTGCTTCTCTTCTCTAAAAAATTTCTCAGCTTTGTTGCTTCACAAATGACCATTCGGATCAGAGATTCCATTTATATAGACACTCCCCTCATGTGCATTTATGACTCTGACCCTACCATTGGCGCTTTTTAACAACCAACTTAGATTCACATGTTTGAACCTCTTGTCATTGGATATTTCAAAGATTTCTATGATGGCACTAGCTTTGAGAAGATTCTTCCATTTAATGCTTCATACTTCTAGTAGTTGAGTTATCTCTTTGCGCTACAACTCAAAACCCTTGCTGAGAAACAGACACGTGGCATCTCTCAACGGTTTTATTGAAAATTGAAACATTGTGTGGTTACCACTTATACAAAAGAGGCGGGAAATAAAAACCTCACCCAAAAACAATACAACTAAGACTAATTGTATACAAGTGTCATAATCTTGATCAATTGTAATGTTTCAAGAAGATCCCATTAACAAGAATCTTTGAAACTTGCCCATTTGCATCTTCCAAATCATATGCATTACTTGGCTTGTAGGAAACAATCTTGAAGGGACCTCTCCATAGGGAATCAAATGTTCCATGTTGCCCTAGTTTAGCAGCTCCTCTTCCCACTTCAGAACAAAATCTCCCACTTTGAAACCTGGCTTTGTATCTTCTTAGTTGAACCATCATTTTACTATTGACCGGCAATCAAACATTACATCATAGGCTGATTCCCTCTTCTCCTAAAGGTCCATCAATTTCGTGAGTCTCACCTGCATCACTCCATTTTCCTCAATAACAAGTTGATTGATAAGGTGCAGTACTAAAATCTCGAATTATGTGAAATTTATGGACCATATATACCTTAAGTTGTGTTTCTATGATGCCATACCATATTGTTTCTGAATAAGGATTTGCTTCCCACATGTCATCAAGACACATATCATTAAATTGGAAGTGAAGTTATGGACATTTTTTTATTAGAGTTATGAAGTAGGAATAAAAGAACTAATATTTTACTATTCTTCTAAAAGGGAGATCATATTAAGCATAAACATTCATATTATTGAAACTTGTCTTACATCCATCCTACTCAAATTGAATGTGTTAAAGAATCTTCAAATGAAGATAATTGAAATCACATCACTAAATTTAAGAGGAAGAATCTTCTGATACTCCTCATACTTATAAAAAGATTTGCTTTAGCATTTTTTATGACCTTCATGTATTGAAAAAATCCTCTAAACTTCTTGGCTATAATGTACCTATTTGTAGTGGGTAGTTGTCACCCTAAGAAATTGTCTTAGGAGAAATCCTAGAAAGGATAGTTCACTTGTTGCTAAGAATTTTTTATGAATCTTTGATTATATGTTTAGTAGGATGACTATTTACTACTTAAATAAGCACAAAAAGTTATACTACCTATGTTTGTGAAATTCCTATGCCTTAATGATCTTGTCAAAATGAAGATGGATAGATCATCTCCATTTTGAATGTTGATTCAATCTTTTCATCAATTCATTATAACTATGTTATATATAGATAACTTGCTTATTATAAGTAAATTGAATCAACTATTAGAGATGTTCAATCTAAGTCCTCTTCATCATTTGGATTGGCTATATTCTAAGATCAATTACAAGTATCTCAAAGTAAAGTACAAACATGATTTACTTAAGAAATGAAATATGGTCATTTTAAATTAGTTGTTATAACTTTTAAAGATTGGTATTAATCAAACCTTAGAATCATCATGAGAAAAAGGACCAATTCTATTTTTTTTATAAACCTAACAATATCTAGATCAAATAATACCTACACAATAGGTTTTACATCTATATTTGTGCAAAATCAATATATGGATCATTAAAAAATAGTTAAAATATTATTAAAAGTATATTAAAGGTTCAATTAATTGTGGCCTTTATTTTTCCTACACCAAGAATAAAAATATATTTGGTTATTGTGATGCTGACTAGAATTGTTATCTTATTGACATCCTAGTTTAAAGGTATGTCAGCTTAAGACATCTTAATTGGTTCCTCATGTCGGCCCCATTTGGTTTTATTCATCATTGGTGAGCGGAAATGCATATAAAAGCAAGTTAGTTTATTCATTTGAAAATATCTAAGTGATCTCTAACTTCTTAAAGGATTTTAGCTCTCTCTTCTTCTCTCTCATGCTCTCTACTCTTCTCTAAGGCCCTCTATGGTGGATTATTGTTGTGACACTAACTTATTACAGGTCTTGTGAAGATCTCTCTACTTCTATGGGATACACCAACTTCTTGAGTCAATTTGTGATGCCTCTTCAAGCATTCTAGGGTTTCCATGCTCATGGTGACTTCTTTCCTTCCTGCTTTGTTCTAGCATTCCATTCTACTTCAGATTTGCCTCTGCCCTCCTAGGGCACACACTCTTTGAGATCTCATCATTACTATTGTGGAGGTGGAAACACCATTCATGAAGCTTGACTTAGGAAAGCTCCCAAATAGCACCCAACTATTTTCCTACTTGTGTGTGTGCAGGTAGCATCCAGAAGAATCTGTAGAAAACAAGTTATAGGAAGCAGGAATACAGAAGGGCAAAGACACAAGAAACTTAACATTCTACAAAACCCTAATCAAGGTCTAGGGCACCCAAGTGCCTAGGTCCTTTGGGCTCCTAAATTTGGACCCAGATTCTATTCTATCCTCTAATCCTCACTATGGTGTTAGATTTCTGATATCTATTTTTGACAGTCTGTTATGAGTAGATCTTTGTCAACTAGGGTTTGATATTTTTCCCTAGTTTGCTTGATTAGATTTGGTTGGATTTGGTTAACACTCCTGTATACAACAAACGGACAAAACCCTTGTAGTTTGGCTCTCCTTCTTGGGTATAATCCAAGCTCATTTTGTGTTGCAATGTTAATAGAAGAGGGTTTGACCTGGTTAACCTTATTAGGCTAAGTCTCTCTTTTCTATCAAACAGGAATTATCTTTTGCCCATCGAATGAATCATCAGTTACTGTCAACTGTGTACAAGGCTAGAAAAATTGGGGAATCTAAAACAACATTAAATGCAACAAAAATGATGTGTACCTAAAAAACTACTGGTGGCTAAAGTTAGCCATCTGATAAGATAATCTATCAGCTATGACTTCTAATAAGTCCATTCTATAAGCTTGCTTCTTGGTGACTATTTTGAGGTGGAAGATGGCGTCTAACTTAAATTAATGCATATAACATCATCATCAAGGCCAAAGATGAAGGCCAACATGGAGCATGCATCTTGTACATCACAAGTGAAACTAGATAATGCAATCGGCAATGGAGGAAACATTGTGTTGGGTTGTTCCAAATGGAGTTTTGCATTAAGGAAACCCAATTGATTGTCCCTCGTGTCCCAAATTTTCTACAACTTGACAAAACTACTGAAATCTACTACACCATCATATTGAATTCTTAACATATCCCTCACAGCCTATGCATCAATTACTATTTTAAGATTCCTCCCAGTGACAGTTCTAGTGTCTGGATAATAACACCAAATGCAAGCATCAAGCAGCTCAGGACAAGGGTGAACCAGGGGAGACCATAAACTGAGCTAGCCTAGAACTCCATATTCTTATACCAAAAGTTTCTGTGTCTCTTGCCTTAACTTTCTCAAGCATGTGGGCATGGGCTCTTTCTCCCAAGTTCTTGGTAGTCTTTGGAAATACAAGATCAAAAATGTGATCCGCAACATCAAAAACTAGAGTGGAATCATGGATTTACTAAGCTCCTTGGTGTTTGGCAGTCTAGGTTTTGGCTGATCTAGAGCAGAAGCATATGATTTGTTATTTACCAATTCCAGGGGGAGCTCCTACATTTTCTTTTCCACTGTAGACCTTACTCCCCTAGGAGTTTTGCTTCTACGAGCTAGGTCTAATGATTCCATTCTACAGTAGAGTATTCAACCTTGAATCAACAACACCCTTCAAGAAAACTCCAAACGATCATAATACAACTCACAAAACACTATTCTTCTCTTCTCTAAAAAATTTCTCAGCTCTCTTGCTTCACAAATGACCATTCAGTTCTGAGATTCCATTTATCTATACACTCCCCTCGTGTGCATTTATGATTGACCCTACCATTGGCACTTTTTAACAACCGACTTAGATTTGCATGTTTGAAGCTCTTGTCATTCGATATTTCAAAGATTTCCATGATGGCACTGGATTTGAGAAGATTCTTCCATTTAATGCTTCATACTTCTAGTAGTTGAGTTGTCTCTTCACACTACAACTCAAAACTCTTGCCGAGAAACAGACACATGGCATCTCTCAATGGTTTTATTGAAAACTGAAACATTGTGTGGTTAGCACGTAGACAAAAGAGGTGGGAAATAAAAATCTCACCAGAAAACAATACAACTAAGACTAACTGTATACAAGTGTCGTAATCTTGATCAATTGTAATGTTTCAAGAAGATCCCATTAACAAGAATCTTTGAAACCTGTCCATTTGCATCTTCCAAATCATATGCATTACTTGGCTTGTAGGCAAGAATCTTGAAGGGACCTATCCATAGGGAATCAAACTTTACATGTTGCCCTGGTTTAGCAGCTCTCTCTTCCCACTTCAGAACAAAATCTCCCACTTTGAAACCTGGCTCTATAGCTTCTTAGTCAAACCATCATTTTACTATTCACTGACGATCAAACATTGCATCATAGGCCGATTCCCTCTTTTCCTGAAGGTCCATCAATTTCGTGAGTCTCACCTACATCGCTTCATTTTCCTCAATATCAAATTGCTTGATAAGGTGTAGTACCGAAATCTTGATTGATGTGAAATTTATGAACCATATATACACTAAGTTGTGTTTCTATGATGTCATACCATATTGCTTCTGAATAAGGATTTGCTTCCCACATGCCATCAAGACACATATCATTAAATTAGTAGTGAATTTATGGACATTTTTTTATTAGAGTTATGAAGTAGGAATAAAAGAACTAATATTTTACTATTCTTCTAAAAGGAAGATCATATTAAGCATAAATGTTCATATTATTGAAAATTGTCTTACATCGATCCTACTCAAATTGAATATGTTAAAGAATCTTCAAATGAAGATAATTGAAATCAAATCACTAAATTTAAGAGGAAGAATCTTCTGATACTCCTCATACTTATAAAAAGATTTGATTTAGCATCCTCTAAACTTCTTGGCTATAATGCATCTATTTGTAGTGGGCGGTTGTCACCCTAAGAAATTGTCTTAGGAGAAATCCTAGAAAGGATAGTTCACTTGTTGCTAAGAATTTTTTATGAATCTTTGATTATATGTTTAGTAGGATGACTATTTACTACTTAAATAAGCACAAAATGTTATACTACCTATGTTTGTGAAATTCCCATGCCTTAATGATCTTGTCAAAATGAAGATGGATAGATCATCACCATTTTGAATGTTGATTCAATCTTTTCATCAAATCATTATAACTATGTTATATATAGATGACTTGCTTCTTATAAGTAAATTGAATCATCTATTAGAGATGTTCAATCTAAGTCCTCTTCATCATTTGGATTGGCTATATTCTAGGATCAATTACGAGTATCTCAAATTAAAGTATGCACATGATTTACTTAAGAAATGAAATGTGGTTATTTTAAATTAGTTGTTATACCTTGTAAAGATTGGTATTAATCAAACCTTGGAATCATCATGAGAAAAAGGACCAATTCTATTTTTTTATAAACCTAACAATATTTGTATCAAATAATGCCTACACAATAGGTTTTACATCTATATTTGTGCAAAATCTTGATATATGGATCATTGAAAAATAGTTAAAATAATATTAAAAGTATATTAAAGGTTCAATTAATTGTGGCCTTTATTTTTCCTACACCAAGAATAAAAATATATTTGGTTATTGTGATGCTGACTAGAATTGCTATCTTATTGACATCCTAGTTTAAAGGTATGTTAGCTTAAGACATCTTAAGTGGTTCCTCATGTCGGCCCCATTTGGTTTTATTCATCATTGGTGAGCGGGAATGCATATGAAAGCAAGTTAGTTTATTCATTTGAAAATATATAAGTGATCTCTAACTTCTTAAAGGATTCTAGTTCTCTCTTCTTCTCTCTCATGCTCTCTACTCTTCTCTAAAGCTCTCTATGGTGGATTATTGTTATGACACTAACTTATTGTAGGTATTGTGAAGATCTCTCTACTTCTATGGGGTACACCAACTTCTTGAGTCAATTGTGATGCCTCTTCAAGTATTCTAGGGTTTTCATGCTCATGGTGACTTCTTTCCTTCATGCTTTGTTCTAGCATTCCATTCTACTTTAGATTTGCCTCTACCCTCCTAGGCACACACTCTTTGAGATCTCATCATTGCTATTGTGGAGGTGGAAACACCATTCATGGAGCTTGACTTAGGCAAGCTCCTAAATAGCACCCAACCATTTTCCTTCTTGTGTGTGTGCATGTAGCATCCAAAAGAATCTGCAGAAAACAAGTTACATGAAGCAGGAATATAGAAGGGCAAAGACACAGGAAATGTAACATTCTTAAAAACCCTAATCAAGGTCTAGGGCACCCAAGTTCCCAGGTCCTTTGGGCTCCTGAATCTGGATCCAGGTTCTATACTATCCTCTGATCCTCGCTGTGCTGTTAGATTTTTGATATCTATTTTCGACAGTTTGTTATGAGTAGAACTTTGTCAGCTAAGGTTTGATATTTTTCCCTAGTTTGCTTGATTAGATTTGGTTGGATTTGGTTAACACTCCTCTATACAACAAAGGGACAAAACCCTTATACTTTGGATCTCCTTCTTGGGTATAATCCAAGCTCAGTTTGTGTTCCAATGTTAATAGAAGAGGGTTTGACCCAGTTAAGCTTGTTAGGCTAAGTCACTCTTTTCTCTCAAATAGGAATTATCTTTTACCCATCGTGTGAATCATTAGTCATTGCTTGCTGCATATGAGGCTAGAAAAATTGGGGAATCTGAAACAACATTAAATGCAGCAAAAATAATGTGTACCTAAATGTTGAATTAGGTTCAGACAACTAAGAGGGGGGTGAATCAGTTGTCACATAATTTATCAATTTCTTTCTCTTAATCTTCTTTTATAACTTATAATCAAAACATTTCAGCATTAATCAATAACACATGAACAAAAATGAAAATAGTACACTTGACACCAAGATTTTTGACGTGGAAACCTGATTAAGGGAAAAACCACGGTGGGGGTTAACCCACAAAGATTATACTCTATTAAAAGTATTACAATGGGGAATGCACATGCATTCGGGCTCACTGCCAAGAGCTCACTACTCAAAAGAAGGCTCATTGCCTACAAGAAAGAAGAGTTACAAAATATTTGAACTAATATTTGGCATCTATCAATGCTGGAGTTCAGTTCCAGTTAAGCAAAAAAAAATTGACTTGATACACTTCATTTTTACTCTCCTCCTCTTACCGTTCTACTAGCATCTGAACTTTGGTCTCTGCTTCTTTTCACAATTACTCCATAGTCGCAACACACACACCCAAAATCATCCAACTCCATCAGGTATATATATCTGCAGAGTGATCTACAATATTTTTACCAATCAGCTTCAAGAACATTTATAACTTTGTAGAGTACTTTGCTCTATCGGCTAGATCCATACATAATATTAGATGTGGATCAAGACTTGCACTCGTAGATCATCAATCATGTCGGCTACCATCATTGATTATCACACATTGCCCAATAAACAACTTCTATACATCCAGAGTTAAGAACATTTGCAAGGTCAGCCAGTTCTTCTTCTGTCTGTTTTGTCAAACTGAGACCTGATACTCAGAAGCTAATATCTTTTGAGTCCATCTCTGGAGGACAAAAGTCTGGATTTAGAATGTCTTGACAATGCTTACAACTACCTTAGATCCGCAGAAGACCATGCCTTTCCACTAGATAGATCTGGACCAAGATACCGGACCCTGTCACTTACTCTGTTCCTAACTTCCCGGACTTAGACACATTCTAATTTTGACTTCCGGTGTGAACAAATTGTGTTATGCAGATGATTGGGATGATCTTAGTTTCCATCAATGACAACACCTATCATGCCTAGTAGTGTCTCTTGCCAACACCTAAAAACTACTGGTGGCTAAAGTTGGCCATCTGATAAGATAATCAGCTATGACTTCTGAGAATTCCATTCTATAAGCTTGCTTCTTGGTGACTATTTTGAGGTGGAAGATGGTGCCTAACTAAAAGTCATGCACATTAACATCATCATCAAGGCCAAAGATGAAGGCTAGCATGGAGCACACATCTTGTACATCACAGGTGAATCTTGATAATGTAATGGGCAATGGTGGCAACACTGTGTTGGTTGGTTTCAAATGGAGTTTTACATTAGGGAAACCCAACTGATTGTCCCTTGTGTACCAAATTTTCTACAACTTGACAAAACTATTGAAATCTACTACACCATCATATTGAATTCTTAACATATCTCTCATAGCCTATGCATCAATTACTATTTTGAGATTCCTCCCAATGACTGTTCTAGTGTCTGGATCATAACACTAGATGCAAGCATCAAACAGCTCAAGACAAGGTTGAACCAAGGGAGACCACAAACTGAGCTAGCCTAGAACTCCATATCCTTATATCGAAAGTTTCTGAGTCTCCTGCCTTAACTTTCTCAAGCATGTGGGCATGGGCTCCTTCTCCCAAGTTCTTGGTATTATTTGGCAATATAGGATCAAAAATGTGACCTACAAGATCAAAAACTAGAGTGGAATCATGGATTTCTTGAGCTCCTTGGTGTTTGGCAGTCTGGGTTTTGGCTGATCTAGAGCAGAAGCATATGATTTGTTGTTTACCAATTCCAGGGGGAGCTCCTACATTTTCTTGTCCACTATAGACCTTACTCCCCTAGGAGTTTTGCTTCTGGGAGCTGGGTCTAACGATTCCATTCTACAACAGAGTCTTCAACCTTGAATCAACAACACCCTTCAAGAAAACTCTAAACGATCACAATACAACTCACAAAATGCTTTTCTTCTCTTCTCTAAAAAATTTCTCGACTCTGTTGCTTCACAAATGACCATTCAGTTCTGAGATTCCATTTATATAGACATTCCCCTCCCCTCGTGTGCATTTATGACTGACCCTACCATTGGCGCTTTTTAACAACTGACTTAGATTCGCATGTTTGAACCTCTTGTCATTGGATATTTCAAATATTTCCATGATGGCACTAGCTTTGAGAAGATTCTTCCATTTAATGCTTCATACTTCTAGTAGTTGAGCCATCTCTTTGTGCTACAACTCAAAACTCTTTCCGGGAAACATACACATGGAATCTCTCAACAATTTTATTGAAAACTGAAAAATTGTGTAGTTAGCACTTATACAAAAGAGGTAGGAAATAAAAACCTCACCAAAAAATAATACAACTAAGACTAATTGTATACAAGTGTCGTAATCTAGATCAATTATAATTTTTCAAGAAGATCCCATTAACAAGAATCTTTGAAACCTACCCATTTGCATCTTCTAAATCATATGCATTACTTGGCTTGCAGGCAACAATCTTGAAGGGACCTCTCCATAGGGAATCAAACTTTGCATGTTGCCCTGGTTTAGCAGCTCTCTCTTCCCACTTCAGAAAAAAATCTCCCACTTTGAAACCTTGCTCTATAGCTTCTTAGTCAAACCATCATTTTACTATTGACTGGCCTTCAAAACATTGCATCATAGGCTAATTCCCTCTTCTCCTGAAGGTCCATCAATTTCATGAGTCTCACCTACATTGCTCCATTTTCCTCAATATCAAGTTGCTTGATAAGGTGTAGTACCGAAATCTCAATTGATATAAGCATTGAGGCCCTTTTTTGGTATACCAGCTCTCATACGGAGATGACTTGATGATCTATTATGGAGTGATATGATCTGCCCATAATGCTATTTTCAGATACTTATTCCATTCCTTCTGGTGATTTTCACCCATCCTTTTAATGAGTCAAATCAGGTTCTTATTTGTTGATTCAACTAGACCATTTCCCTATGGATAGTAATTCAAAGATATCTTCAAAAAATGTCATTTTTCAGGGTGAATTCTAAAATTTTGTATCCCAAGAATGCCTTAGCATTATCAGATATGATCGTGTTTGGAGGACCAAACTTGGTAATAGTTTCTTCCAAAAAACTTAGGATAACGTTCTCTGTGGCTTCTTTTAATGGCAGCACTTCACTCCATCTAGTGAAATAATCCATTGCCATGAGCATCCACTTGTGACCCACATTAGACACTGGGTTAATCATTCCTATGAAGTCTAGACCCCATTGGGCAAATTTTTCTTCAAACATAATTAGACTAAGAGGCATAGCTATGTTTCTCCTTTTCCTTGAGTGGAATTGGCATTGTTGACATTTCCTCACCATCTCATGATAATTTGAAAAAAGGGTAGGCCAATAATACCCTGCAAAAAGTACTTTAGTTGTTGTAGTTTTGGTTGAGAAATGCCCTCCAGATGTCCCATAATGCAAATCATACAGAATCTTATCATCTTCTTCTCTTTCCACACACTTGAGTAAAATGCCATTGAAGTTGCATCTGAAACGAAAACTGCCAATCAAAGAGTAGTTGGATCCTTGCAACCTATAGAATCTCCTTTTATGAATAGGTAGTTAACTTGAATATTGCCATGTCTCCATAAAAAACACTCTAGCCATTATCCACAAGTCCGAGTAATCTTCATGATTTACCAGTGCCATTGCTGAAGCTTCCTCTTGCTCTGCTATAGAATCAAGACTCTAGGCTATGTACTCCTAGAGTCCCCTCCCTCTAGCAAATTTATTCGTAATCCAGCTCACTCTTTTCTCAGTAATTTCTCCTTCCATTAAGTATTCATGAACACTTGGATGAGCCACAAATATTATGATCTTATTACCAGTTACCAAGTACAGAAAATTCTTCAAGCCTTTTACTACTGCGTAGGTTGCTTCTCTACAAAGTTATACTTAGATTCATACCATCGCAAGGTGCTTGAGAAGAAACCAATTGGGTGCTCTTCAGATTGAGTATCATCCTTTTGAGTCAATATTGTGGCTACACTGTGTTCCCCTCCATATGCATACATCATGAAATCTCTGGAGAATTTTAGATTAACCAGAAGCAGGGTTGTAGAGATAGCCATTTTATCCCTTTTGAAGGTCTTCCTGCCCTTCAGAGTCCATTTGAAATTTAGGCCCTTATTCAACATCACAGTGATGGGCCTGACCAATCTAGTAAAATCTGTAATAAAATAACTCACAAAATTCATCTTTCCTAAGAAAGATTGTACTACCTTCTTATTCACTAGTAAGGGTAAATCTATGATGGCCCTGAATCTATCTAGGTCTATTGAGATTCCCTCCTTAGAAATAATATGCCCAAGAAACTTACCTTGTGGTACACCAAAGACAACTTCTTTGGATTTAGAGATATTCCAAATTCCTAACACCTTTGAAAATCATTTCAACATGATCAAAATGATCCTCTTTAGATTTGGTGAACATGGTGAGGTCGTCTAGATAAACTAAAATAATCTTGTCTATCAACCCACTAAAAGCAATATCCATAGCGTGTTGGAAGGTAGCTCTGGTGTTTGAGAGACCAAAAGGCATTTTCGCATAAGAGAATAGTTCCCCATTTCATAGT
This sequence comes from Cunninghamia lanceolata, assembly GCA_027924645.1. Taxonomy (NCBI): domain Eukaryota; kingdom Viridiplantae; phylum Streptophyta; class Pinopsida; order Cupressales; family Cupressaceae; genus Cunninghamia; species Cunninghamia lanceolata. Next base: position 3,572,224 of record BSBN01000007.1, read on the forward strand.
AGAAGTAGTCTTGTATTGGTCTTCTTTTAGCCATACTTGGTTGTACCCTGAGAATCCATCCAATAAGGAGATCCTTTCTGCCCCTGCTACTGTTTGGAGAATATGTTCCATTGAAGGAAGAGGATAATGATCCTTGAGAGATGCACGATTCAAATCTCAAAAATCAACACAAAGTCTGATTTCACCATTTTTCTTTCTGACCGGGACCAAATTTGACACCCACGTTGAATGCTTGATCAGAAGATAATTTTGGATTTAATCATCTTCTTAGGTTCCTAGGCCATAAGACTTTTGATTTTTGGGTTCACATGCCTCTACTTTTGTCAGGTTATCTTTTCTCCTTCAACCAATTCTATTGTATGTTGAACTACCTCTTTTTCATAACCCCAAAGATCCTCATAATTCCAAGCTGTCACCTTATCATATTCATCACACAAGGAAATTAACTTGTTTCTTTCATTTTGAGTAGTGACGTTTCCTGCCTTGATTTTCTTGCCTTCAATGACCTCTAACTCAGAATAATCATCTTTATTTGCTACAAATCTTCTCTTGTCCAATTTAGCATCATTGGAATCAAAGAGATTCTCCAGTGTTATAAGTCTTTTGGGAAGCTTATTCGTCTTCAATTGAATTATCTGGTCAACATAAGCTTCTTCTATTCTGGGTTGGAGTTGGTTAGAAAACTCACCTAATTATTGTAGGAATAAAGCAATCTGAGCATCAATGTCAAAGACTTGCCAATGATATCCATTATCTAGGACAACCGACTGGATAATCATCTTTACTGCATTTTCATTTACCCAAAGATCCTTCGTTGGGTCGAATTGTGCCTAGATTTGTTCCATCTTATTAGCTTTAATGCTCTAAGACCTTGGAATTACTTGAACATTAAAAGCATCAAATCCCTCGAGTAGATCCCACACTCAATGGCAATAAGACCTCATCCTTACATTCTTAGCTGCTACCATTCCTCGAACCTACTTGATTACCAATTCAGAATCTCCAAACACTTTCAACTATCTGATTCCTAGTTTCTCAGCAAGGATTAAACCATGGACTAGAGATTCATATTCCACATCATTATTTGTACAACTAAACTAGAATCAGAAAGCTCTGAGAATATTTTCTCCTTCAGGTGACACAAGACAGACACTAGCCCCTAAACCATTTCTGCATTTGGCACCGTCAAAATGTAAGGTCTAGAGAATATAATCTCTCTCTGAGGCTTGCTCTTCTTTCCTGAGTGCCTTAGTCACTTCTAGAATCAAGAAATCCTCTTCAAATATCACATATGTTCCCAACCCAATGGAATCATAATTCCCAAAATGATCATTTTGCATAGCTTCCAACAGAAGCACCTCTTCTTCTTCATTTATGCTACTTGGTACATCCTCCTTGTCGAACATTTCCATATTGAGCCTCTCATCTTTAGTGATCAGAGCATGTGTCACTTCAAAATTTACCATCACCTCCTTAGTAATATGCTCTTTATATAATGGTTCTAATAACACTTTCGTCTTGGAACCATCTTTGGTTCTTAGAATCAGATGGGACCAATCTAAAGAAAAATAACCTCCAATTTTGGCTGTAAAATCTCTAGATAAGCATAAGCCAAAGACTAGGGGAATATCTATTACAAATCCTCTTGTAGCACAGTGATATTTGGGCATGCATACAATGTAATTGTAAATTCCTTGAGGAATCCTATTGTTTGTACTTTCTTCCCATCTAATTGCATCACCCCTATTTCCATGGGTTCATACTTTATTTTAAGAGTATTTGCTATTTTTTGGGCATCACAGTGGCGCTTACGCCTGAGTCTATCATAGAATTGTGCAGTAATTTCTTCCCTGCTATGACACTCAAATAAAAGGGAGTAGGTTTATTTTTACCTCCTTCCACCTTCGAAATCACTAGAGAAGCTATCATATTTTGTCGAAGAGTCTTTGGTTGTTCTTCTATCAACCCTTTGTTTTTCTAGTACATCCTGTGTGAACTATAGTCATTGGTTTTTTCTAGTCATTTAGTGCCTCTTGAAGCAGAGTCTTTTATTCTGGTATTGATAAAACATCCCATAGTGAGATATTAGCAGGCGCCCTTTTTAATTGCTCTACTACGTTCAATGGACCCAACAATTGTGATCTCTGGAGAAAACCAAGATATTTCATCCTTTCAGTCGATTGATTTGCAACACCATTCCTTGGTACTATTACGGTAGTATCCTGCTTCTACATTTGTGGGTGGGCAGCCTAAATCACTAGACTCTTTCTGAAAGTAACTTCAGGATGTGGTGTGCTTTCTAGAAGCTCAACAATCTTCCTTTTAGACCAAGTATAGTAATCAGATTTAACTTGCGAAGCCTCTGAAGTGGAAGTCTCATTTACAAACACCACGTCTTCTTCTTCAACCCATGAAAAGAGTGCATGTTCTAGAGTGATTTTTGCCTCTTGCTTTATATACATTCCTTGCATATGAGCTACTAGGACTGCATTTTGCATACTGGGTGATTGGTATTGATACTATACTGGTTGCATTTCCATTTGCATTGCTTGTCTTCTTTGTTGTCACTTTCTACTACAAGTTTCCCCTGGGGTAATCTTTGGGCATATGACGATTATTGCAAGGAAAACACCAAGCATTTGATTCTTCTACCAAATTGTTCTAGCCCATGACAAATTCTCGATAAGAGTTAGGTGCAACAACTTACAATGGTGTCAGAACTAGGACAATTTGATTTGACGGTTGCAACGGATCCGACCTCTGGTTTCCTTGGTAATGATTGGATTGGTAAGGAGGTTTAGTTCCTTGGAAACCTTGGTAAGGGGGCCTTGAATAAGTGGTATGTTACCTTTTTAGGTTTATAATTTCATTTGAAAAACTCCGCAAGATGTTCTTCATATCTTCCATTTCAGATGCCTGAGGCATTGATACTAAGGTTGATGGGTCTTGAGCTGTTGGATATATACACATGGAAGGGCTAGATTGTGGAAGATTAGGAAATTCTTCTTGAGTGGGTATGGACAATTCAGGGAATACAGGCATAGGGGGTCTTGGAGGAAGTTTCTTGACATCTATCAAATTGTTGTCAACCCTTATATAGTTAAATCATAGGCAGCTGGAAGAGTATGCCCTCCCAATGATTGAATCATAGTTGTTATATCTAAATTAAATACCTTTAGATAGAAGACAATTTCCATACCTACTAGGGGTCAGGTTGCCACTGGAATCCTTTGCCACATATTTTGGAATCTTGTGTTGAAATCTGTTATAGCCTCCTAGGGAGCTCTTCGGATAGTAATCAAATGTTGCAATAGGGATGACCTATCTTCCTTCTCATTGGATCTATTAGAAAATAGGTCTCCCAATTGATCCCAGGTGTTGATAGAATTTGGATGGAGAGACTGATACCATTCTAGAGATTTTTCCTTGAAAGATGCAGCAAGTAATCATAAAGCCACATTTTGCTCCATCACATGATGCACAGGGCATACATCTACCACATCCTGCAAATGCTCAACTAGAGTCTTAAAATCTTCTTCTGTGAACTTTGGGAGTGCCTTTAGAGCATTGGCCGGGATAGGATCCCATGTATCAAGGGCTGTTGGGGGAATAAGTGGGCTCCCATTATTCCAATTTACAAAATTTCTAGGAGGTGTTGGTGCAGCCATCTATATTGCTGATATGCCTGCTCTAGTTGTCCTTCTTTGAGTAACAGTCACCAATGGCAGAACTAGAAGTCCCAGGTTACTGTATGAATGAATCCTCGTAGTAGGCCTTTAGTTCATGCAATCTGACCTCTAATTAGGTAACCAAAGATGCCCCACTAGGCATACCAAAAATTGTTGACGATTAAATTTGCATATAACCAACAACAATGGGAAATCTCAAAATGTGGGACTTGATTTATGAGATGACCTCCAGGATTTATAGAAGTCATCTCTTCTTTGAATCTTCAATATGTGGGAAAAGAGAAAAAGATATTGAATTTAAACAACCACAAACAGAGTCTAAACTATGTCGATGCGCCGAAATAGATCTCAGACTTTGGAAATGAAAAGATTCAATGCTTTCAATTATTTTTTTTAAGAAAAGAGAGTGGAGAACCCTCAGACATATATTAATCAAAAAATTAATACATACATTAAAATAGTTTGGGGCCATCCAGGCCAAGCATCTAAAATCTCAAAACCTTAAAAAAGACAACATATACATAGCTGGCAATACACACGGTAGCACACACAGATAAAGATGAAGGCTAAAAACCCAACCAAGAACAAAAATTCCTTCAAACACTAGTAAAGTACCAATACCCAACCTAGGTCACCACCTTAAGCCATAGGCCCAGCCACTGCACTAGCATCTACTACTAGCTCCCCATCACCTTGCTGAATGAAATCCCCCTCCAGGTCTGAGTCCTCTTCCAAGGCCGCTAGACTCCTTGGGAGATGTGGTGCATAGTCTGGTGCATGCAGATGGAGGAATCTGATGGCAATGAACACTCTCTACACCTGATCCTCATTTCTTTAGGCACCGTATGGTTGTACCCTCTGAGTGCTCTCTCTAATTCATTGATACATACACAAATTAAACCCCTTTGCATAGTCTTGTAGATACATTCATATGCTTGTACCATGAGGAGGTGCATCAGGAATAAGCCCCCGACCAATGCTTCACCAGCCATGAGATCATAATTTTGTAGCGCCACCTTCCAACGCTCAACATAGAATAAATTCTTATTTATCATACCCATGACAATAGGAAGAATGTAGTTAGCATCCAAGACAATATCCATCATGTTCGACGAAAAGATGGAGACGATATCAAAACATTAGATCTCTTGATCCTTTGAACCATCTAGCCACTTCTGGTTACAGATGTTTCTTGCTACAAATTGGGATAAAGTGTAGTCTATTTCAAAGATTTGAGGCAAATCTATGATGTGCACTCTTCCTCTGATCACTGGCTCCCAAGAAAATGGAGGGAAGAGAAGTCGGTAGTTCACTATCTCACCCTCCATGAAAGCCTTCATACCTGCAACCGAATAAGAAACAAAGAGGACTACACACAGCTGCGAAAGCCCATTATGCAGACTAATACTACTAGCCAGAATAGAAATACAGAATAAAAGTTCAACCGTAACAAAGAAACCATTATGAGGGGCTTCATAAATAGGAAAGGAGGCACATCTGTAGAGTAAATGCTCAAGATTATGCTTGGCTATCGACTTCATTCATCTACACTTGGAAAAGACATCCACCAACTTTAAGGAGTAAATGGCCCATCATATCAAGCCAACCCAGTCACTAAAAGAAATAAAAGGAAATGAGGTGGCCTTCATAGAAGTAAGTGACATCATGAGAGGCCTGACATAATAATAATATCACATCTAGAGTTACTACTAGGTTGGCATCCTGGCACCAACAGATCCATCCAAGGCTCAAAAAAAGAGTCTATTTAATGAAAAGGCACGAAGTGGCAGGACACAATCTGGAGATTACAACTCATCTACCAGATGGTTGTTGACACATTAATGTGTTGTACTTCCTAGCTAAAGAGAGGAAGAACTATCCATTGAACCTATTCAAAAATTGGTAATCGTACCATAGGGGATTCTAGCTAGGCACCCATGCCCCAAGGTCCCTGTCGCACACATGACATCCATGTGATACTAGTTTACTCAATCACTCTACACACATGGCATCCACACCAGTAGTCTTCCACCTCTGAATCCATTTGGGATTGCATCTTGGTCTATGAGGATCTTAAGTTGCATCAGGACTTCATCCTGTGATGGCTTGACCGTCCATTCCTCGTAGGATTGATCAGTAGCCCTATTGGCCAGCAAGTCAACCACTTAGTTGGCCTCTCTGTAATAATGTGATATTTGATACATGTTGAACTATTGCAATAATTATCTGGCTTGACATAGAATGTAATCTGCCCTCCATGAATCTAAGCTGCCTTACTTTAAACTATTGACAATATTTAGCAATTTGCCTTCCACCCACACATTTTTGAAACTACAACCACAACTAAGTGGAGACCATGTACTAGTTCCCAAGCTTCAGCCATATTATTGGTGCCTGGAGGAATTTTAGTAGCTTTGGCAATCAGAAGTTTTCCATCATACGATCTGATAACATAGCCTATGCCTGAGGGCTCGGGATTACCTCTGCTTGCCCCATCAAAATTTAGTTTGACCATAGAATCAGATGGAGGCTACCATCTCACCCTTGATCTATCTACCTTGCTTGCCACTAAAATATGAAGACCCCCATTGGTGACCGGTTCCAGAAAATTCCACGCCTTGACCATTCCATTATCTCATGAGGTCCATGTTGAATTGTGGTTAATGGATCTTCTAGCCTTAGCCATAGCTACTTCTGAAATGGATTTATCTATGTTCTCATGCACCTTGGACAAAGAGGAGACTATTTTCTAAAAAATTATGTAGTTTCTTTCTCTCCAAACTTGCCACAGGACCATCGCCGGGCTAATTTCCCATAAACAAGCAAAGGTGGATTCTAAATTGAGCTTAGGCCATCTTTTGAGGAAGGAGAGTAATGTATGAGGAAATGGTGACATCCAATTGATCTTTTGCATTACCTCTAACCAGCATTCCCTAGTAAAAGAACAATGGAGAAGAAGATGGTCGGTATTCTCCTCCCTGTCCCCACAAAGAATGCATTTAAAATTTGAACCAAGACAAAATTTATGCAGATGATCACTTGTAAGAATGAGTCCATGAAGAGCCAACCAAGTGAAGGCACCCCCGTTAGGAACTACATCACTCCAACATAAATGAGAAGGCCACTTTGATTTATGACCCGTCGTGAGGTTCCTATATCCCTACTTAACCAAATACTGTCTAGAATTGTGCACCAACCAAATCAACTCATCATCCAGGGGAGAAATTAATGCCACTCTCCTCTTTAAAATATTCTAAAGAAGTCTCTTTTGATCAAATGGAAAATCACATTCCTCCATGCTTTTCCAGATTGCTTTATAGGGAGGCGAGTTAGAAACACTCAAATAATAATAATCTCTTACCTTATGGCCCCAATGCTATTCTAAATAAGCCCTGGCCTCTTTCAGATCATCCCTGGTGGATAGTTTGGACCAACCATTCCAGGAGTCAGTCCAGAAGTTAGCTTTCTCACTGTTGTTGATTTTCCACGAGAGGTGAGGAAGAATAGCCTCTCTACTCTTCGAAATGAACTTTCAAATTACAGAACCTTTAGGAGGGTTTTGAACTATAAAGGTTCTCTCTTTTTCTTCATTATCTAGGTACTTGCCTTGCATTATCCTAGCCCACAAGGAGTTGGGTCTTTTATACATTTTCCAGGCCAATTTTGCCCTCAAAGCTTGATTATGGAGTTCTAAATTGATGATGCCTGCACCCCCTAGACATTTTGGTCTACATATTTTATCCCATGAAATCAAGTGAATCTTCCTCCTCTCAATAGGTCCTTGCCATAAAAATTTCTTACTAATCTTCTTCAGGTCCATTAGGATAGTTTTGGGAGGCTAGAGAGTGGATAATAAGTAGATTGGGACAGCAGTTAAAACCGCTTTGAGCAGCATCAACCTCCTAGCCAGCATTAACCACCTACCTTTCCACGTCCCAACTCTACTCTTTAACTTACCAACAACTTCTTTCCATAGGTCCCTTTTGTTTCTACCATTAAACAGGGGAATACCAAGATATTTATTAAGAATCTCCTCCACCTTATAGTTAAAGAGAGTAGATACCTCTGATCAAAAGTTTGCATTTGAATTAATAAAAAAAAAAATTGATTTGTAAGGATTGACCTACTGCCTAGAGAATGAACAATATTTGTCGAGCATCTTCTTAATAGATTGAGCTTCTTGTACTACGGCTTAGCCAAATAAGATTGTATCATTAGCGAAGAGAGCACGAGTAAAGGGGATATTAACATTCTTGATCCTTAAACCACACCACTCCCTCTTCTAGTTTGCTTCCCTGATTGCCCAAGTTAAATCTTTTGACATGATAATAAATAGATAAGGGGATAGTGGATCCCCTTGTCTAAGTCCTCTAGAGGAGACAAAGGGAATGGTTTCGCTACCATTCAATAGGACTACCAAGCTTACACCTGAAAGACAAGAGGTGATCCACTTTCTCCATGAAGTTGAAATGCCAAACTTTTCCAACATATACATGAGAGAATACCAATTGACTCTATCATAGTCTTTTGCCATATCAATATTTATGACCATACTCAGAATCCCTTCCATGTTGATTGAATGTAGGATCTCATGAGTGATAATTGCACCTTTTGTTGTCTCCTTACCTGAGACAAAACCCCCTTGTTCATCTGAAATAATATTTGGTATTAGGGAGGCAAGTCTAATGGCAATAGCTTTAGAGATAATTTTATACACAAAGTTGCATAGGGAGATTGGCCTGAAATCATCAAATGACAAAGGAGAATTGTTCTTAGGAATAAGCATGATATTGGTCTGTTTCCATACCTTAACGACATTACAGAATTTCCTCAATTCTTCAATGGCTAATAGAATGTCCCTCCCCACTATATCCCATGTATGCTGAAAGAAGCTACCCAACCATCCATCTAGGCCAGGAGCCTTATCCCCTGACATTGAGAAAATTGTCGTGCATATTTCATCCAAAGTAAACTCCATCAATTCTGAGTTATGTTGATCATTGACTAACTTAGGAATGTTAAGACCCTCAATATTTGGAGGCTAGGGGCAATTTGGTTGTGACAACAGGTTCTTGAAAAACTCCTTAGTGTATGCCTTTTATCTCTGACTGGTTGCTTGTGGAGGTGTCGTTACTTTCAATTATTAATAACAACAAACGAATCATAGCTTTCAAAGAGCATACATGCATGATTTCACAACAAATTCTAGATGTTATCACTCCATAATAGATCACATAAGCCACAATACTTCATGTATGATAAATAAGAATCTAAATAAACTAGCATAGAACATCATTTCTCTTCATGTTGATTGGAGAACAAAGTATACAAGGCTAAAGTTTGCATAGACATACAATATTGGATCCTTTCTGAGAAATGTCCGTCAAGGCATTTTAGTTCTTATTATTCTATTGAATATTTTTCATCCCTAATAACAACTACAGACCTATTTAACTCAATCTCCAATCGGAGATTACAAAAGATGACCAACAACTAACTAAAACATCAAAAGCATAGAAAATGTTGATATTAGTTCAAATTACAGCTTAGAGACTCTCTAGCTTTACATTAAAATAAGAATCTGCATGAAGAAACAGGCCTTGCATGAAAAAGAGGCTCAACCAATAACACAATAGGAAACATCTGTCAGAAATCTTTTCCTTTAGAGATGTGTGGCGATGCCATGTGTCTACCTCCTTTCATCCATCAGGTCCCATCAAATGACTCTAAAAGTTTGGCACGTCACAGATTCTAACGGGACCCACCAAAATGTATGTTGCTTTAATTCTTGAACTTCATTTTATGTGTAGTGATGTTGTGTGTCTACCTTGGGCGAATGGAGTAATAGGAAACTATGTTAGAACTGTTAACTTTGCAAAGGTACGGGAGATGGACATGTGGATTCCACTTTCATGGTTCTAGCGAATAGTGCAATAGGAAATTTTGTCATCGCATATCAGTCTAGAATGATGCGTGGTGATGTTGCATGGAAAGTTCTAGCCAATGAAGAAATAGGAAACTAGTCGTGACTATCAAAATATTTAGGGAATGCATTGTGACATGTGGAGCTCTTTTCTTTTGTTGACTCTGATAGAAACTTTGATGGAAAAGGAACCATCATAGACTCCATTGTGTTAAGGCTCTTGTTTGATTTTATCCATTGTTTCTATTGATGCCTCCATATGCATATCAACATGTATACTACCAAAATTGAATCTCGACTCATCTCCCAAGCAGAACAAAGAACACAACAAAATGTAGGGCTTTTTGCTCTACATGTACCTCATCAGGCTTCATTTTTTAGGACCCATCTTTTCACCCACCTAAGCTGTGCTTAAGGGGGGTGTTAGTGTAGGTTTTTATTTTCCTAGTGGGTTATTTATTTTCCTAATTCCTAGGTTTTTCCTACACTTCTAATTAAGTTTGCTTAGGATAATAATGTGAGTATTAGTGTGAGTGGGTGTGATGTGTTATCATATTCCTCGGGAGTTACACTTTCCTATTTTAGGCTATTGTGGTGGACTCTTCCCATTGGTCATATTTGTCAACTCCCCCCTCTCTCATTTTCTCTAAATACTCACCTCCTAGCTAGTCTTGTGAGTTGATTCATGTAGATATTTGCTTTTGTATTCTCCTAATGCTATTTTTCTTTATGATCATTTACATTTCTCTCTTAGAGACTAACTCTATTTTGTTATTTTGATCTCTGTATCATTTACATACCATATTTTATGGGTTATTCATCTTTTCATATTCTAACATTGGTATACTCATTTGCCCCGTGAATTTTAGAAAATTTCTAGCAAAGAGATGGACCCTGAAAAATTATGAGAATGAATTCTTATGAAAATTTACCCTTCTGAAAGATTAATAACTTGACAATTCTCACAAAGCTCAAAAATCAAAATGCCATAAGGAGCAAAAAATTGGAAGAAATAAAGGGTCCTCAATTTTAAATCATAGGTGTGTTTTAAACTAGAACAATAGGTTGCACATTGTTCTCACACACAATTCAAATTATATTCAATGCACAATACACTTGAAAGCATACCCTTCAATGATTCAATATGTAATTCACATGTTGGGTTCACATGACCTACTAGAGAAAAGGAGAATAAATAGACTAGATAGATGTAATGTCATCAATTTAAATTCATTAATATCATCCTTCTCTATCCATCAACACTACCCATTTATTTACAATAGAATAGGGGAAAGAAGGAAGACCATTCCAGAACCACGTTACTATTTAAACCTTAATCACATGCTAAAACTATCATTTTTCCCAAAATGGTCATAGCATGGAAAACATAACATGACATCATTACACCAATATCCAAACACTAAACAATTTCATTTTCCAATAAAAAAGAATAAGTCCACAAAATAATATCATCTCAACGCCCAAAATGCTAAATTTTATCTCTTCAAGAATTCAACAAGAACCATAAAATCTAGGTTCTACCATTAATGGATGCCAAATTTTCTTCAAAATTAAAACTCACAATTTTAAAAAATTAAATATATCCTCTAATCTAAAAAGGTGAGGGGGGTCCACTTTTCCATTCACATAAATTTTATGAAAAATTCTCAAGGGTTTTATGGGCCATTTAAAGTTTTCCAAAAAACATGAAATACACCCAATTCAATTTCTGACAAGACCCTTTACTTCCCAAACAACACAACACTATGAAAACACATTCACATAAACTTTTGAAGAAATAATCCATTATTTTGGGGCAATTCACATTTTTCAAAAATATAAAAACCTATAACAAGAATTTCTCACAAAATTAAATTTCAATCCTAACCCTAAAATAGGATACCCCAAAAAGCCATATGCCAATCCACATAAGGTGGTGCATGCATAAACATGAAAATGATATGTATAAATGTGCATATTTACTAAAAGGGAAATACCTCTTGATAATGTAACTCTCGTAAAGGAGGTTCTTTCTTAATTGCAACTCACACACTAAGTAAGCACCAAGCACTCCTCCAAGAACTCCAATCCAACAAAGCACCAAGAAAATCTCTTCCAAATATTTTCTAGCAATCCAAGGGTTTGAAGTAAGTGAGTTTTCCATTTGAAGGAAGAAAGTTTTCCTTTTTTTTAAGAAGCAAGAGCTCACACATAAATGGGAGACAAAAAAGAACAAGGGAACAAGTGTTTCTAAAATATATGTATTTTCCCTTTGTTTCAAAAATCCTCAACCCAAGTGACTTTTTCCTTCTTTTCACATGGAAGCAAGCTAATTTCTAAAGATGGATATTTTGGACAATAAATATTTTATTTTCCATTTGACTAATATCTTACCAATTAATTTATGCACTTCTTTTATTTGAAGCTATATAAGACCTTTTCAATTTCCTTTCAACTAAAAATTTATCTTAAATGCAATTAACTATATTTATAAAAATACCACATGATTAATAAACCCCCTTTCAACCCCAATTACAACTTAGACATTTCAAATGCATTACCCAACAATCCTAAAATTTACATAGATGAAAAAGTATAATAGGGTATATCAAACTCATGCAAAGCACTTCTTTTAAACATAAGAAAAATCACTAATAAAATTCAATGATCCCCTACTAAACCAAATTACATATTAAAGTTAGCCCATGGGGCGTAGAAGAGATGATTAATCCATTGAAAGACATGGATAATGGTCGTAGGTTTGAATCCTTGGATTAAAGCATTGTATGAGTAAGGGCAGCTCATGCGGGCTAAGGTTATAGGGATCACATTATTAGAACCTCTCAAAATAGGGTCCTGACTACTGTTGATTCCTCTGTATTAAAAAATTGCATATTAACATTCATAATAAACTATTAAATTATTTCGAACACACAAAGCAACTAATTTGTAGTCGAGAATAAAATAGTACACAAGAAAAGCATACAATTTATGGGTTTCACACACTAAGGATCTAGAATCACAAATTATTTGTATTAGTGGCAAACTGGATAAACCTTAGGAACATCCTTTCATTCACAATCAAATAGGATGGGTTAAATAAACAAACATATCTATAAGCGTCATAGGGTCACTAGCTCAACTGCAAGGTCTAGGAAAGAGGAAATGGTTAGGTGATATCCATGGTGTTCTCCTCCATTTTCCTTCCATTGATCATACACCTATAAGCTTCTTGCACACTCAAAGAAAAGCATCAAATCCAACAATGGAGATCATAGCCAAAGCAACATATAATAACCAATGAGAATATGTAATCAAACAAGGCATATATTCATCCTACAACTACATCATATCATAATCAAACTCAAATAAACCTTTTAATCTGGCATAATGAATATTAGGACAAGAAAGGAGTAAACACAAGTGGGGCCTTACAAACATGTAAACATTGCTTATAGATAGCATTTTGAAACTAGACATCATAAAGATATAGATAGCAAATTCATTGATACTTAAATCACTTTATTGTAATTTAATTACTTTTAAATACAAAAGAGATTAGATTTGATACTTGAATAACTTTAACTAAATGAATTTTGAGAAAAATAAAATATATTAATTATGATTTGGGTTAAGTGTACATTATGATTTGGATTGAAGGAGCTATTTGTAAACTACATACCAAATAGAAACAAAGATTTTGATCAACACAAGCTCCACACTAGATATACAAGTGTGATAGTCAACGGCCAAATAATAGTTTATATTTGCTAGAATGACAATTTGTTATTGTAAATAGTAGATGCAAAATAAATTTCATTTATACTATTCAAGTTAAATTGATTCATTAGTATAATTATAAAATTAGGGAAAATAAAATAAGTCATACATAACTCCAAACCTCATGTGAGTGATTGAATAATAAAATAATTAAAATGGATGGATATATCCTAACATGAATATGTTGTTGAAGCATCATTTTAGTTTAGCCATCTAATTCCTTTCATTTTCCTTTGTCACTTGAAAAGTTAAACGAAAAGAAATTGGAAATTTGGCCAAATTTTCTATGGCATACAACATATTTAGTAGGAATATAAATAACATTAAAATATTAGAAGATTATCTTTCTTACTCAAGACAACAAACTTTGTGTCACAAATAAAGAAAAATATTAACTTAATTGATTCATATTTGGAACAATGGAGAATCAACTATGTCTACCACCATAATCGTGCAAACAACACAAACTTTTGCCTATTGTGGCATCCAATTTTTGAGGTGAGGAAAACCATTGTAAATGCTAACAAAAACAAGCAAGATAGTTGTCACTATTTTAAATCATGTGCAGTTGTATTTACTCCTCGACTCATTCTTTATTTGCACATAGAGACCTCTATGCATGCCACAACAATTTCTATAGTAACAAGTGACATGAGGCTAGAAGTTCCTCTCAACAAACTTCACAACAAAAGTATGGATGAGCTTCACAACTAGATTCTAAGCATGATGACTAAATTAAAAAAGATGGTGGTAAATGATGACAAGGAAATACTTGGTTGATTAAAATTGGACATTGTGAACATAGTAAATGAAGCTGACATTAATTTTTTAAGCAAAGTTACCACCATTAAGTAGGGTTGTGGCAGCAAAATTGAAGAGGAAATGGCTAAAGCAGCAAAATGATTGCCACCCAAGTGAATATTTTCAAAAATAATTTTCCAAATGCTAAATAGTATGGGATGATTTTTTTAATTTCATATCCGCTCTTTGTTCTTTAGAAATTGTATTGAGTTAGAAGTAAATTTTTGAGATGAAATTCTAAAGTTTGTATAGAATTTTACATCAACACCCTAAAGTTTGTAATAAATATGGTTACATCAACACCCTGCATTTGCCATTTTACAAACTAGAATCACATTGCTCCTTTTGGCTAAAATTCTATATTCAAGTTTTTAGATGATTTCTAGAATAACTAGTACTAAGTTAGGTGGTTGGTTCTTTAGGTAATAAAGGATTCAAGGTTCATTTAGTCATGAGTGTAGCCATTAACAAGCACCAAAGACCCAAAATAATGGAGGAAATCATAGAAACCAAAGGCATTGAGTAGCACCTGATTGAGAAGTATATGCAAATTACAACCATGTTTTGACAAGGGCCAAAAAAGGAGCTAATGCTTTGGGCATAGTGATGTGCATGTGTAGGCAATGATCCAAAACATCACCTCTCCCACCTACAATTGTACTAGGTTGGAAATATGCTTTGCTCCCCAAATATAGTTATCGTTGGTGTTAAGCATCATTTTGTTCTAATGCTTTGATCTTGTTGTAATTCACACTTTGTAAATTGACTATCTAATATAGGGATATAACTTCCAAAGGAAGTGGGTGGAAGTGTCTAGAATAGTAGTAGCTTCTAGAATTATTTATTTCTAATATTTAATGGTAGAAAAATCTTTAATGGTATTTATTATCACTACCTTGCAGATGGCTACATACTATCCATATAATATAGACATAGAATAACATTTAAATCCACCTAATTGTAGTGGAGAGTCCATAAAAGGTAAAAACTTAATGAATGGTACTCATAATAAATATAATCAATCAGAATAAGAACTTGACGTCATGTCACTGAAATATTAAGCAACAACTTTAGTGATAAAAAAAATAGACATTTATAAAGTAGTGAATAATTTTTTAACAAAAAACTAATACAATTTATGTCAATTGCTATGATATTCTTGCATGGTAGGGACTAATAATTAAAACAAGGTGTGTGGATTTTTAGTCTATTGATAATGTTGAATGGCTTATTAAAAAAACTCACCAATAATCAAGTGTTATTAAAGACAATGACTTGACACCCTAAAAGGATGAGACTAGAATCAAGTTGTATTAAGTGCAATGACCTAATACCCTAATTAATTGAGGTTGTAATCAAGCCTTACTAAATACAATAACTCGACACCCAAAAAAGATGATATTAACAAAGCTAATACAATCGTATATCAATTGCTATAATAATCCTACACAACAAAGACTAATAATTGAAAGAAGGTGTGTGATCTTTAATCTATTGATAAAGTTAAAAGACCTAAAACTCACCAATAATCAAGTCTTATTGAATAGGATAACTCAAACCACATTAAAAAGATAAAACTAAAATCAATCCATAACTGACCTAATACACTAAAAAAATTAAAACTATAATCAAACCTTGCTGAGTACAATATAACTCAACACCCTAAAAGAATGAAGCCATAATCACAAAATGTAAAAAGAAAAAAGAAAGGCAACAGGGAACTCTTCCCCCCATCACATGCTTTTGAACTCCTAACGAATTGTAGTCATCCATTCCATATCTGCTATGTCCATTATAAAGGATTATGGATGATAAAAAGCATGAATATTCCTACTGCATCCTGATCCCATTCCCTTTCTCATTTAACTCTAGTCTGTTCCATTTACAACAATCTGTACAATGTTCCTACCTCTTTGGGGATGCCACATGTCCTGTAATTCATGGCATATACCTACACTTTCAACTATATCCCCACCCCTATCACTATTTAGAAGTGATATTCTTCATACAATTTGTATTTATAACTATGATTTGAACTTGTAATTTGCATTTTATTGGCACATGTTTCAACTAATTTTATTGTACATGTAGTAATGTTATTCAATGTAGTGACTAACATTATTTGAAATTAAATGATATTTTAACTTTTTAAATCAACCATACATGTTATGGACACATGCATAATGAGTATAGTGCATTTTGTGAGGAGAATAACCACCCCTTCACTATGTATATACAGTTAATATACTCCTCTTTTTTTAACTTGCAACCACAACTTATATTTGATGGCTATATGACTATATTTAGGCATTTTCGTCATAAATTTTCTATAACTATCATTTCATGTAAAATTTGTAATAATTAATAAGAATTATTAATGTGGAATAATTAATATCATCAAATTTAGTGTTAAAAGGTATATTAAAATATAATTGATTACAAAGAGCTCAAAATCAATTCTATTGTCCACATCTTACATGAACTTCTTCCAAATTTTTAAATGAAATACTTGTAGTTGTAGATTTGTCAAAATAGATGGCAAGAAAAATAAATTGCTTGTGATCTTAAAGTGATTATATCTTATGATGTTTTATCAGGATTCAATTACATAGTTTCTAAGTCAAACCCATTGAACCATATTTCATGAGTGGTGATTTGCATGAATCTCTCTCATGAGCATGAATGTTCCACTTAGAGCTGATTGCATCTAGTGAGGTTCACCCCATCTCTCACGAGCATGAATATTGCACTTAACACTCATTACATCTAGGTGATGCTCACACAAACGCATCTCTCATTAACATGAATGTTTCACCTAGCACTCATTACATCTAAGTCATAATCAACCCATCTCTCATGAACATGAATGTTCCTCTTAAAACTCATTGAATCTATGTAATGCTCACAAAGGTGAACCACTACTCATTAAATATGGTTAATAAGTTTTATAACATAGAAAATTGCATACCCTTACAATTTCACATTATGTTTTGGGCTTGCTTTGGTGTCCATTCCCCTAGCATGTTTTAGGGATCACTTTAGCCTATCCTGGGCCTCTTTTTCCCTCACCAGATTACCAAATTTGAAAAAGTTTCATGAGGAGGCTAGCATGACGCATGGATGTCAGTGCGATGCGCTGACATCCTAAAAGTTTTCAAAAATTTAAATGTTGGTTTCCCACTCAGCTACCTGTTGTCGACTATTGTAATGCTTGTCTACTTGAAAAAACCCCTAACATTTAAATCTAACTCTTAAACTTTCCAAAAACTTTTTGGAAAAGGATTCTTTGGGGGTTTGGCTTGGAAGAAAACCAATCTACACAATTAGGCTCTCTTGCTCTATGCTACTAAAAATATCACCATTGTTGAAGCTTGTTCAAGGATCCATGTTATTGCACTACAATTGACTCCTTCAAAGAGTTCACATCTTCTTTTTCTACATCATATTGGTAATATTGTTCTCATTCTTATTTGAATAATATTGTTGTAACTCTTCTTTATCATTTCCTAGTATATTTCTATTGGAAAATCACTTGGCGACTATCATCTCCTTTTAATGAATCTCATACACACACTAGTTTATTGCTCTTTGTAGACCTAAGAGTAATATCCATAGCGTCTTGTCACTATTCTTAGTTCTTAGATGCACATAGATTAAGAGCACACACTCTTTAATTTATTTTTTATATTGGTTTCTTGTAGAGGTCGAAAGACCAAAATAGGGGGTTGACCACTCTTGGTAAGCTCCCAATCAATCACAACCATTTTTCTTGTCCTCAACTATAGGTTTTTTGGAAATCAACTCACATGGTGGTGTGCATCTCTTTCTTTCCCTCTTCATCACTTCTAGTTTCATTTCAAAATACATAGATTAAATGGATTTTAGCATTTATGTGTATTCTAGTATATCTTGGTTTTTTGTTGTTGTGCATGATTCCTAGTGCAAATTTAGTTGTACCAAACTAGAAAATTGCATTTACCAACATTTTGGATGACAATGCAGGAACTAGACTACAATGTGTCATGTAGATGTCTATGCTTTGCACTGGTGTCCTATACAATGGCTTCCTTCTTCTAGTCCCAGGTTCTCGTATTTCTATTATTAGTGATTCTGAATCCAGTTTATCAAATCTATGTTTCATTTTTCTATAATCAACATCTTATCATTTAGCTTTATGTTTTAGATTAGTGAAAAGTATCATTTTGCAAGTTTAATACATGTTAGGATATTATGGTATTAATTTTCTCTTTATGTATTTGAACAATGGAAAAATATTTGTTCCATGAAATTAGTTATATCCTAGTGTAGTGCCTTTGAAAATATTTAACTTAGAAAGAATATTCTTGGTTAAATTATCTTTTCAGTATTACAAGTTTACCTCAAAAACTACACAATTAATTATTCTTATAAGTTTATTATAATTTTATTATTATTAAATACAATAGAGATTAGATTTGATAGTTAAGTCTCCCGATAAAGGGCTAGATCATTATGCAGGTACTAATTAGGTGGTAAGCTTCGAGACTTGGTTCGTCTGGAGTTGACGGGTGGCAGGCTGGCTATTTTTTCCAAGGATGGTGGCGTAAGGCATTGTATTTAGCAGTTAATTTGATTTAGGAAGGATGGTATTATGGTTTGTTGCTTCATTGTCTTGCTCTTCGTTGGCTCTTGGGCGCTCTCATGGCTACATCTAGTGCGGGTGGTGGCTTGGGTGTTACAAGAGATGGTAGTGGTGCTCGAGACATGGACAAAGGGAAGAAGGTGGTGGGAGAGCCACCTCAGAGGCAGATTAGGTGAAAGATTAGTAGTGGGTCTATTGGCGGTAGGATGAAGAGGAAATATGTTGTAAGGAAGCATTTGAAGAAGATTTTTGGTGAGGAGGCGATGACAGGTTTTGTCAAAGACATTGAAGGTGAAATCAAAAATCCCATTTTGAGGGAGTGGTTGTGCAGGTTACTTGTGATGGCAAAAGAAGTTGATGGGAAGGAGCGTGTTAGTGTTCGGGAGGCTATGGCTCATTTACTGCTTGATCCTGGCACGACTCGAGGGTGTTGGAATTTGTTCAGGGTTGCTCAATCCTTAACAATGGCTACAATGTTGTCAATTGTTGTGGCTTTGGTTCTTACCCATGAGGACTTGATTGAGTCTTCTAATCAGGCCGCAGAAAACCATGAGGTGTTGCTTGGGCATTTGTATGATATTCTGCTGGGGGTGGTGGAGACAAGGAAGATGGTGGACGGTATTGTTGAGAAAATGGGTGTTTCTGTTCTGGAGCGCGCTCGACCAACTTATTCATGCACTTGTGATGAATCCTGTGATGGTGTGGAGCTGTTCAGAAAGAAAGATAAATAGGTTGTTAGGGTCTTGTCAGTCTTTTGGTTTTTCTATGCTATGTTAATGTCTGTGGAGAGCGGGCCGATGTAATTTGCCCCTCTCTTGTTGTTCTATGGACTGTTCTGGTTGTGGATGCAGTAGTTAGATTAATGTGGTTTATGGATGGATGTTGTTAGACTGTTGGGCTTGGCCCCTTTTTTGATTGGGTCCCAGGTCCCTTGACCAGGGTTTTATAATAAAAAAAGAAGATTTGATAGTTAAATAATGTTGACTAAATAAATTATGAGAAAATTAAATATATTGAATTTATATTATGATTTGGATTAGATGAGGTATTTACAAACCACATACCAAATAGAGACAAATTTTTTTATCAACACAAGATCTACACTTGAGATACAAGTGTGATAGTCAAAATCCAAGTAATAGCTTGTAATTGTTACAATTATGATATGTTCCTCTAAATAGCAGGTGAAAAATAAATTCCATTGGTACTAGTCAAACTAAATTGATTTTATTTGTATTATTATATAATTAGGGAAAATAAAATAAGTCATACATAACTTCAAACCTCATTCAAGTGATTGAATAATAGAATATTAATCATAATGGATGAATATATCCTAACATGAATAATGTTGTTGAAGCATCATTTTGCTTTAGCCATCTATTTCCTTTCATTTCCCTTTTCTACCTGAAAATCTAAACAAAAAGAAATTGAACATTTAGCTAAATTTTCTATGGCATGCAATAGATTCAGTAAGAGTATAAACACCATTAAAATATAAGATTACCTTTATTATTGAAAACAATGAACTTTGTGCCACAAATAAAGTAAAATATTAACTTAATTGATTCTAATTTGGAAGAATGGAGATCTAACTATGTTTAGCACCATAACCACAAACAACACAAACTTTTGCCATTGGCAAGGAAAATGGTTGTAAGTACTAATAGAAGCAAGCAAGACAATTAACACTACTTTAAATCATGTGTCGTATATATTCCCTAGCTAGTTCCTTCTTTGCACCCACAAACATTTATGCATGCCACAACAATTTCTATAGTAACATGTGCCATGAAGCTAGAAGTTCCTCTCAACAAAGTCTACAACAAAAGTATGGAAGAGCTTCACAACCAAACTCTAAGTATGATGATTGAATTCAAGGAAATGGTTGTGAAGGATGACAAAGAAATACTCAATTGATTAAAGTTGGACATTGTGAACATAGGGAATGAAGCTACAACATTCACTTTTCGAGTAAGCATATGGTGGAAGAAAATACGTTTATGGTCATAACAAAGTTACCACCATTAAGAAGGATCTGGCAACAAAATTGAAGAGGAAATGGCTAAAGAAGCAAAATAATTTCCACCCAAGTGAATATTTTCAAAAATGATTTTCCAAATACTAAATAGTATGGGTTGTTTTTTTTTTAAATTTCATCTCCACTCTTTGTTCTTTTAGAAATTTTACTAAGTTAGAAGTAATGTTGTAAAATGAAAGTCTAAAGTTTGCATATAATTTTACATTAGCACCCTAAAGTTTGTAATAAATAGGGTTACATCAACACCTTGCATTTGCCATTTTATAAATTAGAATCATGTTGCTCCTTTTCACTTAAATTCTATGTTCACGTTTTTAGACAATTTCTAGAATAACCAACACTAAGTTAACCATTAGTATAGTCATGAGTTAGCCATTAACAAGCACCAAAGACCCAAAATAATGGAGGAAATCATGGAAACCAAAGGCATTAAGTAGCACCTAATCGAAAAGTACATGCAAAGGGCAACCATGTGTTGGCAATGGGCAATAAAAGGATCTAATGCTTTGGGCATAGCAATGAGAATGTGTTGGCAATGATCCAAAACATTACCTCTCCTACCTGCAATTGTTCTAGCTTAAAAATTTGCTCCGGTCCCTAAATATAGTTGTTGGCATTAAGCATCATTTTGTTCCCACACTTTAATCTTGTTATAATTCCCACTATGTCAATTGAGTATCTAATACAGGGATCTCATGTACAAAGGAAGTGGGTGGAAGTGTCCATAACATTAGTAGCTTCTAGAATTATTTATTTCTAATGTTTAATGGCAAAAAAGTCTTTAATGGTATTTATTATCACTACCGTGTGAATGGATTCAAATTATCCATATAACATAAACAAGAAATAATATTTAATATTCACCTAATAATAGTGGAGAGTTGTCCTTAAAAAAAAATTAATGAATGGTACTCATAATAAATACAATCAATCAAAATAAGAAGCATAAAAAATACTAAACAACAACTTTAGAGTAGCATAAAAAATAAAAAGTTATAAAGTATTAAATAATTTTTTTAACAAAAAGCTAATACTACTGAGTATCAATTGCTATACTTTTCTTCAACAAGATTAAAAGTTAAAACAAGGTACATAGGTACGTGATCTTTAGTCTACTAATAAAGTTGATTGACTCATAAAAAAACTCACCAATAATCAAATCAATTGCTATACTTTTCTTCAACAAGATTAAAAGTTAAAACAAGGTACATAGGTACGTGATCTTTAGTCTACTAATAAAGTTGATTGACTCATAAAAAAACTCACCAATAATCAAATCTTCTTGAACATACTGACTAGACACTTTAAAAAGATAAAACTGAATGACTCATAAAAAATTTACAAATAATTAAATCTTATTGAATACAATGACTAGACACTTTAAAAAGATAAAACTCAATAACTCATAAAAAAACTCACCAATAATCAAATCTTATTGAATACAATGACTGCCACTTTAAAAAGATAAAACTACAATCAAACCTCTTAAATACAGCGACCTAATACCTTAAAAAATTAAAACTATAATCAAACCTTACTGAATATAAGATACCCTAAAAAAGATGAAGGCCAAAACCCCAAACTGTTTATCCTCCAATAAAAAATAACCAATGTGTACACAAGTATGATACGAAAAGAAAAGGAGAGGGGAGAGGCACAAGCTCTTTCCCTCCATCACATGCTTTCGAGCTCATAGGGAATTATAGTCATACATTCCATGTCCGCTATCCCCATCATAACGGATTACAGTTGAAAAAAAGCACGGATATTCTTACCACATCCTTTTCTCATTTAACTCTGGTCTCTTCCGTTACGACAATCCCGTACAACGTTCCTACCTGTTTGGGGGATTCTACGTGGTTGGTAATTCATGGTATATACCTACTTACACTTTTAACTTTATTACTAAGCAGCTAGGTATTCTTCTCATACTTTTGAAAGCTAGGTAAGTATTCTTCTTATACTTTTGAAATGTGCTTTTAAACATATTGTTATATAATTAATGTGATTTCAACTTTAATTTATATTTTATGAGTGTATGTTTTAATTAATTCAATTGCATGGGTAGTATGTTATTTAATATGGTGAGTTATATTGATTTGAGAATAAATGATATTTTAACTTTTTTGATTGATTATATATGGTGTAAATACATTGGGATGATTTGGTGTTTGTTGGGAGAATAGGTGTTCCCTGATTACATATATATAGTTAATATACTCTTTTTTAACATGCAACTGAGACTTAAATTTGATGGCTATATGATTGAATTTGAATCACTTAAAAGGGGAGATTTCAAATAGACTATAATTTTTTTTATAGGATGTGTATGTGTGAGAAGGGTGACTTTGAAGAAATTATCATCACAGAAAAGTTGCTTGACAAGCGAAGTCAAATTTAAATTTGATGACTATAATTTTTTTTATAGGATGTGTATGTGTGAGAAGGGTGACTTTGAAGAAATTATCATCACAGAAAAGTTGCTTGACAAGCGAAGTCAAATTTAAGCCATGCTCATTATATATATATATATATATATGAAGAGCGATTTTGAAGAAATTATCATTAGGGAAAATTTGCTAAACCATGCTCACAATCAAATTTAAGCCATGCTCACACTGACCAAACTTGGAATTTCAAATTAACCATGTCTATTATAACAGAGAGTGCTTCTGGATTTAACTATGTATGTTTTTGCTTCAACATCGGATCACACTCAGTGATCCTTCATGAGGAAGAGGAAGTTTGCGCTGTGGAAAACTCATACCTGCATGTCTATTATGACAATTAAAAATATGTAGGCTTTAATATTTGAAAAGCAACTTCAAATAGATGATTGCCACAAAAAAAATGTTTGATAGGTAGGGTTGACCATCAAATTTAAGCCCTGCTTCACACGAACCTATCGTGTTCCACTTAGTACTCATTGCATCCAGGGGACGTTGGGGCCATCTCTCATGAGCATGAATGTTCCACTTAACACTTATTGCATCTAGTTGATATTAACTCATTGAGCCACATTTCATGAGTAGTATCTCACATGAACCTATCTCTTATGAGCATAAATGTTCCACTTACCACTCACTGCATCTAGGCGACGCTAGCCCCATCTCTCATGAGCATGAATGTTCCAGTTTACACTTATTGCAACCAGATGATGTTCACACAAACCCATCTCTCATGAGCATGAACGTTCCACTTGGTGCTCATTGTATCTAAGTGATGCTCACTCCAACTCTCATGAACATGAATATTTCACGTGCACTCATTGTATTTAAGTGATGCTCACCCCATCTCTCATGAACATGAATGTTTTACTTAACACTCATTCCATCATGCAAACCCATCTCTCATGATAATGAATGTTCAACTTAACACTCATTACATCTATATGATGCTCATCTCATCTCATCTCTTATAAACATGAACATGATGGCAATTGATTTCAACTCTGAAAATACCGCCTGTCAATTCCCGGGCCTGCCTGCGAGTATTAGCCGCCAATGGCGATTGGGCTTAAAAACGGCTCATAATTATTTTACTTTCCAAGTTTGACTGCACGTGGGCGCGGTCATTACCCTTCCGCCTGGTCATGTTAACTCTGTACACGTACAAGAGCAGTGAATTCAGTGAGAGTTTGAGAGAAGGAAAATTGAGCCCATTTAGAGAACTAGACAAAATCAATTTTCCTGCAATTGACAGAGCACGTCACGTGGCATTCCACACAGAAAAATTCACGTCCGATGACGATAAAAATCAGGATTGGATGTCGGTGAGGTGGTGTCAGAGATCTGATGTGTGCCACGTACTTAATTTCGCCTTCACTAAACTGGCGCAAATTCCAGATCCATTCCGCAGAACTTGGAGTGCATCTGCACCGTTCCGTATAATCTCTTAATTTGCGCCGCTTTAGGCAATTCTCTTAATTTCACGTAGACGTGGGGCCCACTGGCAACTGTCCTCGGCCCTACCACGACAAGTGTGGTAAACGAGATGGACGTAATTCCCCACTAGTCTCGTGAATGTGTTCTGCTTGGACTAATTTGAACGTACCCCACTTACATGTTAAATATTCATTTTTAATATGCCTTGGGTTGTTTTTTTGGCAATTGACAGCCATCAGCCCTTCTTAGGATTTTTGTCCTGAAGTTTTTTTTTAAAATAAGTGTTTTTTTTTTTGGGGGGGGGGGGTGCCGCTGGGTTAGTCAATTTTGATTTGTCTTTCTTCTAGTTTTGTCCTCGGAGGTTTGTCATATTTTCTTCTTTTAGTTTTCTTCATTACAAATTTGTCCTTTTTTGAGTTGACCTATTGGTGAAAAACTTGTCCTCTTGAAAGAGAGGTCATAAGTTCAAATCTTGTAAGGGGTAGGGTATGTATGCCTCATATTAGAAGCACAGTTAGGTGCCTCCTACATATTGGAAGTATGAGGTAGTCTCATATGTTATAAACCATATGTTGCCTAACATCGTAGACTATAAAAGGATCCATTTCCATTTTCATTTCCATCTCTATTTTATGTTTAGATAGAATTAGGTTGCCCAACATCGTAGACTATAAAAGGATCCATTTCCATTTTATGTTTAGATGTTATATTTAAATATATGTAAATAGGAAAAACACCACTATTGATGATTACCTTGATGGCTAGTAGAATGTAATAGGCCTACAGTACAGTTGTATGGTTTCTTTGTCCATTGGCTCATGATTCCTTATATGGGACCGAACTTATATTGTATCATGTACTTATTAGTAACATATATCCAATTGAAAAAAAAGCACCACTACACATAAAATTATCTAGGTTAATTAAATAATGTAATTAATTACACACAATAAATTTAAATAAATGAGCAAGGACTAGAACAATAACTGTTAAATTAAATGTGGTATTTAGTTGGATTTTGAAGATGAGAAAATGATATTAAAGATGCTAGTAATCAATTTGTCATGGTGTTGAAATTATAGGGCATGATCCAAAAAATTGTCTTGGAATTTTCAAATTGGTTGTGAACTATTCTAGTTTAGCTATGCAAGCGCAGACCTAAACTTGATGCATGGATGTTGTCATCCCGCATTTCCCATGCGGTCACGACACACAACACACGTGTCATGTCCACATTTGCCATGTGGTCATGACATGAATTACGAAAAAAATTTCTACCTATCCCTAGGAACCTTTCGCACGCATTTGCATGCTCAGTGGCAATACGTATAAGGTGTAAACATCTCAACATAATTCGGGGAGGTGCGTTGACCCACGTGTGAAAAATCTATTGCAGCTACTGATTATTAATTTCCTATCTAAAGTAGATTATTTGGCTGCCGAAAAATAACTTACAGCAAATATCAAATAATAACACAGCTGCAACTTCACGAAAAAATCACGGAGACAGAAAAATAAATGGACATAATATTTTGGACAAATTGTCCCTGGAAAAACCCCGAAGGGAAAACCAGTCAGCAGATAAGAATTCTATTCAACTACAGAAAATCAAGAGATACAAAATTGCTTGCCTCTTACTGGCAGAGCTCTGGAAATTTCTTTCCTGTAAATTCCCTTCCCTCAATTGTTCCTGCTGAAATTGCTCCGGCAATATTTTCCTTCTCCGGCAATTCCACTGCTCTCCAACGCTATCACTGCGCCCTTTGCTCTCACTGCAAATCAATTTGCTATTGCTACAAATTTATTTATTTGCTATCGCTGCAAATACTTCTCGGATCTGTCTTCTCCAAATGCCCATTGAACCTCTTTTATAATCCTCTCATTGAAAACCAATGGCCATGATTTAATCTCAATCAATGGCTAGGATTAATTAGACTCTAAACCCTAATATCTAGAAGTCTCTCGAGAAATCAATTTTCTAGGTATGGAGATAATTATTCCAGCTGTGTTTCCAACCTCGTAATCACCACCCGAGACTAGAACACCTGTCCAAGCTACATAAAAATTAACACTCCCTCTTAGCGAGGAAGGTGTTCTGCATAACACCTAACTTCTCTCTGAAGAAGATGAATTTCGCCTTCCCCAATGCCTTTGTCAAAATGTCTGCTACCTGCGGATTTGTAGGTATATACTGTAGCTGAACAATCCTTCGCTGTACACAATCCCTGATGAAATGATACCTGATGTCTATATGCTTAGACCTATCATGAAACACTGGATTCTCAGATAATCTGATGCAACTCTAATTATCACAGTGTATCACGGTAGTCTCAACCTTCTGACCAAACAAAGCTACCAGCAACTTCCGAAGCCATATAGCCTCACACGTTGCCATGCTAGCTGCTATGTATTCTGCTTCTGCAGAACTCAGAGCCACGGACTTTTGCTTCCTACTATACCAAGAGACAACTCCTGATCTCAAACTAAAGCAGAACCCTGAAGTGCTTTTCCTGTCCACTGTACTACCTGCCCAATCTGCATCAGTATAGCCTAACAACTTGATACCATCACCTCGATCATATCTGATCCCATACTCGATTGTACCACGCAAATACCACAATACATGCTTTGCCGCTATCCAATGCACTCTCTTCGGCTCAACCATGAACTGACTAAGAGAGTTTACTGCAAAGGATATATCTGGCCTAGTGTTGACCAAATACATGAGAGATCCAATCAACATCCTGTATAAGGTGGTGTCTACATCCTTTTCCTTGGATGAGTCTACCTTCTTCCAATTCGTGATCATAGGTGTAGACATGGCTCTGCAATCTTGCATCTTAAACCTCTTCAAGATTTCAATGCAGTATTTTCCTTGTCTAAGAAAAATCTCTCCATCTGTCTGCGACACTTCCATGCCTAGAAAGTAGTGCATAAGCCCCAAATCCTTCATCTCGAACTCTGCTGCAAGGTCCCTCTTGCACTCCTCTATGAGACCCAGTGAACCTGTTAAAAACAAGTCATCCACATATAGAACAAGAATGAGCACTTCACCCCCAACCATCAAGTAGTAGAGGTTAGCATCCGCCTCACTCTTCACAAAGCCTATTCCCTGCAAGTATCTATCAATGCGCTCATACCACGCCTTGGGAGCCTGCTTGAGTCCATACAAAGCTTTCTTCAATCTGCACACGTGGGTTTTGCTGCTGTGTGCTACAAAGCCCTTTGGTTGTTCTATGTATACCTCCTCTAACAATTCACCATTAAGAAATGCCGTCTTGACATCCATTTGATGGATCTGCCATCCCATATGCGCTGCAAGTGAGATTACGGCTCGTATAGAAGTATACCTGGCCACTGGAGCGAATGTCTCCTCATAATCTATTCCCTCCTTCTGAGAGAACCCCTTGGCCACGAACCTTGCCTTGTATTTCTCGATGCTACCATCTGCACCATGCTTAATCTTATAGATCCAGCGTGATCCAACCACTGCCCTATCTGTCAGTCTAGGCACAACCTCCCACACATCATTCTGCATTATTGAGGTATATTCTTCAACCATCGCATCTTGCCACACCTGTTGCCGTGCAGCCTCCTGATAGCTAGAAGGTTCACTATCTACCAACTGACTAACCAATGCCACATAGTCATTATACCTGGCTGGTTGTTTCCGCTGTTTATTACTCGTCCTAGGAGCTCCCACAAACTCCTGAGTATCCTTATGTGTCTGTTGAACCTCACGGTTCCTCCTGCCAACTATAGAGGATGAAATATCAAACTCCATATCTTCTTGATGCATCTCTTGGATTTGCTGTATCTGTTGCTCCATACTCTGCGAACTCTCAGCACCTGAGCCTATGCTTGTACTAGTAACTGTACTCGTGCTTCGCTGCCCTTGTTCTGGTTGAACAATCCTTGGAGCTTCTGTTGGCTGCTCATTTTGATCATCTGCTGGCAAATCTCTGGACCTCCTATATGCTTTGTCCTCCATGAATTTGACATCACTCCTGACAATAATCCTCCTGGTCCCTGGAATAAATATCCGATATGCCTTTGAGGTCTCGCTGTACCCCACAAAGTACCCTCTCTCTGTAGTCTGATCTAATTTGGAACGTGTAGCCCATGGAATGTGACAAAATGCCAAACTCCCAAATATCTTGAAGTGACTAACATCTGGCTTCTTCCCTGAGAATGCCTCCTCTGGTGTCATCTTGCCCAATACCTTATGTGGAACCCTGTTCTGTATGTATACCGCTGTACTGCATGCCTCTGCCCATAAGTAACGTGGCATATCTTGGTCATACAACATAGCCCTTGCTGCCTCCGATATAGAATGATTCTTCCTCTCAGCAACCCCATTCTATTGTGGGTTGTAAGGAACAGTCCACTCTCTCTTGATTCCTTCCCTGGTACAGAACTCTTGGAACTCTTTCCCTTTGTACTTGCCTCCATTGTCTGACCGAAGAACCTTTACCTTCCTGCCTGTTGAATTCTCCACAAGAGCTTTGAACTCCTGGAAGTGACTGAAGACCTCATCCTTGGTCTTCAAGAAGTATATCCAGGTCTTCCTGGAGAAATCATCAATAAAAGTAACAAAGTACTCATATCCTCTGAGAGACTTCGTTGACATTGGTCCACATATATCTGAATGTACTAGATCAAGAACCCCCTTGGATCTGGTGTCACTCCTTGGAAAAGTTGCTTTCACAAACTTCCCCAATACACATCCCTTACATACATCATCATGCTCTATGCTCACCTCTGGAACACCTGTCACTGTCTCATGAAGCAATTTAAGTGCTCCATGATGTATATGGCCCATCCTCCTATGCCATAGCTCTCCTTGATCTCTAGGATTACTGCTGCTCACTAGTGCCTTAGGAGTATCAAACTGCAACCTATAAAGTCGGCCGCTCCTAACTCCAATAGCTATGGGTGATTTCCAATCCTTATGCTTGATTAAAACATGCGCCCCTCTAAAAAGTACATTGTAGCCTTTATCCTGAAGGACAGATACGGAAATTAGATTCATGCCCAAGCCTGGCACATACAACACATCATGAATGGAAATAGGCTTGCCATTCTCCCTCTGAAATAGAATAGTCCCTCTCCCAACTGGATTGCACTTGGATTTGTTCCCCATCTGAATTTGGGATCTGATGTCCTCCTCCTTGTAGCTGGAGAAGTACTCCCTAACTCCTGTCATATGAAATGACGCCCCACTGTCTATATACCAAACACCCTGTAAGGTTGAGCTAGTCAGGCAAGCTATGAGTGCAAACTCATCCTCCATTCTGCTAGAAAGCTCATCTACACTTGCTGACGCTGCCGTCTGTTTTTTGCCTTTCTTTTCATTTTTCTTCCTGTGTGGGCAATCACTGACATAGTGGTCGAACTCGTGACAGCCATAGCATTTGATCTTAGATAAGTCCTTCTTCTTCTCACTTTTTGGATTTGATCCTTTGCCAGACCCCTTCTTCACTTTCCCTTTTCCTGCTAGGGCAACGTTTTCTTGTTCCACCTCACTTTTCTGACTATTACTGCTGGTTCCATTGACAAGACTTAGTCTAAGCTCCTCCTGAGTGAAGTCACTCCATAGTCGATCCCAACTCAGTAAGGTGTCTCGTCCATTAATAACTTGAACAAAGACATCCCACTGCTTAGTGAACCCATTTAGGGCTATTCGTACTAGCTCATCATCCTTTGGTTTGTCTCCAACAGCTGCCAATTCATCCTTGACAAGTCTAAGTCTAGTGAGGTAACTTGTGACGTCTTCTCCCTTATTCATCCGGGTATTCCTTAACTTTTCTCTGAGAATCAGCTTCCAGTTAAGGGTAGCATTCTGGTACAGATTCATAATGGCGTCCCACATTATCTTTGCTGTATCTAACTCTGCAATATGCAGAACAATATGATCCTTAACACTGTCAAGAATCAACCTCCTCGCCTTGGCATCTTCCTTCTTATATGCTAAGAGCTGTGTTGCATCTATAGGTACAGGTACAACAGTGGTCACATAATCCTTGATACCATTCTCTTCCAGCAATAAAGAAATTCTGGCTTTCCAGACACCAAAATTTGAGGCTCCATCCAATCTGTCCTGATCTCTTAAACCTGCTGAGGCCATCTCAAAAGAAAATAATAATAATTTTGAAGAGGTCAAACTAGGTTTTATAAACCCTAGATTTTATTTATTATCTTCCTTTCTCCCTGTGCCTGTTCTGCCCTAAGATCCACTCTAATACCACGTGTGAAAAATCTATTGCAGCTACTGATTATTAATTTCCTATCTGAAGTAGATTATTTGGCTGCCGAAAAATAACTTACAGCAAATATCAAATAATAACACAGCTGCAACTTCACGAAAAAATCACGGAGACAGAAAAATAAATGGACACAATATTTTGGACAAATTGTCCCTGGAAAAACCCCGAAGGGAAAACCAGTCAGCAGATAAGAATTCTATTCAACTGCAGAAAATCAAGAGATACAAAATTGCTTGCCTCTTACTGGCAGAGCTTTGAAAATTTCTTTCCTGTAAATTCCCTTCCCTCAATTGTTCCTGCTGAAATTGCTCTGGCAATATTTTCCTTCTCCGGCAATTCCACTGCTCTCCAACGCTATCACTGCGCCCTTTGCTCTCACTGCAAATCAATTTGCTATTGCTGTAAATTTATTTATTTGCTATCACTGCAAATACTTCTCGGATCTGTCTTCTCCAAATGCCCATTGAACCTCTTTTATAATCCTCTCATTGAAAACCAATGGCCATGATTTAATCTCAATCAACGGCTAGGATTAATTAGACTCTAAACCCTAATATCTAGAAGTCTCTCGAGAAATCAATTTTCTAGGTATGGAGATAATTATTCCAGCTGTGTTTCCAGCCTCGTAATCACCACCCGAGACTAGAACACCTGTCCAAGCTACATAAAAATTAACACCACGCAGTCCCCTGCGTGATGATAGTCGTCTAGGGGGTATGCGACATGAAGTGTCGCTTTTAGGGTTAGAATGATTTTAATTCAAACCCTAAGTTTCCTAGGTGCGAAGATGATTCCGCCAACTTAGAAACCTAACCCTAACTCAGGGCAAAATGAAATCGAAATAATGATTAAGAAATAGTGGTAAGATGGGTGCATGATTAGAGTGGAATGGTGAAATAAAAGTTAAAAAAATATCGTAAAATTAAAACCCTAGAAATTTAGGAAAAATTCGACAGCATAACGTGTTTTCAATAAACGACTTAAAAATTTTAAAATAAAACTCCAATAAGGAAATTAACAAAATTTAAGAATAAAATTCAAACTTAAAAACAAATTTAGAACAATTTAAAATATCAAAATAAATATCCTGCCAAGGTCAAATAAATTGACCTTGCATAAAAAGATTAAAATTCGAAAATAAAATAATAAAATAATAACAAGACGCCAAAATAGATTTCAAATTTGAGTCAGTTAATAAATATAAATTTGGTATTATATTTATTAACGAACTCAAAATAATAGAGAAGGGAAGAGTTTAAAATACTCATTCCTATAAAATAATAATAGTGAAAATTGCTGAATAAAATGTTTAAATCACGCTAGGAAATTAAAACAAATGCCCTAATTAAAATGAATAAAAAGGTGAATGAAATTCACTTCACAAAATAACCAAATTAATCCCTCCCTTTTTAAAATAAAATAAAACTCACAAGGCAATAAAATAAAATGCAAACCCCATTAAATTAAACAAAATTAAAAGAGCACAAGAGATAAAAGTCAAGGGCAAAAATTGAAAATTTAAAAATAAGAATTAAAGTAAACTTCCTCACATTTTTCTCTCATAAAAAAAAAATATTGTTTTCTAATGAAAAGCCCTAATTTCATTATATTGTTTTCTTTCCTTTTGTTGCCCTAATCCTCTATCTCATTCATTCTTTTTTTAATTTTTGCCTCTTTGTATGTAGGTTAGGGTTTGAAATGCAAAGATGGAAGCCATGAATGGAGGCTACCTCTCACGAAGGTATACACAGCAAAGAGATTGCTATTTTTTTTAAGAATAAAGTGATATAAGCAATGCAAATGTTATAGTTTATGCCCTTGTTGCAGGGTTGAAAGAAAGATACAAAGCGCCGCCGCCGCTGCAGGGTCGCTGTCCGAGTTGAGGGACGGAGTGGCCGGAAGGTGTTTGGCGGCCGAGGGAGGAGGTACTGGTGGAGGGAAGGCTGCGGGGTGTGGAGGTTGAAAGGGGAGCGGTGTGGTGCAGAGGGGGCCGTGGGAGGTTTGACGGAGGGGAGTTTGGGTTCTGGGCGGAGTGTTGGGTAAGGGGAGCTGTATGGGGAGCACAGTGGAAGGGAGAGTTGGGGTGTGGGGAGGAGGCGATGCCTCCACCCCACACCTTTTGCATTGTTATAGAGGGGTTGTGGGCGCTGCCGCCCACAGTCCCCTCCCCCGTTTTTTTTTTATATTTATTCTTTATTATGCAGTTTACTCTCAAACACACAGTCCACCGTTTAGGTTTCCTTCTTAGCAGTTCTTTTTTTAATATAAATTTCGGTTTATATATTATGTGTATATATATATATACTCAGATTTGTACTTATAGATTATAAAAAAAATTAGAATATATACATTTTTCTATTATATATATTTTTTAGATATGTGTATACACTTATATATATATAAATATATACAACTTTTGTTTTCTCTTCTAATCTCTGTAAATGTACAGTAAATGAAACAAAATAATAGCAAACTAAGATTTAAACAAAAATGAAAGTGTGTATATATATTTATATACATATATATATATATATTTCATATATATATATATATATATATATATATATATATATTTCATATATATATATATATTATTATATATATACTTACACTAACTTATCATTAACACTAATCTTGACTTAACATAGAATGCTAACCTTCAACTTACAACATAAATTAAATCAACAACATTTTTTTTAAACATATACTATTCAGGAACATATATATATTTTTAAAATAGTTCAATACACAGAAATATATTATCTCTCTTCTCTTTTTTTTTTATGCAACCATAAGGTAGAAAATTACAATTTCATTTAATTTTCTAACAACCCATTTTCTTTTCATAACAGCTACTCATAACATAGAAATTTTCAATACAAAATAACAGAAATGAATACATTGTATTTTCCTTCATATTTTCTAGTTTGCACCAAAACATAGACAGCAATATATATAGATATATATATATTTTTGTGTGCAAAGAACAAATGACAGCAATAAAATAATCTCTTGCATTTCTCTAAAACACACAACTCCACAATATAGAGAATAAACAACATTTTAATAAAACATAAAGAAAGTATCCATTACAACACTTATTATAGCCAACTCCATGGCAAAACAACTTAACAAAAATAAATACAATAGGGCCACAAAGGCCATGGCTCAAACAGCCAATCATAAAAGATTATAACAACACAAAAATAGACTTCTCATCAAGCTCGATTTTTTCATTTAAGCACCTGCAAGAAATACACAACAAGGAGGAAAAACCCAGCCACTTCGAAATGCTCTCCTCCCTACCGTAGACTCGCAAGTAGGTCACCCTCGAGCTAGGGAGGTAGGGATTTACACGGTTGCAACACTTCCACAACAAGCAAAGCAAAAAGCAACACAAAAATCAATCCCAAGGATAAACACATAACACAACTCATGAAAATGAGTTCGATGGGGGTAGGGAATGGACCCCTCTACTTCAAAGGCCACACCAAAATACCAAAATACCAAGTCTCATGGCCTCAAGCCAAAACCTCTAAATACACAACTCCTCAAATATCTCAAAATAAACTTCCATGGCACTTTTGCCATTCAAATAATCTCCACAACAAGTAAGAAAGCCCTCAAGGCCATAAATAACACCAAAAATGGGAGTGACCTCAAGGAGGTTCCTTTCCCCTACCCCAAACAAGTTGAGCCTTACCTCCAAATGGAGGTGCTCTCACCAAACTCCCATCCCACACAAAGAAAATGAAACAACAACAATAAAATCCACAACCACATCAACAATAAATAAGCAAGGGTAAAGAACATAGACATGAGGCTTACCTTCAAAAGCCCTATAATGGAAGCACATTTGGTGATGAGCTCCAAGTTTCTCCAAACCTTTCAATCTCCAAGAATTCCTCTAACTTCCCCAAAATTGCTCAAAAAAATAGAAAGAAACTCCAAAAAAATGCAAGAACCCCACACTCCTCAACAAGAGGAGGTAATATAGGCCTTCTAATTTGGCCTTGAGGAATGAGAAGGTGACACTTGTCACCTTCTCCTTCCTCATCCAATGCCACTTGCAAGGGAGAGAAAGTGTGAGGGTGACAAGTGTCATCCTCTAATTCCATCTCAATCCTCACCTTATCCACTTGTGCTCTCACACATGTGTGAGAGAACAAGTGGTGAGGTGACATTCCCTTTCAAACCTCCATGAGGATAAAGGATGCCATATGGCATCCTCTTATTCTCTAAGAGAGCCATCTCCCTCCAAGATTCTCTCACATGTGTGTGAGAGTCTTGGAGGAAGATCCCACACACTTGGGAGTCTTGGAGACCTCCCAAGTCCTCCTAGGGAAGGGATTCCCAAACAATGGGAAGGGAGATGAGTCTTTTTCACCTAGGGAAGGGATTCCTAAACATTGGGAAGGGAGATGAGTCTTTCTCAAAGCATGACTCATCTCCCACCTTATCTAATTCAAAATTTGTCACTTTGACTAAACCTTAGTTTAGAGTGACCAAAAGTGAGTTAACCCAAGGTTTAGTTAGTCAAAATTGACCCTAGACCTGTGGGTAACCACCTAGGGTAAATTTTGGGACACTAAGGTTCACCTAGGGGGTCATAAATTCATTTTAAATGGCCTAAAAAATAAAAACAATACCAAGTGGTATAAATCAATAAAAAAATATACAACACATGATATAATTAAATTAAACAAAGGGTACTAGGCAAAATGATAAATTTAAACAAGCACTTAAATCAACATTCAATTTCAAACGTGATCCTCATCCCTCTTGGGAATGGATTGGTTTCACAGGGACTAACATATGTGTGAATTCTACCTCCAATTTCCCATGGCCTGGGAATGTAAATCCTGCACATCTCGATCAAGTGTCAATCATATAATGAATAATCATAGCCGAAGCAACTAAAATTAAATTCATGCCATTGAATACAACAATAATTATCTATAACATAATTCTGAATTAAACTACATTTTTCTATCACATGTCAAATAATCATCATCACATAAATAACTAGAAATCACATCACAAAATATTATCTAATATATCTCGTATGTCGAATCACAAAATAACATCAAATATGATCAAATCAAATCACCATATGTCTAATCAATGTCATATCAAAATCAGGAGATATAATCAAGTCTGCAAAATGAAACCATAGTCTCTAAAAGTCTGATAATGCCATCAACTGAAATGCATAACGATCAAAATAAGGAAGGCAAAATAATTGGCCTCACAGATGTAAGTTATGTCATGTGACTGAACTAGCAAAAATTGGGGTGATTAAAATTTGCTCACCTCGATTTTCTAATGGCTAAACCTAAGTAAGGACTAGCAATGGTTAGACATACCTTTGTGGAATCTATTGAATTTTGAGGGTCATGGTCTCCTTAGCCAAAACTCCAGTTGGACCAATTCAACAGCTTTGGAACAAGGATTGAGGACAACAAGCAAGCATGTAATGGACCTAGGATGATGTATGCTAATGTAATGCTCTGATAATGTTGTCATGATTCTCTCGTAAATGCTATATGATAATGATCTTCAATGACTCCTAGGTTGTCCTAGATGATCTTAAAAATGAATGAATGTTTTTAAATATAAAGTAGCACGTAAATCAATTCATATGTGCACTAGGTTGACTCACAATGACTGGTAGGAAAACGTTGGTGGGATAAAAGAGTAAATTTGATGGTTATATGGTTGTATTTAGGGATTTCTCTAGTAAAACACAATTAAAATTTGGGAAGACTATATCACATGAAAGGGGGGATTTTGGACAAATTGTCAAAAATTATATAGGAGTTAAATATATAACTAGTCTATGATATTTATTTTTAGAATAAGACATGTCTTAACATTTGAAGGAAAACTTTAAATGGATTAATTGGACCACAAAAAATTTGCTTGACAAGCGGGATCAACTATCAAATTTAGGCCTTGGGTAGGATTTATTATGAATTTGAATTTTAAAATCTTAGGGTTCAAATCTGCAACTATGGAAATGACCTAGGTCAAGTCCACATGTGCAAATCTGATCTAGGATGATGAATAGGGTATCTAGGGATTAGGACAAGGTCTCTAGGGATAAGTGATAACAAGAACATGATGTCATGAGCCAAATTTATGCAAGAATGTGCCACTTGTAGAAATTAGTTATTGCATTTAGGACTCTTTGATCAAAGCTGGACCAAAACATAAGGGGAAAGGGCATGGGTATGTAATTTTCACCATTACATTTTGCCCACACTTTGATGTGCATGCAAACCACTAAGTACATGCATGCCAAAGAAAAACATGTAGTCAACATGGAAATTAAATATTTTTCAAACACTCAAAAGGAAATGGATCTACATAAAATGTCCTAATCATTCTTAAATTCCTCTCACAATGAATACTCCATCGGAAACTTGTAAAATAGACAAAAACATGCTGTGAATAGCATTGGTCACATATTTAAAATAGAATAAACCTCAACTTTCTTGAAAAAGAACTATCCTTGAAAAAGTAAAAAGAAGGGTAAAAGATTCCACCTAATACAAAAATTGGTAAAGCATCGACCAAACAAAATGTAAAAAGACTCCAACTAAGTAGATAAGATCGCTAAAGCTCTCCTTGATATGGGAATTTGGCTGAGCCTATCACTATAAAACTTAACTTACAAAAAGGAAAGTTAGTGACATATATGCCCCCTCAAATTGGTTGCATACAAAGGATGCAAGGAATTGGAGGAGAGGAGAAAAAGATATTAGCATGATAAGGCATGTAAACATGGTAAAAGATAACATTATATGATAATCATGTAAGGATATAAGATATAATTATGAAGGTGCGTGTAATAAGGGAAAGGCAAGATTCCCCCATTGTTGTCCCCCAATAAAGGCAATGACATCATAGGGATCGTTCATGTAAGGTTGTGTGAGCATGATAAACCTAAACATGGTAATCATGGCATAACATAAGAGGTAGACATCATAATCATGGAACATAGGAGATCATGGTAACATCAAAAGTCATGTAACAGAAGAATTTTTTTTAAGGAGCATGTGATAACATAAGTGACATACATGGAACATAAGAGGATATAGAATTCAAATAGGGCAGATAGGAAAAACATAGGAGAAAAATGCATCATGGTCAAATGCATCTTCATCATTAAGTTACATGAAAATAGTTATATTTTCAATGATGGGTGTATCCAAGTGACCTATCGCTCTAAGAGCACTAAACCTAGGGTTGTGCCTAATTGGGTTAAGTGACCTTGGAATTTTATTTGGCATGCAACTCTAAAAGGTAATGCACTAGAGAAAAAGTGAAAGCAATAGATGTAATATAAATTTTAGATTTGAAAATGGATGATCAAACTTAGAAAGTGTTGAAATCCAACTTTATTGCCCTTATGTTTCAAATTTGATTTCAGTTGAAACTTATGGGGATGAGGAGTGCTAGAGGTGTCATAGGGTAGGAGGGATTTGTCTAACAATTTAAGATCACAATCACATGCACTAACACATAAGTCTAAAAATGAATTGTAGGTATTGAAAACAACTTTTCCCTAATGGTTATGAGCAACACAAACATGAGGGATGTAAGTAGACATCGATGCTGGTTGGGGATGAATTATTTCGAAGCTTATAGACAACTTATGGGAAGGTGAATTATGGATAGAACTTAGTGGTTGGGAAAGAGATGAGGAAACATGGTCAACCATATGAGGAGAATATGTATTTTTAATTATTTGTTCTATAGACTTAACTGTATCCATACCATGTCATTTAGTGAGGAGTGCATCTTAGTAAGAGGATCAACATCAAGTGAAGTAGACGTATCATCATCCATGCCAACAAGTTGATTGCATAGACTCTATTATATTATAACCATCTCATTTTTTTAAAAAATTTTCAATATGCTCAACAAAGCCCTCATAGTCATAACTTCCTTCTTCCTCATTAGAGTGCAACATGTTATCCTTAGAAGAGGTAAAAAGAAAATGGCTAGTCATGGAGGCAAGGTGAGGGTTTATCCTAGTGCTTCATTTAAGGGGACCTAAGGGTCTTAAGATCTTCTTTGGAATGAAAAGTTATTTACATAATGGCTTGACAAACAAGATTTATTAATAAATTCATAATGATAAATTGAAAACAAAAACTCAAAAAAAATCCCTAAAAGAGTAGGTGTGGAAGTTACTGATCCACAAAATGTGATGAAATTTTGATGATTCCTCATGTTTATGTGATTTAGGTATAATGCCAATTAACAATAAATCAAATTAGACCTAGAAAATAAATCTTGGGTATTTAATAACCAAGAAAGAATAATGCACTTATTTGATTTTTGTGTGATGTCAATCTTGACATTGTTATTGATTAATTTATGTGATTCCATAAAAGATCAAATTCTAGGATTTGGCAATGGAACAAAAATCAAGAATATGTGAGATTTAATCCAAGGTTCCTCCTAGTGAGGATATGATCATATTGTATGGCCTAGGCTTGGACAATGTTGCATTGTGTGGCATGGTTTGAGCAATACAACCTAGTTTGTCATTGATGTGACATCATGCAATGTATTCACTTATGTCTTAGGTAATTGTCACCAAGAGGAATTGTGTTGGAAAACAAAATGGGGCTTACTATTAATTTGAGAGATGACTCTTGACTTGTCTAAGCAATAATAGTCAAGCCCTTAAGAGTTGTGTAAATAAAACATGCCAAGTAAGATTACAAATTTGATGTAATTGAGATTGATGTGATTGAGACTAAAACTAACATGAATAAGACTAAATGATCTTGCAATAAATTTAAGATAATCTTTTGTGTTTCCTTGATAATCTTAATGACCTAAAAGATGTCTATAAATACATGTCCTTGGTCACTCAAATCAAAATTCAATATCAAAATTCTTTAATAATTTTAGAAGAATTACAATTTAATATTAATGTTAATAAAAAAGATAATTATAGTTATACATATACAGAATGCTTAACCTCTGATATTATATGATAATAATAATCTCAAAAAATGTTTAATCTCGTTATTTTAGCATTAATTTAGTTATCGCTTAAATTGGGACCATGATGTCAAAAAGAGAATTCTTAGTAAATAGAAAACTTATTGTGATTTTAAAAATTCATGTAAAAATTTTGAACTCTTAGATCAAGATTAAATTTTATTTATTTTCAACGCTTTAATTGTTTTAATTATTTGTTAAATGACTATGATGTGTGATGTCTTGCTTAGAACATCTATAATGAGTTTGAATAGAGCTAAGAAAATCCAAAAGCATTTTATAAGCTAAAAGTTAAAAATAAAATTTGATACCTCATACTACATTTTTATTGAATTTTTTTGTATTTTTATTTGGTCTAGAACTTTGATCAGATACCTAGAATTTAATTATAAGTTGATCAATATAAATAAAAATAGACTCCATGTGATCATAGACTAAAGAAAGGTAGGGTTAGAGACATAGACTCTTGGATTAAGTATTGGATTATTGACTTTAAATATCTAATGATAATGTTAACAATATTATGTCTTACATGTCAAAGGGTTATACTCAAATGGTTCTCAAGATGGAGATCCAAGTTCGACTCCCCATAGAAATATCTAAAGGTGGAATTCCAAGTGGTGACTCTTGGACTTCCATTGTGGCTTCTAAGTTGATTAAATGTTGAATATGTGGCTTCTCAATTGATTAAAATCAAATATGTTGAAGTGGATCTTGTGTTAGGGAAAGAGGTCCCCTTTGTGACCTCCACTTATATGGGTTGGGCTAAAAATCCCATCTTACTAATAGATTTTTTTTCTCTTACATGTCCAGAAGAAAAAATTAAAATGAGAATAAATATTTGAGTAATTTAATGAAACTAGCCAAAGACTAACCCAAAGCACCTTAGGGGAACAAATTTATAAAATTTGTGATACTAATAAAGTTGAAGAAAAACATCATCATCTTTAGACTTGAACTTCCTTCTCACTTTCAATAAAGTGAGAGGCAACTTCACCTAATGTCACAATTTAACTATTCTTTGAAATATCTTTAAAATATCTTAACCTACAAGAGTTAAAACAACTTGATATTTTCATTTCCAATGTGTCTAAATCTAACAATGATATTAAAATAATATTGAGTAATTTTTATATATGTTCTAATAGATACAAACATATTCATTTTTCTTTCTCTTTTTTATTGAAACAGATTGAAAGTTTAAAATATTGTACATTGAAAAAGAAAGCATAGTTCAACAATAAGATCTAAATGTAATAATTAAACAAATCAAATTATAATACTCATCAATTATACCATATTTTATTATCATTATCATAAAAAAATAAAACAATTACAACAAATAATGTTAAATTCATGAACAAACCTTAATAAGCAAACACTTTACATGAATTAAAAAGTGTAATTGATAAGAAGATCACAATCAACATCAATAGAAATTATATTAACCTTTAATAAAAAAAAAAGAAAATTTGTTCTAAAAAATCTCCAACACTTAACTATACCTCACTTACCCTAACATCTTAAAAAAAAAATACCTTACATAATACAAAGTCTCCTACACCAACTTGATATGACCCTAACATTTTAAATGTACCTTGCATAAAAGTCCCAAGTTTAGGTATGACTCTAATCATATATGCCCCCCAAAAAAAGGGCACATGGCGTATGCAAGATCAAGTTTTGATATCCAAATCCTAAAAAAACTAGTCATCCATGATCACCTTGATGTCATCATCATGATCATCCTCTTCCACCGACATCTTCTTCCATGATGATCACCATAATCATGCATGACCATCTTCTTCCATCCCCCATACAAGTAATAATTTGACCAATTTCCTCGGACTAATAATTCATTCGAGGAATGAATTGTAATTTTTCAATTCCACGTTCCGACCTTTTTAACCGGGTGCCATGATTTCCACGTTCTATACACGTATAAATTATTTTTGACGCACACCTTTTAACACGCGGGTAGTAGTCGCCGCAGAACTAGCCTTCAAACTAGCGGGTTGTCAGGGATCAGATTTGACGGCCGTCATCAAATTTTTGTAAAAGGCTTAAATGTGACAGTCAACCTTGCTTGTCAAGCAATTTTTTTTATGAGAGTTATCTATTCAATGGTGCCCTTCAAATACTATGACTTGCCTTAGTATGTAAGTAAATCATATAAAAATCAAATATATATCATTCATAATCTTATATGAATTTTTGACAGTTTGTCAAAAATCTCTCCTTTCATATAATACAGTCTTTTTAAAATTTTGATTGTATTTTTTAACAAAAATGCCTAAATACAGCTATACAACTGTCAAATTTAAGCTCTAGGTCCATCACGACTACATTAGTTTAATCTACTATGAAGCATTGAACCATTGAATAAAATAGAGGGAAAGTAGGAAATTTGAACCGTTTTATAGGCCAATATTTCAAAATGTGTGAAAAAAAAGGGTTGAGAACTACTATTAGGGTTTTTATTGGGAAAAGTTGGGTTAAAATTTTCATCAATATTTTAATTTTTGAATTTTTTAAAATTGAGTAGTCTTTTTATCACTTATATTATTACTAGCACTTGCACCCATAGGAGGTTCAAGGAATACGCCGACAATCCACATGTTTATAAAATTTTCTTGCGTGAATTTGTTTTTATGGCGTGAGACAATTCCGAGCACTATAATGCTCACATACAAAAGCCTATCGCTAAATATTTTTCCTTCTTATGTTTTATTAGTACCTGCCTTCGGTACTATTGCAATGAGTTAGCACTTATCTAGTTATTAATCTATTGATTGTAAACCAATAAAAAAACAGGATTATTTTTCTTGTGGGGCAAATTTGATTTAAATTTGTACTTTTCCTATGTCAACATGATAAATTTTTTAAAAAAATTTATTGAAAAATGATTTATCTATATTGTCATTGGCTAAAAAAAAATGACCTCTTGTCTAGGGATTGTCAAAGAGTGCAACAAAAAGCTATAAATGCCGATAGAATTTTGGTTTGAGGGGAGGATGTGGCAAGTAAACAAATTATGAACACAAATTTTGTCTCCCACTAGTTAAGTCATACTTAAATGGATGGTGATAATTATGAGAGGGAAGAATCATCAGTTTTTATGAATTTAGCAAATTTGATTTAAATTTGTACTTTTTCTATGTCAACATGATAAAAATTTAACAAAAAATTATTGAAAAATGATTTGTTTGTATTGTCATTAGCTGAAAAAAAATGACCTCTGGGGATTGTCAGAGAGTGCAACAAAAAGCTATAAATGCGGAGAGAATTTTAGTTTGAGGGGAGGATGTGGCAAGTAAACAAATTATGAACACAAATTTTGTCTCCCACTAGTTAAGTCATGCCTAAATGGATGACGATAATTATGAGAGGGAAGAATCATCAGTTTTTATGAATTTAATTTTTTGCTTCATTAGTTAGTAAAAATTACTTTTTGTCAAAGGGACAAAGTTATAATATTAATAATACTATTAAAAATATATGGTTCTACACATTTTATTTTATAAAATTAGATTATTTTTGGGATTTCAATTTTATTTACTCAAGAGTTAAAAATCTAGTATTTCTATTTAATTTACTAAAAAGTTAAAAATCTACAGTATCATGAAAAATAGCCATGTTATTACATTTTTTATTTTATTCTTCAAACATACAATA
The DNA here is from genome assembly GCA_027924645.1 of Cunninghamia lanceolata. Lineage (NCBI taxonomy): Eukaryota > Viridiplantae > Streptophyta > Pinopsida > Cupressales > Cupressaceae > Cunninghamia > Cunninghamia lanceolata. The sequence continues at coordinate 3,615,928 of BSBN01000007.1, forward strand.
TTTTAATGCATTTTAAATTATCATAGTATTAATATTATTACATTTTAATATCTTGAGCAGACATTTCAAATCTCTATACACTCAACTAGGGCCAGGGCTGTCCACATAATACAAATATGCAGACTTTGTAAAGTTTAGTTTTATAGTTAAGGAAATATTTGTGGTATTTAATAGGCTTTGTAAAGTTTAGTTTTATAGCTAAGTAAATATTTTAATGCTATTTTATTTTTACTAAATTGAATTATTTTTGTGATTTCAATTTTATTTACTAGTTCACATAAATTTTTCCTAAAAATATTTCGCCAGTCTTCAAACTTACAATATTTTAATGCATTTTGAATTATAAAAGTATTAGTATTATTACATTTTAAGGAAATATTTGTGTTATTTAATAGGCTTTGTAAAGTTTTGTTTTATAGTTTAGTGAGCTTGTTGGCCCAGCGGGGGTTTGAACTCTGCCACTACAACCGAGTGACTTAACCACCGAACCACGCCCTTATCCGTAAAGTTTAGTTTTATAGTTAAAGAAATATTTTAGTCCTATTTTATTTTTACCAAATTAGATTATTTTTGATATTTCAATTTTATTTACCCAAGACATTTCAACACTCTTCAAAAATTAATTTTTTAATTATTGGAATGCAATTTGTCTATACAACCAATACCTAATCAACAAAAAAATTACAACTAAACAAATACTATATACAACCAATAGCTAATCAACAAAAACAAATTACAAGTTGTTGTTCTCAAAATCAGCTACGCTCGTTTTTGTAGACAACCCCTACGAAACTTATTCATTTCGTAACCTACACTCTAAGTTCGCAAATCAAGACAAGTTCTCTTGGCCTCGTGCGAAGTCATTTGACATCGTAGAATAGCTTGTTACATTCCCCTAGATCGGTTCCTCGAGATTCGTGAAAATCGACTAGGTCGTAAGCTTGTCAAAATATCATTTTTGACTATTTTGGGGTGTTAGAAATTTTTTATGTTTTTATGTGCACTAGCGGCGAAAACCACCGCTTGTGCATATTCTTATGTCATTATTGATTAACATGTAATGGCGGTCTTTTCCCCCGCTCGTGCATGTTGTTTCATTAATATGTAATGGCAGTCTTTTCCCCCGCTCAGGCATGTTGATACGCTTGATATGCATCGTTGGTCGATTTCACCGCTCAAGCAGATCTTGGCGGATCAAGTTAACTAGAGTGCCATTAATGGCACTCGTGCCATCATTAATACCTTCTTTTGACCCTTTTTAATGTGTAAAATGGTTTTATTTGGTTTGTTTCTCATTCTTAAACCTTGTAACCGACTAATAAGCTCTTCTTAAGATTGTTTAATTACTTTATTTTTGGATTCGATTGGATTTTAGCATCCGATTTATGCGCTTAGGGTTTTTGGGTCGGCTTTTCCAGGTAAGCCATTGCTTTTGTTTTCTCTTTCTTTTTCTGTCTAGGGTTTCTCTTACCTAAAATGAAATATTCGTTTGCATTTCTTTCATGTAAAAATTATTGTTATTTTAGATTTCTAAGTGAGTCATTTTTAATTTATGAGTCATTTTTTCGTTTAAACTTTTCATTTGAAGATCATATTACCAAACCCTAGTTCCTCTAATATACACTAGGTTTTTATTTACCCGCGTTTTTCACTGAGGTGTCTGATTCCCGTAGTTTTTTCATCGAATGTAATGTCATCAATTTTTGCCAAACATCCTTCATATTTCTTTCTTTGGAATGAAATACCCAGATGTATCAGCGGTGAAAAACACCGCCAATACATTTACCTTGTCTGATTTTACCTTAGATGTATCAGCGGGTAAAACAACCGGCAATACATACTCCCTACTTTCACTTTCCTATATGTGGGGACAGTTAAAACTGCCGCCCTTGCATGGAAATGGAATTTCAATTAACATGCATAAGCGGTCTATTTTACCGACTTCACACTTAAACTCAAACTTCTCAATATGCTTAAGCGGGCATTTCTACCACTTAGACATATATGCAAACTTGATTGATCTTCCCTCATGTAATGACCGCCCTACATCAAAATTGCATTTTCCCTTTATATGCAATATCGGTCATTTTAGCCAACCGAGAATGTTTAGCATTATACCCTCCATGCAGGAGCGACCATTTTGGCCGCCCATGCATGTCACCCTACAGATTTTCGTAACACTGGGAAATTTTTCTTTTCAAAAGCCTATTGACCCACTCTCACCTTTTTCCTCGATTTGTGCACTCTCAAGTCCTTCAATGCATATTCATATGTTTATGATCGTCAATTCGCAGTAACCCCAATTTGCCCATTTTTCCCCTAACTGCGAGATCATGGTTTTTTGCAGTTCCAACAAACATTTGTGGTAGACGTTGTTTCCAGTTTTCCTCACGAAGCTGATGTCAGAGCCATCCCCATCAAAGGCTAAAATTATGAAGTATAAGTACCAAGGGGTTTTCCCCGTGACTTCATTGCAGTCTAACGTAGATGAGATCATAGATACAGAGATTGGTCATGTGGACATGGCTGAGTTTATGGACAGAACCAAACAGTCAAATCCTCCTCGGTATATGCAGAAGATCATCAACAGTAATATTCACTTGGTTGCCTCTTTTCCTGTTGCTGCCCACAATCCTAAGTTTGTTCTTTAGGTAGCTAGTCATTATAACAGGGATACTAGGACTGTGTCTGATTCCCAAGGGAATGTGATCATGAGACTGGATGCGGAATTTCTTGACAAAATCTTCATGTGTCCTTCTATTGAAAATATTGGACAAATTGATTTTGCTCAAGGGCAAAGGGATTATGATGAATATGTGGAAGCTGCAAGGAAACATATCAACAGTAAGTGGTTAAAGATTCCTCAGAGTAATTAGACCATATGGCCAAAAGACCTCCCAAGAAGTGACTTTGTGGAGGAGGTAAGTGATTTGATTACACTGTTAAGTCGAATCAGAGGGCTTCCTTCTTCATCCAAGTTTCAGGAATGGATGTACACATATATTAAGGTAATTCTCAGGGGTACACAACAAATATTTTGGGGAGAACAGATCAGTAATGCTTTGCATGAGCAATTGTTGAGAGTCAATACCACCTTCAAGTTTAATATGACTTCATATCTGGTGTATGTTGCTGCAAGTATGAGGAGTTTTCCTAGCCTGACTCAAGTTGGTGATAAGAGATTGGTTCCAGTTTATGAGTATTATCCTCAAATTACTCTAATGGGATCAATTCATCATTTTCGCAGGGTTAATGATACCTTCTTCTCAGTATTCATGTGTTTGTGGGATAATGAACTGGTGCAGAAGAGAGTATCAGATGAAGCCCTGGAAGTGCTGAACTCTTTTGGCTATTTTTTTCTACATTTTCTAACTTTCACTTATCTCAGAGTGGGATATTATCCTGGTTATCCGTATATACTTCCACGGTATCCCAGTGATAGGATTATTCTAATGGAATTGTGTAGGCAATTGATTATTGTACACAATAAGCAGATGGAGCTGAAAAAGTCAGGAATTAAGTTTCCTGTAGAAACTGGAAGGTACTCTGTTCAGTCAGCTACCAAGGCTAAAATAGTTGAATCAGAGATGCAACTGGTCACTATGAAGACTTTCAAGAAAAGAGATTGTTTTGATTTCAGAAGGGTACAGGATAAAATCAAAAGAAAGTCAATTTTCCACATGCCAATGGTTGAAGATATTTGGGCCGATCTCAGAACACAAAATGAGATCAAAAAACTAGATTATTGCAGACTCCACTTGAGTCAGATTAAAGAGCTAGGCCTTGCAGATATTCCAGAGGGAATGGAAGATGATGGGAATGTTTTGAATCCCAAATACAATATTGAGAACATCGAGGCCTCACCTCTTCCAAAGGTCAAATGGTCCGTCAAGGAGGAAACTTCAATCAGGAAAAGGTTTCAGCCAATTTTGGCTAATACAAATGTGTGGTTAGAAAGAAAAGGAATTAGTCTAAAAGAATTCCTTACTGGGTCAGAAACTGAAATACAGGAGCAAACAGGGAAAAGGTGGAAAACCGAATAAAGAACAAAAGTGACACTCCTTCTAAAGTGCATAAACCAAAAATCAAGTTTGTATCTAAAGGAGGTAAGAAGAAGGGGGTTGCAGGAACTCCTACTGTCACAGAATTAGGTGCCGAGGATACAAATGTTGATAAAATGGAGATTGGAGATATTGAGATTGAACAACAAGATGTTGAAGAACCTGATGATGCTAATGGAGTAGAAATGCCTGAGAAGTTAGATGAGGAAAATGAAAAAGAACAAGATAAGGAAGAGAATGTAGAATAGGAACAACTTGGTGATTCACATCAGTCTCCTCAGAAGGATCTTCCACCAGAATCATAAGTTTCTACACCCCTTCCTCATGCTCTTGTTTCTGGTAGTTTTCCAGTAGTTTCCAATGTTCTTATTTCACCTATTTTTGTTGTGTCTTCTGATAATACCCCTACTTCTGTAAGAACAAGTTTTGGGACCATGTTTGATTCCTCTGGTTCCATTCCAAGTTTTTCTTCCCCATCTTTTGATATTGGTGAACAATCTATTTTGGAGCATCTTCTGGATGGTTCAGAGAAAGTTGTTGACATAGGTGCAATCTTTACCAACACTAGTCCTATTGTTACTATAACAGGTGTGAGCATGGATCCAACAAAATAGGTAATTGGCTCTTCTCTAAATGTTGGTGCCTCAACACTTCATCTGTGGTTATCTACATACACTCCCAAGAGGAAGAAACAAGTAATCTCACCAGATGAAATTGATATAGAGAAGTTACTTTTTGCTAAACCAAAGGCCCAGAAAAAGAAACCAAAAACTGTTTCTAGGCTTATTAATGAAAAAGGAGTCAGATACGCAGAAATTGCTAAGCCACCAGATGATGCCACTGCGGATACTTTTGATATGAATGATTATATTGTCTCCAGAGTTGAGTTAGGTAAGCTAACTCATGAAGGTATCAAGGCAGATTTTCAAGCCAATGCAAGTTCATTGCTTGAAAAATATGATGACGTTAAGAAGGAGAAAGAGTAGTACAAAGCAAAGGCAGAACAACTTGCTGTTGTTCTTCAAAAAATAGTAAAATCATCTTAGATTGTGGAACCTATGGCAGTGACTGTTGATGACCCTCTTATTCAAAAGGTTGAGAAGGTTTAGGCCAGAGGGAGAGTAGTTGGTGATATTGTGGAGCGTCTATTGGCACAAGGAAGAGTTCTATTGCAGACCACAGCGGAAAGAAAAGGAAAGATGGACAAGGCAAAAGCTGAGCTTGATAACCTTTTTGATTTACTTTCTCAAGAACTACAAGATCAAGAGGGAAGCTTAGAGGAGTGGATTGATATGAAGAAGATCAAAATAAAGAATCTGATAGCCATTGGGGTCATCTCAAACTGAGAATCTTATCTTAAGACTAAGGAATCACTTGTCCATCGCATCAATGTAATAAAGGGTTTACTTGATGACTTGTGCCAAGTACGTGAAAATAGTGAAGACAATAATGTCTTGCTTCTACACAGGTTGGAGGAAGTCCCATGCACTCTGACAGGTGAAGGTCACAAGTTTTTTTCAGCGGAGGAAATGATAGATGCTTTCAAGAAAATGGTGCAACATAAATTTGAAGATGAAGTGCCTACAGTGGTTTCGATGGACAGCCTTTATGATCATCACTCAACTTTTGAGAATCTAAAGGATAATCTTGAGAAGCATGAGAAAGCAATAAAGGTCATCAGGGATGTAGTTATCAGGGCTCATACTATCTCAGAGAATACAGCCAAGCCTGATGTATGTGAAATGGTAGTTGTGCAAACTATGTATAAAAACTTTTTGAAGAAGAACAATGGTGGTAGTTGAAGTTCCTTTTCAGTGCCTTAGTTCATTCTCAGTCTTTTAGATGTAATTTAAATTTTGTTATGGACATACTCACGTGTAATTTTCCAAAATATAATTACATATGAGACAAAAGAAGTCATAAGTCAAATAGGACTCTTTTGTTTGAATAAGTCAAGGTAGTTAAGATTTTCCTATTTTTGTTCTTGGTCTCTCCTATAAATAAAGAGGACCCCCAAATGTGTAAATATTATCTTTTATCTATTGCAAAGAAACTCTGTCGGATTGGAAAACATTTCAAGACTTTGAGCTTTTTATGTTTATCATATTTTCAAGTGAATATCAATATAAGCAAGCAATTTGAGTATCAAACTTTGAGTTGAATCACATTGTGTTATGAGATCAGTGTTCTTATGTCATTGGTGTTATATTATATTGGAGCATTGCTAGAATTGTGGAGTTTATTGAAATTTGAGAGGTGTTCTTGTTTTGATTAAATAGACTTTGTGCTATTTTATCATTGCGGGAGTTTGTGCTTATGTTTGTGAAGATACAATTGTTTAGAGACTTTGTGCTATAAATTGTTGTGTGCAAGTTAGTTATATCATATTGGGTTAAAGTAGAGACTTTGGGCTACACTTGAGTTCAATCAGAGTTATTTGGAGAAGATAACTGAAGCAATAGAAAACTTTGTGTTTCTATGGTTTGTCTTGATTCATAAGTTATTAAACATTATTTTTGTTGAAGTTGTTATTTTGAAGAGAAAAGCATCTATTTTGAAAGAAGAGAATAGGATGAAGCGATAACACCCCAATATAGTTTTTAGTTTGTTATAAGTATTAAAAGTTGCTTGTTCGAAAGAGTTCATTATCTAAAGGGAACCTCCCCTTGTTGAGAGGAGAGACCCAATCTCATTATAGTTGTGGCGATATAACCATTTTGTCGTTGGTAAGCTAAACGAAAAAATATTCACCCAACACAACTAAACAAATACTATAATAACAATACTACAAGGCAGGTACTGGCCACTAGTGGCACTTGTTAGTTCTTGTTTGTAAAATAATCATGTGGTTTTTATTTTGTAATTATTTTTAATTGTTATTTTCTATTTTTTAGGTGAAACATATTAACAAACAACAAAGCCTTGCTTGCATTTGACATTGACTAAACTTGATCTAAAATCCTTTTAATATCTCTATCAAAGCACAAAGAAAATAATTGGTGTCTTTAGATTGTTATTTTCTATTTTTTAGGTGAAACACATTGAACAAACAATAAAGTCTTGCTTGCATTTGACATTGACTAAACTTGATCTAAAATCCTTTTAATTTCTATTTTTTAGGTGAAACATATTGAACAAACAACAAAGCCTTGCTTGCATTTGACATTGACTAAACTTGATCTAAAATCCTTTTAATATCAATGTGCCCATCTATCAAAGCACAAAGAAAATAATTGGTGTCTTTAGATTGTTATTTTTTGTTTTTAAGTGAAACACATTGAACAAACAATAAAGTCTTGCTTGCATTTGACATTGACTAACTATCAATGCAGCCCATCTATCAAAGCACAGAGAAAATAACTGGCTGCAAGCATCACATATTTACAAATCAACCATCATAAGCAAGCACTTAATTAAGAATGACTAACATCCTTTCTTTTACAACAAGGCAAGAAAAAGTAGATATTTATTTTGTATAAAAACAAAATCAAAGGTTAGCATAGTTCAACCTTCTAATTACAACATTTGGAGGAACTTGGCTACATTGCAACTCTTATTTTTAGCAAGTGAAAAGAAGGATGTGAGACATTTTTTTATTTGACTACTCCCAAATAGTAGGCATGAGCTTTCCATAGTATATAGAGTTAAAAAAGAAGTGCTTTTGGATTTAAGTTGTGTATTTCTTTGTTTAATGTGTTCTACACATGGTTAAATCCAAAAGCACTTCTTTTTGGACTCCTAAATAGTGAATGGACCAAACAGATACTAGTCATGAAAGCTGTGCTAGATCCAAACTCCATGATCTATTATTAGAAAAACAAATGACAAATGATATTAAGATTGCTAAATTTACTTAATATAGGACTTCCTATTGAATAAATCTAACAATCCTCATTCTATTTGTGGTTTGTTGCTCATCTTAATAATAAATTATAGAAAATGTTTAAATGTTAATACAAAAAGCTAGCACACAACTTTGTAAGTAACTCTTCACATATATATACATGTATATGGAATGCCATTACATCTCAAAGCCATCTAAAAAAAATTCAAATGAAATACGTAGGGGAGAGAATCAAGTAGTTGTGCACCCTAACTCTACACCTCTCTAAACCATACGTGGTGATTTCAAATAACTCTCAATTTTTTATAGTAGCTTACTTGGCAAGTTCATTGCTTAAACCTAAGGTTTTAGGTCTACATCATCAAATATAATGCCACATCATGATGCTTTTGTTGAGGTCTCATAAAATACAAAGAAATAAACTCACTTTTATAATTGTGCATTAAATCATGTTTTTTTTTTGGTGCACCCATGTGAAATCACATGATTTGTTGCTTTTTAGTTCTAATGAGTCCATTTCATTTAATTGTTAGCAATAATAATCAACACTAGAAAACTTAATAGTATTCTATCTTTAAAATACACAATTGTGAACTCGCCACTAGGGGAAAGGACCCAATAGATAACCATGCTTCAATAATCGCTATGGTGTGGCACACTTAGAAATAATATACTAGTAAAAATTTAATAAGGAACCAATACATGTGCACATATACATGCATAACAATACACTTCACATGTCACATTAAATAAATAACCAATCTAATGGTGACAAATAAGGCGATCGGTAATAGGTGCCTTGGTGCACATGTTTCGGTATAACTTTTTTGGGGGGTGTTTTTGGACAACTGGGGAAAGATGTAGCTGATTAGGCTACATCGTTGATACCCAGAACCCCAAACAATAGCTTTAAGCTCTTAACTTAGATACAAAGATATGCTGAAATTTTCATGAAAATACAATGTACCATTTAGAAGCTTCGCATGCACGTTGTTAAGGTGTGCGGGTACCGAGTTCTCTCCCCTATTGGGCACTACTCAACTATGACCATATGGTTTTGTTAATAAATGTAAAAGACTATTAACACCCTCTACATGAGTTCAGACCAATGTTTATTATGACTTCATGAGAGTGAGGAGAAACATCTCTTAACATTTTTTGACTTGAAATTGTAAAGCTTCTGATAAATAACTGTGTATAGCTTTTTTTCATTGACATTTCGGATCACACTCCGTGATCCATCATTAGGAAGAGAATGAAAATGAAGTAAAAATGTAGATCAGGGTCCTTAAAAAGAGAGAATGAATCATAGAGTGTGATCTGAAACATGGATGTAGAAAATCTTTACACAGATAATTACCAGAAACTTTACAATTTCATGTCGTGACTCTGGAAATATCATGTCTTCAATTTTTTTAATTTATTTATAATATTTAAAAATATGACCATAAAATTTTGACTCAACTATGATAGGTGTAAGTTGATAGGATGAAGAGTTTGCTGATATGAAGAAGTTGTGGTTTCTTGTTTATGATGTAAAGAGCTATGATTGTTGTGTATGGTGTTGTGATTATAGTCTCTGATATGGTGAATGTTGTATTCATTGTTTTTTTATGAAAAGCATTGCTTAAGGAAGTGTACAAGGTTTCAGACAGTCCAAGGCACTAAAAGTTGCATTGAAGAAGCTCAGTAGAATGCTTCGCATTCCTATGCATTTGAAGGTATGGCCTTGTGGTTTGGAAGTTAGACAGAGATAGGTGTGAAGTATGTATGTTCCTAATTTCATAGCATAGAAGTTACCGCTGATGATTCCAGAGCTAGTAGAGTAAAGACAATGATTCAGTATTGTTGCAGTTAGAAAGAGTTAGAGAAATGCTCCACATTTCTCCGCATTAGAAGATGTGATCTTGTGGCTTGAAGGATAGTCGGATAAAGGTGAAAGGTATGCATGGTTCAAGTTTTAGATGATGATTTGTATCGTGGAGGTTCTATGGAGTTAGCAGAACAAAGAAATATCATATTGCTGATTAGGATTGTAAGGAGGAGAATGTGAAAGCCGCCACATTTCACCGTATTACATTATTTAGATTTGTTGTTTGGAGGATGAGTTCAGAGGGTCTATATGTTTGTTCTTTCCAAGTTTCAAGTATTTAAGTGTACCACAATTTTGTTTTTCAAAGAGATATTTCAAGATTGTGTATTAAGAGTTTGCAAGTGATGCCAGGATCGGTGTTTGTTTGTTTGTACCAAAAAGAAGATTCATAAATCAGAGAAAGGAATGTTTGAGAATGTGTTTACAAGACATATAATGTTTGTGAAGTGATCCACATGATGTTGGTTTCTCTGGTACCGCTTTTGGTTTGGAGCTAATGAAAGGAAGGATAAGTATGTTGGGCCGACTTTGTGTGTTTTGGTGATTGCGCTGTGTGCTTAGAAGTGTGTGCCAACGTGGAGATGTATGCTAAGATAAAATAGGTCATGATTATTATTTTGGTTTGAACTGCATTGGATTTCTACATTATTTGGGTGTCGACTTGTTGTGGCTGTTGCTCGTTTCATGCTACTTGTTTCATCTTGGTCGACAAAGGAGAAAGATTTTGAAGCTTGTAGATGATATAAATGAAAGATCTTGTTTGGTGTGAAATTGGTGAGTGTGTGAGAAGGTGTGAGGATGAATGTGTGAGTGTGGATATGAGTATATGTGTGTGTGGAAGTGTGTTGAAGAAAACAAAGTTTTGTTGAGCATAGGTGTTGAAGATATATGTCAATGTGAAGGGTGTTGATTTTGTCAAATATATTGTACAAAGGTTGTAGCCTCTTTCTGCAAGTGTTGTAGCACTTTAGGGAGTTGTAGCTTCCTTTAGTTGTAGCCATAAAACAATGTATTAGGGAGTTCTAGCTTCCTTTGGGTTGTAGCCCATAAAACCTGTTGTAATCTTGTTTTTATTTGTGAGGCTAGGTTTGGATAGTAGATCTAAGCAACTTGCTCACCGTAGTTTTTCCCTTGTAGAGTTTTCCATGTAAATATGGTGTTATGGTTGTGTGGTTGTATGATTATGTTTGAATTGCTTCATTATCTATTTATCTATTTAAGACAGAAGAAAGTTTTTGAAGATAAAGTTGAATTGGATTAATTTGTGGTATATACTTATTCACCCCCCCTCTTAGTATATCAGAGTGTTCTAACAATACGTGCTACATGAGCTATTAGGGATTGGAGTTAGGGGATATCCACTACAATGGGAGTTGGGGATTGAGCTTCGAGAGTACCTATTACTAGAAGGAGTAGGTATCAAGGCCAGGGAATACCCGTTATAGGATGTTTTATGAATCAAGACCAAGGAATAATCGCTATAGGAGACATCGAGGGATCACGGTTAGGAGATACCTATAGTAAGGGGAGTCAAGGATTAGGTTTTGGGAGTACCCATTGTAGGAGGGAGTAGGGATTGGGCCTAGGAAATACCCATTATAGGAGATGTTGTGGATCAAGGCTAAGGAATACCCACTATAGAAGGAATCAGGGATTAAGGTTAGGAGATATTTGCTATGAGGGGTGTCAAGGTTTGGGATTTAAGATACCCATTGCAAAAAGGAGCAAGGATCAAAATCAAGAGGTACCTGCTACTAGATAGAGAGGGGATTAGAGTTACTACATATCTGATACTAGTGGGGGTCAAGGATTGAGGATACCACATAACGACTATTAGTGAAAGGAAGGGAGGATGCAAAAATTTGCATCATTGAGAGTGATGAAGGAGTGGGAATCAGGGTTTAACGTTCTAGGATACCTCCTACCTTTTGGGCATGTCGGTAAGGGGAAGTCTAAAAGTTTAAGATGTAGGGAATCATAGAGTTGTAAACTTGAGGGAAATGAAGGGAAAGGGATGTTGGCATGGAAAAGATTAAAAATATTGATGGGTACAATAAAGTGGGGGTCAGAGAGAAGGTATGATAGCATGAGGAAACTTGAAACCCCACTCAAAGATAGAAAATAACTTTAACACTCTATCATAACCCCTATTCTCAATAATTATTTTTCAAATTAATATTCCTATTTTAGTGATCATTGACTAATTTTGACTCGTGTGCGTGACAGGAATACACTCTCAACAGAGAGAGAGTATCATCGAGGAGTGGGTGTCTAGTTGACTGATAGCGACTATGGTGAAAGGAATCTTGATGAGGAGTGCATTGCAGAAAACGCAGACCGATGCCCTAATTCTCACAGTCGACAAACTAATAGCTGAGCCAATGATTCAACTCCATCGACCAAGTCTCTCATCCTTCTCCAATGCCCGATGGCACTTGCCCTTGGTGAGACTCGTAATCTTTGGTCGATTCACCAAAAACACTATCGTGCAGTTTACTTCCTTCCTAACCCTAGCACATGGAGATGCTAGGCCGCCCTTACTGCGTGAAACCCTCGATCTGGAACATCTGCACTATCAAACATGAAAACAAAATAGGAAACAAATGGATATGGTACATTGAAGCCATTCCACTGATTTCGACAAAAATCTCACCAGTGGAATGCTTCACATCGACATTCTGCAACAACGGAAATATAGAAAGGAAAGGAAATCTACAGTTATGCAATTTGATATTTACAGAGAATGGAAACAAATAGACAACACAGAAAAGATTGATTTCTCCTTCACAATGCTCAATTACATATGCACAATTGCATTCAGTTACAATGAAAAATGATATGCCTTTTTGGTTCAGTCCGAGCTGGGTTTATAAACTTGCCCAGAGTAGTACCAAACTGACTCCAAGCGGCTGGGAGATTGATTCCAAGTGGTTGGGAGACAACCGTTTTAAATAGCCTCCAACTGCCTTATTGCCTATTTTTGGCATTATGCAGTTACAATTTGACAAATGTCCCCTAAGTCACTTGGGACTTACAAAATGAACCTAGGTACAAACTGAAATGAAAATGCATTGGTCAAATAGACCTTATTACAACCCAAAACATGATTTACTAAACAAAACATGATTCAAATGCCTCATGGAGGCGACCTTGTGTTAGATGCTCCTGCATCAAATCTACACACAGGCACCTAGTTTGCATTATAGTTGCATTGTCATTGCATAAATAAATTATGTTGATAAATTACTTTCTTATTTCTAGTAGAAAAGAAAATCATTTTTATGTTTTATAGTTGCCATTTAATTAATTGTTAGTTAAATATTAAAATGCTCTTAGTAAAATAAAAGTAGTTTTAATTTATTTATAGATTGTTTTTTTTATTTGAAATTATATGTCAAGGAAGGAATTATATTTATTTATTACTTTTATTTAGATACAATTGTGTGGCAAATTAATTAATAAAATTATGTGTAGTTGTTAAATTTATGCAGTTTTTGAAAATAGAATATGTATTCTTTTTTTTTTATAACAATAGAGATAATTCATAGAAAAAAAAAACAAAACTTATAAAATAAAACAAAAGATGGTAACAAAGAAAACTTAGAAAAAAACACAAAATTAGAAAAAAAACAAAGCAAAAATAAAAGCTGGGAAAAAGATAGAAAGAAAGAGGTGAGAAGAAAAGAATTTATTTTAAAAGAAAAACCCTTCTCATTCTCATTCTCATAAAAAAAACCAAGCGAGAGAAGCAAGAAATTGCAGATACAGTTTGAAGGGAACAGAAAAGGAAGGGAAGAAAGTGAAGGAGCCAAAAAGAGAACCCAAGCCAATGAAAAGTGAGTTACAAGGTTTTATCTGTAATTGTTATAATTTTTGCATGGCTGGGGACAATTCTATTGTTCAAACTGTGTGACTGAGTTGATTTCATTGTCATAGTTTTATTATTATTTTACTGTATATACCAAGGGATTGATCAGATTTATTTTATTATCATTGTTACTATGTATTACTGCTGTTAACATTACTGTTATTATTTTAACCATCAGATTTATTTTATTATCATTGTTACTATGTATTACTGTTGTTAACATTACTGTTATTATTTTAACCGTTAACACTGGCATTACCTTTATAACTGTTATTACAGGTAATATTTTTAGAACTGTTATCATTGATAGTATATCTTATGACTATCAGTAATTATTAATTGTTATTGTTTTTATTACGAATATTATTTAATACTAGATATTGTTATCATTCCTGATAATATTGTTTATACTGTAAATATACAAAGGAAACTATGCATATAAAAAAATATAAGAAAAATAAATGAATTAAAAATGAGATTTGCAGCCGCTTCCACGATGCCTTAGGAGGGGCTGTGGGAGAGCTATGGCTCCCCCCACATGCCTTATGGAGGCCTGTGGGGAGGGTAGTAGCTACCCCATGATAGCCTAAGGGAGGCCGCAACCGTGAGGCTACGGCTCCTCCCTTGGGGCCGTGCCCCCCCCCTTAACCCTTTTTGAATATATTTCAAATGCATGAGTTAAACTCTTTTATGTTTTTCTTAAACTTTGTTGAATACAATTTACATTATGATATATGCATCGGTATCATTGCAGCCTGCTGTAAAGTTTATAAATATTTAAACTCTTACAAGCGTCGCCAAAGTCTTAATACTGTTTCTATTAAAATATAACATTACTTCTATTTTGATCATTGGTTTCTATAAATGACATTCACTGTATATGCACATCAAGCCGATGATTCTGGTATGTGTGTGTGTGTGTGTGTGTGTGTGTGTGTGTGTGTGAATATATATTTGGATATATAACCAATGTTTCATTATTACAAGTATATATATTTTAATACCGCTATTTTCCAGCATAGTATAGAATTATTGCATAAATTTAATGCCTGGGAAGGAATTTCTATTTATTAGTTTCCATTTAAACTAGTTACAAATAGAAAGAAGATATATATATATATATATAACTAATTATTGCATTTTTTTTATTTGATGAAACAAGCAATTATCTTTGACTTATAAAGACTGTGGAAAGCATAATTTCATAATTATGAAGCAATAGGAAAAACCAGTAAATTTGATTCTCTATTACATAACTAGAAACACAATCTTTCTTTTATTAGTTATATCATATTATTGAGATTGTAGTTATCTAAATTTGAATGAGTAATATATAACCATGCAATATAAAAGGCTTTTTATTAATACTTTTTTTGTCTGTTAAAACAAACCGGTCAAGCTTATTTCTTATTGTTGGCTTACTTTCCGTAATGAAATTCATCATGCCATTTTGCTAATAGTCTTTACTCTATATCATTGGACTATGAATTCTGATAGATATGAAAGTTTGTTTATCTATTTATTCTCTAGGTGTTGGAACTATCGAGAATAGAATCTCTCAAAACTATAAAAATGATTGTATAATTGATACTTATGATTTCTTCCAAGGGTTCAAAGTTATGTGATTAATCCTAGTTGGAGTATAAACCTTTAGTTTTTACCTTCAACCTAGTAAATTGAGTTGTAGAAAGTAGTGAGTATGCCAAAAAGGACATGGACTCTCAGACTATGGTTTTTCAATCAAAATCACATGCTTGACTCATGCTTGTAAGTCCATCATGGTACTAGATGTGTGTTATGTCTTACAAAATGATGTCCTATGTTGTGGAATTATGTATGCACTTCTTTTTCTGCATTGTTTGGAAAGAGGCCTAAATTGATCTTGTTAGATAAATGATTTCAACTTCTGATTCATTGATTGTGCCCATGATGTATGATCTTGATTTTTAGAATGAATGACTGTTTCTTGAGAAGAATAGTATTCCAATGCATATGTATATTACCTTTCTTGAAAGTATGGATGAGTTGTGAATGCATTTTCATTCTTGCAATTATGTGTAATAAGTTGAGAAGAATACCAGATTCCTTCACCTAAGCCGGTTCCAGTTTGCTAGACCCCTCGTGATGGGTCAAGCTTTCCAGTAGGGAAACATGGGGAAGCTTTATGCTTCATGGTAGGGTGGATATCACCATGATGATACTTTCCCTCTTGAACAGATAGCCCGTCTAAATGAATTTGCTGAGGGTGTCATGGCTAACATGCATGATATAATGTAATAGCTTTAGATATTCTAATAGCTCGTCAATTATGGCCTTGCTTAATATATTGATGCTGACCTATTATAGTGGTCAGACGTTATTCTATTTGCTCTTTCATATACAAAATGGGAGCCATCCCCTTGATGGTACTTACCAATATATATATATAATATTAAATATAATTATTATTATTTTTAAATGCGCCTGGTAAACTTTTTAATGTGGGACCTCATCCCCAAGGAAGAACACTTCAAACCTGCGAGCTCGTTGGTCTAGTGGGGGTTTGAACTCTAGTGGCCACCATTACAACCGAGTGACTTAACCACTGAACCATGCCCTTAACGACAATATTAAATATAATTATTAATATAAAATTATTAAATTGTATATTTAGATCAATCATATTAGTAATTTAATATTTACATTTATTTATATATAATATATAATATTTAATATAATTATATTGATTGTTTATATAGTATATTTTATATGATGTAAATTATTTAATATATTTTAAAATTATAAAATCTTATATTTATAGTTTAATTGTATTTATTTTATATGTCATATAATATCTAATAATATTATCATTGTAGAGTATATTTTAAAACATATTTGTTATTTTATTATATATTCATTTCTCATTTATAAGTAGCATTTAGTGCATGGTAGCTGGCTCCTTTCATGCATATTCACTTGATCTAAAATATGACAAAGATACGAAGGTAGCAACAATATTGAGTAAAAAGACTTTAAAAGAGAATTACGTAAATTTGTGTGAAATTCAAAGTAACATACTTCATGATGTGCATTCAACGTCATGTTCCTTTTACATTTTTTTTCAGAGTGAGATGAAACACAATGGGCTCCCACGACATAGAATGCACACCATTTTTTAGGTCTCCAAATCATTCCCATATCATCTTCAAATTCAAACAAATAAATAAAAAATTCCCTTGAAATTTAATATTTTTAAACAATTAGGAAATCTCAATCTAAAATTATAGCATGTCTAAATTTAATTTAAATCCTCTCTCTCTCTCTCTCTCTCTCTCTCTCTCAGGTTCCACAGTGGACTTGTGGGAATATATTATATATTGCTATTATGTATTCATGTATAAGCCTACATGGCTAAATCTTGTAAATGCACAGCCTTGTTTGATTCATTGATGTATGTAATCCTACTTGGATATAATGATGGAAGTTAATTAATTTTATCTCTTTTTTTGCTCCATTTTATAAATAATTTATTCTATTTAAATATTTTGGATCTAAATGCTTTTTTGAAGGTTATATTTAGTAAGTGATTTAACCTTACACACTCTCATACTTAGCATTTAGGACATTACAAGTCCCACCCTTCCCACAATTGCTAACCCTCAAACAATGTAGATTTAGATGCTCTAAAATCTCTAGCCCTTCCCAAGTACCATATCTGGAAGGCAAATTTTTCCAATGGATTAGGTACTCTATAATACTTTTGTTTCTCAACTTCTTCACCCTGGTATGAACAACAACATCAAGCACTGAGATGAGATTCCCTTCATCATCTAGGGGTGGTAGATCTATTGAAGGCATAACATGTCCTAATTCCGTCTTAAGGCATGACACATGGAAAACATCATGGATCCTACTATCCTCTAGTAGTTCTAGCTCATATACCACTTCGTTAATTCTACACAAGATCTTGTAGGGTCCATAGAACCAAGGTTTGAGATTTTTAGCCCCACCTCTTTTGATAGAGGTCTACCTATAAGGCTAGAATCTTAGGAAGACCATGTCTCCCACTTCAAATGACCTCTCCATGTGGTTTTGATCTACACAGAAATTATGTCAATTTTGGTCTTGTTGGAGGTGATCCTTGAGTGACCTTAGTCTCTTCACTATGCCTCACTATGTCACTAGCTGTTGGCACCCTGCTAGATCCACGAACACTAAATCAACAAAAGTTAGCACATCATAACCATATAGTTCCATTGAAGGGTGACATACTAATATACATATGGTGTGTGGTGTTATAAAAGTATTCCCCTAGGTGTAACCACTTGGTCCAAGTTGTTTTCTATTCAAAGACATAGCTCCTTAAGTAGGCCTCCACCCACTAGTTCATTATCTCCATTTTCCCATCTATTTGGGGATGGTAGCTTATGCTAGGGGTGAGTTATATTCCAATAAGACAAAACAACTCCTACCAAAAATAACTAAGGAATCTACTATCCCTATGACTAAAAATATTGTTAGGTAGTTTGTGTAGCCTAAATACTTCTCTGAAAAATAAGTTAGCCACTTGATGTGCTTTGAACTTTGAAGAGATAGCAAAGAAGTTTGCATACTTTGTTAGTTTGTTCACTATCACATTGATGCAGTCCTTACCTTATGCTTTGGGGAGGCCAATAATAGTCCATGGATACACTTTCCCATTTTTGACTCAGGATAGGTAGTGGCTAAAGCAAGCTTATGGGGGATATATGCTCTATTTTGTTTTGTTATTAGGTCCTACACTCTTTGACGTGCCTGAGGATGTCTCCTTTGAGACCCTTCCATGAGAATATCTATATTATTTTCCTATAGGTTTTGTAATACCTTGGATTCCTTTCTAGGGGTGCATCATGTAGAGCTCTCAAAAAAATTTCCTTCATTTTGGACTTGGGGACAAAAAAATATGTTCTTGTAAAGGAGGAGGCCATTCACTACTACAAATTTATTGTCTTTTATGTTTTCAATAGGGAGGGTAGTGGAAAATGAGTTCTTATCATATTCTTCCATTATAAACACCTTCCAATCAACTAAAATAACAAAGGTGGAGCATAGGGTCGACATTCTAGAGAGGGAATCATCAACTATATTCCCTTTTCCCTTCATGTATTTAATGTCAAAATCATACACTTGGAGCTTACTCACCTATTTTTATTGCCAATCATTCAAGTCACATTGGTCCTAAGGAAGACTTTTCGCATGTTATGATCTGTCTTCACTACAAATGTTCCACAAACCACGTATTGTCAAAACCTAACCAATGCATGCATGATGGATATCATCTCCTTGTTATAGATGGAGAATTCCCTTTCCATGAGTTTCATCTTCTTGCTTTCAAATGCTATGGGATAACCCTTCTGTATTAGGATAGATCCAATCTGCTCCCCTGAGGCATTACATTCTATGAAAAATGGGCATGAAAAATTAGAAATAGCAAGGACGAGGCATGAACTCATTACCTTCTTAAGCTTATTGAAAGCATCTTGAGCTATTTCTATCCACATGAAAGCTCCTTTCTTCATCATGTTAGTTAAGGGTGCTACCAGTTGTGAAAACCCCTTAAAAAAATCCTATAATAGCTACAAAGGTGAAAGAATCGTTTCAGTTGTGTCAATGTGGTAGGAGGAGGCCAATCCAAAATGGCTTGAATCTTTTGATAGTCCACTTGAACATCTTGGGTGTTGATGACATGGTCCATGTACAAAATTTATGTCAACCCAAACTGGCATTTGGCTTCCTTTGCAAAGAGAGCTTGTTGGTTGGGTGTTCCAATGACCGTGTCTAGGTGCTTCAGATGGTCTTCTCAATTCTTGTTGTTGATCAAGATCAAAGAATACCAAAATAAATTATTAACTAATTATTGAATACCTGATTCATAAATGACCAAAAAGTAGCAGGGGAATTTGTTAGACCAAAGTGCATAACTAAGATTTCAAAATGCCCAAATAACACCTAAAGGATGTTTTGTGCACATCTTCATCTCTCACCTAGATCTGATAGTAGCATGACCTTAAGTCAATCTTTGAGAAATAAAACACTCCACCCAATTCATCGATCAACTTGTCGATCTTGGGAATGAGGCACTTATTTTTAATGGTTCACTTATTCAAATCCGTATAATCAGCACACATCCACATGGTACCATCCTTTTTTTCATGAGGACCATGGATGAAGCAAATAAGCTAGAGTTGGGTTTGATGTGGCCCATTTCCAAGAGCTCGTTTATATATTTTTCTATCTCCTCCTTATACATCCTTGGGTGGTAGTAAGGAGTGGTTATGACCGGTTTAGAGCTAGGATCTAACTCTATAATATGTTGGAAACCTCTATCATGTGGCAACCTTCGTGGCAGATCGCTAAAAACACTACTGTGCTTATCGAAAATATTTTGGACATCAGAGTGGTAGGCTTGTTGATCCCCTTGGATGAATTTGTGTGCATCACTAAGCAACTTGCTACCCAAGCTACTCGACCCTTGTGGAAGGCCTTCTCTAACCTCTTGGAAGTCACTACCTTGGGGTATGTGCATGGAAATGGGGGTCCAAAAGGGGATCAAAAGTGGCCACATTTTTTAATCTAAAATTAGTAAAAATTGATCTTGGATGAGAAATTGAAGATAGCCACACTCAAAATATGATGTGACAAGAACAAGATTCATAGTGATCGAAATATAGTTTCTAAACTATTGATTTTTTCTTAAAAATGGTCAGGATTAAGACGTTCAAATAGGGGAAGCACATAAAGTGCTTCTACTTTTGTTAGAAAAATATAACATAGTGTCTAGTGTGCTCCCCCTAAAATGTTGACTTTTTAAGTATTTCACAAATCACTTTAGTGGAAAATTAGCTAACATCACATAGTTTATGCCTAATTTTTCTACTAATTTTTTAATGAATATATGATTTTTGTGAATTTTCAAAGTGGACACATTCTAAAAAATAAAAAATTCAGCATGCTCCCCCCTAATTTTTTGAAAACTAATCAAAACTCAAAAATGTTTTGAATGTGTATAGGATAGAGTCTAGAGTCTAAAAATGTAATTTGTTTCAAATTTGTATAAATAGGTAAAACTTGACATTAAAAAGAATATACATAGGCTTTCGGCAAAAAAGAAGACACTAGCAAAAGAAATTGAAGATGGAAACCTTAATGTTTTTAGATTTTAGAAAAAAATATATGGTTAGACAGATAACAAAAAACTTGAAGTCATCCTAGCATTTTTTTAGATTAAAATTGAAAAACATGTAAACTTGATGGAGAGCATGCTCGAGATTTAGTTATTTTCTATCTATTTTCTTGAAAACACATCTTTGGTGATTTAAAAGGTAGGTCCAACCCCTTGAATTGAATGTCCAAGGCAAAGCCAACCCTTAGGGTTGGAAATTCCTAATGCAGTTAAAAATGGGAGTGTGCTCGCATTTCATATTACCTAAAAAAGTGAGCAATGGTCTGTAAAAAGGAAAAACACGTGAATTTGGACCCACATGTTCTATTTATTCCCTTACTCTACACTTTTAACAACATACAAACACACTTTTGATGCTTTTGAGGATCTACAATCATTAATTGACAAAACCATCTCACTTTTTGTTCTTCTATCAACATAGAAGATTCCAATTACATGGATTTAAATCAAAATTGATATTGTAAATCATTGTTTTTATGTTTTAAGGAATTGGAATAATTGTTTCATAAAATTAAATAATTTTTTGTCTTACATTGACAAAAAATATTCTAAATTACATATTCTATAGTTGAATTTGATAAATTGTCAATCATTGTTTGTGTTTTTTTGACTAATTGTGCTAGATTGATATATAATTCAACATCATGCCAAGGAAATGACCAAAAAATCAAACACTAAAGGAGTGTGAATCCAATAATGTGAAGAAAAGAGAATAAATGAGACAACTTTAAAAAATTAAGAAATTAAACTCCATAGATGAAGATATACCATCTTTTCCAATTAAATTAGATCATGAAGCATCCAAGAAAGAGAAGGATTTAAAGAGATACAAATGGAATGAATGAAAAAACTTCATGCAAGTAAGAAATTGAATGCGAGAGTTGAAGGTATGTCATCTTTGCCATCTCAATTTGATATTGTAGAAAATCGTCAATCATTGATTGAAAATGATGATGCAATTTTAAATGTAAATAGAGATGCTACACCGATTGATTAATTATTGAATGAGTAAAATTCAACTAATGCATCAAGTTTGCCATTGAGAACACCTCATAGAGTTTTCTAGTTTTAATTGAAATTGATGAGAATATTCTAAAACCAATGCCTAATAAGATTCTTGAACGTACTTGTAAAAGAGATGTTAATAAAATATAGAAAATATTTTTTGAAAACTTAAGTGAAACTAAATGATGTCAATTGTTTGTTGAAATAATGAAAAATCTTAAGTTTAGACCCATCATGAAGATTCTTGGTCTAAGAACATCAAATACTAATAGCAAAAATCCTATTGTAATCAACGCATATCAAAGCATGGGTTCGACCTCATGCACCAAAGATAGTAATGTTACATGACATATCATTACATCAACTATAGTAAATAATCAAACAGAAAAATCTTGCTTGATACTTGGAAAACAAGTCAAGAGCTAAAAATAAGTAGAAAGACACTAAAGGAAGCTATTGGGAGGTGTGAAAGAGTTGAGGACCTAAATAGTAATGAACTATAGGCATTCTCTAGTAGACTCCCATGGAAAGATAAAGTCATAAATGAAGCCTTAAAATCCTTAATTTAAGAATTTTGAAAAAATAACACAAGAGTATCTCCTAATCAAAGAGATGTAAAAAAGAGAATTGGTTGTCAAAACTGTGAGCCACATCCAAAGAATTTTTTGGATATGAATCAAACACAATTTTTCTCCAAATTTGTAAAGAGTCATCCTCAAATGGAAATTAGTCAAAGGTATTATGAAATGGGAAAACCTTTTTATGTCAAAATAAATCACACACTCACAACTTGTTGTTGTAGAGTCCATATTGAATTTCCTATGCATTATGATATTTTTTGACATATATGTGTATCTTGGCATACTAATGATATTTTATAAGCGTGTATGACAGAAACTCCACCTAAATCAAAAAGAGATTTCATTTCAAGCATTTGTTGTGAAAGAGTAGATGGATAATTATTTTATAAGAAATCATGTTTGGATGGAATATGTGATAGATGTGGTGGTTTGCAATGTTTGAAAAAATCATGTACACATGGAGAATACACATGTGATCAGAAATGAACTAGTACCTTTTGGAAAATATATAATTTAGTGGCACACACTCTAAAAGATGGTAAAGAGGAAAAAAATGTGAATTGGTGAGTGAAAAAATACTAGTATATGAATTTAGGCATATTTTTCATGAAAAGATAGTGTATGAGCATGCAAGGCATACACATAGAGCTTGATGGTTGAACTTGCAATTCAAGTTATGCAAGGACACGTTTGCTCTTCATATGATCATGCAATTGTAGACTTTGCAGAGAATTATACACTACAACCACAAAATGAGGTTCCATCACAGTACTACAACTCAACTTAGGTTGCTATATTTGTGCATATAACATTCATTCATGCACCCAACAGTATAGAGGAAGATAGAAAGATATTGAGGGAGTATTATTTTTATATTAGTGATGATCGTTGTAATATCCCAACTGGAATATTAGATAAACTAAAACATAATTAAGCAACTAATATCACTTTTAAAAAAAAATCAAATTAAGAGAAATATCCATAATCAATATATTACATTTGCAATATCCAAGTACAATATACATATTTCAAAAGAAGGTCACTTCACCTACCACTAACAAATTGTACATAACAATTGGTCATTTTTCTTACAACTTTATAATTTTATCAATATCGTTTACAAAATAAGCAATGTGTTCCTGTCCACCAGTCTTCGACAGTCAACTGTAGGAGAGAGAGAGAGAGAGAATCACCCTGGTGCTTTTCCTCCAACCATAGACCGATGATCCCCCACATACCTTCCTTTCTGGAAGTGGCCCTTCCTATCACAAGGGTAATAGATAATGAGAATCAATTGATTCCATATGCCATCTGAGAACTAGTGATGTATCCTAGCTAATGACAATTAGGTTTACAATTCTAGTCTAGCTCTAGCTATGTATGACCCAGTATGATTGTTCAACTATCTGGTACATCGTGAACTGACAATGCAAGCAGTGACTTTTGCATTACTTTGGGCAAAGTTTCATATATATATAAATAGTCATATGTTCACTCACTCTTTTCTCAACTTGGAGACAACATTCTTAATAATCATTTATTTCTTTATACATAACAACTCTCTTGGTCTTGCTTATACCACATTAGTCATAAAGACTTATACCTTATCTACAAGTCATCCTTGGCAAGTCTAGGGTTTGAGCTTAGATGACTGCTGTAAACATATATTGAGCCCCTCTATGCATCCTTGCAACATGGGTCTATGACATCTTGTCATCTACTCAATGGATTGTTCACCTAATCTCATGCTCATCCATAATCAACTACACATACAAGGTTGGCACTTAATCCTTATAGATTATCAAATAAAGACTCTATCTGTCTTAACACATATTTGACTCATAATCTGTCGATAATGAGCTATAAATGGATAATCATATGAAATAAATACTTCTCTTCATGTATATCAAAGAGAGAATTCTAAATATCATGATAGTCTAAATCTTGACTTATCGTGGGCATAAAGAGTGTTTTTGAAGACATTCTTATGGATATACTAAGCTCAAAAGTAGATAAAAGAATATCCTTCCACCCAAACTAGGATATAGATAGTTTAGGATAATAACATCTACAAATAACTCAAATTTCCTTCATATTTCTACTGAAATAACATTCTAATGTCAAGTGTTTCTACATTATGACTGTCTCTTTTGCTAGCTTTACAAGCTTTCCAAACACACTCATAACCTTCTTAATCTACTACTGCTAAGAAAGGTTTACTTTTATGAATGAACTCCTCTTGGGTCCTTCATTAAATCTACTATCGATCTTTATTAAATTGCTAAACTTGAACTTGGTTTTAGATAACAATCGGTCATCATATAAGTTTAGCCTATATTTTCCTCTACCGGCCTCCATATGGTATCACATTCGAACTTGATATAAAGTACAATTGATATGAGTAATAATAACACTCGGCCTCAAACTATCACAGTCGACCTTATCATATATAACGTTCGATCTTGACTATCATAGTCGGCCTTAACTTATAAACCATTCGGCCTTAACTATCACAGTCAACCTTAACATATTAAAACATTTGACCTTGATTGTTATAGTTAGCTTTATCATATATAATGTTTGACCTTGATATTAGAGTCAACCTTAACATATTGAAACATTCAGCCTTGACTGTTACCGTCAACCTTATCATATTTAATGTTTAGCCTTGACTATCACAGTCAGCCTTAACTTATTAAAATATTTGGCCTTGGCTTTCTTAGTCAGCCTTAACATATTAAAACATTCAACCTTGACTATTATAGTCAACCTTAACTTATTAAAACATTCAGCCTTGACTATTACAGTCGGCCTTATCATATAAAACATTCGGCCTTGACTGTCAGTCATCTTGAAGACAAGCAATCGGCCAAAGACATTTCTACTTCTACTCTATAATAACACTTCTATCTATGGTTCAATTTCACAGTCCTTTGACTGTTAAAATATATTTACACATTGAATAACATAGCTTCTGAGTTATCCTAACTCTTCCTTTAACTAAGACACGATACATAATAAACAAAAATAATCTCCTATTCAGGATAAACGCCGAGAGCATCTATGAATAAAAATATTACTTTGTGATTCAATGAATATAAGAAGATATCAATGTATCTAAATCATTATCTTCAATGGTCTTTGATCAACTTACCTGTAATAATATTGCAGGCAGCACACTAGTAATGTCTTGCTTCATTTTGCATTTTTCCTATCCTTCGAGTCCCTTTTTCCCTAAGTATCTCCTACCTTTTCAATCTTGAGCCAGCCTCTCATAGATATGGGTGCTTAATTAATGCACCACTACCACATCTTCTCTAAATCCTCACGGTCTCTCAACATGCAGAAGATAGTGGAGAGTGTGGAGCTATTGCTCCTCTCCCCACTCCCAAGCATCTAGGGAGTTTGCTTAGAAGAAGAAGAAGACTTTTACCTTAAACTCAAAAATGATTTTAACTACAACTATAATAATAGTAATAATAATAATAACTTTGACGATAGACAATAATACACTTATCCATTAGATGTAGATATTACATACTTTCAAACACTAAATGTGTTCATATGAAGCACAGTTATCGACAAAGAATTCCTGCAAGTCGACTAAGATCTTGACAACAAAATCAAACATGTTTAGTTGATTTACACATGTCAGCTAATCTTCCAAAAGCATACACCAAGTTCTATCAGACAATGAAAATATTTCTACCCTTCGTCTTAACGACGACATAATTGACAAGAACAAACATGGTCTTTCTACTAAGTAATGTGTGTGTGTGTATTTCTAGATGGTGTAAGGATCGTTGCATTCACACAATCTAGTATCCTCTCCATGGTGATACTCTCTCTCCTCATATCGGAGGGAAAATAATATTGTTCCTACCTCCACCTTAGTTACATGATGGTAGTTAGTCCATTTCATCATTTAACCACATGATCAATAATGACATCATAAACATTTATCTTTTACGTATAAAATAATATAAAGCAAATGCATTTTTCCATTTTTTTACTATAATCATAATATTTTCTCTGACTAACTATTTGTCTTTTTGAAAATAAAGAAAATAAATACATTAGTATAAAAATGGGGTGCGATAATCGCACACATTCTACAGAGTTTGTGCAAGGTTGCTTTTAGATGTTCTATGATAATTTGAGTTGCAAGAACATCATGTTTGGTCAAGATATCATATGGTCAGATAATTGTACATCACAATTCAAGAATTCATGGATGTTCTATTAGTTGATTAGGATGGATATGATGAGTGGTGTTTAACATATATGGAATTTCTAAGCATGATGGTGTAGGAGCATGTACTTAAAGAGCCTTAGCATGATAAGAGTTGAATTACAAAGACAATGCAAAGTTGACAGATGCAACATCCATCATTGAATAGTGTAACTCTATAATGGGTCCAGGTAATGAAGGTAATGCTATAGTTTATAGATTTTTTTAGTTGATAGAAGAAGCTAACATTGCAAAGTATGAAGATTATTGTATAGTAACAAGGTCAAGTGAGGTCCACTCTTTTAGAAGCTTAAATGCAGCTTCATGGACTATCAATATGAGGTGGATGGCATGCTTTTGTTCCTCATATATAGGTTTTTCTTGGAATGAGAGTGACTCAAAAGAGTGGGTCGATGAATAGTGTGCTAGAACTTTAAGCCCACTTGAGATGTATCAACTTCAAGGAGCACTACAACTCAATAAGATGGAATCATTAGTTAACTTTGACCATATTTCAAATTCAGTTGAACTAAGTATTGTAGATGCAAATTCAGTTGAACGATGTAGTATTTTTGTATCATTTATTGAATTAATCTTTTTTGTGCAATTTAATGTAGGGCATGTTTATGCAATTATTGCAGATGAAGATAATGATGAAGGAATATATTATTATTTGTGTTGTTGTGTTGAGGCAAAAAAAATAGCAACCCCTATCATAGATGGAGAAGAGATTGAGTATTCTAGAGGATCGATGGTTGTTACTAGAACATGGCTTAGAAAGTACCCAATGAATAAGTCCAATGTGTGGTTGTTTGAGAACTTTGCACACATAGGAATTCTTTTATTATTCTAACCTTCTTGTGGCATCAAATGTTCAATTGATCAAATATGGGGGTAGACCATTGAATAAGAACTTTTGTAAAGTTTGTGAGTTTGACCATGAAGTAATACTTGACACCATAAATAGTAGAGTAGATCCACATGGTTCATTGGATTGACTTAGTGGAATGACACAAAGGTATTTTTTTTGGCAAATTACTACTATACAGGGGTAGCTCCCATTATATTAATCTCAAAAGAACAATTACATGATGATAACTCGAAATCTACTTGGGTTTAAAAGTATACAAATCCCTAAATCCACAGAACCATTCAACCATTCGCTCAATTTGTTAAGTAGAAACCATATTAGAAAGGCTCTTTTTGTTCCCTGTAAATCTCCATGGCTTCAAGATTCAATTAGAGAGGTTTCTTTGATCTTTCATCAAATGGCGAATGGACCAGAATGAGACATTTCATCCACACTCTCCGTGAGAAGATCAGTACTTAAAATCTGCTACAGGTCATTCCAGTCATCCGTATTGCTAGAGGTTTTAGAAATTTTAGACATATCAATTGCTTGATTGGACATATAGTCAGCTACACCATTCACCTCTCTATAGATGTGTCTTACTGTATAATCGTTCATTCCCTTCAGATATGTATGAATGTGATTGATCCACATTTTGGACCGCCAACTTGGAATAGTCCAAGACATAGTAGCATGGATCACGGTCAAAGAATCACCCTCTATATCTATGTGATCCATTTTTTCTTTACACAAAATTTGATTGCTTTGAGAAGGGCTAAAAATTCAACATTGTTATTTGATCCCACAGGAAGTTTGATGGCCCCAGCCTAGCACAAAAATTGAAGATAATTTCAAAAAATGAAACCAGCTCCAGAGACCCCAGGGTTGCCTTTCACGGCCCCATCGAAATTGAGCTTGAGCCTCCCTTGTGGTAGTAGAGACCATTTGGCATTCCTTTGATTTGACTTGTCTTCACTGAGTCTAAAGTCAATAGGGATTTTGAGAAGTGGCCAAAGTTTTTGAATTTTGCTATCCCATGAAGAGAAAAACTTCTTCCTTTTCAGACGGACCCTTGTATTATGAAGCTCACATATGCCTGTTTCTATTCTATTTTTTATTGTTTCTATAGACAAGGATTTGTCTCTAAATATTCTTGCATTTTGTTCTTTCTATAGATGCCAAATGATCATGGCTGGAATGCCTAACCATAAACGACCCTAAAGTGATCCCTTATATAATTTTGGCCAACCAAGAAATAGATCTGAAAGCTCATTTGGGAGGGGGCCCCTCAAATCCAATTTTGAACAAATCCAGGTCCAACACTCTTGCACGACCTTGCATTGTATAGGAGATGATCGATGGTTTCCTCACAAGCTAAGCACAAAGGGCATCGATGAGGGATGAGGAAACCAATGCTTTGTAGTCTGTTGCTAGCAAGGATTCGTTTATGTAGTGTTGCCCAAGCAAAGGCCCCTACCTTGGGGAGGATGTTATTGCACCAACATAAGTTCTGCAGCCAAATGAATCCCAACCTTTCTCTACATTGGATCTCATATCCAATCTTGGGCGAATATTTCTTAGATTTGGCACCACACCATAGTATCTCATCATCACTATCAGAGAGGAGAATCTTTCTACAAGCCAATTCCTCGATGATTTTTTGCAAAGGTTTAGGGATCATCACAAAGTTCTTCCATTCAAACTCTAGCTTGCCATCTGACCTACTTATTCTCATATAAGCCTCAACTTTAACCCCGTACGAGACCAATGTCGCATCAATGATCCCAGCTAGCTCAAAGATTTCCACCATGGGGGAATACTCGTTCCACGAATCATGCCAGAAAGATGCAGTTTTATTGTTGTTTATTTTCCACGTGAGATGGTCAATGATGACAGGGTGACAATTCAGCATGAAGTTCTAGATCTGGGATCCGAGGGGAGGGTTGGTGATTGTTAAAATCTACTTAGGATCTGTGTCATCTAGATATGTTGTTTTCATTATCCTATACCACTGAGCATTGGGGTTTTCAAACTTTCTCCATATCAATTTTGTACCAAGAGCTATGTTAAACTTTTGGATATCATGGATAGCTACTCACCCCACACTTTTGTTTGTCTTAACTATGTCCCATGCAATAAGGGGGATGTGTTTGAATTCATTCGATCCCTCCCATAAGAACTTCCTCTGAATCCCATTAAAATCCTTGGTGACTTTGATAGTTAGAGAAATACAAGGCAACATATATATTGGGATAGCAACTATTACTGCTTTAATCATGGTAATCCTACCAGTAAGTGAAATCCATCG
Source organism: Cunninghamia lanceolata (assembly GCA_027924645.1). Lineage (NCBI taxonomy): Eukaryota > Viridiplantae > Streptophyta > Pinopsida > Cupressales > Cupressaceae > Cunninghamia > Cunninghamia lanceolata. The sequence continues at coordinate 3,645,750 of BSBN01000007.1, forward strand.
ACCCTTCCATGTTTCTATTTTCCTCTTGCATTTGTTAATTGTGTCATTCCATAAATTTGATCTTACAACTCCCCCAAAACGAGGAATCCCCAGATATGTGGATGGAAGCGAATCTATGGTAAATTCTAGAAGAGAAGTGATTCTTCCCTGAGCCGCGTTCTTTGTATTAAAGAAAAAATTATGGATTTCTCCTTATTGATTAGTTGTCCAAAGTAAAACACAGTCTTTCAACATTGCTCGTATTTCTTCCACCTCTTGGAGAGTGGATCACTCGTACATTAGTGTATCATTGGTGAAGAGTTGGTGCATGATGGGAGGCAAATCTTGGGCAATCCTTATACCCTTCCATTAGCCCAAACTAGCTCTATGAGAGATTCCTCTGCTTAGGGCCTCTACCATTAACACAAAGAGAAAAGGGGATAGAGGATCCCCTTGCATAATTTCTCTCACTCCATCAAAGAAACTGCATGGGGAATCATTGATTATGACCAAGTATTTTGTTGTAGAAATGCATGAAAAGATCCAATCGAGCCACTTCTTGTAGAAACTGAACTTCTCCATTATTTTCATTAGAAACTGTCAGCTTACCCTATCATATGCTTTGCTTATATTGAGATTCAAGAGCATACCTTTTATATTGAATTTCTTAACTGAATGGATTGCCTCATGTGCAACACTGATACCATTAGCAATTTGTTGACCAAGGATAAACCACTTTGTTTGTCAGAGATCAGACAAGGCAAGATGGTCTCTAATATATTTTCCATAACTTTGGATATGACCTTATAAATTATGTTGCACAAAGAGATTGGCTGATAATCTACAAATGATAGATAATCTAGTTTTTTGGGAATCAGGACAATGTTGTTTTGTTGAAATCTTTTAGAATTTTCCATGACTTTCTAGATTCCTCCACCAATCTCCAAATCTCATCTCCCATGAAAGACCAACTTGCTTGGAAGATGGGCATGGGGAAACCATCTGGTCTAGGTGCCTTATCTGGGTGTAATTGGAAAACGATTGTTTTGACTTCTTCAAAAGTGATTAGGGAGATAAGGAAATTGTTATCATCTACGGACACCATTGGTGTGATGAAATCCAGGAATTTGTTCTGCAGTGGGTGAATAGTTCTGGGACATCATATTTCTAGAGAGGGTATTAAAGTGGACCCTAAGAAAATTGAAATAATTGCACGTCAAAATCAAACTAAAGTAGGAAGTTTTCTAGGGAATGCTAGTTGTTACAAATGATTCATCGAAAACTTTAGTAGAATAGCAGACCCCCTGTTTACCCTTTTGAAGAAAGATTCTAAATTTAATTGGACTAATTAATGTCAAGAATCTTTTGAATCCATTAAGAAGTCCATGATTACAACACCTATTATTAAAGGACCAAATTGGGGAGAACCTTTCCGTATACATCCAACTGAGTAATAGGGGCCATCTTAGGACAAACAAGTGAATTTGGATGTATACATGCTATTTATTACATTAGTAAAAACTTGAATCCGGTTTAGAAAAACTACACTACCATAGAAAAAGAGTTTCTAGCAGTATTATATGCCTTTAATAAATTCTACCACTACATCATAGGATACAAAGTATTTGTCCACACAAACCATTCTTCCATCATATACCTCATGAATAAAGTTGTAGTTGGAGGAAGAATCATTTGTTGGTTGTTGGTATTGCAAGAAATTGACATAGCATGTCAAGGTTGACTATGTAGGGGAGTAATGAACCAATGGATGATGCTTTTCTAGATGAACACTTGTTTTCTATATCAATTCAATCACCATGGTTTGTTGATTGGGACAATTATTTGGCTATAAGAAAGTGTCCCTCACATTTTAGTCAAAAATAAATACAACGATTAATCAAGAACAACTCTAGATTCACATGGTTAAATGATATGTTGTTTAAATGTTGCCCTGATCATGTTTTGTGAAGATGTGTACAGGAAACTGAAGTCTATGAAATCATACATGCATGTCATGATGAACCATATGGGGGATATTTTTTATCTCTCCGAATTGGACACAATGTCCTTGTTGTTGTATACTACTAGCCCACCATGAGTAAGGATATCCAGCAATATGTCAAGCAATGTGACAAATGCCAAAGAATGGGATGTCCTACACTCTCTAATGAAATGCCTCTTCATACTCAATTGGTTCTTGAACCATTGAATGAGAAATGGGGTATAGATTTTGTTGGCCCAATTGATCCACCCTCCAGAGGTAATCACTACATCTTGGTTTGCACTTATTATGCCACTAAGTGGGTAGAAGTAAAATCCTTGCTTGCTGCATGAGAGGAGAAAGTAGCAGATTCTCTGTATAATCACATCTTGCAAAGATTTGGATCTCCAAGGGTTCTTGTCTCAGATTAGGGACCACAATTTATGTCAGCAATGATTAAGGCATTCATATCAATCTATCAAATCAGCCATAGAAAATCTTCTCCCTATCAAACGTCAGTCAAATGGACAAGTTAAAGTAACTAATAGGGAACTTGAGGATATTTTGATGAAGACAATTTTAGCCAACAAAATAGATTGGCCTGATAGAATGATAGAATTTGTATGGACTTATAATTCCACATGGAGGATTACAACAAATTTTACTCCATATGAACTGATCTATGGGAAGAAACCAATATTCCCTAGTGGGTATGAACTAGAAACACTAAAGATAGCCTTGGAAATAGGGATTGAGCTAACAAAATCCCAACAACACCAAATTACACAACTCAATACACTGGATGAAATGAGATTAGAGGCACTTCATCACGTAGAACTAATTCAACAACAGAGAAAGGAGTGGCATGACAAGCATATTATTGGCAAGCTGTTCAAGGTGGGAGATTGGGCTCTACTGTATGATTCGAGGTATCAAAATTTCAAGGGAAAACTACACTAGGTGGTAAGGATCGTATGAAATCAACCAAGTCTTCAGTAATGGAGTTGCACAACTATTACCAATTGATGGGGATTGTAGGACCCTTCTAGTCAATGGCCATAGGTTGAAGACTTACTATAAGCCAGCATCTAAGGAAGAGTTTTATTTGGAACTACAATCTTGGATTGAGCATTTTACCTTGGAAGATCTTTCTTCCATGGGTATAATGTCTTGATTCCTCAATAATGCAATAACCCTAAATAAATGGGTAGGGTTGAAAACCAGAAATGGTGGCCCCATGTTCAAAAAGAGAGCAAATGGAGAGAATGGTTGAAAACCAATAATGGCGACCCGTCTATCAATATTCTTCCCCAAAAAACTAATATACTTAAAATTTGAAATCATTTTATAGGGTTTTAGCTAAGGCAATTGGCAACAAACAACTCCAAAATCTTGAAACAAGTAGACCACTACCACAACTTACAAAGCTCCAAATGATGCCAGCTATCACTGCTACAATAACCAAGATCCAAGATAGAATAATTTATCCCAACATGTATGAGCTCACATCATGCATTCAAGGCAATACGTGGAATCCTTTCCATCAGGATATGTTGCAGCATCATACTACTATGTGGTAGGAGATGGGACAAGTTGTAAACATAGTACTAATTGCACTTCATTATAAAAAATTACCCCCCTTAAATGTAACATGAGTGGAGTTAAGTACACTTAAGGTTTAAGTTTACAATTATTGTGGTATGATCATGCCATTAATACAACATATTATGAGATGGTGATCAAAATATTTCAAAGGAGATGACACAACTCTTACAGTGTCATCAAAGTTAGAAATGGAAGCCAAAAAATGATAAGATACCTCGCACAAGTCGAGCAAGGAGAACATAATGAAAGAAAATCAGTGATGGATTGGAATAGAGTCCCAGTTTGTGTAGATTCTCTCACCATTATAATGACAAATCACTCCCTTGCACTTCCCAAAGTACAAGTCATAAATGCCATGACAATTGTGAAGGGACAAATGGTTAATTAACTACAATACACATAACATACCTTTGTTCAAAATTATTTTCACAATCTCCAAGTATCCTCTCATCTATCTCCGTATCTCTCTAGTGTATTACATTTCTCATTTGAGTGAATCCTAAAAATATATCACAACATCCATGGGATAGAAGTGAAAGGTTGACCTTGAGAATGTGGTATTTGACTCATCAAGTGTGGAAGTATTTGAGCAGGTTGGCTGGCTAAAATTTTTAAAGAAATTTGAGGGGTTTGAGATATAACTGGTTGAAGAATTTGTAAAGAATTATCACCTCACCTTCTTAGTAGTGAAGGGAGTGTGGATTGTAGTTATTTCAAAAATCATCAATCAATTATCAGGAATCCCTAAGGTAGGCGAAGACATTTCTCAGTTTAAAATTTACTATGAAGAACTCATTCAAAACTTTCATGTTGCTCTGGAGCCCTTTCCCCAATATATATTGAGCAAAGGAGTCACTAAAGGGATCGACATAAGTAGCCTTTTGGAACCCTAGTCTACCATTGTCATGTGGGAAATGAAGTTCTTCACATGTGACAGGTAGTATGGCACAGTGTTGGGACTAGGGTTACGCATGATAAATCATCTTTGACATGGGGCCAACCACCTAGAATGCCTTATCAACCTACCCGCTTTTCTTTATCACTATCTGCATCTAATGAACAACAAATACAAATGAGCTAATGAGAAAATTAGTCACCATGGCCTCATTCACCTAATCATCAAGCATAATTTCATGCAACAAGATGAAAGATAGAGTAAATGGGAAGATTTTGTCCAATAGAAGCCACAAAAAGCATAGAAAAAGAAGACTAAATCTATCCCTATCTCTTTCTATCATGCCAGTCACTGATTCCTCCAAATGAATCTAGAGAGCCACTGCATAGCCAGACACTGAAGTTGAAGAAGATGAAAAAGCTTCCTTGGCCTCAAGTCCAAAAAGATTACATCAGAAGCTTGTTTTACAAAAGGATGATGAAGAGGAGGCAGGGGCAGCTAAGATTTTAGGGAGCATGTCCTCATCTCATTCAACACCCATGGAATAACCCTTCAAAGTCCTCTAGAGAGAGGGCAAGCAACCCATGACTGAATTGACAGTAGATGAAGAAGAAGAACAAATCTTGCATGCCCTCACTCTGTTAAAAATAGAGCATGACCTCCAGGAATGTAGGTGGTAAATTTATGACATGTAGCAACTTCTTGCTACTAAAACAAAATAATTAGAAGAAATTTAGTAGAAAGTTGCACAAGACAAAGTAGAGCACAATAAATTGGTCTCCAACCTCTAGTTGAACCTTCAGCAGGAAAAAATTGGTGCTGCCACAAAAGATGCTCACATTGCCACTCTCTCTTAACAACTGCCTCCAACCACTATTGTGTATTATAAATGTGTTCGAGTTTCTTTTCCACCACCTCCATAGCTTGTACCACTCATCATGACTCATCTCTGGGAGGAAAACCCTAGATCCAAAGAGCTTTGGAGACCCTCCAATAGGATAAGAATGTGGCTGAAGCACGGGTGGCTCAAGCCTGTGAAACTAGGGAAGTGCTCCTTGCTTAGCATCATCCCTCAGGTGTGTATGCACCTTTTCTACGTGAACAATTTCTACATTGGAGACTATTAAGAATTTCCTGCAATCTTTCAGTTGATTTTACAAATGATTGAGATTTCCTAGAAACTTTTTTGAAAGCATAATGGAACAAAAGGATATGTTATGAAAATTTTTCTAGCATGGTTTCCTTATGGGCTATCACCATAGTTCAATGCTAAATTTATATGTGGGGGAAGTCTAATTGAGAGGTTTCATTTCTCTCCTCCAAAATCAATTGGAATAGGAAAACTGCACAATAGAATATTACACTGTTGAGGCTAATGTCGGCCTCCTGATGCACCATGAGTACCCAAAGACTACTTAGTTTTTAAAAACTTTCAAGGCACATGCATATAGGCTAGGGATCAATATGTTTAGAAATTGCACTTAAGTATCTTTGCACTCCAATACCACGAAGGGTACCTTCCTCCTACTACCATTCGAGCTTGTATCAACAGATGGGAGGGTTTGCCTCACAATTTGCAACGAAGAAAGCCTATCTCTCCCACTAATATGCATTGGACCCTTACTAGAGATAGGAATCTTATCAAACTTATCCAGAAATGGTAACAAGAATGGATTGGGATGAGGTTTCGGCCCCATTTGCTTCTTACACCAACTCCACTTCTGACTGCTAAAGGACAAATGCTACAAAAGAAGGTGGAAAAGTGGTTTACTAAATTTTTTGAGATAAATGGGTATGCAAAAAAGGAAAGGCATTTCCTTATGTATAGGGAAGAAGATTATGATAGCAATAGGATACTAGAGGGAAAAAATTGGCCAACAAGGATGCAATGTAGGTTTCACCATGAGGACATGGTGTGACTCTAGTGGGGGGTGATGAGTCTTGATAATTATAAATTATTCGTATAGCATATAAATAGGATTGCTTTTTATTTCATTATAAATCAATTACAAACAAGATAAATTCGCATTTTTCTTGTGCAAGGGAGTCCAAGAAATCTTTGAGAGAAGAATTTTGAAGTCATATTTTACAAAGAAGGAGATGGGAAACAAAAGGACAAGACAAAATAAGACTACATGAAAGTATTCCGCAGAAACTATAGCAAAATTGAATGAAGAAAGATTGGAAAAATATCATAAACAAAAACAAGGTATGCATATATTTTATTTTCTATTTTTAATCTACGTCATTTTATTTATATTTAAATATATAAATGTATTGATGAATCATCTAGCAGGATGTCATTTAATCTAGGTCACTTGATTTATGCTTAAATATATATGCATTGATTTCATGTAGCTCCGATGTCATTTAGTTTAAGTCATTCCTCATTCTTGACTATAATCTCTACCTCTCTACCTAGAGATAAATACATACCTCTCTCTCTCTCTCAAGTTGCCCACTCTCTTTACCTCTACCTCTACCTCACTGTGGCTGTCGTAGCTATCTCTCTCCCTCTCTAACTCTCCATATCCCTCTCCCTATCTCCAACTCAACTTCATTATTTTTTCTAAAGTGGTAACATATATTTCTATTATAATTTATTAAAAAAATCAAGTTCACTTTTCATTTTAGATTATTTCTTTTCTTGATTATTTATTTTTATTTAAAAATTCTTTTAAATCTAAAAACTTTATATTTAAAAAGCTACACTTCCTAATTTTAAAACAAACTCTTATCACTATTTTCTTGTTTTCTTTCTCTAAAATATATTTTAAAATAATTGATATCTTTTTTAATCCAATAAATTTTTATCATGAATGTTTTTTTTGCTTTTTTATTTGTGTTTTTATGATTTTTAATGCTAAATTAAGGAATAAAAGAAAATCTTTAAGAAAAGATTTGTTAAAATATTTTTAGAGTGCTTTTTAGATTTTCTTTTTCCTAAAGAATGAAATTATTTTTTAGAAAACATAATAATTTCTACATTGTAAAACTTAAGAGTATAAATCAATAAAATAAAATAAAAATGTTTATTATTTAGAAAGTTTTATTTATAAAATAAATAAATTTTATTTTTATTTTTATTTTTTATTTTAATATGTATTTCCTTCATTTGTGATACAGAAAGTGGAGCAAATGTTGTTGAAGAACACGTCAATGTTGACCAAGAGGAGGCCTAAGTGCAAACAATGGATGTTGGAGAGGGGTCAGGATCGCTTCCTTTGACTGGTATGGATGAGCATATTAACCTAGCTGAAGAGGTGAAAAGAAAAATTTCTTATAGAAATTTAGATCATTTACTTAAAATGGATATTGAGAAATTGAAACATTATGTTGGACAACCTAGACATATTGATAGGAGGTCAATGAATTAAGCTAAAAAGGAAATAATTTCTCATTTTGATAATCTTGATACACTTGGCCAAACCCAATTGTTATCAATTGTACTTCTTAGTAAGGAGCTACATGAGCCATTACAATTGTTGGGTGTCGATTTGTCATTGAAAAAGGGGAAAGGTTCACAACTAGAAAAAGATCTTGTTGAAAATGTTAAAGAAGGTTTGGCTTCCAGCGGGAAAAAATCTTGATCTATGGATAAGTCCATTACAAGAAGAGCGATGTTCACAGGTATTGTTTTCAATTTCATCTCAGCTTGGTTTCAATAGAAATACAGTAACAAAATATGTGAAAAGGAGAAAATTATTGGATGATAGTACCTCAGAAGGCAATTGGGCAATTATGTGTAGAGCTCCTCGATTTGAAAGGATTAAAGATGTTGTTAGAAACTTGATCTCAACCTTTTGGAATGATAATACTCATGCTTCATCAAATAGTAGAGATGTTATCAAACACAGAATTGGGCCCAATAGCTATGAACTACATACAAAACATTGGCTAGATATAACACAACATGAGATGTATGTGAACTTTTGTAATTCAAATCCAAATATGAAGATTAGGCAAACAATGTTTGAAGGGTTAAGGCCATATTATGTGAAGACAAACAAGGTTTTTGAAACTTGTTATTATCGTATTGAATTTGATCTCTACTATCAGGTGTTTCAAAAGATTTGTGAAGACAGTGATGGTCTTGTAAATGCACCTCCTAAACGAGCAAGTCAGTTCATAGCATCCATCTTATGTGATAAATTAGATGATGATAATGGAAATGGTCAAACAAACTGTATAAAAGGTCTTTGTGAAACATGTGGAAATTTGGCTAAAATGCCTTTGAGAAATGAAGATATCGACCCAATGAAGTTGGTAAATTGCAAGAGGTACAAGTATGTAAAGTTTCAAACAAAACATGGGAAAGAATCCACAAGGTTAGATTATGTAGAAGAGGAGATACCTATTGGAACATTTATGGAAAATTTTCATAAATTGATTCAACCCTACATACATCATGCTTTTTTTGCTAAGTGACAAGCACAATAGTTTCAAACAATAAGAGATACTTTCCCACCTGGAACAATTTTATCAGTGGTCGACTTTGCAGAAAATTACTCTTTTGTACATCAAAAAGAGATTCAATCATAATATTACTTTTCAAAGCAGATCACTATTATGGTGCATGTGTGTTATCAACATGCATAATTGGATTTGGATGGTGTTGATAGTACATTTCAAGCACAAGTCATCAAGAAAGAATATCACTTTTATATTAGTGATGATAAAGAGCATCACACATTTTTTGTACAACATTGCTTTAAGAAGTTTTTTGGATATTTGGCAAGCAGGGGTGTAAATTTTGAAAGGCATTTTGTATGGTCAGATGGATGTGCGCCACAATTCAAATCAACAAGGCCATTTTATGCACTATGTAGATATCATCAAAATGACAATATACCACATGTTTGGAGTTTCTTTGAGAGTGGACATGGAAAGAGTGAACATGATGGTGCAGGAGCTTGCATCAACGTGCTCTAAGGAAACATCAAATGAATTATGATGGAGACCGTATAAATGATGCACATGATGTTGTTGAATGGTGTAAGTTACACTTTGCACCAAATGAGGCTGGCACATCTTCAAGAACAAACAGATACATTCCACATAGAGTGTTTTGGGAGATATCAGTTATGTATTGTTTGAATTTATTTAATGTATGGATGTACTTTATATATATATATATATATATATATATATATATATATATATATATATATATATATATATTCATGTATATGATATATGTACATACACACAAGTTTGTTTATTTTAGTTTAAATTTAATTATTTAGATATATTTTATTCATAATGTACTTGATATATAATAAATTTGTAGGTGTGGATAGAAGATCAATGTATGGATGCAAGAGGGTAGAGAAAACAAGATCTTTGCATTGTGTCATGAGTATAGATAGCCCTACATGGACGTTACACACTAGGGATTACTCTTGTTTTTGTTATGAGTGCATGTTGGCAGATTTTGAGAATTGTAATAACTAGCAACATGGATATGTCAGTGAATGGGAAAATGTGCCACTAGTTGTTACCAATGCATACAATGAAGATGAGGATGAAAGATTTGAAGACATTCCTTTGATTTCAACTAATTATAACCATATTTTAGGATTGATTAAAAAGGGTATGTGTGTATATATATAAAGGTATCTCTAAATTTTTGAAGTTACAAATTTTGGAATGTATGTAAATTTTTGGTGCAGGAGATATTTTTGCAGTCATAGCAGAGGCTGGAAATATAGAACAAGTTAGTTATTATTTATTGCGTTGCACAGAAGAGAGGCAAAAGCTAATAAATCTAGAAACAAGTGATGAAATGGTGTTTCCCACAGGTTTCACTTTATTTTAATATTATTTTAAATAATTTTAATTTGTTACATATGTACATGTCAAGTACCTCAAGAGTGATTTAAAATGTGTCCAATTTTTATACTATAATTTATGTTATGTCTTACCAAGCAATGATAATGCTATACATATTCATAGATGTACATGTAGGTTACATTTACCTTGAAAATGTTATGTCTTACGGTGTGGAATGTTGTTTCCCATAGGTTCATTTGTAGTGCAAGGGACATATCTCAAACAAGTCAAAATTGTTCAACATGGGATTCACTTTATTGATTATCAACCTAATAACAAGGTATATCAGTATAGCCACATAGTAATTGCTACCGACCTAACTCTTCATATAGTTTCAAACACATGTGGATATCGTAAGTGGATACTACATAGTGAAGATCATCAAAGAATATTAGATGTGATTGAAGAGCGAGCTGAACCACTTGATGTGGTATGAAAAATATGGATGAAGAACTTACAATTTTTTATGTTTTGAAGACCTAAATTAACTATTTAGATGTATGTTCATGTATTAATTATTTTACAATCTATGCAAGTTAAATTAATAGTTCTTTTGTTGAACAAATTTTAAATTTCAACCATGGCGGTTCTTAATGTACAAATGATCTCTCTATTAGAAGTTATGTAGAGAATGCCCTAGATCTTCTTATTCAAGCATTCATCGATATGATAATTTTTGAATGCTTTTATTTAATGCTATATATGCTGTTTGAACTGTGCTACAATTTACATGTACATGTATATGCACTAGAGATGTCATCTATAAAAATTATAGATATATATATAGACATGTTATATCTATAAACTGTTCAACCAATAAAATTTCACTTGACAAATGTAAAAAGAGAGATCTAAATTATTCCACTTTGAAGTTGACAAATCATTGTAGGCCACCGATACAAACATTGAAATTCCCACAATATCAACAAAAATGAAATATTTGGCACACAACCTTGAGCAACCTTTGACTGACATCAATTTCATGATTTTATGCTCATGGCATTCAAGTATATGACACATACTGACAATTGACTTTACATCTTGACATGAACATTTTTTATAAATTAAAATGTCCAAGTTCTTTCCCTGAATCACCTATGATAGAGACTATTTGACATCAATATTTTTGACTTGATCAAATTTAGATGACAACAAACTTTTACAAATGAATTGAAATGTACTTGCACAACCTTTGAGAAGATGAGTTGAGTGATGGACTTCAACTTAGTAGAATCTATAGTGTTTGTAGATTTAATATTGTTTTGTTTCACATATCAAGACTTTTTTGTAAACTTTTGTTTTATTTGGAGGTCCATTTATTTATATAATATTTTTTGTTTCACATGTATCAAGAATTTTTTATTTTTCACTTTTCTTTATACCCATAAATGAATCACAATTTGCAATTGTAATTGTAAATTCACAAATTTTTAAATCTATATTCTACTGAATTACATAAACACCTAACTATTTTGTGTTCAAATGTGCATGTCAACATAACCATTACACCCTTTCAAATAACCCAATTGCTAGTTTGTAGAATGTGAAGGAGAAATCATCATTATTTTGTTGTGGCTTGCACATCCCCGCATCAAATAAAAGATATGTAAACAATTATATTTATAATCAAGTAAAACTATAATAAATTTCATGTGTGGAATTGTATTTGATGTTTTCATTTGTATGATAAGTGTTCATCAAGTTTGGTTTAAGCAAAGCATTAGCACCACATAATTGTGTTTAGATTTGTTTATGTCATGGTAGATTTTTTCTAATGAACTCTTTTGGGAGAATGGTTTTGTCTTTAGTACAAGGCAATCATTTCTAAATGAATCATTTCTAAGTCTTAACTATTCACAATATTGTTTTGTTTCATGTATATCAAGACTTTTTTGTTTTTCACTTTTATTTATACCCATAAATGAATCATAATTCAAATGCAATTATAAATTTACATTTTAAAACCTATATTCTACACATACTGAATTACACAAATAAGGTCTAAATAACTTCTCATGATAAAAACAATCATAATAATCATAAATAGAAATGTCCTCATAAATGTCCACAAACACACAAATGTAGATAGAATTGTCCTCATAAATGTGACCCACAAACACACATGTAGATAGAAATGTCAGGTCATGAATGTCCACAAACACACATACATGCAAATGTATATAGATAGAAATGTCCTCATAAATGTCCACAAACACACATGTAGATAGAAATGTCAAGTCATAAATGTCCACAAACACACATACATGCAAATGTATCTAGATAGAAATGTCCATACATAAACATGTACATCTATAGAAATGTCTGCTCAAACAAATATAAGATCTAGAGAAATATCTGGAGATACACATGTCTATGAAGTGCTACCAATAGCCTGGTCATCATGTCGACTGCGAGTTGAGCAACCCAAGTCTGACTAAGCATCCTGATCTGATGGATGCATTGAGCCTTGGAGATAATACAACACATGTATGTATAAAAGTGTACAAATTATACGCATTTACATGTTTACATGTACAAAAGGACAATAATGATTTAAAAATTTAAAACTTGCCTATCCACTAACATTACTGCCACAGTTGAATCACACCTACGTACACGGTCCATCCCCAGAGTAGGTGTAACAAGAGCTAACCCCTACAATATATATATATATATATATATATATATATATATATATATATATATACAACATTAGGGCTCTATCTAGAGCAAAGTAATTTAACTTACTTTAATTTAAGTTCAAGTTTAAATCATGCATACACATGCACATACACATGTACTTACCTGTGTATCAGGTGTTGTAGGATGATCCACTGCAATGATTGTATTTGGTGCCTCCTTAGCTAGCTCAAGTAATGAAGTTTGAAGTGGACTAACCAGGCGACTTGGCAATGAAGAGGCTGAATGAAGAAGCATATCCACAAACCTGACACCAATCCTATTTGCAACTGCACCTCAAGTGAATCTAGGGAGGGCTGGGATGTTTGATGCTCAACACGAGGCCTGATAGGTATATCTCCCTCTACAACAGCTGAATGATTTGAGGGTGGATCAAGATGTGGAGTACTCACAGGCACCTGATGAGAAGGTCTCATAGCCTGACAGGATCGTGATGCACTCTATGAACGGAAAGTGATACCCACATGTCCTCTAACCTCATGTAAAGGGATACCAAGCTCTAATGTAATAAAAACATATGACTCCAATAGGTCCTCAGAAAGATAACTCGTTGTAGTATGAAGCATATGCTCTCCTGTCAGACCATCTATGTCTATAGGAGACGGGACACCCGCGATAGCATAAGGATCAATAGCATGATCTGATGGTCTAGATCGTCTAGGATGACTCATCAAATATCTTCCCACATGATTAGAAGATATAATAGATGTGGTAGCTGCAATATCACCTACACTGTTGATTGCTTCTCTTTGGGAAGCAATGACAACCCAATCAGTAACAGGGGCCAGGGCCAGGGAGATAGTAGGTATCCTCTCCCCAACCAAGGCCCTATAAACTGGAGCCTGTCAATCTAGTTGACGATAGGCATCTCTATCAGCAACCCTGCCCCTCCCTTAACCAAAATATTCTGGCAAATCCAAGTAGTTCACCTTGAGGCCCATATGAACCTCTATATATAACTATTTTGCTAAATATAAAGGAATTTGGTCATTATTGGGATAATGACCATGAGCAGCAAGAAAACATGGATATATCAATGGGGCCATAAGAGGGTCTAGACATCTAGTCACATGGTAGCCCCTCACATTAGGCTTACCAACATAAGATGGGAAACATTAGGATTTGATAGTCTCTTTCAAGACACTAAGCTGAACAGAAGCAAGAGAAACATCACCAGTAACCTTTTGCCACATCTGGGCAAGAATAGCAATAAGAGTATCACCCGAATAAGCATGGGTATCTCCTAGACTCTGTCTAATACACTATAATCTAGTTAAAATTGATTGAAATGTGTCCCTATAAACCACTATTATGTTGGGGTCAGAAAGAAGAGTTGTCAATTTCTGAATCTCAGTATATGTGCGTGTAAATATAGAAGGTCCAGGAGGTGGTGGCGCATGTGCCATGATATATATATATATCAACCTGAATTTTGTGCATGTAAAAATAAATTACTTATTCCAATACATACATACATGTGCATTAGGATCCAGCCATGTTGAACCAATTCTCTACAAGTATGACTGATATGTCACACCAACAACATAACATGATAGTGTCTACTTTGGGTCCTGTGGAACAAATGTATCAACATACATGTCCTACATCAGAGTAGATAGGGATGTTGTGTTGCACTCGCTTGTATCAACATACATTTCTTCTCTAATATATAGGTGTGTACATTTGATACATTGTTTGGTGCAGGAGCACCTAATCCACAGTGGCCTCCATGAGGTATTCAATTATTTGATGTTCATTTTGTTGTTTCCAATAAGGTCCTATAAGACCATCCATGTAATAAGGTTTGTTTGACCAATGCATGTCATTCTAATTTGTATCTATGTTTATGTTGTAAGTCCCAAGGACACTTGTCGATCTGTAATCACGAAGGTTGTTAGGCAGTTGGAGGTTGTTAGATCTCCCAGCCGCTTGGAGTCAATTCAGTACTACTGAGGGCGAGTAGATAAATACCCCAGAGTAGATTGAATGTAATTAGTTCAGTTCAGTTCAGTGGAGTTGTAATAGAGATCAGTGAGATTTGTAATTGAGAAATAGAGCATTTGTATGCACATTTCTGAAAGGCATAATAAATAAAGTTCTGTTCTGTGTATCTTTCTGTCTTTCAGATTCTTTAGGTTTTCTCTATATAAATCAAATTGCTATTTTGTGGCCAAGATGGATTCTTAATCCATTCCATTGGTTAGATTTCTTTGAAATCAGTGGAATGGCTGTACAGTTCATTTTGGTGTTTTTTTCATTTTGTTCATTTGTGTTTGTAGGATCACGTGCAATATGCTTTGATAGATCCTAGCATCCTCATATAATAGGTTCATGAAGTCTAAGATCTATGTGGTTGTCAAAGAAAAGGATCTGTGAAGTTACAGGGTTTGCAGAGGTTCGGATCGATGGAGATTTGTGTTGTTTCACCGGGTATACATTCTGTGTGTATATCGCTAATGTATGTTGGGGAAAATTCATGTGTATATCGCAGTTGAATGGTCATGTGTATCTAGCAAGTGCATGTTGCGGTTGCATGTGGTGAAAGTGCATTTCATATGATACAAGGAAAGTCAACGGTTGGCTTCACTGAATGCATATTCTGAATACATGTTTCGAATGTATCTTCCGAATGTATATTGAGAGTATACATTGTGCACATACATTGGGGTGACCGGTAGTGAGTGCACAAGAAACTGGTGATCGTAAGTCACGCCATGCACATACAAGATTAGTTGTATCAGCAGATCGGAGGAAGTCCATCGGCACATCGATAGGAAAGACTTTGGGTTGACCAATGCAAGGAGTCTCACCAAAGACAGAGCTTGGTATTAAGCTTATCGAGAAGAGATATAGATCGGTGGAAGGTGTTGGTAGGTGGCGACTAATCAGGAAAGTACTGTACACTAGCTAGGTATCCTCACCGAGGGCCGACTTAAAAAATCCTAGGGCCGACTTTAAAAAAATCCTATTTTTTATGATTGACATAAGAAAACTCTAATTTTTGTAACCGACAAAAAGGCTTGATAAAAGGCGGCCAAGGGTTAGGGTTTGGGCATGGTATTGTAGCATTTGCAGCGGTATTGAGTTGCAGGGATTGTTGATTGTAATCGTTTTGATTTATTGGATAATAATATTGGACTCTCTGTTTGGTGGATGTAGCCCGAGTTTGGGTGAACCACGTTAAATCTTGTCTCTCGCTGTTATTAATTCTGTGTATTTCCATTTCTTTGTTTAATCTTTATTTGCATTTAATTGATGTCTTCTGTCGGCTAACCCTAACAAGTGGTATCAGAGCGGGTTGTGTTCGATTATCGTCTGCAGGAAAGTCTCACGGTTGAGTGGGAGCAATGGCGGACGAGGGTAAAATGAAGGTTGACAAATTCAATGGGCAGAACTATCAATTATGGAAGATGCAGATGGAGGATTACCTCTATCAAAAGGATTTATGGAGGCCGTTGGAAGGAGTAGCCAAGAAACTGGCAACAATGTCTGATGAGGATTGGAATCTTCTTGATAGAAAGGCACTGGGAACCATTCGGTTGTGCCTAGCACCGTCGGTGGCATTCAATATAACGGAAGCGAAGACAACAGATGGTCTGATGAAAGCTTTGGCTAAATTGTATGAAAAACCCTTAGCCTCAAATAAGGTATTTCTCATGAAGCAGTTGTTTAATTTGAAAATGGTTGAAGGTGGATCTATGACAGGTCATTTAAATGAATTTAATACGATTGTCAGTCAATTGACTTCTGTAAATGTAAAATTTGATGAAGAAGTTAGAGCTCTCTTGATATTATGTTCATTGCCTGAAAGCTGCGATAGTTTGGTAATGGCGGTTAGTAACTCTATTTCTGGTTCAAATACCCTAAAATTTGATGATGTTGTTGGTGTTATTCTGAGTAAGGAAATTCGTAAGAAAAGCTCAGGTGGATCTAAATCAGGCAGTGTTTTGAATGCAGAAAGCAGAGGCAGATCAAAGGAGAGAGGAAAAGGTTTTGGAGGTCATGGGAAGTCATGAGGAAAATCAAAGGACAAAAGATCCCAAACCAGAGGACAGAAGGATTGTTGGTACTGTGGAAAACCAGGTCATCTGAAGAAAGATTGCTGGTCTCGAAAAAATAAAGGAGACAAACAAGAAGGCAATAAGGAAGCAAATGTGGTAAGTAATAAATCTGAAGATGACGCTTTGATTCTTTCCCTAGATAATGCTGATGATTCATGGGTTTTAGATTCAGGGGCCTCATTTCATGCTACGCCCCATAGAAGTTATTTTCTTGATTATGTCCAAGGGGATTTTGGGCTGGTTTATTTGGGAGATAACGAACCCTGTCAGATTGTTGGAAAAGGAAGAATCAAGATTAAGTTGTAGAATGGGAATCATTGGCTACTACAAGAGGTAAGGCATGTTCCAAGGCTCAGTAGGAATTTAATTTCAGCAGGGCAGCTAACTGAACAAGGTTGCACTGTTACATTTACTGATAAAAATTGGAAGGTTTCAAAAGGTGCCTTAGTAGTAGCAAAAGGTGTGAAAGTAGGCACCTTATATCTTTGTACAGGTCATACTGTTCCTTCTACTTTAGATGTTATAGAGGAAAAACAAACAGGTTCAGGAACAGTTGCTGCAGGTTTGCAGGAAGAGACTAGAAAAGTTGCTACAGGTTCTGAAACAACACTGTGGCATAACAGACTTGGGCATATGAGTGAAAAAGGTATGAAGGTACTTCATTCTAAGAAAGTTTTACCACGTCTAAAATGTATTAATATGGACTTCTGTGAAAGTTGTGTGTATGGAAAACAAAAGAGAGTCAGTTTTCTCAGAGATGGGAACCAAAAGAAAAATGAAAAATCGGAGCTTGTGCATACAAATGTATGGGGACCAGCTCAGGTATCTTCTTTCGGTGGCTCTCGGTATTATGTTACATTCATAGATGATGCAACTAGGAAGGTCTGGATTTATTTCCTTTGACAGAAATCTGATGTATTTGAAACATTTAAAAAATGGAGAAGCTTGGTTGAGAATGAGACAGGTAAAAGATTAAAATGTCTCAGATCTGATAATGGCGGTGAGTATTGCAGCAAAAAATTTGAAGATTATTGTTCCTTTAATGGAATTCGTAGGCAGAAAATGGTTCCAAGGACTCCACAGGAAAATGGAGTGGCTGAACGCATGAATAGGACAATAATGGAGCGTGCAAGGACCATGAGATTGCATGCTGGGCTGCCTTTAAACATGTGGGCAGAGGCTGTCAACACTGCTGTATATTTAATTAATAGAGGTCCTTCAGTTCCTTTGGGCTGTGGTATTCTAGAGGAAGCATGGACAGGTAAGAAGGTGAGTTATTCTTTTCTGAAAACCTTCGGCTGTGAAGCATTTGCACATATAGATTCTGAAAATAGAACCAAGCTGGATGTGAAATCAAAAAAATGTACCTTCGTTGGGTATGGCATTGATGAATTTGGTTATAGGCTTTGGGATTTTGAAAATCAGAAAATTGTGAGAAGCAGGGATGTTATATTCAATGAGAAGGTGTTGTACAAAGATCAGTTGCAGCAGCATGAGAAGAAAGAAAAGGATTATGTGGTGCTGGATGATACTCCAAATAGTGATGTTCCAGTGGCTCCTCATGCTCCACAACAGCAACCAGAAATACCACAAACTCTAGTGAATGTTAGACGGTCAACAAGGCTAAATAGACCTCCTGAAAGGTTTTCTCCCTCTTTGTATTCTATTTTGTTAACAGATGCTGGTGAACCAGAAGGGTATGATGAAGCTATGCAGGTGAATACACAAGTTCAGTGGGAGCTTGCCATGAAAGAAGAAATGGACTCCTTACTAAAAAATCAGACTTGGGAATTATGTAAGTTACCTGCAGGTAAAAAGGCTTTACCAAACAAATGGGTTTACAGGTTGAAAGAGGAAGATGGAGGTAAGAAAAGATTTAAGGCCAGGTTAGTTGTAAAAGGATTTGCACAGAAACAGGGCATTGATTTTGATGAGATCTTTTCTCCGGTTGTCAAGATGACTTCTATTCGTACTGTTTTAAGTATTGTGGCTGCTGAAGATTTGCATTTGGAACAGCTAGATGTGAAAACTACCTTTCTCCATGGTGATTTGGAGGAGGAGATATACATGGCACAACCACAGGGATTTGAGGTCAAAGGTAAGGAGACACAAGTGTGCAGATTGAAGAAGAGTTTGTATGGCCTGAAACAAGCACCTCAGCAATGGTATTTGAAATTTGATCATTTTATGGCTGAGCAAGGCTACAGTAGGTGTAATTCTGACCATTGTGTTTATTTTAAGAGGTTGGATAATGACAGCTACATTATTTTATGTTTATATGTTGATGACATGCTTGTAGCTGGGTCTAACATGGATCACATCAGAGAGTTAAAACATCAGTTAGCACAGTCATTTGATATGAAGGATTTGGGGGCAGCAAAACAAATCCTTGGTATGAAAATTTGTAGAGATAGGAAGAACAAAAAATTGACTCTATCTCAGGCTGCTTATGTTGAAAAGGTGTTGCAGAGATTCCATATGGAGAATGCAAAAGCTGTCAGCACACCTTTGCCTAGTCATTTGAAATTGACTAAGGAGATGTGTCCAAAGACACAAGAGGAGGAAAAAAAAATGTCCAAGGTACCATATGCTTCAGCTGTAGGAAGTTTAATGTATGCCAAGGTATGCACGAGACCAGATATTGCACATGCTGTCGGAGTCGTTAGCAGGTATATGAGTCATCCCGGATTTGAGCATTGGAATGCAGTCAAATGGATTCTCAGATATTTGAGAGGTACATCTAATAAACACTTATGTTTTGGGGGCTCTAATACTGATTTAGCAGGTTATGTAGACTTAGATTTGGCAGGGGATATTGATACCAGGCGGAGTACTACAGGTTATGTCTTTATTGTAGGTGGAACATCAGTGAGTTGGATTTCCAGGTTGCAAAAGGTGGTTGCTTTATCCACCACAGAGGCAGAATATGTAGCTGCAATAGAGGCAAGCAAGGAGATGATATGGCTGCAATCTTTCATGGAAGAATTGGGTAAACAACAGGCTAACAGTTCTTTGTATACAGACAGTCAGAGTGCCATACATCTTGCAAAGAATTCTGCTTTGCATTCAAAGCCCAAACACATATAGTTGAGGTATCACTTCATTCGGTCGGTGTTGGATAATGGACAGTTAAGGCTGGAAAAGATACATACAAATGAAAATCTAGCGGATATGTTTACAAAGGCAGTGACAAGGGAGAAGCTGAGCTCCTCTTCAGCTTCGGTTGGTCTTCTAGACTGAAAACAACAAAAATAGAACAGTAGAGTCCAGGGTGCTTATTTCCAGTAGGAACTGCATGCGCAGCGGTGTCGTCCAGGATCAGTCTCTAAGTGGGAGATTGTGTTGGTGTGGAGCCTGATCAGTCTCCAAGTGGGAGATTGTTGGTAGGTGGCGACTGATCAGGAAAATACTTTACACTAGCCATGTATCCTCACCGGGGGCCGACTTAAAAAATCCTAGGGCCGACTTTAAAAAAAAATCCTATTTTTTATGACTGACATAAGAAAACCCTAATTTTTGTAACCGACAAAAAGGCTTGATAAAAGGCGGCCAAGGGTTACGGTTTGGGCATGGTATTATAGCATTTGCAGCGGTATTGAGTTGCAGGGATTGTTGATTGTAATTGTTTTGATTTACTGGATAATAATATTGGACTCTCTGTTTGGTGGATGTAGCCCGAGTTTGGGTGAACCACGTTAAATCTTGTCTCTTGCTGTTATTAATTATGTGTATTTCCATTTCTTTGTTTAATCTTTATTTGCATTTAATTGATATCGGCTAACCCTAACAGAAGGGTTTTGAGTTACGCTGATGGAAGAAGTCATAGCGATAGTGGTATCGGAGACACATCGGTATGAGGAAGGACTTCAGTGTGAAAGGTATTTGGTTGGCCGATGGCATATGGTCTTGCCGATAGGTGAGTAATGTGGAGACATACATCGGTGAATGTACGTTAAAGTTTTGGCTCCTCATCATATTGGTATCAGAGCAAGGAAAAAGATTTGGGCAGCAAGTTGAATTGAGGACTTACATAAGTGTTGGTGTTTGGGTGCTGACTGTGAATGTCTATGTCAGACAAAGAAAGTGAGACAGAGGCGGAGAGGATGCCTCCCAAAAGTATGTCACAGGACACCATTAAGAAGTTAATCAAGGAGATGCTTGAATCCAAGTTGGGAGAGTTCAAGCAGTCCAAAGCCAGAGATACGGAAGATTAAAGTGACAGCAATGAAGGTGACATAGAAATTGAGGAAACCAATAAAAAGACAGAGGAGATACTGGCAGACTAGAGGGCATTTTTAAATGCATTGAAGTTAGTCAATAGGGACACCATAGATGGGTTACCTATGTATAGTGGAAGTATGGAAGCTGAAGAGGTGATTGACTGGATTGAGGCATTGAACAATCACTTTGAATACAAAGAAGTCCTTGATGATAAGAGGGTTAAGTTGGCAAAGGTAAGGTTGCAGGGATCTGCTCTTGCATGGTGGAATTATGAACAAGGAGAGAGAGTCAAGGAGGGGAGAAATATGATAACCTCCTGGGAAAGGATGAAGACCAAACTTAAGGCACAGTTCTTACCCTTGGACTATAATGTGTAGATGTATAAGAAGTTGTAGAATCTCAGACAGAGAGACCTTGATGTGAATGCATACACACAAGAGTTTCATAAACTCAGTCTCTGATCAAAGAGATAAGAAGAAGAGTTAGAGAAGGTGGCCAGGTACTTGAATGTCCTAAGGATGAACATTCAAGATGAGATCAGTATCTTAGCACTAGACACAATGAACAAGTGTTTCTAGATGGCCTTAAGGGATGAAGAGAAGATAAAAAGAAAAAGTGAGCAGAATGGTAGAGGAAGAGGTGACATAAATTCTAAAGGCAGTTTTGGAGGAAGAAGTCCTAACCAGAGGCCTAGTGGTGAGTCTAGCCAAGAAGAGCAAGTTGGGGACTCAAGTAGCTGAGGAGGCTACCAAGGAAGAAGGCCAAATGATAGAGGTGGGACAAATGGATTAGACAGAGAATCCAAGTTCTCCAACATGAGATGTTATAACTATAATCAGCTACGGCACCTAGCTTATAAGTGTCCAGAGAAGGCCTCAACTTCTCATGGTAATGAGAGAAGAACCATATTAACTCAAGAGGATACAGGGAGTGTGACATCTCCTGTAGTGAATCTAGAATCAGAAATGGGAGAAAGTCTGATGATCAAGAGGACGTTGCTCAAAGAACTAGTGAAGAGTGAATTGTCACAGAGGAAAGCTCTTTTCAGGATCAATTACAAAAGAAAAGGTAAAATATGCAAGGTAGTCATAGATTCTAGTTCAACATATAATATGGTGTCTAGGGAAATGGTGGATAAATTGAACATAGAAAGGATTCTTCATTAAACCCCTTACAAGGCATCTGGGGTAAGTGATAGGCAATCACTTTTGGTAAGTGAACAAGCATATGTTGATTTTTAGATTGGAGAATATAAGGAGAGAATTTTATGTGACATTTTTCCCATGGAGTGTTGTCACCTACTTTTAGGTAGGCCATGGCAATTTGATAGGCAAGCATTGTATGATGGATATGCTAACACATACACCATCAAGAAGGATGGAAAGACTTTTGCAATGACACCATTGCAGGAGGATGCTGCAGCACAGAAGACAGCCAAGATTATTTTGATGGGTAAGAAAGAGTCTATGAAGATCAATGAAGAAGAGACAAGGAAAGTTGAAGATACCTCAAGGAGTGAGGATGCCAAAGATCAAAGTTTGAAGGCAATTTCAGTTTTGACTGATAAAGATCAGATGGTAATGACTGAAATGGATCAACAGGAGGTCAAAGAGCCAGACTACAGGTAGTCACAGGTTGATTGGAAAGAAGAAAATACTATCATAGTAGGGACTATTGTTTGTCCTCTAGGACCAACAGGAGTTGCAAGGCAAACATATCCTACCATAGCAGCAGTACAATAAACATCAAACAAGGTTTTGAATGCAGGTGTTCAGGTAGAGATGATAGTAAGGAAGAATGGTGAGCAAAGTCTAGGTTTGATTGCAAGCAGTCACTCATGGCAAGGTGTGAGTAGAGCGTACAATGCTGGGCATGAGTCTTTGGTTCAATGGAAACAGGTTGTAGTCCAGAGATCATGGGGAAGACATGAGACAGCAGAGGATACAGGTAGAGCAAAACAAAGACTTAACTCATGGTGCATGAGTTCTTTTCAAGGTGGGGTGTATGGTGTAGGAGCACCTAATCCACAGTGGCCTCCATGAGGAATTCAACTGTTTGATGTTCATTTTATTGTTTCCAATAAGGTCCTATAAGACCATCCATGTAATAAGGTCTGTTTGACCAATGCATGTCATTCTAGTTTGTATCTAGGTTTATGTTGTAAGTCCCAAGGACACTTGTCGATCTGTAATCACGAAGGTTGTTAGGCAGTTGGAGGTTGTTAGATCTCCCAGCCGCTTGGATTGTTTTCCCAGCCGCTTGGAGTCAATTCAGTACTACTAAAGGAGAGTAGATAAATACCCCAAAGCAGATCGAATGTAATCAGTTCAATTTAGTTTAGTTCAGTGGAGTTGTAATAGAGATCAGTGTGATTTGTAATTGAGAAACAGAGCATCTATATGCACATTTCTGAAAGGCATAATAAATAAAGTTTTGTTTTGTGTATCTTTCTGTCTTTCAAATTCTTTAGTTTTTCTCTGTATAAATTGAATTGCCATTTTGTGGTCGAGATGGATTCTTAATCCATTCCACTGGTTAGATTTCTTTGAAATCGGTGGAATGGTTGTACAGTTCGTTTTGGTGTTTTTTTCGTTTTGTTCATTTGTGTTTGCAAGATCACGTGTAATATGCTCTGATAGATCCTAGCATCCTCATGTGCTAGGTTATCGAAGTCTAAGATCTGTGTGGTTAGAGAAAAGGATCTGTGAAGTTACAAGGTTTGCAGAGGTTCGGATCGGCGAAGATTTGTGTTGTTTCACCAGGTATACATTCTATGTGTATATCACTAATGTATGTCGGGGACAATTCATGTGTATATCACAGTTGAATGTTCATGTGTATCTTGCAAGTGCATGTTGCGGCTGTATGTGGTGAAAGTGCATTTCATATGATACAAAGAAAGTCAACGGTCGGCTTCACTGAATGCATATTCTGAATACATGTTTCAAATGTGTCTTCTAAATGTATATTGAGAGTATACATTGCGCACATACATTAGGGTGACCGGTAGCGATGATGCAGGAAACTGGTGATTGTAAGTCACGCCATGCACATACAAGATTAGTTGTATCGGCAGATCAGAGGAAGTCCATCAGCACATCGGCAGGAAAGACTTTGGGTTGACCGATGCAAGGAGTCTCGCTAAAGACAGAGCTTGGTATTAAGCTTATCAGGAAGAGATATAGACTGGTGGAAGGGTTTTGAGTTACGCCGACGGAAGAAGTCATAGGGATAGTGTTGTCGGAGACACATCAGTATGAGGAAGGACTTTAGTGCGAAAGGTATTTGGTTGGCCGATGGCATATGGTCTTGCCGATAGGCGAGTAATGTGGAGACATACGTCAGTGAATGTACGTTAAAGTTTTGGCTCCTCATCATTATTTCATAACTTCCAAACTTAGACACTAGTTATTACTGGTGTTGGTGAGGCATATCAGTTATCCTGTAGAGAATTAGTTAAACATGGCTGGATCCTAATGCAATTCCAACACATTAAATAAATAGTTGAACAAGAGGGAAGATTTCATTTCTAAAATGCATGGATGATTCTTTTCCTTTTCAACTTGCAGAGAGAGAGAGAGAGATTTTAACTTTTCCAAATCTACACATACATGTGTAATGTTGAACATGTATCAGTGTCATAAAAATGAATACCATGTGTACAATAAACCATTTAAGTCATTCCTACTCCATGTACATTACATATCTAGGTAACTCAACAATTAAAGATATAAAATAATGAACATTACACACTAAGAACATGGATACAACCAATGACTATACATATCTAGTTACCATGGAAATATATGACTATTACATTACTTTAATTGATTAGACATTCACTAAATTAGACATGTTTTTATTAAAGTATTTTTCTTGACCTTGAGTGATTAAGGATGCTATGAATTTGTCTATATTTTCTTGCTACATCTATAGAAAGCATATGTGTTAAGTATAGAAAACATGACTCCCAAGTCTACTATATCTAGTTGGCACATCCCCACCACTTCCAATTTTGTAGAAAATATACATATAAAGTTCTAAGTATTCCAAAATAGCAAACAAGTCACATAGTTCAATTTAGCAAGTCTAGGATTCTAATTGTCCTCTAGAGAATTCTAGAAGGTGCCCTAAAATGAATGGGGCCATGAGATGGCTTCGTATTCATTCTCGTTCTTAAAAAATGGAGGTACTTCATTTTTTGGCGAACAAGTCCACCTAACAAACAGATCTCTTCACATTGCACAACCACCACTCATTGGCATGATTGAGGAGCTCCTTGGCTAGAATGGAGAGGCTTGAGGCATCCAAACATGTCCACAACTTTATTGCAAAATTATCATTAACTATTTACTTTGTCCACAACTTTATTGCAATATATACATTTGTAAGACATGATTTCATCATTTAAGGCAATTTACTTAAAGAAATATGCTTATAATGAACTAATAAAATTATCATTCCTATGCACGCTCACAATTTTAGAAAAATATTTTGATTGTCTTGCAACTAAAATGATGAGGATAGTTGTATACCACCTCTCAATTTTTTCAATCAGTTGCAGAGCAAACAAGTCACATAGTTTAATTTAGCTTCTAGGACTCTAATTGTCCTCCAAAGAATTCTAGAAGGTGCCCTAAAATGAATGGGGCCATGAGATGGCTTTGTATTCATTCTTGTTCTTAAAAAATGGAGGTACTTCATTTTATTGCGAACAAGTCCACCTAACAAATAGATCTCTTCACATTATACAACCACCACTCATTGGCCATTGAGGAGCTCCTTGGCTAGAATGGAGAGGCTTGAGGCATCCAAACATGTCCACAACTTTATTGCAAAATTATCATTAACTATTTACTTTGTCCACAACTTTATTGCAATATATACATTTGTAAGACATGATTTCATCATTTAAGGCAATTTACTTAAAGAAATATGTTTATAATGAACTAATAAAATTATCATTCCTATGCACACTCACAATTTTAGAAAAATATTTTGATTGTCTTGCAACTAAAATGATGAGGATAGTTGTATACCACCTCTCAATTTTTTTAATCAGTTGCAGAGCAAACAAGTCACATAGTTCAATTCAGCTTCTAGGACTCTAATTGTCCTCCAAAGAATTCTAGAAGGTGCCCTAAAATGAATGGGGCCATGAGATGGCTTCGTATTCATTCTCGTTCTTAAAAAATGGAGGTACAAGTCATTTTCTGGTGAACAAGTCCACCTAATAAACAGATCTCTTCACATTGCACAACCACCACTCGTTGGCCATTGAGGAGCTTCTTGGCTAGAATGGAGATGCTCGAGGAATCCAAACATGTGGTGATATGCATCCATCACAACTACCTTGGCATAGATCCATGAATCACTCACCATTTTGTCCTCTCCTCTCCTCTACACAACATTATACTTCCAAATTTTGCATACATGGCTACTTCCAGACATTTGAAACAATAGATCTTAAGGAGGTTCAACTTCTTGTGAGGGAGCATGGCCTATCTAAGATAGGTGTGGCCCTTAGCTTCTAGTTGCAGTGTAATTCTTTTTAATGGTTGTCCCTCCCTTTATCAGTAATTAAAAAAAAAATGTAGCAAAGCTACTGCCATTATGTTACCAACTTGTTAATTTTTACATTATAATAA
This sequence comes from Cunninghamia lanceolata, assembly GCA_027924645.1. Lineage (NCBI taxonomy): Eukaryota > Viridiplantae > Streptophyta > Pinopsida > Cupressales > Cupressaceae > Cunninghamia > Cunninghamia lanceolata. The sequence goes on from BSBN01000007.1 coordinate 3,672,672, forward strand.
ATTGTCTTAAAAGCCTTTGCTTTCCCTTACTAAATACCAAAACTATTTATGAGAAAGTAACTCCCAAAACTAACAATAATATTTACTAACATTAAATTATTTAAATACTAGAACAAGTCACTAAGGTGACTTTAATTGTAATATATTTATTTATTAACTATATACTAAAGATGTAATAAAATTCCAACAATTTAATGAGAACATTTAGGAAATTTAGTATGAGTCTCAAATGATTTTAGTGTAGATATTTTATTTTTGATTTTTTAAACTCCTATAATGGTGAAAAGTCCATCCCTAATACTTTTCCCCAATCATTTTGGACTTATTTTGACCTATTGTTCTTGATGTCATAACTAATGTCTAAATGGCATATTTTGTGTAGAGAATTGACATCCAATTTATACCTTATTTGAATAGACATGTCCTTATTCTCTAGTGGTCCAAACCTAACCCTTTGAATATATTTTGTTTCTTGTTGTAGTTTAAAATTGAAGTTATGATTTTGAGCTTCGTTAAGAACCACATGTGCGGTATTTCCCCATTTTCTATTTAGTAGAATACCAAAGCATGAGGTGATAGAATGCACTCACATTGCATCAGATTTGTGTTGTCAAATTAATATAATCTTAGAAAATGTAGCTCTAAAAAGAAGAATAGAAAAAAAGTCCTTTTCCTAGTTAGTCCTCCCACAAGCTCAAGACCTTGGCATGTATTGTTATTTGTACTTCCTCTCATACCCAACTTGATATAAGTGGTCAAAGAATAAATTGAGAATGTTCATATTTATGTCAACTATGTATTAAATATTCCAACATTCCCCATTGACAACTAATAGGAAATTCCTTTCTACTTGTGGTGTTGGCTTCAAAGCCCTAATTACTAGGGGTCTCACCTATGGAGGATTCCTCTAATGTTACATCAAAATTACTCTATAAACTAGGAGGACCTCACACAATTTTACCAATAATGGATCTAACTATGCTAAGACCTATTTATCACTCTTTTAATCAAACATTTCACCATTTACAATGGTTTTTAATGTTCAACTTGACACATGTGTGACCAAACATGGTAGATATTTAAACACTTAAAATACAATAAAATATATAAACAAGCATAAAATCTCACTATCTGAGAACTAAGATCTTGTTATGTGACAACTAAAATCTCCTCACATAAAAATTAGATATCATTGCACAAAAACTAGACCTTTATCCTAATTTTTGGATAAAAATATACCACTTACCCACCCGACCTTCTAGCACACTAGTTTTGAATTGGGAAATTTTAGAATGAAACGACACTTTTTCACTTCGTAATTCTTGGTTAATAACAAATGCAAATTGACCTTAGAAAATAGCATTGAGTTTAGGGAATGTTCTAAGGTAGCTTTAATGTCTTCATTCACCATGAAAATTAGATAGCTTAATTGGAAAATATTAACAATATTCAAAGACTTAGCATTGAATAATCTTAATTAAAGTATCTTGTTATTATGTTTCATTGTTATCTTCTCAAAAGAAGGATTAACAATCTAGAAGTTCAAGTTTAGTAACTATTCTTGGATCAAATTTATTGTTTGATCATGGTTATAAAGGAGTTCTAATGAATGTTTAACTTGAAATTTTTGTATCTTATCTACATCATTTGTAAAGACATATATTGCCATAACCCTCCTTCCTAGACCCTTTTTTTTGTTTATTTAGTTGTCTATTTTTGTCATACTTATGTTTACAATAGAAAAATTATGAAATTATACATTCATATATTTCCATGGTAACTCAATATGATTTATAGCATATCCAGTACAAGAAACATCATAAAAATACATAAATTTACACATGTAAACTAAAAAATTTGTGTCACTATCCAAATAATGAGCTTCTTGAGGTCTACATATGGTGAACAAGACTAGGATCTTGACATTCATGTGACTTAAAACTTTTCCATGATTCATCTTATCAAGTGAGGGATTTTGGTGCTCATGACTATGTGTAATGTTTATCTTCCACTTGTCTATAATTTCTTGAACTTTACGTATCGATGCAATGCTTCTATGCTTAGAATATCCATGTGTGGTGAATTTCGTAGGTTTAGTATATGTATAAGCCAAATGGGAAGTAGGATCTAACAAGGATCAAAAGATAAATGGTCCTAGTTTGCCAAACTAGGGTTTGTCAAATTAGGTTGAAACTAAATTCATCTTTTCACCCTAATTTGACAAACCCTAATTTATTTTGAAACTCTAGGGTTTGATAGTTCCTTCATTGTCTCAAGAAAATTTTCTATTTTTTATGAAATTTTTCTCTATAAATTATTAATTGTAATGACAAACCCTAGTTTAGGGTTTGTCAAATTAGGGTGAAACTAAATTCATCTTTTCACCCTTATTTGACAAACCCTAATTTCTTTTGAAACTCTAGGGTTTGTAAAACCCTAGTTTGGAAAACTAGGGTTTGATAGTTCTTTCATTGTATCAAGAAAAATTTCTATTTTTTATGAATTTTTTCTCAATTTTATTGATTGTAATGACAAACCCTAGTTTGGCAATCTAGGGTTTGATAGTTCTTTCATTGTATCAAGAAAAATTTCTATTTTTTATGAATTTTTTCTCAATTTTATTGATTGTAATGACAAACCCTAGTTTGGCAAACTAGGGTTTGATACTTCTTTCATTGTATCAAGATAAATTTCTATTTTTTATATTTTTTTCTCAATTTTATTGATTGTAATGACAAACCCTAGTTTACCAAACTAGGGTTTGACAAACCTTAATTTGGCAAACCCAGGTTTGCCAAACCCTAGTTTGCCAAACTGTTCTAGATCTTTAACTGAATTCATCAAATTTTTGCGTTCAGTTGAATTTTTCTATATTTCATTAACTAGGGTTTCATAGCAGGAAATTTTCTTTATTTAATTGACTGTAATGTGTTAGTAATAATTTATGTTTGGGGTTTTGAGTCGGGTCTCCTCCCAAAAATCCAAAAATCCTGACACATTTTTGCCCTTGCAATTATCAAAAATGCAAGAAATCAGTTGTGTGCAGGGTCGAAATGGCAGTGGTGGGGTCAGAAATCTCCATTGGCCCTTGGAAATTGTTAAAAAGTGGGTCACACGCATAAAAAATGCTTATCGGGTCATAGTTTCAGTGTCCTTAAATGTTTCTGTGTGACTAGAAGGGTCAAATTGTGCCACAGCCGTGGGGCGTGCCACGTGTCAGCTTCCGCCAAGGATCCGAGATTGTTTCTTTTATGTTTCTAGAGTGCCACGGAAGGCACCACGTGGCGGTCTCCACTGGAGTTTCTGAGAGACCCTTAATGTTTCTATTATGTTTCATGCTGAGCCCCGCGGAGGGTGCCACATGGCGATCTCCGTCAAAGTTCCTTAAAGGTTTCTAAGTAGGGGCGAAGGATGCCACGTACCCCTTAAGGTTGCTATGGAAGCTGACAAGTGTCGGCTTCCGAGATAGTTTCTACATGTTTCAATGTGTGGCGCAGACATGGTGCATCCCATTAATGTTTCTAAGCTGCTACGGATGTTGCCAGATGGCGGCCTCCGCCGAAGTGTTTCAAAAAGTTTCTCAGTTTCTTTGGTGGCCGCGAAACGTGCCAAGCGTCAGACTCCGCCCATGTTTCAATAAAGTTTCTTCTATGTTTCTAAGCTGCCGCGGACAGATGCCACATGCCTCTTGTGGTTATTACGAAAGTCGACACGTGTCGACCTCTGCGTAGTTTCTATCATGTTTCAAAAGCTTGGCAGACGGAGCGAGGTGGGCCCCAGTTAACAGTTGCTACTGCGGACATTGCCAAGTGGCAACCTTCACTTAAGTTTCAAGGGACCCTTTTAAAGTTTCTAAGTGTGGTGAGGCTGGAGGTGGGACCCTGTTCTAAGATACAGATGTGGTGGAAGGCGCCAAGTGTCGAACGGTGGGGGCGGTTTCTTTAAAGTTTCTGTGTCTGCAGAAGGGCCACATTTCTTTTGTAGTGGCCGCAGAGCATGCCAAGTGTCTATTTCCGCGAGCTTGCCCCTGTTTCATTATGTGGCGAGCAAAAGTTGGTGGGTCCCAGTGAGTGTCTCAAGTGTCGCGGGTGATGACAAATGTCACCATCCGCATAAGTTTCAAGGAAGCCCCTTACAATTTCTAAGCAGCACGGAAGGTGCCAAGTGTCGCAGTCCACAATGTTCCGAAGAGACTCTTTTATGTTTCAAGAGGGCGTAGAGCCCGCCATGTGTTGCCAACCAGACATATATGTCCAAGAGTGTTGCCAACCTTGTGATCTATCATGCAGATCTTGGTCCACACATGAGAGTATTCTGCCTGTTATTGTAAAGCTAAATCATTGTGTTATTGGTCTAGTCAAGGTTATATCTTTAGTTATAGGGATACCCCCTTGGTGCGGCAGAACCAGAAGTGAAGGGGAGGCAGCTCACGCAACCTCCCGTAATTTGTTGGCCAAATCAGCCTGCCTATGCATTGGAGCTGGCAAACCCTCTGCAGATTTGGAAACCAACAGATTTTGGCGACTCTGCTGGGGATGGATTGATAAAAAAGTAATGTATTTGTGACCCATCTGAGTCACTAACAAAATGATGCTCTGCTGGTGGAATGAAACTGGAAAAGTAGCTTTCAGCTGTTGTAAATTTTGTCCTCTCTGGAGAGGTGGCGACTCTGCAAAAAAGATTTGAATGCATATGAAAGATGGATGTATGTGATGTAACAAAGATGTTCATATTTCTGCATCTAGATGAGAAAAGGTACCTAATTTCTTTCCCTTTATATTTATTGTTCACTACATAAGTTAGATGCTAGGGGAAGCCATAGGTCTTAGGCAGACAAAGGATGTCTAAGATGGAAAATTTTATGAATCTAAATATGTTTTATCCCATACTCAGTCAAAAGGGGGATGATATGTTGACAAAAAGAATAGAAGAGTTAAAAAATAGGTTGATATTCTTAGAGGCTAGGTAGACCCAGTTAAATAGTGAGAATCCTATTGTGTTTGCCAGTCAGAAAGCTAAACCTCTTGTCAGCCCTTTTGATCCTTTGTATGACCAATTAGATCTGTCATGGGTTGACTATAAAGTAGAATGTATGCCTGCTAGGATGTACAGTCAGATGCCTAGATTTAGTGGTCACAGTGTGTGTGATGGGGGTGCACATATCCAAAATTTTTGTAGTTTTATGGAAAGACATTCTTTTAGAAATGAGGATATGTGGATGAAGTGTTTTGTTAGATCCTTGGATGCAAAAGCTAGAAATTGGTATTTGAGCTTTCCAAAGAGATCCTTTGTCTGTTGGGATGAGCTTGCTGACTGTTTCAGAAAAGAATTTGCAAAAGAACTTGCTGATCTTGTTGCAGAATTGATGAAAATTAGAAAACAAGATGAAGAGCCATGTGTTGTTTTCAGTCATAGGTTTGCATTAGCCCTTTCACAGGTCCCTGAAAGTTTCAAACCTGATATTTTAGCCTGTGTTGGCATATTTTTTGAAGCTTTTGAGGAGGGCTCTAGTGCACTACTGAGGGATTTTAAGGTGACAAGTATGCAGATGGCATACAAGTTTTTAGAAAATATGGAAGAAATGAGAAATGAGCACATGCTAAAATCCCTGTCCCCAGGCTCTGGTGTGAATAATGGTTGTGAAGCTGCAAATGACCAAATGATTAAGGCATCATATGAAGATGAAAAAGTAAATGTTGAAGATGCCAGTGAAAGGATCAATGAGGACTCCCATTGCAATGTTGGGGCATCTGGCCATAGAAATAATATTGGGGTTATGGACAGCAATGAGCAACTTTTTGAATGGGTTTGTGGAGATAACTGTAAGTATTGTACTCAAGACAAAGAAGATATAAGCAAACAGAGAAATAGTTCCATGTGTGAACCATTGCCTTCTTTTCAAACACATGGAGATGATGAAGAGCAATCAGAGATTGAAACAAGTGCTAGTGCAGAGCATGATTGTTCTTTATTTGATGGTTGTTCTGCTTATGGCAAACAGGCTGATACTCCTCCACAGAGTGAATCCATGGATGATGAAGATGCATGTTCTGCTGCCCATGAACCAGCAGCATACCATGATGGGGCTGAGACACCTGGATCACCCATTTATGACACATATGGTGATGAGGATCCATTTGAGTATGGTGAAGGTTTGAGCACTGTTTTTTATTTGGATTCTGTTTCTCATTTTGATGAAAGAGAAACCAGCATACATCAGGTAAGTGATTGTAAAAATGTGCCTGATTATAAAGAGATGCCAGAGCCTGATCTTTTCCAGCTTGGTGTACCAGTTGGTTGTGTACATGATGTGCACAATTGTGAATTTGAAAGCTTTTCTTTTGATGTGCCAGCATATAATGAAATGAGCTCTGATTTTCCTAGCTGTGTGGTGGACTTTGAATGTTTCCTTTTTTCAGTCCAGCTAGGAGATCATTTTACAATGCATATTGCTGATGTAGATGATGATAAGTGTTACATACCATTTGAATATGCATTGCTTGATAAATTTGACACCCACATGTCACATAATGCTGAGGGTTGTCTGCATAGGGGTGACAGTGACAAGCTAGATCAGAGGGTTCAATATGCAGATGGCAAGATTTGTTTGTGGGTGGGTCATGATAGTATCTCCAGGCTTGATCCAATGTATGTAGATGAAAACAAAGTGTTTGACAAGGGGAGATACATGTTTTTCTTTTCTTGGTGGCTTTAGGCCATCAAGTGTGTTTGGTGTTGCAGGTCAGTGCAGTATTTGACTCTATTGCCCAATGGATAAGGGACTGGTCTGCATCCCAGAGATCTGAGGTTCTCACTGCAGTCTTGCATCTGCACGTCCCCAATCGGAGCCTATGTTAGTAATAATTTATGTTTGGGGTTTTGAGTCAGGTCTCTTCCCAAAAATCCAAAAATCCTGACACATTTTTGCCCCTGCAATTATAAAAAAATGTAAGAAATTAGTTGTGTGCAGGGTCGAAATGGCAGTGGCAGGTCGGAAATCTCCATCGACCCCTAAAAATTATTAAAAAGTGGGTCACACGCATAAAAAATGCTTATCGAGTCACAGTTTCAATGTCCTTAAATGTTTCTGTGTGTGACTAGAAGGGTCAAATTGTGCCACAACTGCGGGGCGTGCCACGTGTTGGCTTCTGCCAAGGATCTAAGATTGTTTCTTTTATGTTTCTAGAGTGCTGCGGAAGGCACCACGTGGCGGTCTCCGCCGGAGTTTCTGAGAGACCCTTAATGTTTCTATTATGTTTCATGCTGAGCCCTGCGGAGGGCGCCACATGGTGATCTCCGTCGAAGTTCCTTAAAGGTTTCTAAGCAGGGGCGAAGGATGCCATGTACCCCTTAAGATTGCTGCGGAAGATAATTTCTACATGTTTCAATGTGTGGCGCAGACATGGTGGGTCCCATTAATTTTTCTAAGCTGCCGCGGATGTTGCCAGATGGTGGCCTCCGCCGAAGTGTTTCAAAATGTTTCTCAGTTTCTTTGGTGGCCGCAGAACGTGCCAAGTATCAGACTCTGCCCATGTTTCAATAAAGTTTCTTCTGAGTTTCTAAGCTGCCACGGATAGATGCCACATGCCCCTTGTGGTTATTACGAAAGCCGACACGTGTCGGCCTCCGCGTAGTTTCTATCATGTTTCAAAAGCTTGGCAGACGGAGCGAGGTGGGCCCCAGTTAACAGTTGCTACTGCGGACGTTGCCAAGTGGCAACCTCCGCTTGAGTTTCGAGGGACCCTTTTAAAGTTTCTAAGTGTGGCAAGGCTGGAGGTGGGACCCTGTTCTAAGATACAGATGTGGCGGAAGGCGCCAAGTGTCGAACAGCAGGGGCAGTTTCTTTAAAGTTTCTTTGTGTCTGCGAAAGGGGCCACATTTCTTTTGTAGTGGCCGCGGAGCATGCCAAGTGTTTATTTCCGTGAGCTTGCCCCTGTTTCATTATGTGCGAGCGAAAGTTGGTGGGTCCCAGTGAGTGTCTCAAGTGTCACGGGTGATGACAAATGTCACCATCCACATAAGTTTCAAGGAAGCCCCTTAAAGTTTCTGAGCAGTACGGAAGGTGCCAAGTGTCGCAGTCCGCAATGTTCTGAAGAGACTCTTTTGTGTTTAAAGAGGGCGCGGAGCCCACCATGTGTCTGCCTCCGCCAAGCTTTTGAGGGAGTCTCTATTGTTTCAAGGGTGCCGCGAAGCTCGCCACATGGCAGCTCTCGCACATGTTTCTGGCAGAAGACTCTTGGCGGGAGAAAATTAAGGAAAAGTAAGTGACGACCCAGCGTTGGAAACTTGAGGTGCTTACGTGGCACAGTTTCGTTGGCTCGTGACTTTTCAACGTTTTTGACACCGTTGATCTCAGCGATAGGAGGATGATCGACGGCCACGTTTTGATCTTGCAGTGATGAGTTTTTCCTGCGTTTCTGCGGCTATTTTTGGGTGGGAAAACTCTTGAGGCTTGCTGCAGCTGCATTTCCAGGGGCTGCGGGTTGGTGAAGCAGTAATGGCGATCTTGCAGGGGTGCGATGGGACGATGATGGATAGCTCAACAACCATTTTTATGATGCATATCTGGAAATGGCAGCACATCTCCTGATTCTACCCGCTCCTTCCTCTTTGTCCCTCTGCTGCATTAACTCTTTTGAGCACCATTTTCTGATGCATTGTATCTGGCGGATTTTTGTCTGGCCATGTAATTAATGCTGAGTGCACCTTCCTCGCTATATATAAGGGACTGTGTGACTCATTTTTTGAGGTTGTTGAAGGCCTGGGCAATTTTTGTGTAAATAATGAAGAATAGGGCATGATCTTGGCTATTTTATCCCATTGTGGAGTTTATGAGTTGCAACATGAATGTATTTTGCACATATGTTCAGTTTCAGTGTTGATTCATATGAAAAATGCTTATTGCATGTGTCTATCTGCTTGTCTCCATTTGCTGCATGTTATTTTCCTTCTTTTGAATCTAGTTGCTAAGGGTTTCATAGATTCTAGGGTACAGGGTTCTGTATCACATGTTTGATCTCTAACTTCCATTCAAGGAGTGGATTAAATTGTTTTAGGTCAATGCATGGAGAAAGTTGCATGTCAATAGGGATATTGTAAGTAGAGGCAGTTAGATACCCATTCTTGGGTGATGTTTGTAAGGCAAGCATCAGTTCAAACCCCCTGAAACTTGAGTGAAAGTTGCAAACCATCTGTTGTATACGTCTAGTTGACTCCTTGCCCAATGGATAGGCACCAGTCTGCTCCTGGGTTAGTAGTTATGAGCCAAAACCCCTTGTCTTGCATCCAGGACATTATGTCCACCCATCTCATCTCTTCCACCTGTTAGTTGTAGGAGTAGGATTAGGATCCCTGCATACTCTTATACCCAACCAGACATATATGTCCAAGAGTGTTGCCAACCTTGTGATCTATCATGCAGATCTTGGTCCACACATGAGAGTATTCTGCCTGTTATTGTAAAGCCAAATCATTATGTTATTGGTCTAGTCAAGGTTATATCTTTAGTTATAGGGATACCTCCCTTGGTGCGATAGAACCAAAAGTGAAGGGGAGGCAGCTCACGCAACCTCCCGTAATCTGTTGGCCAAATCAGCCTATGCATTGGAGCTGGCAAACCCTCTACAAATTTGGAAACCAACATAATGGAAGCATGGAAGCCCCTGTCGACAAGAAACTAGTGTATTCTTGAGTGAACATGCAAGCATTGCATATATACAGTATTGCAAAGGGCAAGGCAAATTTATGCACCTGAATATGGGAGTTTGCTCGACGTGTATGCTGATTTGGGCCGTATTCAACTATGATTGGTGCTAGACGTGTATGGAGATGCTATCATGTGGGGTCTTCACCTTTGTGGACACTGTTCCATGTTGCCTTCGTGGACGCCATTCCCTGTCGCCTTCGTTCTGTTGTGAGCTCTCAAATGGCAAAAAAATGTCATTTGAGAGTCTTCGAGCGAATGCATTATTTTATTGTTTTTAATTTGGCGCTCAAACACCTTCGTTCACAGACCCCCTTCGAATGAAGGTTCTAACTATATGCTTTTTGAATTGGTCAACAATGCCTTCGTTCGTAGAGTGGACCTTCAAACGAAGGTGTCTGCTAAAGATTTTTTGGCACCTTCAATTTTTCTTCGTCCATAAAAGTGTAACCCACTTTTGTGGGATCACCCATATTTTACTTTCATATAGACATTGCAGCATTTCTATATTTTATATGCATATATATTTGTGTTTTTGTGACTAAAGTAGCTACTGGTTCCAAGGATTGAACATTCTAGATCTCTCCGAAGCCGATCCCAAAGAAAAGACAATTAGCTCTAGATAGCTTCGAAGTAACATTCTACATCATAACTGTTCATCCTTCTTCCAAGCTAGTTTTTTCTCGACAAATTCCATGCCAAAATTTTAGTCTTGGTATGTGCCTCACAAAGAATAAGGTGATCCCAAATTACTTCCGTTGTCCAGTTGGTCATCATGAAACTTCGGATAACTTCAGTTCTCTTTCTTTGCACCCTCTTATTTTGATTCGAAGGTGGATTCATTTGAATAACTGAAGTTCTTTAGTAGGTTTTTCCTCTAATGTAGGCCTCACCTGCATGTCTGTGCACCTTTAATCAAGGATATCTCTTGGTTAAAATCATTGGCATCTCTTGTTTGGAATAAAAGACTATAAATCTTTGGAATAAAGGTAGGGAAAAGTATAGTTCAATCTAGTTTTTAGTCCAGTTCGGTCATGTTTTTGGAAATAAGGCTCAAGTGTATAATAGTGAGCCATTAGAGTAGAAAGATAGTTCCTTTTTCTAGGATTGTTTTTGCAATGACAATTTTATTCTTTTTTCTATAAGCACGACCATATGAAGTTTCCATTGAATGAAAATAAGAAGGAAATTCTCTTTATTCTGTGTTAGCATGAGAAGATCCTTCTAGATGGGGAATTGGGCTCACTCCACCTGAAGGAGGCAATCTACTAGTACTTCTTTTCTTGTGATTGAATTTATTTATGGTATGTCTGAAATTAGTTGTTTGCTTGTGACATGATTAGAATAGTTTATGTATTGCTCATTTGTAGTTGTCAACTTGTAAGTAATTAAAAGAAAATCATAAAAAATGTTTATTATTTCCAACATTGTTTATGTTAAAGCATTATTTTTTAGCATGTGTATTTAGTATAGATCAAGTATTCACTTCCAACTTTGGTTCAATTCAGTATTATTTTAATTCTTATTCAACATTTGTTTTTGTATGTGTGTTTCATTAGCAATAGTATAGATTGTTATTTCAAGCACGACTCTCTACATTTTCAAGAAAAATATTGTAGAATAATGTGGAGAATGATAGAATTAAGTTTGATTTACACTTTCACCATCAAAATCTAGAAATAGGATCACAACTTTGAAACCCCAAAACCTTACCGCAGATAGTGCCAAACACTGCCCAAATTGATAAAAATTAAATGATAGGAAAATTAGACAACTACAATGATCCTATTAGGTGGGTAGGTGAATGCTAGAGGAGGCCCTATTTTATTCTCCAAGTGTTCTAATCCTTCTAGGCTATAAGGTTCTCACAAAGTCTCTTAAGAGACCTAAGAGCAAAAAACTGTCAAACTTTGACAGAGTGGTTCTTGGAGTCTATGGTATTGAAGAATGATCTATTTGGACCTACAACTAGATTTCGTGTCCCTCCACGATAACCTCTCTTAGTTTTTTCAACTTAAAACCATTTGACCATGTCAACAACAAATACATTCTTACAAAATGTTTCATTTGTGTTCAACATAATGTTGCCAAGAGCCATATTTTACATTCTTCACCTCATGGGACCAAATCAAATATGTCAAAACATTAGTTTTGGGTGGATGTATGATAGAGGAGGCCTCATTTCATTCCCCAAGTGTCTCAATCCTTCCAAGTTACATAGTTTCAGCAAAGTCTCTTAAGAGACCTAAGAGTAGAAAATTGTAAACTTTGGCAGAGCGGTTCTCGAAGTTTGTGGTACCTAGGAATGATTTGTTTGGACCTACAGTTGGATGTCAGATATCTCCATAATAACCTCTCTCAATTGTTATCAACTTGAAACTATTTGACCATGACAATAATGGATGCATTCTTGCAAAATGTCTCATTTACGTTCAACATAATGTTGCTAAGAGCCATATTTTATATTCTTCGCCTTGTGGGACTAAACTAACTATATCAACATGTCAAGGTGGGTGGGTGTATTCTATAGGAGGCCTCATTTCATTCCCCAAGTATCCCAATCCTTTTAGACTACATGGTTATGTCAAAGTCTCTTAAGAGACCTAAGAGCAAAAAATTGTCAAACTTTGGTGCAACGACTCTCGAGGTCTGTGGCATCTAGGAATTATATGTTTGGACCTAAAAATAGATTTTGGGTCCCTCCACAATAACCTCTCTCATTTTTTTAATTTAAAATCATTTGATCATACCAATAATGGATGCATTCCTGCAAAATGCCTCATTTATGTTCAACATAATGTTGCCACGAGCCATATTTTACATTCTTCACCTCATGGGACTGAACCAACTATGCCAACATGTTGAGATGGGTGGGTGTATGCTAGAGGAGGCCCCATTTCCTTCTCCAAGTGTCCAAATCCTTCTACGCTACATGGTTCTTGCAAAGTCTCTCAAGAGACCTAAGAGCAAAAACTACCAAACTTTGGTGTAGCAATTCTCGGGGTCTATGGAACCTAGGAATGATTTGTTTGAACCTATAACTAGATTTTAGGTCACTCCACAATTATCTCTCTCAATTTTCATTAACTCAGAATTTTTAGTATAAATAAGGACATTATCAAACTAGTTAGCTTTTAGCCTACCTAGGAGAGTCCTATTCACACTAGTTAAGTCTCCACTTAGAAACTTTTAGTCTTTTGTCTCACTTCATGTGGTTGAGACATGTGTACTCACCTTTTGATACACCTAATTCATTCACACTTGCCACATGATCTCACACTTGTCATTTGACCTCACAAGTGTTGCACATTTGGAGGGGTAGTTAGTTGTTTAGTTCTACCTTCCTAACTTCACTTCCTTGCCTATTTATGCAAGGCTTATTTGTATATTTTATACACTCTCAATTTATATGATAAACATACTTTTGTGCTCAATTTTTTACTAGTGGAAGGCTATTATGATGCCACATTTAGATCTTTAGTGTAAATAAGGACATTATCAAACTAGTTAGCTTTTAGCCTACTTAGGAGAGTCCTATTCACAGTAGTTAAGTCTCCACTTAGGGACTTTTAGTCCTTTGTCTCACTTCATGTGGTTGAGACATGTGTACTTACCTTTTGAGACACCTGGTTCATGCACACTTGTGACATGCTCTCACACTTGTCATTTGACCTCACAAGTGTTGCACATTTGGAGGGGTAGTCAGTTCTTCAGTGCTACCTTCCTACCTCCACTTCCTTGCCTATATATGCAAGGCTCTATTGTATATTTTGATTAAATTTTGAATAATATCATTTTTTATTATTTGTGCTCTCATTATATGTGGAAGTTTATCTTGCTCTTTCCTTTTAGATATTGGCAATCCCAACATGGTATAAGAGCCATGATTGCAAAACTCTTCCCTCATTTAAGTGAATCCCGCACTTAGCCTTGTCAAAAGTGTCTCGTAGAGCCAAAAAAACCTTGACATTGAATTTGGAAGGCCCGAGATAGTAAAGATAGCATGTCATTTCATCAAATTCCAACACAGGTAATTTTTTACAAAAAATATTTACCCCCTGCACTGTACGACCTGTATGAATTTGTACCTATACTGACTATATAGATTTATCAGTTGCAAAAGAATTTTTTTTTACAAATCAAAGTTTTTGCAGGTTTTGATTACATTTTTAGTAAATTCTTTGGCAATTTTGGTCAATTTTACCTCCTTATTGGCCTGTGGTTCAAGGGTTTCAAGTAGATCTGAGGCATTCATCCAACATCCTCTTTTCTAGATTTGTGATCCTCTAGCAGGTTCCTAGATTGATTTCTAGTTCAAGGAGGTTTGGTTTGATAATAGTTGTCTAGATATTCACACATTAAACCACCCAATTTAGGGCTTCAAGGGGCTTTGGTCTCCATTTCGAGGTTACACATAGTTGTTAAAGTTGAACGGTCAGTGTCTCCATCGATCCCCATCAGTGTTTCCAGTCTCTGGTCATAATTTGAACATTCAACATCTAAGTTTTGGTCATTGTTAAAAGTCTTCATGGTCCTTGTTTACAAACACATGGTCCAGGTTGCTTGCAGGGTTGATGTTTTGTATTGGTTTCCAATAGTAGCAGTTGCCACTATCTAACTACAGGTCATTTCAAGTTTCAGGTCTATCATGGTTTAGAAGACTTTTGGCATTCACGACTTCAAGGATCTTCATTGCAATTTAGAGCATTAAAGTCACCTTCTAAAGTCTCCATTTAAGGATGGAGGCACTCATCACAGTCTCCAAATGTTCCTACCAAGGTTGTAGGTTGAATTTGCCCAAATCGCCTATTTCACAGTTATTCTATGTTAAAATTTAACTTTTGTTGTTATATAGTATGTAACATTAACAATCTTTTTAACCCGCTAGCTTTTTCTGCTAGTTTTTTCTATTACACTAAAGTTAGCATTTAATGTAACATCACATTTAATGTTAAACTTTAATAGTTTATGTAACCTAAACAATAATCACTAACCACTAGCGGTTTATGCTAGCTACCAGACCTGCTTAGTGCTCTAATGGGGGCACTTTCTCTTTTCGCTATAACTTGCACTCGAGGAGTCATATTTGTAACTTCTTATAGTCAATGGAAAGTTGGTTCCGTCCACTATGCAATAGAAAAGTTAAGTTTTCCAAATTATGTTGTTTTGACACATTATTTGGCCTCTGAAGTTAACTATTTTGCATATTTTTTGATGAGGCATATCTTTCACCCTGGTTATCAAAAATTTGCAAACTTGTTTTTGAAATTTATCAAAATTTCACAAGGAATTCATTCGTGCATGTAAAAATAAGTTTTAGAAAGCCTTTTTTCACAAAATTTATAAAATATCTGCGTGTTATATAAACAGATGATTTAGGCTTCCAAACTTGCACAAATTGTAATTTTCCTTTTCTATTTTCAAGGGGGCTATATTACAGCACTAATCATTTTTTTTTTGGGGGGGGGGAGTCTTGCATTTGTACTTTGGATATTTCTATAAATTTGATCATGTTTTTCACACACAATCCCTTCCATTTGAGTATTGTTCATAAACATTGTAATAAATGGAAAATCAAATGTGGATATTATGGGATGAAAAGGCATACAATAGAAAAATGTCTTCCCCATAAAAATGATGAAATGAAATAACTTCTTCATGATTATGGAATTGCTTTACCTGATTTTTATAATCCAATACCTACAGAAAAATCATCTAGTTTCACTTAGACATCTTGTGAGACAACATCGTTTGGGGATGAATGATCTAGTCAGTTGACTTGCATTGAGATCTCATCTCCACTATCACCTGATGCTACATCTAAATCCAGAGTTGAATCATCCATGGCTTCTAGTGATTCCTTAAACTAGGACATTGATATTAGTTTTCCATATCTACCACATTAGGAAACATTTCTACTAGACATATTATTTTTTTGTAGTGTCTTGCATTGCAAATTTAGAAGGAACCATCGAGGACATTTGTCTTCTATTTGATGACAACTTCAATGAAATTTCATCACCATTGTCTTCTTTGGATATGATTGCTCTTTTTTTTCCTACATCAGCTCATATAGTGATAGATTTTGCAAATATTCATGAGTCCACATATTCAACTTAGTCATCATCCATTTTGACATTCTCTAGTAGTATCAGATTCTCATCAATCCAGTTGTCACCATACATCCATGGTTCATGTACTTGAATCTTCTATGATACATGATTCATCCTATCAACATTTACCATAGTTTACCATTAGCTTGGACATATTTGAGCAACATTAGAAGATATCATCACGGGCATCATCTACGTCTTTGAATCATGTGTAAAAGTAAGAGACATTCATCTTCTTCTTGCATATTCCTATCTAGAATGGGAAGATCATTTGCACACTAATGCGGTTCTATTTCTTCCAAAGGGGAGAAATGTTGTTTAGCGTTTGTGGATCATCTTCAACATCCAATGTTGAGCATCTACCAGCACTATAGAAGGCATTTTGATGGGAGGCTATATGGTTTAGATCTTCTCATATTAGTTTTAGGAGGGAGCATTTCCTCACATGAAGTTATTTCCTTCTCATTTTTTTTGGGGGTCACATATACCTTCTCTCTTTTCTCTCATATGGGGGGAACATTTCTTGTACTTTTTTGATATAAGTAGTCCTTGGAGGGTCATGCTGAGTCCTTCTATCTTCTTCACTTGAACATTTTTCATGCATACTTTCTCTTTTGGAGAGGGGATTTTCCCGCTAGGTTTTCTCCTTTACTTCATTTATGAGAAACTTGTTTGTATATGGGTACCTAACATGGCCTAGTAGCTGGGACCCATCATCATTATCATTTTATCACTACTTCCTAAGTTGCACTTAAGGGGGGTGTTAGTGTAAATAAGGACATTATCAAACTAGTTAGCTTTTAGCCTACCTAAGAGAGTCCTATTCACACTAGTTAAGTCTCCACTTAGGGACATTTAGTCTTTTGTCTCACTGCATGTGGTTGAGACATGTGTACTCACCTTTTGAGACACCTAGTTCATGCCCACTTTCCACATTCTCTCACACTTGTCATTTGACCTCACAAGTGTTGCACATTTGGAGGGGTAGTCAGTTGTTCAGTTCTACCTTCCTACCTCCACTTCCTTGCCTATATATATGCAAGGCTCTATTGTACATTTTGATTAAATTTTGTGAATAATATCATTTTGGCTTATTTGTGCTCTCATTATTTGTAGAAGTCTATCTTGGTCTTTGCTTTCAGATCTTGGCAATCCCTGTAGACGTCTAAAATCGACTAGCAACCAAATCCCTAATTTATCCTTATCCCTATTTATCCCTAAATTATCCCTATCCCTAATTTATCCTTAATTATCCCTTAATTATCCCCTCACATAAGATTTAATTAATTTTAATTAATTAAATCTTTTCCCCTCCCATAAATAAATAAAATAAATAAAACAAATTTATTTTTTATTTACTTCACCTAAAACCTAAACCTATTCACAAACTTAAAAGAAATTAAAAATATTAAATACCTTTACCTTTTAACTACCTTTTACCATTCAACCACCTTCGAACCGCTTTACCAAACATTATAAAAACCTACTTTACTTTCAAGTATCGATTACACACAATTCCTGGGATCACTTTGGAGTTAATGCTCGAAAGGAGAGCAACCACAATTTAATATATTCAGTCACATTTAGTTAATGCATTTTATATTATCTTTTGATGTTGCATTTAATATAAATATCATTCCCGCAACAAACACTTATACATTTATTGTGTTAATCTTTAGCAAGAGATATCAATGGCTTGGTAACTTATGTCATGATTCAGTCTTTTGGTTTATGATTTTTAGTTTTGAATAAGGGCAATACCATGTTTATCTTTGAATTGTGTCTGCATACTTGTTTTGTCTTGTTTACATGTGTGCTATATCATCATTATTGTCTTGCATCTATATCAGTCCTTGCAACATACTTGCCACTTTGTCATCATGATCTTTCATACCATGGTGGCTTAGGCATATGTTTTCTAGTGACTTTTAGTCCTTTACGCATTTGACACATTGTCACCCTAGTCTTTATACCTTGGCACATAATGTCTGATGTTATATCAAACATCAAGTTGCTCAAATTGAATCAGCATAACTCTACCTCCTTCATTTCATTTTCTCTTCCAAGAGCCTATCCATCTCCTTCATCCCTGAATATCCTCTTGAGGGGGCATCGTCTATTAATCCTTCATTTTTATAAGCTCCATCCAATCCAATCCAACCCATTCTACCCAATCTTTTATCTTCCCAGCCTATGTTTTAATCTTCTTTGAAACTACATTGCCTCACAACATCATCTCAAAGAGGGGCAAAATGTAGACATCTAAAATCAACCAGTGATCAAATCTCTAATTTATCCTTATCCCTAAATTATCCCTAATTATCTTTATCCCTAATTTATCCTTAATTATCCCTTCACATAAGATTTAATTAATTAAATCTTTTCCCCTCCCATAAATAATAAAATAAATTAAAAAATAAATTATTTATTATTTACTTTACCTAAAACCTAAACCTATTTACAAACATAAAAGAAATTTAAAATATTAAATACCTTTACCTTTTAACTACCTTTTACCGTTCAACCACCTTCAAACTGCTTACCAAACATTATAAAAACCTACTTTACTTTCAAGTATCTATTACACACAAATCCTAAGATCACTTTGGAGTTAATGTTGGAAAAGAGAGCAACCACAATTTAATATATTCAGTAACATTTAGTTAATGCATTTTCTATTATCTTTTGATGTTGCATTTAATATAAATTTTAGGGTTTTTGCACTAGTTTGAAATATTTTCAATAAAGTTTATATTTTATGCATACAATCCCAACAAAAACTTTTTGACTGTGCCAACAATAGATGCATTCTTGCAAAATGCCTCAGTAGCGTTTAGTGTAAAGGTGTTGAAAGCCAACTTTTTTGCACCTCAAGTGACCAAACTGAAAATGCCAACATGTTAAAGTGGGCAAGTGAATGCTAGTGAAGGCCTCATTTCTTTCCCCAGGTCTCTCAATCCTTCTAGGGTACATTGGATCGAGAGAGCCTCTTAAGAGCCCTAAGAGCAAAACGTTGTCAAACTTTGACGCAGTGATTCTCAAAATCCATGGCACCTAGAAAGTTTTGTTTGCACCTATAGGTGGATGTCAAGTCCATCTACAATAGACTATCTCAATTTTTGTCAACTCTAGACCATTTGATTATGTTGACACTCAATGCATTCTTCCAAAATGCCTCATTTGAGAGTAGTGTAAAGGTTCCAATAGCCATATTTTTTCTTCTGCACCTTGTGAGACCAAACTGGTAGCGTCAAAATGTTAGGGTGGGTGGGTGAATGCTAGTGGAGGCCTCATTTTGTTCCCTAACTCTTCTGATCCTTTTAGGCTATATTGGACTGAGAGAGTCTCTTAAGATCCCTAAGAGAAAAAAGTTGTCAAACATTGATGTAGTGATTCTTAGAAGCAATGGCCCCTAAAAATATTTTGTTTACACCTACAGGTGGATGTTGGGTCCATCTACAATAACCTATCTTAGTTTTTGTCAACTCCAAACTGTTTGACTGTGTTGACAATGAATGCATTCTTGCAAAATGCCTCAGTTGCATTCAATGTAAAGGTACCAATAGCCATATTTTTTCTTTCGCACCTCATGGAACCAAATTGACAACATCAACACATTAGGTGGGTGAGTAAATGCTATTGGAAGCCTCATTTCATTCCCTAGGTCTCTTGAACCTTCCAGGCTACATTAGACCAAGGAGTCTCTTATATCCCATAACAGAAAAAAGGTTTTTTGCTTCATTAATTTTCATGGTAAATTTGACAGGTTGGTTTTGTGTCTAAATCCTTTGTTTGTTCATCCTAATTCCTAATAGCTAGGACATAATGTTTCCAACCCATGTAACAATGGTCTCCACCCTTTTTAGGCATAAAAATCCCTTCCTAAATGGGCCTCCTTCTTCCAACTATCCATTATGAGTCAACTAAAGTACAAAAAATATGTTAACTTATGTCCAAGGGTTTTATATTTAAGAATAAGCCCTAATTTATTTCAAATCATTTAAGAGCTATCTAGTGATCAAGGGAGTAGTACATATACATCTATAGCATGATAGAGCTTTAAGGATAAAACCTAATTCATTTCAATTATATATTCATTGTAGTGAATAATTTTTTTCACTTCCATAAGTTACGATTCTCCACAACAAACTTGTGTTCATCACTACAAAATTTTTGTTGGTAAATTAATCTTTTTGAGATAGACAACAAGCATGCAAAAATTGACAATTTCTACAATTTTTCAACCAAGTTGATAATGGATGATTTTTCCTATTGAAACAACATATTATATAGTTCATTCCTACACATTCCCATCATTATAAAATAGAATAAAACTCTATATTTAATATTTAACAATAAATTTAAGATTTCCATAGCAACTTAAAAACTATTTATTTAATAACTATTTATTCCAAAACATTAGAGGACTATTCGTATGTTCAAACAACAATGAGTCTACTCAACCACTCATTTGTGAGCTAAAATCATTATTATTCATTTCTTCCAAAACTAAATAACATGTAGTTCACAAATTCTAAATATATAATTCCATCGAATACATGCTTCAATACTTTTTGACAACATTTGAATGTAGTTAACGAACAATCTCCTTTTATAACTTGTAGATCAACTTTCAACATAAATTCAAATTAGGACATTGAAGATTAATAATCTCTTTTAAAAGTCCAATCTCCATGGAGGTGCAAGCTCCAATCCAATGGGGATATGGTTACCTCCAAACCATTGTGATGCTTTCAAGTATTGCCCCTCCTTGCTAAGAGAGATTAAACATGGATCTACACACTTGTACATTTTTAAGAGAGGCTCACAGAAACATTGAAGAATATGTAGGCAATATCAAAAGTTTTAAACATGAACATTATATATCTTATGTAGAATTAAACTCTTGTTAGGAATGTTCATACCCTTCATGGGTATGAGTCAATAAACTCTTACTTCTAACAAAATAGAAAAGCCTACTCATGTTAAGACAATTAACACTCACCCAAATAAGCTCATAATAATATGAAATGATAATATGACATAACACAAGTCATGATTATGGGTATACCATTGTATATATTTCTAAAATCTAATATCATCATATATAAATAATAAATGTGATAACATCTATAATCATAATTGATCATCATATATAATGTAAAATGTCATATACATAATGTCATGAAAATGTCATATAGTGTATACATAATGTCATGAATATGATGAATGTATAAACAAAGCCATATGGCATACAATGATATACATTGGTAAAACAAAAATGTATGTGTACAAAACCATATAGACATACAACAAAATGTCATAACATATAAAGTCTTATGGAGTGTTTTGGAATAGTCAATGACCCTTTCTCTATCATGAATATGGAGAAGCAATCAATGAATCTTGCTCTCTAGTCCATCAACTGGACCTCCTCTCATAATTTTTTTGGAGCTCCACCTATTAATACAATTAAACAATATACACATTAATATAGAAAACATGAAATATACAATGGCAAGTGAATAATCACTTACCGCAAGCTAATGATCCTTCTCAATCATTTGATGCCTCTCTTAATCCGCAAGTGCATGAATTGAAGTTGTGACCTCCTGTGAGAAGCATGAAGAAGCAAATTAGACTAGAGATCAATATCATTTATTTATATTAAATGATGTGACATAAAAGAAGAAATACATATTGCAATTACATTATTGGCTCATATCTTGGTCAAAGACATCAATTGAAGATAAAATAGTTGCAGTAATGCCCACCTCTATTGTGTCATGAATATCAAGAGGAGTTTGAATTGATGTCATCAATTGAAAATAGAGCAATGTTATTTGACCAAAATGTGTACATAACATTATTTAAATATATAATGATTAAAAATAGTAAAATTTACCTCAGTGAAACTTGATATATGACTACCCCTACCAACTCCTCATGATGTTGGAGGTCCAACATCTACATGTTCATCATCAAATTGTCATTTTAAGATTACCATTGATATATGACAATTTTTTTTATATGTAGTATATATTTACTATTTTGTTACAAATTACATATCTATCGACTCAACATGGCCACATAACCATGCATCAAACGACTGATAGATGTAGGATGAGTACTTTAACCTTGAAATTTCATAATACATATAACTCTTTACATTAATTTTCATTCATAATAGATTAATATAATTAATTATAGATTTCAAAAGGAAATATAATAAATTGTAGAACCTTAATAAAAATTACTTGTCCATCAATGTCAAAGGTCTTATCCAGCAAGTCATCTATTATTACCATATTATCTAATATGGAAGTATCTTAGTCCTAGCTCTATATATCATACTTCTAAAACTATAGAGCATCCTCTGCAACATGTGTATCACCAAAATTCTTAGACTCATAATCACGAAGAGCTCCACAGGTATAAAAATGTGTGGTGACTATAAATGCCTACAAGGATCACCCTCATCAGTCTATGAAAGATGCCTACTATGCTATAATAAGGTCTGTGTGAGGTAACTGATAGATTTTACGGTCTCCACCTCAACACTCTCCTTCATAGCGAAAGGGACTATGACATGTTGAATAGATGGCCTAGCTAGGGGTCTACTAGGTCATCTTAAGCACAATGTGCCCCCTCCCTATCCTGTGTAGAGCCTTTGCCTCTACCCTAGAAATTTGGCATATCAAAATAATTTATAATATCATTGAGGATGAACTTTTAATAGATTTTCCTCAATAAATATTGGGGCACCTCATTATTGTTGCAATGGGGATGGTAAAAAACCATCCACCACCTATTCCAAAAATTATCTACTATTCCTTGGTGTCAACACCAATGAATAGGGAATCTTTTAGAACTTTCATGCATTAGCTCATTAGTTCTTGGATTAAGAAATAATGCACATAAATCGGATTTCATTTTTTAATCTTTGACTTGTTTATATAACAATCTTGTAGAATAAAATGGTCATGCATTCTCCTTGTAATTTGATCATATGTTAATTTGGTCAGTAATAGAATCTATGTGAGAAATTAAAAATTCCAAGGATGTCACAAGGGCTCTTCGATGTGTGTTGATTGCATTGAGATTTTTTAATGTTTCAATCAATGTTTCAAGTTTTTTTTGTTTTCCTCTATTTTCCATAATATATCAGTTTCCGTTTCACAAGGATGTCACAAAATCAACAAAAGAGTTTTAGGAGGGTTAGTTTGTGCCCCTCTTCAACATGAATTTCATCATGAACTTGGTTCAGTGAATTAGGGTTTGGAGGCTTTGGGGGGATCATTTGCTAAAAATTAAAAAAATGAATCAAAATAATTAAAAATAAATGTTTCATATTCAAATCACTAAAAACTCTGAAATCTTACCTCTTCAAGCTTGCAGATGTCATGGAGCTTGTGAACATCATGGCAACATAATGTTGGTGTTGAATTTGCTTCAGTTGGCACAAAATGAGCTCGCAGAAAAACCCTATTGCATTTTGGAAGCAATGGGAAGAAATAAGATAGCGACCCTTCTTATTTTCCTAAAACGTGCTCATGTTATAACCTATTTGGACCAAAAAAAATGGCCACTTTTTGGTCCCCCATCTTTATGCACACGCCCCTTCTCATTTGGTATTTAGGTTTTGGGATAGAGTTTTAGGAAGCCTAGTTCACATATGATTTTAGCTTCCACTATATATACAATCTTGCTAATCAAAATTCTGATAGGTGTTAGAAATTGAAGGTAAACAACTATTAATGAAAATTTGATTACAATTGTAATATAGATATTTATCTATGTAGAACCATAATGGAGATAGTATGAAATTAACACAAAGAAATAACAAAACAGAAGATCAAACACATAACACAATGTTTACGTGAAGAAACCCTTTCGGGAAAAAACTCCACACAAGAAGAGATGCACCAATCTGTATTAACTTAATAGAGTTTACAATACAACACTATTAATCTCCTCTTTAGTCTTCAATCTAGCAGTGCCTGTTTTTCCAGTCTCAACTTTCTACTCTACTCATTCACGGTCGTAATACAATATCCTCATAAAGGGGTTGCCTTATAGGGCAAGAAAATCTAACATAACCTCTACCATCAAATATGTGACCTAATGATGAACAATATATATATATATATATATATATATATATATATATATATATATATATATATATATATATATATATATATATAATGTGGCTTTCAGGGGCATTGCCCCCGAACCCCCGCTGGAGTGCATGGCCCCTGAATCCCCACCAGAGTGCGTGGCCCCTAAACCCCTGCCGGAGTTCATGGCCCCCAAACCCCTCCTCGGGGGGGGGGGGGGGTACCCCCTGCACCCCCACAATGAAATGTGCTCAATAACCAACATTCGTCAGGTACCGAGATCAAACATGTAGCTGAAACAAGATCACTACTTGGTGAAACCTTTCATCCCTTATGGGTGATTTACAAACAATAATAGGAATAATAAATTAGATAGGATTTACAAGGTTGATGGCACATTAATCCTAAAATTCTCCCACTTGACCTCATACACTATAAATACACTCATAGAAAACATAAAGCAACTAAGTATTATGAACAAGGCCCATGGTCTTCCTGCACCATGTAAACTTTTTTGTGCTCACAGGTTTAGTAAGTGAATCTACAACATTTTCCTGAGTTTCAACCTTCTTCAGCTCAATTTGACCATTAGCAATCATTTCACAAACAAAATGGTATTGAACATCCACATGCTTAGTCCGTGCATGATACATAGGGTTCTTGGCTAAACATATTGCACTCTGGCTATCACAACCAATATGAATAATCCTGCAATCAAATCTAATACTTGCACACAATCTTCATAACCAAACTGCCTCCTTAGAGACATGAGTATCATCCATATACTCTACTTCGGTGATGGATAAAGCAATAGTGGGCTTCCTTTTACTCATCCAACTCATAGCTCCTCCAAAAAAACTAAACACAGCCATTAGTGGAACTTTGACTATCCAAGTCACTTGCTCAATCTGCATCAACAAAACCTTATATGTCCAATGTCTTATCCACACTATTAGTACTAGAATAAACCAAACAGTAATCAGAAGTACCACGCAAATATATTAACACCCTCTTTGCATAATTCCAATGTTGTCTACCAAGGTTAGACATAAACCTACTCAAAACTCCCATTGCTTGGGCAATATCTAGTCTAGTGCAAACCATTGCATACATCAAAATTCCTACAACATTAGCATATGGCACATCAGACATATCCTCTAAATCATCTTCATTCTTAGGACACATATCTAATGAAAGATTAGTACCAACCGGTAAAGGAATTCTAACTGGATTGCAATCCTACATGCTAAATCTGTGCAAAATAGTATTCACATACTTACTTTGTGATAACTAAAGCTTTCTATTACCTCGATCCATGTTGATCTCCATTCTCAGAATATACTTGGTTGCCCCTAGATACTTCATGTCAAATGCACCTAAAAGTTGAGCTTTCAACTCACTGATCATACCCTTGGTGTTACTGAAAATAACATATCATCATTAATACATCGAATATAGACAGTGTGATCCTCTTCACTTCTAACAAAAATTAATTTCAAAACAAATGAATCAAAATTCTGGTACCACATTTTAGGGGACTATTTTAAACCATAAAGAGATCTTTTTAACTTGTATACCCAGTGTTCTTTCCCTTTTACCTCAAAACCTATAGGTTGTTACATATAAATTTCTTCTTCCAGATCTCCATGCAAAAATGCAGTCTTAACATCCATTTGCTCAATTTCAAAATCATAAGCTACAAAAATGGATAAAATAAATCTAATAGAAGATAATTTAGCAATAGGAGAGAAAATTTCACTAAAATTGACTCCCTCTCTCTAGGAGTAGCCCTTGGCTACCAATCTAGCCTTGTACTTTTGTAGTGAACCGATTGCTCCAAACTTCTACTTGAAGACCCACTTACATCCTATAGCCTTTATTCATTTGGGCAAATGTACAAGATCCTAGGTGTCACACAAGTCTAAAGCCATCATCTCCTCCTGCATGGCTAGCTACAAAGAATCACTATCATCTGCATGAATATCTTTCCTGTAGGATCTAGGTTCATCGTCAATACTCAATAAAAAAAATACATAACAGAAATCTGGTGGGCTATACCTATCAACTGGGTTCTATTATCTTGTGGATCTTCTGAAGGGTAGAGTAAGAGATTCTTCCTCATGTTCTTCTATATGCTCAACTTCTTTTGTAACAACAGAGTCTTCCTCATTTGAAATTTCACTTGAATCTTCTTTTTCTTCTCCATCCCCATCCGTCATTTTGTTCTCCCTGATGTGCATTTTCTTTCTGTAAATAAAAATGCACCATCCCCTTCCTTTCTTTTTCTTCTAGCTGTATAGGATCAGAAATAGCTCTAAGTTCCCTGAAAAATCATATCTCTAGAAAAGACAACTTTTCTGGTTAGAGGATCCCAAAGCTTATAACCTTTTACATTCTCACCATATCCAATGAAGATACATTTTTGTGCTTTTGGATCCAAGTTAGATCACTTTTCCTTAGACACATGAACAAAAGCCTCATAGTAAAAAACCCTTAAATGTGAAACATAAAGTTTCTTATCTATCCACACTTCATAAGGTGTCGAATCAAGAACCTTACAAGGAGATCTATTTAACAAGTAACAAGCAATACTCATAGCTTATGCCTGAAAGCATTTATCCAACCATGCATCACTTAACATGCTTCTGGCTCTTTCCATTATTGTTCGGTTCATCCTTTCTGTAGCACCATTTTGTTGTGGTGTATATGGAGTTGTCTTTTGTCTTATGATACCTGCATGCTTACAGAACTCATCAAATTCCTTAGAGCAATATTCCCGTCCATTGTCAGATCTTAATATTTTTATCTTAAGTCTTAATTGGCTCCCTACTAAGACTAAACTCCTTAAACTTAGTGAAAACTTCATATTTATGCTTCATAAAATAAATCCATGTGAATCTGGATACCTCATCAATGAAGGTAACAAAATAATGAGATTTTCCAATAGAATCATTATCCACAGGTTCAAACACATCTGAATGAATAATTTCTAACTTCTCTTTTGCTCTATTGCTTCTTGAAGAAAAAGATGTTCTGTTCTATCTTCCAAACACACAATGCTCACATAAATCAAAGTGCTCATCATAATAGAAAAAACTATCCAATAAATTTTTATTCATAATTGTTTTCAAAACATTTTCACTTGTGTGGCCCAATCTATGGTACCACAACATACATGTATTTTCAGTAGTTTCAGTTGTAACATAAGTGGAATTATAAAGTGTAGTGGCATCAAGCCTAAACAATGTTCCCATCCTTGTTCCTCTCGCTACCACCAAGCTTCCTCTCACCATTCTGCAACCATGCTTATTAAACATTACATGCATTCCTGAATCATTCAACTTTGAAACAGAAGTAATATTTCTAGCCAATCCAAAAATATGTAAAACACCAGGGAGGGTTTTAAATCTCCCATCACTGAAACACAACAATACCTTTCCCCATCCAACAATTGGATATGTAGTGTTGTCTCCAAGGTAGACATTACCTCCATCATATTGCTCATATGTAGAAAACCATTCTTTGTGCAGAGTCATGTGTTATGAGCATTCTAAGTCAACCAACCAATGTTCATTAGCAACAATGTTAAAGAAGAAAGTAAAAGCTCATCACTTGCATCCGAGGACCTTTCTATAGAGGAATCCCATTATTTTTTCTTATTTCTACATTCCATCTTAACATGCCCTCTTTTTCCACAGTTCCAACACTTAACTCTGTTCTTCTTTCCAGGATTCTTCGATCTGCCTTTAGATTTATCCTTAGGCCCCTTCTGATCACCTTTTGTTCCTCATTCCTTATACCTTCCCTTAAAATTAAGAGCATCCACCGAGTTATCCATAGCCTTCTTCCTCATTTCCTGTGACAACAGAGTAGCAACAAGAGCATCCATCTTTGGATCCTTGAGACTAGTACGGATAGCAAGAATGAAATTCTCTCAAGACTTAGGTAAAGAACCAAGAAGCATAATGCATTTATCTTCTTCCTCAACCTTAACATCTATAGAGGTTAGTTGACTCAATCAAATTAAATGAATTTAAATGCTCTGCAATATATTCACCTTCCTTCATTTTCAGAGAAAATAACTCAGATGCTTTAAATAAAGTTTGTTTACCAAACTTTCAGCTTGATAGATTTCACCCAACCATTTCCATAAAGCAAATGCAAGCTTTTCTTCAATAACATTCAGTAGGACAAAATCTGCAAGACAACCAGATTGTACCCCGTGCCTTTTTGTCCATCTCGTCCCACTCATCTTGATTGATAGTATCGATTTTCTTCTCTTTTGTCGCAGCCAACCATTGATCTCTTTCTTCAAGTAAATCCTCCATTTTCAGATTCCACAAATCATAACCCATTCCATTAAAATTTTTGATGTCCAATTAGTATGCAGATGCAACCATGGTTTTTACACAAAATCTGCAAAACAAATTCAACCAGAACTCCCACTACAACTCAAAAAAACCTCACACTTCCACCCAAGAAATAGAACTGGCCAAGCTCTGATACCAAATGTTGTAAATTGAAGGTAAACAACTATCAATGAAAATCTAATTACAACTATAATATAGATATTTATTTGTACAGAACCAAAATGGAGATAGTATGAAACTAACACAAAGAAATAATGGAATAGAAGATCAAACACATAACATAGTGTTTACATGGAGAAACCCTTTCAGGAAAAAAATGCCATACAAGAAGAGATGCACTAATCTATATTAACTTCAATAGAGTTTACAATACAACACTGTCAATCTTCTCTTCAGTCTTTAATCCAGCAGGGCATGTTTTTCTACCCTTAACTTTCTGCTCTACTCATTCATAGTCATAATACAATATCCTCATAAAGGGGTTGACTTCTAGGGCAAGAAAATCCAACATAACCTCTACCATCAGATATGTGACCTAATGATTAACGATCTAGATTTACAATATATATATATATATATATATATATATATATATATATATATATATATATATATATATATATATATATATATATATAATGTGGCAAGTTTGGGGGTGCTACCCCCAAACCCCCACCAGGGCGCGCAATGTTCAAAGCCCCCGCTAGGGGGGTCATCCCCCCAGACCCTGCACCTCTGGAATGAAATGTGCTCCATAACCAACATCTGTTAGGTACTAGGGTCAAACATGTGGTTGAAACAAGATTGTTACTTGGTGAAACCTTTCATCCCTTATGGGTGATTTACAAACAATAATAGGAATAATAAATTACATAGGATTTACAAGGTTGATGGCACCTTAATCCTAACAATAGGGTTCTGATATTTGTATATGACCATATTGGCTTATTCAAATATTGTTTGATATTGTATGTTTGTAATCCATGTTGTATTATCTTATTTATTAAGGGTAAAGCTAGATATTGAAAGGGTCTAGAACCTTTTACAAAAAGGGGCTTCAACCAACAACAAATGAACACTAGTGAAGTTGTAGCCAAGATGCCATGATATACCACACCATACTAGGATTGACCACCTACACAACACGTGGCCTCATCCTTGCAATCCAAACTCCCTTAACCCAGTGTGAGATCCATAGACATGTTTAAGAGGACATGCCTTCCTTCTTTGAACAATCATCCATGATACATCATTTTCCAAATCCTTATATCAAGGAGAGAGGAGAGGGCTATCCTCTATCATCATCTCGATCTGAGTCACCTCACACATAGAATGTCTAGCCAAAGACGCTAAATGCTATGTTGAATCCAAAGATAGAGCAAGAGCCATTGACCCACCACCCAGTGCCATGAGGTTTAGGGGGTCTAATGGTAAAGTCGGCAAAACTAGGTCTTGATAAGAAGTCCCATCAGGAACCTCAACATCCCCAATGGGATCCACCTCAGAAGTAAGGGCCACCATGGCCACATCCTTAGGCCCGTCATCATCCTCGGAATCAAAAAAATACCAAGAGTCAAGTGGTCAAGGAGGGAATTCTACCACCATGTAGCTAAACCCTCATTCTTGTAGTGAGACTAGGGGCAATTAAAGGCTAGGTGTCCAATAGTGAAGCATCGCGTGTAGAGAAAGGGGAGACCCTCATAATCAAGCATCTAAGTCCAAGGTCTATCCCCCACCATCAAGACAATATCCCTAGAGGAAGATCCTTGGAGATGTTGATGTCCACCAAAATAGGGGCATGTGGCTGAAGTTTGAAGAAGTTGGATCCTCTTGTAGAAAATGACCAAGAGCATTGCCAATAGAATCAAAATAGGAGATGTCCTAGAATTGGAGAGGGAGATTGGGAAGTTTGACCCAAACTAGTAGGATACCGAGCTCAAAGATTTTGTTAGAGGGTTGAAAGTGGGAAACCATAGTTTGAGTGAGAGGGAATGATGTCCCCACATCCAAACCCTACCATCTAGCACCAGCTTCCTATAATCTTTTGATTGAAAGGTCACAATAAAAATCCCCTAGCATAAGGATATATCTCAATCCTACCCTCAGTGAGAGGCCTCCAAGTCTCCAAAACCTATTTATGCAAGTTAGGAAGGGAATGCCATAAGTGATTGTATTGTTGATATTACACATTATTCTAATATTATTAAAAACACTTGTTTAGATTGTTGAATTTGTTTCTCTATGGGTTGGAACTTACTATGATGAAGAATACTTGAACTTAAAGAAATAAAAAAGAGATAGGAAATACTATTTAAGAAAAGAGATAGTGATAGTGAGTGAATCATCTAAGAGACCCAATACTTTAATTGGTATCAGAGCCCAATTGTATTAATTTTCTTATTTAAATCTTGTCAAAGGGAAGAGTGCAACTTCAAGTAGATGGAAGACCCTAGTAAGACTCATTGTTGAAGGTTGAGAGAAGTCATTTTAATGCACATGCACTCAACTTATAAAGTGTCATCATTCATGTACTTGTCTTTTGGGGGGGCATAATACATAGGCATTTTAAAATCATCAAACTCATATAAAGTTCTAAATTTACTAAGGGGAATCTAAGTCAATAATGGGTATAACGAATCATCCTTCTATCATTACCTTGGAAAAGAGGAACTACAGCTCCTGGCAAGATGCCATCTTAAAGCACTAGTAATGGATTCATTGCTTTCTCCATTTGTATGAGCTTATTCCTCAATCAACTATTGATTGGTCAAGACATGTATGGGTTAATAGAAATGATCATGTCCTAGGATTGATTCATTTAAGTATTGGCAACCACACATCATGGGCTCTGTCACACATTGAGTGGCATAGCACTCTTTGGACCAAGTTATGGGCAACGTATTGAGATCTAAATGAACCTTCATTCCTAGAAAATCCCACTATGGACATACTTCTCATCCTTGATGCTTCTGAGAATGTATCATATGATGATGATACCAAAGAGGAGCTTACTTATTGGGAAAGTCTTGAAAGTTGTGATGACAAAGAGAACTCTCTTGTTGCTTCTTCTCCTCCTAGACCAATAAGCTTTCTTCCACCTCCACCTACTAGATTGACATAGCTCTCAAATTCTCTACATGCTCCTGTAGATTCTCTTTAGTAGGTTCACACAATTCTTCTTAATCATCAAAATATCTACTTTTTCTAACATACATCATTTATTTGTAGAATCTCACATTTTGGATCTTGAGGACAACATTGAGGACATATGTCTTCTCTTTGATAACAACTCATCTAAGTTGTATCTCCTATTTTGGATCCTTCTAGTCTCTCTCTGCCACATCATGCTTCTATCTTAACATATCTTGGTTCATGTTGCTTCAAGTCTTCCACCTTAGTTGTCACTATTCTTGAATCTTGCATGGTACAGTTATAGTTTAGCATTGGCATCAAGATACATGAGCAACTTCTAGAAGCATGCATCCTAATTCATTCCTACACTCTACCATATGAGTGAGAATTGAATAGTTTGACAGCTTGAGGTTTTCTTCTTCTGAAAGGAAGATGCATCTTTCATTGTAGAGGGATATACTTCAACACCTACCATGCAATATTCTACATTTGCATTCTCCCACTTCTATGTGGAGGCACACATGGTCCTTGTCTTGTAGGGATTTCAAGACACTATCAATTTTGGGGAGGCCTATCTTGTCTTCCTATCTTTCCTTTCCTTGGGATGGAGTTTTGTCCTATGGGTTTTCTCCTTCTCTTATTTTGGAGGGTGCACTGTCTTTGTAAATTGGGGTTCTTTTAGATTGTACATAGGTAGCTAACGTGGCTTGTATTGTTAGGACCCATTTCTTTATTACCTCGATTGTACTTAAAGGGAGGTGTTGGTGTAATTAGTTATTGCACTAATTATATTAAGTTTAGTTAAAACTAAGTGCTATTAACCTTCTCATGTTTACTTTTCTAAAATTAACTCTTAATTTAAAATTAGACACACCTACAAGTATATCAATTATTAACCTAAATTGATTTATTTATATATACATCTTATTAAATTAACCTAAATTGATTTTTTTAAAATTTTGTAAGAAATAAATATTGTCACATTATTAATTATGTAAAAAAAAAGCTTCATATTAAGAATTACTTTCAAAATTATAAATAAATTAATAGACATAAAGATACATAATAATAACATCTAATGATGTATTATGCACTCAAATTAAATAAAAATATAATGTAAATTTATGTGAATAATCCACTTTAACAAGTGTGAGAATAATATGATTTAAAGGGCATCAAAGTCATCATGGCCATGGTTAGTTTTAGAGACTATAATAACACACACACACACAAAATATATATATATATATATACTTGCATTGGAGATACAAACATTAAAGGGGGGTGAAAGAGGATTATATTATTGAAAATTTGATTTAATTTTTAAAATTATTTAATAAATATTATCCTAAAATTATGGGTGAAAGGGGATTATATTATTGAAAAATTGACTTAATTTTAAAATTGTTTAATAAATATTTATAATAAAATTATAAATAAGATATGGGTAGAGTATGTTATAATTTTTAAGCTTTTTTATTAAAAAATTGGATTCAATCTTTTAACTATTTTTTTAATTAAAAAATTTAGATGGCTCATTGTGTTATAAGTTGCTCTTAAATATTGTTGCGAGTTCTTTTAAGAAATTAAGACCGAATCTTTAATGATATTTATTTTATTAAAGAACTTTTAAAAGAATTTTTAAGAAAATTTTGTATGCAAAATTAAAGTATTTTTTTAATAATGGCCCAAGAAATTATCTTTATTTTGAGTTTCCTTGTATAAGTAAAATCTAAAATACAATATAAATAACATTGTTTCTTATAGGTTTAAATCTCAAATTTGAATCTTCCAAGAGACTTACAATTATGAATACTTTAATTAGAAAGTTGGATGATTTGGAGTATCAAGCATGGAGGATTGGACTTGCAAAGGTTTGGTTCAAAAGACTGCAAAAAACAAAACATAAAATTCCAAGAGATAGAAAAGGAAATCCACAAGTGTATCCTATTTCACAGGTACCACTCTAAAACCAGATTAGTTAAATTCAAACTGGAAGTAAAAAATACTGTTTGAATTTGCTATTTTATATTTAAAATGAAAGGTTTTAAATTTTGAAAGGAGCCTTCATAAAAAACCAATACCCTTGATTGAAAAAATACTTTGCAAATTACCCCTGCATGAGATCTCAAAGCTTATGAGGAATGTGATGGATTATGTAGTTATCCTTAGGCTACTTCAAGACCTCAATTTAATAAAGGCATTGTGAATGTTAAGATTACTATTGTTATATGTGATTGATGCTAATTTATAGTTATTTTATATGTTTTTTTTGGGGTATTGCAAGTATTTTTGCTCAGTGTTTGACAGTCTGCAATTATGTGGCTACCCAACACACCAATGTTTCTTGCTCAGTGTTTGACAGTCTGCAATTTCTATGCAGCCGGGTAACTAGGCCATGGTCAGGCTGTTCTGTTGTTCTGTGTTTTGTTTTTGATGTTGTAAATTTTTCTTATTTTTGCTCAATCCAAAACTTAAGAAGTTACGTTAAGTTGTCCTTTGATCAATTATAAGTTCTTCTAGCTATTTCTAGTCATCAATTTCATAAAGAATTGGTTTGTGTTGAGTCACCTTAGGATAGTTGTTCCATGGATCCTTGAACAAGGTTCAGCCTGCTGGCTGGGGTCAA
The DNA here is from genome assembly GCA_027924645.1 of Cunninghamia lanceolata. NCBI lineage: Eukaryota > Viridiplantae > Streptophyta > Pinopsida > Cupressales > Cupressaceae > Cunninghamia > Cunninghamia lanceolata. The sequence goes on from BSBN01000007.1 coordinate 3,706,739, forward strand.
AAGCTTTGATCAGGTAGTTGAAACATCTGATGCACAAGGATCCATGTTCCAGACAAAATTCGCACACAAAATTCGCACTTCTTTTTAAAAAATTTCAGTGAAAAACCTACAAACACTGTTTAATGATGTTGACTGGTCATGCAGTTGACCAATATGATGCAGAATAAAACACACAATTTTTTTTCAAAAAACTTTTTTTCCCTTAGTCACATGCACTCTGAAAATCTTATGTTCATGATGTATGCCATACTATTTGAATAAAGTAGTTTTGAACTTTGAAATTACTTGCAGGAACAAAAATATCACTGTTAAGGACTGATAAAAAGTCTAATCACTTTAACACCTTTTCACATTGAATCCATCCTAGACTGGAGAATTTGTCTCTGTTCATTGAAAACCGTACGCATAATTATATCAAATCTGGCTGCTGGATTGCATCAAATTCAATCAGTTGAAAACCAGACTCAACTTCCGTGACCTGTTAAACTAGTACCCTTTCTTTTTATCCATACAAAATAGCCATTTGTTTGAAATTTTTTGTGTGAAGAAACTTTAAACACTGTTCAAAGATGCTGACTGATCGAGTAGATGACATATATGATGCAGAAAAAAATATCCACAATTTTTTTTTTCAACTTAATCACATGAACTCTGAAAACCTGATGTTCATTATGTATAATATTTGAATAAAATGGGTCTGAAATTACTTGGAGGAACAAAAATATCACTGTCAAGAACTGATAAAAAGTCTAATGGCATCAACACCTTTTCACACTGAATCCATTCTAGAGTGGAGAATTTGTCTCTGGTCACTGAAAACCATAGACATTATTATATTAAATCTGGCTTCTGGATTGTACCAAATTCAATCAGTTGAAAACCAAAGTGGAACTTCCGTAAACTCTTAAACTAGCATCTTATTTGGCACGCAGAAATATGAGGAAAGTTACTTTCGAATTTATTGTTTGTACTTATAAATATATGTTATTCAGAACCTTTGTACTTTTGAATAGTTTTAGTTTGAACTGTGTAGTATAACCAGAAATTTTTTTTAAAAACAGGTTAAAAAAATGAAAATGCCATTCTCAGTAACATGGTCTCTAGCAAGTAGGTATATGATGATGTGTATGCTGCATCCATAGCTTTCCTATAATAACTTTTTATAATAAAAAAGTTCCATCATTTTTTATAATGGAAGGTACATAGGGGAAGGATTCAGAAGTTATGTAGCTTAATTTTATATATGAAAGTTTTTCTTTAGAGGGTTTGTAGTTTGGGAGAAAGCCTTTTCAAGAATGAAAATTTGGTATGTAGACTTTAATAATTTAATTGGATCCTTCTTTGATTCCTCCGTTTGGGTTAGGCTCTCTAAGCTTTTGTTATAATTTTGGACTTCCAATTGTCTTTCTTCCATTGGAAATTCACTTGGAAAACTTATTTTTGTCTTAGATTTGTCTCAAAAAGATGAGTCATTTTCAGCTTTGTAAGAATTTTTGTGGGAATGGACTTATCCAAAAAATTATTTTAAAAAAATGATTAAAGGTTGGAAATAGGATTTGGAAGCAATAGGTGGACTTTGAAGGAATTGCTTTTAGATGTAGGTCATGTTTTGTTATGAACCGTGGAGTGTCTAAAGTCATTTCGTATAGCACATCAACCTAGACAGGTTACTCTTTTGCTAATCCTTTGGATAGGGTTTCCTTTGGATTCTCAAGATTCTCCAATAGCCCCCTCTCTACAGGATAGTTTTTCCTTTCCACTCAAGGTTAAGGAGGTTTCTCCCTTTATCCAACCTAGTCCTAATAGGTCTTCCTCTTCCACCAAATTTGAGGTGTCTTCTCCTCTTGGGGATCGGATGTAGGTTTCCGGGGATTCTCTTCATGATCTTTCAATTGAGAATTCCAAAATGTCAATTACTATAAAAAAGGCCTTCCACCAGTACAAAGCATGTAAGGAGTTAAAGCAAGATGACTCTTAGATCCCATGTTAAAAAGGTTAACCAAACTTTGCCTTAGTTTAAATTTATACAAGACCCCTTTCATTTATGAAGCCTATTTTCCTATTTATAACTTAAAATGCATTTGAATATTTTTTTTTTGAATGTTAAAAAATGGATGAACCTACTCCTTAATTTAGGTAACAATAATTAAATTATTATTTTTTATTATATAATTTATGTGAATAAATTTTTAGTTTTATAATAAAAATTTTGTTGATTTCATTTATGGAAAATTATAATTATCAATGCAAATATTAGTGTGAAGAAAGGTAGGAATAATGAATAAATTTTAGACAACCAATGGTTTTGTATGTTATAGTAAGATCTCTATTCTCAACTCTTATGTTGGGTCATGGTATACATCATAAAAAGCACAAGATAGTTTAAATTGAGAGGAAAATCTAAAGAATGATTTATATGGGAAATATAAGAAATCAAGGAAATGGTGCAAATTGTAAAAGAAGTTAACTTCAAATGTGAAATATAAATCTAACATTTTTAAAATAATTATTAGGAAACATTCTTTTCACTTTTCATTGACAATATTTTGTGAATAGTAACATAATTAAAGATAAATTTATGAAAATGATTTTTAAAATTTATTTATTTTTATAATTAATATAATTAAATTAATTTTTAAAATGTAAACCACATTATTATTTTTTAAAAATATTCAAAATGAAATAATAGATAATTAATTATATATTATAATATTATTAAATGTTATTAATAGTTGTTGATAAGGGCGTGGTTCGGTGGTTAAGTCGCTCAATTGTAGTGGTGGCCACCAGAGTTCAAACCCACATGGTTCGGTGGTTAAGTCGCAATGAGGTCGGAGGATTTATGCCTTCGCATGTAACCGTGTTTCAATTACTCAATAGTGTTCATTTTAAAAAGTTACTAAGATTAATTTTTAGATCTTTTATATGTTACTAATAGTTAAATAGATCTTTAAATAATAGGCTTTTATATGTGAGCATTATAATACTCAGAAAATGTTACTAATAGTTAAATAGATCTTTAAATAATCTGTCACCATTAAAAATATTAAGCAAAATTCTAGATTAGAAAGTAACAACTTATGTTAAATGTATTAGTTTTAATTACTCAATAGTGTTCATTTTAAAAAGTTAGTAACAAGAAACTAGCATTAAGAGAGAGAAGGGCTAAGAGAAGCATGTCTAGAAGAGTTACAGGGGTTTGGAGAAGGTTGCAAGAAATTGAAAAAATGGTTAGAGAAGGTCTCAAATGTGCATGGATCATTTTTTAAAACTCAATAGATGGTTGTGTCATATTTATTGTACTAGTGACCTATGAGGCAAGCTAGAGACCTCTAGGACATTGGTGTCCTCTTGGAAAGATTAGTGACCTCCTTAGAGTGTCCATGTTTAAAGAGTGCACTCATGTCCGATTGTAAATGGTGGTGTCTAATGCTTGATGTTAATTATACTCCCCTACACATAGAAGACGGACTCTTACGGTTGGAAAAAGTAGTTGTAGAGATGGAAGAAGCTCTTAGGGAGGAATAAATTTGTGCCTAGGGCACGTTTAGGAGCTTCCCTTAGTCAAGCCCGTATTTGATATGTTTCAACATAATTGGAAGTGTACATGATTTTATGTTGAGTTGTAATGTGGTATGTGCAACTATAATAGTGGCTTTCCAAAAATATTGTGTGGGAAGGTGTAAGATGATGGAGGGAACAATAAAAGAGAGATGGATCCATTCCAAAAATAGAGTTTCCCTAAATAGATGCACCTTGTCCAAGTGACTATTGAAAACACATTAGGGTTAAGTTTGGGAAATAGTTCACCATTAGACAACAACAAATTTAAAATGTCAAAAGATACTAGCATGGGAGGGTTGGTGTTTGAGGTGACACATGAATGCAAGTAGGGTGGAACAAGGTGTCAATCAACATAAAGATGATGTTTTTGTGAAATGGTATGTATTTTTTAACTCTACAAAAATATTATTAAAGTAAAATAAAATCATATAAATATAAATAAAGGTACACAATCTTTTAAAATAATAAAATATTTATTAGAAGTTATAGAGACAAAAGTTCTCCAAATAAATAATACAATATATATATAAATAAATAATCTTAAAATTAATAATATTACTTCAATAATTAAACCATTAACTTTTATTCACATTTAATTGTTATAAAATAAAATTTTCATGTTTACAAGTTAATTTAAAACTATAATCTATATTTTCTAAACTTATATCATTTTTTATTTTTTTTATGGAGATCATCCACATGATCTTATTTTTAAAATTTATATATAATAATTTTATATAATAATTTTTTTACAAGTTCAATTATAAATTTATGAAGTATTTTCCTTTATATAATTCAAAGTTTTATTATAATAATTTAATTATATAATATTTTTATTAACAACTATTTTATTTTATATTAATGATAAATATTTTAAAATAAATTTATATGGAGGAAACTCTTTACTATTTCTTTAGATAAGCTTGTATGATGTGACTAATAGTTTTCTATTTAAAAATAAAGAATTTTATATCAACAATAGATGTTTTTGTTTTACTCCCAAAGATATTTGTTCTTTTTAATTTGTATGTGCCTTTGTAATATAAGATCCTTTGTTATCATATTCACGATGTTTATGTATTTGGTATATAAGAATTTGTCCTCACTAATATTATAGGATTGAATAAAAATTTGGTGAAAAAATTTGTGTGTAAAATGTTTAATAATATTTTGAGATTTGATGTTCATTAACATGTTAAAGTATATTAATATATAAAAGGGTATAAATAATTTGGTTTTAATGATATTTAATCAATTAATTAAAATGAAAAGGAGAAAATTTACACTTGAGAAGTAAAAATTCCATATTATTTTTATTCACTATTTTTTTTTAATTATAGTACATTTGTTTAGTGTCTTTAATATTGAAAGGAATTTGTATTGTTCTTTAATATTTTAAAGGATTATTATACTTCTCATTAGATATTTTCTTTTTTATCATTACTTCTCATTAGATATTAATATAGTTGATAGAGTAAATTTTATGAAGGTATTTTTCTTCAATAAGATAAGATTGAAATTAATCTATATAAATGTAGTTTAAAATTATTATAAAATCCAATGTATTTTAGTTAAATTTGGGTTGATATAATTAAATTGATTTATATTTTGATATAAAACTATAAAATATTTTTATATAAATTGATTAAATGGATTTACAAAAATTATTCTGAGATATAAAAAATTATCATTATAAAAAAATCTAAAATATATTTATGAACAATTGAAATTTAAGTCATGAAATTCTATTTTATACAAAGAATCAATTTGTAAATTTGTTTTTTCTCTATTAAAATATTATTAAAAATTAATTAAATGATCACAACATATAAAATAATTAATTGACACAAGGATCATCCCACTGGGTTACACTTTTTGGCCAAACTTGACATTGAAATCAAGATGATGTGAACTAGTGATTTGTGAGATTTTGTTTGTAGATTCTAAATATATTTTTTTAAAAAAAATTGGAGTTAAATTGTAAATTTTTTTGCATCTCCTTTGATAATTAGTTTTGTATTCCGTAGTACAACTTTTTTTCTACAAACGATAAAATTCTGATTCTTTTGAATTTAGATTGGTAACACTGATATATAGGGCATTCATTTGGTCTCATAATGTTTTGTTGAATGTTTTTTTTAAAATTAAGTTTGAAGTCAAACCAATTATAATTTAGACATAGGCGTATTCCGTAAAACATAACTTTTTCTGTATGTATTGAAATTCAATTTTTCTTTTTTTTGTTGAAACAAGGAGATCAATACCTAGGGCATAGATATTTTTCAATTTTTTTTCCACTAATTTACTAATTTTCCATGTGTGTAGAATAGAGAACTTGATGTTCCGTGAAAACCTACATTCACAAGAAATTTTTTTAAAAAAAAAAATTAAATTAAATATATTTAAAATTATACTTTTTGGGAAGCTTATAATAAAGACTACATACTTGCAAAACATAAATTTTAAATGATTTTTATTAGCATTTTGATAGTGTAGAAGAGACTCTATTATAAGTATGGTTTAAAACAAGCGGGGTTCTATTCAAGGGGGTTTGATCAAACCCTCTTCAATTAAAATCCTTTAAATAGAACCTTTCAAGGCTTAAATCATTATATTTTCTAAAAATATGTGGATGTGCCAAAAAGTGTAACCCATTATTGTGACAACCACAATAGTATAATAAAAATTAATGAATAAAAACTAAAGGAAACTTATAAATAAATCATAATCAACTGCGACAATAGTATAATAAAAATTAATAAATAAAAACTAAAGGAAACTTACAAATGAATCATAATCAACATCATAATTGCACACTACCTCATAAATGGCTATGTCAAAATAAAATATTAAATGTTCAACTAACATTCAAAGATTACAAGCAAATTTGTCAAATGATAATATTGCAATCACATCATACAGTCTTGCAAATGATAATATTGTAATCACATCATACAATCTTGCAAATGATAATATTGTAATCACATCATACAATCTTGCAAAGAATATAGTCAAATCATGATATTGCAATGATATCTTCTAATTGACCATACACTGTACATTGACCTAATGGTTTGTAATTTTATCACTGCATAGTAAGTTTGTAGGTTTGAGACATCAAGATCTAGTGAGTTTTTTTGGTCTATTATTATGAATATTACAAATTAAATGTTTTCTTATTAAATCATTTATTTTTTTATCATTTTAATGATAAATTATATAGTGTTTTGAAAATATCGATATATAAAGAACAATAAAGAATTGATGGCACCTACTGTATCTACTATTTTTTTAGGGTTTTTGTATGGAGCTATTTTTCTTAGGGGCTCATTTACCTTTCCTAAAGTTGCAATGTTTGTGCCAAGATTCATTGCCTTTGGCTATCCTTGTAGATGGATTGGGTGTTGTTAGCAACACAAAGTAGGACATGATATTAGGGTGTTTGCAAATAACTTCCTCCATTGTAGATAATGCACAAATATTATCTTATACCATTAGTGGTCATGGGTCCATAGGTGGAAGAGGAGGTTGAGCAAGACTTTGAGCTAGGTCTTCTTTATTGATTTCAACATTTCTAGTTGAACTTGACTAAGTTGCACAACAAGGTCTCCAAATCTCATAAGCCCTTATTGTCTGAAGATCTATTTCTCTACCATTGCACTTAGAGTTTCTTTATTGATGTTTGTGACTTGGAGGAAGCTTGACAAGTCCTTTTGGAAGCAAGTTCATGGCATTGGGGCTCAACTCTACTTGTATGAAGCCATGGTTTTCGAAGTTTATTCCTTCTTCAATTACGTTTGCTTTGGCCTTGTTTGGATTTGAAGGTTGACTCTTCTTCAATTTTGACATCTTTCTAGTTTGACTTCTACAATGCTTTAGGAAGATTCATCTATATCATCCCAAAAACTAACTTGTGCTCCCTTTTAGTCTAAGGTTCTTTGCTTATTGAGTTGCACTTTTCTAGTGGTCCACTAGAGGAGATTAATTTGCAGGTTTGGGTACCATATTTGGAAGCAAGCTCTTAACTATCAGAAGATTGCTTTCTGATGTAATCATTATTCACTTATGGTCATTTGGCTAAAGATTGTTCACACAAAAAGTTGAAGGGTGCTCTTCTTCCACTTGGTCAATTAGGGCAAAGCATCACCATCAATTGATTTGGGTTAACCCTCCTTCAGAATCCCCTCATCATGTTACTCTTGTTGTTGATCCCTCTACTAGTGAAAAGGTTGTTTCTGGGCATCCTCCACTTTTCTCCAATGTGGTGCACTCTATGCCTCCCTTTGTTGTGGTCCCTTCTCTAGCAATGGATCCTCTCGAGTCCCTTCCTTACCTCAAGGTAGTATCTAGTGCTAGCTAGCCCTTGGGTGCTCAATAGTTTATGGGGATTGGAGCTTCGAGTGGTGTGATTTTGCAATCTTCTAATTCTCAAGATGTTGCCATGTCCCCTTGTTGAAACTCTCTCAACAATTTTGGATTATTCAAATTGTGTTATTAAAAATTGTTTTGATGGATGGACTCTTGTTTCCAATAGGAAGTTAACTTCGAGGGGAAAAACTTTTAACCATATGATCCTCTAGTCTCACAAGAAGAGGAGATTAACCTAATTTTTTTATTTAGACATTTATTTGATACCCTTATTAGTTTTGTTCTTCTCTATTATTAATTATTTAATTAAACTTTTATTTTTTTTAATACTAAAACCTTTCCAGTAAATCTTATATACTTTACTTGTATTTGTTTTGAGATAAAACCCATTTATAAGGGCTAAAAACCATATATATATATATAAAACTTCAAAATTAAATACAAAATAGAGAAAATATAAACTAATGGCAAAACTGATGCAAACAATAAATTACAAATAAACAAAGAATCAAGTTAGAAAAGAAATACAAAACTAGGAAGAAACATCTTTCCCTCATGTTCCATCAGTTTGATGTTTTGATAAGGCTCCGAAAGATTTGCAAAGCCAAAATGAAAATGAGTGCCATAACATTTATGAGTCCATGTCAACTTGTAGCCATTTTCAAGGACTTTGTAGTTAGGAAGTACACAACAATCCCATATATTGAGCCAAATTCAAATATAATATAGTGTCCATAACCCCACTAAGCCCACCTTCCAGAACCCCCTTATTAGAAAATCTCTGATAGGGAAAAGAAAGGGAAAGGGCCCATGTTGTCTTGTTAACCATAGTAGAAAAGCTCTCATGATTTTGACCTTAAAACACACTGAAAATATTCTTGAGCAACCCCAAAAGTCTTACAGTTAATGAGTTTTGATTATTAAGAATATACAACTTTGGTGCACTTCCCGACACTATAATTACCATATAAGAACAAAAAGGGATATGACAGGGGAAGAGGAAATCAAACTGTCTAAAAGTATTGTTTAATTTTGATTTTGGAGTATTAAAAGGGGAAGGAGAAGGAGAAGGGGCGAACCATGCATGCATCATGCATGATGGAGGCCTTTGTCATCATCATATCATGATGATAACATCTCTTAGTGGAATCGATCAGGCCATTGTAATTAATGACAAGTTTGTCTGGATAAGTAAGGATCAAAGAATTAGTTGGGGTTAAAAAAACTGAATAAAAAAATGATACGGTCTTGTCATTTCCTTCTCCCTACTGATTAGTTTCGATGAATTTATATTTGTTTGGGTTTGGGCACTCAAATAGAGAGAGGGAGAGAGAGGAGTTGATTCATTTCACCTTCTAGGTAGTTCAGTTTCATTCGTTTTGCCTGTGTTTTGCATTGGGAATTATTGCTAACAATGGGAGAGGTGAGTTATAGTGCTGATATCCCTTTAATGCCTGGTTTTGGTTAGATTGGGTGCTTCTCATGGCCTTTTGGATGGCATTTTCCTTGTTGGGTATTGAGATCTGCATTGGTAAATGGAAAAGCTTTTATTTAATATTGATATTGGTGATGAGGATGATGTGTTTTTTGGTTGCAGCAAAAGGAGGAGAAAACAGAGGAGAAGAAGGAGAAGAAGGAAGAGAAGAAGGGTGGTGGTGAGAAGGAGGATGGACCTGTTCCAGTTGTTATCAAGGTGGACATGCATTGTGAAGGCTGTGCAAGGAAGGTCAAGAAATCTGTCAAGGATATGCCAGGTGATTTTTGAGTTTTGGATTAAAATCTATTTTGGGTGTTGGGGATTGGGATTTGTTTTTTCTTTTGCATTGAAATCTGTTGTGGATGTTCAGGATTGGGATTTTTGGTGTGTGTTTACTTAGCCTTGCAATCAATTATATGTGGTTGCAGGTGTGGAAGATGTCAAGGTTGACTTGGCTGGTAACAAACTGACTGTCATTGGTAAGGTCGATCCCAAGGCTGTGTGTGAGAGAGTGCAGAAGAAGTGCCAGAATAAGGTTGAGCTTATTTCTCCCCTGCCCAAGAAGGAAGAGGGGAAGAAGAAGGAGCAGAAACCAGAGGAAAAGGAAAAGAAGCCAGAGGAGAAGAAGGAAAAGGAGGTATGACGCTGTGTTGGGAATTGGTGTGTGATGTGTTATTAATCTAGATCTGGATTATTGAATTTTGAAAACTCATACCCATCTGTGTGTTTGCAGCCAACTGTGATAACTTCTCTATTGAAGGTCAATTTGCACTGCGAGGCATGTGCTCATAACGTGAAGAAGGCTATTATGAAATTCAAAGGTTTAGTTGCAATTCCTACTCTTAGAATTTCCATGGCTTTTTCTTTATTCCCCCTGCCTCTCTTCTGATTTAAGTGTTGTATGTTTCGTACAATGTTATTACATGGGAATAGATAGATCAACACTCTTATACTGTTTACAATAGAGGGAGTGGTATTACCATATTGGTCCTAAAAATACAGGCAATCTATATCACATGATTTGGTTAAGGGCACCATAGAATGGATGTTTCATTGTTTACACCTGGCTTAGCTTTGTCCAATATTAGGATATATGTTTCCAGATGGTTACAGGAATTGCATATCGGCAATGTATGGTCAGAGATTAACACTGTGAATACGTTATGAGTCTGTGCTGTTTGATATCTTTAACTGCTCCCCTTATGAGATGAATTTTTAAGTTTTTGATGTTTCTATTAGTTTACTGACTGGTCTGATTTTTTAGTTCCCCTTCTGGGGTATGGGATAGCCTTAACTGCTTACATGCCCTGATTACCTGATTTTCGTTTAATATAGCTTACCTGCTGGTTGAGAATAATGGATTCTAGTCTCCCTTTAGTGTGTGAGTTAGCTTTAATTGCCTATGATGCCCTGATTAGATGATTTTGTTTGTTTTTTATTGGTTTACTATCTGCTTGAGAATGTTTGATTTTAGCCCCATTTTTTTATGTATGTGATGGCCTTAATTGCTGTAGAGCCCTTACGAGTTGAATTTATTTGTTTTTGTTGGGTTACTGAATGGTTGAGTTTAGTTGATTATAGTACAATTATTCATGTGTGGAGTAGTTTATTGATTATATAGTGTTTCTGTGACTTACAGGAGTACAGAGTGCAGAACCTGATATGAAGAGCCACATGTTTACCGTGAAAGGAATTATGGATCCAAATAAACTGGCAGAGTACCTACACAGGAAGACCAAAAAAACAAGTTGAAATTGTTCCACAGAAGAAAGAGGGAGACAAGAAAGAAGATAAGAAGGATGGGGAAAAGAAAGAAGGTAATGGTGGGGGTAAGAAGAAGGATGGGGGGGATAAGAAGGATGGGGAAAACAAGAAGAAGGATGGAGAAGATGATAAGAAGGGAGATGAATCCAAAGGTGATAGTGAAGAAACAAATGGTGAGGGGAAGAGGAATGAAGTACCCATTCCTAGATATGTAATTGAGTACGTTCATCCCCCTCAAATTTTTAGTGATGAAAACCCAAACGCTTGTTCTGTCATGTAACTAGGTACTTCTATAGAGTACCAGACGTTCTGTGGGCAGGCATGAATCCTTGGCAAATTGATCATATGATTTGAAGATGGTAAAAATATAATTGACATTTTAATTAACAAAATCACAACCACAACACAGTTGCACAAGAAGATATTAATCCTCTCTTACGTAAGCCCTGAGTACACTAGGAAATCACAATAGGAAATCACAAGATGGGTAAGCTCCACAATTTTTTTTCCATTGGTCACGGAATTTAACGGGCACACTTGCACACAAACATCAATACATCTGAGATAATAGCCAAAGTAACATTTATTAATGTACACATCATTGATACATCATGATTAAACAATCATTATCATAATTTAATAAAAATCTAATGATACGTTTAATCCGCTAACAAAATCACATTTACACTCAGTTGCATAACCACATTAACACTTATCCAATTTCACTGAGATTCATCATTGCACCATTAAATCCATTCTAAATTCAATCCATAGTGACAAGGTAAACATGAATTCTATACTCGAATAAAGATAATGTAAACAAGTCCATAATCACTAGTAAACCAATTCTTAATCACAATAGTTAATTATCTACTATGCGAAATATAGTATCAATGTCCACATCATCTATGATCATAACAAGGTATAATGGCACATCTAAGAGTGTTTTACACAAACAATCTATTACAAATAAGAAGTGAATATGAGGAGTGGGCTTCACAAAAAAATACATTGGTCAGGGGAGGCAGCAATGCCATTAGTTGATTAGTTGATTAGTCAAATAGCTGATGTTTCACTACTCAATTGGTGGGGCCTCTGACCTCACCTTTATTTTGCATAGTCACATGTAGTTATGTGGAGAATTACATTCTTTTTGGGTAATTATTTCAAGAAAATCTTAGCTTCTTGCGTAAGATCTTACATGTTCTGTAAAAGTGCTTTTGGAAGAGACTGTTGCTTTTTAGGATCGACGTTTTGGATCACACTTCGTGATCCATCATCAGGATGAAAAGAAGAGAATTCAAGTGAGTTGTAATTGCAAATAGAGTTCCTTAAGAAGAGAGAGAGAGGAAGGTGTTGTCTTACATGTTATTTAATTCCTATCTTTTATTAATCTTGCTCTATCATATCGAACTATTTAACCTCATCAATGGTAAGTGTGGCTAGAAGTAAAAATGTACGTTGGTCAAGGTAGTCACCAATGCCATTAGCTAATTGGTTGAATAGTTGATGTGTCACTACTCAGTTGGTGGGGCTTTCAACCCTGCCATCATTTTTTGAGTGTGTATGCATTTATTTAGGTGATTACGTTATTTGTTTTGGTAATTATTCTAACGAGATCTTATTTTGAGAAGATCTTACTGTTGGCAAAAGACACTGTGTGGCTTCACAAGTGTTGTCATTGATGGCAACAAAGTCTATCCCACACATCCACAGTACATAGTATGCCTATACCGGAAGTCATATTGAACACTGTTTTGGTCTGGTGAACAAGAACAGAGTATGTAACAAGGTCCGACAATCAGGTCCGGATCTCTCAGATGGTGTAACTCAGTAAGTTGTGGACTTGGACAAGTCAAGAGGGCTATCATGACTAATGTATTCTAGAGATTTAGCCTTTGGGGATAAAGTATGGAAAATATATGAGCATCGGAGTGTTGGGTTCCAATCAGGTAGAGCAGACAGAGGAAGAACTGACCGACAAAGTATCAGACTTCAATCCGGACGAGTAGAAGGTGTTGATCAAGCAATTTGTGAGATTATACATTGTTGGCCGGCATGATTAATGACTTCTATGCCTATGTTTTTGATACGCATCACAAATCAAGTATGGATTCAGCTGACAAATCAATAACTTGCAAATATCTTGAGTGTTCTTGTTGTCGACTAGAAAGTTGATGAGAATTCTTGATGCAGATATATATACCAGATGGATTTCAGTATGTAAGTGTGTGGTGAAAATGGGAAGTAATAAGGTGCAAAGAAAAGTAGGGATAAGTGTGAGAGCAGCAACTCAAGTCCGATATGTGACTGAACAACAACATTGAACAGAGGAAGAATGAAGTGCATCAGATCAGTATATTGTGCCTAATCGGAACTGAACTCTTACATTTGTAGATGCTTCTCATTAGTTCAAACACTTGGTTATCTTCTGTAAGTTTTGTAGACATTGAGTCTCTTGTAGGCAGTGTGCCTCTTGTGAGCAATGTGCTCGAATAGTGATCCCTAATTGGCAAGTGCCATTTTGTACTCCTATATTCTTTTAACAGAGAATACAATCTTGGGTTAGTCACCCCGTGGTTAACAGGTTTCCACGTTAAAATTCTTGTGTTATGTGTGTTAATTTTATTTCTAAACTCATGATTACATATGCTTTCATGTTTTGATATAACATTGGATATTGAGATAACTAAAGAAAAGAAAGTAAAGGAGATTTTGTGATAATTGATTCACCCCCTCTCAGTTATCTGCCTTGTTTCCAACAATTGGTATCAAAGCAAGGTTCCTCCGAACAAAGCCTAACAGCTTGAGGAAGATCTGGGAATCTCAATGGATGCATATGGTATGAAGGAATAACTTCAGTCTGCCCTAGATGATCTTGAACAATCTCACTCTGAAGTTAATAATTTGAGAGAGAGACTCAAACAAGTTGATGAATTCATAAATGAGCTAAAGGAAAAACTTAGTATTTCTGTGAAAAAGAGAAAGGAACTACTTCAAAAATTAGCCAATCAGAATGAAGTCAATGATACTAATTAAGATCTGAATGAGAAAAATAAGCTATGTGAGAAGCTGTCAAAAGAAGTCATTATGGTAAGGCATGAAATGGAATCGGGGGTTATGAGATTCACCCAAGAAATTGAAGAAAAAAGAAAGGTTGAAGATAATCTAAAACAATCCCTCAAGGAGAAAACAAAGGACTGCCACAAAATGGACAGAATAATCAGGCATCTTGAATCTGATCTTGAAGAAGCTAGAGACCATGAAGAACAACTTAAGAATCGGATAGACACTTTTAAACAAGATCTTCAGACACCAAATGAATACAAAGAGAAATTCAAGATAAGCTCAGCCCAACTTGAAGTTCTTCTTGAAAGCCAAAAGAGGGTAGATGATAAGTGTGGCTTGGGATATGAGAAAGGTGAAAGCTTCAGATCTGGTCAGAAGAACTTTGGATCAGGAAATCAAAGAAACAGGCCTAGAAGACCTATGGTAAGGCAACCAATTGCTCAAAGATATCCATCTTTCAATGGATACTGCTTCAATTGCAACAATTTCAGTCATAAAGCAACTCAGTGCAGGAGGAGAATGAATCAGAATAATCCATCCTTCTTTGGACAATGTTTTAATTGCAAAAGGTATGGTCACAAATCTCATAAATGCAGAAATATGCAAATAAACAATTCATTCAATGGTAGATGCTTTGCATGCAATAGAATGGGACATATGGCTAATCAATGCAGATCAAGAGGATATCAATCAAATAAGCAAAGAAATGTTACATGTTACAATTGCAATAGATCCAGTCATATTGCCAAATTCTGCAAAAGCAGAAATCAAGATAGAAATGGTTCGGTGGAACGTGATCAGAAACAAGATAAGGGCAAAAGTAAAGTGAATGCAGATGAAGTTCAAAAGGAGATGAGCAAGATTTGGGTAAAGAAGAGTACAAAAAGTATTGGGGATGGATCCGCACCGGAATCCGGTGTTGATATTCCTTCCAAAAACTAAAAAGGTGAGCTCTAGCTCAGGGGGAGTCACAGAGAAAAACAAATTCCCCCAGCCAGACAGCTAGTGCCTAAATTCGGTACATGGAGTAAACATCTGACGCTGCGGATTAAAGGGTTATCAGAAAAACATCTAAATAACCTTCAATCAAAATATGAAAGATCCACATGGAGTTTTGCAAGATTTTAACCGCTCAAGTTAATCTAGTTCCGACAGCTATCCGGTAAAGCAGAATTTCACAGACAGATCCGGTATGATTCAAAATTGAAATTCTTTGATCTACGGACCCATGGCATGATTGAAGAAAAAAAGATACATTGTCAATCATCACTGACAATGATTCTAAGTTCGGTACAGTGATTCAAGAAGATCATTCCATCCTACCAAAAGGATCCTTCGGCCTCACCATCTGGTAACTTGAAATCTTTGGTAAATTCTATTAACACTCATTTTGAATATCTAGAAAAATTAGCAGAAGCAAAGGTTCAGAAGGAGTTTCTAGGAAAAAGATTCATTGAGGTGCAAGGACTTATTGCTAATGATAGGCGGACTTTAGATATTGGAATAAAGAGCATTGAAAATGCTCTCAAAGATGGTGGAGACCTATTCAAATTTTGTCTAACTTGGCCTAAAGTGAAAAGATATTGAGGAGAAAGTAAAAGAACAATAAGAAAAATTGTCAGGCCTAGTTCATAATTTTGACCCTCTTTCTTCCTCACTAATGGATCAAGAATGCTAGGCTATTGTTATCATAAATGAAATAAAGAGGCTGGACAAAGAAAAGAAGAACATAATGAACAGAATGGGTGAACTCAGAGGGATAATTATCCCTAAGCTAGAGGCAATGCATGAGGCCTTGACAGATGCTATGACCACAACCTAGACCAGTGATCCAACAGATTTAAGAAGGGCAGAAGCATATGCATTTTTGTTGAGTGGTCACATCTCCATTTTGAATAGGATGAAACACAGCTGGGTCACAGAGTTTGTACAGTTGAAGACTACTTTTGCGGATATACTTAAGTATATGTAAGTATAACATATATATACATATGCGGCCATGTATAGGACAATTTTGGCATAATTTTGGCATGCGGATTCCGCCCTTTGCCATTGATGTCAAAGGGGGAGTGAGGAGTAGTAAAAAATGTGGAATCTAGCTAAGGGGGAGCTCTGGTAAAATAGTGCAAAAGACAGAGCATCAGCCAAGGGGGAGTTACCGCGACACTTAGCCATTTTTCATTAAGTGTTGCCATCAATGCCAAAGGGGAAGATTGTTGGCAAGAGGCATTGTGTGGCTTCATAAGTGTTCTCATTGATGGCAACAAAGTTTTTCCCACACATCCGTAGTACATATTATGCCTATACCAGAAGTTAGATTGAAGACTATTTTGGTCTGGTGAACAAGAACAGAGTATGTAACAAGGTTTGACAATCAGGTCCGGATCTCTCAGATGGTGTAACTTAGTAAGTTGCGGACTTGGACAAGTCAAGAGGGGTATCATGACTACTGTATTCTAGAGATTTAGCCTCCGGTGATAAAGTATGGAAAAGATATGAGCATCGGAGTGTTGGGTTCCAATCAAGCAGAGCAGACAGAGGAAGAACTGACCAGCAGAGTATCAAACTTCAATCCGGACAAGTAAAAGGTGTTGATCAAGCAATTTGTGGGATTATACATTGTTGGCCAGCATGATTAATGACTTCTATGCCTATGTTTTTGGTACGCATCACAAATCAAACATGGATTCAGTCGACAGATCAGTAACTTGCAAATATCTTGAGTGTTCTTGTTGCCGACTAGAAAGTTGATGAGAATCCTTGATGCATATATATATACTAGATGGATTCTAGTATGTAAGTGTGTGTGGTGAAAGTGGGAAGTAATAAAGTGCGAAGAAAAGAAGGGATAAGTGTGAGAGCAGCAACTTAAGTCCGGTATGTGACTGAACAACAACATTGAACAGAGGAAGAATGAAGTGCATCAAATCTGTATATTGTGCCTAACCAAAACTGAACTCTTGCATTTGTAGATGCTTCTCATCAGTTCAAACACTTGATTATCTTTTATAAGTTCTGTAGACAGTGAGTCTCTTGTAGGTAGTGTGCCTCTTGTGAGCAATGTGCACGGGTAGTGAACCCTAATTGGCAAGTGTCATTTTGTACTGCTATATTCTTTTAACAGAGAATACAATCTTGGGTTAGTCACCCCGTGGTTTTTCCCTTAACAGGGTTTCCACATTAAAATCCTTATGTTATGTGTGTTAATTTCACGCTCATGATTACAGATGCTTTCATGTTTTGATATAACACTAGATTTTGAGATAACTAAAGAAAAGAAAGTTAAGGAAATTTTGTGATAATTGATTCACCCCCCCTCTCAGTTATCTACCTTGTTTCCAACACTTACATGTCTTTTCATTCACATCTTTCATTGATCTTGATCTATTGGATCAAACCAATTAACAACATCAACGACATACGAGGCTTGAAGTAAAAATGAACGTGTCACTAGGCAATTTGGGGAGGCCTCGTTTTTTGTGATTGTGATTACATTTATGTGTGTGATTGATGTATACTATTTAATAATTTGCCACCAAATTATAACTAAATAGTGACATATTGGTAGTTGCAAAAGGAAGCTACATACATTGGGCATGGGCATTTATTGCACCATTTCCTCGGCAAGCAAATAACACTTACATATGTGCACAACAATAAATCATGGGTTATACATCTAGCACATCATCCTTCAAAATTTTTAGAACAAAAAATGATCAGATGTTTATTCCTAACAGAGGCTAAAAGGAATGGGATGACGCATGTGTTAATGATATTTTATCATTGTGTTAAATTCTCTTATCTGACTTCTCGAAAATTGACAAGTACTCTTAATGTAGCTTCCCTTGATGTTTTATTTGAGTGTGAATTTCCCTCTTTGTTTTTCAGTCTATTTTAAACTTGTTCATTTTGTGAGGGTAAATTGTAATTTAAGTTTTAACAACCTTAAAATATAATAAATCCTTGTTGTACCATACATCTATTAAAGTAAATCAAATGCTATGCTGGCATAGTTGGGCCCACTGCATCAACGACTCACAAATTTCCTAGGAGAAAATGAAGATTGTCAGAACTAGAGGCAATGCCATTGGCTAGAGAAGGTGACATGTCAATTGGTGGGCCTTGTAATATTTTTATTTTAATCTAAACAATTAAGATATTTATTGTTTTCCCTGTATAAATATTTAAAATTAGATTAATATAAAATAATTCTATAACAATTTAATCTCTTTAGGTAAATTCAAGTGAAGATTATTTAATGTTTCTAGAATATAAATTAATCTCTTGTGCATTTTAATATGAAAAAATCAATTGAAGAAAAAATATAATTCTACTAATAACATTTATGTCTAAATATATTTAAAAAATAGTTTGTATTATATTCAAGCTTCAAAAAGATTATGAGTTGAAGATCTTAAAACTATTGCACTATTTACAAAAAACTATAGTATTTATTATACTATTTATAAATTATATACTCTTTACTAAAAACTATGTTGGTAACCTTCCTCTAGGTTCTATCTCCAGGGTATATGCACAAAGATGAGGGACCAAAAAGTTGCCACATGACTTTTTGGTCCCATACAAGTCATAATGCGAGCACATTATAACGCTCTAGTGTTATGGCTCGGTATTACTGAGCCTAAAACGTGAGTGCATTATACACGATCGCGATATAACACGCTCACATTTTAGGCTCGATAATACTGATCCATAACACCCCTTGTCTCCCCCCTCTCTCTCTCTCCCTCTCGCTCGCATTATAGATCGGTATTATCAACCTTAAAATGCGAGCGCATTCTTGGTAATACTAATCCATAACGCTAGCACATTTTGCAAAAGCAAAACTCTCTCTCTAAGAGAGAGAGAGAGTCATAGTTTTCTTCTTTCCATTTCCTTCGTTGCTAAGGGAGAGGGAGAGAGAGGGAGATAGAGGAATCATAGGGGAGAGAGAGGTAAGAGATAGGGAGATAGGGAGAGATAGATAGGTAGAGAGAGAGAGGAGAGAGATAGGGAGAGATAGAGGAGAAAGAGGGGAGAGATAGGTTGATAGAGAGTGAGCGAGATGTCCAGAGAGATAGGGAGATAAGGGAGAGATAGGGAGATATAGGTTTAGGGTTGCTCGTGTTTAGGGTTTAGGGGTTATGGGGCATTATTTAGGGAGAGAGAGAGAGAGAGAGAGAGAGAGAGAGAGAGAGAGAGAGAGACTACTTTTGACATGCAACCCTAAACCCTAAACCCAAGCAACTCTAAACCCCTAAACCCTAAATAATGCCCCCATACACGAGCAACCCTAAACCTCTAAACCTTAAATAATGCCCCTAAACCCTAAACCCAAGCAACCCTAAATCTCTCTCTCTCTCTATCTCTATCATCCCTCTACCTCTCAATCTCTCTCCCTATGTCTCTGGTCATGTCCCTCACTCTCTATCTCCCGATCTCTTCCCTTGGTCTCTATATCTCCCTATCAGTCCTTTCTCTCTCTAAACCCTAAACCCTATACCTCTAAACCTTAACCCCTAAACCATAAACCCTGAATAATGCCCCTAAACCTTAACCCCTAAAACATAAACCCTAAATAATGCCCCTAAACCTTAACCCCTAAACCCTAAACCTGAGCAACCCTAAACCCATAATCAGTAATCCCCTATACCCTAAACCCAAAACCCAAGCAACCCTAAACCTCTATCTCCCTATCTCTACCATCCCTCTACCTCTCAATCTCTATCCCTATGTCTCTGGCCATGTCCCTCACTCTCTATCTCCCTATCTCTCCCCTCGGTCTCCTCTATATCTTCCTATCAGTCCTCTCTCTCTAAACCCTAAACCCTATACCTATAAACCTTAACCCCTAACCCCTAAACCCTAAACCCTAAATAATGTCTCTAAACCTTAACTCCTAACCCCTAAACCCCAAACCCCCAAACCCCAAACCCCAAACCCCTAAACCCAAGCAACCTTAAACCTCTATCTCCCTTATCTCCCTATCTCTATCATCCCTATACCTCTCAATATCTCTCCGTATGTCTCTAGCCATGTCCCTCGCTCTCTATCTCCCTATCTCTCCACTTGGTCTCCTCTATATCTCCCTATTGGTCCTCTATCTCTCTCTAAACCCTAAACCCTAAACCTCTAAACCTTAACCCCTAACCCCCAAAACCATAAACCCTAAACCCTAAATAATGCCCCTAAACCCTAACCCCTAAATCGTAAACACGAGCAACCCTCAACCCTAAACCCCAAACCCTTAAACCCTATACCCACTAGTAGAATTTTGGCAAATAAATGATTACGTGACTAAAACTTTTAGTCACGACAACTAAAAATGACTAAATTCTACTAATTTTTTGCAACACAACTAGAAATGACTAATTTGATCACCGGGTAAAAAACACAACTAAATAATCAGTCACACAAATAAAAATTAGACAATATGATTTTAAAGTTGAAAAATTATGGGCAGGAAATAGCAGAAAATAAAAGAAAATATGGGCGCCAAAAGTGAAATGGAAGAGGCTTTCAGTTTTGACTTTGTGAGATTCACGCATCATGTTGCAGCCAGATTTCCACTCCCTTACACTTGTGCCACATTATTCTCCTCTCACCCTGAACAATCACATCGTCTAATCTCCTATACTCGTAATGTTGGCTTGCACAAAAATCTGAGCGTATCCCGTTCAACAATGGCACCTTTTTGGAGTAGGGAATTAGCCATTTCGAATGTGGATGCAACAGTTGTAGTTGAGGCAGAGACAAAGGTGGAGGTTATGGTCGTGCCTGACACTCCTTAATCTCAATTCATCTCTATCCTCTTTGCATTCATTGGTCTCACTTTGCTTAGTTTTGGGGTAAACCCTTTACATTTCCCCTAAATTCCAAATTAGTTTTAGCAAATCTACAAAAAATCTAAGCGTATTGGTTCTTCTTAGGTGGGATGACTTGTAATGTTGGCTTGCATAGAAATCTAAGCGTATCCAACCCACGGATCTGAGGTCGACTCATGTGGCACCTATAGAACCCACCTATGGTGGCGATATTTGTTCCTCTTCCTCAGAAGAAGACATGTTTGAAAATGCTTCTGGCCTGCAGCTCTCTATTGGCCTCCACACCGATTATGAAAACAAGATGCCAGTGAAAATAGATCGTAGATCGATGCGCTTGACACTCCCTCAACATATCACTTCTTGGAAGCTGCCAAACCATGATGAAAAGGATAGAGCTGTTGTAGGCCTGGTTACAGAATCTAATTTTCTAGATCATTCGCGCGGCAGAAACAATAGCCAGAGAAGCCACTAATCCTCTGCTTTATTTGAAACGCTTTGGGCACCTGCTCAAATGATGGGTAAACGTGGCAGCCTCCACTATTTGGAGAAGCTCCATGCATAGAAAAAGGGAGAAATAAGGAAATAGAGCCTATTTGGTCAGAGTTGCAAGAGAAGCAAATCACAGCAGCCATGGTAAACAACTAGATCCATTAAAATTTCATGGCAAAAAACCTAAAAAAAATGTTTCATACTAGAAAAAATAGAAAAAATCCTTTGGTGTTTTTTTTTTCTACTTGATTGTTTCATTCTTTATTTGATCAAAAAAATTGTGTAGGTGTTTGTCAAGGCGTAGAAGTCCAAGGCCTATTTCAAGAGGTACCAGGTCAAATTCAAGCGAAGGTGAGGTATTTATATATGATATATTTTCAGTGCTTGGGTTGCTTGAGGTTTTTGGTTAAAAAATGTATTTTAGGCTCTGCGTACATGAGAAAATACACAACTCTTTACTTTTATGAAAAAAATTTATTTCAAGGTTTTATATTTGGTCAAAGTTGCAGGAGAAACAAATCACAGCAGCCATAGTAAACAACTAGATCCATTAAAATTTCATGTCAAAAAACCTTAAAAAAATGTTTCATACTGCAAATCATAGCAGCCATAGTAAACAGCGAGATCCATTAAAATTTCATGGCAAAAAACCTTAAAAAAATGTTTCATACTGCAAATCACAGCAACCATACTAGGGTTTTGTAGTTTGTTCTTCTAGCTGATTTAAGATTTGTGTAGAGGGGAAGACTGATTATAGAGCGATAATCCGCTTGATAAATCAGGACAAGAACAAATATAATATGCCTAAGTATAGATTTGTAGTGCGATTTGTATCCTTTTCAGTGCCTAGGTTGCTTGAGGTTTTTGGTTTAAAAATGTATTTTAGGCTCTACGTATGTGAGAAAATGCACGACTCTTTACTTCTATGAAAAAAATCTATTTCATGGTTTTATATTTGGTCAGAGTTGCAAGAGAAGCAAATCACAACAACCATAGTAAACAACTAGATCCATTAAAATTTTATGGCAAAAAACTTTAAAAAAATGTTTCATACTGGAAAAAACAAAAAAAATCCTTTGGTGTTTTTTTTTTTTCTACTTGATTGTTTCATTCATTATTTGATCAAAAAAAAATTGTGCAAGTGTTTGTCAAGGTGCAAAAGTCCAAGGCCTATTTCAAGAGGTACCAGGTTAAATTCAAGCGAAGGCGAGGTATTTATATATGATATATTTTCAGTGCCTGGGTTGCTTGAGGTTTTTGGTTAAAAAATGTATTTTAGGCTTTGTGTATGTGAGAAAATGCACACTCTTTACTTTTATGAAAAAAAATTATTTCAAGGTTTTATATTTGGTCAGAGTTGTAAGAGAAGCAAATCACAGCAACCATAGTAAACAACTAGATCCATTAAAATTTCATGGCAAAAAACCTTAAAAAATGTTTCATACTGCAAATCACAGCAACCATAGTAAACAACTAGATCCACTAAAATTTCATGGCAAAAAACCTAAAAAAAATGTTTCATACTGCAAATCACAGAAGCCATTGTAAACAACTAGATCCATTAAAATTTCATGGCAAAAAACCTTAAAAAAATGTTTCATAGTGCAAATCACAGCAGCGATACTAGGGATTTGTAGTTTGTTCTTCTAGTTGATTTAAGATCTGTGCAGAGGGGAAGACTGATTATAGAGCGAGAATCCACTTGATAAATCAGGACAAGAACAAATATAATATGCCTAAGTACATA
Source organism: Cunninghamia lanceolata (assembly GCA_027924645.1). Lineage (NCBI taxonomy): Eukaryota > Viridiplantae > Streptophyta > Pinopsida > Cupressales > Cupressaceae > Cunninghamia > Cunninghamia lanceolata. Next base: position 3,730,041 of record BSBN01000007.1, read on the forward strand.
TTTGTAGTGCGATTTGTATCCTTTTCAATGCCTGGGTTGCTTGAAGTTTTTGGTTAAAAAATGTATTTTAGGCTCTGTGTACGTGAGAAAATGCACGACTCTTTACTTTTATAAAAAAATCTATTTCAAGGTTTTATATTTGGTCAGAGTTGTAGGAGAAGCAAATCATAGCAACCATGTAAACAACTAGATCCATTAAAATTTCATGGCAAAAAACCTAAAAAAAATGTTTTATACTGGAAAAAATAGAAAAAGAAAATCGGTTTTTTTTTCTACTTGATTGTTTCATTCTTTATTTGATAAAAAAAAAATGCGCAGGTGTCTGTTAAGGCACAGAAGTCCAAGGCCTATTTCAAAAAGTCCCAAGTCAAATTCAAGTGAAGGCGAGGTATTTATATATGATATATTTTCAGTGCCTGGGTTGCTTGAGGTTTTTGGTTAAAAAATGTATTTTAGGGCTTTGCGTACATGAGAAAATGCACAACTCTTTAGTTTTATGAAAAAAAATCTATTTCAGGGTTTTAGATATATGAAAATTTGTATGTCTGGAGCTTTATTTTTTGAAAATAAAATTTTTAGGGTTCTGGGTATATGAGAAATTATATGAAATCACATTGATATGAAGAGAATATCTATTTGGGGTCTTGGGTAGGTAGAAGTTGTATGATTCCTGACTCTTACTTGAGAAATGTCTGTTGGGGTTTTGGGCTAATGGGTTTTTAGGGTTAGGGTATGTTAATTTGTATGATCCTTGACTAGTTTTTGAACAAAAGAGCAACAAGGATATTGTTGCACATATCGCATAGGTAACACTTGCTAGAGATGTTACAATGGCAACTGCTTACTCTCATGAGCTACCTCGATATGGCCTGGAAGTCAGCCTCACAAACTATGTTGCGGGTACATTAAAATAACCCTATTCTCTAGTCATATTTGTTGATTGACATTGGTGTGTTAGCTAAAACAAAAACATTTTAACTCTTTTGTTGTATATTGTTTTCAATGTTAACAATAATGTTTCCTATTCTATAATTAAGGTCTACATCAAGTAGCACCATTATTGTATAATATCACAAATGGATGCTAGAGCTCTGGAGCTAAAGTTTTTAGCTTGTTGGCAATGAGGAGGTGATGCATGAGTTATTTGATGCATTTTCTTGTTAAATTTAAAATTGCAAGTCTAATAATAACATATGTAAAAGACATGGCTTCAAAATTAGAGATTCTATATTGGGTGCCGTGTGAAGGAATTTTATTTGCATATGGCATTACTTTTTGAACCTTGTAATTTAACATTGGATGGTGAATATTACTTGTTTGGTATCAATTTTTTTAATCTTTGTATTTTATCATTGGTTATCTAAGGGACTACCGAGGGGTTTATTTATATTATCCATCAACTGTTGTACTCTTTGAATTGTCCATGAATCTTGTACCTTGGGGCTTTGATGCTAAGTTTTTGTTGATAATTTTTTTAATGTAGGTTACTCAAATGCTCTTTTACAGGGATGTTGTAGTGGGAGTCCCTTCTATAGTTGTATTTATAGTAGAACTCCTTTCTATAGTTGTATTTATAGTAGGACTCCCTTCTATACATCAGAGTTCCTTCCATTGCCCTATTTTTACATCATCTTTATTTTTTTCCTGCTTCCCGAGTTGAACATTTTGTAGGGAATGTGTCATCCTCTTTATGTCAATTTAGGTAAATTCAATACTTTTATGAAAATGCTTGTTGTTCTGATATTGTTGGCAGGCCACTGGAGAAGATTACGGTGTGGAGCCAGGTGACTCTAGGAGGCCATTCGGGGCCCTGTTGGATGTGGGTCTTGTCAAGACAACTATTAAAAACTGAGTTTTTGGAGCTCTCAAGGTTGGCTAGTTATTGATTTTTGTTACTTAGAATTACATCTCATAAATGTGAAGTGGTTGTTGCTCAGTCAGGCATTCTGTTAATTGTTATTGAATTCAATTTAATTTGTATATGTTGTAGCTTGTTCTTGAAGTTAAGACTATGATAGGTTCTATACTTTTAACTATGTCACATAAGTGTTTTTGGTTGTTTATGTTGATTTATATTTTTTTCTCCGTCTAACAGTTGATTCTTATCCTTTTGTGACCATTGTGAATTGTAATTTTGTCTTCCTGTATGGTTTTGGCAATGGTATGACATGTATTTGTGTTGGTAAATATGCTTATCTTGAAATTTAGTTTTAATTTGTATTTTATTTATTTTTAATAGAAACTGAAAGTGTATGTTATGCCTTTCTGCACTCTATTAAGTGATTATTTTAATTTAATATATATTATTAAATTTGGAACAAATGAAATATAATTGTTCATATTTTACTTTGTTTCTACTTTCTCAGTTATGGTGTTGCTATTTGTATTTAGGGGGCGTTGGATGGGAGACTAGATATTCCTCATAGTGAAAAGTGCTTTGCTGGATTTAGCAAAGATGATAAAAGTTTGGATGCTAATGTACACCGAAAATATATATTTGGAGGTCATGTCTCTACATACATGAAGGTGAGAAAATTGCCACTGTGATAATGCTCTTTAGTTTTTGTGAATGTCTCACTAGGTAAGATTCTTTATGGCATAATTACAGCATAATTGCTAACTTTGTGAAATTTGGAAAAGCAGGTGTATATTTTAGATGGTTAATGATTAAAAAAATTTAAGCTTTGTAGGCTTGCTAAAATTCCCAGAACTCAAATTAGCACCAGAAGAGTCACTGCTATGTGCTAATGCATCACTAAGTAGTATATATGAGATGTTTAAGTGATAGCAATATCTTGGTTATGTTGCACCTCCGATGGGATTATGATTATTTTATTTCTATATGTCTAATTACACTTAGTGTTATTGCATTGTGTAATTCTTGTAGATGTTGAGGGAAGATGAACCAAGTAAGTATCAAGCTAATATTGGAATATTGGCTAGGCTAAATCAATAGTTACAACATCTGCAACAATTGAGATCAATCCTTGTTTATAGATTGAAGCATTGCAAAGCCATATGTCTGCAGCCACTAAAAACATATTTGGTAATACATTCTAGGAGAATGTGGGAGTTGTTATAAGTGTACATGACAATATTGATGCAAGGCTTTATATAGATCATAGATGTGTCTATTTTCATAAATCCATGCTAGAGTCTAGAACTGTAGGAACCAAGGATTATATCCAATAGTTTGCATGCATTGATTGTAGGTGAACATACCTTCAAAGCACCTTGTGAAATAGTTCACCTATTTGCTCTCTACCTTCACATGATACATGTATTTGTTGAATGGTTTACGAGCATAGACTATGCTTCCATGTTTTATGACCATGTCATCAAATAGGGAAATACTAATAACATATTAGATTTAGCAAGTCCCACATTGAGCTCAAGAACACAGATCTACTTCTTCAGTCCAAACACCTTACTACTTCCACATTCCTTGTAGTGTTGCTCCCTCTAATTGTCTTCTTCTTTGGATTGAGAATGCAACTCCTGAATTACCAAATTTGGCAATATAAATTGACTGCTTTTCAGATCACAGGTCTGTTACAACTAGGGCTTATACCCTTGACTCTAGCTTCTGAAGGAGTATGAGCATGAGTTAACCGTAGCATAGGGTTGACTTATTTCTTTTAAAACCCTAACCCTGAGCCAGTGACCAATAGTATTTTACTATGATTCCTTTATGAAGCCTTTCACTCAGTTCGTCATATAAATCTACCAATTTAACCATCCCATTATGTTCTCCCATTAGTCATTTTCTTATTAAGCTCATATTTGCTATCGGGTCCTAATAGGAAATAACCTGTATCGGGGAGACTCTACCATATCGGTGAGAGCCATTTTTAAGTCCCTCCGATAAAGCAATTTGCATGAAGAAGCATGTTCGAAGACACTACACTATATCAGTAGGAGATACTGCAAAGTCACTCCGATAGAATAATTTGCATGATAGATTGTAAGCATCGTCGAAGAGACTGCATCGTATCAGCGGCAGCTACTTTCAAATCTCCCCGATAAAACAAACATTATTGAAGACACCATACCATATCAGTAAGAGTTGTTCTAAAGCCTCTTCGACAAAATAATTTGTATAAAAGAACATCATCGAGGAGAATATAACTTATCGGGATAAGAAGTTTTAAGATCCCTCTGATGGAAGGATCCACATTTAATAACATGAAGTACATCGAGGAGACTTCGTTGTATCGGAAGGAGGTGTTTTGAAGTCCCTTTGATAAAGAGATTCGTATTGACGATCATAAAGCTCATCGAAGAGACCAGATCATATCGATGAGAGTTGCTTTAAAGTCCCCCCAATCTAATAATACAAAAGGTAACTATTACATCGGCTAAAGGATATGATTTAATATAAAGTGTGTCCCTAGATGCATCGAAGCAATAATGAAAAGTCGAAGAGACAGTTATAAGATTTCTCTGATGGAAAGGTTGAAGGGACTTCATGATATCGGATGGAGTAATTTCAAGTCCCTTCGATGTAACAAAGACACAAGGACTTAAGGATTTCATCGATGAGAAAGATGAATATCGGCGAGACAGAATATTGGTCCCTTCGATACAGCGAAGACCCTTACCTTGGATGCATAGTTTTTGATGAAATGAGCAAAATTCCATGGATTTAGATGTGGTAAGAGCCTCTATTGATCTCATTTCTTCTTGTTTGACAATTCTGTATACAAATGCCTCTTAATATGTAGATTGAAATATGATCATAGGAGAATCCAACCCAGTTTCTTTATTGTTGGATTGATCTAGAAAATGTTCTTTTGGAAAAATTTATAGCTTGCATTTTTTACTTGAGTTTAAGAATCCTACCAAAGATGAGGCATCCATGACAATTGAGGCATAATCATTAGAGATAAGGATAGTTAATTGCTACAGGTAACAATTCACAGTGGTAGCTTATGAACTAGAGCAAGTTGGGTGCATTAGACAGGCTCTCTACAAAGATGATAGTGTGATCTTGAACTAGGACAGTGAGCTTCATGGGATAGTCATGGATTTGTGAAGAAGACATCTATGAATGTCTTTGTGCTTCTATGCTCAGTGATACCTAGTGGCAAACCTTAGGATAGGTGTTTGTCAATGCAAGTTATTATAGGGTATGCTGAATGCCAAGACATCAAGGGATAGTCAAAGGGTTGCCATGACAAGCTGTAGCAACGTCAGTGATGCCTAAATGAGGACAACCACAAGTTTTTACAGTCTTCCTCTAAAGCAATCTACACAGTTAGAGTAAAGTCAACATATGTGCAAGGACTAGTGGACTTAAAGGGTTTACAAGGTTAGTATCAAAGGCAGATAGGAGAATTTCTAAGCCAGTGACAAAAGCATTTAATTCCAACCTCAAGGCTCTTCAGGAGAGGAGTTGAATGTAACAGTAATATAAGACAATCATGGTAGCATCTACAAGAACAACACTTATGAAGTAGACAGAGAGGTCTACCAAGTGATAGTCTCAGTCAGGAAATGTGTTACTGAAGTAATAAAATGGCATAGGAGATAGTCAAGAGAACATGTGTCAAAGATAAGCTTGAAGTTCTCCTATGCCTCCAAGAGGTTATTGAGTAGTTAAAGATAATTGCACACATGTCCTATTATATTACACAGGGTTGTTGAGGTAGTTTCATTGACCTAGAGACCAGTTTGAACGAATATAGCAGCAGTTGGAGCATTTATAAAGGCATTTTGAATAGAAAGATGACATGTGTAAGCATCTAGGAGTAGATAATAGTTGAAAAGATCTTGTCTTTTTCCAATGCCACCAAGAAGTTTCCAAGCATTCAAAGCATGAGACAAAGGCAATTTCAAGCGCCCAAGGTTCAAGGAACCAGTCAGCAATAGTCATAACTTGGAAACGTTTAATGAATTTTAAACTTGACCTACTTTTCCTCTAGCATAGGATAGTCAAAAGCAGAGTTTACTTTCATTTTTCCTCAGTTCTTTTCACTTTTGGAAAAGCATTGTAAGCTGAAACAAGATTCTTTCTGTCTTTTGGTGCATTGTAACTTAGAAAATTAGTTTCTTGCTCATTCTTTGAGCTATGTATTGTAACCATGAAGGGTTTTTTAGCAAAGAGAAAGCATTGTAACTTATTTTCAGATCTGTATGTTGTTTGTAAACATTTTTTTATCAATAAAACAAGTTGTTTTTCCCTTCTCAAAGTTGTTTCATTGTATCTGTTGTAAGAACACCTTTTCTCAATAAAATTTTAGTATTTTGCCTCCTTAATAGTTGTTTCATTATGTATAAATGAATGATTGATTATGTTTTTCTGTGTTTTATGTTTAAACCTCAAAAGCATTGTGTCATTTCTAGTACTTTTAGGCAGAAATCAGTGAAGAAAATGAATAAATGACTAAAAATGGTTTAGCCATAAATTTGGTCACGTTATAAATGACCGGCAATAAACTACTAATGGTCATGTGACCAAGCTCAGTGAATAAATATGATTAAATATATGACTAAATCAATGACTAAATTAACAACTAAATATACTACCAAACTGATCAATCAAAACCACCAATAAATGACTAAAAATGGTTTAGTCATAAATTTGGTCACGTTATAAATGACTGGTAATAAACTATTAATGGTCACATGACCATGTTTAGTCATTTATAAGTAGTTTTTAGTAGTTTTTTAATCATATATTGTTGTTTCTATACTAGTGACCCTAAACCCAAGCAACCCTAAACCTTTATCTCCATATCTCTCCCCTATCTCCCTATCTCTATCATCCCTCTACCTCTCAATCTCTCTCCCTATGTCTCTGGACATATCCCTCACTCTCTATCTCCCTATCTCTCCCCTCTGTCTCCTCTATCTCTCCCAATCTCTATCGGTCCCCTCTCTCTATCTCTCTCTAAACCCTAAACCCTAAACCTGAGAAAACCTAAACCCCTAAACTTGAGCAACCCTAAACTCATAAACCCTAAATAATGCCCCTAAACCCTAACCCCTAACCCCTAAACCCTAAACCTGTGAAACCCTAAACCTCTATCTCCCTATCTCTCCCTAATCTCCATATCTCTATCATCCCTCTACCTCTCAATCTCTCTACCTATGTCTCTATCCATGTCCCTCACTCTCTATCTCCTTATCTCTCCCCTCGGTCTCCTCTATATCTCCCTATCGTTCCTCTCTCTCTCTAAACTCTAAGCCCTAAACCTCTAAACCTTAACACCTAAATAATGCCCCTAACCCCTAAACCTCTAAACCTTATCACCTAAATAATGCCCCTAACCCCTAAACACTAAACCCTAAACTTGAGAAACCCTAAACCCTAAACCCAAGAAATCCTAAACCTCTATCTCCCTATCTCTATCATCCCTCTACCTCTCAATCTCTCTCCCTATGTCTTTGGACATGTCCCTCACTCTCTATCTCCTTATCTCTCCCCTCTGTCTCCTCTCTCTCTCTCTCCCAATCTCTATCAGTCCCCCCTCTCTCTATCTCTCTCTAAACCCTAAACCCTAAACCATAAATAATTTCCCTAAATCCTAACCCCTAATCCTTAAACCCTAAACCCTAAACTTGAGCAATGCTAAACTCATAATCCCTAAATAATGCCCCTAAACCCTGACCCCTAAACCCGAGCAACTCTCTCTCTCTCTCTCTCTCTCTCTCTCTCTCTCTCTCTCTCTCTCTCTCTCTCTCTCTCTCAAACCCCTAAACCCTAAACACTAAACCAGAGCAACCCTAAACCTCTATCTCCCTATCTCTCCCTTATCTCCCTATCTCTATCGTCCCTCTATCTCTCAATCTCTCTCCCTATCTCTCTAGACATCTTGCTCACTATTTATCTCCCTATCTCTCCCTTTTGTCTCCTCTATCTCTCCCTATCTGTCTCCTCTCTCTCTCTCTCTCTACCTACCTATCTCTTGCCTCTCTCTCCCCTATCATTCCTTTATCTCCCTATCTCTCCCTCTCCCTTATCAACAAAGGAAATGAAAACAAGAAAACTAGGACTCTCTCTCTATCACCCTATCTTTCCCCTCTCTCTCCCCTCCATCTCCACCCTCTCTCCGTCTTCCTCCCTCTCCCTCTCCCTTATCGACAAAGCAAATGGAAACAAGAAAACTAGGACATGCAAAGATGGATGAGGATATAAAGTGGGAGTATGGAATGGAAACAAGATAAAACTATAGTTCATTAGATGGGAAGAATGATGAGAGGAGAGGTGGAAAATAGTAAAATAGAGAAAATTTGGTGGGATCTAAAGGGAAATAGGAAAGGAAAAGGAAAACTAGGAGGTAGATAGATCAAAGAGATAGAGAGGGTAGCACAGAGAGAGAGATAGAAGTTTTAGTTCACCATAATGCGCTAGTGTTATGTGAATGCACATAATCCTAGCGTGTTATGCTTTGCCTTGGTAATTTCCAAGCCTTTGGCTTGGATTTTCCTTGGGCTTCCAACCCAAAGGCTTGGACTGTGTTTAGGACATCCAAAGATGTGTTTTTCCAGATTGTAACAAAAACCACATAATTTGGAGCATGATCTCCATTAGGTTTGTACTTATTTCGATGACAAGTTGAAAAAAACCACCATAATCTTAAGCTCTCTGTTAGCTTTCTAACCATTTTTTTTTTCATGTTTTGGGTATGTTAAGGATTTCATCTTTAATTTCTTTTGTTAGTGTATCTATTTTTGTCAAAAACCAGTGTCTGGTATTTTTGACTTTTTTTAACCAATAATCAAAATTTCAAATAAATTACATTTTTAGAAACTAGACTCCATTCTACATGTATTTTTTTTTTTTAATTTTCAATTAGTTTTCAAAAATTTTAGGGGGGAGCACACTCAGTTTTCTATTTTTCAGGATGTGTCCACTTTGAAAATTAGTAAAAAATAAATTATTCATGAAAAAATTATCAGAAAAATCAGGGATAAACTACATGGTGTTAGCTAATTTCTCACTAAAGCAACTTTGGAAATACTTAAAAAAATTAACATTTTAGGGGGAGCACACTATATGCTATGTTATGTTTTTTTGAAAAAAATAGGACCAATTTATGTGCTCCCCCTTTTTGAACCCCTTAATATCAACCATTTTTGAAAAAAAATTGGTAGTTTAGAAACTAGATTCGGAGCACTATGACTCTTGTTTTTGTTGTATCTTCAAATTTTGACTGTAACTATCTTCAATTTCTGGTCCAACATCAGTCTTTCCTAATTTCAGAAAAAAGTGGCATCTTAAGACCCCCTTTTGGTCCCCCATCTTTGTGCACTTACCCTCCATTGGCATTTTGATCTAAACCTAGAAGAAATAGTGTTTCCCGATGGGTGTGCTTGAATCAAATTCTATCTACAAAGGGATGAAAACTAATGGAAGGAGTGCACATTTCATCTAGAATACCCATAACATCCAGAGCTGCAATTCCTAAATTACCAATGAGGATGATTTCCCAAAGTGTTTGGAGATTTTACACCAGCCTCATCATTATTTATTTTAGCTCTCGTAGTGCTACCATTTAAGCCATGCCTCTGACTCATCCCCAACAAGTAGTAAAGTCTTCTGTGGGAAGCGGGTAAATGCACAAAGATGAGTCCACTTAAGGTGGAAGTTTCAGACTTAGAAAAAAACCCGAATTCAGGTAAACCAAAACAGGATCCCATTTTTATGAAACGGGACCCTGTTATGCTTTGGGATCTCAAGCCAAAAGTGGGATCGCACTTTCTAGAAACGGGATCCCGTTTCATAAAGGTTAAATTATTAACCTTTTATGAAACGAGATCCGTTTCATAAAATTTGAATTTTTGACCCCATTTTTGCTATGGGTTTTAGGTTGGAAAAAAGGCTTGGGAACCCGACCCTTGGCTTTGGACCTGGTTTGACCTACAAGTTGAAGGTCCTATCAATGTCACAACAAAATAGTGACTTTGGGCATATGTCTGAAGGACTTTTTTGTAGAATTTTTTGACGAAATTGAAACCCATTATAGATGAGATAGTGTAGATTCCAAATATGTAATTTTTTTTACAATTGGATTATTTTTCTATTTTTCAATTAATTTCTGATGAAATAGGTCCATAAACTTGAATTATCAGGGTTTTTTAATATTTTAATAACTTTTTATCAAAATAATTTTTTGTTAAAAAAATTGCACGAAAACGTACTTCAAACAATTCTTTTCAATTTGAAAAAAAAAATTCAAAAAATGATAAGTTTAGGTCATCTTATGCGTGACCTACACGACGATTTTTTAAAACACCAAAAATGGCCAATAAAAAATTAACAAAAAAAAAATTCAATAAAAAATTACAAACAAATATGGAAAATGTGCTTCAGTGAGTTACAAATATTTTCCAAAAGGATTTAGAAAAATATGATAATTTAGCTCAAAATATAGATGTCGTACACGTGCATGGTATAGTAAAAAAAAGTGACTTTTAAACAGTGGTTTTTAGAAACGCCTATAAAAAAATCAATTTGTATCATCTGGGTATTAAAAAAAATTACATATTTGGAAACTAGACTCCGAGTACTACATTTCATATTTACTGACTTTTTTCAAGATTCCACCTTTAAGTGCTTCAAATTTTTAGGTCAAATGTGACAAATTCTAAAAATCAGGGAAAACACTTCCACTTTTTGGCCAAAAAGTGGACTCAACTTCTTGCACACACCCAAGTGCTAGTCCATTACTGCCACTATAGCCAACCCAAATTTCTAATTCTTAGCATGATATGCCCTCTCTAGCTTCTTGCAGGTGTTTTTCTAAACATTTCACTTCTTTATCTAATTATGTCGTTCCTGCATAGCTAGTTGACGATTGATCTATCTAATGGATTTCTAATCAAACGAGCACTAGACATGGTCTACCTTGGTTATAGTGAGTTGGTTGAATTGTCGCTACTTGTTCCTGTTTAATAGGAAAATTAATTTTAACTGAATTACTTATAATCAAAATAATATTCTATCTAACCATTAGGATACTATCCAACGAAGACGTATATCTCGCTACTATCTAATTTGGAAGAGCGAAAATGTCTGGGCTAAATCCCCTTGTTCCTACTAGAATGATGAAAATAAATAACTATGACTAACTAAAACTAACAACGATGGAAGAAAACTAGAAAAATATAGAAACTGATGAAATAACTTGCAGAAAGGAATACAAAAATGGAAATGTAAAATCATAGAGAACCTAGCACCAGGTGAACAACCTCACTATCTAGGATGATAGCACATTGTGAGGATGTCTACGCGCCGCATTGTAGTTCATATGACAAAAACCAGAATTATGGACTTGTATGGATTTGCATGAGTTTCAATAATTACTCATTGACACAGAATCCAATAATTATTATATAGAATATCAAAAGATGATAGAAATAACTAGAAATGATAATACAAAAGTGAAACAAAGGAAATGGTGAGTAAAGGGGAAGAATAAAGAAAACACTCATGCACTTGAAATCCTTCCTCGTGCAACCTACAATCGCAACAATGAAAGACAGGGTTGGGCTGTATAAGAGCTTGCCTAAGTCAAGCCCCACTTTCGGTGTTTCCACCTCAACGGCAACCAAAGATATTGATTGATAAATAATGTGTGTTCTCTAATTCTAATTGTATCTAGAATTGTTATGAGCAATGACAAGAAAGATTGGTGAAATATATAAACGAAATATGATTAATCTAACACTGGCAATGATCTCAAGAAAACAATGAGCACAATACAACAATGGAGTAAGCAAAAGAAAGAACTTATGATAATGGTGAGTATTTATTTTGATAGAGCTTCGCTAACATGTTAATTCCATGCTTTTGAATGGAAAAACAAGGGGGTTTTATAGAAAAGGCAAGAGGGAAAAAATCTAGGAAAGGAGCCATTTGGGCGTGGATAAGCATCAAGAAAACATTAGAGTGCCATGCAAGTTAAAACACACTTGTAAAAATGGTTGATGAACAAAATAGAGACTTACGGGATTTCAGCACACCACGCAGACATCCGTGCCAAGCACTAGCTTCCAAGCAACTTCAGTTCTTGGAAAATCTAGATAACTTGGGGCACTACCAAGGTTAATGCACTTTATGGTTTTGGCTAGGACAAGAAAAAAGATTTTAAAGCAACACTATGAAGCACCTTTGTGGGTTGAGGGTAATATTAAGGCTGGCAAATGATCCTAAAAACATGCCAAGGGAGTGGACACTAAAGTGGACTCTAAACATAGCATGAAATTATGAGATTACACAATTTACGATGCTACATTTAGCCCCCGCTTTAGTGGACATATGACACTACGTGCATATGCAAGCTAAAGTAATAAAGGAAAAACATGAAAATAAACTTTTTACCCAAGGATACTGTAAAGGATGTAGAATGTCACTAAGTGAGAGATATGAATCTCCCAGCTTAGGATTCTACAAAAATCACAATCTTAGGCAAAAAATCTACACATGAAACAAATGTCAGAGACACATGTATATATAAAGCTAATGAAAAAGAGGATTAGACCAAATACAATTTGCCGAAACCCTTGCAGTTAGCAAATAATATAATCTAATACACATTTATCTAATGAATAAGAAAACACATACAAACATACAGAAATGTAAACAAAAAGGCATTTCTAATGTCGATTCACTAGGAAAATTTTGGGTATAGTTCTAGGGCTAGCACACTATGAGAGCTAAGAACCATACCAAATAACTTCTATAAGTCACTAGAGCTAGTAGATCCTGTTGCTAGGTGGCTTATGAGAAGTGTTGATATGGGAGTGATTGAAGCACCATGGACTAGCATTGGCTTGCTAGGTGAGTTACATTTCAAACAATATCAAAGATTACATGGCTAGCATGGCTAGGTAATTCTGATAAAGGTGGTATGGACCACAAATGCTACAAAAATGCTGCAAGGAGTATACCATTGATGTGGTGTGTGAACAAGTGTGAAAGATAGCAAATGTATGCCCCCACCTTAAAACAATTGCATATTCCATAGAGGAGTGCAATAAATTTTAAGGTAAAAAGAGGGGAAAAAGCATGAGAGCTTTTAGGAAGCATATGCCTAAACGATATATTCCAAAGAGCTATGTCATGAAAGAGCTACCCCTAAGAAGTACAACTAAGGTAATGTTGTAGGCATCATACATAATGGCTTGTGTAAGTATGACATGATGACGAGCAACGCAACACGGTCACATTAAAAACAAGCAACATCGCAATAAAACACAAAGGGATCAACATGCTTCGGAGTTAGTATAATATATAGGAGGGGAATAATCAAGGAAGTACAATATGGAATTATCATCATCCCCCTAGGCACCTAGAACTATGAATATTGAGGAAGAATGTCACATGAAGACAGTAAAAGTTTTGGGTAACATGGAAGGATGTTGAATCATCCAACAATTTGCATTGTCCCTAAAATGTGAAAAATTCAGGTACGACATATAGAAGAATATAGAAATTTTGTTCCCCCTGTATCCATGTGCCTACAAGGGAATCAAAAGTCCTCCAGGGAGAGCTAACAAACATACATATCATGCAACAAGAACAGGGATTACAAAGCATACAATCACACTATGAATAATAACAGATGAAATGAAGGTACCATTCTCAAGGGTCGAGCTCTAGCATGTTTTCCATCTTCCAATCTTGCTCATCATGTAGGAACAGTGGATAGGCTCTAGAGGGACCACATCGAGGGCAGTACTTGGTACTGCGCCTGGTTTGAAATGTGAAGGATCAACAACTAATGGAGGATCCTCATGCACCTAACCAAATGTGAGGTCCATCGATCTTGTGAAGATTGAGGACAAAGATTATATCTCTTCCAAAGATGCAAATGCATCTTCCTTGGGGGAAGAGTGATATGAATTGCTATCAAAATAGGTAACAATATAGGGTCAATAATTGCTAACAGTGGGAACACAAGCACTGGTGACCACTGGTGGAGAAGAAGTCCCCAAAACTGGAATATACGATGTAGAAAGACTCAGAGGAGGTGAAGGAGGCATGCACTTTGGCTTGGAGTAGGGTGGAGTGGGATAGTGTTTGCACTTTAATTTTGGTAGCTGGCATGGAATGTCTATATCAATGGTGGTGAGACATAGGATATTAGGGAACACTTGATGTCGGGTACGCTAGAACATAACTAACTCTGTTAAAGTGGCACTGGAGATAATGCTAACATTGGGCAAATTCAAGGGTTCATAAAGGGGCGACATGTCAAGGATGGATGGAAGGATGGGGTTCTCCATAGAGGGAGTAAGGACTACTTGAACTTGATTAGGGTTTTGTTCATCATGCTCAATTGGTGGAGACAGTTGTGGGTGACAGAAAGGAATCATGTGGAGGAGGAGCAAAAAACTGATAAGGTAGAGCCAAATCTAGGGTCGACCACATAGGAGAGGGATGTGCAGAAAGGGCTTCATCTCCTGTTGCATGCTAATGAGCTGCAATATGTCGATGATGCTTGCAATCTCTCATAATTTTATTACGCCAAGTGCAAGTCAAACCATCAATAGGAAGAACCAAGGAGTCTCCCAATACACGCTCCTTTTCTTCCATTATTCTAGGAGCTAGAGGAGGAACTGAAGGAGCCACCAAAGGTTGGGATACTATCAGGGGAGGGTCTCTCAATGTGAGTTTCCTTCCTTGAGCTACCAAAGGGGCTAGAGGAATAGAGGCCACCACTGAAGATTGGGAGACTGAGGGGTGCCACAACATGGGTTGTTTTCCTTGAGTCCTCAAAAATGTAGGAGGAATAGGAGTAGTCCTTGAAGGCTAGAGAGGTTTTAGTTGTACGGGTTGCATAACTTTAAGTCTTGGGTAAGATGCTGGAGGTGGGATTTCTACATATATCCCAGATGCTCAAGGATGGGGAAGGTCACTTGATTTGGGTTGCCCTCCCTTCTCTGCCTATGGTTCAGGAGGAGCGACATAGATAGCTGTCAAACATCGAGGGACCATAGGGGTAGCAGCCGGTGGGGTAGAGAAGGAGGAAATGACATACAACTAAGCTATGTGATTTTCTTTGAGCTTCTAATATGAAAGAAACATGAAATCATTGTGTGGTCGTAATGGCTCAGTTGAGATCAGCCAAAAGTAATCCAAGAAGAAATTACCTCATACCGTGACAGGTTTGAACCCACTATGATATATAGTGTGAACCAGACCATTGTGATTGAATTTAAAGCACTTTTAGATCATAAAGGGGACTACTCTCATGGAAGTGAGCCATGGATGACCCAACTTCACATGAAATTGGTCTAGGGTAGGGATGATAGAAAAAGGTCCAACCCAGATAGAAACTGTAAGAAAAACCATGGTTTGGCGAGAAGACCCATCATGCAATCGTATCTGGACTTCTAATTTTTTATACTTGTCCTGATAGAGCTCATACACATATAGAAATTCCTCCATAATTATGTTCACCATACACACATGGTCAATTAATACGCCCTTGGTGGGATTTTCATTGACCAAGGTGGTGATGTGAAGAGGTCCTCCATATATATTCATGGATGCATCTATGGGTGTAAAGGAGATGACTAGGTCGAGAACAGAGCATGCTTGACTAGGGTGAGTGCAATCATCCACCATTGCAATCATCTTGGCTAAAGAGGTTGAAGGCTCATCAGCAATCATGGTAGTTTCTATAGGATCAATAGGAAGTTTGACCAGGTTTGTAGAGTGATGCAGCAATGGGTTTGAATAAATTTGTAGGTTTTGGTTAGGTGGAGCAACAAGTTTGTTACCTCTGTCTTTCACACAAAAGACTTGGATGGCATTCTAGTCGATGAGGTCTTGAACGTGATGTTTAAAATTCATACATCTCTCTGTGTCATGGCCAAGCACTATGTGGAACTGGAAGAAGGCCTTCGAGTCATAAGTTGTATTAGTAAGATAGATTGGCAACAACTAGATAAGGTTATTATTAAGAAGTTGTTGCATTATAGTATAGAGAAATTCAGATAAGGAAGTGAATTGTCAAGTCCTAGGTTTGTTTTGAGAAGAGAGGGCCATAACACTTTGGGTCGATGCAATGATCATTGCTTGTTGGCTATTGTTTAAAGAATTGATTTTGATGGAATTTTTGTTTTTCTTGTAACTTTGAACTTTGATGATGAGGTATCAGATTGCCCAGTAGGATCCTATGAGGAAGATTGCTCATACTGGTTTACTAATTGTTGGTAGTTGTAGAGCGTTGTGTACAGATGCATAAATAAAGGATAACGCATCAGCAGAATCTTATCTCAGATTTGAGGCTATAGGTTTCCAATGAAAACCCACTGCACATCAAATCCAGAAATGCATAAGGAACATGTGAGAATAAGGCCTAATAATGGCTAATGAAATTAGTAACTTTATCTTGCACTCCCTTCCTATATTGGACGAGGTCAATAAATGTAACATGTGATCTGATGTTTGCTTAGAAGTGTTGGAGAAACTGATTTATAAGTTTGTAGTTCAGTGTTTCAGGATTTAACTATGTACGAATTTTTTCCTCAACGTTTCGGATCACACTCCATGATCCATCACCAGGAGAAAGGAGAAGAGAAATAGAAAATATAATTTGCAGACTGAGCAAGCTAAATAGGAGGGAGTTGTGTTAGAGCCAAGGGACAAAAGGGAGAAAAAATATAAATGCTTACTCCTACATAAACAAATAAACATGCATGCACATTCTCTTTTATTTCTGTGTTTTTGTGTTTGGGTGAGTATGTGCATGCATGTTTATTTTTTATGTAGGAGTAAGCATTTATATTTTTTCTTCCTTTTGTCCCTTGGCTCCCATGCCACTCCCTCCTATTTAGCTTGCTCAATTTACAAATTACCTTTTCTATTTCTCTTCTCCTTTCTCCTGATGATGGATCATGGAGTGTGATCCAAAACATTGAGGAAAAAATTCATACATAGTTAAATCTTGAAACACTAAACTACAATCATTATGGACTGTGGAAATTTGATGTCTATTATGATTTATAATGTGTTGAAAAGAATTAATAGAATGATCGAGAAGAGAGCAAAACCAATCCAACACAGTATTTTTGAGAGACTGCGAGAATATTTTCTAGAAGGAAGTCTTGAACGATAAAATCACTGCATAATGTAGTGAATACCGAGACATAATTCTGTAGATCTCCTTTACCATTATATTTTTCAAAACATGGAGTCTCAAAGTTTTGGGGAAGAGGGGAAGCAAGAATGACTAAAGACAAAGGACTTCTAGTCTAATATGAGGTGAATGTGGACATATTGTCTAATTGTTGTTGAAGGGAGTTTACATTCTAGAGAAGTTGGGAAATGATAGGATAATTGGTATGAATAGTCTGTGCTTGTGTGGCTCAAGCTTGTGTGGGAGATGGAATAGAGTTAATAGGTTGCTGGGAGATTCCGAGGTTAGCAGTAGGAAAAGTAAATGATAAAGAAGATGTAGGGGGGAATAAACCTATATTTATTTAGGGGGTTCCCACCCTTTCCAATGGAATTCATGTTGACATTCAATGAGTGTGCAACACTTGTAAAAATATGAGAAGAAGTGAATGTAGATGTAGTAGAAGTCGGCATAGGCATTGATAGTTGAGCTCTCAATGCATTGGAATGTGACTCGTTGATTACTTTTGCACAGCTAACTAACATTGGGACATCGTTATTCACAATGTGAGCTAGACCGCGTAGAAGATCCACACTGTGTGGATCACTGGTCAATAATTTTTGGAGTGCCTCAATGAGAAGGACAGCCTCACCAGCTAGGTACTCTATACCTAGATAATCCTGATAGTCATCCAAATTATTGTCCAATGTTTGGATCTAGGCTTGGGGCATGTGAGCCACGAATGTGTCTGGGTCGAAAGGCTCTCCAAAATATTGTAGGCTAAGGATTACAATTGTGGTGGAAAAGAAAAGATAGGTGATTGCACTTGTTAATTACCCATCAATTTAAAGATATCATTTTCTGGCTAGGTGGAGCTAGAGCTACCAATAGCACAAGAAGCCATGAATAACCTTAAACTTCTACAGATGGTAAAGTTGGAGTCAAAGAACTGTGTCGTGAAGCTCATTAACTAGTAAGAGCTCCGCAACACACAAATACTCAAAGATTGGAAGAAAGATAATAGAATAAGAGATAGGGATATGGGGAGAGATAGAGATAGGGTAAGATATGAAGAGATGTCCAAAAACATAGGGATCTAGAGATTGAGAGAGAGAGAGAGACTCTCCCATGTAGATACGAGGTTTTATTTGTTCCTCCTAGTACAAACAAGTTTTATTTCACCAACCAAATGGAGATTTGAGTGTAGGGATTCTCTTGGACCATCACTTGATTACCTATTTGATACACTACATGCATAGCTACAATAGATATTATGTGATATCATGACATCCTAGACCATGAGTTTGGCACCAACATTAAGAAGTTTATGATTTATAGGAGTCTAATATCAATTTGCTCCTTTCACTTGTGTTGAAATGTAATTATATAGTTATTTCTTCTAGGACATGCTCTCCAATCTCTCCTTAGTATCAAACGGTGATTTGTAGAGAAATGATTCATAGGACAATTCCAATATCAAGGTGGGAAAGAGTTTTCCTTGAACTAAATCTAACTATAAATCAAAGCTCTCCACAACCTTATGGAAGATGCTCCAATTTCAACTACTAGCATTAGCAACTAACACTAGATGTGAAAACAAGATAGCGGTCATTCTTGTGACCCAATCAACAAAAGATAATCCTTTATTAGAGGATTACCACTTCCACTTCTAAAAGTTGAAAGAAGACAACAACTTGGGCCATAAATTTGATCATAAGCTTCAGACCAAGAAGATTGAGCTAAGGAAACAATGACATGGTCTAATACAAATATTCAAGCATGGTGGTCTTACTAGAGGAAAATCAAATAGTAACGACTCTTATCTAGGAACATGTGATGGATGAAGAGATTGATCACCTCTTTGATTAGTAGGCCAAATAAAAATAAGCATACAGGATCTCAACTCTACAAATCAATGTACTAGAGACAACTATGAGATTTGGGCATGCGGCATCACATTTACTAATTATGCATGAGGTACAATCAAGGTAGGGGCATAAACATAAACCAAAAATAGTTGATGAAGAATTCTCTAAGGAACTTTAAGAAAAATATGCCTCTAATGCACACATCATGGTGTAGGATTCACACCAAGTTTTAGTCTTGGAAAGCACAACTAGGTATAATAGAACCAGTTCACCTAAAAGTTTCCTATGACCTAGTTCATTGTGAAGGGATGTCTCATCCCTTATATTACTCAACCAATAATTGAATCTATACCCCTTTGGTCACATCTTCTATTCTATTTAGAAAATTTGGAACAACTCATTCTAGTCACAATCTAAGAGGTTGAGGCACACATGTAATGACTTCTTGTTTGGTTCCTTAAAAATGCAAGGAACCATCCTTTGACTCTAAACCCAGAGGAAACACCAACAACAACACAACCAATCATCTCTAGAGTTGTAAGGAGAAGCAAGTGCCATATGGCCTAAAACTTGCCTTACAAGTGTTACTTTTGTAGCAAGTATGATTGAGCTATGAGTACCCCAATCAATAAGTACCCCTAAATTAGAACCATGTCAACTTGACCTCCTCTCATAACCTTGCAGTAGACAACTAATAGATGCAAGATTAATACTTTGACCCTGCAATTTCATAGTGCATACAATTACCTACACTACTTTTGACTTATAATATCTATTAATATAATTATAGAGATTTGAAATTCAAATATAATAAATTGGAAAACCTTATAAAAAATTACCTAGGAATCAATACCAAACGTATCATGCAACAAGTCATTTGTCAATACAATATCATCCAATATGGATGTGTCCTGCACCTGTTGATGCCCCTGTGTCACATGGTCCTGAAACTCTAGAGCATCATCTCTAGTGTCTGCATGGGGAGCATCCTTGGTCCCATAATCACAAAAATATCCACATGATCAACAAATATGGGGGGACCGACAACGCCTACTGCTCTCACCCTCACCAGCCTAGGAAAGATCATTGCCATGTTGTGCTAAAGATTGGGTGAGGGAATTAAGAGAGTGTAGTGTCTCCACCTCAACACTCTCCTTTAAATTTGAAGGGAGTGAGATATGTTGTGGCATCACAAGGGGTCTAGGTGGATGGTTTTGGGCATGATGTTCCCCCTCTCTATCCTATGCATTGCCTTTGCCCTAGAAATCCTGGATGTTAAAGTAATTTTGAATCTCATTGAGTTTGAACTCATAATAGAGTTTCCTCAAGAAATACTATGGGACCTCATTATTATTACATGGTAGGTCATAAAAAACCATATACCATCTATCCCAAAAGTTTTGGGATATTCCATCGTGCACGCACCAATGAATGGGGAATCGTTTGCAACTATCATGTAATGGATGATTTGTTTTAGGATCAATAAAAAGTGCACATAGATCTGCTTTCAAAATTTTCTTGTCTTTAACCTATTTGTAGGATAATCTGTCCACATATAATTATCGACATCTATCCCTATAGTCTGCCCATTGGTTGATTTGGTTTATCACTGAGTCAATGTGAGAAATAATGGACTCTAATGATCTAGTAAGGGATCTCCTATGATCGTTGCTTGCATTTGGACTTTATAGTTTTTGAATTAAGGTTTCAAGTTGTTTTTTATGCTCTTGGATTTGCCCTAAATAGTTTTCTTTTGTGTCACATGGATGGTGAGAAAGTGAAGGCAGAGTTTGAGGAGGGTTTTAAGCCTCCTCTTCAACTAGAATCTCATCTCTTGGATTAGGGTTTTGGGGTGATTGATTGGCTGAAAATTGAAAATAGAAATTGAATCAAAACAATGAAAAAAAAATTCAATTCATTTTCAAGTGCAGAGAAAAGATGAAAACCCTACCTTCTTGAGTTTGTTGCCTTTGTTGAGCTCGTGCATGATGGGAATGCTGATGCAACATTGTGTTTGTGTGTTGTCTCCCTCAATCTCCTCAAAACGTGCTCGTAGAATAGCACTTATCATGTTTTCACACCTCTAAAATACAAATGAAAAATGATTGTTGCAGGTTTGTGTTTTTTTATGTCTAGCAGTAAAAAATGCGATCGCATTTTATTTTTCTAGGACCAAAAAGTGGGGTGGCCACTTTTTGGTCCCCCATCTTCATGCACACGCCCATGAATATGATAGCCTTGAAGAGGATGAATATATCTTCCAAACTGATTATAGTGTAGGTCCAAAGGAATATCAATTGCCAGTCCATGACTTTGAGCATTTGGGGGACCTTATGCGTGATAAATACAAATAGTCTCAGTCATCCAAAGAAGATATCAAGGCCCTGATCAATGCAACTATTATGCAAGTCTAGGGTGGGTACCAGCTCAAAAATAGGCATGTGCATGTGCAAGGTGTTGATGTTACAAACCTTGTTACAAATAAATCTAGGAGAAAAATTGAAAATAAAAAGGAGAAATAAAACCTGTGAATGCTGAGGTAAAAAGTGGAGATCTTCCAAAGAAAGCATTTGAAAAGAAGAAAATTGCAGTCTAATAGCCATAGCTACAAAAAAGAAATATGTACAAAAAGCTCCAGCACCCATGGTACAACCAGTTGTTGTACCTATTGTTGATATTCACAAGTCAAAAGGTGATGCCAAAGAGAGCTAGCCTCAACCATCAAGTGAACAACAAAAGAGAAAAGACAAGAAGAAGGTAAAAGGTATTATTGTGTGGTTACACAACACGCCCCATTTTGACTTGACAAAACAGGGACCCAACTTTTTGCTTGGCTTGTTTTGTGTTTCCTAGCGGTTTGGTAAAAGTAAGTCATGCAGATCATTATGCATGGAAAGGCTGGGTAAGTCATCATCATGAGGTCAGTTTGTCAAAGTTCATGTTTCATTCCAGTAACCTCATATTTAGATAGAGCATCAAATTTCATGCAGGTTTGCCTTTTACATCACCCTGATATTCATCAGAATGTGAAAGTTATGAATGGTCAAAGTTTGAGTCAAACCTGATATTCACAGGGGGAGGATCATATTTCGTAACATCAGTCATATTACAAAAGATCACCTTGATCTAATTTATCACCCGATAATTCATGCAATCCAAATATCCAGACGTCAATTTTAGGTGACGGTGACCTTTACCCGTCAATAGCCTTATGTTTCTCATGAGGATCATATTTCTCAATGTAACCTGATATTTCTCAATATCCTCCAGCTGCGAAATATCCCCCTAAGCCATTATCCTGATGACGTCATTTGAGTCCGATAAACAAAGAAACTAACATGACAATGACGTCATCATCACATTTACCTCTCGGTGGCATATTTCCTAAAAATGATCCTGCTCGTATATCATGACGATGACGTCATGATGCCTTAGCGATACAATGAGCGAATACCTGGATGACATCATCCTGATATTTTGAAAGAGAGATGTTATATTTTATTCAGTCATCATCATTTTCGTAACATCACCCAATATATTGAAATATCCTCCTGGTGTATTAAGTATGACCTGAGGGTGCATTCATCACCCAATCTTGTCGAAGATAGTTTTTTTCTCTCAGGGAGGATGATCACATTGTACTCAGGATGATATTTGCGAATATCACCCCGATATTTGAATATCACTCTAATATCTAAATATCACCCTGATTTTCGAATATCATCCTGTCATGCGAATATCACCCTGCTCTCGTTGCCGTCATTAACATTTAATGCACACAGAGTTGGTAGGTAGTTCCTGCCGACCATTAAACCTGATCAAACACTCGGCAAAATCCTGAGTTTCCGTGCTAAGGATCAACAAATAAAATCCAATCTATCAGGATTTGCCCTAATTTCTCCCTAATTGCAAAGGTAAAAGGTAATTCAATTGTCATTTTCACATTTACCTTGCGATAAAATTATTTTCACAGAGCACAAGCTTCCAAACCCTCATACCGATGATACTCGTACGAACCGAGCTTACAGACAGGAGGAAGTGCAAAATCATCACCAGAATTAAGGGTATTTTCAAGAAACCATTGGTATAATCAAGGGGATTTGCATAACCAGGTAAGTAATTGAAATCCTCATCCTGTTGTTTCTGCATATTCAAGTATGATGTTGTAGGTTCTGGTTGTATGCATCCCAGGATAAGTTAATGCTAAATAAGTATAATATGCATGATGTTAATATAGATAATTGTTATATGCATGCTTGTGAGTATCCGTTGTAAGACGAATTGTGTTAATTGCAGATATCCATGGCTGACAAGAGGTTAGCTAAGTGTGAGGCTGAGTTCCGCAAGCCCATGTTCGCATCTCCTTAGGGAATCCTATTCAAATATGATGCAATAACAGATACACATCAGGGAAATACTGATTTGGAGGCCTGGTCCACCAAGATGAATGATGAAAAGAATAGAAGCACCCTATTAGATGCAGTGTTCGTGTCCGGAATGTGGAATGCGGCTGGTTTTCTGTACTCCATGGAGTCTCCAAAGCTAGTCATTGAGTGTGCACGAAATTATAATCCAAAAACTAGACAAGTGGTAAAGCATGGGAGAGTATATGCAGACTTGTCCATCAAGGGTCTCTCCAAGATATTTGGACTGCCATTGGGCAGGAAGGTTAACAGTGTTGATTTGAGGAAATCTGAGATTGAATATGAAAACAATAAGAAGAAAGCAAGGAAGAACATGTATCAGTGGAGGGCCAAGAATAGTACACACCCAGCAGCTACTAAACTTCCTGTGCACCTGTTCAAATATGATTTTGATGAAGAGTATCAATACATGATTGCATTGCTCAGCAGGGTGATAGGCCAGCCTGATACTGGTAGTTTTAAAGATTGGATGTACGGTGTCTTGATGATGTGCATATATGCATATATCAAGCCACTATGGGGCCAACTGATAAGTGATGCTCTACATAAGCAGCTGCTAAACCTGGGAGGTTCAAATTGTTCTTTTTATATGACATCATATATTGTCTACTCCTGTGCTTACAAAGGCACATTTGATGCATTAGTTACAGATGGAAAGCTTGCAGGCACTCTCAATGCTGTGCATATATGGGATCATCATCCCCAGCTACAGAGAGCTAACTACCTCCAAGATTATAAATTGGTAAATGATGCATTCTCTATGCATCTGGTGAGGACCATGGAGGAGGACAGGATGAAAAGATTGAGCATGGAGGCTCAAGAAATAATCTACAGGCTTGGAGCATGGTACATTCAATTTGCAACATTTTCATACATGAGGATTGAGGGCTTTGAAGGACAACCCCTCATGCTACCAAGATACCCTATTGATGCAGTGGTATTAATGGAATTTATAAGACAGAGCTCCACAATGCTGAAGACATTCAAGGATGCTCAGAAAATACCACCCATCTTGTTTCTAGTAACCGTTGGCTGGTATATGTGCCCAGACTCAGAGAAGATCAAGAACATCATGGTTAGCTTGAATAAAATGCAGTTGCAGCCATTCCCACTGGTGAGGCCATATGATCCTTATGGGAGGATATAGAGAATAATAGGGAAACCTATTCATCAGGCACACCTGGAGGACTTCTGGGCAGATTGTGAAGATGAAGCAGAAGCCAGAAGAAGAAGATACCAAAGGTTGACACTAAATCAAGTCAAAACCTTTGATTGTATCCCCATTCCTCAACAGTTGAAGAAAGATGATGGCAGGATAATGGCAGATGAATATGAAGAGAAGAAAATATATAATGATACCATAACTACACTTGACCTGACCATACAAGAGGACATATCCTTGGACCCTTTCATTGCCAGAACACTATAGCTAACCCAAGCTTGGGTTGATGAACAAATTGGGGCACTGAAAAAGAAAGGTGTTGCTATTACTAAAGATAAGAAGAAGAAAGATCAGGCTATTCCTGATGAGGAATATGATGACTTTCTAAATGAAAAAAGGAAATCTAAAGGGAAAAGGTTGCCTCCACAACAACAACAAAGCAAAAGACCCCCTAGGAAGAAGAAAATTGATAATGAACCCAAAGGGGTGATCATTGAAAGGGCAGTGTTTCTAGCTAAGGAAACAACAGCATCAGGACCAGGATCAGGATCAACATCACCTCCACGGGCAGGTAAACAAAAGTCCAAGAAAGAGCATGCAGCAGAGGTAGTGATTGCTAGGACTCAAGAAGAGGGTCAATCCTCATAGAAACCAATAGAAGAAGATATCCTCATGGAGGAAGATACCGAAGAAGAGGAACCCCCTCTATTATTCAAGAGAAAAAGAAAACCCCCACAGGTGGTGGTAGCTGCCACACCTAAGAAACCAAGAACCTCCATGAGGGGTGAAATAAAGCAATCCCCTATAATGTTGAAAGGGACTGGTAGTGAAGTGTTCCATAGGGAATTTCAACACAATGTTCCACTTCCTACCATAGTAAAATTCAAATCTGAGCAAGCGGAAGAACATATGAAAGAAACCTCACAAGTGTTTCAAGGAGGTCATGTCTCACTGCATGAGACAGTGGATTATCTGATGATGAGGTAGTGAAGGATGTAGATTCACAGAAGATGGAGACTCTTGCTGCAGGTACGCACATGACTCCTCATGGGACTCCATCAGGATGAACAATATTGGAGGAGATAAAGTAGGTGGAAGCCGAAAAAGAAAAGAGTCCAGAGAAAATAGCCCAAGA
The DNA here is from genome assembly GCA_027924645.1 of Cunninghamia lanceolata. Classification (NCBI taxonomy): domain Eukaryota; kingdom Viridiplantae; phylum Streptophyta; class Pinopsida; order Cupressales; family Cupressaceae; genus Cunninghamia; species Cunninghamia lanceolata. The sequence continues at coordinate 3,755,705 of BSBN01000007.1, forward strand.
AATAGGGCCGGACACATTAGTTACATAGGTGACAAGCCCTGCAGTAGTGGATTTAGCATACATACAGGATGTAAGTCCTGAACATCCAGTAGGTACACCTGATAAAGAACATATAAAAGAAGTGAAGATGGCAGAAACAGAAGGCCATACTCCAAAGGTGAGCCAACAACACCAATAGGATACATCAGTTGAACCTGCTATAGTCGAGGTTCAAGAAAAGAGGGCTAATGAGAAGGATGTAAAAGAAGATCCTACTCCTGAAGTTCAGGAAGTAAGTAGTACAGGTGCGGAGCAAATGATGATTTCAGAACAAACGCCAGCACTTAAGGAGGATTCTGCAACATCCATTGTTGTGAATGTGCATCAACAAGAAGAAAAGGCAAAGGAGGATGAGCTAATGACAAAAAAGGATCATGATCATCATGATCATCATGTGGACATAGCACAAGATCCTCCACCTCAAGATGATGCTCCTTCGGAAAAAGAAATTCCTGAGTAGGAGGATATACTGCAGGATCACCCTCAGACAGAGCATCATCAAGAACAAACGAGGAAATCACCTTCTCCATCACATATACTGACAGATACAAGAGATCAAGGTGAACATCATGATGATGTGGAAAAACATGATCAGGTACCTCCATGGTTAGGAAAGGAAGTTAATGTAGAGGTAGGTTTTGAGATACAAGAATTTGATGTATCTACCTTATTTTCTAAGAATATAATGAAACCAAAGAGGAAGGCCAGAATGACTTTAGCCATTAAGAGAGATCCTACAACTGGTAGAAGAACATCATAGGTAGCAATCCCTACTGTGGAGAAGGAGAAACGTAAAATTACCTTAGATGAATTTCAGATCAGCACAGTAGACTTGGGATTTGCTAATGAAGACCAGGAGGGTCAAGAGGGCAAAGACATCATAGATTCTTTGATTCAAAAAGTGAAAAGAGAAAAAGAGAAAAATAAGCAACACAAAGAGCACATTGCTCAGTTGCATGCCTATATAAGGAAGTTGACTAATACTGAAGATACTCCAACTGAACATGCAGTCCCATTGACTGCCATTTCCCAGGAAGAAGTAAATAAATTAGATCTCATGAAAAATGAGTCATCTGTATTAAGGAAATGGATGCTATCCACATTGGATGTAGTAGAAGAAGTAATAAAGGCCTCTCTAAAGAGATGGAACTCCATCAGTATCTTCAGGAAAAAGGTAGACAAATTGCAAATGGAGATAGGTAGAAGGTCTTTCCAATTGGAGAAGATATTGGATGTCCTGGGAGAAATAAGGAGGATAAATACTCAACTGCTCATAAATAAACAGGTATTGGATAATAACACTGCATTATTGATAGACATATGGTACAAGGATATCCAGTTTGAATGTGGTGTACTTAAAGGATGCAATAATAAATTGAGAGATATCAGCATGAAAATGCATGATATGCTAGCTTTTGAAGCAGAAATTTTGGAAGCATTGGAAGGAAAGGTAGAAGGAAAGATAGAAAATCAGGATGAAGAGTTTGCAATTAAAGCTCTACACGCCAACTTTCAATCAGTAGCTGATGATCCACTTGTTCACTTGACAAAGGAAGTCATAGATAAAATGATGAGGATTAAGGTCAAGGTGGAAAACTACAATGAGACACTGAACAAAAGGAAAAACAAGTTGGAAAATATTAGAGGTAAATACCAGGCCCATAAACATGCCATCATCAAGGTAAAAATTCAGGATGGCAGGGAAATTGATAGAATAGTACAATTATATGAGAATGTTAGGACGATCATGTAGGCTCATATGCAGGGCTACGATCATGATGATGATGAAGATACGGCAAGCAATGATCATGATGCTCCTAGTGGAGATGAAGATGCATCATAAAGCAAATATCAGCATCTTATACTTAGTGAAAATAAGTATTTCAGATAGTTGCTCGCTGGCAACTTGTGCCATTTTTGATGTGGTTGACAAAGTCAAAGTTAATACTGACCATAGATATTCATAGATAAATCAAGATCGTAGATCTTTTTGTAACGGTTTTCCTCACCTTGTTCTATAAAAGGTGCAAGAATACCTCATTTTAAACATTCGAAACTTAATTGAAATCTATCTGCTAAAATATTCAGGGCTCATTTCAAAGCTTTTTTGTATACATCTATATCTTTGCATACTTAATGAATGAGAAGACTGTGTTGATTACATTTCATAGTAAATCTTGAGTAATCAGTGTGTGAATTCTGGATATATGCTTTGATTTGCTGCGTCCCTTGGAGTGCATGTCTACTTTCTTATGTTGTTTTCATACAAATTCCTTTGAAGTTAGCATCAACTGTATCTAGCTGTGGAATGTCCTGGTGAACATATGGTTTGATTTTCTTCTCTTCATGACTATATCTGATGTACATGTGGTTCAATAGCTGAAGGTTCAACATTAATTTGAAGCATTTCTTTCAATTTCTTTTAAATTTTAGAACATTTCACTATCATAATTGCAAATAACTGATAATCTTAAGCAAATATTGAAAATATGTGGACATCTCGTAGATAATTGCAAATATTTAGCATATTTGAAGCTAAAGCATGTATAATTGAAAATATCATGCAAAGATTTGAATATCTCTGTATCATTTGATCAGACAATTGTATAAAATGACCTCTCTGTGAAGAATCTTTGTAGAAGTAGTGTCATGATGATGAACTCAACGTAAGGCCCCAAAATGGAAACAACAATACACATCAACCTCTGAGTAACGTCAGAAGATTAAGACCTAATCAACGGAGACTTGGGATCATGAATTCTCTGAATTCATTGTATCTTTCAAGATGAATAAAGGTTAATGTGTACTTTTATTCTATGCTTGTTTGTGACTAACATCATGACCAACATAAATTGGCACTAGAAGGAGGGCCTTATCTGAAAGAAGATGCTCATCATCATTATTTTCAGGTTTGATGATGTAGAGAGTAAGGTAACCCTGAATTCATTCATGAATTTCAAATATTGCTCAAATATTTACTGTAGCAAGCTTGTAGATGCTCATTCTGTGTAGAGATTTCTAGATCAACCTTAAATATTGCAAGCTTTATAGTAGATCATCATGAATTCACAAATATCGACCAATGTTAAGTAAATCCGTTCAAGCTTTGAAAAGTTTTGCCTTAGGAGCTTGATATCCCATGGTAAGAATCATCATACCTTGTTATCACCTCATATTTGCACTACCTTTGCAAATATTTCGTAAATATCCAGTCATATCAGTCATCAGATCATAAATATCACCTCAGCTGGTGAAATTCAACTGATATTTACAATCATCCAGCCAATTCGCCTCAAAATTGGGAAATCCTGGCTCACAGGATAAATACTAGGTCTAGGCCTAGTGGAATCTTTGAAGAATTACCTGTTAGAGGTTTCAGACCTAGAACTGTGGACATCCATCACACTCCAAGGTCTAGTGCATCAGGAGCTTCACCAGAACCTCCTCTTGTAACCCCTGTTGGTTTGCAAATACCTTCTGGGATATCTGTGACACCTCTTGTTCAACCTCAACCCCAGGTCCAACCTCAACCAACTCAGCCACAGGCTCAACCTCCTCCGGTTGCAATGTCTTTCTTTGCAGTAGAGTCACCTCTGACTTTCAATGCATATCATGAGTTGCCAAAGAATTTAGACAAACTTTGTCCAAAATATCATCCTTATCAGGATGCTGATGATCATATCAGGACCTTTAAAGAAGCCTGCTGTAGAGCCAGAATAGAACATCAGGATGTTGTATGCAGATTATTTCCTTTTTCCTTAGGGGAAGAGGCTTATAATTGGTTTATTAGTCTTGGTCAGGGTTCTGTCAGTTCATGGGCTGTCCTAGAGAAAGCTTTTACTGATAGGTTCAAGGTACCGATTGATCCCTCAATGAACTATCACTTATTTTCCACTATCAAGAGGTTTGAAGGAGAACCTATTGCCAATTTCAATGCTAGGTTCCAGAAAATGTTATCCAAGTTAGTTGCCCCATATGTAATAGGAGATGCTGCTGCTAGGAGTATCTATTACTCAGCTTTGGATCCATTGACTTCCATGTTCATCAGGAGAACACATCTTGAGATCACTACCTTGACAGGAGCTTTTCAAGAAGCTATCAAGGTGAATCAGCAGCTAGTTCCTGCTCCTACACCAAATGTTGCATTCCCCACATTGCCTAGCATGTATCCAACTTGTCCTCCACAATATCCTCCTGCACATCCGGCACAACAATAGCCTAATGGAGCTATGATACCTCCAGTAGTCATGCCTACACCTTTGCAAGTACCTCCATTAAGTATCATGCCACCTCCTAATGGGAATGGCCAGATGCCACAATATCTTGCACAAGCTCAGACACCTCAAGGTGCTGACCTGTCCAACAATAATACCGGATCCTCTTTCTTCAAGCCTCAAATTGAAAATGTAGTGGCTAAAGCTCAAGAAGAGAAGGAAGAAATCAAAGAAATCTCTGCTCAACTTAGAAAACTCACTACAGAAGTGACTCATCTGAGAAACCAGAACTTCTATTCTCAGTCTAACCAAAACAGAGGTTATTCCAATGACAGACCAAATTTTCCTGACAGAGGATACAATAACAATAATTTCAACAATAGTGGTGGAAATAACAATAATCCTCCTAGACAGCCCAGAGTATGGAACTCCAAGCCAAATAATGGTTCACTACCATCTCCCTTAGATAATCAATCACCTGGTGAAGCCAAACAGACTACTAGAGTTAACCTTGCTGAGGCAGCCCTCACCAATTGGTGTAGGATCCACAATACAAATGCTCATGCAGAGCTAGATTGTCCACAATTTCAAATTGCTGCTAGCATTTTCCAAACAAAAGTGTCTAATACTGCAGGGAATCCACCTCAGGTGGAAGGAAATGAAATCATCCCATGTGGATATGACTCTGCATTTGTATTAGAGAGCTATACTGATCATCAGCATTGTTCACAAGCATGTGAAGAGTCTGCTTTAGCCTTTGAGTCAAATTATGTCTTCCCTTTTGAAGATGAGAATGAGCCTTCTAATGAACATGAGGAGGTGCATGCATACCAGCAGCAATATCCTGGTAAGCATAATTATAATCTGAGAAGTAGTTCCAACAGACCTACTGGTCCATTGACATCATCTCTACCTCTAAATAATTTCAACACACCTCCTGATCCCAAAACAAGTAACAATCCGGGATTTCCAAAGGTAAACGCCCAATATCTATCACCACAGAATACAGTGTCAAAGACTATTGGCCTACCTCATGAGTCTGATAAACTGGTCACATATCTGGCAGATGAGATGAAAAAGATAAAGATCAGCATGTCTCTATCAGAATTGTTGAAAACTCCTGCAATTAAGAAAGCTTTCATGAAATCACTAGATGATCCTACTCCTAAAGAGGATAACCATTCTCCAGGCCAATTTAGCAATAAGGATCATGCTACTAGAGATCATAATATCAAGCCTAAAGTGCCAGCTACTGTCCAAGCTGCAGAAACCTCACATATGACCTTATACAGAGATAAGAGTGAGTCACCGCCTTTCCTCCTTACCATAAGGATGTTTAGCAAGAATTTACACAACTATTTAGTGGATTCAGGTGCATCTATAAATGTGATGCCCTTGTCTATATGCAATGCTTTAGGACTACATCCTGCCAAATCCCTAAAGAAGGTGACATAACTAGATAAGACAGAAGTGAGCGTAATATGAGAACTGACTCATATACACATGCAGCTAGCATCTGATCCTAGGATCCAATATTACATTGATATCCAGGTAGTTGACATACCTGATACATATGGGATGCTGCTTAGTAGGGACTGGTCAAAAACTTTGAATGGATATATGGCTACTGACTTCAGCCACATGTGGTTGCCTTGGAAAGGAATACCTAACCAGATAAGAATAGATGCTGAACCCAGGATGAAGCACATGATCACTGAGTATAATAAAACAAATGAGATAATGTATGTAAACGTTGAGCCTGGAGTTTATGCCATTAGACCACAGACTATCAGGATAGAAGAGATCCTGATGCTTGATTTTCATCATCATGATGGTGATCATCAGGAAGGTATGCCGGTTGTAGAACCTAATAGTAATTTTGAGAACGAAAATGAAATAGATCGCTTCAAAATTTTTGAGATGCATATGTCCAAGCAGGTAAAACGTTGTCAATTGTTAAATATTCATGTTCACGACATTTTGATTGATGGATGGTGCAGATTACATGACGAAGCACATTCAAAAAGGACTTGCGAAACATGCTTAGACATGATGATGCTAGAGCAGACATGCAGTGAGGCATCATCATTATATTCTGAGGTAAGTTCTACATCTGGTGGTGATGATGATACTAATTCTTGTTTGTCTTTTGCAGGAACCACAGAAAAGGTGATAGATCATGATGAAGATCATGTATAGATAACAGAAGAAATTTTGGTGTACGACCAGATGAATGTTAAGAAGAAGGAAAAGATCACCCCTGGAAGTGATTGTCTGATGGAGTCAGATTATGAACTGTCTGATGAAGATAGAGGTAGTAACCTGACCAAATTTGAAGGGTTCTTATCAGGAGAAATTAAGAAGATGATAAAACAAAAGAAGCATCCACAGGATGCACTAACTGAAGGTTGGTGTAGGCTACATGAGGTATCTCACTCGGAGATCACCTGTTCGCTATGTTTGCATATTTTAAAGAAATATACAGAGCCTGATCCAAAAGATCATCCTCCTGATGATGGAAAACAAGAAGAAAAATTAGTTTCTCAGGAGAAAGAAAAGGTGAAGTCCAAATATACTAGAATTCCTAAACTAAAATGGATATTAGGTGGAGCAGCTGCCAGAGCTGCAAAGAAAACAGAAGGTTTAGCTAAGCCTCATGCTGAAGATAAGTCTTGGACTCTAAGATTTGACAAATCCAAGTCCAAACAAGGAGCTGGAGTAGGGATTGATCTTATTGATCCATTAGGAAAATCCTACTTAGCTGCATACAGACTACAGTTCCCCTACACTAATAATGTGACAGAGTATGAAGCTCTGATTCATGGGATACTGATTGCTCTCAAAAAGAAAGTGAAAATTCCACATGTCTTTGGAGATTCAGAATTAGTTGTCAGACAGGTAAGAGGAATCTACTCTTGCAATTATAAAAGATTGTCAAATTATAGACACAGAGTGTGGGATTTGATTGAAGACTTTGATGCATTTAACATCACCCACGTTCCTAGAGAATAGAATCACAGGGCAGATGCACTTGCCCAGGCTGCCAGTACACTGGAGCCATTATCTATATAAGGTCTAAAGAGATTTTAGTAAAAACTCATATCTGTACCATCAGTACCTGATAATGTTACTAACCTGTAGGTCTTTGATAATGATCAGCACATCCTTGATTTCATCTCTAACAGGGATATATTTGATGCTCAGATCATAGATGAGAATAGTATGGAAGATCATGTCTGGGAAGAAGATGAAATATTAGAGTTGCCTAGCAATAGGATTCCCAAAGGTATGATTGAATTAGAAAGAGCCTTTGATTGGGATAATATGCTGAAGCAGAAGGATCTTCCCAAAGCTGATGGAGGTCAATATTCACAAGTGAATATTGGACAAAATGAAGATAAGAGAAATGTCTTGATAGGTAAGGTTTGCACACCAGAAGAGTTAGAAGGAATAACTCAGGCCCTTAAGGATTACATCCATGTAATTGCATGGACTTATGATGAGCTAAAGACATATGACACATCAGTCATAACTCATACTATACCTCTCAAGCCAGATGCTAAACCTTTCAGACAGAAGCAAAGGCCAGTCAATGCTTTGCTTGAACCAATAATTTTTGAAGAAGTCAAGAAGCTGTTAAATGCTAGGATAATCTTTCCTGTGAGGCACTCCACTTGGGTGGCCAATCTAGTGCCAGTTAGAAAGAAGAATGGAGACATCAGGGTATGTGTAGACTTCAAGAACTTGAACAGAGCATCAGAGAAGGATAATTATCCTTTACCCTCATTAGATGAAGTTCTGCAGATTGTAAATGGAGCCAAAATGATGTCCTTCTTGGATGGCTTTTCAGGATACAACCAAGTGATGGTTGATAAGATTAATAGGCTGAAGACTGCCTTCACCACCAAGTGGGGGATCTTTGCATATAGACGTATGCCATTCGGGCTGATAAATGCTAGAGCTACATTCCAGCGAGCAATGGACATAGCCTTCAGAGGCTTAATAGGAAAATGTATAGTCATCTACATGGATGACCTCACAGTGTTCTCCAAAGAGAGAACAAATCATGTAACAGATCTCAGAAATGTGCTGAAGAAATGTGAGGAATATGGGATATCCTTGAACCCCAAGAAATGCATATTTGGGGTGACAACAGGAAAGTTACTGGGTCATTTGATAACTGATGATGGAATCATCATTGATCCTGCCAGAGTGGAGTCTATTATGAAAATACAACTCCCTGGAAGCAAGAAAGAACTTAAGTCTTACTTTGGTAAGATTAACTTTGTAAGAAAATTCATCACTGGTTTTGCAGAGATAGTCAGACCACTAAATGCTATGCTGAAAAAAGATGCCAAGATTGAGTGGACAGCAAAGGCTAAAGCTGCTTTTGAGGACACAAAGAAAGCCATATCAGATGCTCCTATCCTCATCAATCCAGACTACACAAAGGACTTCTACATCTATTCATTTGCCTCAAAACATACCTCTGCAGCAGTATTGACTCAAAGGAATAAGGAGAAAGAATAGAAACCAATTGCCTTCATGAGCTGTCCCTTCAAAGATGCTGAATTGAGATATGTGGATGTTGAAAGACAAGCACTTGCATTAGTCAGGGCAATAAAGAAATTCAGGCATTATATACTGAGAAGCAAAGTGATTGCAGTAGTGCTTGATGCAGCAGTGAAGATGCTGCTAATGCAGAGTGAGCCTGGTGAAAAAAGAGCCAAGTGGATTACTATATTACAAGAATATGAGATGGAAATTACACCAATGAAATTAGTAAGAGGACAGGCTTTGAGCCAAATGATATCAGAAATTGATCCAAACATCACAAGTCAGCAATATGTTATCAATGATAAGGACAATAAGGAATGGTATTCAGATATCAGGCACATCCTGATTACTGGAAGATGTCCTCCAAGACTGCAAGCTTCACAGAGAAGAGCCTTGAAGATAAGGTCACAAAAATATATGATGAAGGGAGGAACCCTGTTCAAAAAGAATTATGAAGGAATATACCTGAGATGCCTAGAAAAGCCAAAAGCAAATAAGGTTTTATCAGAATTACATGACAAGTTTGGAACAACACATGGATCAGCCCTGGCCACAACACATGCAATCCTTAGAGCAGGATATTACTAGCCTACAGTTTTTAAAGATACAGCTGAACATGTTAAATGTTGTCATGTATGTCAGGTTGCTGCCAACAGAGAGAAATATGTTGCACAACCCTTGCAGCCGGTGATGGAAGAGCGCCCATTTGCATAATGGGGCATGGACTTCATAGGACCAATCAATCCTCCATCCTCTTCAAGCCATAGGTATGTCTTAACAATTACTGATTATTGTACCAGATGGACTGAGGCTGTCAGCAGCAAGACTTGTACTGTAGATGATGTTATTAAATTTCTGGAGAGCAACATTGTTACCAGGTATGGAACTCCTTATGCTCTATTAAGTGATAATGGTTCTACCTTCACTTCAACCAAATTGTCAAGTTGGGCTTTTGATCATGGGGTCATACTCAAGTTTTCATCCAACTACTATCCCCAAGGGAATGGATTAGCAGAATCCACCAACAAGAATTTGCTGAATATCATAAGAAAATTAATAGAGAAGAACCCTAGGGAATGGAACTTATTTCTGAAATATGCCTTATGGGTAGACAGAACTAGAATGAAAACTGCATTAGGAAATTCACCCTTCCAATTGGTATATGGGGTTGATCCTATCCTCCCTGTTAACTTGAAAATTCCTACCTTGCAGTTTGCCCAAGAGTACCTAGGCATTGATAATAGACAAGAAGTCAGGTTACTTCAGTTGATGCACCTGGAAGAGAAAAGAAGTCAAGCAATTAACCAATTTGCAAAACATCAGGCTGTTGTCAAACGCTGGTTTGACAAAAGAGCCAAAGTCAAAGCCTTCAGGATATCTAATTTAGTCCTGATGTGGGATAAAGCCCATGAGAGGAAAGGTGACCATGGTAAGTTTGACAGATTATGGATAGGTCCCTTTCAAATTTTTGAGATACTAGGAGACAGCACTTATAGGCTTAAGAACCTAACAGGTGAGGATGTCCCATTGCCAGTCAATGGACAATTCCTCAAACATTATTTCCAAGCCTAAGTGACTTCATGACAGTCATGTGTACCATATTGTGCATTTGTATAGTTGTTTGTACAGTTGTGTTTTGTTTGTTTTGTTTTGTTTGTCTTGTTTTGTTTTGTTGAGACCTTGTTTTGGTTAGTCAAGATGATGCACTTCATCACCACAGAAAATAACTAAATTGTTAGGATTCAAGTGATGAGATCAGATTTAGACATAGGTTATGATTCATTCTAAGAGACCCTTCATGATCAGGTCTGTGATATCCTTTCATCAGGGTGCCTTTTCTTGATCAAAGTGAATCAATCACAATGAAACACCTAACAGCCTTGGGTTTGTTGAACACACAAGTATAGGTGTTAAGTGAAAAATCTAAAGGGACTCCCTTGATACCAATACAATCTCCAACCTAAAGCTACAAGTGACTATACCTTGTACAAATGAGCTGACATGATGATATCAGATGCAAATTTTAAGGGAAAATTAGAAAAGAAATAAAATTAGGCCATCTAAGTAACTCTACTGGGGCTATGAACGTCTACTGGCAATGGGGCTCTACTTAGGGAGATTGTATAGATAACCCTGCCGGGGCTATAGACGCCTGCTGGCAGCAAGGCTCTATCCAGGTTGGCTATGAGGGATGATCTCCAACTATGTAGTTTAACACCAGTTACTTATGTTTTCAACTTGCTTTCAAGAAGAGGATAATTAATCATTTGCACACACATGATCCTTTGTTAGCATTGTTACCATGAGGAAATTTTATCATTCAGAAGATCATGATGCTTATATTTGGAAAGAATTAAAATACTATGGATGAATATGATCACATCACTTGAATCATTAGAATTTGTTTGTTTTCTTTGGTGGCAAGTTGTTGTGTGGTTACACAACACGCCCCATTTTGACTTGACAAAACAGGGACCCAACTTTTTTCTTGGCTTGTTTTGTGTTTCCTGGCGGTTTGGTAAAAGTAAGTCATGCAGATCATTATGCATGGAAAGGCTGGGTAAGTCATCATCATGAGGTTAGTTTGTCAAAGTTCATGTTTCATTCCAGTAACCTCATATTTAGATAGAGCATCAAATTTCATGCAGGTTTGCCTTTTACATCACCCTGATATTCATCAGAATGTGAAAGTTATGAATGGTCAAAGTTTGAGTCAAACCTGATATTCACAGGGGGAGGATCATATTTCGTAACATCAGTCATATTACAAAAGATCACCCGATCTAATTTATCACCCAATAACTCATGCGATCCAAATATTCGGACATCAATTTTAGGTGACGGTGACCTTTACCCATCAATAGCCTTATGTTTCCCGCGAGGATCATATTTCTCAATGTAACTCGATATTTCTCAATATCCTCTGGCCACGAAATATCCCCCTAAGCCATTATCCTGATGACGTCATTTGAGTCTGATAAACAAAGAAACTAACATGATGATGACATCATCATCACATTTACCTCTCAGTGGCATATTTCCTAAACATGATCCTGCTCGTATATCATGACAATGACGTCATGATGCCTTAGCGATACAATGAGCGAATACCTGGATGACATCATCCCGATATTTCGAAAGAGAGATGTTATATTTTATCCGGTCATCATCATTTTCGTAACATCACCCGATATATTGAAATATCATCCTGGTGTATTAAGTATGACCTGAGGGTGCATTCATCACCCGATCTTGTCAAAGATAGTTTTTTTCTCTCGGCGAGGATGATCACATTGTACTTAGGATGATATTTGTGAATATCACTCCGATATTCGAATATCACCCCGATTTTTTAATATCATCTTGTCATGCGAATATCACCCCGCTCCCATTGCCACCATTAACATTTAATGCACGCAGAGGTGGTAGGTAGTTCCTGCCGACCATTAAACCTGATCAAACACTTGGCAAAATCTTGAGTTTTCGTGCTAAGGATCAACGAATAAAATCCCATCTGCCAGGATTTGCCCTAATTTCACCCTAATTGCAAAGGTAATAGGTAATTCAATTGTCATTTTCACATTTACCTTGCGATAAAATTATTTTCACAGAGCACAAGCTTCCAAACCCTCATACCGACGATACTCGTATGAACCACACTTACAGACAGGAGGAAGTGCGAAATCATCACCAGAATTAAGGGCATTTTCAAGAAACCATTGGTATAATCAAGGGGATTTGCATAACTAGGTAAGTAATTGAAATCCTCATCCTGTTGCTTCTGCATATTCAGGTATGATGTTGTAGGTTCTGGTTGTATGCATCCCAGGATAAGTTAATGCTAAATAAGTATAATATGCATGATGTTAATATAGATAATTGTTATATGCATGCTTGTGAGTATCCGTTGTAAGACGAATTGTGTTAATTGTAGCTATCCATGGCTGACAAGAGGTTAGCTAAGTGTGAGGCTGAGTTCCGCAAGCCCATGTTCGTGTCTCCTAGGGGAATCCTGTTCAAATATGGTGCAATAACAGATACATATCAGGGAAATACTGATTTGGAGGCCTGGTCCACCAAGATGAATGATGAAAAGAATAGAAGCACCCTGTTAGATGCAGTGTTTGTGTTCGGAATGTGGAATGCGGTTGGTTTTCCATACTCCATGGAGTCTCCAGAGCTGGTCATTGAGTGTGCACGAAATTATAATCCAAAAACCAAACAAGTGGTAAAGCGTGGGAGAGTATATGTAGACTTGTCCATCAAGGGTCTCTCCAAGACATTTGGACTGCCATTGGGCAAGAAGGTTAACAGTGTTGATTTGAGGAAATCTGAGATTGAATATGAAAACAATAAGAAGAAAGCAAGGAAGAACATGTATCAGTGGAGGGCCAAGAATAGTACATACCCAGCAGCTACTAAACTTCCTGTGCACCTGCTCAAATATGATTTTGATGAAGAGTATCAATACATGATTGCATTGCTCAGCAGGGTGACAGGCCAGCCTGATACTGGTAGTTTTAAAGATTGGATGTACAGTGTCTTGATGATGTGCATATATGCAGATATCAAGCCACTATGGGGCCAACTGATAAGTGATGCTCTACATGAGCAGCTGCTGAATCTGGGAGGTTCAAATTGTTCTTTTTTTATGACATCATATATTGTCTACTCCTGTGCTTACAAAGGCACATTTGATGCATTAGTTACAGATGGAAAGCTTGCAGGCACTCTCAATGTTGTGCATATATGGGATCATCATCCCCAGCAATAGAGAGCTAACTACCTCCAAGAATATAAATTGGTAAATGATGCATTCTCTATGCATCTGGTGAGGACCATGGAGGAGGACAGGATGAAAAGATTGAGCATGGAGGCTCAAGAAATAATCTACAGGCATGGAGCCTGGTACATTCAATTTGCAACATTTTCATACATGAGGATTGAGGGCTTTGAAGGACAACCCCTCAGGCTACCAAGATACCCTACTGATGCAGTGGTATTAATGGAATTTATAAGACAGAGCTCCACAATGTTGAAGACATTCAAGGATGCTCAGAAAATACCACCCATCTTGTTTCCAGTAACCATTGGCTGGTATATGTGCCCAGACTCAGAGAAGATCAAGAACGTCATGGTTAGCTTGAATAAAATGCAGTTGCAGCCATTCCCACTGGTAAGGCCATATGATCCTAATGGGAGGATACAGAGAATAATAGGGAAACCTATTCATCAGGCACACCTGGAGGACTTTTAGGCAGATTGTGAAGATGAAGCAGAAGCCAGAAGAAGAAGATACCAAAGGTTGACACTAAATCAAGCCAAAACCTTTGATTGTATCCCCATTCCTCAATAGTTGAAGAAAGATGATGGCAGGATAATGGCAGATGAATATGAAGAGAAGAAAATATATAATGATACCATATTTGCACCTGACCTGACCATACAAGAGGACATATCCTTGAACCCTTTCATTGCCAGAACACTATAGCTAATCCAAGCTTGGGTTGATGAACAAATTGGGGCACTAAAAAAGAAAGGTGTTGCTATTACTGAAGATAAGAAGAAGAAAGATCAGGCTATTCCTGATGAGGAATATGATGACTTTCTAAATGAAAAAAGGAAATCTAAAGGGGAAAGGTTGCCTCCACAACAACAACAAAGCAAAAGACCCCCTAGGAAGAAGAAAATTGATAATGAACCCAAAGGGGTGATCATTGAAAGGGCAGTGTTTCCAGCTGAGGAAACAACAGCATCAGGATCAGGATCAGGATCAGCATCACCTCCACGGGCAGGTAAACAAAAGTCCAAGAAAGAGCATGTAGCAGAGGTAGTGATTGCTGGGACTCAAGAAGAGGGTCAATCCTCACATAAACCAATAGAAGAAGAGGAACCACCTCTATTATTCAAGAGAAAAAGAAAACCCCCACAGGTGGTGGTAGCTGCCACACCTAAGAAACCAAGAACCTCCATGAGGGGTGAAATAAAGCAATCCCCTATAATGTTGAAAGGGGCTGGTAGTGAAGTGTTCCATAGGGAATTTCAACACAATGTTCCACTTCCTACCATAGTAAAATTCAAATCTGAGCAAGCGGAAGAATAGATGAAAGAAACCTCACAAGTGTTTCAAGGAGGTCATGTCTCACTGCATGAGACAGTGGACTTATCTGATGATGAGGTAGTGAAGGATGTAGCTTCACAAAAGATGGAGACTCTTGCTGCAGGTACACACATGACTCCTCATGGGACTCCATCAGGACGAACAATATTGGAGGAGATAAAGCAGGTGGAAGCTGAAAAAGAAAAGAGTCTAGAGAAAATAGCCCAAGAAATAGGGCCGGACACATTAGTTGCATAGGTGACAAGTCCTGCAGTAGTGGATTTAGCATATATATAGGATGTAAGTCCTGAACATCTAGCAGGTACACCTGATAAAGAACATATAAAAGAAGTGAAGATGGCAGAAATAGAAGGCCATACTCCAGAGATGAGCCAACAACACCAACAGGATACATCAGTTGAACCTGCTATAGTCGAGGTTCAAGAAAAGAGGGCTGATGAGAAGGATGTAAAAGAAGATCCTGCTCCTGAAGTTCAGGAAGTAAGTAGTACAGGTGCGGAGCAAATGATGATTTCAGAACAAATGCCAGCACTTAAGGAGGATTCCGCAACATCCATTATTGTGAATGTGCATCAACAAGAAGAAAAGGCAAAGGAGGATGAGGTAATGACAGAAAAGGATCATGATCATCATGTGTACGTAGCACAAGATCCTCCACCTCAAGATGATGCTCCTTTGGAAAAAGAAATTCCTCACCAGGAGGATATACCACAGGATCACCCTCAGACAGAGCATCATGAAGAACAAATGAGGAAATCACCTTCTCCATCACATATGCTGACAGATACAAGAGATCAAGGTGAACATCATGATGATGTGGAAAAACATGATCAGGTACCTCCATGGTTAGGAAAGGAAGTTAACGCAGAGGTAGGTTTTGAGGTACAAGAATTTGATGTATCTACCTTATTTTCTGAGAATATAATGAAACCAAAGAGTAAGGCCAGAATGACTTCGGCCATTAAGAGAGATCCTACAACTGGTAGAAGAATAGCACAGGTAGCAATCCCTACTATGGAGAAGGAGAAAGGTAAAATTACCTTAGATGAATTTCAGATCAGCACAGTAGACTTGGGATTTGCTAATGAAGACTAGGAGGGTCAAGAGGGCAAAGACATTATAGATTCTTTGATTCAGAAAGTGAAAAGAGAAAAAGAGAAAAATAAGGAACACAAAGAGCACATTGCTCAGTTGCATGCCTATATAAGGAAGTTGACTAATACTGAAGATAATCCAACTGAACATGCAATCCCATTGACTGCCATTTCCCAGGAAGAAGTAAATAAATTAGATCTCATGAAACATGAGTCATCTGTATTAAGGAAATGGATGCTATCCACATTGGATGTAGCAGAAGAAGTAATAAAGGCCTCTCTAAAGAGATGGAACTCCCTCAGTATCTCCAGGAAAAAGGTAGACAAATTGCAAATGGAGATAGGTAGAAGGTCTTTCCAATTGGAGAAGATATTGGATGTCCTGGGAGAAATAAGGAGGATAAATCCTCAACTTTTCATAAATAAATAGGTACTGGCATTATTAATAGACATATGGTACAAGGATATCCAGTTTGAATGTGGTGTACTTAAAGGATGCAATAATAAATTGAGAGATATCAGCATGAAAATGCATGATATGTTGGCTTTTGAAGCAGAAATTTTGGAAGCATTGGAAGGAAAGGTAGAAGGAAAGATAGAAAATTAGGATGAAGAGTTTGCAATTAAAGCTCTACATGCCAACTTCCAATCAGTAGCTGATGATCCACTTGTTCACTTGACAGAGGAAGTCATAGATAAAATGATGAGGATTAAGGTCAAGGTGGAAAACTACAATTAGACACTGAACAAAAGGAAAAACAAGTTGGAAAATATCAGAGGTAAATACCAGGCCCATAAGCATGCCATCATCAAGGCAAAAATTTAAGATGGCGGGGAAATTGATAGAATAGTACAATTATATGAGAATGTCAGGACGATCATGCAGGCTCATATGCAGGGCTACGATCATGATGGTGATGAAGATACGGCAAGTGATGATCATGATGCTCCTAGTGGAGATGAAGATGCATCATAAAGCAAATATCAGCATCTTATACTTAGTGAAAATAAGTATTTCAGATAGTTGCCAGCTGGTAACTTGTGCCATTTTTGATGTGGTTGACAAAGTCAAAGTTAATACTGATGGTAGATATTCATAGATAAATAAAGATCGTAGATCTTTTTGTAACGGTTTTCCTCACCTTGTTCTATAAAAGGTGCAGGAATACCTCATTTTAAACATTCAAAACTTAATTGAAATCCGTCTGTTGAAATATTCAAGGCTCATTTCAAAGCTTTTTTGTATACATCTATATCTTTGCATACTTAATGAATGAGAAAACTGTGTTGATTACAATTCATAGTAAATCTTGAGTAATCAGTGTGTGAATTATGGATATATGCTATGATTTGCTGTGTCCCTTCGAGTGCATGTCTACTTGCTTATGTTGTTTTCATACAAATTCCTTTGAAGTTAGCATCAACTGTATCTAGCTGTGGAATGTCCTGGTGAACATATGGTTTGGTTTTCTTCTCTTCATGACTGTATCTGATGTACATGTGGTTCAATAGCTAAAGGTTCAACATTAATTTGAAGCATTTCTTTCAATTTCTTTTAAATTTCAAAACATTTCACTTTCATAATTGCAAATAACTGATAATCTTAAGCAAATATTGAAAATATGTGGACATCTCGTAGATAATTGCAAATATTTAGCATATTTGAAGCTAAAGCATGCATAATTGAAAATATCATGCAAAGATTTGAATATCTCCGTATCATTTGATCAGACAATTGTATAAAATGACCTCTCTGTGAAGAATCTTTGCAGAAGCAGTGTCATGATGATGAACTCAACGTAAGGCCCCAAAATGGAAACAGCAACACACATCAACCTCTGAGTAATGTCAGAAGATTAAGACCTAATCAACGGAGACTTGGGATCATGAATTCTCTGAATTCATCTTATCTTTCAAGATGAATAAAGGTTAATGTGTACTTTTATTCTATGCTTGTTTGTGACTAACATCATGACCAACAGGTATGTCCATATTTCTTCTAGTCAGTTGATATCTTATATTCTTGATGCGAATGATGTTAGAATTTCATGTGGTACCCCTCTACCTCCATATCGTCCCTTTGACATGGCCCAGATGTTAAGTCAAATTAGAATTTCACTACCTTTAGGAGAGGATTTTAGGATCCTTGAGCATAGAGATAGGGTTGTTTCATTTATCATAGCTACTAATGCACCTACACAACCCATTGTTGTTCCTTGTAATGATGATGAAGTTGTTGAAGTCTATTTGGGGTCTTCTATGGTGAACAGTCGAATGGGTGTAGATCCTTTTTATACCGCTTTGATTATCAATGGGTGGCTATTACATAATTGTATGCTTGACTCTGGATCATCTAGCAATGTCATGCCTCTATAAATCATGAATGATTTGGGATTGAAGGTGTCCAAGTCTTTTGGAAAATGCTTTTCTATGAATTGAAGAGAGGTGAATGTGATTGGTCTTGTCAAGGATGTAGAGGTTTAGCTTGCTGCATATCCAAACAAGTCCTTTCATATGGATGTTATTGTTGTGGATTGTCTTGCTAAATGGGGTATGTTGTTATCCAAAAACTAGGCAGCTTCTATGGGTGGGATTATATAGATGGATCAATCATATGCTATCATTCCAATCCATGGTGTTGAGGTAAAGTTTTACAGGGAGAAGAAGGTAGAAGACCAAAACATAGAAAATGGTTACAAAACTCATGATGAGGCAAACTTCTTTGACACTGACATTGAATGTTTTATGGATTTTTGTAATGAAGATGAATCTAAGGTATGCATTGATCTATCTCAAATTGCTACTCCTATGCATGATGAAATTGTGTTATTGACATTGTACTTTGATGGTGCATGTTCTAGAGATGGCTCAGGCGTGGGCATTGTTTTGATTTCATTGAATAAAAGACAATTTGGACTTTCTTTCAAGCTTGATTTCTAGTACACTAACAATATAGCTAAGTATGAAGCATTATTGTTAGGATTAAATGTTGCTCATAAGGATGGAGTAAAATGTTTGAATTTTTTTGGTGATTTAGAGTTAGTGGTGCAACAGATCAGAAATGTTTTTGTAGCTAAGGATAGCACCTATTAAGAGCTTACAGAAATGCAGTGTGTGATACTATTCAACTATTTGATGTTGTTGGCATTGAATGGGTGGAAAGAGTTGAGAATGAAAAGGTAGGTACCTTGGCTTTAATTGTTTCAAAGTTTGATCCTCAGTCAATTTTTTCTTATTGTCATTATGCTATTGAAGTGCTTACAAGGCCAATAATCCATGATAACATATAAAGTTGGCAGGTTTTTAATGACAATAATTAGATTTACAATTTCCTTAATTGCCTAGATGAATTTGACAATCAGGTTATTGATTGGCAGCCTTTGATAGAGGTAGAAGATGACAAGGAAACATTGTTTCAGAATGAAGTGGTACAATTGAAGACAAATACCATTCCCAAGGGTTTGGTTTCACTTGGAAGGATGTTTGATAATGCTGACCATTGGAAAAGTAAAGGTAAACCAGTTGAAGAGGACAACATTGAAGGCGTTAACCTCAGGATTGAAGAGGCACCTAGGATGGTTTATATTGGTAACAGGCTCAAACCCCATGAAATAAAATGATGATTACATTGTTAGGAGTATTTTAAAAAGTGTTTTGCATGGTCCTATGATGAATTAAAGGCATATAAGGATGATTTATTTCAGCATACTATCCCCCTTCAGCCTGATGCAAGACCTTTTAGGTAGAAGCAAAGGCCTATAAATCCCACAATAGCTCCTAAAATGCAACATGAGCTGGCAAAGCTAAAAGATGGAGGTATTCTAAAACCAATCAGACATTCTAAGTGGGTATCTAATCTCCTCCCAGTGAGAAATAAGAATGGGGAGATTAGATTGGGTGTGGACTTTAGAAATTTGAACATCAAATCCCTAAAGGACAACTATCCTCTTCTAAGTATGGATCATCTTTTACAAAGGTTTTTTTGGCTCAAAGATGATGTATATGATGGATGGATTATTAGGTTATAATAAGGTGTTGGTCAAGGAATCAGAACAATACAAAACAATGTTCACAACTCCTAGGGGCATGTATGTGTATGTGAGAATGTCATTTGGGTTAAAGAATGCATGGTCAATGTTTCAAAGGGCCATGGATGTTGCTTTGGCATGCCTTATAAATGAAATCATGGTGGTATATCAAGATGACCTAACTACATTTTCAAAAGATAGGAAAGATCATTGTAGGCATTTGGAATTGATCTTTGAGAGATGATTAGAATATGACATTTCTTTGAATCCCAAGAAATGTCACTTTGGGGTTGAGGAAGGAAAGCTAATGAGACATATTGTTTTAAAGGATGGGGTAAGAATTGATCTTGAAAGAATAAAATCTATTGACCTCATCCCTCAACTCAAGTTAGTCAAAGGTATATGGTCTTTCTTTGGGCAAATTAATTTTGTAAGAAGGTTTTTACCTATTTTGTGGAAAATACTAAGGCCATATCAAAGATGCTTGAGAAGGGGAAATATATTGCATGGGGTGAAGAACTAGCTGAAGCATTCAAGGATATCAAGGAGACTATCAAGGAAGCACCTGTACTGATAAGTCCATATTACTCTAAACCCTTGTAGCTATTTTCTTTTTCTTCATATTATACTGTTGTAGTTGTTTTGCTTCAAAATAATGAAGAATGTTATGAGCAGCCTATAGGATTTTTTAGCAACTCAGTTGAAATACTCCATAATGGAGAAACATGCTTACACCTTGGTTAAGGCTATGAAAAAGTTTAGATCATACCTTATAGGTGTTAAGGTTATAGCATATGTGCCACACACAGCAATGAAGGACATATTCATGTAACATGAGGTTTCAGGTAAAAGATGTCGTTGGATAAGCAAAATTCAAGAGTATGACATGGATATTCAGTTTACAAAACTAGTTAGAGGCCATGGTTTAGCAAAGTTGATGGCTAATTCCAATTTAGAGGCAACTGAAGTAAATGAAATAGATGTTGTTCCATCTACTAATGCGCTTTGACAAATGATCCATGGTAAAAGGGTATTATTTTATATCCTATCAACATGCATTGTCCTCCAGGTATGAATTTGACTTAGCAAAGAACACTTATGCTTTAGTCTCATAAAAATGCTTTGATTCAAGGTCTTCTAATGTGGAGAAATCATGAGGGACTATTGTTGAAATGTTTGGACCAACAACAATCTGAGAAAGTCGTTGAAGATTGTCATCATGGGATATGTGGTGGACACTTCCATGTTAAAACCACATCACATAAAATTAGGGTAGCTTATTGGTGGCCAAGCCTCTTCAAGGATGTTGCAAAACAAATAAAAAAATGTGACACCTATTAGAGGTTTTCATGTAAGTTGAAGTTTGAAGGTGCTCTTCCCCTTATGAATGTTACAATTGAGGTGCCATTTCAACAATGGGGCATTGATTTCATAGGGGAAATTCAAGAAAAATCAAGCAATGGATACAAATGGATTTTGGTGGCAACTGGTTATTTTACAAAATGGGTTGAGGTTGTTCCAACTCGCAATGCCACATCTAAGGTTGTGATTGAGCTCCTTTTGAACAATGTGATAACCAAATTTGGTGTGACATCTAAAATTGTTGTAGACAACGCCATATGCTTCAGATCTTAAGACATTGTAGGTATGTGTTCCAAGTATAGGATAAAGTTGATTCATTCATCACCATACCATCCACAAAGTAATGGACAAATTAATTCTAGCAATAAAAGCCTCATGAAAATTCTGAGGACTCTAAATGTGAACAAGAAAAGGAAGGATAACAAGTTGAAATATGCAATTTGGGTTGATAGGATCACGTACAAACGTCCTATAGGTAAAAGTCCATTTGACCTTGTGTATGGATTAGAGGCTAAAATGCATGTCATTAGAATTACCTGTATATCAACTGCTGCAAGAAATAGGAGAGGATGGAGATGATGCATTGACCTTGAGGATGCATGAGTTAATAGAATCAGATGAAGCTAGAAGGGTGGCACATGATAAAAATTTCTACAGTAGCAGAAGGTTGAATATTTTTTCAACAAAAGGACTATTAAAAAGTACTTTTAGATTGGTGACTTGGTTCTTTTATGGAATGCTAAATCAGATGATAAGGGTAAGAATGGTAAATTTGAAACATTATGGGTATGCCCATACCATATTGATGAGAGGGCTAGCCAAGACACCTTTTATATCAGAAATGTGGAAGGAGAACTTCTAGAGCTTCTTGTTCATGGACAACATTTGAAACATTACTTCTCGTAAGTAACTTAACCCTTCAAATTTTGTGGTAGAATCATGATATATCAATTATGTTTTGACCTTGAGTAGTCTTGACCATTGTTGGTCTTGATGGTGTTTATGTTTCCATTCCTACTGTCTTATTTTGTTGTCTTTTGGTCTGCCTCAGAGATCTATGATTCTTGTTGTGCCATTGTTACCACACATCCCCAATAAGAGCCAGTGTTGGCACCCCATTTTTTCCTTGTCCCCGATCTTGAAAATTTGTGCTAAAATCAAGAATATCCTTGTGTTTGCCCCCCTTTTCCCCATATGCTAATATTTGATTCGAGATTATTTTAATGTGGGGCAATGTTCAAAAATCTTAAGTATAAATCCAAAATCCAAGTGTTTCTTCCTTAAGATTTTTTACCTTTTCAGTGAAAGTGAAGGTTTGTAAACCTTCAAGTTCATCGAAAAGGTGAGTTATCGAAAAAGAAGACAAGGTGAAAGGAAGGGGAGTCTTTTTTGGTGAACCTCTTGGTTTCCCAAAAGCATAAGTTGCCAAAGAAGAAAATTAAAAGAGAGAAAGAAAGAAGAAAGGAACAAACAAATAAGTTTTTCGATGATTCGGCAGGTTTGTGAACCTGCGAACTTGTTGAAATGGTTCGCCAAAGGATAAATCTGTCAAAACTATTTTTCAAAAAATATTTTTAAAGTGTTGTAAAAGTTGCAAGGTACATTTTCATGGTTTTTCAAAATTAGAGATGCTCACCTACTTTCAGGTTGCCATGAATGCAGTTTGACCAGTTTTAGAGGTAGATGTGAATTTTAATGCATGGTAGGTGAGGTGGATGTGGTTGGTGTGGATTTGTCCTATTCCCTAATTTTATATTTTCTCTCTAATTGTGATAATGTAATGTTTGAACACCTGATTTTAATGTGATGTACATTTTTTGGCGCCATGGGAGTTGGTGAGAGTTAATGTTGGTGCAGATGGGTAGATATTTGGAATCCAAATGCAGCATTTATTTCCCCCCTATATATGCAAGTTCAAAAGGCATTTCACAGGGTGGTCACTTTGGCATTTTCAAGTGACTGGTACAGTGCGAATAGGGTTTATAGCATTGTGAAAGTTGCAGATCTTCAGGGGTAGCATTTGTAAATTATATGGATGAATCGATGTATAATTTTTAAGTAGAATCTTATGTCTCCATTGTTGCAGATGTTTATTTAGGGATTTCCTAATTTTGTAGGATTCCTCTTGCCACAATTTATGATTGTAATCATGACATGAAGGATTTGACAAATTTGTAATCTATTACATGTTGTAGTAGTCATTTCATGATTGCAAATGAATGAATGTTGTGTGGGAAAGGATAAATAAGTCTGTTTGATTATGTTTTCAACTTTCACGCATCTAGGTATTCTAGCTTGGTGACTCTATATTGTTTATTTGTTGTTTCCCTTTCATAATCTATAGACCATAATCCATTGTGTTGGTATGTGGCGACTGATCATGTAAGTACTATACACTCGTCATGTATCCTCGCCGGGGTTCAGGAGTCGGTTGTTAATTTTTTGTTAATCGACAAAAGAAAAAATAACATTGTAAAACCCTAATTCTAGAAGCTTCCAAAAGGCTTTTTATAAGCGGTTGGGATGTATGTTGCGGGTGTGATTTTGATATTGTATTGTAGTATTTGCAGTGGTATTGAGTTGCAAGGATTGCTAGTTGTAATCAGTTTGATTTACTAGATAATAATATTGGACTCTCTATTGGTGGATGTAGCTCGGGTTTGGGCGAACCACGTTAAAACTTGTCTCTCATTGTTATTATTTCTGTGTATTTTCATTCATCTATTTAATCTTTATTTACATTTAATTGATATCTTTTGCATGCAATTCCTAACAAGTGGTATCAGAGCAGGTTGTGTTTGATTATCGTCTGCAAGAAGGTCTCATGGTTGAGTGGGAGTCTCACGGTTGAGTGGGAACAATGTTGAACGAGGGTAAATTGAAGGTAGATAAATTCAATGGACAAAACTATCAATTATGGAAGATGCAAATGGAGGATTGTCTCTATCAGAAGGATTTATGGAGGCCATTGGAAGGAATAGCCAAGAAACCGGCAGCAATGACTGATGAGGATTAGAATCTTCTGGACAGAAAGGCACTAGGAACCATTCGGTTGTGTCTGGCACCATATGTGGCATTCAATATAATAGAAGCGACAACAAAAAGTGAACTGATGAAAGATTTGGCTAAACTGTATGAAAAAACCTCAGCCTCAAATAAGGTATTTCTCATGAAGCGTTTGTTTAATCTAAAAATAATTGAAGGTGGATCTGTGACAGATCATTTAAATGAGTTTAATATGATTACCAATCAGTTAACTTCTATAAAAGTGAAATTTGATGAAGAGGTGAGGACTCTCTTGGTTTTATGTTCTTTGCCAGAAAGCTGGAATAGCTTGGTAATGGCTATAAGTAATTCTGTCTCTGGTTCAAATACTTTGAAATTTGATGATGTTGTTGGTGTTATCCTTAGCGAGGAAATGTAACGGAAAAGCTTAGTAGGGTCCACATCAGGTAGTGTTTTGAATGCAGAAAACAGGGGCAGATCAAAGGAGAGAGGAAAAGGTTCTGGAGGTCATGGGAAGTCACGAGGAAAATCAAAGGACAAGAGGTCCCAATCCAGAGGATAAAAGGATTGTTGGTACTGTAGGAAACCAGGTCATCTGGAGAAAGATTCTTAGTCTCAGAAGAATAAAGGAGACAAACAAGAAGGCAATAAAGAGGAAAATGTGGTAAGTAATAAATCTGAAGATGATGCTTTGATTCTTTCCCTAGATAATGCTGATCATTCATGGCTTTGAGATTCAGGGGCCTCATTTCATGCTACGCCCCATAGAAGTTATTTTCTTGATTATGTCCAAGGGGATTTTGGGCTGGTTTATTTGGGAGATAATGAAACCTGTCAGAGTGTTGGAAAGGGAAGAATCAAGATTAAGTTGCAGAATGGGAATCATTGCCTACAACAAGAGGTAAGGCACATTCCAAGGCTGAGTAGGAATTTAATTTCAGTAGGGCAGCTAGCTGATGAAGGTTGCATTTTTACATTTACTAATAAAAATTAGAAGGTTTCAAGAGGTACCTTAATAGTAGCAAAAGGTGTGAAAGGAGGCACCTTATATCTTTATACAGGTCATATGGTTCCTTCTACTTTAGTTGTTGCAAAGAAAAAACAAACAAGTTCAGGAACAGTTGCTGCAGGTTCACAGGAAGAGACTCAAATAGTTGCTGTAGGTTCTGAGACAACACTATGGCATAACAGACTTGGGCATATGAGTGAAAAAGGTATGAAGGTACTTCATTCTATGAAAGTTTTACCAGGTCTGAAATGTATTAATATGGATTTCTGTGAAAGTAGTGTGTATGGCAAACAAAAGAGAGTTAGTTTTCTCAAGGATGGGAAGCAAAAGAAAGATGAAAAGTTGGAGCTTGTGAATACAAATGTATGGGGACTGGCTCAGGTATCTTCTCTTGGTGGATCTCGGTATTATGTTACATTCATAGATGATGCAATTAGGAAGGTTTGGATTTATTTCCTTAGGTAGAAAGATGATGTATTTGAAACATTTAAGAAATGGAGAAGCTTGGTTGAGAATGAGACAGGTAAAAGATTAAAATGTCTCAGATCTGATAATGGTGGTGAGTATTACAGCAAAGAATTTAAGGATTATTGTTCCTTTAATAGAATTCGTAGGCAGAAAACGGTTCCAGGTACTCCATAGGAGAATAGAGTGGCTGAGCACATGATTAGGACAATAATGGAGTATGCAAGAACCATGAGATTGCATACTAGGCTGCCTTTAAACATGTGGGTAGAGGTTGCCAACATTGCTGTATATTTAATTAATAGCGGTCCTTCAGCTTGGGCTATGGTATTCTAAAGGAAGCATGGACAGGTAAGAAGGTGAGTTATTCTTTTCTCAAAACCTTCAGATGTGAAGCATTTGCACATGTAGATTCTGGAAATAGAACCAAGCTAGATGCAAAATAAAAAAAGTGTACCTTCATTGGATATGGCATTGATGAATTTGGTTATAGGCTTTGGGATTTTAAAAATCAGAAAATTGTGAGAAGCATGGATGTTGTATTCAATGAGAAGGTGTTGTACAAAGATCAATTACAGCAACATGAGAAGAAAGAAAAGGATTATGTGGTGCTGGATGATACTCCAGTGGTTCCTCATGCTCCACAATAGCAACAAGAAATACCACAAACTCCAGTGAATGTTAGACGATCAACAAGGCTAAGCAGACTTCTTGAAAGGTTTTCTCCCTCTTTGTATTCTATTTTGTTAACAGATGCTAGTGAACTGGAAGGGTATGATGAAGCTATGCAAGTAGATACAAAGGTTCAGTGGGAGCTTGCAATGAAAGAAGAAATGGACTCCTTGCTGAAAAATTAGACTTGGGAATTATGTAAGTTGCCTATAGGTAAAAAGACTTTACCAAACAAATGGGTTTATAGGCTAAAAGAGGAAGATGGAGGTAAGAAAAGATTTAAAGCCATGTTAGTTGTAAAAGGATTTGCATAGAAAAAAGGTATTGATTTTGATGAGATTTTTTCTCCAGCTGTTAAGATGACTTCTATTCATACTATTTTAAGTATTGTGGCTACTGAAGATTTGCATTTGGAATAGCTAGATGTGAAAACTGCCTTTCTCCATGGTGATTTGGAGGAGGAGATATATATGGAACAACCCTAAGGATTTGAAGTCAACGGTAAGGACAAACTGGTGTGCAGATTGCAGAAGAGTTTATATGGCCTAAAACAAGCATCTCGGCAATGGTATTTGAAATTTGATAGTTTTATGGCTGAGCAAGGCTATAGCCGGTGTAATTTTGACCATTGTGTTTATTTTAAGAGGTTGGATAATGATAGCTACATTATTTTATGTTTATATGTTGATGACATGCTTGTAGCAGGGTCTAACATGGATCACATAAGAGAGTTAAAACAACAGTTAGCACGATCATTTGCTATGAAGGATTTGGGGGAAGCAAAACAAATCCTTGGTATGAAAATTTGTAGAGATATGAAGAACAGAAAATTGACTCTATCGCAGGATGATTATGTTGAAAAGATGTTGCAGAGATTCCATATGGAGAATGCAAAAGCCATCAGCACACATTTGCCTAGTCATTTGAAATTGACTACGGAGATGTTCCCTAAGACACAAGAGGAGGTTTCTTTAATGCCATTAAGGGCGTGGTTCAGTGGTTAAGTTGCTCGCTCAGTTGTAGTGGCGGCCACCAGAGTTCAAATCCCTGCTGGGCCAACGAGCTCGTAGGCTTTACACCTTCACTAGGCCAATGCGCTCACGGGTTTGAAGTGTTCCTTCTTGGGGATGAGGTCCCCCATGTTGTGACCTCACCGGTTCATCGCTCTGAGCAAAAGTGTTACTGTGGAGCCAGAGGGCGTGTTGCGCCAGCGTCACCGGTCACATTAAAAAGTTTACCAGGTGCATTATCTTAAAAAAAAAGACACAAGAGGAGGAAGAAAAAATGTCCAAGGTACCATATGCTTCAGTTGTAGGAAGTTTAATGTACGCCATGGTATGCACGAGACCAGATATTGCACATGTTGTAGGAGTCGTAAGCAGGTATTTGAGTCATCCCGGATTGGAGCATTGGAATGTGATAAAATGAATTCTCAGATATTTGAGAGGTGCATCCAATAAACACTTATGTTTTGGGGGCTCTAATACTGATTTAGCAGGTTATGTGGACTCATACTTGGCAGGAGATATTGATACTAGGTGGAGTACTACAGGTTATGTCTTTACTGTAGGTGGGACAACAGTGAGTTGGATCTCCAGGTTGCAAAAGGTGGTTGCTTTATCCACCATGGAGGTAGAGTATGTAGTTGCAACAGAGGCAAGCAAGGAGATGTGATATGGCTGCAATCTTTCATGGAAGAATTAGGCAAACAATAGGCTAACAAATATTTGTTTACAGACAGCCAGAGTACCATACATCTTGCAAAGAATTTTGCCTTGCATTCAAAGATCAAACACATATAGTTGAGGTATCACTTCATTTAGTCGGTGTTGGATGATGGAAAGTTATAGCTGGAAAAGATACATATAGATGAAAATCCAGCGGATATGTTTACAAAGGCAGTGACAAAGGAGAAGCTGAGCTCCTCTTCAGCTTCAGTTGGTCTTCAAGACTAGAAACTAAAATTAGAACAACATAGTCTAGGGTGCTTATTTCAAGTGGGAGCTACACGCGCAGCAGTGTCGTCTAGGATCAGTCTCCAAGTGGGAGATTATTTGGTCTGGATCCTAATCAGTCTCCAAGTGGGTGATTGTTGGTATGTGGTGACTGATCATGTAAGTACTGTACATTCGTCATGTATCCTCAAAAAAAAATTTCCCTCATTTTGCCCGTTCAGAGTCAGTTGTTAATTTTTTTGTTAACTGACAAAAGAAAAAATGACATTGTAAAACCCTAATTCTAGAAGCTTCCAAAAGGCTTGTTATAAGTAGCTGGGATGTATGTTGCGGGTGTGATTTTGATATTGTATTGTAGAATTTACAGCGGTATTGAGTTGCAAGGATTGCTAGTTGTAATCAATTTGATTTACCGGATAATAATATTGGACTCTCTGTTGGTGGATGTAGCTTGGGTTTGTGTCAACCACATTAAAACTTGTCTCTCGTTGTTATTATTTCTGTGTATTTTCATTTGTCTATTTAATCTTTATTTGCATTTAATTGATATCTTCTGCATGCAATTCCTAACACATTGAAGGCACCAGTTTGAGAGGTGTTTTGATCACCCAAACACTTTATAAATCAAACAAATCAATCCAGTGTGAAGTGGAAATAGTTAGATCTGTATACCTTATGTGATTTTGTATCATAACCTGGGAAATATAATTTGTGAGCTATTCAAGGGGTAAGTACAAGAAGATGGGGGGCTCAAAAGTTGAAGATGCAACCAAAACAATGATGATAGTGCTCTGAGTCTACTTTCTAAACTACTAATTTTTTTTAAAAATGGTATAGATTAAGGGGTTCAAAATAGGGAGCCATAGAAATTGGTGTTGTTTCTATCAAAAAAACATAACATAGTGTGTTTTGTGGCTCCCTCAAAAGGTTAACTTTTTTTTGGTATTTTTAAAATCACTTCGATGAGAAACTAGCTAACATGTAGTTTCTGCCCGATTTTTCGGATAATTTTTAATGAATATTTGATTTTTTAGTAATTTTCAAAGTGGGCACATCCTAAAAAACAAAATTTTGGTCATGCTACCCCTGTAAATTTTGAAAATTAATTGAAATTATTATTTTTTTAATGTGTAGAATGGAGTCTAGTTTATAAAAATATAATTTATTTGAAATTTCAATGAACGGTTAATTTATAATGAAAAAAAGACTAAACAGTGGTTTTTGCCCAAAAATGGACACACAGAAAAGAAATTAAAGATGAAAGGCTTAACATTGTCAAAATGTGAAAAAAATTACATTGTTAAATAGCTAAGAGAAAGCCTAACATTACCTAGGTGTTTGATTTGTTCGACCTTGAAACACATGCAAATATGAGGGTTAGCACGAACAAAATTATGTGAAATCTTGTAGAATTTGCAAAAACACGTCTGTGGATGTTGGGAAGGCACTCCAAGCCTTTGGGTTGGAAATCCAAAGCAAATCCCAAGTCCAAGTTTTGGGATTCCCAAAGCACAACATAATGCAAGCGTGTTATAACACGAGCGCGTTATAACACGAGCGCGTTATAACACGAGCGCGTTATAACACACTTGAATTATGTTGTGCTTTTTTCCCTTTTTTTTGCATGTTTGTCGGTGTTTTACCAGTTCAACATAACGCACTCGCGTTATGTCTTCCTTTGAATGATTTATGTTCAAGTTTCATAACTATGTTTGATGGATGTATATATGTATGCTTGTAGGTATGTATGTATGGTTGTATGTATGTATGTATGTACATGTATGTATGTATATATGTATGCATGCTTGTATGTATGTACATGTATGTATGTATGTATGTATGTATGTAAGTGTTTTGGGTTTAGGGTATATAAGGACCTCAGCTTGTATAGTTTTTAGGGTTGAGGGTTGAGGGTTGAGGGATTAGGGCTTAAGTAATAGGTAGAGGGTAGAGGGTAGAGGTTAGAGGGTTGAGGGTTACAGTTGAGGGTTAATATTCAGATTGTTCAGTGTATAAGATTAAGTGTGTAAGGTATGGGGACTAGGGTTTAGGATATTGGGTTTAGGGTTTATGATACGGATTGAGGGTATATAAGGCATAGGGTGACATGGGTTGAGAGCACATATGGTTTAGGTTTAATTTAAGTATAGGGTTGAGGCACAATATTCGGGGTTTAGGGTATAAGGGTGAGGTTATATGGTATAGGGATGAGGGTTTGTGGGTGTAGGCTTCAGGGTTTAAGGTATAGGGTTGAGGATTGAGGGATTATGGCTTAAGTATATGGTTAAGGGTATAGGGTTGAGGGTTTAGGGATAGGTTTTAAGGTTTAAGGTTTAGGGGTTAAGGGTTGAGGGATAGGGTTTAGGGTTTAGGAATAGGGATAGCATTTAGGGTTTAGGGATGATGGATTAGGGTTGAGGGATTAGAGTTGAGGGTTGAGGGATTAGAGTTTAAGGTATAGTGCTGAGGGGTGAGGGTTTAGGGATAGGGTTTATGGTTTAGGGTTGAGGGATTAGGGTTTAGCATTGAGGGATTAGGGTTTAAGGTACAGTTTTAAGGGTTAAGGGTTTAGGGATAGGGTTTATGGTTGAGGGATTAGGGTTTAGGGTTGACAGATTAGGGATTAATGTTGAGAGTTAAGGGTTGAGGGTTGAGGGTTTAGGGATAGGGTTGATGGTCAAGGGATTAGGGTTAAAGTAGAGTGTCAAGGCTAGAGGGATTAGGGATAGGGTTTAGGGTTGAAGGTTTAAGGATTGAGGGTTGAGGCTTTAGGGCTAAGGGTTAAGGGATAAGGGTTTAACATATAGTGTCAAGCATCGAGAGTTTAGGGATAGGTTTTAGGGTTTAAGTTTTACGGGTTAAGGGTTGAGGGATAGGGTCTAGGGTTTAGGGATAAGGGATTAGGGTTTAAGGTATAGTGTCGAGGGTTGAGGGTTTAGGAATATAAATAGCGTTTAGGGTTGAGGGTTGAGGGATTAGGGTTTAGGGATAGGGTTTAGGAATAGGGTTTAGGGTTGAGGGATTAGGGTTTAAGGTATAGTGTTAAGGGTTTAAGGATAGGGTTAAGGGTTGAGGGATTAGGGTTTGATGAATTAGGGTTTGACATAGGGGGTTGAGAGTTTAGGGATAGGGTCGAGGGATTAGGGTTAAAGCAGAGTGTCAAGGGTATAGGGATTAGGGATAGGGTTTAGGGTTGAAGGTTTAAGGATTGAGGGTTGAGGCTGTAGGGCTGAGGGTTAAGGGATTAGGGTTTAAGATATAGTGTCGAGGGTCAAGATTTTAGGGATAAGTTTTAGGTTTAAGGTTTAAGGGTTAAGGGTTGAGGGATACGGTTTAGGGTTTAGGGATAAGGGATTAGGGTTTAAGGTATAATGTCGAGGCTTGAGGGTTTAGGAATAGGGATAGCATTTAGGGTTTAGGGATGAGGGATTAGGGTTGAGGGTTGAGGGATTAAGGTTGAGGGTTGAGGGATTAGGGTTTAGGGTTGATGGATTAGGGTTTGACATTGAGGGTCGAGGGTCGAGGGTCGAGGGATTAGGGTTAAAGTAGAGTGTCAAGGGTATAGGGATTAGGGATAGGATTTAGAGTTGAAGGTTTAAGGATTGAGGGTTGAGGCTTTAGGGCTGAGGGTTAAGGGATTAGGGTTAAAGATATAGTGTCGAGGGTCAAGGTTTTAGGGATAGGTTTTAGGGTTTAAGGTTTAAGGGTTGAGGGATAGGGTTTAGGGTTTAGGGATAAGGGATTAGGGTTTAAGGTATAGTTTCGAGTGTTGAGGATTTAGGAATAGGGACAACGTTTAGGGTTTAGGGATGAGGGATTAGGGTTAAGGTAGAGTGTCGAGGGTTTAGTGATAGGGTGTAGAGTGTAGTGATACAGGTGAGAGATATTGCAAAGGTGCTATCAAAGGTGAGATAGGCACAAATATTTATGGATCAATCTATAACAGGACATAACATGAGCGGGTTATAACGCGCTCGCATTTTGTCTTGTTGTACAAATGGCAAAAAGGCCTGGACCCCCATGATCCAGGCCCACATACTCTATTCTCATGCTTTCAGGTGTTCTAGAATAATTTGGCTAGAAGGGGCAAATCATTTAGTTAGCATATCATATGGTCGGATAACCATGCATCACAATTCAAGAACTCACGAAATTTCTATTGGCTGAGCAAGAGGCATAATTTTATAGGTGTTCAACATATGTGGAACTTTTGTGAGGTCGGGCATGGAAAGGGGGAGCATGATGGTGCAGGAGCATGTATCAAAAGAGTCATACCATGAGAAGAGTTAAAGTATAAAGACAATTCAAAGTTGACAGTGCAAAATCAATCGTCAAGTGGTGTAATGCTTCCATGGGTCCAGGTAATGAAGGTAAGTCTTCAATTCGTAGATTTTTTTGGTTGATAGATGATACTAACATTGCACCATATGAGGACTATTGTACACTAATAGGATCAAGTGAGATGCACTCTTTCAGAAGCTCAATTGCAGGTTCATAGAGTATACATACGCGGAAGATGGCATACTTTTGTTCTTCATGTACAATTCAAGCCTGGGATGAGTGTGAGTCAAAGGAGTAGGTTGACGAATGGAAGTTAAGTTGTATTAGCCCACTTGACACATATTGACCCCTGACAGGATTGGAACTAACAAAGATGGAATTATCAGATGACTTTGACCACATATCAGATCTAGTTCAACCAGGTAATATATCTATTTGCGTAGTTTTTGAAATTCCTAATGTTAGATCTTACTTTGTAGTGTTTTTGTAATGTTGACTAATTTCATCTAATTTTCTACACATCAATGAAGGGCATGTATATACAGTTCTTACAGATGAAGATAATGAAGAGGGAATAGATTATTACTTGTGTCGTTGTGTTGAGGCCAAAAGGAAATTGGAGGCCCTAGTTACAGATGGACAAAACATCAAATACCCTACAGGCTCATTGGTTGTTATTGGAACATGGATTAGAAGGTACCCACATAAGAGTGTTAATGTTTGGTTGTTTTAGGACTTTGACATGCATCGAAAGATTCTTCATTGCTCAAACCTTGTCGTGGCATCTAATGTTCATTTGATACAATATTGGAGTAGACCTTCGAACAAGACCTTGTGGAAGATGCATGAGTCTGACCATGAGGCAATACTTGACACAATAAAGAGTAGATTAGATCACATATGCAACTCCTTGCATCATGTACCATGCATGTAGCACAATGAACCATGTTGCACATCTTAGAAAACACTCCTTAGTTTGTGTGTAACCCATAACATCATGCAACATCACACAAAATAAGGATCATGTCACATAGTGTTGCTAACAACTTTTCTTGCACTCTATGTTGCACTTGCATTAAAATGTATACTTGTGTGCAATACAAAACTCAACACAAAATATTGTGCTATATAATAGAGAATTGAGAAATAGTCTCATGAATTGTTTGGAGCCATTTTATGACATGCCACCTATCAAAATAGTGTTGGACAATATTCTTATTTGTGTAATGCTTATCTCCATATAGTGTTTGCATGCTTACAACACATCTAGGCTCTTACCTAGAGCATTGTCCCCTAGACCACTTGGCATCTGGATTAGTTTTGGAGTTGTTTAGATTAGTTGTAGTTGTTAAGAAATGGTGTTGATCATTTTTAATCCATGTATGCACCTTAAAGGAAATGTATCACTTGTAAAAGGTTAAGACCTAGTGGCATGAGGAGCTTTACTTATAATTAGTGGAGTTTTCTCATCATTTTAGGGTTTTTCTAGCTATAAGGTCTTGTGTTTCAATTGTTTTTGAGTCTTGTTGTATTCTATTTTCTTTCTTATGCTCTTATTTCTATGTTACAAGTCTATTGAACAAAAAATATTGCATGTTTAGCCATTGTTATTGGTAGAAATAATGTTTGAAGGTTATTGCAAGGCTTACTCAAGTGATATTCATAGTTGATGAAAACTACATGAGGGATATCCTCTCTATTTATGGATCAATCATAGAGTAGCATGTGACTTCATTTTATTAGCAATAAACTTGACCTTCCTAGGATCATTATCATCCAAGTTTTTGGTGTCAAAGTACCTTTTAAGATCCTTCACCAAACCATGTAATGTATAAAATCTAGGTAATGTATAAAATATAGGTGTCTCTAGGTGTCTTAGTTTCTAACTAGATAATAGGTGTCTCTACTTGTGTCTTAGGTATATACTATATGTCAACTAGGTAGATAGAGACTAGAAAAAAGGTATTTAATCTAATCTAGGTGTCTTAGGTAGATACTATATATCAATGACCTGTCTAGAGACTAGAATAAGGTATAATCCAGAATGATCTAGGTGTCTTCTAGGTAGATACTATATATCAAATACCTCTCTAGAGACTAGAATAAGGTATAATTTAATCTAGGTGTCTTAGGTAGGTACTATATGTCAACTAGGTCTACCATAATAGGTATCTTAGGTAGAATTATAATCTAGGTGTCTAGGTGACTTAGGTCTAGACTACGATAAGGTATAAAGACTAGGTGTCTTATGTCTACTATATCTATAAAATCTAGATACATACTATACAATAGGTGTCTTAGGTGTCCTATGTCTACTAGAAAACATGTGTCTTAGGTCTTAGGTAAGGCCACATGAGCTTCCACTTTCACGTGGTTGGCCTTGTCAGTATAGAATATTTATATTTCTTGTAGCTAAGGGAAGCTCTTTTTCTTAATAGGAAAACTTTATTGACTTCAGTGTCCTCATGGTGCAAGGGCACATAGGTTGTCATGCCTCCAAGAGGGATCAAAAAGTGAAATTTTGTTTTGATTGAGTCAATTGTATGTAATAAGGTCTTTTAAGACCATTTCATATGTTTTTGAGTCGGTTTGAGTCATTTGAGGTCAGTTTGAGTCTTTGAGTCCTACTCCTGATGCAACAAAATAGATAGTTCCAACGCATTCAGATAGGTAGGTTTAGGCTAGGCATGGTCCTGTTTCACACCCAAACATGCCAAAACAATTTGAGCTACATTGTATCGGTGATATCCCTAAAGAGTCCAAAGTGCAAAAAGGTAGCAATCTTTGACGAGGTGTTACTCAGAAACTATGTCACTTAGAAACATTCCGTCTAAGGCAACATGATCATGTAGGGTCCCTCTACAATAACCTCTCTCAATTTTTATATCTTTGAGGCTTTTACCCATGGTGAAAGGTTTTTTGCTGCCCCAAAAATCATCAGAAGGAGGTAGTGTAAAGTTGCAAAGGGGTATAACTTTCGTCCTACTCCTGATGCGGCCAAACCGAGAGTTCCAACATGTCCGGATGGGTACGTTTAGGCTAGGCATGATCCTGTTTCATACTTAAACATGCCAAAACAATCCGAGCTACATTGTATCGGCGATATCTCTGAAGAGTCCAAAGTGCAAAAGGGTAGCAATATTTAATGAGCAGTTACTCAGAAACCGTGTCACTTAGAGACATTTGGTCTGAGGCAACGCAAACATGTAGGGTCCCTCTACAATAACCTCTCTCAGTTTTTATATCTCTGAGGTGTTTTCTCATGGTGAAAAGTTTTATGCTGCCCCAAAAATCTTCAGAAGGAGGTAGTGTAAAGTTGCAAAGGGGTGTAACTTTCGTCTTGCTCTTGATGCGGCCAAATTGATAGTTCCAACGCATCCAGATGGGTACGTTTAGGCTAGGCATGGTCCTGTTTCACACCCAAATATGCCGAAACAGTCCAAGCTACATTGTACCAGCGATATCCCTGAAGAGTCCAAAGTGCAAAAAGGTAGCAATCTTTGATGAAATGTTACTTAGAAATCGTGTCACTTAGAGACATTCCGTTTGAGGTAAGATGATCATGTAGAGTCCCTCTACAATAACCTCTCTCAGTTTTTTATATCTCTAAGGCATTTTCCCGTGGTGAAAGGTTTTCTACTGCCCCAAAAATTGTCAAAAGGATGTAGTGTAAAGTTGCAAAGGGGTGTAACTTTTGTCCTACTCCTGATGCAACCAAACTGACAGTTCCAACACATCTGGATGGGTACATTTAGGCTATGCATGGTCCTGTTTCACACCCAAACATGCCGAAACAGTTTGAGCTACATTGTATCGGTGATATCCTTGAAGAGTCCAAAGTGTAAAAAGGTAGCAATCTTTGATGAGCTGTTACTCAGAAACTCTGTCACTTAGAGACATTACATCTAAGGTAACACGATCATGTAGGGTCCCTCTACAATAACCTCTCTCAATTTTTTATATCTCTGAGGCATTTGCCCGTGGTGAAAGGTTTTATGTTGCCCCAAAAATCATTAGGAGGAGGTAGTGTAAAGTTGCAAAGGGGTGTAATTTTCGTCCTGCTCCTAACGCAGCCAAACCGACAGTTCCAACGTGTCTGGATGGGTATGTTTGGGCTAGGTATGGTCCTATTTCACACCCAAACATGCCGAAACAGTCTGAGCTACATTGTACCGGTGATATCCCTGAAGAGTCTAAAGTGCAAAAAGGCAGCAATCTTTGACGAGCAGTTACTCAGAAATTGTGTCACTTAGAGACATTCTATCTAAGGAAACGCGATCACGTAGGGTCACTCTACAATAACTTCTCTCAATTTTTTATATCTCTGAGGCATTTACCCGTGGTGAAAGGTTTTCTGCTACCCCAAAAATTGTCAAGAGGTAGTGTAAAGTTGCAAAGGGGTGTAACTTTCGTCTGGCTCCTAATGTGTCCAAACTAACTATTCCAACACATCTGGATGGGTACGTTTAGGCTAGGCATGGTCCTGTTTCACACCCAAACATGCCGAAACAGTCCAAGCTACATTGTACCAGCGATATCCCTGAAGAGTCCAAAGTGCAAAAAGACAACAATCTTTGACAAGCTGTTACTCAGAAATCATGTCACTTACAGACATTCTGTTTGAGGTAACGCGATCACATAGGGTCCCTATACAATAACCTCTCTTAGTTTTTTATATCTCTGAGGCATTTGCCCGTGGTGAAAGGTTTTCTACTGCCCCAAAAATTGTTAGAAGGAGGTAGTGTAAAGTTGCAAACGGGTGTAACTTTCATCTTGCTCCTGATGCATCCAAACTAACTATTCCAACACGTTCATATGGGTACATTTACGCTAGGCATGGTCTTGTTTTGCACCCAAACATGCCGAAACAGTCCGAGCTACATTATACCGGTGATATCCCTGAAGAGTCCAAAGTGCAAAAAGGCAGCAATCTTTGATAAGTTGTTACTCGAAAACCATGTCACTTAGAAATATTTCGTCTAAGGCTACAGGATCACGTAGGGTCCCTCTACAATAACCTCTCTCAGTTTTTTATATCTCTGGGCCGTTTGCCCATGGTGAAAGTTTTTCTGCTGCCCCAAAAATGGTCAGATGCATGCAATGTAAAGTTGTAAAGAGTTGTAAATTTCATTCTGCTCCTCATGCGGCCAAACCAACTGTTCTAACACATTAGGATGGGTAGGTTTAGGCTAGGCATGGTCCTGTTTTGCACCCAAACATGCCGAAACAGTCCAAACTACATTGTACCGTTGATATTCTCACACATTGCCTTTGCTATAACTATTATAGTCTTCACATGTCAACATGCATCTTATGGTTGT
The DNA here is from genome assembly GCA_027924645.1 of Cunninghamia lanceolata. Lineage (NCBI taxonomy): Eukaryota > Viridiplantae > Streptophyta > Pinopsida > Cupressales > Cupressaceae > Cunninghamia > Cunninghamia lanceolata. The sequence goes on from BSBN01000007.1 coordinate 3,793,829, forward strand.
TAACATAGTTGTTTTAGCAGTCAACACAGTCATATATGAACTACTTGTTCTTTTATCTTGGTTCACCTTGACTTTGTTCTCTAGTACTATCTCTGTAGGGTTTGTTTTAGTCCTTCAATGCATTGTTATATCACTGCAATCTTAGACCCCTCTTAGGCTTGAATTAGACCTCTGTTAGGCTACTTTCTTAAACCTTAATATCATCTTCATGTTGTCATATCCATGTTGTTCAACCCTCATCTTCTTCCACCTTTAGGTCAGTGTGTTATTAGGCTTGAAGATAACATCATTACATAGCCAAGATATATAAGGGGTCAAATACTAAAACTAGATCATCAATGATAATGAATGCAATAAGCCATGAACCACCCACCATAAATACAAGTGGCCATATTACAATGTACATCATGAATAATATTTGAATAACTCCAAGCTCAACTCTACAAATGAATCCTCTAAGATCCTATGGTCTTGGTGCTGATTGAGGAAGGGGTTGAACCCAATATCGCAATGATCTCCCTTTCCTCCCCATCCATAAATCAAGGTGATCAAGCACCATCCATAATTCAAAAGTGTGGTAGAATGGTGATTATCTTATTTAATTCATTTCCGTATTAACACATAAATTCATGGATCCAAAACATCTCAAATGCATGGAAATAGATTTCTTAACTAACATCAACACATCCTTTCTAGCAGATAACACACAAATAAATACAAGTACATGATCAAGCCAAATATGACCATTGATAGTAACCACAAGTCATTTTAATCCTACAATTTTGACTTAGAACTATACATCGAAGATCATATCCAAATCCACATGAATTGCTAATCACATCCCATATTATGAAAGCTCTCTTCGGGTGAGGATATATGTCTTACTAAGAACACATGCCCAAGGTAGAACTATATGCATCCCATACCACAAGAATCTTAACCTTAGTACAACGCAAGTATCCAAACATACATAAAATAACAATTCAAATACACATTTGAACACACACACAAAAAAGCAATACCATACAACAACATACAATTCAAACATTAAAAAAACAAGCACACAGGACTAATCTTCCTTTCTCTATTTTCTCGAGCATGTCTAGGTTTGAAGGACTAAAACTTTCAACCCAAAACTCAAATTCTCTTATCATCAATTGGCATGGATTCTTTGACAATTAAACTTTGAAACCTAAAGGCATACAAAAATGATCTACACTGCACCTATCCATATTACATAATGATCAACAAAAATGATTTGTATTAACCAATTATCCATATAGACATACATCAATATCTGTCGATATAAGTATAACATATATACAAAATAGCCATATAGGCTTACAAGAATGCCATATAGGCATACAATGTCAACTATATGCAATACAAAATATGTCCACAAATGCCATATAGGCATACAACAAAGGAACACAATAAAAAGTCATTGCCCTCTGTTCGGTGAAGAGAATAGATCATGGTTAGCCTTTGATCTTCGAGGGGATGGAGATGCGTATGAGGGTGGTCTACTATGAACCTGAGGATTGCTCCTCCTATTTAGTTCTTCATTGATCTGCAGCTATTACAATAAAAAGTATAGACATTAATATATAGAAATTACATTATATAAAATGAAACATTTAACAAAATAACCACTTACCACTATCTGAAAATCTGTCTCCTCATTTGCCTTAGTACCAGGATTAGGTTGTGGCGATGTCATGTCCTATAGAAACCATCCAGATAGAAATTAAACTTCAAATCAATAATCATTTGATTTTTAAAAAAATAAACAATTATAACAACGAATGTAATTTGAAATTTACTAATTTGCCTCATACCCCCATCAAAGGCATGAAGCTATGAATCATAGAGGACACACCATGCTCCATTGCCCTATGAGCATCAGGAGGTGTCTCTATAGCCTGCATCATTTAAAAATAAAACAACATTATTCAATTACGAAAACTATAATAGTGATGCAAGTTTGGTTGATGCCCTAGGATGAAAATCTCATGTTTTTGGGTATAGAATGTGCAAATGAGCTAGGGCTTGTAGAAAAGCTATTGAGAAAAGGTTTATAATTGATGGAATTGTTTGCGCAGACCATCTTTGACATGTCTAAGGCATTGGTGTGAAAATTTGAAGTCTGGGATTAGAAAACCCTGTGGTGACCCATCTAAACTAGCCTAATTAGGCCTAAATTACAGCGTAATAGTCCTATTTTGACCTTTGTGTTACAAAACACCCCTATCTGCATTTGAAGTATGTTTTGTAAGAGGATAATGGGTATCCAAAACAATTTTTAGTTCATGGTTTTGAGTTATTTCCTTCAAATTATGTCAAAAATGCCCCTTTTGCTATCTTACAAGGCATGGTGGAAGATTGTGAAGAAAATCACTTTGTCTGAGGTGTTAAGACTTTAACTAAGGATTGATTGAGTGAGTTTGATGTTTGATACCCTACTCTGCATCAAGGGGTATTAGAGGGGAGATAGAAGTCAATGAGGAAGGTGAAGTAGTAATAGGTGGATATATGGTGGGGAAGATATGGGCATAGCTAGTGGAGTAGGTGAAGTAATAGAAAGAGGTTGTGGGGTTGGGGCAGCAATGCGTTTAGAGGCATAAGATAGGTAAAGGTGAAAGAGGGAATTGGTAGCATAGACAAGGTAGTGAGCTATTTGAAAAGATGCCTCAAAGAAATGCGATCTCATGGTGATGTCCTTGTCTATGCATCTGCTTGTCATGACATTCCATGAGACCACATTTCTTTGAGGCATTTTTTCAAATAACTATATTGTGATTAAAATTTTTGTCATCTATCAACATCTAGTTGTTAGCTATGCAATGTATAGTAATGCTTTGAGTTTGAAAGATGTGCAATAAAATGTAACCAACGATATGAATATAAAATACAAAAATCTAGTAAGTACAATTCATTCATTAAACTATTTATTTTATTACCTCCTTAAAGCTTTGAAGTCCACCACCACTGGCAGGTGTTGCCATGAAATATCCAATATTAACATATTCAACAACCAAAATCAGATATTAGAATACCATTCATATAATGATGCTATTCACATGTAATATTTATAATTGTTTACCAGTTACATACCCTGATAGTAGATGATGTAGTGTAATATGTAGGTGGAGAACCACTGAAAACTGCATCAACGCTATGACCCTGAAATTTTATTAAAATCATCAAACTAAATTAGTTAATATTGCATTTCAAAAATAAAATTTAATAAATTAAATTCAATGAACTTGCTAAGATTTACCTGAGTATCAAGCTTGAAAGTCTCACTCAGGAGGGCATATGTCATCACCATCTACTTAGCTGCAGATGTAGCCTGTAGCCTGCACACCTGCGTCCTGACTATCTGTGGGTCATAACCACATGCTGACCTGCAAGCCTGACAAGTATGGGTTGGAACCCTACTCGAACTCTCCCTCAGCCCACACTGTACTGTAGGACTAGCATGTTGTATGATGCTTTGGTTCAAGGCACTAATGGACTGAAGTGTCTCAACCTCAACACTCTCCTTTACAATAGAAGGGATAGAAACGTGCTCATGGGTTGGTCTAGCGAGTGCTCATCTCCCTGGCTAATGTGGGTCAACACGTGCCCTTGGTCTATCTTATGCTGACCCCCCACCTCTAACCTGGAACTCCCGCATATTAAAAGAATTTGGCACTTTATTTTTGACAAACTCGCAATAGAGTTTCCTCAAAAAATATTGCGAGACCTCATTATTGTTGCATGGAGGATGGTCAAAAACTATCCACCACCTCTGCGCAAAATTATCCCTTATCGCTTGGTTGTTGCACCAATGGATAGGGAACCTCTTGCATGTAAGGGGTAGAGGTTGATTTGTTCGTGGGTTTGTGAAAATAGAACACAAGTCCATTTTTGTAATTTGTTCATTTTTAACTTGTTCATATGACAACTTGTCTGCATAATACTCTCTAAATTCTCTCCTCTTTTCTGTCTAACTAGTGATTTGCTTGCTAATTGAATCTACATTTGATAACATAGATTCAAGGGATTGAGCAAGCGTGGATCTATGCAAGGTTGAAGTTGCAGGTTCTTTCAACCTTGCAATTATCTCCTCAATTTTTATTTTTATTTTTAATTTGCCCCATTATATTTTCTTGTGTTCCAGTGGCATATTGAGGAATAAATGGAGGTGTTTGTGGTTGGGGTTCTTCTTCAGCAGGTATTTGTTGTTCAGGTGATGGAGGATTTTATGCATTTTCAAGAGGAGGAGGAGCATTATCAACTCTTGTAAATTAAATAAATTTACATTAAAAACCATTTTAACCTACCTATTTAGCAACAAATTCACACAAGAAAGCAAATAGAACTTACTTCTTCAATTTCCCCGACGTCGTGGTGGCATTTTGATAATGAATCGGTGAGAAACAACTGACGAAATGGGTTTCTATAATGCGAGTGTGCTTATATTCTCTCCAAGCCGCGGTTTTCTTGCCAAATTGTGTGAAATAATGAAATCAAATGTTTTTTTTTTAAATACAACAGAATATAACGTGCTCACATTATAATGTGAGCGCGTTATAACGTGCTCGCGTTATGTCTAAAACATTTTTTAAAAAAAGTTGGCCACTTTTTGGCCCCCCAACTTTTTGCACCCACCCCAAAGTTGTATTTTATTAAATCCCAAGTGTATTTTCGTGCAAAGTTGCTTTTATCATCTTAAAAAGAGGCTATTTTATGCAACAAGTGTGTTTTAATTCAGTGACAATATTTGGGATTAGAACAACAATTTGGGTATTATTGCAGAGTTATAAATTTGAAGATATATATTGTGTAGTTTTTAATCCCTATCAAGGGATACCTCTAGGATTACCCTCCTAAGATTAGTTGAGCTTGAAGTGTAGAGGAGTCTGCCCACTCCTATAAGTTGGCAAAAATTACCCTTAAACCTATTGATAAATCTCTTTCAATTGCCTTGATGACGCCCTGGCCTAGGAGATTGTGAAATGTTTTAGGGTTTTGGGTTGTAGTCATTTTGGGTACCAACATCATTCTACAATTACATCATATCATAATCAAACTCAAATAAACTTTTTAATCTCACATAATGAAAATTAAGACAAGGGAAGAGTAAACACAGGTGGGGCCTTACAAACATGTAAACATTGCTGATAGATAGCATTTGAAAGCTAGACATCATAAAAATCTATAGATAGCAAATTCATTGGATACTTAAGTCACTTTATTGTAATTTAGTTATTTTTAAATACAAAAGAGATTAGATTTGATACTTGAATAACTTTGACTAAATGAATTGTGAGAATAATCAAATATATTAATTATGATTTAGATTAAAGGAGCTATTTGCAAACTACATACCAAATAGAAACAAAGATTCTGATCAACACAAGCTCCACACTAGAGATACAAGTGTGATAGTCAAAGGCCAAATAATAGTATATATTTATTGGAATGACAATTTGTTCTTCTAAATAGTAGATGCAAAATAAATTTTATTTGTACGAGTCAAGTTAAATTGATTCATTAGTAAGCCATTAAGGGTGTGGTTCGGTGGTTAAGTCACTCAGTTGTAGTGGCAGCCACCAGGGTTCAAACCCCCGCTGGGCCAATGAGCCGCAGGTTTGAACTTGTAGTGTTAATACAAGTGTTCATGATAGGGGATGAGGTTCCCCATGTTGTGGCCTCACGGGTTCATAGCTTTGGGCAAAAAGCATTCTCGTGGAGTCAGAGGGCATGTCGTACCAACGTCACTGATCACGTTAAAAAGTTTACCAGGCGCATTATCTTTAAAAAAAATGATTCATTAGTATAATTATAAAATTAGGGAAAATAAAATAAGTCATACATAAGTCCAAACCTCATGTGAGTGATTGAATAATAAAATAATTATAATGGATGAATATATCCTAACATGAATAATGTTGTTGAAGAGTCATTTTAGTTTAGCCATATATTTCCTTTCATTTTCCTTTGTCACTTGAAAAGTTAAACAAAAATAAATTGGAAATTTGGCCAAATTTTATATGGCATGCAATGTATTCAGTAGGAATATAAACAACATTAAAATATTAGAAGATTATCTTTCTTACTCAAGACAACAAACTTTGTGTCACAAATAAAGCAAAACATTAACTTAATTGATTCAAATTTGGAGCAATGGAGATTCAACTATGTCTACCACCATAATCGTGCAAACAACACAAGCTTTTGCCGATAGTGGCTTCCAATTTTTGAGGTGAGGAAAACCATTGTAAATGCTAACAAAAGAAAGCAAGATAGTTGACACTATTTTTAATCATGTACAATTGTATCTATTCCCCGACTCATTCCTTATTTGCACATGCAGACCTCTATGCACGCCACAACAATTTCTATAGTAACAAGTGACATGAGGCTAGAAGTTCCTCGTAACAAAATTCACAACAAAAGTATGGATGACCTTCACAAATTGATTTTGAGCATGATGATTGAATTAAAAATATGGTGGTAAAGGATGACAAGGAAATGCTTATTTCATTAAAATTGGACATTGTGAGCATAGTGAATGAAGTTATAACATTCATTTTTCAATCAAGCACATGGTGGAAGAAAATACTTTGATAGTTAGAACAAAGTTAACAACATTAAGCAGGGTTGTGGTAGAAAAATTGAAGAGGATTAGCTAAAGCAACAAAATGATTGTTACCCAATTGAATATTTTCAAAAATAATTTTCCAAATGCTAAATAGTATGGGAATGATTTTTTTAAGTTTCATATCCACTCTTTGTTCTTTATAAATTGTACTGAGTTAGAAGTAATCTTGTGAAATGAAAGTCTAAAGTTTGTATAGAATTTTACATCAACACCCTGTTAGGAAAAGGGTGTTGTACACCTTGCATAAGTAATGAAATATTTTAATTATGTAAAATAGATATTTATTTGTGGTGTATCTAAGAGATGTGTTTAGCCATGTCATTAAATATTTATTTGGGTCCACTTGTAAAATTGTATGTAACATTGGTTAGTTATTTTATGTGTGTGAGGCATATAATAATTAATTAATATTTGGAAAACTTAGTACCATATAGTAAAAACTTAGTATCAAAAAATAAATGAGGGGGTCAATGGTTTTGTGCTCTCATGGTTTTGAGATACATGGTTTTCCCAATACCACAAGTTGTATTTGTGTGAGCTTGAGTCTATTAAAGTAAGCACATGGTTAGTGGCTTGGATTGGCTAGTTGAGTGGGTTGTCATCGTATTAAGTTTCTCTTGTAAGTGCATAGGTGAAGCATGGCATGGGATGTGTGGTTATATGTTTAGACACATGGAGAATTCATTGGAGGAGGTTGATGTTTCACAAGTATTCATGAGACTCTGTAAGTGCATTGTAATATTTTATTATTGAATAATACATAGAGTGTGGATGCTTTTGGATGTTGGGTTTTTTCCTTTTGAGGGTTTTGTCAGGGTATATCTTGTGTTATCTTGTGGCTTGTCTTTCGATCTTTGCATTATGGTTATTTTGTAAGCTTGTATGCATCATTTTTTGTCATAGGGTTATGTAGGAAATGGTTTGATCAACCTAGTAATTTTCTAACACACCCTAAATTTTCCATTTTACGAACTAGAATCACATTGCTCCTTTTGGCTAAAATTCTAGGTTCAAGTTTTTAGACAATTTCTAGAATAACCAACACTAAGTTAGGTGGTTGATTTTTCATGTAATAAAGGATTCAATATTCATTTAGTCATGAGTATAGCCATTAACAAGCACCAAAGACCCAAAATAAAATCATAGAAACCAAAGGCATTGAGTAGCACCTGATTGAGAAGTATATGCAAATTGTAGCCATTTTTCGGTAAGGGCAATACAAGGAGCTAATGCTTTGGGCATGTGTAGGCAATGATCCAAAACATTACCTTTCCCACCTACAATTGTTCTATCTTAGAAATATGCTTTGGCCCCCAGATATAGTTGTTGGTGTTAAGCATCATTTTGTTCCCATACTTTAATCTTGTTATAATTCACACTTTATAAATTGACTATCTAATATAGGGATATAACTTCCAAAGGAAGTGGGTGGAAGTGTCTAGAACATTAGTAGCTTCTAGAATTATTTATTTCTAATGTTTAATGGTAGAGAAATATTTAATGGTATTTATTATCACTACCTTGTAGATGGCTACAAACTATCCATATAATATAGACATAGAATAACATTTAATATCCACCTAATTGTAGTGGAGAGTCGTCCATAAAAAATAAAAACTTAATGAATGGTATTCATAATAAATATAATCAATCACAATAAGAACTTGATGTCTTGTCACTAAAATATTAAGCAACAACTTTAGAGTGACATCAAAAAAAATTTAGACTTTTATAAAGTAGTGAATTTTTTTTAACCAAAAACTAATACAATCGTATATCAATTGCTATAGTATTCTTGCATGGTAGGGACTAATAATTAAAGCAAGGCACGTGGTCTTTAGTCTATTGATAATGTACGTGGTCTTTAGTCTATTGATAATGTTGAATGACTTATTAAAAAAACTCACCAATAATCAAGTCATATTAAAGACAATGACTTGACACTCTAAAAGGATGAGACTAGAATCAAGTCGTATTAAGTGCAATGACCTAATACCCTAAAAAGTTGAGGTCGTAATCAATCCTTACTAAATACAATAACTCAACACCCAAAAAAGATTATATTAAAAAAGTTAATACAATTGTATATCGATTGCTATAATAATCCTACACAGCAACAACTAATAATATAAAGAAGGTACATGATCTTTAATCTATTGATAAAGTTAAAACCCCTAAAACTCACCAATAATCAGATCTTATTGAATAGAATAGCTCAAGCCACATTAAAAAGATAAAACTAGAATCAATTCATAAATGACCTAATACACTAAAATATAATCAAACCTTTCTCAGTACAATAACTCAACACCCTAAAGGAATGAAGCCATAATCACAAAATGTTTAAAATAATCAGTGTGTATTAAGAAAGGCAAGAGGGAACTCTTCCCCCCATCACATGCTTTCAAACTCATAACGAATTGTAGTCATCCATTCCATGTTCGCTACGCCCATCAGAACCAAGGCTTAAATTTGATGGTTGACCCCGCTTGTCAAGCAAACGTTTTGTGACGGTCATCTATTTGAAGTTGCATTTCAAATATTAAAGCCTACTTATTTTAAGAAAAATATATATATAGACTAAAATATATATTTAAGAATAATTACATAGAAATTTTGACTGTTTAGGTGAAATCTTCCCTTTCAAGTGATACAGTCTTATTATAATTTTAATTGTATTTTACGGCTAAAATAACTAAATACAACAATACAGCCATCAAATTTAGGCCCTGATAAGAACGGATTATAGATGCTAAAAAGCAAGAATATTCCTACCCCTATGACTATTTAGAGGTGCTATTCTTTATACAATTTGTATTTGTGAGTGTGATTTTAACCTCTAATCTCTATTTTATTGGGGCGAGTTCTGCGGCAACTGCTACCCGCGTGTTAAAATGTGTGCGTCAAAAATCATTTATACGTGTATAGAACGTGGAAATCATGGCACCCGGTCAAAAAGGTCGGAACGTGGAATTGAAAAATTACAATTCATTCCTCGAATGAATTATTACTCCGAGGAAATTGGTCAAATTATATTTACTTGTATGGGGGATGGAAGAAGATGGTCATGCATGATTATGGTGATCATCATGGAAGAAGAAGTCGGTGGAAGAGGATGATCATGATGATGCCATCAAGGTGATCATGGATGACTAGTTTTTTTGGATTTGGATATCAAAACTTGATCTTGCATACAACATGTGCCCTTTTTTTTGGGTGGTGGGGGGCATATATGATTAGAGTCATACCTAAACTTTGGGACTTTTATGCAAGGTACATTTAAAATGTTAGGGTCAGTATCAATTTGGTGTAGGAGACTTTGTATTATGTAAGATATTTTTTTTTAAGATGTTAGGGTAAGTGAGGTATAGTTTAGTGTTGAAAATTTTTTAGAACATAGGTCAATATAATTTCTATTGATGTTGATTGTGATCTTCTTATTAATTACGTCTTTTAATTCATGTAAAGTGTTTGTTTATTAAGGTTTGTTCGTGAATTTAATATTATTTGTTGTAATTATTTTATTTTTTTATGATAATGATAATAAAATATGGTATAATTGATGAGTATTATAATTTGATTTGTTTAATTATTACATTTAGATCTTATTGTTGAACTATGCTTTCTTTTTCAATGTACAATATTTTAAATTTTCAATTTATTTCAATAAAAAGAGAAAGAAAAATGAATATGTTTGTATCTATTAGAACATATATAAAAATTACTCAATATTATTTTAATATCATTTTTAGATTTAGACAGATTGGAAATGAAAATATCAAGTTGTTTTAACTCTAGTAGGTTAAGATATTTTAAAGATATTTCAAAGAATAGTTAAATTGTGACATTAGGTGAAGTTGCCTCTCACTTTATTGAAAGTCAGAAGGAAGTTCAAGTCTAAAGATGATGTTTTTCTTCAACTTTATTAGTATCACAAATTTTATAAATTTGTTCCCCTAAGGTGCTTTGGGTTAGTCTTTGGCTAGTTTCATTAAATTACTCAAATATTTATTCTCATTTTAAATTTTTCTTTTGGACATGTAAGAGAAAAAATATATATTAGTAAGATGGGATTTTTAGCCCAACCCATATAAGTGGAGGTCACAAAGTGGACCTCTTTCCCTAACAAAGGGAACCTCTTTCCATAACACAAGATCCACTTCAACATATTTGATTTTAATCAATTGAGAAGCCACATATTCAACATTTAATCAACTTAGAAGCCACAATGGAAGTCTGAGAGTCACCACTTGGAATTCCACCTTTAGATATTTCTATGGGGAGTCGAACTTGGATCTCCATCTTGAGAACCATTTGAGTATAACCCTTTGACATGTAAGACATAATATTGTTAACATTATCATTAGATATTTAAAGTCAATAATCCAATACTTAATCCAAGAGTCTATGTCTCTAGCCCTACCTTTCTGTGTCTATGATCACATGGAGTCTATTTTTATTTATATTGATCAACTTATAATTAAATTCTAGGTATTTGATCAAAGTTCTAGACCAAATAAAAATACAAAAAGATTCAATAAAAATGTAGTATGAGGTATCAAATTTTATTTTTAACTTTTAGCTTATAAAATGCTTTTGGATTTTCTTAGCTCTATTCAAACTCATTACAGATGTTCTAAGCAAGACATCACACATCATAGTCATATAACAAATAATTAAAACAATTAAAGCATTGAAAATAAATAAAATTTAATCTTGGTCTAAGAGTTCAATATTTTTACATGAATTTTTAAAATCACAATAAGTTTTCTATTTACTAATAATTCTCTTTTTGACATCATGGTTCCAATTTAAGCGATAACTAAATTAATGCTAAAATAATGAGATTAAACATTTTTTAAGATTATTATTATCATATAATATCAGAGGTTAAGCTTTTCGTATATGTATAACTATAATTATCTTTTTATCGACATTAATATTAAATTTGTAGTTCTTCTAAAATTATTAAAGAATTTTGATATTGAATTTTGAATTGAGTGACCAAGGACATGTATTTATAGACATCTTTTAGGTCATTAGGATCGTCAAGGAAACACAAAAGATTATCTTAAATTTATTGCAAGAGCATTTAGTCTTATTCACGTTAGTTTTAGTCTCAGTCACATCAGTCTCAATTACATCAAAATTGTAATCTTACTTGGCATGTTTTATTTACACAACTCTTAAGGGCTTGACTATTGTTGCTCAGACAAGTCAAGAGTCATCTCTCTAATTAATAGTAAGCCCCATTTTGTTTTCCAACATAATTCCTCTTGGTGACAAGTACCTAAGACATAAGTGAACACATTGCATGATGTCACATCAACAACAAACTAGGTTGTATTGCTCAAACCATGCCACACAATGCAACATTGTCCAAGCCTAGGCCATACAATATGATCATATCCTCACTAGTGGGAACCTTGGATTAAATCTCACATATTCTTGATTTTTGTTCCATTGTCAAATCCAAGAATTTGGTCTTCTATGGAATCACATAAATTAATCAATAACAATGTCAAGATTGACATCACACAAAAATCAAATAAGTGCATTATTCTTTCTTGGTTATTAAATACCCAAGACTTATTTTCTAGGTCTGATTTGATTTACTGTTAATTATCATTATACCTAAATCACATAAGCATGAGGAATCATCAAAATTTCATCACATTTTGTGGACCAGTAACTTCCAACCTACCCTTTTAGGGTTTTTTTTTTGAGTTTTTGTTTTCAATTTATCATTATGAATTTATTAATAAATCTTGTTTGTCAATCCATTTTGTAAATAGATTTTCATTCCAAAGAAGATCTTAAGACACTTAGGTCCCCTTGAATGAAGCACTAGGATAAACCCTCACCTTGCCTCCATGACTAGCCATTTTCTTTTTACCTCTTCTGAGGATAACATGTTGCACTCTAAATTGGAAGAAGGAAGTTATGATTATGAGGGCTTTGTTGAGCATATTGAAAATTAAAAGAAAAATGAGATGGTTAAAATATACATCAAGGAGAGATTTAGCGATCTTATCTACTTAGCTGGAGTCATTTTACATTTTATTTAGTCGAAGCTTTACCACTTTCTGTATTAGGTGGAATCTTTTACCCTTCTTTTTACTTTTTCAAGAAAGTTGAGGTTTGTTCTATTTTAAATATGTGACCAATGCTACTCATTGCATGTTTTTGTCTATTTACAAGTTTCCAATGGAGTATTCATTGTGAGAGGAATTCAAGAATGATTGGGACATTTTATGTAGATCCATTTCCTTTTGAGCGTTTGAAAAATATTTAATTTCCATGTTGACTGCATGTTTTTCTTTGACATGCATGTACTTAGTGGTTTGCATGCACATCAAAGTGTGGGAAAAATGTAATGGTGAAAATTACATATCCATGCCCTTTCCCCTTATGTTTTTGATGCAGAGGTAGGAGGACCAAAACTATCCTCAATAACATTAACAAATCAAAGAACTAATCCAATTGCTTTGGTCAGGTTGAAGAGAACATTAATACATATTTTCCCTCCAATTTTCATGAAGATTCAATGGTAGGAGAGAAAGTTATGACTCTTTTCCCAAAACTACAAACCCTAGGCAACGTTCAGACCTGCCCTCACCAAAATTGCAATATCTCTCACAAAACTTAATGAAATTATACCAAACCAAAATAATTGTAAACTAGAAACACATATATTTCTATCCATCTCTTATATACATCAATGTGAGGCCGTACCAGGCTGTACCATGCATATTTTCAGACTGCATTTTTAGAAAATTAAACTCTGCAAACCTACCCTCAATAAAAATGCCATAACTTATTCAAATATTAATTAAATTTGATGCAACAAAAAGAAATGGAAATTAGACTCAATAATATTTCCAACCATATATGGCTTGCCCTTGTATCTATCCGTACAAAACTGTACCAAATGCTACAACAGGACTGTTATAGGAAAATTCTAAAAATTGCAGTCACTAAAACGGTCATAACTTCCTCAATATTGCACCAAATTTGATGAGACAAAAAGGAAAGGGAGGGTGATTGAATATAATTTCATTTGAAATCAAAAATAAATGTCCTCCTACACTTACTGGGCCGTACCATGCAAGAAAACAATAAATTTCTGAAGGAAAATACAGGAAAACATTGTTTTTTCTCATTCCATGCTCAAATCTTCAACCACCCACGAATTCTTCACAGTTACAAGGCCTTTTAAAGGCATTAAAATATGTCTCTTCAGTTCATAACTGATTTGGAGTGAACCAAGAGCCAAATGACTCTTCACCTTCCAAGTTTGCATCTTTTTTCTAATTTTACATTGACAACCTTTACATGGTTTGCAGTATTTTGCATTTTTGAAACTCCTAATGACCTAAACACATAAAAATGACTTGATAAACCTCATTACAATGTGGAATCATAAAAATTTAATCAAACTCAAAGATTTGTCAGGGCAATATTAATTTGCCAATGTGCTCCTGCACCATACAACTAACCAACAAAATTTCCAAGTCCCTTGGAAATGTATCTGCAACAAAAGTCTCTTTCCTCTATCTTTATCTTCAATCTTCTCAGCTACAATCTTCCAATCTTCACATCAAGAAAGGTGACCAACCAACCAACAAAACAAACTACCATCTTTACAGAGCATCCTCAGGCTCCTACTCCTATCAGTGGAGTATTCTTCGGGCTGCAACATCAAGTGCTTCTTCAGGTATCCATCTCTCTCATTGCTTTGCAACAAACCAACTCACCAAACCATTCATCTCACCCAATAGTAGATCCTGGTGATGCACCTACCACTCTCTCCTCAGTGGTTTCTCTATGCATCCTTCTCCAGCCAAATCTCTATTGGAGAATGGTCATGACAGACCTTCTCTTGTCTGCCCACACACACAACCTTAGAAAACATCCTTCTTGCAGCTAGATGGAACAAGCACCTGCAACCAAACAACTGAGCAACACAAAATCCAAAAGGTGTAGATTGCCTCCCTCGGCGATCTATCTACACAATCAAGATCTTCTCGCTCTTCACCTGCCTTCTCAATGACAGGAACAAATACAACACCCAAATCTTTCGCCAGCTCTGATACCAATATGATGCAGAGGTAGGAGGACCAAAACTATCCTCAATAACATTAACAAATCAAAGAACTAATCCAATTGCTTTGGTCAGGTTGAAGAGAACATTAATACATATTTTCCCTCCAATTTTCATGAAGATTCAATGGTAGGAGAGAAAGTTATGACTCTTTTCCCAAAACTACAAACCTTAGGCAGCGTTCAGACCTGCCCTCACCAAAATTGCAATATCTCTCACAAAACTTAATGAAATTATACCAAACTAAAATAATTGTAAACTAGAAACACATATCTTTCTATCCATCTCTTATATACATCAATGTGAGGCCATACTAGGCTATACCATGCATATTTTCAGACTGCATTTTTAGAAAATTAAACTCTGCAAACCTACCCTCAATAAAAATGCCATAACTTATTCAAATATTAATTAAATTTGATGCAACAAAAAGAAATGGAAATTAGACTCAATAATATTTCCAACCATATATGGCTTGCCCTTGTATCTATCCGTACAAAACCATACCAAACGCTACAACAGGACTGTTATAGGAAAATTCTAAAAATTGCAGTCACTAAAACGGTCATAACTTCCTCAATATTACACCAAATTTGATGAGACAAAAATAAAATGGAAGGTGGTTGAAGGATATAACATTTTCAATCCATTAGGCATCCATTCAATTCAATATAGGGGCATACAATAGCAAAAAACAACAAATTTCTGAAGGAAAATACATGAAAACATTGTTTTTTCTCATTCCATGCTCAAATCTTCAACCACCCACGAATTCTTCACGGTTACAAGGCCTTTTAAAGGCATTAAAACATGTCTCTTCAGTTCATAACTGATTTGGAGTGAACCAAGAGCCAAATGACTCTTCACCTTCCAAGTTTGCATCTTTTTTCTAATTTTACATTGACAACCTTTACATGGTTTGCAATATTTTGCATTTTTGAAACTCCTAATGACCTAAACACATAAAAATGACTTGATAAACCTCATTACAATGTGGAATCATACAAATTTAATCAAACTCAAAGATTTGTCCAGGGCAATATTAATTTGCCAAGGTGCTCCTGCACCAGTTTTGGCCCATCTTTGATCAAAGAGTCCTAAATGTAATAACTAATCTACAACTGGCACATTCTTGCATAAATTTGGCTCATGACATCATGATCTTGCTATCCCTTATCACCAGAGACCTTGTCCTAATCCCTAGATACCCCATTCATTATCCTAGATCACATTTGCAGATTTGAACCCTAAGCTTTTAAAATTCAAATTCATAATAAATCCTAGCCAAGGCCTAAATTTGATAGTTGATCCTGCTTGTCAAGCAAATTTTTTGTGGTCTGGTTAATCCATTTAAAGTTGTCCTTGAAATGTTAAGACATGTCTTATTTTAAAAATAAATATCATAGACTAGTTATATATTTAACTCCTATATAACTTTTGACAATTTGTCCAAAATCTCCCCTTTCATGTGATGTAGTCTTCCCAAATTTTAATTGTATTTTACTAGAGAAACCCCTAAATACAACCATATAACCATCAAATTTACTCCTTTATCCCACCAACTTTTGCCTACCAGTCATTGTGAGTCAACCTAGTGTACGTATGAATTGATTTACGTGCTACTTTATATTTGAAAATATTCATTCATTTTTAAGATCATCTAGGACAACCTAAGAGTCATTGAAGATCATTATCACATAGCATTTACAAGTGAATCATAACAACATTATCAGATCATTACATTAGCATACACCATCCTAGGTTCATTAAATGCTTGCTTGTTGACCTCAATCCTTGCTCCAAAGCTGTTGAATTGGTCCAACTAGAGCTTTGACTTAGGAGAACATGACCCTCACAATTCAATAGATTCCACAAAGGTATCTCTAAACATTATCAGTCCTTACTTAGGTTTAGACATTAGAAAATTGAGGTGAACAAATTTCAATCACCTAATTTTTGCTAGTTCAGTCCCATGACATAGCTTACATCCATGCATCAAGTTTAGGTCCACATTTGCGTAGCTAAACCAGAATAGTTCACAACTAATTTGTAAATTCCAAGACAATTTTTTGAATCATGCCCTAGAATTTCAACACCATGACAAATCGATTCCTAGCATCTTTTATGTCATTTTCTCATCTTCAAAATCCAACTAAATACCACATTTAATTTAATTTAATTTAACATTTATTGTTCTAGTCCTTGCTCATTTATTTAAATTATTGTGTGTAATTAAATACACTATTTAATTAACCTAGATAATTTTATGTGTAGTGGTGCTTTTTTTTCAATTGGATATATATTACTAATCAGTGTAGGGTACAATATAAGTTCGGTACCATATAAGGAATCATGAGCCAATGGACAGAGAAACCATACAACTTTACTGCAGGTCTATTACATTCTACTAGCCATCAAGATAATCATCAGTAGTGATGCTTTTCCTATTTACATATATTTAATATAACATCTAAACATAAAATGGAAATGGAAATGGAAATGGATCCTTTTATAGTCTACGATGTCGGGCAACCTGATTCTAGGTCTACAAGTGGCTTATAACATATGAGACTACCTCATACTCCCAGTATGCAAAAGGCACCTAACTGTGCTTCTAATATGAGGCATACCTTCCCCCTGCAAGATTTGAACTTGTGACCTCTCTTTCAAGAGAGCAAGTTTTTCACCAACAAGGCAACTCAAAAGAGGATAAATTTGTAACGAAGAAAACTAAAAGCAGAAAATATGACAAACTTTCGACGACAAAACTAGAAGAAGACAAATCAAAATTGACTAACTCAGTGCCAAAAAAAAAAAAAAGATATTTATTATAAAAATATATAAATAATATATAAGAAACTTATTCCCCCCACAAAAAAAAAAACTTCAGGACAAAAATCCTAAGAAGAGCTGATGGCTGTCAATGGCGAAAAAAACAACCAAAGGCATATTAAAAATGAATATTTAACATGTAAGTGGGGTACGTTCAAAATAGTCCAAGCAGAACACATTCACGAGATAGTGGGGAATTATGTCCATCTCGTTTACCACACTTGTCGTGGTGGGGCCGGTGACAGTTGCGAGTGGGCCCCACGTCTACATGAAATTAAGAGAAGTGCTGAAAGTGGCGCAAATTAAGAGATTATACGGAACGGTGCAGATGCACTCCAAGCTCTGCGGAATGGATCTGGAATTTGCGTCAGTTTAGTGAAGGTGAAATTAAGTACGTGCCACACATCAGATCTCTGACACCACCTCACCGACATCCAATCCGGAATATTTATCGTCATCGTACGTGAATTTTTCTGTGTGGAATGCCACGTGACGTGCTCTGTCAATTGCAGGAAAAATAATTTTGTCTAGTGCTCTAAATGGGCTCAATTTTTCTTCTCTCAGACTCTCACTGAATTCACGGCTCTTGTACGTGTACAGAGTTAATATGACCAGGCGGAAGGGTAATGACCGCGCCCACGTGCAGTCAAACTTGGAAAGTAAAATAATTATGAGCCGTTTTTAAGCCCAATCGCCATTGGCGGCTAATACTCAGGCAGGCAGGCCTGGAAATTGACAGTTGGGGTATTTTCAGAGTTTAAATCAATTGTCATAATGTTTATAAGAGATGGGATGAGCATCACATAGATGTAATGAGTGTTAAGTTGAACATTCATATTCATTTTGTGTGAATGAGAGTTGAATAGAACATTCATGCTCATGAGAGATGGGGTGAGCATCGCTTAGATACAATGAGCACGAGGTGGAACGTTCACGTTCATGAGAGATGGAGTGAGCATCGCTTAGATACAATGAGCATCAGGTGGAACGTTCATGCTCATGAGAGATGGGTTTGTGTGAACATCACCTAGATGCAATAAGTGTTAAATGGAACATTCATGCTCATGAGAGATGGGCTAGCATCACCTAGATGCAATGAGTGGTAAGTGGAACATTCATGCTCATGAGAGATGGGTTCATGTGAGCTACTACTCATGAAATGTGGGTCAATGAGTTAACATCACCTATACGCAATAACTGTTAGGTGGAACATTCATGCTCATGAAAGATGACCCCAATGTCACTTGGATGCAATGAGTGCTAAGTGGAACATTCATGCTTATGAGAGAGAGGTTCATGTGAACTGAGGCTTAAATTTGACGGTCGACCCTACCTGTCAAGCAAATTTTTTGTGACACTCATCTATTTGAAGTTGTTTTTTAAATATTAAAGCCTATATATATAAATTTACCTAAAATTTTGTCTTTCAAGTGATACAATCTTCCTAAAATTTTAATTGTATTTTATAGTTAAGTGACTAAAAACGGCCATCAAATTTGGGCCCTGGTGTGAACTACTACTCATGAAATATAATTATGTTAAGAATAGAAGCAATTTATTTTTCTTACCATCTATTTTCACAAATCTACAACTGCACTTGTACTTTGTTTAAAAATTTGGAAGAAGTTTGTGAAAGTTATGGAATTTGACATCTTTGTAACCAATTCTATTTTAATATACCTTTTACACTAAATTTGTTGTTATTAACTATCTCACATTAATACTTATTAATAATTGTTAAATTTTTTTAATCTAAAATGATAGTAAAGAATAGTTATAATTGTCAATATAGACATGATTAATTTGAAATTCCAAGTTTGGTCAGTGTAAACATGGCTTAAATTTGATGGTTGAGTCCACTTGTCAAGCAAATTTTCCATGATGATAATTTCTTCAAAATCACCCTTCAATATATAGTGATCATGGCTTAAATTTGATGGTTGATTCCAACTTTTCCTTGATGATAATTTCTTCAAAATCACCCTTCACACACACACATCCTATAAAAAATTATACTCTATATGAAATCTCCCCTTTCAAGTGATTCAAATTCAATTATATAGCCATCAAATTTAAGTCTATGTTGCATGTTAAAAAAGAGGAGTATATTAACTATATATATGTAGTGAAGGAGTGACTATTCTCCCAACAAACACCATAATCATCATACTGTATTTATACCATGTATAATCAATCAAAAAAGTTAAAATATTATTTACTTTCAAATAAATGTAACTCATTATTAAATAACATACTACCCATACAATTGAATTAATTAAAACATACACTAATAAAATATAAATTAGAGTTGAAATCACATTAATTATATAACAATATGTTTAAAAGCACATTTCAAAAGTATAAGAAGTCGTAGCTTTCAAAAGTATGAGAAGAATACCTAGCTGCTTAGTAATAAAGTTAAAAGTGTGAGTAGGTATATACCATGAATTACCTACCACGTAGAATCCTCCAAAGAGGTAGGAACGTTGTAATATGGAAGAGACCAGAGTTAAATGAGAAAACGATGTGGTAGGAATATCCGTGCTTTTTTTAAACCTTAAATCCGTTATGATGGAATGTATGACTATATTCCTTATGAGTTGGAAAAGCATGTGATGGAGGGAAGAACTTGTAAGAGGGTTTGTGCCTCTCCTCTCTCCTTTTCTTTTCATATCATACTTGTGTTCAAGCTGGTTTTTTTTTATTGGAGGATAAACATTTTTGTGGTTTTGGCTTTTATCTTTTTAGGGTATCTCGTTATTATTGTATTCAGTAAGGTTTGATTATAGTCTTAACTTTTTAAGGTATTAGGTCGTTTGATTCTAGTTTGATCTTTTTAAAGTATAGTCATTGTATTCAATAAGATTTGATTATTGGTGAGTTTTTTTATGAGTCATTTAGTTTTATCTTTGTAAAGTGTCTAGTCATTGTATTCAATAAAATTTGATTGTTGGTGAGTTTTTTATGAGTCATTCAGTTGTATCTTTTTAAAGTGTCTAGTCATTGTATTCAATAAGATTTGATTATTGGTGAGTTTTTTATGAGTCAATCAACTTTATCAAGACTAAAGATCATGTACCTTGTTTTAATTATTAGCCGTGATGAAGAAAAGTATAGCAATTGATATTCAATAGTATTAGATTTTTTGTTAAATAAATTATTTACTACTTTATAACTTTCTCATTTTTTATGCTACTCTAAGGTTGCTACTTAATAGTTCATTGACATGACATCAAGTTCTTATTTTGATTGATTGTGTTTATTATGAGTATCATTCATTAATTTTTTTAAGGACAACTCTCCACTACTTGTCTATGTTATGTGGATAATTTGAAGCCATTCACACCGTAGTGATAATAAATACCATTAAAGACCTTTTTGCCATAATTAAACATTAGAAATAAATAATTCTAGAAGCTACTAATGTTCTAGACACTTTCACCCACTTCCTTTGTACAGTAAATCCCTATATTAGATAGTCAATTTACATAGTGTGAATTATACCAAGATTAAAGTGTGGGAACAAAATGATGCTTAATGCCAATAACTATATTTATGGACCAGAGCATATGAAATTTAAAAAAAACATCCCATACTATTTAGCATTTGGAAAAACATTTTGAAAATATTCACTTGGGTGGCAATTATTTTGTTTCTTTAGCCATTTGCACTTCAATTTTGTTGTTAGATCATTCTTAATGGTGGTAAGTTTGTTTTGACCATAAAAGTATTTTCTTCCACCATGTGTTTGCTTGAAAAATGAATGTCATAACTTCATTCCCTATGTTCACAATATCCAACTTTAATCAATTGAGCATTTATTTGTCATCATTTACAACCATTTCCTTGAATTCAATCATCATACTTAAGAGTTCTATTGTGAAGCTCTTCCATACTTTTGTTGTAGACTATGTTGAGAGGTACTTCTAGCTTCAAGCCACATGTTACTATAGAAATTGTTGTGGCATGCATAAAGGTCTGTGGATGCAAAGACTGAATGAGCTAGGGAATAGATACAACGACACATGATTTAAAGTAGTGATAATTGTCTTGCTTGTTTCTATCAGTATTTACAAGCATTTTCCTTGCCTCAAAATATTAGATGCCACTATTGGAAAATGTTTTTGTTGTTTGTGGTTATGATGGTAAACATAGTTGGATCTCCATTCTTCCAAATGTTAGAATCAATTAAGTTAATATTTTGCTTTATTCACTAGTAGAATTTTGGCAAATAAATGACTACGTGACTAAAATTTTTAATCATTCTACTAATTTTTTGCAACACAGCTATAAATGACTAAATAAATGACTAATTTGATCGTCAGGTAAAAAACACAACTAAATAATTAGTCACACAAATAAAAATGACTAATTACTTAAAAATATGTTTAGTTTGTGGAGGCAAGAAAGTATAGATCAAAAGCTAAAAAAAATGGCCATTTGGAATTTTTCAACAGAGAAAGGCACGGGGAGATCAACGACAGAAGGAAGGTGTTTCCAGATCGGATTGGCCAAAAGAATAGATGGCCCTTCAGATTTAGACTCATTAATATTTGGCCCCTTCCTCCCCACCCCATCGGATCAGATGCTCGGTGAGTCATATGTGTGTTGGTTCGGGACGAGGCTGGGATGGAATCAATAGATGTTGGATCGTTGGCCATGGGACTAGAAGAATCTCCATTGCTAATTGAATTCATTCGGCACCATGGTTCTTGAGGTATACATCATTCTCACAATTTCAATTTGATATTAAACCATTCAATCCTTGCCCTAGGTAGTTTAATTCAAATCTATTAAGTAATATATATCATGTGTGTTCTGTTAGGCTACTATGATATGCATAGACAATTCAGAGTGGATGAGAAATGGGGATTACAACCCCTTTAGATTTCAAGCACAGACAGATACAGTCAATCTTATATGTGGGGCAAAAACCCAGGTTTGGTTGTTTTTATTACCACCATTTGTTTATATTTTTGGTTCATCATTTGGGCTTTGTTATAAATTGATTTAGGGAAATAAAAGTTCAATCTGACATATGTTGGTTTATTTGTGCAGTCAAATCCTAAGAACACAGTGGGCATAATGACTTTGGCTAGGAAGAAATATAGCTTTTTCAGGTCATAGTTTTTATCTCTTTTGAGCTATCAGGTGACTATTATAGAGGATTCTATGTTTGGTATCATGCTATGGATTTACCTGATATTGTTAATTTTAAAGGCTAGACTTCCACTCTGGGAACTAAATTGCAAATTTTTATCTCATTTATTCAATTTATTAATGCTTTTGTATCATCACTAACCAAGCATAATGTGGAATAGATTTCTGGCAAGATCTGTGGTGAGATTATCAGTCTTAGCTTTAGATGATCCTAGCAGGAGACATACCTTGGCTTTGTATCTTCTAGTTAGACTTGCACAGGTAGTCAAATATCCTTTAAGTACTAAGTAGTGATTTTACATGTTTCGTGCTTTCTACTGTTGCCCAGGTTTCTCATCTCAAATTCTATTCAACTTGTTTGACTATTTTTTTTAAAGAGCTTTTGTTGTGAATGTCATATAATGTGCTTACAACTTTGCCAAGTCCAAAAATAGATTTCATTTTTGGGGAAGCCATTGGAGCAATGGAGATTCTTTGTTGTTTGTCATATCATCTGCTCAGGTGAGGGAACTTTAGGAGTTTGATTGATTATTATCTTTCTTTTTAAAAAATTTAAATTAAGCATTTGTTAGATGATTGGCATTACATATCAAACTTGATCTATCTTCAGAAGAGCACTATTTTGTTCTATATATTCCATTTGGCATGTTATTTCTTTGTAAAATAGCGAGATCCATTTTGGATTTATTGAGGCATGGACCCATTTAAAATGAGTAAAAAATGTTCTATTTTTGAAATAAATGGAATTGAATCAGCTCATACACATTATAGTCTTTTGAAAGTTGCAAAATAATAGAGAAACTTCATTTGCACAAAGTTCATCTTCACCCCCTTAGAAAAGTTTTCTCCCAGGCAAAGGGATCAAAATGTTAATGTTAATATCCCTTTGTAATGCTCTTATTGTAGAGGAAATCATTTTAGAAGGAATTGTTGTAAATAATTAGTAGCATTCCTAATACCAAGGGGATAAGTAACCAAAGGAAAAAATCTAGTTGTAAGAAGGATAAACCTATCAAGTGATTTCTGAAACAGCGAGCACTAAGCCTCTTAGTGTATTGCAATTGACAATTCTTTTCCACGAAAAGAACAATAGTGTTGAGACTCATACAATAATAGGAATATGTAGAATGTAATATCCCTTATATAGATGTATATGTATTCTGTTTGATAATCCAAAATATACACAACTACAACACTTGAGCAGTAATCAATTTGGAGTATAACAATCTCAGTTTATAAGATTACACAGCACCCAACTGGAATATAATGATTTGCAAATAATTAATTTCAACAAACAAACTGGATTTGATTACAATATTTATTAATATAATGTAGAGTTATTGCAGACCTAGAAATGTCTATGTTGTACCATCTACACATACACAAACTTAGTTGTTCATGTACCAGCTTAGCTTAGACAAAAATTTCAAAACAAGACAAAATATGCATATTGTTTATGTAAATTTCAGGAATCATAACATTGTTTATGTAAATTTACTGAAGGAGGGATTTATGCTTTTGCATGAAAAGTTCTTATGTTGATTCATTGCTTGATCCATCCTTTATGTCTCTGACTAAAGAACTTGATCAAAGATGTAAAGAGCAGTGGGAGAAGGTTGCACATGCACAAGCTAGTTGGAGTTGTGCAAAATTGCTTGGGCTAGGTGATCTTGGGGGCCCTCCATTATCAGCTGTAGAGGAGTATTCACTTAATGCCAGATACCTTTCCAGGGCCAATACTTTGAATTTAGCGGGAATTGCAGAAATGAAGATAATGTAAGCTTTGGAAATTTTCTATTTCTTCTTATTCCCATGTTTTAGAAAATAGTTGCTTTTCTAGACATTTAGTGTAGGATTTTATGTTACCATGTGTCTTGATAATGGATGTCATTTTGTCACTTATGTGTACTGGGCCTAGGCAATCTTTCTAAGTGGTTGGTTTGGGTTTTACCTTGCCACAAACTGCATCATGATGTTGTACGATTCCCAAAGCATCACCTAGAAGATCTATATTTGAGCTCCCACTTTTTCTGCCAACTAAGAATTCAAGTTGTTGCTTGAAACATTTCCCCAGCACCCTCACAATCACTGTTTGTGATAATAGGTGTCTCTATATAATTAAACCCATGATTCTGGAAAAAAATGTGTGTTGCATATTGGCATTATCTTCATAAGGTCCAGAGGCTCCTACAAGTTATACCACTTGAATTCCATCTGTTATACACTAATAGATCTGAAACTTTCAATAATATAAAACCCCTTAATTATAACATGTTTGTTAGAAGTGTGTGCTCATATTTTGGAAAATCAGTTACGAGTTAAAAGTTGAATCCTTGCACTTTCTCCAAGCCTCTTCAAATTGCAAACCTTTACACAATTTAAGTAGTCCCAAGATTTGAACAACTATGTCATGGATATCAAAACTAGATTTCTGTGTCCATGATGCCTTGTGTGTGAGTACCAATTCCTCTACCAGCCTTTCTAGTACATATGGTGTCTTTCGAATACATGTCAACTTAGTAATGGTAAGAACCCTTTTAAGAACCAGTATCACTATGGCATCATATTTTGCATGCAACCAATGAAAAAGAAGAGGAAATAAGCACTTGAAAAAAGTTAGAATAATAAGTCCCATGGCCTCGAAAAGTGGTTCAATATACTGGAGCCATATAATGTGGCATTCCTTATCTTCACTATGCCACTCCATCTCCCCAAGCATTACACCCAAGAGTTCTTTATACTAGTATGCACGAGGATTCTTTTCCTCAATGCAAATTACAAGTGTCATAGCCATTTCCATTATAGATTTCCAAAATCGTTCACTACCAAGTATGTTCTAATAAGATGCATCAAGAATTGCATCGTTGTGCCATCCAAGCTTAGTTGAATTTAGATTCTTTGCTAAATGTACAAAGGCAATTATTGCTTGTAGCTTCACTTTAGGAGACCAATAATCTAAGGCCGTTAATCACGTGGAATAACCAACATACATGATGATCCAAGATATGGATGTTTAACCTACTTCAAGCACCAACACATTTGATGTGATGCTATAATTGTAGAAGATTTTGATGCACTGGGTAGGGATTCATCCAAGCCATCATCTTTATAGTTACTATAAATATTTTTAACTGCCTCTTTTAACAAGGGAAATGTTATGGGCATTAATTCTAGGATTAATCTCTTATCATAATTTTTTTTTGTCAAATCTAAACCCTTATCTTGATATGAGATTTGGTAACTGACAGAAACTTTAATTAGATTTTACTCCCAATTAGAATAAATAGTTTTTTATAAATCCCTGATTGCCTTTGCAACAAAAATAGACAAATCATTTGGTACTCATTTGGAGAATCTTCCAACAAGGTTTAATCTACTTTGCACTATTGAATGGCATTCAAAAATATTACATCATGCTAGAACTAAAGTGTAAGCAACACCTATGAACCTAACATCCTTTAATCTTGTATTGACTACTAAGTGCTAAAGAATCATGTCTACCATAGGAGCGAGGACCTTGTTAAAAGAGCCACCAACATTACTGGAGATGATCTTGTGAGCCCTAGAACCTGTATGGGAAAACTTACTAAGGATGGAGATAGATGGTCCGCTGGTTTTCCAAGTACAAGAGCAAAAATGGGGGCAAGGGGATTTGCTCTGTCTAACTCAAGGTATACAGAGCCATCAAGAGGCACATTTAGGCCTATATAGTCATTTATAAGCTCTATCAAATAGTAGAAGGTCTGCAAAAGAACTTTAAAGCCTGTATAGTCATTTTAGGGGTCTGTATAGCCCTAAGAAGGTCTATCAAAGAGGTTAAAAGCTTGCACAGTCATTTCAAGTTCTTTATTGACCCTAGAAGACTAGATCAAACAATGAGAAAGGTCTATTGAATCCTAAGAGCTCTATGAAAATCCTAAGGAGTATGTCCAATCATTAGAGTCTCTATCAAACCTTCAACAGCCCCATGAAATCATTGAGCAAGTCTATCCTAGGGTGCAGAGTGTGTACACAGATTTATAAATCAAGGGAAGAGTATAAAGAAGTTTGTATAGCCCTAGAAAGTCTTGTTAAACCTTCTATAGGTCTACATACTCTTTTAGCACCTGTCAAACGATTTAGAAACTCTGAGAAGCATCCTAAAGGTTTGTGAAATATTTTAAGGGCCAGTGAAGCATTTTAAAACCATGTCATGCATTCCTAAGATGTGTATAAGTATTTGCAAGGTTTGTTAAACTTTGAAAGGTTTGTATATTCTATGTAGAGTCTGGATAACCTTGTGAAGGGTTTGTAGAAACCCTAGAAACCTTATGAAAAGTGAAAACCATTAAAGGGTCTACATAACAATTTGTAGCACTTCCATAAACCCTAGGAAACTCTCAATAGTAAAGACCTTATATGAAACCCTAAAGAGCTTTGTCAAATCCTAAAGAGCCTATGCAAACAATATGTAATGACATTGAGCAACTGCCACATTGAGTTTTATTGTTTGCATAAAACACACTAAGCAACTATGAAAGTATTTTAAGAAAATATGGGTTTTGAACTTTTGTGCAAAATGAAAAGTGAGATAGAAGAATTATATACAGAGGGAAATTATATTTAAAATATCTGCTATTTCAAATAGAATTTGTTTTAATTTTGTTTGCTAATGTTCACAGTGTGACCTGTCTGCTTGTATATGAATATGCTTGCTATCACCTGTAGTATAAAGAAGCCAATATGGTGGAATTGTTATAGTTACTTGATTGCAGAAGTGACATTGATAGTTTTCTTCACAATTATATGTAATTGTTATCTGCAGTTGATTGGTAACTGTTAGGCAGCAACTACGATATTAGACACTAAACATTCAAAACCTTTTATAGGTACTGATCCTACAACAGGTACATTCCATAATAAGAATGGGCAAGTTGCTCACAATGTAGTGTTTGGGACTTTCAATCTTCAAGACCAAGGTGAAGGTGGTTTTCCAAATATTAATAGGGTATGCATTTACGTTCTGGATTTTACTATTATGACATACTTGCCTTGCATTTGAATTTTGTTAGAACACCACATTTTCTGAATAGTAGCATTGCTAAGACAATTGAAAAATTTGTTTGAAGATTCTTGCTACAGTGCTTAATTCTATTGGGATTGGCAATCTATCTCCTGTCAATGTTGGTACTGGTGCCGGGCCGAATGTGATGGTGGTGAGTAACACCAGTTAGTTTAACCATGTTGTCTTTATTCTAAATTTTATACTAGATATGAATTATTCTTTTGAGAGCATGATGCATTTATCAGCCTATTTTGCCAACTCGTTGTCAACAAGGAATTGCTTTAGATGGCCAAAATCAAGCAAATAGTACTACTAAAGTTTCTCAAATTGTAAGTCAACAACACCGTAAGGTGGTTGTTGGGCCTTCGCGGTGATGCGAGGAAACTCCCTACATCACCGCGAAGGCCCAACAACCACCTTGCAGTGTTGCGGTGACCCGGACACCTTCCTTCATTCCGGCTAGTTAGGGATGTCAACTTGTTACTTCCATCCAAACATCCTCTTTTGCTCGCTCCTTCAGGACCTAACCAATCATTGCCTTCCAAGACAGGAAAGAAAGAATAATCCAATGAAGGAGATGGGCTAGTCGGAGGAGGAGATTGTTTTACATGGGCTAGAGGGTCCTACAAGAAATAAAAGCTGCTATTCCAAAAGTAACGAAAACCACTGCAACATTGCAAGGTGGTTGTTGGGCCTTCGCGGTGATGTGGGGAACTCCTCGTATCACCGCGAAGGCCCAACAACCACCTTGCGGTGTTGCGGTGGTCTTCTGCACAACTGCCCTGGTAGAGATGTATGCAAAATGTGGAAGCATTGACAAGGCATGTGAACTGTTTGGCAGAATGCCTCAAAGAGATGTCATCTCATGGAATGCAATGGTTGTAGGATATGCACAAAATGGATTTGTTGAAAAGGCTTTAGAAACTTTCAAGCAAATGCAATTAGCAGGTGTAAAGCCAAATTCGACAACTTTTGCTAGCATACTCCCTACCTGTGCCAAAATGGGAGCTTTGGAATAGGGTATGGACATCCATCAAAGCATGAAGGATAGAGGAATTTTGTCATTTGTTGTAGTTGCATTCTTGTTGAATTCTTTCAATTAGCATAATAAATGGCATTATTGTCAAGTTCAACATGGACTGTAAAATACCCTGTTGCCTTCATTTGCCAAGCTACTTGATAGCTGTTTGACTCTTTACTCGATATAAGAATAGTCAACTCCAACTACTCTAATGGAGGTATTGTTAGCCATTCCACATGTTATACCCTTGTAATCTTGGAATAGTAAGCACCGATTACTTGTATGTTATAAGCATATTTGAGCTCCAGGTGATTTCACTTTGGATTGCCACTTGTATCATTTTGTCATTGATATTCATTGATCTATTTGAGGAGGTAATTTTGTAGTAGCTTGGGAACCTTGTACTTATATGGTCAATTGTATTTTTAATGTCATTGGCAGTGAGGATCCTGACATTCACTACAAATACATTGAAGCAGCAGCCAAAACTAGACAAATCAAGGAGGTGGAACGTGTAACCAGAGAGTCAAACTTCTATGATGTTGAAAAGACAAAGAACTTTCTTATGGAAGCAAGACTTCCAAATGCTCATCCACTGATAAATGTTTGTGATCGGTTTGGATTTGTCCACTGTCATGTTCAATAAAGCTTATCAATCAAGGTATATTCAGAACATAATTCTCAGTTCATATTGAGTATTCATGGTGTGAAGTCTGTAGAGGAGTCTTTCATAGGACCCTTAGGCTTTCATTTTTCAAGTAGTTCTTTCATGTTTTGGAGCTGTATAAGCAAAAAATAGAGCATTGTAACTCAGTTTTCTTAGTCACAGCACTGAGAAACACACTTTGTAACACATTTTTCAAAGCAAAGACATATTTTTGTCTTGTATCTGCTGTAAGAACACCTTTTCTCAATAAAATTTCAATATTTTGCCTTCTTAATAGCTGTTTCATTATGTGCAAATGAATGATTTTGTTTTTCTGTGTTTTATGTTTAAACCTCAAAAGCATTGTCTCATTTCTAGCACTTTTAGGCAGAAATCAGTGAACAAAAACAATTAAATAAACTACCAATTGACTAAATATACTACCAACTGACAAAAATAAGTGAATAATTATGACTAAAAATATATGACTAAATATACTACCAATTGATAGAAATCAGTGAATAAATATACTACCAATTGACAGAAATCGGTCAATAAATATGACTAAATCAATGACTAAAAATATACTACCAAATTGATCAATCAAAACAACCAAATAAATGATTGGCAATAAACTACTAATGGTCACGTGACCAAGCTTAGTGAATAATATGACTAAATATATGACTAAATTAACGACTAAATATACTACCAAATCGATCAATCAAAATGACCAAATAAATGACTAAAATTGGTTTAGTCATAAATTTGGTCGCGTTATAAATGACTGACAATAAACTACTAATGGTCATGTGACCAAGTTTAGTCATTTATAAGTAGTTTTTAGTAGTTTTTTTAGTCACATATTGTTGTTTCTGTACTACTAATTTGTGGCACAAAGTTCAATGTTTTTGATAAGAAAGGTAATATTATTATATTTTAATGTTGTTTATACTCTTATTGAATCTATTGCATGCCATAGAAAATTTAGTCAAATGCTCAATTTCTTTTTGTTTATCTTTTCAGTTGGAAAAGGGAAATGAAAGGAAATAGATGGCTAAACTAAAATGATGCTTCAACAATGTTATTCATGTTAGGATATATTCATCCATTATGATTATTCTATTATTCAATCACTTGCATGATGTTTGGAGTTATGTATGACTTATTTATTTTCCCTAATTATATAATAATACTAATAATTTACCAATTTAGTTTGACTAGTACCAATGGAATTTATTTTTCACCTACTATTTAGAAGAACATATCATAATTCTAACAATTACAAATTATTACTTGGCTTTTGACTATCACACTTGTATCTCTAGCATAGATCTCGTGTTGATCAAAAATTTTGTCTCTATTTGGTATGTGGTTTGTAAATACCTCATCTAATCCAAATTATAATATAAATTTAATATATTTAATTTTTCTCATAATTTACTTAGTCAAAATTACTTAACTATAAAATCTAATCTCTCTCTATTATATACAATTGTTATCCAAAAAAAGATTGCGGGCGACCAATCAACAACAACAACGATAGAGAGCAGAGAAGCAAGAACCAAAGAACAAAATCTCTCGACAAGCCATGAAGTAGACATCTCCAAATAATGTGAAGAGGAGATCGACATGTTGCTCAACACAACACTAATTTATCACTTCATAGGCCCGAAGGTAAGTAGGGAACAAATAAGAAACTGGGCAGAGGAGACTTGGAATGCCCAATGCATTTTAAAATCCCTACCAAAGGGCTTCTTCATAGCCATGTTCCTCACAGATGTCGATAGAGACATGATTCTAAAGGGTAAAACATGGTGAAGGGGGGACGCACCTCTGTATATTTGTAAATGGGTGCCTAATTTCAATCCCATGAGCTTCGAGCCTTACAATGAGCCCAAATGGATTCGGTTATCTAATTTACCCCTGGAATTCTAGACAGAGGACTGCTTAGCAAAGATCGGTCACTCCTTGGGAACCTTAGTAGGCATAGACATAGATCTTCTAGACAAAGATTCCTACCTGTATGCAAGAATACAAGTGGCAATGATAAAGAGGTTTTTGGAGGAGTTAATTATGTGTTCAACAGATCACCGATAGACTCAAAGGTTGGAGATTGAAGAACCAAGATTCTTCTGCTTAGAATGCAGAAGTCAGAACCACTCACTCGAATGATGCCCTAGAAAAGGAAAGGTGGAAGTTGGTCTGAGTGAATCAAAAACTCCTACTCTAGAGGAAAACATCAAGAATGATATTCCAAAAATGAGTGATGGGGAAAACTGATTCTACCATTCACAGATGAATATATTTGGGTACCCAGGAGAAAGTAGACACCAAAAAAACCTTGAAGAAGGCAACAAGGACAACAAAAGAGTTGTGAAACCAAGTCACACTAGTGGGGAGGTGACATTATCCTTTCCATATCACCCTTGCCCCCAGGTCTGCACTCCCTAAAAGACCTCAATTCAGGAGCCAAAACCCCAAAATGAAAAGACGTAGGGGAAGGCAAAGGCGAAGGCGGGATCAGACAAGGCTGGGCCATCCACACCAAAGGACACTACAAAACTGATGGGCAACAACATAAAAGGGGTCAAAATTAGAGACTTCTTAAGGGGCACCATCGATGGTGCCTCCCACTCCTCTCCAAATTAAACCAACTAATAAGGGGTGCATAGCCCCTTAGAACAACATTTTCCCTAAAAATGCCTTTAGAACACTTGCTCTACCCAATCTCAGTCAGACAAATCAGAACTCATCTCGAAAAGGAGGAAAGCGCTTCCAATTTAGACAAGACAAAAAATCTAAACTCAAGATTCCTAGCAAAGATTGTGAATAGAAATCACAAGTCAATCAAAGAAAAAAATGGAATACTTCCATAACAAATTACAGATAATCATAGATAGGATAGAAATTACTTCACGAGAGGACACAAGAATGATGATTCGAAGATGATAACCAAAGGATTTGATATGTAGAATATCACAGGGGTTTGTCAATGTTTAGAGGAAGCATTGGGAAACTTCATTGAACTACCCATAAGAGATTCTCTAGTGAGAAAGACCATGATATAACAAAGACAATGGTGCAGAGATTGGAAATAGACTGTGTTTGCATCTATCAACCAAGGTAGTCTGAGGATGACGAAGAGGAAGAAGAGGATGAGGAAGAAAGAGCATAGGATGAGGAGGAAGGAGAAGAAGAAGATGATGAAGAATGTTTAGAGGAAGAACCAGTGGAGGACCCGAAGGATCAGACCAGACGCCTATTTAAGGCAGATACATAAGAGGTGGCAAATGCCATTTTTAAGGTGATTGGCTCCCAAGGATTTGAGCTGGTGATCACATTCACAATGGATATTTGTATGAAGAATTCCTTATGAATTCTATCCTCATCTTGGGATGGAAAAACTACGGAAAGATCATGACAACTAGCTACATCAAGGACAACATGCATATAAGAGATCTTGAAGCAATCTCCAACTTTGACAAGAGACCCAAGCATGGCATGATCATGGGGGTCTTCGATGTGGCGGCAGTGAATAAGAATAAGGTGTCAACGTAGGCATTAGTGTTATACAGAGAAGGGATAAGGAGAAACAACATGGAAATTTTCTTCTACTTCATCAGTCAGTACAAGGATCTCCTTTCCCCTCCCTAGGTTGAAAAGGTTGTAGAGCTAGCTGAGGGACTTAGAGCCCTATGGCACATCAATTAAATACACTAATGCTAATCTTATAGCGTCTATGTAAGCACTCATATAGAGATCCAAGCACACTTTTACCTATGTTTTTAATGTATTAGCTATCATACGAGCAACAACTTATCAATAAATAAAAAAATCTAATCTCTATTGTATTTAATAATCTTTAAATTATAATAAACTTATTAACAATAATTAATTGTGTAGTTTTTGAGTTAAACTTGTAATGTTGAAAAGATAATTTAACCAAGAATATTCTTTATTTTTTAAGTTAAATATTTTCGAAGGCACTACACTAGGATATAACTAATTTCATGGAAGAAATATTTTTCTATTGTTTTAATATAGAAATAAAAAAATAATTCCAAAATATCCTAACATGTTTTAAACATGCAAAATGACACTTTTTGCTAAGCTAAAACATAAAGCTAAATGATAATCTATGTTGATTTACAAAAAACTATTCAAACATAGGTTTGATAAACTAGATTCAGAATCATAACTAATAGAAATACAAGAACCATGGACCATAAGAAGGAAGCCATTACGTAGGATGCCAGCACAAAGCGCAGACGTCTGTGCGACACATTGTAGTCTAGTTCTTGTGTTGTCATCAATAATGTTGGTAAATGCAATTTTCTAGTTTGAAACAACTAAATCTACACTAGGAAACATGCACAACAACAACAACAACAACAACAACAACAACAACAACAAACCAAGATATAGATCAGAATACACAAAAATACTAAAATCCATTTAATCTATGTATTTCAAAATGAAAATAGAAGTGATGAAGAGGGAAAGAAATAGATGCACACCACCATGTGAGTTGATTTCTAAGAAACCTATAGTTGAGGACAAGAAAAATGGTTGTGATTGCTTGGGAGCTTACCAAGAGTGATCAAGCCCCTATTTTGGTCTTTTGACCTCCACGAGAAACCAATATAAAAAATTATAAATTAAAGAGTGTGTTCTCTTAGCCTATGTGCATCTAAGAACTAAAAACAATGACAAGAAGTTATGAATATTACTCTTAAGTGTACAAAGAGTAATAAACTAGTGTGTGTATGAGATTCAATAAAAGGAGGTGATAGTTGCCAAGTGATTTGCCAATAGAAATATACAAGGAAATCATAAAGAAGAGTTGCAACAATATTATTCAAATAAAAATGAGAACAATATTATAAATATGATGTAGAAGAGGAACATGTGAGCTCTTTGAAGGAGTCAATCAGAGTGCAACAATATGAATCCTTGAACAAACTTCAACAATGGTGGTATTTTCAATAGCATAGAATAAGAGAGCCTAAAGAGTTGTGCGTATTGTGTAGATTGTTTTTCTTCCAAGCCAAAACCCCCAAAAGAATCCTTTTCCAAAAAGGTTTTTGGGAAGTTCAAGAGTCAGATTTAAATGTCAAAGGATTTTTTGAGTAGATGAGTGTTACAATAGTCGACAACAGGTAGTTGCATAGGAAAC
This sequence comes from Cunninghamia lanceolata, assembly GCA_027924645.1. Lineage (NCBI taxonomy): Eukaryota > Viridiplantae > Streptophyta > Pinopsida > Cupressales > Cupressaceae > Cunninghamia > Cunninghamia lanceolata. Next base: position 3,828,467 of record BSBN01000007.1, read on the forward strand.
CAATAATTAAATTTTTGAAAACTTTTGGGATGCTAGTGCATTGCACAGACATTCACGTGTTGCATTGGCCTCCTAAGGAAATTTCCTCAAATTTCATGCGTGGTTTTAGATTAGTTTAGAGAATTAGATTGTGATACAAAAATCTGGCTATCTAATGAGAGAAAAAGAGGCCTGAGATAGACTAAAGTGATCCCTAAAATATGCTAGGGGAATGGATGCCAAAGTGAGCTAAAAACATAATGTGAAATTGTGAGAGTACATAATTTTCTATGTTACAAAACTTATTAACCATATTTCATAAGTAGTGGTTCATCTTTGTGAGCATTACCTAGATGCAATGAATTTTAAGAGGAACATTCATGTTCATGAGAGATGGGTTGAGTATCACTTAGATGTAATGAGTGCTAGGTGAAACATTCATGCTCATGAGAGATGAGTTTGTGTGAGCATCACCTAGATGTAATGAGTGTTAAGTGTAATATTCATTCTCATGAGAGATGTAGTGAGGATCACCAGATATAATCAACTCTAAATGGAACATTCGTGCTCATGAGAGATAGGTTCATGTGAATCACCACTCATGAAATATGGGTCAATGAGTTTGACTTAGAAACTATGTAATTGAATCCTGATAAAACATCATAAGATATATTCGTGTTAAGAACACAAGAAAATTATTTTTCTTGCCATCTATTTTGACAAATCTACAACTGCAAGTATTTCAATTAAAAATTTGGAAGAAGTTTGTGTAAGTTGTGGACAATAGAATTGATTTTGAGCTCTTTGTAATCAATTCTATTTTAATATACCTTTTAACACTAAATTTGATGTTCTTAATTATTCCACATTAATAATTCTTAATAATTATTAAAAATTCACGTAAAATGATAGTTAAAATAAATTTATAACTATCAATATAGATATGGTAATTTGAAATTCTAAGTTTGGTTGGTGAGAGCATGACTTAAATTTGATGGTCAACCACACTTGTCAAGCAAATTTTTCATGATAGTTAGTTATTCGAAGTTGCCCTTCAAATATTAAAACATACTTTATATATATATATATATATATATATATATATATATATATAAAGTATGTTTTAATATTTCCCTTTTAAGTGATACACATTTTCTCAATATTTTAATTAGATTTTATGGCAAAAATGTATAAATACAATCATATAGCCATAAAATTTAAGTAGTTATTGCAAGTTAAAAAATGTGGAGTATATTAATTTATATACATAGTGAAGGAGTGGTTATTTTCCTCACAAAAAATGCACTATACTCATTATGCGTGCATTTCATAACATGTATGATGAGTTTTAAAAAGTCAAAATATCATTTACTTTCAAATAAATGTTAGTCACTATATTGAATAACATTACTCCCATACAATAAAATTAGTTGAAACATGCACCAATAAAAGGCAATGTCTATCAAACCCTCTGGATGCATATTTGACCGTATTTATTAATTAATTGAAATTCAGAATACAACAGTATTGTGAATTTCAATTAATTAATAAATACGGTCAAATGTGCATCCAGAGGGTTGGATAGACAATTCGCCTTCAAACTAGTGGGTCATTAGCGATGAGATTTGACAGCCGCCCTTAGCCGTCATTAAATTTTTGAATATCGTCATGACTACAACTACATTAGTTTAATCTACTATGAAGTATTGAATAAAATAGAGGGAAAACAGAAAATTTGAACTGTTTTATGGGCCAATACTTCAAAATCTGTTTTACGTAATTAATCAAAAATCAAAAACATATCTAGTAAATATCAAATTTTCACATATTAAGTTAGGGTTTTTTATGGTGTCTAAAATTTTAGATTTTGAATTCTCTAAAATTGAGTAGTTCTTTTATCACTTATATTATTATTATTTTTTCTTCTTCTTTCATTTTATTAGTTCTTCTTGCTTGCAAAATAATGGTGTGATTTTTATTTTGTAATTTTCTTCAACTTGTTTTTTTTAGGTGAAATACATTGAACAAACAACAAAGCCTTGCTTGCATTGACATTGACTAAAATTGATTTAAAATCCTTCTAATGTCAATGCGCCCATCTATCAAAGCACAGAGAAAATAATTGATCATAAGTTGATTGTCGTAATCATCACATATTTACAAATTAACCATCATAGACAAGCACTAAATTAACAATGACTAACATCCTTTCTTTTACAACAAGACAAGAAAAAGTAGATATTTATTTTGTATAAAAATAAAATCAAAGGTTAGCATAGTCATATTCAACCTTCCAGTTACAACATTTTGCAAGAACTTGGCTACTTTGCAACTCTTACTTTAACCGGTGAAAAGAAGGATGTGAGACATTTTTATTTGACGACTCCCAATTGTGAATGGATGGAACAAACACTAATCATGAAAGACATGCTAAACCCAAATTCCATGATCTATTATAAGAAAGACAAATGACAAATGATATAAAGATTGCTAAATTTGCTTAATATATGACTTACTATTGAATAAATCTAACAATCCCGATATTATTTGTTATTTGTTACGCATCTTAATAATAAATTATAGAAAACATTTAAATGAATACAAAAGGTTTGCAATAACTTTTTAAGTAACTCTTCACATATATACACGTCTATGGAATGACATCGCATTTCAAAGTCATCTAAAAAAAATCCAAATGAAAATATATAGGGGAGAGGATCAAGTAGTTGTGCAACCTACTTTACACCTCTCTAAATCATACATGGCGATTTCAAATAACTCTCAATTTTTTGACAGTAGCTTACTTGGCAAGTTCATTGCTTACATCCAAGGTTTTGGGTCTATATCATCAAATATAATGCCACATTAGGATGCTTTTGTTGAGGTCTCATAAAATACAAAGAAAGAAACTCACTTTTCTAATTGTGCATTAAATCATGTTTTGTTTGGTGCACCCATGTGAGATCACATGATTTGTTGCTTTTTAGTTCTAATGAGTCCATTTCATTTAATTTGTTAGTAATTAACTGATAGGCTTTTATATGTGAACATTATATTGCTCAAAATTGTCTCATGCCGTAAAAAAAATTCATACCGAAATTTTTTTGAAACTCGTCGGTTGTTCCTATCAACGTATTCCTTGAACCTCCTATGGGTGCAAGTGCTAGTAATAATCAACACTAGAAACCTTGCGAATTAGACTATCAATATTCTACTTTTAAAATACATAATCGTGAACTCACCACTAGGGGAAAGACCCAATAGATAATCGTGCCCCAATAGTTGTTATGGTGCCGCACACTTAGACCCCCCTATTAAATATATGAAAAAAATAGCAGTTGAGAAATAATATACTAGTAAAAATTTAATAAGGAACCAATACATGTGTAACAATACACTTCACATGTCACATCAAATAAACAACAAATCATATGGTGATGCATAAGGTGATCAGTAATAGGTGCCTTGGTGCACATGTTTTGGTTTTTTGGGTGTTTCTGGACAACTCGATGAAGATGTAACTAATTACACTATGTTGTTCATACACAAACAATAGCTTTAAACTCTTAACTCAGATACGAAGATATGTTGAAAATTTTATGGAAATTTGATGTACCGTTTAAGAACTTGACGTGCATGAAATTAAGGTGTGTAGGTATTGGGTCCTCTCCCCTATTGAACACTACTCAACTATAACCGTAAAATTTTGTTATAAATGTAAAAGACTTTTAAGGCCTCTACAAGAGTTCAGCCCAATGTTGTTTACTTATGACTCCATGAAAGTGAGGAGAAACAACATCTCTAACATTTTTTAACTTATCACCCCAAAAAAAACACTTATGGTTATGACTCCATGAAGTGGGACCCTCACCCAATAAGGCAAAGGCAGTCTCAATCCTGTGGTCCGCCGCACCTAGTAAACAATTATTTTCCCTTTAACCAGATTGCAATTGATGGTGAAGTCCGGTCCATTACGTGACCTAACAAAGAACAAAACAAGCCGAAGCGTACAGCGCAGATTTGTAGTCTCCATCATTACCAAGATTCGACGTGTCTATATTTTCCAGATGTTTTCGAAAGCGGCAGAATCTTCTGCGCCATACATTTCAGATCCACTCCTAAAGGCCCATTTTTTTTTATAATAATCTCGTGAACTTCTTCTCAGTTATTATATACAGGAAAGGTCAATTTTTAATATGCCTTCTTACAAATTTGTTCGTTTGTACTGAAGAATTCTGTGAGCTGCAATTGTGGAATTGGGTGGAAGTGTTTTGGAGCTTAGCATTTGAAGCTACTATTCTTATTCCATAAGTCTTATTAGCAATTAAAATAAAGCAGGCATTGTCTGGATTCAATTTAGGGTATTGCACTCATAGTTTTTTAAACTCTTGTTGGAACGTGGGTGGTGCCACATTCTGTCAACAGCCTTTTGTTTTTGTAGTGGGTACGTTTATATTCTGTAGATTGTTTTTGTTCTGGGACGTACCTTGGTAGGCCCTGGTAGAACTGCCCAACAGCTCGGCTTTTTCATGGTGGTGCAGAGACTCGAACCCCAGTCCTGCGGTTGATGATTGATTGATCAAACTCAGTTATTGGAATGGGGGTGTCAGTGAAGGGATGGATGAAAAGAGACCCTAGAGATGTGTTGCAGGATAGGATTTTGAAAGGCTTGAGATAGGTTTACCAACCAGTCTTGTGAACTTTTTAGAAGTTTGATTTTGAGGTTGAATTGATGTGAGATGATGGGTATGAGCTCAAACCATTGGTTAGGGCGGATGGAGTAATTGAAGTAAAGTTTGAGGAGGAGAGATAAAAGTAGCTTAAGTCTTTTAATTTCAACTTTTTAGAAGTTTGTTTTTAAGGTTGAAGTGATTTCAAAGGATGGGTATGAGTTCGAACTTTTGGTTATGGTGGATGGAGTAATACAAGTAAAGTTTGAGGAGAGATAAAAGAAGTTTAAGTCCCTTAATTTGAACTTTTTAGAAGTTTGTTTTGAAAGGTTGGATTGATGTCAAAGGATGGGTACGAGTTCAAACTTTTGGTTATGGTGGATGCACTAATACAAGTAAAGTTTGAGGAGAGATAGAAGTACTTTAAGTCCCTTAATTTGAACTTTTTAGAAGTTTGTTTTTAAGGTTGAATTGATGTTGAAGGATGGGTATGAGTTCAAACCTTTGGTTATGGTGGATGGAGTAATACAAGTAAAGTTTGAGGAGAGATAAAAGTAGTTTAAGTTCCTTAATTTGAACTTTTTAGAAGTTTGTTTTTAAGGTAGAGATGTTGAAGGATGGGTATGAGTTCAAACCTTTGGTTATGATGGATGCAGTAATGCAAGTAAAGTTTGAGGAGAAGAGATAAAAGTAGCTTAAGTCCCTTAATTTGAACTTTTTAGAAGTTTGTTTTTTAAGGTTGAATTGATGTCAAAGGATGACTATGAGTTCAAACCTTTGGTTATGGTGGATGGAGGAATACAAGTGAAGTTTGAGGATGAGAGATAGAAGTAGCTTAAGTCCCTTAATTTGAACTTTTTAGAAGTTTGCTTTTTAAGGTTGAATTGATGTCAAAGGATGGGTATGAGTTCACACCTTGAGGATGAGAGATAAAAGTAGCTTAAGTCCCTTAATTTGAACTTTTTAGAAGTTTGATTTTTAAAGGTTGAAGTGATGTCAAAGGTTGGGTATGAGTTCAAACCTTTGGTTATGGTGGATGCAATAATACAAGTAAAGTTTTCAGGAGGAGAGATAAAAGTGGCTTAAGTCCCTTAATTTTAAAATGAGATGATTAACATCCTCCACTTCAACAGTCAAAAGGTCAATTTTGGCCAATAAAAATAAGACAAATATTTACTACTTTTTGTTGTAAATGTGGTGCACAATTGTTATTGATTATTTGACCATTGAAATGGATGATGTTTAAGTAGAGCGGGATTAAATAAATAAGATAATTTACTTGACTCAGATAAATAGTTTATTCATAATTCCTTGGGATAGAAAGGGATTATTCTCAAGAGAGCTTGGTTCGCTTAGGATTATTCCCTTATTATTCAGTTCATGAGCTCTCAAGATAGGCTCCAAGCTATTTGATCCAAAAGAGTTATTTTTAGCCTTGTAGAGAAGATCTGCATGATAAGGATCTCACATGAATCTAGTATGAAGAGTTGAAAGATGTGATGACCCTAAGCCAAAATATTCTTTAAAATGCCCAAATCTAGAATATTGAAATCAAATATTCATCTTAAAATGTCCAGAACTGAAATACTCATAAATTATACTCATGTAAAATGCTTAAATTTAGAAATCCATAAACTGGTAGAATAAACTTGCACATATAAAATTGGCTAGAACTTGTATATTTCATTTAAATGTATTGTTGCCCCTAGCATTATAAAGGATCTACTGAAATGGAATGGATAACATATATATTAGAATGATTAGCAATCGTTTATTGAAATACCCACAATGCTGAGACACCCAAATTGTACTAAAAATCTTCCATGCTTAAAGAGTAGTTGCAACCTCTGGTTGAACCTACTCACAGGAACTCAAAGAGTTTTCATCCTCCAATCTCCAAGGAAACCAATGAGGTCTCATTTACTAATCTCCAAAGCCTAAGGGTTTTTGTCCTCAGATTCCCGAGGTCAATGCAAGTGTTCAACTCTACAAGTTAGGGTTTGATAAATGGTTGGCAAAAAGATCGGGCTAAATGAGAAAGTAGCTCACTTTAAATAGAGGCTTGAGGACCTAGCATGGGACCCATGCACATGTTGGTAGGTGTTTGAGCATTTCCCGCCTATTTAGCATCTTCAAATGAGGCCATTAATGACATTCTAGGTCATGCGGTGTGGTAGGTAGAGTCCCGTATTCAAATAATAGAGTTCTTTGGCAAGGCATGCCTAGGAGTAGGGATCAGGGTGAGGAGATACGTGTTGCAAGGGGTGTTGGGGTTTGGACATCAAGGATACCTATTGCATGAGGGAATGGGATCGAGGCCAAGCAATACCTGCTACAACTGAGGTGTCAGGGATTAGAGCTAGGGAATACTTGTTACATATGTGTTGTCATTGATGTTAACAGTGGTATGGAGTGATGATCAGTGATGCCTAAAGAGATGCCAAAGGGAGATTGTTGTAGTGTGGTGTTTAGTGATGTCAAGAGAGTAAGTGATCATAGGAGCAGTTCAAAGAAGCAAACAAAGGAGTGATGATCAGAGAAGTTGTGAGGTGAATGATAAGGTGATGAAATTCATGAGCATACTGATGGATCAGTATCATTGTACACAATTGTACCTTATCTACTGAAGTTCATGGATAGGTGAAAGTTGACAAGATGAAGAGTTTGCTGATATGAAGAAGTTGTGGTTTCTTGTTTATGATGCAAAGAGCTATGATTGTTGTGTATGCTATTGTGATTATAGTCTTTGATATGGTGAATGTTGTATTCATTATTTTTTGATGAAAAACATTGCTGAAGAAAGTGTAAAAGGTTTCAGACAGTCCAAGGCACTAAAAGTTGCATTGAAGAAGCTTGGTATAATGCTCCGCATTTGAAGGTATGACCTTGCGGTTTGGAAGTTAGATAGAGACAGGTGCGAAGTATGTATGTTCTAATTTTAGAGCATAGAAGTTACCACTGAAGATTCTAGAGCTACTAGAGTAAAGACAGTGATTCAATATTTAACTGCAGTTAGAAAGAGTTAGATAAATGCTTCGCATTTCTCTACATTAGAAGATGTGATCTTGCGGCTTGAAGGATAGCTAGATAAAGGTGAAAGGTATGCATGGTTCAAGTTTCAAATGATAAGTTGTATCATAGAGGTTCTCCAGAATTAGCATAGCAAAGATATATCATATTGTTGATTAGGGTTGTCAGGAGGAGAATGTGAAAGCCATCGCATTTCACCGCATTACATTATTTGGATTTACTATTTGGAGGATGAGTTTAGAGGGTCTGTATGTTTGTTCTTTCCAAGTTTTAAGTATTGAAGTGTACCGCAAGTTTGTTTTTCAAAGAGATATTTCAAGACTATGTATTCAGAGCTTGCAAGTGATGTTGGGATCAATGTCTATTTATTTGTGTCAAAAAGAAGATTAATAAATCAGAGAAAGGAATGTTTGAGAATGTGTTTGCAAGACATATAATGTTTGTGAAGTGATCCGCATGATGTTACTTGGTTTCTCTGATACTGCTTTTGGTCTAGAGCTAATGAAAGGAAGGATAAAGTATGTTGGGCTAACTTTGTGTGTTTTGGTGATTGCGCCGTGTGCTTAGAAGTGTGCGCCAGTGTGGAGATGTATGCTAAGATAAAATAGGTCTTGATTATCATTTTGGTTTGAATCGCATTGGATTTCTACATTATTTGGGTGTCAACTTGTTGTGGCCATTGCACGTTTCATGCTACATGTTTCATCTTGGCCGATGAAGGAGAAAGATTTTGAAGCTTGCATAGGATATAAATGAAAGATCTTGTTTGGTGTGAATTGGTGAGTGTGTGAGAAGGTGCGAGGATGTATGTGCAAGTGTGGATATGAGTATATGTGTGTGCAAGTGTGTTGAAGACAACAGAGTTTTGTTGAGCAGAGGTGTTGAAGATATATATGTCAGTGTGAAGGGTGTTGATGTTGCGGAGGTGGTTGATTAGCATATTTTATCAATTTTCTTGTAAAGAGGTTGTAGCCACTTTCTATAATTGTTGTAGCACTTTATGGATTTGTAGCCATAAAATAATATATTTGGGAGTTGTAGCTTCCTTTGGGTTGTAGCTCATAAAACTTGTTGTAATACTATTTTTATTTGTGAGGCTAGATTTGGATAGTAGATCCAAGCAGCTTGCTCACAGTGGTTTTTCCTTTCTAGGGTTTTCCACGTAAATTTGATGTTATGCTTGTGTGTTTGTATCATTATGTTTGAATTGCTTCATTATTTGTTTATCTGTTTAAGACAGTAGAAAGTTTTTGAAGATAAAGTTGAAATGGATTAATTTGTGGTATATGTTGATTCACCCTCCTCTCAGTATAATAGAGTGTTCTAACAATTGGTATCAGAGCTGAGTTCGTTGGTGTAGCCTAACAATTGAAGGTAGATCTTGGTGTAGAACACATGGCTGAGAAAGAGTCCTCCTCTAAAGCATCGATATTTGATGGAAGCAACTATGCCTTCTGGAGTGTAAGAATGGAAGCCTATCTTACCTCACTAGGGTATGATGTTTGGAGGGATGCAGTGGATACTTATACTGAACCTAAACATCCTATTACAGATTTAGATGAGAAGAAGGCTCATGAAAATAGTGCCAAAGCTAAGAATGCCATCTTAAGTGGTTTGACCAGTTCAGAGTCAGTCAAGGTAGTGCACTGCAAGATAGCTAAGGAGAGATGGAAGAAGCTCAAAAATCTCTATCAAGGAAATGACAGTGTAAAGCAAGCAAAACTACAATCTTACAAAACAATGTTTGAGAATCTAAGGATGAAAGAAGAGGAAAAGATTGCTGGCTATTTGCTCTGAGGGGATGAAGTAGTTAATGGAATCGGAAGTCTATATGAAGAATTAGTTGATTCAGTAGTTGTGAAGAAAGTCCTGAGAACTCTTCCTCACAGGTTTGATTCAAAAGTCTCTGCTATTGAAGAAGCCAAAGATCTGAAGACACTCACTATGGAAGAACTATTTGGGTCCCTCATTGCCTATGAGATAAGAAATGAAGTCATAGGTCCATGTAAAAGAGAAGCTACTTTCAAAGCTGTGAAGAATGAAGGAACATCTGATTTACACAGTGAAGCTGAGGAAGAAGAAGTAAACTTTGTGAGAAAGATGAAGAGGGGATCAGGCAAGTATAAATGTAAGCTACCTTTCAAATGTTTTAAATGTGGAAGAGTTGGTCATTTTCTCTCCAAATTTCCTTTTGGAGAAAATGAAAATAGCAGCAAGGGTTTCAAAAGGAACAACTTCAAGAGGAATCTTCTTTCCAAAGAAGACTATAGTCCATTAGAAGAAGTGGATCACTACTCATTAGATGATGAAAGAGGAGAATCCCTACTCATGGCCATGGTGATCTTTGATGGTTCAGTCAAGACTATAGATGAAGAAGAATGTGAAGTTGATTTTGAAGAAATTATCTATGCTCTTAAAGACATGGATTGTGCAAGGAAAGAGAATCAAGAACAAAGAGTTTTGATTGAAGCTAAGATAAAAGAATGTGCAAAACTTGAGAAAGAAATTATGTCACTCAAAAAGGAATTGGAAAAGGCAAATATTGTAAGTCCAAATGACACTAAAGGAGCAGATCTCATCATGCCTCAAGGAATACCTATTCATGTAAGACATTTCTCCATGAACATGTTTAATTTTGCTTTCTTTGGTTATTGTTTTATCTGCAATAAATTTGGTCATAAGGCTATGGATTGCAAGTCTGAAATGAATAGAAGAAATCTTGTATGTAGGAATCCTCTTGCTTCTCTACTGGATGTCAAAGTGGTATGTCATATTTGAAACAATCTTGGACATATAGAAAGATATTGCAGGAGTAGATTAGCAAAATCAAAATCTCAGATAATTGATGCTACTGAGAAAGACAAGGAGAATGACTCTTTCAAAAGACAGGAGACAAACAATGAGGTTGAAAATTCAATGTTAGTCCAGACAACATTTCATGATCTATGGCATACAAATCTCTAGGTAATAGATAGTGGATGTACAAGTCACATGATAGGTCATAAGAGAAGATTCATCAATCTAGTTAAGTGAAATGGTGGATCAGTCAGGTTTGGAAACAATTCATCTGCAAAGATTTGTGGAAAAGGCACCATAAGTATTGATGGAAAATCCAGGACAGAAGATGTTAGATTTATGTAGAAGGTCTCAAGCACAATCTTCTCAGTGTAAGTCAGATGTGCAACAAAGGATACAATCTCATATTTCATGATCAAGGATGTGAAATCAAAAGAGCAAAGTCTGGAAGATTGGTGGTATAAGGTGCTAGGACAGAGAAAAACTTGTACAATCTAAAAGGTGTCAATGGAAGGACTTGTCTTCTAGGACAAACAAATGAATGTTGGTTGTGGCACAAAAGGATGGGGCACATCAACTTTGATAATCTTGTGAAGATCAACTCCATGCAAGTAGTAAGAGACATGCCAAAGATCATCAAGCTTGCAAGTACCTTATGCAAGGAATGTTAGATTGGGAAGCAAAAGAGGATAAGATTCAAGTCCAAGGAGTATTCTTCTACAAGGCCATTGGAAATGGATCATACTGATTTGTGTGAACCTACCAGGACAAAGAGTCTATAAGGTGAGGTATTTCATGTTTCTCATTGATGATTTCTCTAGGATGACATGGGTTACATTCTTGAAAGAAAAATCAGAAGCTTTCAGTAGGTTTAAGATATTCAAGTCCATGGTTGAAAATGAAATGAATGCAAGAATCAAGTGTTTAAGGTCTGATAGAGGTGGAGAGTTTGTGAAGAACATAGAATAAAGAGGCACTTCTCTGCTGCAAGAACTCCTCAACAAAATGGAGTAGTCGAAAGAAAGAATGGAATAGTTTAGGAGATGGTAAGAACAATGTTGAGTGAAGCTAAGTTGCCTAATGTATATTGGAAAGAAGTAGTTCACACTGCTATCTACATTCTCAATAGAGGACAACTAAGAGTGCACAACACCAGGACACCTTATGAGCTATGGTATGGAAGACCAACTTCTGTCAATTACTTTAGAGTTTTTGGAAGTAAATGCTACATCAAAAGAGATGAAGAAGGTTTGGGAAAATTTGACTCAAGATCTGATGAAGGAATCTTTCTTGGATACTCAACTAGGAGCAAAGCTTACAAGTGCTATAATAAAAGGCTGAGGAAGATAGTTGAAAGTGCAAATGTTAGGGTTGATGAAGAGACATCAAATCAAAGATGAGCAAGAAGATTGTTGGTCAGATGAACCTACCTACACAGAAGAAGAAAAAGTTGAAGAGAAGGAAGAAACTCAAGAGAAGACCATCAATACCCCTGTCAAGTACATTTAGAAGATCAGATCATTGTAGACAAGAATGAAGGAGTGTAGAAAAAAAGAAGATTTGCAAGAACAAATGGACAGGTAAACTTCTCTTTACTATTAAGAGTTGAACCTAAAACTTTTGCTGAGGCTAGTAAGGATGAAGGATGAATACAAGAAATGGAAGAAGAACTAAATCAAATAGAGAAAAATTAGACTTGGGAGTTGGTGCTGAGGCCTGCAGACAAGAATGTGATAGGGACAAAATGGGTGTTTAGAAATAAATTGAATGGAGATGGAGAAGTACATTGAGCAACAAATCAAGATTGGTTTGTAAAGGTTATTCACAAGTAGAAGGAATTGATTTTGAGGAGACATTTTCTTTGGTGGCAAGAATGGAAGCAATCAGAATGTTTCTTGCATTTGTAGTTCATAAGGGTTTCAAGGTATATCAAATTGATGTCAAATTTGCATTCTTGAATGGTGACTTAGAAGAAGTCTACATAGATCAGCCTGATGGATTTTAATTATCAAAAGACTCGAACATGGTATGTAGACTTAAGAAGGCTTTGTATGGTCTCAAACAAGCCCCTAGGGCTAAGTATGCATGGTTAGACAAGTACTTACTCTAGCAAGGCTTCAAGAAAGGTACCACAAATAGTAATCTTTACATCAAAATTGGGGGAAAAAATTCTAATTGTTGTTGTGTATGTTGATGATATAATCTTTGGTGGCAATAATGAAATATGTAAGAAGTTTGTAGAAGAGATGCTGAAAGAGTTTGAAATGTCTATGATAGGTGAATTATCATTAGAAGTTTGTAGAAGAGATGCTGAAAGAGTTTGAAATGTCTATGATAGGTGAATTATCATTCTTTGTTGGACTCCAAATTGCTCAATCAGATGATGGCATCTTTATCTCTCAAGCAAAGTATGCCAAGGAGATGTTGAAGAAGTTTGGTATGGAGGACAACAAACCAGTAAGTACTCCTATGGTAACAGGTTGTCACTTGAGCAAAGATGATGAGTCATCTCAAGCTAATCAGACTTTGTATGGGTCTATGATTGGAGGCCTACTGTACTTAACAACATCAAGGCCTAGTATTATGCAAGTTGTTTGCTTGGTTGCAAGGTTTCAAGCCGATCCAAGAGAAACACATGTGAAGGCTATCAAGAGAATCTTCAAATATTTGAAGAGCACTCTAGAGTATGGATTGTGGTATTGAAAAGGCAATGAATTTTCTCTGAGTGCTTATACTGATGCATATTGGGCTGGTAGTGTTGATGATAGAAGAAGTACCGGTGGTGGAGCTTTCTTTTTAGGAGATAAATTAGTCTCATGGCTTAGTAAGAATAAAAATTCAGTGTCCTTATCAACAACAGAAGCAAAGTATATAGTTGCAACTTCCTACTGCACTCAAGTATTGTGGATGAATCAAACATTGAAGGATATCAAGGTAGTATATGATGAGCCTAGAATTCCTATTCTATGTGATAACACAAGTGCCATTAACATTTTAAAGAATCCAGTGATGCATTCTAGAACCAAGCATATATGTATCAAGTATCACATTTTGAGAGAGAAGGTTGTAAATCAAGAGGTAAAACTTGAATATATACCCACAAAGGATCAGGTTGCAGAACTTTTACAAAGGCACTTTCCAAGGACACATTTGAGTATCTCAGACAGAAGTTAGGGGTTGTTGCCCCTCCTTCTAACTAAATGCATAGATGGTGCATCTATCCAGGGGAGTAGTTCAAGACACATTTTTATCCCTGGATTGATGGAGGCTACCTCTTAGGGGGAACATGTAGATGAGAGAAAAGGAGGATGATAAGGATAATGCAGAAAAAGGGAGTTGTATGCTTTTGCAGGTATAGAAGAAGACCACTAGCCCTTTGTCCTTGATGTCAAAGGGGGAGAAATTTGCATATTAGGCCAAGTGTTGCAATCAATGCCAAAGGGAGATATTGTTGCATATGTGTTGTCATTGATGTCAATAGTGGTATGGAGTGTTGATTAGTGATGTCTACAGAGATGCCAAAGAGAGATTGTTGCAGTGTGGTGTTTAGTGATGTCAAGAGAGTAAGTGATCAAAGGAGCAACTCAAAGAAGTAGACAAAGGAGTGATGATTAGAGAAGTTATGAGGTGAAGGATAAGGTATTGAAAGTCATGAGCATACTAATGGATCAATATCATTTGTACACAGTTGTACCTTATCTACTGAAGTTCATGGATAGGTGAAAGTTGACAAGATGAAGAGTTTGTTGATATGAAGAAGTTGTGGTTTCTTGTTTATGATGCAAAGAGATGTGATTATTGTGTATGGTGTTGTGATTATAGTCTATGATATGGTGAATGTTGTATTCATTATTTTCTAATGAAAAGTATTGCTTAAGAAAGTGTAAAAGGTTTTAGACAATCCAAGGCACTGAAAGTTACATTGAAGAAGCTCGGTAGAATGCTTCACATTCCTTTGCATTTGAAGGTATGGCCTTGTGGTTTGGAAGTTAGATAGAGATACGTGTGAAGTATGTATGTTCTTGATTTCAGAGCATAGAAGTTACGACTAAAGATTCCAGAGCTAGCAGAGTAAAGACAGTGATTCAGTATTGTTGCAGTCAAAAAGAGTTAGAGAAATGCTCCACATTTCTCCACATTAGAAGATGTGATCTTGCAGCTTGAAGGATAGATGGATAAAGGTGAAAGGTATGCATGGTTCAATTTTTAGATGATAAGTTGTACCGTAGAGGTTCTTCGAAGTCAACAGAGCAAAGACATATCATATTGCTGATTAGGATTGTCAGGAGGAGAATGTGAAAGCCACCGCATTTCACCACATTACATTATTTAGCTTTGCTATTTGGAGGATGAGTTCAAAGGGTTTGTATGTTTTTTCTTTCCAAGTTTCAAGTATTGAAGTGTACCGCAAGTTTATTTTTCAAAGAGATATTTCAAGATTGTGTATTCAAAGTTTGCAAGTGATGCCAGGATCAATGTTTGTTTGTTTGCACCAGAAAGAAGATTCATAAATTAGAGAAAGGAATTTTTGAGAATGTGTTTTCAAGACATATAATGTTTGTGAAGTGATCCACATGATGTTACTTGGTTTCTCCGGTACTGCTTTTGGTCTAGAGCTAATGAAAGGAAGGATAAAGTATGTTGGGCCAACTTTGTGTGTTTTGGTGATTGCATCGTGTGCTTAGAAGTGTGCACTAGCATGGAGATGTATGCTAAGATGAAATAGGTCCTGATTATCATTTTGGTTTAAAACACATTGGATTTCTACATTATTTGGGTGTCGAATTGTTGTGGCCGTTGCTCGTTTCATGCTACACGTTTCATCTTGGCCGATGAAGGAGAAAGATTTTTAGAAGTTTACTTTCTAAGGTTGAATTGATGTCAAAGGATGGGTATGAGTTCACACCTTGAGGATGAGAGATAAAAGTAGCTTAAGTCCCTTAATTTGAACTTTTTAGAAGTTTGTTTTTTAAGGTTGAATTGATGTCAAAGGCTAGGTATGAGTTCAAACCATTAGTTATGGTGGATGTAGTAATACAAGTAAAGTTTGAGGAGGAGAGATAAAAGTAGCTTAAGTCCCCTAATTTGAAATTTTTAGAAGTTTGTTTTTAAGGTTGAATTGATGTCAAAGGATGGGTATGAGTTCAAACTTTTGGTTATGGTGGATGGAGTAATACAAGTGAAATTTGAGGAGGAGAGATAAAAGTAGCTTAAGTCCCTTAATTTGAACTTTTTAGAAGTTTGTTTCTAAGGTTGAAGTGATGTCAAAGGATGGGTATGAGTTCAAACCTTTGGTTATGGTGGATGGAGTAATACAAGTAAAGTTTGAGGAGAGATGAAAGTAGATTAAGTCCCTTAATTTGACTTTTTTATAAGTTTGTTTTTAAGGTTGAATTGATGTCGAAGGATGGGAATGAGTTCAAACCTTTGGTTATGGTGGATGGAGTAATACAAGTAAAGTTTGAGTATGAAAGATAAAAGTAGCTTAAGTCCCTTAATTTGAACTTTTTAGAAGTTTTTTTTTAAAGGTTGAATTGATGTCAAAGGATGAGTATGAGTTCAAACCTTTGGTTATGGTGGATGGAGTAATACAGGTAGTTTGAGGATGAGAGATAAAAGTAGATTAAGTCCCTTAATTTGAACTTTTTAGAAGTTTGTTTTTAAGGTTGAAGTGATGTCAAAGGATGGGTGTGAGTTCAAACCTTTGGTTATAGTGGATGCAATAATACAAGTAAAGTTTGACTAGGAGAGATAAAAGTAGATTAAGTCCCTTAATTTGAAATTTTTAGAAGTTTGTTTTAAGGTTGAATTGATGTCAAAGGATAGTATGAGTTCAAACCTTTGGTTATGAATACAAGTAAAGTTTCAAGAGGAGAGATAAAAGTGGATTAAGTCTCTTAATTTGAACTTTTTAGAAGCTTTTTTTTAAGGTTGAATTGATGTCAAAGGATGGGTACGAGTTCAAACCTTTGGTTATGGTGGATGCAGTAATACAAGTAAAGTTTGACGAGGAGAGATGAAAGTAGCTTAAGTCCCTTAATTTGAAGTTTTTAGAAGTTTGTTTTTTAAGGTTGAATTGATGTCAAAGAATGGGTATGAGTTCAAACCATTGGTTATGGTGGATGCAGTAATACAAGTAAAATTTGCAGAGGAGAGACAAAACTAGCTTAAGTCCCTTAATTTGAACTTTTTAGAAGTTTGTTTTTCAAGGTTGAATTGATGTCAAATGATGGGTATGAGTTTAGACCTTTGGTTATGGTGGATGCATTAATATAAGTAAAGTCTAAGGAGGAGAGACAAAAGTAGCTTACGTCTCTTAATTTTAAAATGAGACGATTAGGGTGTGTGCAAGAAGTTGAGTCCACTTTTTGGCCAAAAAGTGGAAGTGTTTTCCCTAGTTTTTAGAATTTGTCACACTTGATCTAAAAATTTAAAGCACTTAAAGGTGGAATCTTGAAAAAAGTTAACAATATGAAATGTAGTACTCGGAGTCTAGTTTCCAAATATGTAATTTTTTTAATACCCAGATGATACAAATTGATTTTCAATAGGTGTTTATAAAAACCACTATTTAAAGGTCACTTTTTTTTTACTATACCATGCACATATACATCATCCATATTTTGACCTAAATAATAATATTTTTCTAAATCCTTTTGGGAAAAGATTTGTAACTCATTGAAGCGCGTTTTCTATATTTTTTTGTAACTTTTTATTGAATATTTTTTTGTTATTTTTTTATTGGCCAAATTTGGTGTTTTAAGAAATTGTCATGTATGTCACGCATAAGATGACCTAAACTTATCATTTTTTAATTTTTTTAAATTGAAAAGAATTGTTTGAAGTATGTTTTCATACAATTTTTTTTTACAAAAAATATTTTAATAGAAAGTTATTAAACTACTAAAAAACCTTGATAATTCAAGTTTATGAACCTGTTTCATCAGAAATTAATTAAAAAATAGAAAAAATAATCCAATTGTAAAAAAATTACATATTTAGAATCTACACTGTCTCATCTATAATGAGTTTTAATTTTGTCAAAAAAATATGTAAAAAAGGCTTTTAGACATATGCTCAAAGTCACTATTTTGTTGTGACATTGACATGACCTCCAACTTGCAGGTCAAACCAGGTCCAGAGGCTAGGTTTGGGTCCCCAACCCTTTTTCCGAACCAGATAACAAAGCAAAATCTGAGCTTGAAATTCAAAATTTTAAAAATGGGATCTCGTTTCTTATTATGTCGCCACAAAACGAAAAGGGATCTCATTAATTAAACATGATCCCATTTAATATTTTACCATTTTTATAATAGTACTATCACTGTCGGCCTGCAACTTGTTCTGTATGGCCGACATCGATATATGCAACATTCTCTACCAATTTTTGTCTTCTGTAGGTTCATCAACTTGGGGGATTTTTCTGAATTATGAAAGGAGGCATCATTGGGACACTATTTGAGTGAAATTTTGTTGAATTGCTACTTGTTTGGAGAACCTAAACAAAGAAGAAAGGATTTCAAGTTTTTGACATTCATTTGTACATACTTCAAAATTTTTTAATCATGGGATCACAAACTCGTAATAAGAGGAAAGATAGGAAGCTATTGACCCTTGAAGAAATTGATGCAAAGAGAGAGGAGGCAAAAAGACAAAGAGATAGAAGAATAAAGATTCGATCAATGAATAATGTTGAAGCATCCAATTCCATAACTATTGAAGATAAAAAAATTGAGGAGACCATGGATGTAGATGATGCAAATTTGCAAGAGGTGAATGTGGAAACTAATACGATTATACAAACTACTCTTGGTATGTCTTCAAATCCCCCTTTCAATGCTATGGAGAATGTTTCAATAGGCACAAATCTAGGTACGTCTTCAAATCCACCTTTGAATAAAATGAAAATGGTGTTGATAGGAGATTTAGAAGAAGCTGAATATAATAATGTTGAGTAATATTCGTAGAGATCAAGATTTGAGACAAAATGCTGTTGAAAATAAAAATGACAATGAAAATCCTTTTGTTGAAAATGAAAATCCTTTTGTTGAAAATGAAAATGAAAACTATTTTGTTGTTGAAAATGAAAATGAAAATGAAAGCCATTTTGTTGTTGAAAATGAAAATCATTTTAAAGTTGAAAATGAAAATAAAAATCTAGGATGTGATGTTGAAAATGAATTTTTTTTTAAAAAATTGAAAGAGATGTTTTGGATAATCTTCCTGGTAAGATTTCTTGGAGACAAATAAGAACACATGCTAATAGATTATACAAAGATTTTTTTTATCGTAAAAAACTATCATTTCAATGTCAATTGATGATGCAATTAATGAGAATGTGGAAAATGAGAAAAGTAATGAAAATGTTAGGCATTTTTGTTAAACCAAGAAGAAAAGATCAATCACTAAAACATGCTATGTCTACTGTTGCTAGTGTCATTGAGTCTATTGGAAAGAATATTCGATCTAAACGAGCTATAACGACTGTTATAGTTAATAAAGAAACTTTGAATAGAAGAATGGTAAGCAATATTAGTGGAATTCTAAAAATACATCCTAAAACATTGGTAAGAGCGGCAAAAAGAAAAGAAAGTATAGAAAATGATCCAATCAACCAATGTTGGAGTTTTAGTGGTCTACTCCTGAGATCTGACATGAAACTGAATGTTGATATCAAATCTTTGATCGAAAAATATTGGCATGATAATACTAGGGTATCATCTAATGCTAGAGATGTTTTAAAATTAAGAGCGGGGTCCAAAGTTCGCGATCCTCATCCAAAACACCTATTAGATACAATGCAAACTGAATTTTATAAAAAAAATTGTGGCGAATTAGTGTTACCTGGTAATATTAGAATAAGTCAAAGATATTTTGAAAAATGCAAACCATGGTATGTAAAGATTAATAAGCATCAAATATCTTGTTGTTGTAAAACGCATGTTTAATTTCATTATTATTATGATGTGTTTTGATAAATATGTTGTACTTTACATACTAACATGATCATACATGAATGTGGTATTACTATGCCACCTGAAACAATAAAGGAGTTTATAACAAGTTTGTTTTGTGAAAGATCTAATGGGAAATTATTTTATTTAAGTTCATGTATTTATGGACAATGCACTAGTTGTGGCAATCTTTCTTTCTTAAGATTTTGTATGCATGAAAGTGTGGAAAATAATTTTGGACAATAATTAGTGGATGTTAAAAGATTTAAAAATGTTGAATATTCTTTAAAAGATAGAAAAATTAGAAAGCATTGTGATTTAATTACAGAAAATGTTAGTGTACATGCATATAGAAGTTTGAAACTAATCTCACAAGACCCATTGAACACCTGCAAAACCTAAGAAGCCTTCCACAAGAGAAAAAAGCAAAGAGAGCAATTTGCACAAAAATGATGCAATTAATGAATTACATGAGAGCACTTGCTTTTATAATTGCAAGTTAGAAAACCCTAATGAGAGATTCCTAAGTTTAGCTTAAGTGAAATAAAGTAAAGGTGACTTAATTAATTAATCAATATGATTAAATTAATTAAGTAAAGAACCTATTACTCTAACACCCCCTTAAGATGAACTTAGGGAGAAGCTAAAAAACTAAGGACAAATACATAAAAGCAAAGATGGGTCTCGGTAACTAGGCCTGATGAGGTACCCATGTACAAAAGAGTCTCTCACAAACAGAGAAAAGGAGAAAACCACATGAGAAAAACTCCTCCCCAAAAGAGAGAACAAACCTCCCTACAAGAGAGAAAGAGTGAAGGACTAAAAAGCCTCCACAAAGGATGTCCCAAAAGAATAGGAACATGAAGAACTCCACTGAAGCATGAAGAAGCTGCAAACACTGTTAAAGACTGGCTACTATAGTGCTGAAAGAAGAATCTCCTCTAAAACAAGATGAAGATCAAAATAAAAAAGACAAGAATCTGCATGAGCACCCCCAATGACACTACTCGAATCAGATGGCAAACAAAGACAAAACATCTAGAACTCAAAGATACAAATGGCACAGGTACCAAAATTCTGATGAATTGATCAAATGAAAATAGAAGGTTGCCTCCACAAAAGGAATGCAAAAGTGTCCATATGGTAAATGCTCCATCTCACCGAAATGCATGGGTAACCAACCACTGATGTACCACTGCATCTGCCTAGTACATAGGAACAGATACTAGATACATAACTCACTCCAATGCAAAACCAAGGAAGCATTAGCACCAATAGTAGAAACCCCCCATAATGTGGACAAGGGAGAGCCATGACAGGTACACTGAAATTGTGTGAATCTAAGAAGTGCATGTAGAAGAAACAAGAACATTTGAATGTGCAAACATGAAAGTACTAGCAAATATAAGGGTGTGCAAACCAAGGCACACACGCATGAGGAAAGAATCAATGTGATTCACTGCTATCGTGGAAGGGACACTCACTTAACAAAGGTATGATGACAAACAAAAGGTAAACATCAACCCCCCCATGTCACTTTATATCATAGTACGAGTACAATAAGGTACAAAAAGATATGTAAGATCTCAAGAATACATGGACACTGTTGATGCACTTTATTTCAGTGCATTTACATAAGATAAGTGCTTACAATGGAAGCTCACAATTCTCTAATAAAAAAAGAAGAAACTAATAGAACCATGATGAAGTACACAGAAAAACATGCACTTTAAAAAAAGGGACCCAAAAAGGAGTCCGGATGTAGAAGATATGGCCCGTCAAAATTTCCAAAATGAGAACTGCACAGCAACAACACTGAGAAAACTAATTTCTAAAAAAAACTAGAACTCAAAATAGAAAATCACCTGTACCACTGCGAAGAGCATGAAATTCTACCCCTTTTCAAAAAAAGTTGCACTGAAAAATATGATCGTATAGCTAAGATATTGCCATTTGAAAATTAGGTGCAAAAATGAAAAGCCCAATGGTGAAGGGTAGATTTAGCAAAAAATCAACCTCCGCCAAATTTAGAGGAACTCCACTAGATTTGGAGCAATTGCCAGAAATAGAGACTCGCCAGATGACTTGGAGGTTCGCTAAGTATAGAGGGGCCTAGATAAATTTAGAGCTCTGCTAACTGGAAAAACTGCTAAATAAGCCTCTAAAATAGAGGTTCTACTAAAAAAGCCACCAAGTGGCACAAATCCCAAGGCAACATGTAGGTACAGGGATTATTTATTTGCAAAAATTTTTGCATGTTTTTATTTTTAAAGAAAAAAAACAGCTAAAAAAACTTTATATATATATATATTTTATTTCAAAACAACATAAAAAAAACTTTAATTACATGTCTTTTTTATATATATGGGGGGTGGACGGGTCAAACCCCCCACATAACCCCATGAATTTTTTATTTAAAAAAAAAAAGATTTAAAAAAAGAATGGGGTGGGGGGCCACTAGGCCACACCCCATCCACAAAACCTGCAACGCAACCCAAAACCTACAACGCAGGTATGTACCCTGCGCAAGTACAAAATACCTTTTTTCAAGTGCCTTATTTTAAAACTTTTTTTTTTGCTTTTTTAGTTGTAAAAATAACTGCATTTGAATATAATTTTTTTTCAATGATTTTTTTTGAAATTTTTTTTTGCAATGCAGAAAAAAATATAGATATTTTTTTTAATTGGTACCTTGGTTTGTGCGCTAGGGAGGCCGTACGACTTCCCTAGCAAATTTTTTTTGCCCCAAATGAGTCCGAGACCAATTTTGACTATTTGATAGTCGATTTTAAGGTTTTTGGGCCTTCTAAGTGTGATGGTGAGGTCCGTTTGGGCCCAAAACGCTCCAAAATTGCAGGTACTCTCTGGATCTAGAAAAAAAGCACCCGTTGAAACCCTTGCAGATCTGGCCTACGAAGCTCAAATCAAGCCAAATAAAAGGCTAATCTAACTATTTCGACTACTCTGAATCTAATAGAATACTCTGTTTTACACAAAAATACACCAAGAAAAAAACTCTTTCTCAAAATTTTTTCTAAATTTAAGAAGGGGTTTGCAGATCTGGAGCTCTAATACCATGTAGAAGTTGTGAAACCAACCTCACAGGACCCAGTGAACACCTACAAAACCTAAGAAACCTTCCACAAGAGAAAAAAATAAAGAGAGCAATTTGCACAAAAATGATGCAATTAATGAAATGGATTAATGAATTACATGAGAGCACTTGCTTTTATAATTGCAAGTTAGAAAACCCTAATGAGAGATTCCTAAGTTTAACTTAAGTGAAATAAAGTAAAGGTGACTTAATTAATTAATCAGTATGATTAAATTAATTAAGTAAAGAACCTATTACTTTAACATTCATATCAGAATTTAAGAGTAAGATTGTACCAAAATATGTCAAGCACTCTCAACAAGCTTGATGGCTTCATGGACAGTTTTGCGCATGTAGAAACACATTTCCAGTTGGTACTATACTATCATTGGTTGATTTTGCAGAAAAAATATACTCTAGCTCCACAAGAGGAAATCCAATCACAATATTACAATTTAGTACAAGTGGCTATATTTGTTCATATTGTTTAATGTAGATGATAGCACAGAGGATGATAGAAAAGTTTTGAGGGAGTTTCATTTCTATTTGAGTGACAGCCAGTTACACTCTTCAAAGTTTGTTCAATATCGTTTCAATATATTTTATACAAATTTAAGAGAGAGAGAGTAATCCAGATGAAAGAACATCTCATATGGTCAGATAATTGTACGGGGCAGTTCAATAATGCTCGAATGTTCTGTTGGTTAAGTAGGGTTCACAAGGAACATAATGTCCAACATATGTGGAATTTGTTTGAAGCTGGACATGGTAAAGGAGAACATGATGGAGCTGGTGTGTGTGTTAAAAGAATTCTTGCTAGACAACAATTAAAATTTGAGGATGCAATAAAATTTAAAGATGCACATGGGATTGTGAATCGGTGCAATACAAGATTATCTACACCTGGATCAAGCGAGTACTCTACAATTCGCTGATTTTTTTGGTTGGTTGAAGAAGAGAACATTCTACCTAGACTTGATTGTGAGACAATAAGTGGATCTACTAAATGGGATTCATTTAGGAGTTTGAATGCAAGTACATACACTATCTAGACAAGGGAGCTTGCATGTTTTTGTTAGTTTTATATTTCAGGAGATTAGGAAGCATGTGAGAATATAGAATGGATTGAAGAGTGGAAGCAAAGACCATTGACTCTTGCACAAGCACATGATCAATATGAAACAACAATTGAAGACAATGATCAACTATTTGCATCAAACGATTATGACCGTGTTTCAAACCTTCTACAAGAAGGTAATTTAATTCAAATTATTTCATTTTATTTCACTTCATTACTATTTTGTAGTGCTTTTATTTATTTATATGTGTACATATGAATGCATGTATGTAGATTGGTCAAATTTTATGGACATGTGCAAGTTATTGAATCAAAATTTGTTTGCAGGACATGTGTATGTTGTTGTTGCACTTGAGGAGAATGAAGAGGAAACATAATATTGGTTGGCTCATTGTGTGGAGACTAAACATAAGTTAATAGTACCTTGAGAAGATGACGATGGCTTTCCTTATCCAACAGGTTTAGTGATCCCCTTAAGACATCCCCTTAAGCAAATTTTGATAACAAGTCTTTGATCCCCTTAAGCAAAATTTGAGAACTTCTTTGATCCCCTTAAGAAAATTTTGAGAACTTCTTTGATGATGGCTATAGATCATTATCTAATAGCTTTGAAGGTGGTTGTTGGCACTTGGCTACAAAAATACCTAATAAGGAAGAATGATTTGCCTGCATTCGAAGATTATGAAACACATAAGAAGATTATACACTACTCACATTTGGTGTTGGCAACAAATATAAAACTGGAGAGGTATCATGGAAAACTTGCAAATAAAGAGCTATGGACAATTTCTATGGAAGAGCATGAGACAATCATCGATGCGTTGGAAAAAAGAGAGGATGTAGATAGTACAATGGAATAAGTAAATACAGGTAAATATAGTTAAATAGTTTTATATTGTTCTTTTAAATACATTAAATACATGTTTTGATATTTCTTGTGTATTATTAATTGAAATTGATTTAAATTGTCCTTTTATATCCTTAGGCCATCATCACAAATTCATCACATTCTTTGAAACAAAAAGGAGAGGATGCAGATTAAACATATATGTACATGTGTGAGGCACTTGTAAATATAGGTACAAGTGTATATAGATAGTTTTATATAAATTAAAATACATGTTTTGATGATATATTGATATTGCTTGTATTATTTTGATATCAGGTGGCGTGAAGACCTGCTTCATTCCCCACAAGTTTCAGATTTTCTTGAGATGACATAGCCACATTTTGTAAACATTATTTTGAGTTGAAATATATGTACATACATAATTACATTATTACACATTTTGTACACAAATTTATACACATGTATGTACACAATTATACTCTACACTTTTATATATCAAAATTATTATGCTATATATTTTGTTTGTAAAATGTGCATGTTTTTCTACTTTGAATTTACTTTAAATTTGATTGTATTATTATTAAATTTGGTTGCCTTGGGCAACTTCACCAAAATTTGAGAACTTAAGACATCCCCTTAAGACATTATATTAGGACCCCTTAAGACATCCTATTACGACATAAATTAAGACATTGTATTGTTATGATGAGACATCATATTGTTATGATGAGTCATCCTAAATTACATCAATTGTGATTAAATATGAGACATGTAGTTTGAATTATTTGATCCCCTTAAGACGTCCTATTAGGACCCCTTAAGACATCCTATTACGACATAAATTATATTAACATTAACATTATATTTGTATAACTTTTGTGATTGTTAAATGATGAGTCATCCTAATTTCTACTACTTAATTATATCATTTGTTATGATGTCAAGTCACTCTAACTTGTCTAGAATACTTAATTATATCAATTGTGATCCAACATGAGACATGTAGTTTGAATTCTTTGATCCCGTTAAGAAGTCCTATTAGGACCCCTTAAGACATCATATTACGACATATAAAGTAACATAGACAAGATTTGGATGAACATTTTTTGACTTTTTTATACAATGGGAGAGTGGTCCCCTTTCCCCTTGTTGACTTTTTCCCAGACTGGATGCTTATTCCCAGATTTCCCTATAAGGTAGCCATCAGTGATCAACAGGATCTCTGGGCCAGGGGGCCAACAGTATAGGAGATAGACTCTATATTTTATCTCCTCTTCTTCTTCAGGCTCTGCAAGACCTAGGGGGTATTCCCTACTCAACATCCATGAGGATATGCATACAAGGCTGGGATGCTGACAGAAAGCAGATAGTCCTCTTGTAAGTAGACCAAAACTGAAAGATAAGAGCAAAGGGGCTAGCTTTGGGCCTATTAGCAGTTGTAGACAGAGGACTGAGGATCCTAAACTAATTCTAATGTCCTAATGTTTGTTTTAGATTTTGATTTGGATTTTAAGTTTGGATGCAAAGCTGGACATGGTTATAACACAAAAACAAAGCATGATTGGTGCCTATCCAGGGCCTGGAGTCAGTAGACATACACCTGTGAATGATCAGCATGAACAGCTAAAACTGGATTTCAAGGGGATATATGTGATACCTGCCTTACAGATATCTCCCAATACAGAGTGTTAAGTTATCTCTACTTATGGCATCCCTACTGCAGTATACCCTTCCCAATGTTCAACCTGAAAACAGTTTAATCTACTCCTTGAGCAGAAGTTAAAAGATCAGACATTCAACATAGGAATTCTATGCTCTAGAATCTAAACATTACCCAAATATCCAGATTCAGAAGAAGAATACATGCAATACTGGAGACAGAATTAACACAACACATGCTAAGATAGCATTACTCATATAAGATCAACCATGAAATCAGTGGATTCATGCCAAATCGTACAACAGGAGATACATAAACTCACAAGTTAGACTGTACAGAGCAACCAGATCAGCTGGTTTTGGATTACAGAGCCAAAAATCCTCAACTTTCAACAACCTTGAATGAATAACACCGTCTGCATTATATAGCAGGAGGGTGTATTCAGCATTAACTACCCGGTTGACCAAAAAGCCCGCCAGATACACAGTATCATAAAAATGGCGCTCAAACACTACCAGATTGGCGCCCAAACATGAATGCAGCAGGTAGGGGAGGAGACAGGAAGATATCTTGAGCCCTGCGCCACTGTCCGCTGATGTACACCTTCAATCGGGTACCAGATCCGCCCATACCTCTGCAACCTTCGCCATTAATGGCGCACCAACCCGCGGCCTTGGGAAGAACATCAAACAGTCGATCGCAACCATTTCCCGCCGAGATTCATCATCATGATATTTCGAATATGCAGGATATCAATATCCCACATGCACCCCGCGATGACCTCATTAACACTTTATATACTAGGTCATGAGCATATATCATGTCGGTGCTTTTGCTCCTGACGACACTAGCATAAGACTTCATCATCATCATCCTCCAGCAGCATGATATCCTGTCGCTTGAAATATCACCCTGACGTCATCATCATATCGCAATATAGCCTGCATGATAATCGCCTTCATCGGCACAACCTGATCCATCGGAGAAACATCCTCCTGCTGAGCCTATACCAAAAGTCTGGCCGATGAACATCCTGATGACGTCATCATCATATCGCAATATAGCCTGCATGATAATCGCCTTCATCGGCACAACCTGATCCATCGGAGAAACATCCTCCTGCTGAGCCTATACCAAAAGTCTGGCCGATGAACATCCTGATGACGTCATCATCATATCCTGCTGACGTCATCATCATATCCGCCCGCTGCACACCTCCTCATATCCGGATAACGTCATCATCATGTTTGCAAATATCAGGGGATCTCCATAAGATGATCAGTGTTCAAAATATGACCCCCCCCGGACCTTGATGATGTCATCATCATATCAACATCAGGATGATATTCGGAAGATAACCGGATATTTGGAAATATCATCCTGATGCACTAACATCATGCTGCACTGTAGCTCCGCTATAAGGTCGGGGCGATAACTGAATATGATGATGCTTGAAAATGATCACCCCCAGTAGATAATGCATGAAGCCGGCAGGCGGACATCTCCTTGATATCAGCATCATCATGACGCTGGAACAAACATACACCCGGGTGATATGAAAATATCACCCCCTCCTTCGGAAATATCATGATGCAGATAGGCAGAGAAAAAGATATCACCCTGAGATAAGAATGACGTCAGCATCATCAGGATGACAAAACAACGAACAAGAAGTGATACAACATCATCAGGATGATATTGACTAAGATCATCCTGACGTTCAAAATATGATGACCCCAGTGAATATCGGGTCGCACTTAGAACTCTTCAACAACATCATCAGGATAATCATAACCAAGATCACCCGATGATAAAAATATCACCCCGGCGAAATATCATGAAGGCAGAAAATATGATGACCCTCGCAAGCAACACGGTGATAACTGGAAATATCATGATGATGATGACGACCCCCAAGGAAGAACAAGTCGGGTCGAACAACTCAAAGAATAACCCCTTCAGAATATCGGGGCAACATCATCATCATGTTTGGACAAGGTGATAATTGGAAGTTCACCGGATACTTGAAAGATCACCCCCGCAAGCAAATCAAGGCGCACTGTAGCTCATCAGCAGGATCAGGATGATATCCAGACATCACCCGATAGTGAAATATGATGATCCTGATGAGAAACCGGTCGACAGGGAACATGATGATGCTGACCACCATCGAAGAAAATATGATGATGATGACCTCCTCCTCAGGAAAATATGATGATGCAGCTGAAAAATGCTGAGGAGGCCCAAAGACTTAGAACATTTTTTGGATTCTTAGGGAAAGTGCCTGCATGAGAATTGCTCAAAAATTGCCAGTCAATTCAGGCACTAACAGTGGCTCTGTCTGGGGACGTGCAGGTGCAAGACTGCAGCGAGAACCCCAGATCTCTGGGATGCAGACCAGTCCCTATCCATTGGGCACAGAGTCATGATGTTATATTGATCTGCATCACCAAACTCATTATTTTTAAACATTATTTTGGCGGCCCCGGGCAACCAAAAAGGAAGAACCATAATTTTTTCTTGTCAAATGCCTGATTCCAAACTGGAAGATCCCAATCCCAACTGAAAAGATTGGCATAATCTGCCCATAATGTCATCTGCTTAAAAAGATATTCCACCAGTTTTGAAAGCTTGCCACCATCATTTTCAGCTCTGTCATTTTGGATTTTAGAATTAGACATATAACCATACACATAATATTCTTCAACATTAGGCAACACATATATGTTATGTCCCTCAGACAGTACATCATACTGCTCTTGGCACTCTTTATCATTTATCTGATTGCTGCACATTATCAGGCACTCATCCAGCTGATCCAACAATTCAAAATACTCAGAAAATATGAGACCCCTAATATCTACTGATATTGAAAACAAATCCTGATCCACACACCCAATGTTGCACATGTCTGAATCAGGTGATGATGAACATTCATTATTCACAGTTTGCAAATCAGTATCATCATCTTCAAACAAAGGGTTAATCCTGCACCAATGAAGGTCATGACTCACAACATCATATGCATCAACAGGCTCATCATAAAGGGGATTAACACTCACTGCAAAGGCCTCTGCTTCTTCTTCATGACATTCCAATTCTTCTTCATTACTATCAGATCCAGAGTCATAAGAAAAACAAACCTGATCCATGCACTGGTCATGGATATCATTTTTATCATCTAATTGCCCCGCATATAAGATTGCTGCTGTTTCAATACACTCTGAAGTTGAACAATCTGCATCATTTTCCAGCCCTCCAATGCTTCCTGATGAAACTGATATTGATTCTTGATCCATATGATCACAACTCTGCACAACTGGATCATTTAAACATGAAGGCTCTTTGTTTAGGACTGGTATGCAAATATTGCTTGAAAAATTATTATTTTCAACTTCACTTGCTGGGCAAAAAAGGACATCCTCCTCTATAATAGAAACATCATCCACTTGGAATGATGCAAAAACTGGGACAACAGGGGTGTGAGTGCTATGACATTCATTGTCAATTCCTGAATTAAAACTTTCATCAACATTGGGGGCTGCGGGAGAACAAAAATTTTTAGAAAAATAACCCTTTTGTATTCCATACCTCCAATTGTTTTCAATATCCATTGCAAACTGATGTGCCTGATGCAATGTGGTGGGCTCCTTGTCTCTTAATCTGTAACTCATTTTCTTATCAAAGGCTCCCAAATAGACAACTAAGCACAGTGCATCATTAGGTCTCATGCATTCTGGAATTCTATTCAATGCCCTCATAAATCTGAGGTTAAAAGCTAGGATCAACTCATCTTCTTCAATATGGATGTACATGAAGTCACTAATAGCTGCATATTCAGAAACTCTTTCACCATACTGTACTAGAAATGCAGATTTAAAACCATGCCAAGAGCTGACAGAGTGAGCTGGAAGGTAGGAAAACCAGTCCCTTGCATCTTCATCTAGAGATTGAACAAATAGTCTCATAACCACATCCTCATGGTCAATCTCAAAGTCATCTATCACATTCATAAACTGCTGCAAGTGTCTCTCAGCTGATTCATCCTTTATGCCATTAAATTTAGGCAAAAAATTTCTGATTTTAGGTGGAAAAGCATTTGGATAGCCACAAATGCCACTAAAATTTATGGGCTTATATCTATCTATGTTGAAACTTCTTTTATTACATGGTTGGGATTGACTGTTATACATTTTTGCATTTGACACTTCACAAGGGTGCATAGGCAGATAATACATCCTTTATGTTTTTGCAACCCTCCTCTCTACTCAGATTTTATACTAACAATGACTTCAGGCACTCAAAATTCAAACTATTTTTTCAAACTTCCCTAAAGTCCTTTAAATGAGTCTTTTGAACAACATTGCATGCCCTTTGAAATACAGGGTAAGTTCTAATAAAAGCATGCAAGCTCTGTTTTCACCAATGTTCCCTTTTAACCAGTGCTTTCTCACCAAATAGGGAATCTGTCAAATAATATGAAATACCTGGATATGTTGTAGGAGCTGCAAATTCTTCTCTGACTGATTTTGTTCTTTTATCAGGTTCTTTGATGCAGAGTCGCCACCTCCTTGAAGAGGAATGAGCTTCAAACAAGCTGAAGCTGCAAATTGATTTCTTTCTTTCTGGGTCATCCACCAGCAGAGTCACATATACAACCTTTTTTCTCTGCTGCAACAAACAGTTTCCAGGTCTAATTTTTTAATCTTGTAGACTCAAACTTTCATGGATATGACATTGATCTCCCCAGCAGGGTCGCCAATTTCTGTTGACTTTTTCCCAGACTGGATGCTTATTCCCAGATTTCCCTACAAGGTAGCCATCAGTGATCAACAGGATCTCTGGGCCAGGGGGCCAACAGTATAGGAGATAGACTCTATATTTTATCTCCTCTTCTTCTTCAGGCTCTGCAAGACCTAGGGGGGTATTCCCTACTCAACATCCATGAGGATATGCATACAAGGCTGGGATGCTGACAGAAAGCAGATAGTCCTCTTGTAAGTAGACCAAAACTGAAAGATAAGAGCAAAGGGGCTAGCTTTGGGCCTATTAGCAGTTGTAGACAGAGGACTGAGGATCCTAAACTAATTCTAATGTCCTAATGTTTGTTTTAGATTTTGATTTGGATTTTAAGTTTGGATGCAAAGCTGGACATGGTTATAACACAAAAACAAAGCATGATTGGTGCCTATCCAGGGCCTGGAGTCAGTAGACATACACCTGTGAATGATCAGCATGAACAGCTAAAACTGGATTTCAAGGGGATATATGTGATACCTGCCTTACAGATATCTCCCAATACAGAGTGTTAAGTTATCTCTACTTATGGCATCCCTACTGTAGTATACCCTTCCCAATGTTCAACCTGAAAACAGTTTAATCTACTCCTTGAGCAGAAGTTAAAAGATCAGACATTCAACATAGGAATTCTATGCTCTAGAATCTAAACATTACCCAAATATCCAGATTCAGAAGAAGAATACATGCAATACTGGAGACAGAATTAACACAACACATGCTAAGATAGCATTACTCATATAAGATCAACCATGAAATCAGTGGATTCATGCCAAATCGTACAACAGGAGATACATAAACTCACAAGTTAGACTGTACAGAGCAACCAGATCAACTGGTTTTGGATTACAGAGCCAAAAATCCTCAACTTTCAACAACCTTGAATGAATAACACCGTCTGCATTATATAGCAGGAGGGTGTATTCAGCATTAACTACCCGGTTGACCAAAAAGCCCGCCAGATACACAGTATCATAAAAATGGCGCTCAAACACTACCAGATTGGCGCCCAAACTTGAATGCAGCAGGTAGGGGAGGAGACAGGAAGATATCTCGAGCCCTGCGCCACTGTCCGCTGATGTACACCTTCAATCGGGTACCAGATCCGCCCATACCTCTGCAACCTTCGCCATTAATGGCGCACCAACCCGCGGCCTTGGGAAGAACATCAAACAGTCGATCGCAACCATTTCCCGCCGAGATTCATCATCATGATATTTCAAATATGCAGGATATCAATATCCCACATGCACCCCGCGATGACCTCATTAACACTTTATATACTAGGTCATGAGCATATATCATGTCGGTGCTTTTGCTCCTGACGACACTAGCATAAGACTTCATCATCATCATCCTCCAGCAGCATGATATCCTGTCGCTTGAAATATCACCCTGACGTCATCATCATATCGCATTATAGCCTGCATGATAATCGCCTTCATCGGCACAACCTGATCCATCGGAGAAACATCCTCCTGCTGAGCCTATACCAAAAGTCTGGCCGATGAACATCCTGATGACGTCATCATCATATCGCAATATAGCCTGTATGATAATCGCCTTCATCGGCACAACCTGATCCATCGGAGAAACATCCTCCTGTTGAGCCTATACCAAAAGTCTGGCCGATGAACATCCTGATGACGTCATCATCATATCCTGCTGACGTCATCATCATATCCGCCCGCTGCGCACCTCCTCATATCCGGATAACGTCATCATCATGTTTGCAAATATCAGGGGATCTCCATAAGATGATCAGTGTTCGAAATATGACCCCCCCCGGACCTTGATGACGTCATCATCATATCGACATCAGGATGATATTCAGAAGATAACCGGATATTTGGAAATATCATCCTGATGCACTAACATCATGCTGCACTGTAGCTCCGCTATAAGATCGGGGCGATAACTGAATATGATGATGCTTGAAAATGATCACCCCCAGTAGATAATGCATGAAGCCGGCAGGCGGACATCTCCTTGATATCAGCATCATCATGACGCTGGAACAAACATACACCCGGGTGATATGAAAATATCACCCCCTCCTTCAGAAATATCATGATGCAGATAGGCAGAGAAAAAGATATCACCCTGAGATAAGAATGACGTCAGCATCATCAGGATGACAAAACAACGAACAAGAAGTGATACAACATCATCAGGATGATATTGACTAAGATCATCTTGACGTTCAAAATATGATGACCCCAGTGAATATCGGGTCGCACTTAGAACTCTTCAACAACATCATCAGGATAATCATAACCAAGATCACCCGATGATAAAAATATCACCCCAGCGAAATATCATGAAGGCAGAAAATATGATGACCCTCGCAAGCAACACGGTGATAACTGGAAATATCATGATGATGATGACGACCCCCAAGGAAGAACAAGTCGGGTCGAACAACTCAAAGAATAACCCCTTCAGAATATCGGGGCAACATCATCATCATGTTTGGACAAAGTGATTATTGGAAGTTCACCGGATACTTGAAAGATCACCCCCGCAAGCAAATCAAGGCGCACTGTAGCTCATCAGCAGGATCAGGATGATATCCAGACATCACCCGATAGTGAAATATGATGATCCTGATGAGAAACTGGTCGACAGGGAACATGATGATGCTGACCACCATCGAAGAAAATATGATGATGATGACCTCCTCCTCAGGAAAATATGATGATGCAGCTGAAAAATGCTGAGGAGGCCCAAAGACTTAGAACATTTTTTGGATTCTTAGGGAAAGTGCCTGCATGAGAATTGCTCAAAAATTGCCAGTCAATTCAGGCACTAACACCCCTCACATACCTATCAAAAATAAAAAATGCTACAACTTCTATTATTATATTTTGAAGCCCTCAATGCCTTAGGATATCCTTTTGTGGTTTTCTTGTGCTCTGAAATCCTTGGTTTTGCCTACTTCGATGAAACTTTCGTGGCAATTTTCATCATTACTATGATCATTTTAGATATGTCACCATGGTCTTATGATCGCCATAGTAGTTGCAAGACCATTCATTTGCTGAAACCAACTATTGCTCTCGACTATATTTAAAAAAAAAAACATATAGACCATTTAACCTTCCCAATTTAGAGTGCATATCTACTACCACACTTGCCTTCTTGTAACTAACAATTTCTCAACTCCTCTTCCCTCTTAAGCCTCATTTATGTTCATTTTTGTGTCCTACAATCTTGAGTTGAGTTTTAAGTTTTTAGGGAACCTTTCTACAAATGTTTCACTAGTCATCACCATTGAAGAAATCTATTGCAAGTCAGTTGTGAGACTTTGGAATGTTTCTTATGGACCATTCTTTGTATATTTTCATCATTTCTTTGATCAATCAACTTTGACTATGTGCATACATGGTGCATAGGTTGGATTTATCATTTTCTTGGTTTTGAAGTTAGTCTTTTAGATTTTTTGTGTCTTTGTTTGCTGATAGAAAATTGTTAGTTTTAGAGGTAGTTCAAGTGTTTAAATTATAGTCTATTATCTTTTTTTTTTGTGTGCTCTATTGTTTTTGTCTTTTGTCTTTTATTTATTTCAACTAAATCTTGGAGAGCCTCTAGGCTCCATTTGTACATTACATAAGAGACTATGTTCTTCCCTTGATTGGCTAGAATCTCTAATTTCCAACATCTTTCTTGCTAATTAGACACTCTATGGTCTCAAAATAATTTCCTTTTCATTGTCCTTCTAGTATTGGTGGTCTCCGAACCATTGTTGATGAATGTGCCACCTTTCTTGCAAACTTCTAAGGCTCTGACACCAATCTCCTTGCAATTGGACAGCCCTAAGCAAGCTTGAAAACCATTGAAGCACATTGCTACAACCACTTAGATGATTGACATTCACTATGCATGCAATTGTCAACTTACTAAGCTCACAATTGAGCATTTAGTCACTATTTGTTTCTCTTACTTCACTAGACATCCTTATTATTTATCAAAATCCTTTGCTAATTACACATTCAGATAGTTTCTTTATATTGTTATATATTACACACACATACACACGCTATAATATTGATCTTAAATTCTTTTGTGTGCTTAATACATTGTCAAACATTGTTAGATCATTGGACAATAAATTTTCTCACACACTAGCATTCTAAAATTACATTCCAAGACTAGCTTGCATTCTAGTAAAATGTTTGTGAATCTATTAAAAAAGTTCTCCTTTCAATTTTTCTGATATCTCCTCCAAATATGGCACACATGGTACATAGGTTGGATTTATCATTTTCTTGGTTTTGTAGTTAGTCTTTTAGATTTTTTGTGTCTTTGTTTGTTGATAGAAAATTGTTAGTTTTAGAGGTAGTTCAAGTGTTTAAATTATAGTCTATTATTTTTTTTTTTGTGTGCTCTATTGTTTTTGTCTTTTGTCTTTTATTTATTTCAACTAAATCTTGGAGAGCCTCTAGGCTCCATTTGTACATTACATAAGAGACTATGTTCTTCCCTTGATTGGCTAGAATCTCTAATTTCCAACATCTTTCTTGCTAATTAGACACTCTATGGTCTCAAAATAATTTCCTTTTCATTGTCCTTCTAGTATCGGTGGTCTCCGAACCATTGTTGATGAATGTGCCACCTTTCTTGCAAACTTCTAAGGCTCTGACACTAATCTCCTTGCAATTGGACAACCCTAAGCAAGCTTGAAAACCATTGAAGCACATTGCTACAACCACATAGATGATTGACATTCACTATGCATGCAATTGTCAACTTACTAAGCTCAAAATTGAGCATTTAGTCACTATTTGTTTCTCTTACTTCACTATACATCCTTATTATTTATCAAATTCTTTGCTAATTACACATTCAGATAGTTTCTTTATATTGTTATATATTACACACACATACACACGCTATAATATTGATCTTAAATTCTTTTGTGTGCTTAATACATTGTCAAACATTGTTAGATCATTGGAGAATAATTTTTCTCACACACTAGCATTCTAAAATTACATTCCAAGACTAGCTTGCATTCTAGTAAAATGTTTGTGAACCTATTAAAAAAGTTCTCCTTTCAATTTTTCTGATATCTCCTCCAAATATGGCACCATAACTAGCTATTCAAGAAGAATCTCAAGAATGCAACTCCTTCATTATGGAGTTCTACTTCCAAGGGAATAATAAAATTAACGAAGGTGTAAGAGTGAAATATATGTATAGAACTCCTTCAAACATGTGGCATAATCCTCCAAGAAATATATGGCAAGAATCAAGGAGGTGAAGTAACTCCTTTCATTAGTTCATATAACACCTATTACCATTGTTATTATATTGAACGATTCAATTGAAAAAACATATCCTCTTGGAGGAACTTACTTTCTCACTATCTTTTCCCTTTATAAATAACTTTTACAAGTAAAACACATTACTAGTTAAAATAGTGGAAGTCTTTCATATTGACCATTACTTATTTAATATAAAAAATGTGGTACATTTCCATAACCAAAACAACATGATATTAAGATAAAAGCCAACTACTCTTTTTATCTATACATTAGTTAGGGTTCTATTAATACAAAATTTTGATAATGTTCATTATTTAATTTCTAAAGGCATGCTATCTAAGAATTTCTAGCAATAATAAATAAAGTAAAAAATTTCCCATAACCTTGATGAGACATATTACGATAGAATACTTGAAACCACTTTTTGAAAATATTACTCTCTAAAATTCCATTTATAAAGGGCATTGGAAGCTAAGTAGATATAGATAATTATAAGAAGATGTTAAATTGTTTTCTCACTATAAAAAACCAATTAGTTTTTGTTATTTTTTTTTAGAACCCCAATTTCTATGTATATTTAAATATAAAAATGATATAGAATAAGATATCTAGTGTCATTTCTATTTCACCTAAATGTTTATGGACATAAAATACTAAAATGAAATAAAGTCTTGTATCTAGACCATAAAATACTAAAATGAAATAAAGTCTAGATGAAACAATATATAAAGTCCATGACAATGCAACCCATGTTCAAAATATAAAGTCCATGAAACAATATATATATTTCATATATATATATATATATAAAATCCATGAGAAACAATATATGTAGTCCATGAAATAGTCAAATATAGCCCATGAAATAACCTAACTCATATTGTCTCTGTAATCAAGAGACCTATTCACACCATGAGAACTACCCAGATGACCCGAATCATTCTGTAGAAGGGAAAGATTTAGATGAAATCAGATGTAAGATGATTAAAAATTATTTAATGACAATTTAATTAATAATTTATCATAAAATTAAATTACAGTGTGAGGTTGAGAGGCATGCTCTGGTGCACCTGGCCCTGTCTCTACACGCTCTGAATCAATCTACATGTATAAGAGAAAGAAAGTTAAAATTAGATGTAAGATGATTTTAAAAATGATTTAATTCAATTTAATTTATAATTTATCATATTTAAATTATTATACTATAAGAGGTTGTTGTGCATCCTCTGTTCCAAGACCTGTCTCTACATGCTTAGCTACATGACATGTTTCAAGCTATAAAAGAAAAAATTTTTTTAACACATGTCAACATATATATTCTATTGAAATTTACTTTAAGTTTGTTGAACTGCATCGGACAACTGAGAGGGGGGGTGAATCAGTTGTCCTAAAACTTTGAACCAATTATGAACATCAACTTATCAATTACTTATATTCTGATATAACAATGAAAGCATAAAATGAGAAGCTCAACTTAATGACATAATCAACACAGAAGACACTAGATTTTTACCTGGAAAAACCTAAAAGAGAAAAACCATGGTGGGTGTTAGCCCACAAAAATATATAAGTTATATCAATACCAAAAAATAAAGTCTCACTGCCTACAGGGCTCACTGCCCAAATTGCTCACTGCCAAAGGGTGGCTCACTGCCAAGGGTAGGCTCACTGCCAAAATGGTGAACTATTTAATTGGCATCTACTCCATGCCTAGGTTTAATTCCTTTGAAGTACAATAAAAATCCTCTACTCTTCTCTTTCACACATTCGCACTTATCTCCTCATATTCACACCTTTATACATCTTTTCTCAATCCATTACAAGTCTTTGTACAAGTCATCAACCTTGGAATGTACATCAAGGTCGGTAATATATTCATCAACCGTTGGAACAATCTCCAAGGTCAGCATTACATACATAGAATAGGTCTGGACCTAATACAAAATCAACTAAGGAAAATATGTAAAGATGTACGCTGATCACATTTCTCCTTAGCTAGGAC
Organism: Cunninghamia lanceolata; assembly: GCA_027924645.1. NCBI lineage: Eukaryota > Viridiplantae > Streptophyta > Pinopsida > Cupressales > Cupressaceae > Cunninghamia > Cunninghamia lanceolata. The sequence continues at coordinate 3,866,644 of BSBN01000007.1, forward strand.
TCAAATGCAATCTTCCACGTCACGTCACGCCTCTATAATCTTCAATGCTCCTCCGTAGTTAATGAAATCAACCAAGTTGGCCAAGACTGGTGAGAACATTAGGTCTTCTAAGAGCATTCTTCAACCACGATCCAAATTTCTCTCCACAGACCAATCCAAAGGTACGAACATGATCAAAAGACATCCATAAGCACATTATAATCATCAGGAACACCTGCACAATCTCTAATCACTCTATCAATAAGATTCTTCAAACTAAAGTACAAGAACAACACTGTTAACTACTGTCATGAGTAAAAGATAGCTTGCAGACCACCAAATCACAAACTATTGCAATTGAAGGCACTTAACATCATCACAGACTTAATTCTAGAACTGTAGACCAAAATACTTCAATGCGGAGGAATGTGGAGCAAAACACTTTCTCCCTGTCACCACCAAACATACAGAAAAAAGTAGTTTTCACACTGGTGAACAGAACTTTGTTGAATCTAATGAACACTGAGAGGGGGATGAATCAGTGTTCTGCAAAACCATTTATGCACTTGCTCTATTATCCATTTACCAAATTTAATTATATGAAAGCAGATTAAAGAAATGAACAACAACCATAAAGACATAACACATGAACACCAAGATTTTTATGTGGAAAACCCAAAGATGGAAAAACCACAAAGAGTGTTAGCTCTCAATATATTATTGTAGTGCAATACTGAATTACAAAAGGCTCACTGCCTGGAGCTCACTACTCAAGGAAAGGCTCATTGCTAATTATAAGAAGAAAGAAGAGGAAGGGTGGCTCACTGCCAAGAATGAACTGCTGTGATTGCATCTATATATGCATGGTGACAGTTCCAATTAAGCTCATAAATATTGACTTAGAACTCTTCATTCCAGTCTGCCCCTATTTCTCTGCTTTGCTCTTACATGTGCTCAAGGTCTTTCTCTATTTGTTGCGGTCATTATATCTTCACATATTTTGCATTCATATCTATCACATTACAATCTACACACCTAAATACTGAAATCCATCCTCTATTTATATTCTCAACTAAATATTTCTCATGGTCAGGTCAGAAAGCAAACTGTGAAGCGTGTATACCAAGTGTTATATCTTGTCGGCTTGTTCTTTTCTTAAATCATCAATGCAGATCCAAAAAAACATGCATATTTCTTCATATGTGTCACCTCTAATCATACAACCACTTACCTTTATCATCTAACTCATATTTCTTCTCCGCATAAGGATTCAACTAGCCTATTGGCTTGTTTCTTAATAACATATAAGATAGGTTCCTTTGTCACATCATAACTCATACTGTAGACCAAATGGAACTTCGTGAATCATAATCATCAAACATTATTGATCTCTTGACATGTCTTCAATTCCATAGAACAAAATAAATCTGTATGCCAAATATGTGAACCTTAGAACTGTTGCCCTGTCACACTATAACAATGTTATACTGGTTATCGGTATTGGAGAGCCTATAGAATAAGATCTGTTGCACTTCTGGAACTATAACCTTGGATTTTGATAGTCATGACCTATCTCTATCTTGCTTCAAAACTGCAGAACAAAACATGCTAATGCATAAGAATGTGGATCAATTTACTTAGCACTATTCATTGTCTCTATTTTACTTCTACAAACCCAGACTTGGTCTTTTCATTAGATGACTTTCAGAGGAAGTCATCACTTGAATATTGAAATGTAACATCAATAGATAATTATGAACATCATACCTGAGCCGCATCTTCATACCTTCACTTGTGGAGAAGTACTGATCCTTTTTCTATCTCATACATGAATACTTCCAACACTTAACTAATTTAGGACTTTCTAGCCTTGTGCCTTTTTCCTAATCACAAATGAACTTCTAGAGTTATGTCTTCCTATCATGCTAATGTGTTCTCCTTATCTTGTTGTCATCAATGACAACACTCAGCCTGTCTTCATAGTAGTTTCTCTTGCCAACAAACTTACTCAAATCTTCATTCCGGAGGCTCAACCTTGGAATATAACATCTTCAGATAGGCTTCTAAATAAATTCCAATCCATAGGCAAAGATATTTATTCTACAAGAAATGAGAAGCATTCTTCTAGACTTTTCTTCTGCATGTGATGCACTATTTACTGCAATTCACTATTTTTACCGGATGAGCTAATTTTCTCAATATCCTCAACATCTACAAGCAAGTAACAAAATGAGGGCATAGTTGACACCAATGACAACACAGATATGTTGACATCAATGAAAACACCGATAAGGCACATACTTGCAACAATCTCCCCATGTGTCATTGATGGCAACATATGATGTGAAAAACTGAAAAGACCATCAAGACGAGATTCTCCCCCTTTCTCTTTACACATCTGCATTCTTTCTCCCCCTGAGTTTTCAACATGATTTCTCTCCCCCTTTGACATTAATGGCGAAGGGCACATACTGGCATGCTGCTGCTGCTCAAATCCACTTACTTTATCAGAAACATCTAGCTACTCCCCATGAGAGGTAGCCTTCAGAACATCAATCCAAATCAAAGAATGACACTTTGAGCTCCACTAGATTGATGAATTCCTATGCATCTTAGTTCAAAATAGGAGGAGTAATGACCCCTAACTTTTCTTTGAGATACTCAAACGTGTCTTTAGGCAGAGGCTTAGTGAAGATTTCTGCAATCTGATCCTTTATGGACACATATTCTAGCTTTACTTCATTCTCTATCACCTTCTCTCTCAAAAAGTGATACCTTATTGATATGCGCTTTGTTCTTGAATGCATCATTGGATTCTTTGAAATGTTTATGGCACTTGTATTGTCACAAAAGATTGCAATTGGATCTTCATACACAACTCTTATGTCCTTCAAGGCCTGCTTCATCCATAACACTTGAGTGCAACAACATGCTTTTGCAATATACTTTGCTTTAGTAGTTGACAAAGAGATTGAATCTTGTTTCTTGTTTAACCATGAGACCAATCTATTGCCCAAGAAGAAAGCACCTCCACTTGTACTCTTCATGTCATCAACATCTCTGACCCAATTAGCATCTGTATAAGCACGAAGAATGAAATCATTGTCCTTTGGAACCATAAGCCATGATTCAGAGTACCTTTTAAGTATCTCAGTATTCTCTTAATTGCCATCACATGTGATTCTCTTAGGTCAGCTTGAAACCTTGTAACAAGACAAACTGCATGCATAATATCAGGTCTAGTTTGAGTTAGATAAAGCAATCCTCCAATCATATATCTATTATTTTTTATCAGCCTTAGGTGATTCATCTGTTTTTCTCAACTTGCATCTAGTCACCATGGGAGTACATACCGGTTTAGAGTCTTCCATCCCAAACTTCTTCAACAACTCTTTCACATACTTAGACTGAGATATGAAGATTCCTTTATCTGATTAGTTTATTTGTAGACCTAGAAAGAAATTCATCTCACCAAACATGGACATCTCAAACTCTTTTTGTATTTCACTAGCAAATTTCATACACATACTTTCATTGCCTCCAAAGATGATATCATCAGCAAAGACTTCAACAATCAAAACTTGATCATCATTAATTTTGAAATAAAGATTACTGTCAGTAGTACCTTTATTGAACCCCAACTGCAATAAGTACTTATCCAACCTTGCATACCAGGCTCTAGGAGCTTGCTTGAGTCCATACAAAGTTTTCTTCAATCTGCACACAAAATCGCTTTGGTCTGATAACCTAAATCCTTTTGGTTTCTCAATGCAAACTTCCTCTTCCAACTCATCATTTAGAAATACAGACTTCACATCCATTTGATATACTTTGATATCTTTGTGGGCTACAAATGCTAGAAATATTCGGATTGCCTCAATCCAAGCTATAGGAGCAAACGTTTCTTCAAAATCTATTCCTTCAATCTGAGAGTATCCTTTGCATACAAGCCTTGCCTTATTCCTTACAACTTCTCCATTCTCATTCATCTTATTCTTGAAAGCCCATTTGGTTCCAATAACATTTTTGCCAGTAGGTCTAGGAACTAATTCCCATGTATCATTCTTTTCTATTTGCATCAGCTCTTCCTCCATGGATTTTACCTAGCTTTCATCATTGCATGCTTCATTCACAGTCTTTGGTTTAACTTTTGAAAGCAAATAGTAATTGACTTGTTCCTCTGTAACTCTTCTCCTTGTCAGTACACCTTTGTTTTTGTCACCTATAATCTAATCTTCAAAATGATTGATCCTTACATACCTGTGAGTCTTGACAACACTTTTCGGAGCCTCTTCTTCATCTTGATTGCCTTCTTGTTCATCTTTTTCTTCATTCATTATAGTCATAGGTTCATCTGGTTCATGGTAATTCAGGTCTAATATCTTTTCCTTGCCTTCATCTACCTTCACATTTGCACTTTCAACAATCTTTTTATGCCTTTTGTTGTAGCACCGGTAGGCCTTACTCTTGGTAGAGTATCCAAGGAAGATTCCTTCATCACACCTTGCATCAAACTTTCCTAGATCTTCATCTCTCCTGACATAGCATTTGCTTCCAAAGATTTTGAAATATTTTACTGTAGGAATTCTTCCATACCACAATTCATAAGGAGTTTGAGTACCATTACCTTTCACTTGACCTCTATTTTTGATGTAAACAACAATATGAATAGCCTCTTTCTAAAAAACTTCTGGCAGATCTACATCCTTCATCATTGTCCTAGTAGCCTCTTGAACTGTCCTATTTTTCCTTTCCATAACTCCATTTTGCTGAGGAGTCCTAGGTGTAGACATCTGTCTTTTTATCCCATGCTCTTCACAAAAAATGTTGAATTCATTTGATGTGAATTCACCTCCTCTATTAGACCTCAAGCACTTGATTTTCAATTCTATTTCATTCTCAACCATTGCCTTGAAAGATTTGAACTTCTCTAGGGTTGGGCTAAAGCAAGAAACTTGGTCCACATATAGGGGAAGTCGCGCGGGCAAAAAAAATGCTGCCAAGAATGGGTACCCGTTTTCAAAGAAACGAGTACCCGTTTAGGAACGGGCGCCCGAACCTAAACGGGTACCTGTTTAGTAACGCGCACCCGAGCCTAAATGGGTACCCATTTAGCTTCGGGTGCGCGTTACTAAACGGGTACCCGTTTTCAAAAAATTATATATTTTTAAAAAAGAGCCTTGCGGGCTCATTTTTTCCCACTCAGGCGGACAGTGACAGCGGACGCTTCAGAACGGGTACGCATTACTGAAGACTAAACAAGCACAACCGCAGAGATTTTTTTGCCCTCTCACCTCCTCCTGCCACCTCGTCACCACTGAGCTCCTCCAGGTTAGTTCTCTGCCTATTTTTAGCTTGTTTTAGATGTTTTTTTCTAATTGTAGGATTAAAATGAAAATTAGGGTTTTATTTGTTATTAGGGTTTTACTTGTTATTAGAGTTTTATGATTTTTTTGTGATTGTCTGTTACTGTAAACCTTAAAACTATGATACTGCAAACCCTAAAACCATGTTACTGTAAACCCTAAAAAACTTAAACTATACACCCTAAAAAACCAAATTATAAACCCTAAAAACCTAAACTATAAACCCTGAAAAACCAAATTATAAACCATGAAACCATGTTGTACTGCAAACTCTAAAAACCTAAACTATAAACCCTAAAAAACCAAATTATAAACCCTAAAACCATGTTGTACTGCAAACCCTAAAAACCTAAACTATAAACCCTAAAAAACCAAATTATAAAGATTTAATTTTGTGTGAGTATGATTCGAATGCATTCGACTTTTCAGTGACTTCTAATGGGAACATAATAGCATTCAAAAGAAGCTTTATGAATTGAATTGTTGTGGTCAAACAAAATTTTATATTGAATTGACTTGAAATTCCAAACAAGCCACTCTTCCATCCTCCTAAAAATGCAAACTACTAATAAAAATATCTTATAATTACTTTACTATATCTATATCTTCATCATCATTTACTAGTATTCCATTTATGACCACTAAGTAACTATTATTGCTTTTGAGGATCCCATAGTTTCATTTGAATCCCATGCCATGCCCATTGACTACACAGTTCTCCATCATTTAGATTCTCTCCACTTTAAGCATTCTTTTACTCCTATTAATTCCATTGCAACCACTTTCATTATCCACGTTTCTATTATCATTATTCTTACTAGCATTATTTGTATTTATTACCTTATGCTATGTAGAATTCCATGACTTGTCCATGCTTGTATTTCTCATCTCACTCTCCTAATATCAAACCCCACTTTTGATTCCTATAGGCTTGTAGGTGGATCTTTCATGTTTTCATTCATCAAGTGTTGAGTTCCAAAGAGTTAGCTTACCATGAGCCACATTGAAAAGAAATACATTCTTTAAAAGTTATTAACTCATTTGCATGCATACCCATCTATCATGTCATTACTAGCCTAGTCCAATCTTTAGTGATGGGTCCTTGTATATTACTCTAGTTGCATGGGGTTAGACCTAGGAGGTTGTTGGCCCATGCCCCAAAGTGCAAATTTTTATGTTTCTTATGTGCCTTATTGCTCTAGTAAACCCTACATTGACAAGTGATTGGAAATATTATAATAGAGAAATGGGAAGAATACACTTGGCATGGGCTATCATGCACTTTTAAATTATGACAAATAATGTGATAAATGATCAAAGGAAATAATCAATGATAGTTAAACAAACAAGACAATGGAAATAGAAATTGACACCAGATTAGGAAAAAGTAAACTATAAATACAAGGGTTTAGATGCACTTGTAGGAGATGGTTACCACTACAAATGGACTCAAAATAAACATTAACTAATAAATTTTTGGGTGTGTTTAGAATAGTTTACTAATAACTTCTCTATCTAGAAACTAGAATCAAGATAAAAAGTAGAAGATGGTGCAAAATAGTAAAATATGTCACAATTTAGATTAACTTAGAAGCTAGAAGTAGCCTGATTAATAGAGAAATGAAAATCTAATTTACACTTGGCATGGGCTATCATGCACTTTTAAATTTGGACTATATAAGGTGTCAAAATGTTTCCATTATAATTTTGAGAAAAATGATGATAGGACAAGGTTGTTAGGTAGAGTGACAAGTCTTGAGTGTCACATGGCCCTCTCCTAGTACCTTGGTGTATGACTAGGACCTAGAACCTGCAACCTTGTCCACTATGTGAAAATGATCTAAAAATTTAGACATAGCTTTATCTTGTAATTTTTTGCATAACTTCCTCTTGGTAATTTGTGAGATCTTTTTTCTAATTATTCCATATTTTATCTATAAATACCAATTCTATAGTTTAGAAACCCTCCAAAAAATGGTTAAAGAGGACATTTGAAGTCGGAAGGAGAATATAATATATTTTAGGGAAATGTTGGATTCATTTAAGGAGACATTGGTATGAAAAACTAAAGCTAGGTTTAAACCAAGGTTTGAAGGAGAAAGAGGGAATTTAGGAGATGGAAAAATAAGACTCAATGAAAAAAAGTAAAGGGGAATAATATGGATATAGAGAGGACTAATATGGGATAAGAAAATAAATAATATGAAAGATACAAGTGATGAAAAATAAAATAGAAATGAGAATCTAAAATGAAAAATTGAGGAAAGAAAATGGTTTAGAAAGAGGTCCAGGCCGATTTTATATATTTTCATACAAAAATAGAAGTCCAAATAATGTGATAAATGATCAGAGGAAATAATCAATGATAGTTAAACAAACAAGACAATGGAAATAGAAATTGACACCGGATTAGGAAAAAGTAAACTATAAATACAAGGGTTTACATGCACTTGTAGGAGATGGTTACCACTACAAATGGACTCAAAATAAACATTAACTAATAAATTTTTGGGTGTGTTTAGAATAACTTTTACTAATTTAACTTCTCTATCTATCTAAACCAATCATGACAAAAAGTAGAAGATGGTGCAAAATAGTAAAATATGTCACAATTGAGCTTAACTTAGAAGCTAGAAGTAGCCTAATTAATAGAGAAATGAGAATCTAATACACTTGGCATGGGCTATCATGCTCTTTTAAATTTGGACTATATAAGGTGTCAAAATGTAACTTCCATTATAATTTTGAGAAAAATGATGATAGGACAAGGTTGTTAGGTAGGGTGACACCTTGGTGTATGACTAGGACCTAGAACATGTAACCTTGTCCACTATGTGAAAATGATCTAAAAATTTAGACATAGCTTCATCTTGTGATTTTTTGCATAACTTTCTCTTGGTTATTTGTGATTTTTTTTCTAATTATTCCATATTTTATCTATAAATACCAATTCTATATTTCAGAAACCCTCTAAAAAATGGTTAAAGAGGAATGAAGTAGGAAGGAGAATATAATATTTTAGGGAAATGTTGGATTAATTTAAGGAGACATTGGTATGAGGCATCATCATTTGATCATATTATATGATAAACTTGTGCATGTTTAATTTTCAAGTATTACTTGCTCTCTAAATTCATGGATATTTTAAACTAAATCATTTATAGATCTATTCTAGATTAAGTTTAAATTTATAGATATTTGTTTGTAAGTTTTCAATATGTATATATATTTGTGAAATTATACATTTGTAAGTTCTTTATATGAATTTACATATTTGGAAATTTGCAGGAGACATCTAATGGATGACCAAAGTCTAGATGAATTTTTAATAGATGAGATTCTTTATGAAAACCCCCCACCCCATGATCCACCTGAAAACCCCCCACCCCCTCCATTTGATGAGGCCCAATTGCGGCAAAACATTAATGAAAATATTAATGCAATTGAGGAGAACATTAATTTGATTAATAATCAACCTCACTTGATGCCTCCTCATGTGGTTCGGTTTGCATCTTCGATGCAAACCATTATTGATTCTGTTAGTTCTATGGATGCAGACCTAAATAGATTTCAGCTTTGGCGGGAGGAAAGGAGGCAATTCTATGCAGATGGTCTTTCATATAAAGACATCCATGACCTAAACATTACAAAACAAACATTAGCCCCATTTTTTCGTCACCCAAAAACTAATCAACCTATAGCTGCAACAAAAAAAAGAATATCAATTAAGTGGTGTACGCATGAGGGGATTTCGATATATTTTTGGGATTGGTGGTGGATGGTGTTTGATCACCCACCACATGCTAATTGTGAGGTGCCGCTATATTTTTTGAGAAAATTATGGGTGGAGTTTCAATTGGGTCAAAAACCCAATTATTTTGATATGAGAGAATTTCAGGCTATTGGTCGTGGCATGCCACAACATAGACCAGGGGCACGAGTTGACCCCAATCAACCTATTCCTCCTGCTCCTATGGTTGCTCTTGTTTTGCCCACGATTCCTACACCTATTCAACAGCAGGTAGTTTTGTCGACATTAGGAGCATTGAGTAGACTCTCAGGCAATCTCACTGAACAAGTTGCCCACATGGCAGCTGAATTCAGTGGTGGAGAGCATCATGGAGGAGTCGATGCATCTCAGCATAGAGCCTCAGGCATGTCAGGGGCACATTTGTGTACAAATTGTAATCAACTGTGTTATGGTCCTGCTCCTACATCCACATCAGATGCAGCTACAGCCAAAGTGGAGTCATACTTGGATCTACTATATTTAGATAATAATCCTACATAGGTACATTGACCACATTTTATTAAATATTTCAAGTGCATAATTTGAACGTAGATCAAAATTTATATAAATAATTTAATGAATTAATATATAATTGTGAACTATTTTTTGTACAGATCTCAAGTCGCTCTAGGGCCACATCACGATTTGATACATTGAGTTTTACATCAATAGCTGTAGAGATTGGCACACCTTACGGGGTAAACCAATATATCTTAACCCTAAAACCATATGTATCTAATTCTAGTTTAAATTTTCTTTTGAAACTTATCAATATTGTATTTTAAATTAACAAGTGTATAATTAAATAAATAACTATATGTACATGTATGTGAAACACTACTATTGCAGCGAGGCTCAGGTCATGTGGCAGTTCCCATGTCTGACCGACCACATGGCTCAAGTGTTTCTTCCATTGATCCTCCATTGTCAGCTATTATGCCTGAGTATTCCCTAGTGTGTGTTTTAAAAAATTGTACTAAATTTGTACTAAGTTTTTTTTTGAGTTTATATAAATTTATATATGCACCCATATATATGTAAGTGCAGGATGATAGGAGTGAGACTATTCATTAGGTTGGTACTCAGGGACAAATTCATGAGCCATCTACACATTTTGAGGTCCTAAACTTTACTAAATTTTCTATATGTGCAATTTCTAGGTCTTTATATGCTAAATTTAAATTCTAACTTATTTCAAACTTGCTTTATTTGAAATTCTAGCAATTAGCAAGTCAAACTTTTGGTCACGAAGATGAAACAATTATACCACGTGCACAACAAAATGTGGGACTACATGAGCATGATTGCACGGTAATTTAAATGCACACTTTAAAGCCTACATTTAAATATTTAATTTCATATGTCATTTTAAAAATTTTTAAATTTGATTGCGCAAGTTCTTTCTCTTGTGTACATCATGAGGTAGATCCATCTATTTCACGAGGAAGAAAGAGACCTCTTTCAGATTTGAACTTGAGTGATGATCATCCCTAACATAGAGTTTTATTTCATAGACTGAACTGTATGATGTGCACATTATTTTTTATATATGTCGTTCTAGGACTTTGACTATATACTTCTAGATATATTTTAGTATTTCATGAACTGTGATTTGTATTTATTTATATGCTGATGATGAGTAGATATTTTAAAGTACACATTTCATGGGTCCTACCTAGATACTTTATAGTATTTCATGGACTTATCTAGATCTAGATCTACATGTATATATTATTGAGTATATATGCTTGAATGTAGTTTAGTATGCTCTAGATAATATGTTAAAGATTTAATATGTTAAATATGCTTCATTGTTCACTTCTAGATTATAAATTATTTAATTGAGACATGTTAGAAGATTTCTCTCTACTACATTTTTTAATTTTTAAGAAGTGATTAAATGCATGTTATGGTTCAATAGTTCTTCTTGAAATAGTGAACAATCTATTAACTGCCTCACAAACCTAAATTAAGTTAATTTACATAGTGGAATAGATAGGTAAATGGTGTTACAATTATCTAATAGATAAGTTTGGTGTTACAATTATCTAATAGATAAATTTAGGGCACTTTATAACAAGGTAATTTACCTAGGATAAACCTACAAAACCATGATAAAATGATAAGGATGTTAGACTCACTTTGACAGTGTCCTTGAACCAAATCTTTGTTAAAAAAACATTCAAAACATGATTCAAATGAAGCATTCAATTCTTGTAGAGAAACTAACTCTTTTAAAGAAGAAACTATCTAAGGAAATTCATTTGAATCTTATCCACACAATATAAGCTACAAAATTTTTTATCACAATTTGAAATTATTCAAGAAGTAGTATTCAATTCTAACTCTTTTAAAGAAGAAACTAGAAGGTTCAATTCAAATCTTATCCACACAATATAAGCTACAAAAAAAATTATCATAATTTGAAATTATTCAAGAAGTAGCATTCAATTCTTGTAGAGAAACTAACTCTTTTAAAGAAGAAACTATCTAAGGAAATTCATTTGAATCTTATCCACACAATATAAGCTACAAAATTTTTTATCACAATTTGAAATTATTCAAGAAGTAGTATTCAATTCTAACTCTTTTAAAGAAGAAACTAGAAGGTTCAATTCAAATCTTATCCACACAATATAAGCTCAAAAAAATTTATCACAATTTGAAATTATTCAAGAAGTAGCATTCAATTCTTGTAGAGAAACTAACTCTTTTAAAGAAGAAACTATCTAAGGAAATTCATTTGAATCTTATCCGCACAATATAAGCTACAAAAAAAATTATCACATTTTGAAATTATTCAAGAAGTAGTATTCAATTCTTGTAGAGAAACTAACTCTTTTAAAGAAGAAACTACAAGGAAATTCAAATTTCTTATCCACACAATATAAGCTACAAATTTTTTTTTATCACAATTTGAAATTATTCAAGAAGTAGCATGAACAATTCTTGTAGAGAAACTAACTCTTTTAAAGAAGAAACTATCTAAGGAAATTCATTTGAATCTTATCCACACAATATAAGCTACAAAAAAAATTATCACATTTTGAAATTATTCAAGAAGTAGTATTCAATTCTTGTAGAGAAACTAACTCTTTTTAAGAAGAAACTACAAGGAAATTCAAATTTCTTATCCACACAATATAAGCTACAAAAAAATCTTTTAAGATCTTCTCTTTTATACCTTATTGGTTGACAATGTTGGTGCATTAATTAGGCTTATAATGATTACTCATAATGTTTCTAGTGCTAGGGAATTATTAGATTTTTGAGATTCCTTTTGCTATATGTAGATTCTTGTCTTCGTTTGATTGGCCATTCTCTTAGTAGTTCTATTGAGTGGGTATTAGGGATTATCTTCAAGTTCTTAATAACATCTTTGATTGGTCATGAAGGCAAGTGGCTATTAAAGGGATTGTTATGACAATCATATAGGTGTTTGGATGACCACTTATGAATTTCATGAAGGCCACTTGTTGCCATAAATACATGTCTATCTAACTCTAGCAAATGACCATTTAGAATGATATACTTGATCATCAATCACTGTGAAAACCTCTTGACTAACATGATTGTCCTATTTGTTTCATGAGTGTCCTATTTGTTTCATGACTATCCTAAATTTGTTTAAATATTATTGTCATATGGATTTTTGCAATGGAATTTAGATGATATAACCTCATTATGACTGATTTTTAGATTTGAATTGCTCTTATGAGAACATCTCAATGATTTATGACAGTCTAGATTGGATACATGGCAATAATCTTCATGCATGACAATAATCTTCTATTTACTATGACAATGAGTAACCTTTATGGTAGTCATTTAGTTTGAAATAATGACTATTTAATACCTTACCTATGCATGATAACCCTCATTATTACCTTAGCAGTCGTAAATAAAGTTCTACAACACCAATGACTACACCTAGGCATTCATAGAGGTGATATTAAACCATGTTTCAAATATGCAAACTATCCTAGGACTATTTCCCTTTAACTATCATGACACTACTTTTCAACATTTGTGCATTTAAATAATATTTAAAATAAATACTAAATCAACACATCTCAAAACATAGCTAAAGTGGGTACAAAAATGATAGGAAAAATACAAACTATACATACTTATTTAACCTCTACACTAATAGCATAGATCATAAAATAATATTCAATCCATGAAAATTAAATGCATAGATCATAAAAAGAGTCTCAAAACAAAAAATAGGTCCATTATTAAACATATGAGTATATCTATACAATTATCTTATAGGTCCATGTTATTAGTTTGACATGACTACAAAATTGATCTACCATTTACATTATGATGAAATCTTGTAGTGGCAGTCATGGAAAAATCTACTTGTAGGATACACCTGCAAGAAATAATGAATGTAAATGAGAATGAAAGAATATGTACCGAAAACACAAAATATTAATGCAATATATAACTAAATAACACAAAAGAGGATACAAAGACGATGGCTTAAGGGGAGCTAAGAGGATGTCTTAAGGGGATACATAAGAGGATGGCTTTAGGGGATGTATAAGAGGATTAATTAAAAGGGGAGTTAGAAGAGGATGTCTTAAGGGGATACAAAAGAGGATAGCTTACTTGGAGAGATGTACACTAGTCAATTTACAAAGTATAAGATAAAATTTGATGGCTTAAGGGGATGTAAGAGGATGGCTTAAGGGGAGCTGAGAGGATGAATTAAGGGGATGTACAAGCGGGTGTCTTTAGAGGATGGATGATAAATATTTGAGTATATATATATGTAATTACCTAATTTGTGTTCACTTTTAGTTGAAGACTACAAAATTGACCTCACATACTTGTATGGTGAAAACTTCTATTGACAATCATGCAAATTTGACTACTTGTCTAGGGTACACCTGCAAAAAGTAATGTTCAAATGTTCAAGTAAATTAACTATATATTTACATGAGTCGATACAAAATTTAAGACAAGGGGAATAATATAGAAGCTGAAATGAGAATGAAAGAATTTATATACCAAAAAGACAATATTAATGCATTATGTAGTGCTAGATAACATGTTGAATGTGAAATCTATAATGTAAGTATATATACAATTACCTAATTTGTGTTCACTTTTAGTTGAAGACTACAAAATTGACCTCACATATCTGTATGGTGAAAACTTCTATTGACAATCATGCAAATTTGACTACTTGTTTAGGGTACACCTACAAAAAGTAATGTTCAAATGTACAAGTAAATTAACTATATATTTACATGAGTCAATACAAAATTTAAGACAAGGGGAATACTATAGAAGCTGAAATGAGAATGAAAGAATTTAACTTGGGGATGTAAGAGTATGGTTTACATACCTGGAAATTTATTCCATTGTACCATTTGCATCCTCATTTTTTTGTAATGCATCTATAATTGACTCATGTTCTTCCATCAAAAGTGTCCATAACTATTTATTAGAAGGTTTGCCTTAATATTTGACTAGTTTTATATTTGTTGCCACAACCAAATGTGAGTAGTGTATGATCTTCCTATGTGTTTCATAATCTTCAAATGCAGGCACACCATTCCTTCTTATTAGATATTTTCGTAGCCAAGTGCCAACAACAACCACAGAACCTATTGGATACTCCATGTTATCATCATCTACTCTAGGATGTAACAACTTTTATTTTGTCTCAACACATCGAGCCAACCAATACTCGGTTTCCTCTTCATTGGCCTCAGGTGCAATAACAGTATACACATGTCCTACAAAAAAATTATGTAATTCAATAAAGTGTGACATGTATCTAAATCACATAAATTTGTGCATGCATACATATATAATTAATTATATGGATGTACAAAAAAATGACAATAAAAAAATTGAAAACAAAAGTACCTTCTTGTACAAGGTCTGAAACACGATCATAGTCATCTGATGCAAACATTTGATTATCATCTTCAATTGTTGTTTCAAGTTGATCTTGTGTTTCTGTAGGTGTCAAGGATCTTTGTTTCCATTCTTCAACCCATTCTGTATTTTCACATGCTCCCCAATCACCTGTAATACAAAATTGACAAAAACATGCAAGCTCCCTAGTCCATATAGTTCATGTGCTTGCATTTGAACTCTTAAATGAATGCCATTTTGTTGATCCAGTTATTGTCTCACAATCAAGTCGAGTAGGAATATTCTCTTCTTCAACTAACCACAAGAATCATCGAATTGTAGAGTTCTGACTTGATCCCGTAGATAACTTTTTATTACACCAATCCACAATTGCACGTGCATCTCTAAATTTGGCTGTATCCTCAAATTTTAGTTGCTCTCTAGTAAGAGCTCTTTTCACACATGCTCTAGCTCCATCATGTTCTCCTTTACCATGTCCAGCTTAAAAAAAACTACACATATGTTGGATATTGATTTCTTTGTGAGTCCTACATAGCCAATAAAACATTCTTGCATTTTTGAATTGCCCCGTACAATTATCTGACCATATGAAATGTTGTGTCATCTGGATTCCTCTTTCTTTTAAACTTTCATAAAATTTTGTGAAACAATATTGCACAAACTCTGAAGAGTGTAACCAGTTATCACTCAAATAGAAATGATACTCCCTCAAAAAATTTTATTATCTTTTGTACTATCATCTGCATGTCTGTATACAATATGAACAAATATGGCCACTTGCACTGAATTATAATACTGAGATTGAATTTCCTCTTGTGGAGCAAGAGTATAGTTTTCTGCAAAGTCAACCACTGATAGGATAGTTCCAATTGGAAAGGTATTTTTACATAAACGGAATTGTCCATCAAGCCACCGAGCATATTGGGAGTGTTTGACATATTTGGATACAATATTATCCTTAAAATCTTTGATGAATGCATGCACACAAATTTTTTTAGTGACTAACTCACAACGCTTTCTAATTTTTCCATCCTTTAAAGAATATTCAACATTCTTGAATCTTTTCACATCCACTAATTGTTGTCCAAATTCATGTGAAATATTTTCATGCATACATTCTCCTAACAATGAAAAGTTGTCACATCTATTGCATTGTCCAGAAATACATGCTTTTGAATAAAATAAGTATCCAGTAGATATTTCACAAAACAAACCTGCTACAAACTCCTTAATTGTTTGAGGTGGCATATTAATACCACATTCCTGCATAATTTCATCAGTATGCAAAGTAGAACATATATATCAAAAAACATCATAATAATAACGTAATTGCACATGAGTTTTACAACAAGAGATTTGCTGTTTATTAATTTTCACATACCAAGGTTTACATTTCTCAAAAGAACTTTGGCTTATGGTAATATTAGAAGGTTCTAACACTAAATCATCTAAGAATTTTTTATATAATTCAGTTTGAGTCATGTCTAATAGATGTTTTGGATGAGGATCATGGATTTTAGACTCCACTCGTAATTTTAAAACATCTCTAACATTAGATGATACCCTTGTATTATCATGCCAATATTTTTCAATTAAAGATTTGATTTCAATATTTAATTTCATGTCATACCTTGGGAGTCTACCACTAAAACTCCAACATTGGTTAATTGGATCTTTTTCAATAGATTCTCTTCTCTTTGCTGCTCTTCTCAAAGTTTTAGGATTTATCTTTAGAATTTCACTTGTCTTACTTATCATTCTTTTATTAGAAGATGATTTATTGACTAAAGCAGTTGTTATAGCTCTTCGTGTTGCATTGCTATCTTTAGATCGACTCTTTTTACCAATAGAATCAATAGCATTAGCAACACTAGATAAAACTTGTTTCATTGATTCATATTTTTTTTTAGGTTTTACAAAGATCCTAACTTTTTCATTACTTTTCGCAATTTCCACATCTTCATCAATTGCATCATAAGTTGACATTGAAATCTAAGACTTTTTCTATAATTTTTTTTTATATAATCTATTTGCATGAGTTCTCATTTGCCTCCAAGAAATCTTATTAGGAAGATTATCTAAGACATTTCTTTCAATCTCAAATAAAACATTTTCATTTTCACTCCTAAAAGGGATATCATTCTCATTCATATCATCAATAGGTGGGTTTGAAGACATACTTGGGTTTGTTTCTACAGTCGTGTTTTCCATATCATTGAAAGTTGGCTCTGAAGGCACACCTGGATTTGTTTCTATAGTCATGTTTTCTATATCATTGAAAGTTGGCTCCAAAGACACACCTGGATTTGTTTCTATAGTCCTGTTTTCCATAACATTGAAAGTTGGCTTTGAAGACATACCTGGATTTGTTTGTATAGTCGCATTTTCCATATCTTCAAAAGTTGGGTTTGAAGACATACATGCATTTGTTTCTATAGACACATTTTCTTCTAAATTCACCATTTCCACATTTGCATCATCTACATTCATCCCATCATTTATACTCTCTTGAATGTCTTTCTCTTCAATACTCATGGAACTAGATGCTTCAATATTCTTCATCTCTTGAATCCTTGCTCTTCTATCTCTTTGCCTTTTGGCTTCCTTCTCTCTATTTGCTTCAATTTCTTGAGGTGTCATTACCCTCCTTTGTTTTTTCTTTGACGTTGATTTGATCCTATGATTACCAAACCCTCTTGATAAAATAACAATTGATACTTAATCCAATTTCATAATTGATGTCCTTATTTGAACTTTTGAAGTAGAATTAGATGTAGATCCTTTGTTCCATAGATTTTGAAGTAAAAGGTAGATGTAAAAACAAAAACCTTCTTTCTTTATTCCTCTTGAAAATAGCTCATGCACTTGATTTCACTTCAGAATTGTTCATATGATTGACTCCTTTCAAGATTTGAATAGAATATGACCTGTCAAGAGATTCCACAAAACACTTATAAATAAAAAAATGCAAAAAATGTCACTGTCACGCCGTACTGATCAGACTTGTAAGTTGCAGGGATACAGTAAAAGTACGTTTTTCCCTAATATGGGAAATAACGAGTATAATAGAAACAGGTACCTGTTATAAAACGGGTACCCGTTATGTATCACGTACCCGTTATTTGAAATTGGAAATCTCCACCTGCCTTTTCCCTTCCCTTTGCTTGGGTTTTAGGTTTGGGATAGGCATGGTTGACCGACCTTGAGCCTTGGACCTACAAGTTTTTTTCTAAGTATAAAACAAGAAGAAACACTGAGTTTACCTGTATGGCTGAGGGCCTTTTTTTTGAATTTTTTTACGAAATAAAAACCCATTACAGATGACATTGTCTAGTTTTCAAATATATAATTTTTTTTGTTATTGGACATGTTCTTCTATTTATTATTTAATTTATAAGCAAACTAGTCCAAAAACTTGAAATGACAGGTGTTTGTATTTTTTTAATAACTTTTAATTTTTAAATTAAAAAAAAATTATATGTCATCAATCTACACATCATTCTTTATACAATGAATTTTTTTTTAATTTTATGATTTTTTTTGCTCAAATTATGTTGGCCGTACACGAGGGGTTTTCAAAAGTAGCAATTAGACCTAATAAAAAATTAATTAAAAAAAAATTAATTGGAAAAAAATTATAAAAAAATATCCTCATCAAACTTCACTGTACTACACATTTTTTCCCAAAAGGATTTTGAAAAATAATTTTATTTAGGTCAAATTATGTTGGCCGTACATGTGCATGGTATGGTAAAAAAAAGTGACTTTTAAATAGTAGTTTTTAGAAATGCCTATTGAAAATTAATTTGTATCATCTGGGTATTGAAAAAAAATACATATTTAGAAACTAGACTCCAAGTACTACATTTTATATTTAGTGACTTTTTTAAAGATTCCATCTCTAAGTGCTTCAAATTTTAAGGTCAAATGTCACAAATTTTGAAAATCAGGGAAAACACTTCCACTTTTTGGCCAAAAAGTGGACCCAACTTCTTGCACTGACCCGGCTTCTAATTTGTCTCTTAGAAAAGTAACCCAAGTCATTCTAGAATAATCATCAATAAGCAACATGAATTACCTATCACCTTGTAGACTTCTCACCCTTGCAGGACCACAGAGATCTGTATGCACTAGATCCAACAAACTGACAAAGAATTGCTCTTTGTTCTTGAAACTTGTTCTTGTCTGCTTCCCTAATTGACATTCCTTATAGATTGTATTGGATGGTTTCACAAGTTTTGGTAAATCTCTCACAATTTGACTTGAACTTATCTTTACTAGATTATCAAAGTTTATATGACACATCCTTCTATGCCACAACCAACTTTCATCTGCATGGGCCAATAAACAATAATCATTGGTTCCTCTTAATTGATAGATGTTACCTTTTGTCTTCTTACCGGTAGCAATCATAGTTCTGGAGCTTTCCATGATCTTGCATAATTGTCTTTGAATCTTAGATCATATCCTTTGTCACACATCTGACCAACACTCAAAAGATTATGCTTCATATCAAATGAAATAGATCATTTTCCACAAATCTTACTAGCTGCATTATCTCCAAACCTAACCAGTCCTCCATCATACTTTTCCAAACTTACAAACTTACTTTTGTCACCAGTCATGTGATGTGAGCATCCACTATCAATAATTCATTCATCCTTATCCTTCTCAACCTAAACAGCCAAAGTACAAGTTCTTCCACTGGTTTTTATTTCTTCACACAACTAGCAACATTAGTAGATATATGATCTTCTTTAATAGAAATAAACATGCATTCATTTGCACTAGTACTAGCATCATCAGATTCATCATCAGTCACTCCATTGTCAAAATCTCTAATATAGTAACATTTCTTTGGAACTCTAGGCCTGCTCTCATATCTTTTCTTATTTCTTTGAATTCTTTTTGGACATTTGGAAACATAATGTCCTACTTTGCCACAAAAGAAACACTTGAAAGGTAATTCACCTTTGAACTTACCAGAACCTCTCTGCAACCTGTCAACAAAGTTAGCTTCAATTTCATCAAAGTCATCATCCACTTTATATTTCTCAGCTCTAGAAATCTTTTCTGAAGTACTGGCTTTAAAAGCTGATTCAACTTTTGGTAGGGCATCACCAAATTCTCTCATCTCAAAGGCTGTAAGATTTCAGAGTAACTAATCTCTGTCAATAGTTTTCATAGTCATAAATTCTTCAATAGAAGCTACCTTGTGACTATAGTACTTTGGTAGTGGTTTGAGAATTTTCATCACAATTTCCTTATCACTGAGAGTTCATCCTATACCTTTTATTCCAGTGACAAGTTCATCAACTCTTTGCATAAAGGTTGTTATGTTTTCATCTTCATTCATCTTCAAACCTTCATATTTCACTTTCAGGCTCTGTAGCTTAGCTTCTCTTACATAATCATCTCCTTCATACAGATTTTTCAGGTTCTCTCATACCTCATTTGCAGATTCAAGGTCCACAACTTTTGTGAACACAGAGTCACTTAAGGAACTTAACAGAGCATCCTTTTCTTTGACATCCAACTCATATTCTTTGATATCATCCTCAGTTGTTAGGCCACCTTCAGGCATGCCAAATTGTGACTGTGTAACTAGCCATACTTTATAACCAAGACAGAGGAGATGGATTTTCATTTGTACCTTCCAAAGAGCATAATTTGTCCCATCAAAATGCGGAGCTTCCTTCTTATAAGACATCCTGGATCTTCCTCAAGCTATTAGGCTTTCTTCTGAGGAACCTTGCTCTGATACCAATTGTTGAACTACACTGGACAACTAAGTGGGGGTGTGAATCAGTTGTCCTAAAACTTTTAACCAATTATGAACATCAACTTATCAATTACTTATATTCTAATATAACAATGAAAACATAAAATGAGAAGCTCAACTTAATAACATAATCAACATAGAAGACACCAAATTTTTACGTGGAAAACCCTAAAAGGGAAAAACCATGGTTAGTGTTATCCCACAAAAATATATAAGTTATATCGATACCAAAAAATAGAGGCTCACTGCCCAAATTGTTCACTGCAAGAACGGCTCACTACCAAAGGGTGGCTCACTACCAAAATGGTGAACTAATTAATTAGCATCTACTCCATGCCTGGGTTTAATTCCTTTGAAGTACAATAAAACTCCTCTGCTCTACTCTTTCACACCTTCACACTTATCTCCTCATATTCACACCATACATCTTTTCGCAATCCATTACAAGTCTTTATACAAGTCATTAACCTTGGAATGTACATCAAGGTTGGCAATACATTCATCAACCATTGGAACAATCTCCAAGGTTGGCATTACAAACATACATAGAATAGGTCTGGACCTCATACAAAATCAACTAAGGAAAATATGTAAAGATGTATGTGGATCACATTTCTCCTTAGTTGGGACTCAAATGCAATCTTCCATGTCACATCACGCCTCTACAATCTTCAATGCTTCTCAACAGTTAATGAAATCAACCAAGTCAACCATGACTAGTGAGAACATTATGTCTTCTAAGAGCATTCTTCAACCATGATCCAAATTTATCTCCACGAACCAATCCAAAGGTAGGAACATGATCAGGAGACATCTACAAGCACATTATAATCATCAGGAACACCCACACAATCTTTAATCACTTTGTTAATAAGATTCTTCAAACCAGAGCACAAGAACAACATTGTTAACCACTGTCATGCATAAAAGATAGCTTGCGGACCACCAAATCATGAACTGTTGCAATTGAAGGCACTTAACATCATCATAGACTTAATTCCAAAACTGCAGACCAAAATACTTCAATGCGGAGGAATGCGGAGCAAAACACTTTCTCCTTGTCACCACCAACCATATAGAAAAAGTAGTTTTCACACTGGTAAACACAACTTATTCAAATCTTCATTCTAAAGGCTCAACCTTGGAATATAACATCTTCATATAGGCTTCTAAATAACTTCCAATCTACATGAAAATATATTTATTCTACAGGTAATGTGGAGCATTCTTCTGGACTGTTCTTCTGCATGTAATGCACTATTTACTGTGACTCACTATTTTTACCAGATGAGCTAATTTTCTCAATATCCTGAACATCTGCAAGCAAGTAACAAAATGAGGGCACAGTTGACACCAATGACAACACATATATTTTGACATCAATGACAACACTGGTTAG
The DNA here is from genome assembly GCA_027924645.1 of Cunninghamia lanceolata. Lineage (NCBI taxonomy): Eukaryota > Viridiplantae > Streptophyta > Pinopsida > Cupressales > Cupressaceae > Cunninghamia > Cunninghamia lanceolata. The sequence continues at coordinate 3,888,858 of BSBN01000007.1, forward strand.
GCACATACTTGCAACAAAGTTCACAATGTATATTTTAATTGACTTTAAATATAATCTAAATTTTAAATTATACTGTATCAGGCTACCCATCTCCTCTGTTCTCCTACTTTGCATGTGTTGTAGGTGGAATGGCATGAATAGGATGAAACATGTCATTGACAAGCTCCTACAAGGTCATTTATAACTTAGCACATGTGTACAAATTTGGTTAAAACATATATATTCACTTGTGTAGGTACCTAATTTTTGTTTTAATTTATTTAAAAGACCTACATAGCATGTAGACATAGATATATTTTTCAACAACTTGAAATGCAGTTGACTCCTGATATAAACTTGGATCATCCAAGTGTGCTGCAATGCCCATCCTCATTGTTGTGTCAACCTACATAGACATATTTTTAATATATATTAAATAGTACATGCACGTTTTTAGATATATTGAATTCAAACTAGAAAAATGTAAGTATATATATAGTTTTTAAAAACAATATACATACAAAAGGGTCATGTGAAATGCCCAATGATGGAGGAGCACTCAAGACACCCTCAGATGGAGGATTCAATGTGGAAGAACCCTAAACCAACATAAATATTTAATGTACATGTTCAAGATTGAATTACAAATTAAAATCGAGTAAATAAAATTATTTAAAATATATTTAAACAATCAATCAAAATACCCCAAATGGGTGCCCGAGATGAACAGGTGTCGATGAAAAATTAAATCGATCAATTGTCCCTATTGCCATCATCTACACCAAACAATTTGATTGTTAAAATATTACAATTTAATTGATCTATATGTTCATTAAAAACACTTGCTTAAAATTGTTATAAATTCAACATGTGTAACCTATATATATATATATATATACCTATGTTAAATGATTAGTGGGATGATCCTCAGCAAATAGATAATCAACAAATGATTCACCCATATCATCAGATGTTGCATGTGTAGCTGAAGTGGGTGCAACTGCCTGATAAAGTCCATAACACAATTGATTGCAACTCCTACATGTATGAGGCATCAAGACATGTGGAGTGGTACTAGGACCACTTCCACCATTAGCTTCTCCATGGTCTGTAACATGAGTTACCATCATAGAAGTATGTGGATACCACCGTATGATACTAGAAGGGTGTAGGAATGGCAGCAGTAGGAGGGTCAATAAGAGGTTGAGTAGGCACAGGTAATTGGGGATCAACCCATGCCCCCAACCTCTGTTGTGGCATGCCGCCACCAATACCCTAGAATGATCTAAAATCAAAATAGTTGGGTTTCTGATTCATAATAAACTCTACATATAATTTTCTCAAAAAATATAAAGGAACCTCATAATTAGCATGAGGTGGATAATCAAACACCATCCACCACCTGTCCCAAAAATTGGTAGACATTCCTTCATGTCTACACCACCTAATTGATATTCTTTTCTTATTTGCAGGAATAGGTTCATTTGTGATGGGGTGTCTAAAATATTGTGCTAAATGACCTTTTGTGATTTTAAGATCCAAAATCTCCTTATAGGAGAGGCCATCAGCATAAAATTGGCACCTCTCCTCTCTCCATTTCTCGAAACTATCAAATTACGAGTCAATAGACCTCATAGAATCTATAATGTTTTGCATCAAAGTTACAAAACGTACCACGTGAGGTGGCATGAATTGTTCACTGTGAATGGGATTTAGTTTTTCTTGTATGGAATCCACATTTTCATTAATTATGGCTCGCAAGCGAGCCTGGTCAGTTCTAGGTGGGGGTGGAGGTGGGGCATCTAGAGGTGGGGGTGGGGGTGGAGATGGTACATGTTCAGCTTGTGCATTGAGGAAGTCCTCAGCATCAAACTGAATATCATCCATGATGATATATATAAAAACTATTAACTTGTATATATACATATAAACATACAAACTTGAGTACAAAATTAATTTTCAAGAATCTATATATATAAATTATAAATAAACATATACATGAAAAATTATAAATTCTAAATAAACTAGATAAATTATACATGTTCCAAGAAATTACAAGAAAATTTTAAATTAAACGTACAGATACATGTGCATACACATTTCAAAATGTAAGAGCTATTATAGTGAACTATGTAATTTTCAAATTGAAGTTGGGATTTTCATTCGAGACCTAAATTTTGATTCTTGGTGGAAAACTATTTAGATGTGGATCTAGATGAAGTTGTAGGCACGCGTCGTAGCTTGTGAGATGTACAATGCAAATACAAAGAAAGATATAGAACTAAATAGTAAATGTAATTTTTTTAGTTGTTTGTTTACATACAAGGCACATGTACCCTTGAGAAAGGTGTATCACTAAGTTATCTACCTATATGTTTCCTATCTTGAAATTTAATTTTAATTAATTGACAAGCTAGGTTATAGATATGTGTATATATAGATTATATAGATTCATGATGTGGATAGGAAGAGTCTCTAGGAAGTTGAACTATTTCCTATGAATGTGGAACCATTTAGTTGTATTCAGTCTAAGAAATAGGCATGGAGCCTTGTCTTCTAGTTGCAACTCAATGAACCATTTAGCTTGTTATGGGAGCTTACCCTTTCTAACAACTCTATATTAAAGCTTATAACAATTCTATATAAACATGCTTTTTATATTCTGACATGTATAATTTGTTGCAACAAGCTGGTCTTTGGTTGGAGGTGAAGTGAAAAGTTCTAAGATATGCATAGTTGTATCCCATAATCTTGTTTGGAGCTAATGTGGCATGTATTGAGCATGAATCCACTTCAAGAATTTAGTATCTTTTACTACGTAGTGATGCATCTGTTCTATGAGGCTTGGTGTACACACACTAATGACTTTACATATAAGGATGTCCAAGGAGAAAATTTTAGACCTCCATTGGCACCACATCATGGACTATCTCCTCTTGAAAAGGATAAATAGCATATATGATAAGTAGTACTAGTGAGTACAATACATATATATACCTTGGGTGTTGCATGTGCTAAACCATCCTAGTTCAGTAGTGATGCAGATGAACCATGGTTGGTAGCTTGAATCTCTCAATAGTCTTTGAAGAGATTAGATTCTTTATACTTCTATCATTAATGATATGAAGTCTATTTGTTCCTCTTTCACCCACATTTGTGAATGGAATAGTCACTCTTCTTAAACTTCCTTAGGTATGAAGGTTATTACAACTACAATGTTGACCAGGATGTTGGGATATGTATCAATCATTTCATCTAAGGGTTTGATGTATCATCATATATACTAGATATTTAAACCTTTGAATGAGTGGACTTTTTTTTAGCATGAAACTTAGTGTTGGGATCATTACAGCTCTCATGTAGGTATCACACCACTTAGTTATCTTGGATGGTTTGTAACTCTTATTTGAAGGTAGTGTCTTTGTGTTGGTTGATTTAGGTGTTGAATTTCTACTTGAACTACTTCCCAATGGTTGTTGCATAGAAATAATATTCTCCTATCACCTTAACCTTGATCATCAAGTTAGTCTGGATTGTATGGCTAGTCCCAGTCTTCTACAATACTTGAGGACTTGATGTTTCTCTGACTGAAATGAGCCCAAGCTTACATAGAGCTCATGGAAGGTATCAGGATATGCTTGGATTGAATGGTCATGTGGTACAGGGGCACCCCTTCAATAGGACCAACATACAGAAGAGGGGGAAAAATCAGACTAATATAGTTTTAACATTTCATGTTACCTTATGGCATCTTCAAAAATGTAACATTCTATATTGGTATTTCATGTTTGTAAACTCCAAACTTGACATTTTTTGACAGTTTGGATTAAGGGAAGGGTTAATCAAGGTGTCTTAACACTAAGAGTGTTGCTATCCCATACAAAGCAGGTGTCATGTAATAGATTAGGGGCTTCTACCAATACTTTTGGTTTAAAATCCCAGAAATAGAGGGGAATGTCACTCTCTCACTATTGGGAATGATAAATAGGGAATCCTCTGGAATAGAGCAGAGTAGTGACGGTGGTGTGTGTTTTGGTTTTGAGTTGAATAGTTGAATGTAATTCTGAAACATTAAGGAGGAATAGAAGTTCTGTAAATTATTTTCTTTCCAAAATTTGAATCTTGTGTAAATACTCTGTGTAGAAATCCATCCTGTATAGAAATTGTGTACAGTTTAGCTTAGGGCCCCTGTAGTCGAAAGGAATAGATAAATCCATTCCACTAATGGATTTCTGTGAAATCAGTGGAATGGAATTGTAAATTAGTTCCCCTTTTTTTTTGGTCATTCGTTTGTTTATTGAGTATGGAAGGATAAGAATTGTAGAACCCTCTCCAGAGAAAATCGTCATTAAGCGTGTGTATATACTACATTTGCAGGATGAATATTTTGTGTGTATCCATCATTCGTGTCTGTAGGTGCATCGCTGAATAATTCGGGTGTCTAACAAGTCAGAAATGCATGTTTTGAAGGCATCCGCATGAGTTCCATTTGTGTCACCGACGGAGAAGGCATCGGCGTGAGGATTGATATTGGCATGTCGAAAGTGTGTTCAACTGACGGTGAAAGTCTCACCGACGATCGACTTGGCCAAAGACATTGGTGTAAGAAGGTATATCGGCGTAAGATTTTGAGTGGTAGCCGATAGTTCATGCTCTCGTCGATTGGGGAGACAATGGGGAAGTGTGGCCAATGTAGTATATATCGGCATGAGTCGCCTCATCGGCAGAAACGAGAAAGGTGGCACCGACGGTAGGTGGTCTCACTGATAGAGATAGGTCATTGGCGAGAAAGGGATGCATCGGCGAAAGAATTCAACACTGGTCCAACGGTAGAGGTCAGCCCGACAGAGGAATTAACATAGCCATCGGGGTGACTATTGTTAAGTCTCACCGATAGTAGGGGCATCGGCATAAGTATTACCATCGGTGGAGTGGAAGAAAGTCTTATCGACGGTGCAGTGTCTTGCCAATAGGAAAGAGTATGTATATTTCAGTGTGACACTTGAGTTATCTTGCCGATATACTCTATAATGGCTATTTTGTGGGTTTGAATGGGTTTTTCCAACCTGTTTTTAAGCTTCTACTGGGTTGCTCTGCACCAAGTGGTATCAAAGCTAGAGAAAGCTCTGGGAAAGGTTGGTGTGTATTTTGATTTCTGAAGGTGTTTGTTCCATCTAGTAGTAGAAGGAGAAAGCAGAATGTCAGAAGGAGAAGCTTTAGAAACTTTCCTAGCAAAGATGACTAATGCTGAATTGATGGCCTTGGTAAGAAAGCAAATAGCAGAGAGTAGAGCTGATAGAGCTCAGAATTAGGCATTGAAGGAAGAACTAGAGAAGTTGAGGGACAGAGTGGAGAAAGGGGAAGAAAACTCTGGTGAACGAGAAGATAGGGATGAAGAGGAGACCCCAGAGTAGGAAGAGCTAGTGGTTCCTACAGACCAGAGACCCTTACTCAATGCCCTCAGGTCCATGGAAAGAAGGACCATGGATGTGAAAATAGACCTGCCAGTGTTTGCAGGAAAAAATGGAACCTGATTCAGTAATAGAGTGGATAGACTCCTTGAATAATTTCTTTAAGACAGAAGAGATACTAGAACACCAAAGAGTGAAGATGGCTCAGTCCAAAATGAAAGGAGCTGCACTAACTTGGTGGAATTTCATCCAAGATGATAGGGTGAAAGAGGGAAAGAATAGAGTTGCAACATGGAAGAGAATGATGGCATTGGTAAAGGAGGCCTATGTTCCATTGGATTACAATATCCAATTACATAAGAGGAAATAGAATTTAAAGCAGAAGGAGCTAGATGTCAGCTCATACACAGAAGAATTCATGAAACTGTGTGTAAAAACAAAGGTAAGGGAAGATGAGGAAGAGAAGGTAGCAAGGTACCTCAATGGATTGAGGTTCAACATCCAAGAAGACCTAAATCTGCATAATCCAGATACAGTTCAAAAATGCTATCAAATGGCACTCAAGGTAGAAGAAAAATTAAACAGAAGGCATGAACAGAATAATAGAGGTAGAGGAAAATAGCAGAGAGGTGGAAGAGGTCCTTTCAGAGGCAGAGGACATGGACATGGATATCAAGGAGAATCCAGTCATGACAACAGCAAGGGAGATAATAGTCAAAACCAGAGAGAAAGTTACAATCAGCAAGGAAACTTCAGAGGCAGGAGACCTTTCAGAGGAAGATCTCAGGGCAGAGGACCTATCAGATGTTACAATTGCAATCAAGAAGGCCATATAGCCAGCAGATGTCCAATAAAGGCAACAAGTTCAATAGGAGAAAAGAGGATCAATCTGATCCAAGAATCTGATTGTCAAAGTGTAGCAAGCTCAAGCACTAATCAAAGTGTGAATGCTCCTAGCAGTTATGGGTATCCTGAGAATGGAGAATCTTTGATGATTAGGAGAGCAATGACCACCATGAAGGTGCCTGGAAAAGAACCTCCACAAAGGAAGTCTCTCTTCAGGACTACTTGCAAGGCAAGAGGAAAGGTATGTAAAGTTCTGATTGACTCTGGATCTACTGAGAATTTTGTATCGATTGAGATGGTAGAAAAGCTTAAGCTTAGGAGACTGCCACATCCTTGCCCATATAAAATTTCATGGCTCACCCAAGGTCAACAAACAATGGTAGAAGAACAGGCTTGGGTAGAATTTCAAATTGGCCCATACAAGGATAGGCTATTGTTTGACATTGCCAAGATGGATGCTTGCCATCTCCTATTTGGAAGACCATGGCAGTATGATTTAAAAGCATACCATGATGGAATTAGGAACACCTATTCAATCACCAAGAATGGTAAGGTGATAGAATTGATACCATTAATGGAAAATGAGGTGGAGACAAAAGGAAAAGAAGTTAAGGTGATGATGGTAGAAGGCAAACAATTCGTGAAAGAGATAGGAGAAGAAGGAGCAGTTACATATGCTCTAATTCCTTGCCTGAAGGTAAATAAGGAACAGCAACAAGAAGTCAAGGGAGAGAAGAGACAAAACTTCATAGACCTAGCTGTCCAAGAGCTATTGGACAAGTACAAAGGCATTATCTCTGATGGGATGCCAAGTTCCCTACCCCCTATTAGGGACATTAGCCATTGTATAGATCTAATCCCAGGATCTACACTTCCAAACAAAGCAACATATAAGCTCACTCCCGATCAAAATACAGAGGTAGCAAGACAAATTGAAGAATTGTTGAAGACAGGTCTAATTGGCAAAAGTTTAAGCCCATGTGCAGTACTGGCTATACTAGCACCAAAGAAGGAAGGCACTTGGAGACTTTGCACTGATTCAAGGGCTATCAACAAGATAACAATCAGGTACAGGTTTCCAATCCCTAGGATAGAAGATTTACTTGATTGTTTAGGAGGTGCTAAATACTTCACCAAAATAGATTTAAAGAGTGGTTATCATCAGATTAGGATTAGACCTGGTGATGAATGGAAAACTGCATTCAAGACTAATGAGGGGTTATATGAATGGAAGGTCATGCCTTTTGGTTTGTCCAATGCCCCTAGTACCTTTATGAGATTGATGAATGAGGTCTTGAGAGAATTCATAGGTAAACTTGTCATAGTATATCTAGATGACATTCTGATTTTTAGTAACACAAAGGAAGAACATCTTAGACATAGATTTGGTTCTCAAGAGGTTACATGAAGAGCAGCTGATGATCAATTTGGACAAGTGTTTGTTCATGCAAGAGGAGATCACATATTTAGGTTTTGTCATTTCACAAGGAAAGCTGCAAATGGATAAGGAGAAGGTAAGTGCCATATTGTCTTGGCCAACTCCCAGGACTATGAATGATGTCAGAAGTTTCCATGGATTAGAAACCTTTTATAGGAAGTTTATAAAGGGATTTAGTCATATTTGTGCACCTATGCTTGACACCATAAAGGGAGGACAGAAGTGCAAGTTTACATGGACAAAGAAGGTAGATAATTCTTTTGAAACATTGAAGAAGAAGGTGGCAGAACAACCAGTTCTTGCATTTCCAGACTTCAGCAAGATTTTTCAAGTAGAATGTGATGCAAGTCATATTGCAATTGGAGTAGTACTCAGCCAAGAAGGTAGGCCTATTGCATTCTTCAGTGAGACATTAAATGATGCCAAGAAGAGATACTCATCCTATGATTTGGAGATGTATGCCCTAGTCTAGTCACTTAAGAAATGGAGGCATTACTTGATGCCCAAAGAATTCATAGTGTTCATAGATAATCAAGCCCTCAGTTTCATAAACAGTCAAGAGAAGCTGAACCATAGACACATGAAGTGGGTGGAAACTTTGCAAGATTTCACTTTCACACTCAAGCACAAGAAAGGGGTTAAGAACAAAGTAGTAGATGCTTTAAGTAGGAGGGTTCTGACCATCAACTAGATCCAATTGGAGAGCGTTGGGATTGATTCTTTGAAGACAATGTATGATGATGATGATGACTTTGGAGAGATCTACAAGGTATGTACTTCTTTTGGAGACAAATACCATGTTGAGTTTTCTAAATTTTTGATCCAAGATGGATTACTTTTCAAAGGTGGACAACTATGTATTCCAAGATGTTCTATGAGACTGAACATTATTCAGGAGAAACATTGTGGGGCTATGGCAGGACATTTTGGTCTTGATAAAACTCTTGATCTTGTGAAGAGGCATTACTATTGGCCTAAGTTATAGTCAGATGTGAGAAAATTTGTGGAAGCATGTGTAATATGTTAGAAAGCAAAAGGGGGATCCACAAATGCAGGTTTGTACCAGCCATTACCCATTCCTTCTAGGCCATGGGAGAGCATAAGCATGGATTTTGTACTAGGTTTGCCTAGGACAAGGAAAGGATATGATAGTGTTTTTGTGGTAGTAGACAGCTTCAGTAAAATGGCACATTTCTTGCCATGTAAAACCACTTGTGATGCTTCATATGTTGCTGATTTGTTTTTCAAAGAGATAGTGAGAATACATGGTTTGCCATTGAACATAGTATCAGACAGAGATGTGAAGTTTATTGGTCACTTTTGGAGAACTCTTTGGAAAAAGCTTGGCACCAATTTGTCCTTCTCATCAGCCTACCATCCTCAAACAGATGGGCAGACTGAAGTTGTTAACCGTTCATTGGGTAATCTACTCAGGTGTTTAACTAGGCAGCATGGAGAGAAATGGGATAATATCCTCCCACAACCAGAATTTTCCTATAATGACACCATCAATAGGAGTACAGGAAAGTCACCTTTTCAGATAGTGTATGAAGTTCATCCAAGGGGTATTCTGGAGCTGAGAGATATGCCTATAGGAGAGCATATTAGTGTAGATGGTGAAGCTTTTTCTTCAGCTATTAAAGAAGTGCATGATCAGGTCAAGAACCAACTACAACAGGCTACAATGAAGTACCAAACATATGTTGACAAGAAGAAAAGAGATTTATAGTTTGAAGTTGGAGATTTGGTCTGGGTAAATCTAAAGAAGGAAAGGCTCCCCAAAGGTAAGTATAGCAAGCTAATGCAGAGGAAGATTGGACCATGTCAAATTTTCAAGAAGTGTGGGCATAATGCATATGAGATCCAACTTCCTCTTGATCTTGGACTGTCACCAATTTTCAATGTATGTGATTTGACTCCATACAAGCCAAATACAGATGTAGAACAAGAACCATTACAGGATGCAGCAGATGATGATATTCCTAAGCATGATCAACCAAAGTTGAAGCATATCTCAGACTCACGAGTGGTCAAGAAGACCAGGAACAAAGAATACCTGGAGTACTTGGTAGCTTGGCAAGGGAAACCAGATTTAGAAGCCATTTGGATGACTACAGATCAGATTTCAAATCATGGTGCAAACCTCCAAACTCTAATGTCAAAGGGGCTTGAGATCTCTTCTCCTGAGGACTATGGTGCAGGGGCACCCCTTCAACAGGACCAACATACACAAGAGGGGGAAAAATCAGACTAATATAGTTTTAACATTTCATGTTACCTTATGGCATCTTCAAAAAATGTAACATTCTATATTGGTATTTCATGTTTGTAAACTCCAAACTTGACATTTTTTGACAGTTTGGATTAAGGGAAGGGTTAATCAAGGTGTCTTAACACTAAGAGTGTTGCTGTCCCATACAAAGTAGGTGTCATGTAATAGATTAGGGGCTTCTACCGATACTTTTGGTTTAAAATCCCAGAAACAGAGGGGAATGTCACTCTCTCACCGTTGGGAATGATAAATAGGGAATCATCTGGAATAGAGCAAAGCAGTGATGGTGGTGTGTGTTTTGGTTTTGAGTTGAACAGTTGAATGTAATTCTGAAACATTAAGGAGGAATAGAAGTTCTGTAAATTGTTTTCTTTCCAAAATTTGAATCTTGTGTAAATACTCTTTGTAGAAATCCATCCTATATAGAAATTGTGTATAGCTTAGCTTAGGGCCCCTGTAGTCGAAAGGAATAGATAAATCCATTCCACTAATGGATTTCTGTGAAATCAGTGGAATGGAATTGTAAATTAGTTCCCCATTTTTTGGTCATTCGTTTGTTTGTTGAGTATGGAAGGATAAGAATTGTAGAACCCTCTCCAGAGAAAATTGTCATTAAGCGTGTGTATATACTGCATTTGCAGGATGAATATTTTGTGTGTATCCATCATTCGTGTCTATAGGTGCATCGTTGAACAATTCGGGTGTCTAACAAGTCAGAAATGCATGTTTTGAAGGCATCGGTGTGAGTTCCATTTGTGTCACCGACGGAGAAGGCATTGGTGTGAGGATTGATATCGGCGTGTCGAAAGTGTGTTCAACCGACGGTGAAAGTCTCACCGACGATCAACTTGGCCGAAGACATCAGTGTAAGAAGGTATATCGGCATAAGATTTTGAGTGGTAGCCAATAGTTCATGCTCTCACCGATCGGGGAGACAACGGGGAAGTGTGGCCGATGTAGTATATATCGACATGAGTCACCTCATCAGCAGAAGGGAGAAAGGTGGCACCGATGGTAGGTGGTCTTGCTGATAGAGATAGGTCATCGGTGAGAAAGGGATGCATCAGCGAAAGAATTCAACGCTGGGCTGACGGTAGAGGTCAGCCCGACGGAGGAATTAACATAGCCATCAGGGTGACTATTGTTAAGTCTCACCGATAGTAGGGGCATCGACATAAGTATTACCATTGGTGGAGTGGAAGAAAGTCTTATCGACGGTGTAGTGTCTTGCCGATAGGAAAGAGTATGTATATTTCGATGTGACACTTGAGTTATCTTGTCGATATACTCTATAATGGCTATTTTGTGGGTTTGAATGGGTTTTTCCAGCCTATTTTTAAGCTTCTACTGGGTTGCTCTGCACCATCATGTCCCTATCATAATTACATGACCATTTCATGTACCAGTCCACATAAACATCCTTAGGCTAATATTTATCCTTGAAGGATTCCAAGAAATGATGCTATGTTCTTTTAGATTTCCCTCCATTCTAGATCTAGTCTTCCTCCCAAAGTGCACGGGCTTGTCAACACTTCTTAATTGGCAAGGAAACTTTTAGAAGATAAATATGAATCTTCTCTTTATCTAAGCAATCATTCATGGAAAAATAAGTATCTAGCAGAATCAATCTAGTTATCTACAACATTAAAATTAATCTTACCAGGTCAAACAAAGGAACATCTAGGGTTACTTGAAACCTAGGGAGGACTTGATTGCGAAAATATCTCCTATGGAAGGGGAATCATTTCCACATATGAATCCTCATCTCTCAATTGTTGTGGAGTGCAATTATTTATTGGTAGGTGAATAATGAGCTAGTGGGTGACTTGGTATAACATTTTTCTTAGGGACGCCACTTGGAAGTTACCACATCAACTCAACTATCTTAAGTTTGTAAAATGATGCTTATAGTAATGTGGTATTAATTTATGGATTGGAACTTATGGCTTGGCCTAGAGGTATATTAGAGCTTAATGAAATTATGGTAGAAACCATAGAGCATTTGGATTCAAGGTATGTTTATTATAAAAGTGCTTGATCTTATGCAAAGTGTTTTTTCTACTGCTAGACCATGTGTCACACTTGGTAGATATGGTTTGTTGGTCTTTATGTTACCATGAGCATCTAGGGGTGCTTTGGTGTATTGTAGCCCATTAAAGTGTTATAACATGTATGGAAAGCAATGAGAATGATATTGGCATTACTGCATGTACAATGTTAGTGAATCCTCCTTGATCAACTTCTTATCCAAAGTGTGGAATTTGGATTTGGGGCTTCTCATGAAACTTGTATGGTGCTTAGATTTAGGGATTCTCATGTAAAATATGGCTCTTGGATTTGGGTAAAAATTTGAATGCTTGTAAAAAGACTTGCTTGTAAATTTGAATGCTTATAAAAAGACTTGCTTAAAGTTTTGAGATGTTTTGAAATGGTTTGTTGTAATTTTTTTATGACAATTATCTATTCAATAATACCTTTAAAATACAATGACATACATTAGTATAAGTAAATTTTATAAAAACCAAATATATATATCATACCAATGCTATATAAATTTTGACAGTTTGTTCAAAATCTCTCCTTTCATATGATACAGTCGTTTCAAAATTTCAATTGTATTTTACAGCTAAAATGTCTAAATACAACTATGGCAGAAATTTTTTTATGACAGTTATCTATTCAAAAGTGCCTTTAAAATACTATGACATACATTAGTATAAGTAAATTTTATAAAAACCAAATATATATATCATCGCAATGCTATATAAATTTTGACAATTTGTTCAAAATATCTCTCCTTTCATATGTTACAGTTTTAAAATTTCAATTGTATTTTACAAGTAAAATTTCTAAATACAGCTATTCAACTCTCAAATTTAAATTAAATTTTGATAGTTTGTTCAAAATCTCTCCTTTCATATGATACAGTTTCAAAATTTCAATTGTATTTTATAGGTAAAATGTCTAAATACAACTATTCAACTCTCAAATTTAAATTAAATTTTGACAGTTTGTTCAAAATCTCTCCTTTCATATGATACAGGGTTTTCAAAATTTTAATTGTATTTTACAGCTAAAATGTCTAAATACATCTAATCAACTCTCACTGAAACCCTAGCTACAACCGTTTTAAAATTTTGATTGTATTTTACTGGAAAAAAAGAAAAAAACACAAAAAAACTTGAAAAGCAAACTACAGACCTGAGGAAAAATAAAAAAGTGGAAAAATCCACTCATATGGGCTTTTGATGACTGGAAATGAAGGGGTTATACTCGGGATCCCATTCTGGATTTCAGACTGTCGCTGGAGAAAATGAAGTCGTAGGAATTTTTTTTAAAATTTAATACTTTTCATAAATGGGATCCCATTTCTTGGTGCGAGGTTTGGGATCCCATTACGAAATGGGATCCCATCCTAGATTTTAGGCTCGGGCCATTTTTGATTACCCGATTTTGGATTTTTTTCTAACTCTAAAACTTCCACATTAAGTGGACTCATCTTTGTGCATTTACCCATTAACATCATCCACTTCAATAGTCAAAAGGTCAATTTTGGCCAATAAAAATAAGATAAATATTTACCATTTTTTGTTGTGAATGAGGTGTAAAATTGCTATTGATTGTTTGACCATTGAAATGTATGATGTTTAAGTAGAGTGGGATTAAATAGATAAGATAATTTATTTGAGTCAGATAAATAGTATATTCATAATACTTTGGGATAGAAAGGGATTGTTCTCAAGAGAGCTTGGTTCACTTAGGACTATTTTCTCATTATTCAGTTCACGAGCTCTCAAGATAGGCTCCAAGCTATTCGATCCAAAAGAGTTTATTTTAGCCTTTTAGAGAAGATCTACATGATAAGGATCTCACATGAATCTAGTATGAAGAGTTGAAACATATGATGACCCTAAGCCAAAATATTCTTTAAAATGCCCAAATCTAGAATATTGAAATCAAATATTCATCTTAAAATGTCCAAAACTGAAATACCCATAAATTATACTCATGTAAAATGCTTAAATTTAGAAACCCATAAACCAGTAGAATAAACTTGCACATATAGAACTTACAAGAACTGGTATATTTCATTTAAATGTATTGTTTGCCCTAGCATTATAAAGGATCTATTGAAATGGAATGGATAACATATATTAGAATGATTTGTAATCATTTCTTGAAATACCCATAATGCCGAGACACCCAAATTCTACTAAAAATCTTTCATGCTTGAAGAGTAGTTGCAACCTCTAGTTGAACCTACTCATAGGAAATTGAAGAGTTTTCATCCTCTAATCTCCAAGGAAACCAATGAGGTCTCATTTACTAATCTCCAAAACCTAAGGGTTTTTGTCCTCAAATTCTCGAGGTCAATGCAAGTGTTCAACTCTACAAGTTAGGGTTTGATAAATGGTTGGAAAAAAGATTAGGATAAATGAGCAAGTAGCTCACCTTAAATAGAGGCTTGAGGACCTAACATGGGACCCATGTACATGTTGGTAGGCATTTAAGCATTTCCCACCCATTTAGAATCTTCAAATGAGACCATTAATCAAATTCTAGGTCATGCGGTGTGGTAGGTGGAGTCTCTTATTCGAATAATAGAGTTCTGTGGCAAGGCATGCCTAGGAGTAGGGATTAGAGTGAGGAGCTACTCATTGCAAGGGGTGTTGGGGTTTGGACTTCAAGGATACCTATTGCTTGAGGGAGTGGGATTGAGGCCAATGAATACCTGCTACACTTGAGGTGTCAGGCATTATGGCTAGGGAATACTTGTTACATATGTGTTGTCATTGATGTCAACAATGGTATGGAGTGCTGATCAATGATGATCAGTGATGTCTACAAATATGCCAAAGGGAGATTGTTATAGTGTGGTGTTTAGTGATGTCAAGAGAGTAAGTAATCAAAGGAGTAGCTCAAAGAAGCAGACAAAGGAGTGATGATTAGAGAATTTGTGAGGTGAAGGATAAGGTGATGAAAGTCATGAGCATATTGATGGATTAGTATCATTTGTACACAGTTGTACCTTATCTATTGAAGTTCATGGACAGGTGAAAGTTGACAGGATGAAGAGTTTGCTTATAGAAAAAGTTGTGGTTTCTTGTTTATGATGCAAAAAGCTGTGATTGTTGTGTATGGTGTTGTGATTATAGTATTGTTGGCAAGAGACACATTGGAACTTCATGATTGTTGTCATTGATGGCAACAAAGGTTAACCCACACATCCGCAGGACATGATGAGTCTCTACCGGAAGGTAGATTGTAGAGTATTGTGATTCGGTAAGCAAGAATAGAGCAGTCAGTAAGGTCCGACAGACAGGTCCAGACCTCTCAGTAGAAGTATTTCAGTGAAGTGCAGATTTGGGGAAGTCAAGAGGAGTATCTTGACTGATAGATTCCAATGTTTGAGCCTCCGGTGTGTAAAGGATAAAGAGATATGAATGCTTGAGTGTCAGGTTCCCAAATGACAGTATGAACAGAGGAAGAACTAACTGGGAGAACATCAGACATTATTCTAGATGTGTTACTGATGATGGAAAAGGTTCTTAAGGCATAAGTTATGTATGGCCGACGTGATTGATGAATTCTACAAGTATATCCTTGATCCGTATTACTTGGTAAGCAAGGATTCAGCCGACAGATCAGAGTTTGTGAAAAGATTGACTATACCGGATGCCGACTAGAAAGGTGATGAAATCACTTGTGCGGATATATATACAAGATGGATTTAGTTGTGAGAAGTGTTGTGGTTTGAAGTAATGTGCGAAGAAAAGGAGTAGACCTAAGTAAAAGCAGAAAGCAAGATTCGGTATGTGAAAGGAGAGCAGCACCAAGAAGAGGAAAGATGAAGTGCAGCAGATCAGTGTACTGAGCCTAACCGGAACTGAACTCCAGCATATGTTGATGCTCTTTATCAGTTCAAGTATTGTATTACTCTTTATAAATTGTAGACAGTGTGTCTCTTGTAGGCAGTGTGCCTTTTGTGAGCAGTGTGCTTGGGCAGTGAGCCCTAATTGGTAAGTGCCATTTTGTCTTTCCATTCTTCTAACAGAGAATACAATCTTGGGTTAATCACCCCGTGGTTTTTTCCCTTAACAGGGTTTCCACGTCAAAAATATTGTGTCATGTGTATTTCCATTTCATGGTTATGTTTGCTTATTTGAATTAATGCTGCATTGATTATTAAGAAAGTTTAGAAAGCAAAAATTATTAGGATAACTGATTCACCCCCCCTCTCAGTTATCAACAATTGGTATCAAATCCAATTTCCTCTTAAAAGAGTCTAATAGCTTGAGGAAGATTTGGGAATTCAAATGGATGTATATGGGTTAAGGGAGCAACTCAAGACTGCCCTTGATGATCTTGAGTAGTCAAACTCTGAAGTCAATGAATTAAAGGAAAAACTCAAACAGGCTGATGATTTCATGAGAGAACTAAAAGACAAATTAAGTCTCTCTATGAAAAAGAGAAAGGAGCTACTTCAGCAATTGGCAAGTCAAGGTGAAGCCAATGATACAAATGAAGATCTGAAGGAGAAAACCAAGTTATGTGAAAATTTATCAAAAGAAATCATTATGGTAAGACATGAAATGGAATCAGGAGTTATGAAGTTTACCCAAGAGGTTGTAGAGAAAAGAAAAACTGAAGATGATCTAAGACAATCCCTCAAGGACAAATCAAAAGATTGCCACAAGATGGATAGAATTATTAGACATCTTGAATTTGATCTTGAAGATGCTAAAGATAATGAAGAAAAACTTGAGGATCAAATTATCTCTCTTAAAAGGGATCTTCAAACAACAAATGAATATAAAGAGAAATTCAAGATAAGTTCTGCTCAACTTGAAGTTCTTCTTGAAAGTCAAAAGAGGGTAGATGACAAGTGTGGTCTGGGATATGAGAAAGGAGAAAACTCTGGATCAAGTCAAAAGAATTTTAGATCAGAAAATCCAAGTAACAGGCCTAGAAGACCTCCGATAAGACATCCTAATGCTTAAAGATATCCATCCTTCAATGGATATTGCCACAACTACAATAACTTTGGTCATAGAGCTAATCAGTGTAGAAAGAGAATAAATCAGACTAATACATCCTTCTCTGGACAGTGTTTTAGCTGCAAAAGGTATGGTCACAAATCTCATGAATGCAGAAATATGTAGATGAACAATTCATTCAATGGTAGATGCTTTGCATGCAATAGAATGGGTCACATGGCTAATCAATGTAGATCAAAAGGATATTAATCAAATATGCAAAGAAATGTTGTTTACCAAATTTGCAATAGATCCGGTCATATTGCAAAATTATGTAGAAGTAAGAATAAGGATAGAAGAGGTCTAGTATATCATAATCAAAATCAAGATAAGGGAAAATAGAAGGTGAATATGGATGAAGTTCAAAGTGAGATGAACAAGATTTGGGTGAAGAAAAGTACAGAGAATGTAGGGGATGGATCCGCACCAGACTCTGGTGCTGATATTCCTTCCAGAAATTAAAAAGTGAGCTCTAGCTCAGGGGGAGACACAAAGAAAACCTTGTTCCCCTAGCCAGTCAATTAGTGCCGGAACTGGCACAAGGAGAGTTGCGGATTAAAGGGCTCATAAGAGAAACATCTAAGTAAACTATGGTTAAGATTTGGAAGATCTGCAAGATGTTTAAGATCAAGATTGATCCGGTTCTTCAAGTCATCCGAATAAGGCAAACTAGAATGACTTAGGTCGAGCATTTATTGCAACTTGATATTAGGGTTTGCGGAGCAATATAAGGGTTTTCTCATTGAGCATTTGTTCATTCTACTTTCAAAAAGAAACAAAAAGAAGCTCTGCAATAGAAATTCCTCAAGCCCATCAAAGATCATCTGCAGAATCTGATTCATCCAGCAATTGATTTGGCTCACTTCGTGTAACCTAGAAGCGCAAAAGGTATTTTCTGTTCTCAATATCTCTCTGCAAATCTTTTGAAAGATGGATACACCAAATGTTGTGAAAATCTTTGATAGACCTTGCCCTAAATTCAAGAAACATCCATACAAATCCTTGGAAGTAGATCCCCTAGGAGCATTCTCCAGTGTTCCACATGGTGTGTTGCATACGGAAGATATTAGGGTTTACATACACGCAAATATTGAAGAGTTTGGGGAATTCAAACTAAGAGACATCTATCACAAACAATTGATAGATGATGCTTTTGAACTTAAACCACAATATAAGAGCATCTAGGAGAAACATTTTGATCAGTTCATTCATTTCCCCTATTTTGAAGAAGATGAATGGGTCCGGTATGTATTGAGTAGGGTACATGATAACTTCCTATGGCTGAACAGACCTTTCAAAATCACTAAAGAGGCAATTAGGGCAGTAACCAGCTTACACTCCTCCAGAGGGATACCTGTCCTCAAATCTATCAAAAACCAAATTGTAACTGAGGCCACCAGATCAAAATTTGATAAGAGGGCAATGACCATTGAAGATATCACTGACCCGGATATCAAGTTTGCATCTATGATAATAGGGTACAAGATATATCACTCCAGTAGGGAGAATTCAGTGTCTGAAACTGCAGTATACATTACCTATGAGATGCTGAGAAAGAATGCAGAGTATGATCTCTGTCAACTCCTTCTAAATCAATTGATGGAGAACATAGAAAAGATCAAAAAGGACAAGAAGAACTCCTTTAAATATGGTGGACTGATATTGTGTTTATTCTTCTACTTCATGAATGAGCTACTCAGATCAAATGGATGGGTATGGCAAAATAACAAACCGGTAGCAATTCAAATCAGAGATTACTTGCATGGACTTGGTGATGTTAAGGCACATAATACATTACTCTGGGACTATTTCAAGAACTTTCAGAGTGTGATGCAAGCAAGAGAGAGAATCCCCCAAGCTCTAGTTGAAAAGTATAAGGATACTGTTTGCTTCATGGTAGAAATTGATCAGTGCCTTATGGAGGCAATCGAACCAAGAATGGTATGGATCATGCCAATGGGGTATGAAGTTGATGAGAAAATTGTTGAGCTACATATTGAACACATGTTAAGTCAGCCAAAAGATCCCAAGGCAAAAAGGTTTGGAACCTTTGAGGAGCTAAGTGTAAAGATTCATGTGGAACTCAGACAACTAGAGATCAAGAGGAAGGTGAGAAAAGAAGTTGAAGATGTTGTAAAAGGTTTTGGCATCTCAAAGGAGGCACTTGATGCCAACAGGGAAAAGATGGAAAGGGCTGAGGAAGAGAAGAAAAAGGTAGAAAAGAAAAGTGAGGAAAGTGTTCCGGTAAAATCTTCTACCCAGACTAGATCATCAAAGAGATCTGTACCTACCACTGCCAAAAGCTCAAGGCCATCAAAACTAGAAGCAAAATCATCCGGCAAAGGAGAGAAAAGAACAAAGACAAAAGCCACAAGGGCTTATGCCAGTCAAAGGGATGAAGAGGAGACTAAATCTGATGAAGAAATCAAGAAAATGAAGAAAAAGAAGAAAACATCCGGTGAAACCTCTACTGGTCAAGAGGAAGAAGAAAAGACAGAGGAATATGTTGAAAAACCCACTCTTCACATTGATGACAATCAAATCAGTCATAGTCGACGGAAATCTTTAGCCAATGGTTGAATTCTATGATGATTATAGTGAAGTAGATCAGAAAATATTGCAAGATGCCATAGTCAGGTACCTAAATATCTACAACAAAGCATTTATTGAAATTATATCTCTAATCCTTGAAAGCTTGGAGAAGGAACTAGAAATAATAAAGAATAATGCCCAAGGCAAAGACCTAGAAATCTGGGAATAGATAGCAATTCAGCTATATCCTTCAATCAATCCCAAGACAATGATTACGGTATTCAAAGATTGTAAGGATGAGTTCAGGAGCAAAGCAAGGATGAATCAACTTATGCTTGAAGAGACTGACAAAGTTGCAAAAGAGATAGAAGAGATCCTCTGGAATGCATTCAGAAGATTCAACATTCCAATTATAGAAGACTTGGGTACTGACCCCTCGACCACAAGTGTTGCAGAAGAGTCTACTGATAAAATGATAGAAGAGGAAATGAATACCGGTGCAGAAATAGCTAAGGACTTGGAATCCTCTACTCCGGAAGAGGTGGTCCATGATCAGACTAACATTTCTCCTCCGGTTTCCCCTGTTGACTCCGGATCTAAAGAAGAAGAAATAATAAAGGAGAAAGAAAAAGAGGTGAAAAGTAAAGAAGGAAGTCAAGCTGAAAAGAACATAAGTGACACTACAAAAGAGAAAAAGAATCTGTCTCCGGCAAGAGACACTACAGAATCTATCAAGGACTTCTTGACAAAAGCAACGAATGAGATGGATGAACCGGAATTACTAAAAGGACCATTAGATTTTGACTTTCTCTCTCCGGTACAAACAATGAAGACAGCTTCATTTGCAAATGCGAAAGTCAAAGAGAAACTACTGAAATCTCACATGGAAGACTGTGAGCTTTTAGAGGTAGCATCTGGAGTGTTGGAAAATATCATGCCATCTTTTCAGAAGGATCCGACAACCTCCTCTTCCGGTAATCTCAAAACTCTAGTCAATAGTGTTAACACACATTTTGATTCTCTAGAGAAATCAACTGAGGAGAAGGTCAGGAAAGAGTTTTTGGATAAGAGATTCTCAGAGCTGCAAGGGATAATTTCAAATGACAGAAGAGTTATGGGTATTGGGATAAAAAGTTTGGAAAATGCCCTTAAGGATGGAGGTGATGTATACAAATTTTGTATATCTTGGTCTAAAATAACAGTGGAGATTGAGAAGAAAATGAAAGAACAGGAGGATAAACTGATAAAACTTTCTCAAAATTTTGATCCACTTACTACATCCATAATAAATCAAGAATGTCAAACGATTGTAATTTTGAATGAAATTAAGAAGCTTGAAAAAGAGAAGAAAAATAGAATCAGTAGGTTGAGTGAGCTCAAAGGGATAATTGTCCCTAAGTTACAGGCCATACATGAGGCCATAAACGAAGCTCAAATCACAGCCCAGACCAATGATCTGACAGATCTAAAAAGGGCAGATGCATTTGCATTCCTGTTAAGCAGTCATATATCAATTTTGGACAGAATGAAATAAAGTTGGGCCACATAATTTATTCAATTAAAGACAACTTTTGCAGACATACTTCAGTATGTGTAAGTGTGCCATATGTATATACTTATGCGGCTAAGTATAGTTGCAATTTTGAAAGTTTTTGGTATGCGGACCCTACCCTTTGCCATTCATGTCAAAGGGGGAGTGAGGAGAAGTGAAAAATGTTGTAGCCAGCTAAGGGGGAGTATAGTTTAACACTTAGTCATTTTTCACTAAGTGTTGCCATCAATGCCAAAGGGGGAGATTGTTGGCAAGCGACACATTGGAGCTTCATGATTGTTGTCATTGATGGCAACAAAGGTTAACCCACACATCCGCAGGACATGATGAGTCTCTACCGGAAGGTAGATTGCAGAGTATTGTGATTTGGTAAGCAAGAATAGAGCAGTCAATAAGGTCCAACAGACAGGTCTGGACCTCTCAGTAGAAGTATTTCAGTGAAGTGCAGATTTGGGGAAGTCAAGAGGAGTATCTTGACTGATAGATTCCAAGGTTTGAGCCTCCGGTGTGTAAAGGATAAAGAGATATGAATGCTTGAGTGTTGGGTTTCTAAATGACAGTATGAACAGAGGAAGAACTGACCGGGAGAACATCAGACATTATTTCGGATGTGTTACTGATGATGGAAAAGGTTCTTAAGGCATAAGTTATGTTTGGCCGACGTGATTGATGACTTCTACAAGTATATCCTTGATCCTCATTACTTGGTAAGCAAGGATTCAGCCAACAGATCAAAGTTTGTGAAAAGATTGACTATTCCAGATGCCGACTAGAAAGGTGATGAAATCACTTGTGCGGATATATATACAAGATGGATTTAGTTGTGAGAAGTGTTGTGGTTTGAAGTAATGTGCGAAGAAAAGGAGTAGACCCGAGTAAAAGTAGAAAGGAAGATTCGGTATGTGAAAGGAGAGCAGCACCAAGAAGAGGAAAGATGAAGTGCAGCAGATCAGTGTACTGAGCCTAACCGGAACTGAACTCCAGCATATGTTGATGCTCTTTATCAGTTCAAGTATTGTATTACACTCTTTATAAATTGTAGACAGTGTGTCTCTTGTAGGCAGTGTGCCTTTTGTGAGCAGTGTGCTCGGGCAGTGAGCCCTAATTGGCAAGTGCCATTTTGTATTTCCATTCTTCTAACAGAGAATACAATCTTGGGTTAATCACCCCATGGTTTTTTCCCTTAATAGGGTTTCCACGTCAAAAATATTGTGTCATGTGTATTTCCATTTCATGGTTATGTTTGCTTATTTGAATTAATGCTGCATTGATTATTAAGAAAGTTCAAAAAGCAGAAATTATTAGGATAACTGATTCACCCCCCCTCTAAGTTATCAACAAGTATCTGATATGGTGAATGTTGTATTCATTATTTTCTGATGAAAAGCATTGCTTAAGAAAGTGTAAAAGGTCTTAGATAGTCCGAGGCACTGAAAGTTGCATTGAAGAAGCTTGGTAGAATGCTTTGCATTCCTTCGCATTTAAAGGTATGGCCTTGTGGTTTGGAAGTTAGACAGAGATAGGTGTGAAGTATGTATATTCCTAATTTCATAGCATAGAAGTTACGACTGAAGATCCAAGAACTAGTAGAGTAAAGATAATGATTTAGTATTGTTGTAGTCAAAAAGAGTTAGAGAAATGCTCCGTATTTCTCCGCATTAGAAGATGTGATCTTGTGGCTTGAAGGATAATTGGATAAAGGTGAAAGGTATGCATGGTTCAAGTTTCAGATGAAGTTCTACCACAAAGGTTCTCCAGAGTTAGCAGAGAAAAGACAACATTTTATGGATTAGGGTTGTCAGGTGGTGAATGTGAAAGCCACTGCATTTCACTGCATTACATTATTTGGCTTTTCTATTTGGAGGATGAGTTTAGAGGGTTTGTATGTTTGTTCTTTCCAAGTTTCAAGTATTGAAGTGTACTAAAAGTTTGTTTTTCAAAGAGATATTTCAAGACTATGTATTCAGAGTTTGCAAGTGATGCCGAGATCAATGTCTATTTGTTTGCGCCAGAAAGAAGATTCATAAATCAAAGAAAGGAATGTTTGAGAATGTTTTTGCAAGACATATAATGTTTGTGAAGTGATCCATATGATGTTACTTGGTTTCTCTAGTACCAATTTTGGTCTGGAGCTAATTAAAGGAAGGATAAAGTATGTTGGGATGACTTTGTGTGTTTTGGTGATTGCGCTGTGTGCTTAGAAGTGTGCGCCTACATGGAGATATATGCAAAGATAAAATAGGTCCTAATTATCATTTTGGTTTGAACCGCATTAGATTTCTACATTATTTGGGTGTCGACTTGTTGTGGCCATTACACGTTTCATGATACACATTTCATCTTGGCCGATGAAGGAAAAAGATTTTGAAGCTTATGGAGGATGTAAATGAAAGATCTTGTTTGGTGTGAAATTGGTGAGTGTGTGAGAAGGTGTGAGGTTGTATGTGCGAGTGTGGATATGAGTATATCTGTGTGTGGAAGTGTGTTGAAGACAACAAAGTTTTGTTGAGTATAGGTGTTGAAGATATATTTCGGTGTGAAGGGTGTTGATGTTGTGGAGGTGGTTGATCAGCAAATTTTGTCAAATATCTTGTAAAGAAGTTGTAGCCTCTTTTTGTAAGTGTTGTAGCAATTTGTGGATTTGTAGCTTCCTTTGGTTGTAGCCATAAAACAATGTATCAGGGAGTTGTAGCTTCCTTTGGGTTGTAGCCCATAAAACTTGTTGTAATCCTATTTTTATTTGTGAGGCTGGATTTGGATAGTAGATTCAAGTAGCTTGCTCACTGTGGTTTTTCCCTTCTAGGGTTTTCCTTGTAAATTTGGTGTTATGGTTGTGTGGATGTATGATTATGTTTGAATTGCTTCATTATCTATTTTAAGATAGTAGAAAGTTTTTGAAGACAAAGTTGAATTGGATTAATTTGTGGTATATATTGATTCACCCCCCTCTCAGTTTATCAAAGTGTTCTAACAATTGGTATCAGAGCTAAGTTCCTTGGTGTAGCCTAACTACTAAAGGTAGATCTTGGTGTAGAACACATGGTTCAGAAAGATTCCTCCTCTAAAGCACCAATATTTGATGGAAGCAACTATGCCTTCTAGAGTGTAATAATGGAAGCCTATCTTACCTCGTTAGGGTATGATGTTTGGAGGGCTGCAATGGATAATTATACTAAACCTAAACATCCTATTATAGATTCAAATGTGAATAAGGCTCATGAAAACAATGCCAAAGATAAAAATGCCATATTAAGTGGTTTGACTAGTTCAGAGTTAGTCAAGGTAGTGCAGTGCAAGACATCCAAGGATATATGGGAGAATCTCAAAAATCTGTATGAAGGAAATGACACTGTAAAGCAAGCAAAACTACAATCTTACAAAATAGTTATTTGAGAATCTAGGGATGAAAGAAGAGGAAAACATTGCTGGCTATTTGCTTCGAGTAGATGAAGAAGCTAATGGAATCAGAAGTCTAGATGAACAATTAGCTAATTTAGTGGTTGTGAAGAAAGTAAATTGAGAACTCTTCCTCATAAGTTTTATTCAAAAGTCTATGCTATTGAAGAAGCCAAAGATCTGAAGACACTCACTATGGAAGAACTGTTTGGGTCCCTCACTACTTATGAGATGAGAAATGAAGTCATAGTTCCATGCAAAAGAGAAGCCACTTTCAAAGCTGTGAAGAATGAAGGAACATCTAATTTACATAGTGAAGTTGAGGAAGAAGAAGCAAACTTTGTAAGAAATCTCAAGAGGGGATTAGACAAGTATAAATGTAAGCTACTTTTCAAATGTTTTAAATGTGGAAGAGTTGGTCATTTTGCCTCCAAATGTCCTTTTGGAGAAAATAAAAATAGCAACAAGGGTTTCAAAAGGAACAACTTCAAGAGGAATCTTCTTTCCAAAGAAGACTACAATTCATTAGAAGAAGTGGATCACTACTCATCAGATGATGAAAGAGGAGAATCCCTACTCATGGCCATGGTGATCTTTGATGCTTCAGTCAAGACTATAGATGAAGACGAATGTGAAGTTGATTTTGAAGGAGAATTTATTTCTACTCTTGAAGATTTGGATTGTAAGAACAAAGAGCTTTGATTGAAGATGAGACAAAAGAATGTGCAAAACTTGAGAAAGAAATTCTGTCACTCAAAAAGGAATTGGAAAAGGAAAATATTGGAAGTCCGGATGACATTGCAGGAGAATATCTTATCATGCCTCTAGGAAGACCTTTTCATGCAAGACATTTCTCCATGAATAGGTTCAATTATGCTTTCTTTGGTTATTGTTTTATCTACAATAAATTTGGTCATAAGGCTATGGATTGCAAGTCTAAAATGAATAGAGGAAATCTTGTAAGTAGGAATCCTCTTGCTTCTCTAGTGGATGTCAAAGTGATATGTCATATTTGAAACAATCTTGGACATATAGCAAGATATTACAGGAGTGGATTAGCAAAATCAAAATCTTAGATAACTGATGCTACTGAGCAAGACAAGGAGAATGGCTCTTTCAAAAGATAGGAGACAAATCATGAGGTTGAAAATTCAATGTTAGTCCAAACAACATTTCATGCTCTAGGGAAAACAAATCTCTGGGTAATAGACAATGGATTTACAAGTCACATGACAGGTGATAAGAGAAAATTCATCAATCTTGTTAAGTGGAATGGTGGATCAGTCATGTTTGGAGACAATTCATCTACAAAGACTTGTGGAAAAGGCACCACGAGTATTGATGGAAAATCCAAGACAAAAGATGTTCTTTATGTAGAAGGTCTCAAGCACAAACTTCTCAGTGTAAGTCATATGTACAACAAATGATACAATCTCATATTTCATGATCAAGGATGTGAAATCATAAGAGCAAAGTCTAGAAGATTGGTGGTAGAAGGTGCTAGGACAGAGAACAACTTATACAATCTAAGAGGTGTTAATGGAAGGACTTGTCTTCTAGGACAAACAAATAAATGCTGGTTGTGGCACAAAAGGACGGGCCACATCAACTTTGATATTCTTGTGAAGATAAGCTCCATGCAAGCAATAAGGGACATGCCAAAAGTCATCAAGCCTAAAAGTACCTATAACGTTGAAAAATGTCCCCTTTAGGACATCTTACTTCATAATTTGGCATCCCAATAGAATGAGCCCTAGATAACATGACAAATGGGACCTAGGAGGACCCTTTGAGCTTAACTCTGCCCAAAATAGGGGCGAGGACTTAGGCGCCCGCACCCTAGTCCTGCCCTATTTTTGGGTAGTACCAAATTTTAAGTGTTAGTTTATGACCATTATTTGGGTCCTTTGTCATCATGGTAAGTTTGAATTTACGAAATCTTGGCAGGAGTGTTTGTAGTTGCATATAAAAGCATGTTTAGGCATTCATTTGTAAACTAGATGATTACTAGCAAGTTATTGTGTTCTCAAGGTGATTCAAGGATTTCCTTGTGTTGTGAGAGCAGATTTGTGTGGTTTATGTGTTTGTGTTTGCAGATTTAAGCATCCATTTCATCATGGAATGAAGAGCATCTTCTTCCCATGATATCTTCACTACAAGGTGACATTATATTGTGTTTTCATCATCATTTCCTTTGGTTTTTGCCTCTGTCTCACAAGGGCACACACTCTTTATCTAACAATAGTGTTTGAAGACTTAAGTGTCCTCTAGGGCTTGACTGAGGTAAGCCTCTAAACACTACAACCCCCTCCCAAAGTTTTCATGGTTGTAGGTTACAAGTTGCGAAGCTGGGAAAAGTGAAGTTGCAGGAAGGCATCTTGAAGTGTTAGAATTGTAGAACAGAAGGAAAAACAATACTCTGGACTTGGGTGCCCACTCATTAGTCCTCCAACTTCTATGACGGGAAAATCTTCAGAACAACAGGGAAGAGTTGTAGACTGAGTTTCTAGATCTGGAAAAAAAAGCAGGGCATTGGACTTGGGCACCCACTCTTTTGTCCCTAACTTTTCCACCTCAGAACCCCAAAAATAGGTACTATGCGGTTTGATATTTTGCTTCCCTCTGCAAGAGTTTTTTCTATTATTCTTTCGTTTACAGTCATATTTGCGAAATTAGAGTTTTAATGGTTAATTGAGCATAGGAGAAGGAAAATTAATAATTAGAAAGCCTAATCCAAGCTTCCCTACATCTCACAGCGACCTAGGGTATGATAGTGAATTGCCACTTGACCCTAGATCCTTGAATGTATAGGGTGAAAGGAGGATTCAAACATCTAAACACTTAAGAATAAACAAATCCAAAATTTACTCTAAACATTTTAGTGAACACGTGTTTTTTGGACTTAAATTGCAACTTGCTAAGTGTTTGTCTTCAAATTTGGATTGATTTCATTCATTCATAGTCATTCATTTTATTGCATTGAGAAAATTATAACAAAATTGAAAATTTTGCAAAAATTTGAAAACCCTAGCTTGCATTTTCATATAGCTCACTAAATTGCATCATTTCTTTCTAAATTTCCAAAATTCATGATGTTTGCATCAGATATAATATAAACTACATAAAAAGACAAAAATTCAATAATTTGCATTGCATTTTCATCATTGATTTGCTAGGCTTTTGTAGAAATTTTGACAATTTTCATATAACCTAATAATTCCAAAATCTAGGGTTAGTAGGCAAAATCTTCTTTCAGATTTTTCTACTGATTTTAGAGGCTCATTAAAATTTTTATTTGTTTGTAGTCTTACATTTTAGTGTAAATTTGCATTTAAATTTTAATATTTGCATTTTTGCATAGAAAATTTCAACAAAAAACTAGCAATTTTCATGTATTTTCATTAGATTTGCATTGGCATTTTGCATGTTCAAGGTTGGAAATCATTTTCAAATCTGAAAGTATTTAATTTCCATCATAAATCATAATTCAAAACATTCACATAGCATTTTGTGCCAAGATCTCAAACCTAGGGCTTCAAAAACACTGATTTTCACTAAATTTGGCCTTATCGACTCTCTAAACTTGCACCATAGGCATGTTGTGAAGGGTATTTTTGAATTAATTGGCTGTTATCAGGGTAATAATTTTCTTCCCCTCCTAAAAATATTCACAACACCCTTTTAACGGGCTCTTGTATTGAAAATTTGGCAAAAACTACACATTTTGACTATTTTTGCCCTAGGGCTTGGCCTAGTTTGCACTCCATGTGTGTTGTGATCATTTTTATGGATTAAGGTAACTGATATCATTGATTTTATTTTCTAAACCTCCTGAAATTCATTACAACACCTCTTTTGTAAGGTCTTGGAGTTGAAAAACCGTGAAAAATAGCCTATTTTAGCTATATTTTCACTAGGGTTTGACCTTAAGTGGCACTAAAAGCGTGTTGTGTTGGATAATTTGACACTTAGTGTCTATTATTACTGATATACTTTGTTTTACATCATCACTTTCCTCACAACACCCTTTGTTATGCACTTTTGCATTAAGTTTTGGTGAAAAAAGTGCCTATTTCGACATATTTTCATTATAGTTGGACTTGGCATTATCTTGGATTTGCATCAAGAGTGTGTTGTGAAGGATATTATTTCTGTTTTGAACTGATATCAGACATATAAATTTCAGCCACTGATCAAAATCTTTATAGCGCCCTTTGTTTCACCTATTTGCATTGAAAAAAGTACAAAAATAAAGCATTTTTGCACATAGTTTTGCATTCATGGGTTCTCCTAAGGGTACATCTTTAGAAGACTTATATGAGTACATTGTGAACTATTATAACTTTTGCAAATTCACCAACAAATATCCTCAAGTCTTGCATCAAATCGCATACATCTATGGCATTGATATACCCAATAGTACTACATGTGATATTCTTTGATCAATAGCCCATTTTGATAACTTTCTCGAGACTATAGATATTTTCCCTTCAATCATACAGAATATAAAAGGTTTTATAGATGACAAAAATCATGGGGAAAGTAGTGGAGATGACTTTACTGCCACTCTCCCTTTGTTTCATGATGATATAATGCAAATCCTTTTTGAGACCTATGAGAATGAAATAGCAACGGGTGATTTGTCAAACAAAGAGACGTGTCCCAACATAACCCCACTTGGTGAGGATATATTGGCACAAGAAAAAGATATCATTGATACATTTCTCCACACTACTCTACCATCCCTTCCCACTCTCCCTAATTAGGATGAAGCCTTGGATGATGCAGATTCTCTTTGTGACCATTTGCTTAAATCTAATGATAATTTGCCACTTGATGTTCAAGAACTTCTCAATTACATTCTAAACAAGAAAACAGATCATGAACTGTCACATACTTTGGAAAGCAATGAAATCTTACATGCTGTGGATGAACAAGTTATCCCTCTAACTCAAGCCATTCCAACACCCTGTTGGATCTTTCTCTCTGAATCAGCAAAGGGTTTGCCAGTTCCAATGCACATGCAAATTCAACCAACAAATATAGGAGGTTGCGTGAGTTACCTCCCCTTCACTTCTGGTTCTACCGCACCAAGGGGGGTGTCCCTATAGCCAAAGATTTAACATTGACTCACCCAATGGCAGAAAGATTTAGCTTTACAACAATAGGCAGGATACTCTCATGTTTGGACCAAGATTTGTGTGATAAATCCCAAGGTTGGTAGTATTCTTGGACATATCTAACTGGTTGAGGATGAGAGCATGCAAGGGTCCTATTTCTAATCCTACAAACTAGCATATTGGAACTATGGAATGATTTGTATTTATGTTTTGGATGCAAGACAGGGGTTTTGGAAACATAATACAACACAAGGAGCAGACTGGTGCCTATCTCAAGGCAAGGAGTTAACTAGACATATACAAGTGAATGATTTGCATTGGCATTCAAGTTTCAAGGGGTCAGATTGGTATTTGCCTTACAAACACCACCCAAGAATGAGTATTTAGTAGTCTCTACTAACAAACATCCCTGCTGACATACATTCTTCTTCATACTTAACCTAAAACAGTTTAATCCACTCCTTGAATGGAAGTCACAAATCAAGCATGCAATACAAAAAGTCTATATCCTAGAATCTGAGGAACCCTTAGCAACCAGATTCAAAAGAAGTGATGCATACAGCAATGAAGGTAGACAACTAAACAAATGCAACAATGCATTTTTCATATAAAACAACAATGAAACTGAACATGTGTGCAACATACATTCAAATGCAACTCATAAACTCCAAAAGAGATAGAATAACCAAGAAAGGCTTTGTTTCGTTATTTCTCCAAAAAACAATTGCCCAAGTCTTCCATCCTGAAAAATTGAGTAACACAGTTCTGATATACCCAGAATGTGTACTCTGCATTAACTACATGGCATTTCAAAATGCATCCAGGTACAACGCACCATCAAAATGGCGCCAAGAACATTGAATGCACCAGGGAGAAGAAGAGAGGAGCAGTTGGATTTGGGAGGTGTGCAGCCGCCTGAAGAATTTTGCCCTAAAAATGGTAGTTGACCTATCCATTCTACCCATAATTGCCAACCTACCTATTTTTTGGAAGTGCAGCGGTTGCATGCTCTGAAATTTCTTCTATCTAAAATGCATTCGTGACTATTCATATTTGTGAGATCTAATTATCCCACATTCACCCCGCAATGACCCTTTGACCACTTTATATATATCGAACCACGGGTATAGCTAACATCGTACACTTTTCCCTGACGCGACCAGTGATCTACCTACTAGCAGTCTATCGCTCCATCTCCCGCTGATGCCAAGACCTTATCAGAGTGACCCCAAGTGTTGGAGTGACATCCTCTAGGCACACCGATGCATATTGTCATGCTGAAGACCACTTTCATGCATCTCATTGGCCTGTCAGAGGGAGCTTTAGCTTAGCTTCCGATAGGCAAGGTCTCACCGAAGACCAATGTATGTCTGCTTGTATTTCCATCGGTGATCGGAGAGACATCAGACTTGGCTGCCGATACACATTGTCACAGCGATGACACTTCTTCATAAACCTCATCGGCCTATCGGTGAGACCGCAGAATGAGATGTCGATGTAGGTTGTCTTGGCGATTGATCTCCTTGTATCGGTGTGACCCTAACCCGTCAGCACACCCAAAAATTCTTCCACCGACACACCGATCTCATTGATGACCACACTTGTTGGCAAGACCTGCATCATCGACAAACACTTTGTTCACCCTCTAATATGCCGATATAACTTGATCGACCAGAACACCATTGTCAGCTCAACATCCCGTTATCTGCCTGACGTATATTGTCACTTCGATAGCTCACCTTCATCGGTGCGACCCCAACCCATCAGAGCGACACTTCCACAGCACACTGACAAAGATTGTTATGCTGATGACTCACTTGCATATATCCCATCGGCCATCGAAGAGACGTTAGACCTGGCCGCCGATAGGCAAAGTCTCGGCGATGAGCTCCTTTGAATGTCCGTCTTGCATGTATCCTTACCTTCATCGGCCTATCGGTGGGGCCATAAATTTAGCTGCCGATGCACACTGTCTTGGTGATATGACTTTAGCGATGGGAAATGGAGGTAACAAGGCAAAGGGGGCTGGTCGAGCTAAAAGGCTTAGGATAGAACTTAAACAACTGGGAACCCACTATAAGAGGTCAACACAAAATTAAAAGATAAAGCGCAAGACCTTGGGACTTACAAATTTTAGGGTTTGAATGAAAAAACCTATAGATGTTCTAGCTCAAAACCCTAACTCCATGTGGGCACCACCATTGGCTCTATCTAGGGACACATGCCTCCTGTAGGCATGGTGAGAACTCTAGATCTCTGGGATGTAGACTGGGCCTTATCCATTGGGCAATAGAGTCAAAGCTGCACCAACCTGCATCACAAATCACACTTTTGAAACAAACTTGGTGTCCCAGGGCCACCAAAAAGAAAAAACCAAAATTTTCCTTTGTCAAATACCCTATTTTCATCTAATTTCATTAGATCAATCCTGAAGACATTGCTATGATCTGCCCACAAACAAACCTTGTCATTTATAGATTCAAACATCTCATTGAGCTTGCCCTTGTCAGCACTGCCTCTGTCAATCTGCACTTGAAAATCAAGCATTGATCCACATACACTGTCATACCCTTCAGTATCAGGCAATATGTGAGTCATATTCATCAAACAATGCATTCTCATATGACATACAACACTTATCATCATCTATATCAGCAATATGCATTGTAAAATGATCTCCCAGCTGGACTAAAAACTGAAAGCACTTAAAGTCCACCATATAGCTAGGATCATCATGCCTCATTTTATCATAAGCTGGCATATCAAAGAAGAAGCTTTCATATTCACACTTGTGCACTTTATGCAAACAATCATAAGCTACACCAAACTAGAAAGGATCAGACTCAGGCATCTCTCCGCAATAACCTTCATGATATATGTTGGTCTCTCCTTCACCAAGATTAAAATCAGAATCTTTATCAATAATAGTGCCTTGATCTTCACCATACTCAACCAGATCCTCATCATTATATGTATCATTTGCATGGAAGAGGGTTGATCCAACTATTTCAGCTCCATTATAGTATGCCATTGGTTCATAGGCAGCCAAACATGCATTTTCATTGCCAATGAATTCCTTGTGTGGAGGAGTATCAGCCTGTGTGTCATAAACAAAACTATAATCAAGTAAAGACCAATCATGCTCAACACTACTACTTGTTTCAATATCTAATTTCTCTTCATCATCTCCATGTGTCTGAATAAAAGGCAATGATTCAAACATGGAATTGTTCCTTTGTTTGCTTATTTCTTCTCTATCCTGTGCACAATATTCACAATCCTTTCCACAAACCCACTCAAACAAGTACTCATTGCTGCCCATAACCTCATCATTGTTTTCCAAACTAGATACCTCAACCTTGAATTGGGAGTCATCATTGATCCTCTTATTGGCATCCTTTACTGGTGAACAATCCAGTTGAGCATTGTTGTCAGCATTCTGTTCAAACATAGCAGCATTGTCAACTTTTATCTTTTCATTTTCACATTTTTCTTCAAATGATGCCATGATCACTTTGTCATTTGCAACTACACAACTGCTATTCATACCAAAGCTTGTGGACATGAAATTTTGTATGTGCACATCCCTCATTTTTTTTGTATCTTCTATAAACTTGTATGCCATCTGCACATCTGTTATCTTGAATTCCCTCAACATTGCACTAGAGCCCTTTTCAAAAGATTCAAAATATATGCCAATGCAGGATGGAGTATCAGGTCTGAAGTCTTCAGGGATTTGTGAAAGGGCAACTATAATCTATGACTGAAATCAATACTGGACTCTTCATCTTGTCTTCTAATTTCCATTAATCTTGCAACAAGATTAGCAGGTTCTCTTGCAAATTCCTTTCTAAAACAGTCAACAAGTTCAACCCAATAGGCAAAGGATCTCTGTGGAAAGCTCAAATACCAATCTCTAGCTCTTGCCCCAAAGGATCTAACAAAAAACCTCATCCACATATCCTCATCTCTAAATGAGTGTTTCTCCATGAAGCTGTGAAAGTTTTGGATATGTGCACCCCCATCACACTCATTATGTCCACTAAATCTAGGCATTTGATTGTAAATCTGAGTAGGCATACTTTTAACTTCATGGTCAACCCATGACAAATCTAATTGGTCATATAAAGGATCAAAAGGGTTGACAAAAGGTTTAGCATTCTGACTGGCAGGCACAACAGGGTTACTATTTAACTGAGCCTGCCGAGCCTCTAAGGATATCAACCTATTCGTTATCTCTTCAATTTTTTTACACAACATTTCATTTCCCTCTTAACTAAGTATGGGTGAATACATACTTGGATTCCTATAAATTTCACTTTCAGACATTTTATGTCTGCCTAAGACCTAAGGCTTCCCTTTGGCATTTAGCTTACTCAATAAAACAACCAAACAGAAGTCGGAAAAAACCATGTACCTTTTCTCATCCAAATGCTGAAGTCTTGAACATAATATTTTTAGATCACAACATCCATCGGCCTTTCATGTGCACTGAGAACTTTTTTGTAGAGTCACCACCTCTCCAAAGAGGATAAAATTTTCAAACAACTGAAAGCTCATCATAGAACAAATATTTTTCTGGGTTCACTCCACTAGTAGAGCACCATTACTCACATGAAAGAACTAGATATGTAGCAATGATTTCACACTATTTGACTCTTTCCCCAACGGCATCGCCACTTTTGTTGGATCTTTCTCTCCAAATCAGCAAAGGGTTTGCCAGTTCCAATGCACATGTAGATTCGGCCAAAAAATATAGGAGGTTGCGTGAGCTACCTCCCCTTCACTTCTGGTTCTGCCGCACCAAGGGGGGTGTCCCTATAGCCAAAGATTTAACTTTGACTTGCCCAATGATAGAAAGATTTAGCTCTACAACAACAGGCAGGATACTCTCATGTTTGGACCAAGATTTGTGTGATAAATCCCAAGGTTGGTAGTGTTCTTAGACATATCTAACAGGTTGAGGATGAGAGTATGCAAGGGTCCTATTTCTAATCCTACAAACTAGCAGATTGGAACCATGGAATGATTTATATTTATGTTTTGGATGCAAGACAGGGGTTTTGGAAACATAATACAACACAGGGAGCAGACTGGTGCCTATCTCAGGGCAAGGAGTTAACTAGACATATACAAGTGAATGATTTGCACTAGCATTCAAGTTTCAATGGGTCAGATTGGTATTTGCCTTACAAACACCACCCAAGAATGAGTATTTAGCAGTCTCTACTGACAAACAGCCCTGCTGACATACATTCTTCTTCATACTTAACCTAAAACAGTTTAATCCACTCCTTGAATGGAAGTCACAGATCAAGCATGCAATACAAAAAGTCTATATCCTAGAATTTGAGGAACCCTTAGCAACCAGATTCAAAAGAAGTGATGCATACAACAATGGAGGCAAACAACTAAACACATGCAACAATGCATTTTTCATATAAACAACAATGAAACTAAACATGTGTGCAACATACATTCATATGCAACTCATAAACTCCAAAAGAGGTAGAACAACCAAGAAAGGCTTTGTTTCATTATTTCTCCAAAAAAAATTGCCCAAGTCTTCCATCCCAAAAAATTGAGTAACACAGTTCTGATATACCCATAATGTGTACTCTGCATTAACTACATAGCATTTCAAAATGCAGCCAGATACAACGCACCATTAGAATGGCGCCAAGAACATTAAATGCACCAGGGAGAAGAAGAGAGAAGGAGTAGTTAGATTTGGGAGGTGTGCAGCTGCCTAAAGAATTTTGCCCTAAAAATGGTAGTTGACCTAACCATTCGACCCATAATTGCCAACCTACCCATTTTCTAGAAGTGCAGCAGTTGCGTGCTCTGAAATTTCTTCTATCTGAAATGCATTCACAACTGTTCATATTTGTGAGATCTGATTATCCCACATTCACCCTGCAAGGACCCTTTGACCGCTTTATATACCGAAACATGGGTATAGCTAACGTCGCACACTTTTCCCTGGCGCGACCAACGATCCACCCACTAGCGGTCTGTCGCTCCATCTCCCGCTGATGCCAAGACCTTATCGGAGTGACCCCAAGTGTCGAAGTGACATCCTCCAGGCACACCGATGCATATTGTCATGTCGAAGACCACTTTCATGCATCTCATCGGCTTGTCAGAGGGAGCTTTATCTTAGCTGCCAATAGGCAAGGTCTCATCGAAGACCAATGTATGTCTGCTTGTATTTCCATCAGCGATTAGAGAGACATCAGACCTGGCTGCTGATACACGTTGTCACAACGATGATACTTCTTCGTAAACCTCATCGGCCTATCGGCGAGACCGTAGAATGAGATGCCGATGTAGGTTGTCTTGGCGATTAATCCCCTTGTATCGGTGTAACCCTAACCCATCGGCACACGCAAAAATTCTTCCACCAAGACACCGATCTCACTGATGACCACACTTGTCGGCAAGACTTGCATCATCGGCAAACACTTTGTTCATCCTCTGATATGCCAATATAACTTGATCGGCTAGAACACCATTGTCGGCTCAACATTCTATTATCTGCCTGATGTATATTGTCACTCTGATAGCTCACCTTCATCAGTATGACCCCAACCTGTCGGAATGACACTTCCATAGCACGTTGATAAAGACTATTACACTGATGACTCACCTTGCATATATCCCATCGGCCATCGGAGAGACATCAGACCTGGCCGCCAATAGGTAAAGTCTCGGCGATGAGCTCCTTTGAATGTCCGTCTTGCATGTATCATTACCTTCATCATCCTATCGGCGGAGCCACAAATTTAGCTGTTGATGCACACTGTCTTGGTGATATGACTTTAGCAACGGGAAAAGGAGGTAACAAGGTAAAGGGGGCTGGTCACTCAACAAGCTAAAAGGCTTAGGATAGAAATTAAATGACTGGGAACTCGCTACAGGAGGTCAACACAAAATTAAAAGATAAAGCACAAGACCTTGGGATAGAAATTTTAGGGTTTGAATGAAAAATCTTGCAAATGTTCTAGCTCGAAACCCTAACTCCATGTGGGCACCACCACACCCTATATAGGGACTAAAATGGGTATCTTTTGAATGCCTCCACAAGCTCATTTAAATGGCATTTCAAATGTTCCTATAGTTGACACAGACAATGGCAATATCCCCTCTCAACCATCATTAAGAGAAACTTGTCCTACATGGTTACCCTCGCAAAATCATGAATATACGGAAGAGAGAGGAAGTGATAACGCCTTAACCATTAAGATAAAGATCAAGATTCACAATAACAACTAGCCTAGTAGGGCCCTACAGGTAAGTATCTCTACCCCTTAATTTCCCTCGTGATGTGCTTCCCCCATGATGTGTTATGTGTTGTTTAGGCCTCCTGGGATGACCCTTGATTCTCTTGTAAGGTCTAGGATACCAGGAGACCACCTCTATTGTAACATTCTTCTACATTGTCTCTCTCTTTGATTTCATTGTTGTGTGTTGTGTCTTGTGTCTTGTGGACATAGCATTGCGGTTGGTGACTTGGGTGCACCCTCCTATGTGACTGTTCCTAAGACACTTGTTTCTTCTCTCTTATTTATTGTTTCCCTTCCTATAGTGTTTCTATCTAGTGGGCGAATGACGACAAACATTTATACTGATGCGGACCTAGTGTCCCTTTCAAGAGCAATAAAACATTGGACTTAGTTCCTAATATGACGATGGGATTGTATATTTTATCCAATGCTTGGCTAGTGGAAGCACTCATGCTTTCCGCGTAGTGAATTTCATGATGTTTCTATCGCATTTACAAACCTTAACAATACTTCTGCTCCATGTACCTTTGTTTGTCTTTGAATCTGGCCTTGGTGGTACTTGATTTGGAGAGCTTCGAGATATAGCCCTACGATTATCATTGAACTCTAGATTCATTGTATAACCTTGGCTCTTTGTGTGGTTAATCATTTGCATTGATGTTGTTGTTTATCATGATTTTGTAGACACTAACATGTTTCTTGTAGGGGTGTGTTTGTGGGAACATTTGGTGATCGTGAAGTACATGTCACCTCTAGGGGCATGCGCTTTATGAAAGTTGGTGTTCCCTTGTGTGTTTTCTTCCTACCTTAACGTACTTGATATCGATACCTGATATCAACCACCTTAAGGTGGGGGCATATATAGGGTAAGTTGTCTGTTATAGATGTTAGCAATGTGTTTGTCCTCAGGTGCAAAGACCTGCATGATGATTATATCATACATCCTAAGTTTGTTTGCAATCAATCAATCAATCATGTAAGCCCTCTGTGGATATGGGATATCGCATATATCCTTTTTTATCTTAAGCCCTCTATAGAGGTGGGGATGGTGTATTTCTCAAAGCATATTGCATCATCCTATCATTTTTCAAAAGTCCTTTGCGGAGGCGGGGAGCGGTTCTCTAACTAACTTAACCCTTAAGCGTGTCTTC
Source organism: Cunninghamia lanceolata (assembly GCA_027924645.1). Classification (NCBI taxonomy): domain Eukaryota; kingdom Viridiplantae; phylum Streptophyta; class Pinopsida; order Cupressales; family Cupressaceae; genus Cunninghamia; species Cunninghamia lanceolata. The sequence goes on from BSBN01000007.1 coordinate 3,926,878, forward strand.
GGTGATTGTTGTGGTGAAGCGCAATTGTCGGCGTGTGCTTATAATGTGCCTAAGATGGTGTTGGACCTAGAAATAGTTACACACCATCACTTGTCTACCGTGTTTTCTCCGTGTCTTCAAGTGTGTGTGTTTTGGTGTGCTTGTTTTGGTTGGTGTGTGTGTTGCCCCATATGTAGTATAAAGACCAGCGCCTTAGGGTTGTGCTTCCTGCATTTTGGAGATTTTGTGTGTCTTGCATATGTGTTGCCCCATATATACAAAGACCTGTGCGATTAGTGCATCATGTATTATGGGAGGTTTGTTTACTTTCTAGTACTTGCATTTGCATTTCATATATATGAGAAAAAGAAAAGAAAAGAAATCATGCATGTCTTCTATGCATTTACTATCTTCTCCGTGTTTTGTGTGACTGTAACTGTCATCTCTGTGTTTTGCATGCCTGTTACTCTCTTCTATGTGATTGGCATGTTTTCTCCGTGCTTGGCGTGTTTGCTGTGTTTGATGACCTTACTTTAATGCATGTATTGGCCTTGCATTTATACATACATTAAAGTGGGGGCTAAATGTAACGTCAAAAAATGTCCCCTTGGGGGCTTTTCCCTCATAAGGTTTAGCTCCTGGGTCTTTTACATGCGTTTAGGACATCTTACTTCATAATTTGGAGGACCCCTTGAGCTTAACCATGCCCAAAATAGGGGGGAGGACTTGGGCGCCCACGCCCTAGTCCTGTCCTATTTTTGGGTAGTCCCAAATTTTAAGTGTCATTTTATGACCATTATTTGGGATCTTTGCCGACACGATAAGTTTGAATTTATGAAATCTTGGTGGGCGTGTTTGTAGTTTCATATAAAAGCATGTTTAGGCATTCATTTGTAAACTAGATGATTACTAGCAAGCTATTGTATTCTCAAGGTGATTCAAGGCTTTCATTGTGTTGCAAGAATAGATTTGTGTGGTTTATGTATTTGTGTTTGCATATTTGAGCATCCAATTCATCATGGAATGAAGAACATATTCTTCCCATGATATCTTCACTGCAAGGTGACATTATATTGTGTTTTCATCATCGTTTCCTTTGGTTTTTGCCTTTGCCTCACAAGGGCATGCACTCTCTATCTGAAAATGGTGTTTAGAGACTTAAGTGTCCTCTGGGGCTTGACTAAGGCAAGCCTCTAAACACCACAACCCCCTCAAAAAGTTTTCATGGTTGCAGGTTACAGGTTGTGGAGCTGGGAAAAGTGAAGTTGCAGGAAGCCATCTTGAAGTGTTAGAATTGTAGAACAGAAGGAAAAATAACACCCTAGACTTGGGTGCCCGCTCATTAGTCCTCCAACTTCTGTGATGATAAAATCTCTAGAACAACAAGGAAGAGTTGTAGACTGAGTTTCTAGATTTGGAAGAAAAGTAGGGCATTGGACTTGGGCACTCGCTCTTTTGTCCCTAACTTTTCTGCCTTAGAACCCCAAAAATAGTTACTCTATAGTTTGATATTTTTCTTCCCTCTGCAAGAGCTTTTTTTGTTATTCTTCTGTTTATAGTCGTATTTGCAAAATTAGGGTTTTAATGGTTAATTGAGCATAGGAGAAGGACAATTGATAATTAAACACCCTAATCCAAGCTTCCCTACATCTCACAGTGGCCTAGGGTATGATAGTGAATTGCCACTTGACCCTAGATCCTTGAATGTATAGGGTGAAATGAGGATTCAAACATCTAAACACTTAAACATTGAACACTCCCAATTTTATACTAAACAGTACCTTATACAAGGAATGTCATATTGGGAAGCAGACAAGGATAATATTCAAGTCCAAGGAGTATTCTTCTACAAGGCCATTAGAACTAGTTCATATTGATTTATGCAAACCTACCATGGCAAAGAGTCTACAAGGTGAGAGGTATCTCATGTTGGTCATTGATGATTTCTCTAGGATGACATGGGTTACATTCTTGAAAGAAAAATCAGAAAATTTAGTAGGTTTAAGATATTCAAGTCCATGGTTGAAAATGAAATGAATGCAAGGATCAAGTGTTTAAGGTATGATAGAGGTGGAGACTTTACATCAATTGAGTTTGAGGAATTTTGTGAAGAACATAGAATAAAGAGGCACTTCTCTGCTGCAAGAATTACTCAACAAAATGGAGTAGTGGAAGGAAATAATAGAATAGTTTAGGAGATGGGAAGAACAATGTTGATTGAAGCTAAGTTGCCTAATGTATATTGGAAAGAAGTAGTTCACACTGCTGTCTACATTTTCAATAGAGGACAACTAAGAGTGTACAACACCAAGACACCTTATGAGCTATGGTATGGAAGACCAACTTCTATCAAGTACTTTAGAGTTTTTGGAAGAAAATGCTACATCAAAAGAGATGAAGGTTTGGGAAAATTTAACTCAAGATCTGATGAAGGTTTCTTTCTTGGGTACTCAATTAGGAGAAAATCTTTCAAGTACTATAATAAAAGGCCAAGGAAGATATTTGAGAGTGCAAATGTTAGGGTTGATGAAGAGTCACATTAAATCACAGATGAGAAAGAAGATTGTTCGTCAGATGAACCTGCCTACATAGAATAAGAAGAAGTTGAAGAGAAGGAAGAAACTCAAGAGAAGATCATCAAGACCCCTGCCAAGTACATTCAAAAGAATTATTCAGAAGATCAGATCATTAGAGACAAGAATGAAGGAGTGCAGACAAGAAGAAGATTTGCAAGAACAAATGAACAGGTAAACTTCTCTTCTGTCAAGAGTTGAACATAAAACTTTTGCTGAGGCTAGTAAGGATGAAGAATGAATACAAGCAATGGAAGAACTAAATTAGATAGAGAAAAAATAGACTTGGGAGTTGGTGCTGAGACATGTAAACAAAAATGTGATAGGGACAAAATGGGTATTCAGAAATAAATTGAAAGAAGATGGAGAAGTAGTGAGAAACAAAGCAAGACTGGTTTGTAAAGGTTATTCACAAGTAGAAGGAATTGATTTTGAGGAGACATTTTCTCCGGTGGCAAGAATGGAAGCAATCAGAATGTCTCTTGCATTTGTAGTTCACAAGGGTTTCAAGGTATATCAAATGGATGTCAAATCTACATTCTTGAATGGTGACTTAGGAGAAATCTACATAGAGCAGCCTGATGGATTTCAATTATCAGAAGACCTGAACATGGTATGCAGAATTAAGAAGGCTTTGTATGATCTCAAACAAGCCCCTAGGGCTTGGTATGCAAGGTTAGACAAGTACTTACTGTTGCAAGTATGGGCCTAAATGGCGTTGTCATTGATGTCAACATACTCCTGTTGCATTGATGACAAGGATTGGATGAGTTGTATGTTGAGGATATTGAGAAAATTAGTCCTATCAAGAATAGAGAAGAACAATGAAGATAGTGAATTAAAGATCCCAGCTAAGATGAAGATCAGAGGATACACATCAAAGGGTTTGTAGATACGTGTCTAAAGGTGATCTAGTAAAGATTTGAGAGGTCCGCATGAAGATTTGAAGAAGTTATGGCCATATGAGTAAAACTAGTTTTAGCAGATGTTCAGAGGTAACAGAGTGACACAAATAGGTCCAGTGAGATCTAAAAATGCAATATCTTGTTCTGTGGATTTGGTGGAGTGTTTAGGAAGTCAATGTGAATTGACAACTCAATTGGTTCATGGTCTGGAGGTCTGCAAGCATCTATTCCAATAAGACAGTGATGATAGATTATGTTCTTGAGGTTCTGGATGAAGGAGAGAATGATTTCAGTAAGTAGAAGTAGTGTGGATGTTCTTGGTGATTCAGGCAAGCTTGTGGAGGTTTTTGGATTGTGTCCAGTTTGTGTTGGTGGTCCGCATTGAAGATTGAGCTCGTAATTGAAGAATTACTTCCGGATGATGATGTTCTTCCTAAACTTGGCCGATCGGATGATTTACACATCTTGCGGATGATCTTGAAGATGTTCTACGAAGCATGTCATGTTCCTCAAAGAAGATTAAAGTCCCAAATCTACGTGGCCGACAGTATGGTGACTCACATGAAGTATTTTGTAATTAGTCAAGTTGTATTTGTGTATTTGCTCTATAAAATATGCCAACTTTGATGATTATCCCAAAGTCGATGTCTTGTATAAATAAGAGTTGTGAAGTCATTTCAAATGCATCTTCGCAAAGATGAGAGTGTGGTAGAGAGGAGAAGAGCGAAAGGCAGAGTAGAAGTGTTGGGCTTAAATGGAACTAACTCAAGCATGGTGAAGATGCTATTCTTCAATTCAAGTATGTAATACCTATCGTTCTATAGACAATGTGTCTCCTATAGGTAGTGGGCCTCTTATGAGCAGTGTGCTTGGGCAGTGAGCCCCAATTGGCATGTGCCATCTTGTTCTTCTTATTCTTTTAACAGAGAATACAATCTTGGGTTAGTCGCCCCATGGTTTTTCCCTTAATCAGGTTTTCCACGTTAAAATCTTGGTGTCATATGTGTTAATGTGTTTCTGCTCTTGAATTGTTGCATTGTGTTTTCATGATTGATTTATTATTATTACAAGAAGGATTTAAGTGGTTAATAAAAGGAAAGTTTTGAGACAACTGATTCACTCCCCCTCTCAGCTGTCTGTCTTGAAACTAACAATTGGTATTAGAGCTAAGTTCCTATAAAAGAGCTTAACTGCTTGAGGAGATCCAGGATGTCTTCCTACAAGAAGGATAGTCCAAGGTTTGATGGAACCAATTACACTCTTTGGAAAATCTGCATGGAATTTCACTTGCAATGTATGAGAATGCAATATTGGATCATGGATTCAAAGAAGTATGTTCCTCCAAAGAATGGTCTGAAAACTGTAGATGAAATCAGAGATGCTGAAGACAATCTTCGGGTTAAAGAAGCTCTACTAAGTGTCTTATTTGATTCAGAGCTGACAAATGTTATAGATCTAAAAACTGCATATGAGATTTGGGAAAAACTGGAACTTCTGCATGAAGGAGACAAATATGTTAAATGTGCCAAGCTATAGAGTCTGAAAGGAAAATTCAAAAACTTGAAGATGAATGAAGATAAGAATATCACTAGTTTATGCCAAAATTAAATGAGCTTGTTTGTGGCATTAGGTGTGTTGGTGGAATCTTGGATGAAGATGAGATTGTTGCCAAAGTTCTCAGATCCCTACCTCCTGCTTACAAATACAAGGTTGCTGCTATTGAAGAATTCAGATCTTTTTCAAATATTACAAGAGATCAATTGGTTGGAAAATTAGCTGCATTTGAATTGGTCAAGTTTGGAGATGAACCCCCCAAGACTGAATCTACATTCAAAGCTAGTGCCTCTATAAAAGGCAAACAAAAGTTTGATTTGGGAGAGAACTCCTCAAAGAAACTATCATGGTATGAAAAAGCAAGAAAAAATCTGGAAGAAGATGAAGCAGAAGCTACTCAACTTGAAGCCCTTATTGCAAAAAGACTGCCAAGAGGATCCGATAAGTATGAAGGAAAATTGCCCTTCAAATGTTTCAACTGCAATAAGATTGGTCATTTTGCCTCAAGGTGTTCAAAAATATTTTCAAGAGAAAATCCAAATAGATCAAGATTCCAAAAGAAATGTTACTATGTTAATGAAGATGATGATGATGAAGGAGTAACAGATGATGAATCAGAGATAGGAAAAAAATCTGGAAGTGACTAGGTGTTTATTTCCATCAAGGAAAAAAATCCAATGCCCTCTGAATCTATCAATCATAAAATGATAAAAAGAGCTCTGGCTGCCCAAGTTGAAGAAAAGGATGACTGGGTCATTGAAAGTGGATGCTCTCACCATATGACAGATGACAAAAATAAGTTTATAGATTTGGAAAGATATGAAGGAGGAGTTGTAAAATTTAGTGATAATTCTATTGGCAGAATCAGAGGTAGAGGAACTATTTATTTTAATGGAAAGAACAAAACCAGTAATGTACTGTATGTCGAAGGTTTGAAGCACAATCTTCTCAGTGTTGGATAGTTGGTGGACAAAGGCTATGATCTCCAATTCAAAAATAGAAAATGTAAGATCTTTGAAAGTTTTGGAACAGAGATTGCATCTGGTACTCAAACAAAAGGTAACATCTTCCACTTGGTTGGTATTGGAAAAAGTTGTTTATTTGTTCAAATTGATCAGAGTTGGTTGTGGCATAGGAGAATGTGTCATGTGAATTTTAATAATATCATCAAGATAAGCAACACTTAGGCTGTAAGAGATCTTCCAAGACTGGTGAAAACTACCAATAGTTTGTGCAAAGAATGTCAGTTGGGTAAGCAGAGCAGAGTCACACTTAAAAGTAAGTAACAATCTTCTATCAGATTGTTGGACTTAGTTCATACTGATCTATGTGGACCGGCAAGAATTAGGAGTTTGCAAGGTGATAGATACTTCATGTTATTAATTGATGATCACTCCTGGATGATGTGGGTTACTTTTTTGAAAGAGAAATATGAGGCTCTTGAGAAATTCAAAATATTCAAAGCTATGGTAGAGAATGAAACTGGATTAAACATAAAATGTCTTAGGTCTGATAGAGGTGGAGAATTCACATCTAGAAAGTTCATAGAATTCTATGAGAAACATGGGATAAAAAGATAATTATCTGCTCCAAGGACTCCACAACAAAATGGAGTAGTGGAGAGAAAGAATCAAACCATCCAGGAAGCATCTAGGACCATGATGATGGAAGCAAATGTTCCTCAGATCTACTGGAGAGAAGTTGTAAGCACTGCTATCTATACTCTTAATTGAGTACAAATCAGAAGCAATACTGGTAAGACCCCTTATGAACTCTAGTTTGGCATCACTCCCACTGTGAAGTATTTCAGAGTCTTTGGTAGCAAATGTTACATTAAAAGAGATGAAGACCTTGGCAAATTTGATGCTAGAAGTGATGAAGGAATATTCTTGGGTTATCCTACTCAAAGCAAAGCATACCGGTGTTATAACAAGAGATTGAGAAAGATTATAGAAAGTACAAATGTGAAGGTTGATGAAGGTATTAAAAAACCCTCAAGGTCTTATGAATATGAAGAAGATGATCAGAATGATGTTTTGGTCTAAGAAGTCCAAGCCCCTTCTGAAATTTAGATCCAGACTGATCTGAAGAATCAGGAAGAAGAGATAAGTTTGAATGAACTTGTTCAAGACACAAAAGTGCAAGAAATTCCCAAAACTCCTAGGTATGTAAGACTAAATCACTCTGAAGATTAGATCATAGGTGATAAAAGAAAATGTATTCGAACGAGAAGAAAGATTGCTTAAGACTCAAAAAAGTATTGTCTAATTTCAAAGATTGAACCAAAAATAGTGAGTGAAGCATGCAATGATGAAAGATAGACTAAAGCAATGAAGGAAGAGCTGATGCAAATTGAGAAAAATCACACTTGGGATCTTGTTCCCAGACCTAGAAACAAAAATGTGATTGGAACCAAATGGGTCTTTTGGAATAAATTGAATGAAGATGGTGAAGTAGTCAGAAACAAAGCCAGATTGGTCTGCAAGGGTTATTCCCAAGTAGAAGGAGTTGATTTTGAAGAAACTTTTGCTCCGGTGGCAAGAATTGAAGTAGTCAGATTATTTCTTACCTTTGCTGCCTTCAAGGATTTCAAAGTACATTAGATGGATATCAAGTCTGCCTTCCTGAATGGTGACTTGGAAGAAGAAGTATATATTGAGAAACCGGATGGATTTCAATTGTCTAATCATGGTGATATGGTCTGCAAGTTGAAGAAAGCACTGTATGGATTCAAACAAGCCCCAAGAGCCTGTTATGAAAGACTGGATAAGCATCTCTTGAAGATTGGTTTCAACAAAGGTACTGCTGACAGTAATTTGTACTTCAAAATTGATCATGAAAATATCTTGATTGTTGAAGTATTTGTTGATCATATCATTTTTGGAGGAAGATATAGTATGTGCAAAACTTTTGCAAATCAAATGAAAAGTGAATTTGAGATGTCCATGTTTGGGGAAATGAATTTCTTCTTGGGTCTACAAATCACTCAAACAAAGAAAGGAATCTTTATTTCATAGACCAAATATGTGAAAGGATTGTTGAAGAAATTTGGGATGGAAGACTCAAAACCAATGAATACTCCCATGGCAACTAGATGTAAATTGAGCAAAGATGATGACTCTCCTAAGGCTGATCAGAAAAAGTACAGGTCAATGATTGGAGGACTACCGTATCTTACTCAAACTAGACCTGACATTATGAATGTTTTTGGTCTTGTTGCTAGATTCCAAGCTGATCCTAGAGAATCTCATGTCATGGCAATCAAGAGGATTCTTAGATATCTAAAAGGAATAGTTGAGTATGGTTTATGGTATCCTAGAGATCATGATTTCTCTCTTCATGCATATATAGATGCGGATTGGGCAGGAGATGTGGATGACTGAAAGAGTGCCAGTGGTGGAGCATTCTTTTTAGGGAAAAGATTGGTTTCTTAGCTGAGCAAGAAACAAGAGGCAATATCTCTTTCCACTGCAGAAGAATAATATATTGCAGCAGAAGGTAGTTGCACTCAAGTATTGTGGATGAAGCAAATGCTAAGAGACATCAGAGTGGAGTATGACGAACCTATCACAATCTTCTGTGATAATTCAAGTGCAATAAATATATCAAAAAATCCAGCGTTGCATTTAGAGATAAAACATATATCCATCAAGTTTCACTTTTTGAGAGAGAAGGTGAACAAGAATGAAGTCAGATTAGAGTTTGTGCCCTCAAAGGATCAGATTGCAAATATTTTTAGTAAACCTCTACGTAAGGACTCTTTTGAGTATCTCAGGGAGAAGTTAGGGGTTATTACCCCTCCGGTTTTGAATTAAGGTGCACTGATGTGCATTAGTTTGGTGGATCTCATAGTCATATCTTGTGGTCTAGATTGATGATGGGAAGCTGCTACTCAGGAGGAGTAGTTGGTATGATTCTGAGTAATGCAAGTATGTGCCCTTTGCCATTGATGTCAAAGGGGGAGAGAAGACATGTGAAAAACAAAAAGTGGTTGCTGATCAAAGGGGGTGCAGTAAAGGAAGAGAAGACATGTGAATGGTTGTTGATAGGGGGAGCTATGTCAGTCAGTGAGGAGAAGTACTTGTCTTGATGGTTAAAACAATTTTTCACATCATATGTTGCCATCAATGACAAAGGGGGAGATTGTTGCAAGTATGGGCCTAACCGGTGTTGTCATTGATGTCAACATACTCCTGTTGCATTGATGACAAGGATTGGATGAGTTGTATGTTGAGGATATTGAGAAAATTAGTCCTATTAGGAATAGATAAGAACAATGAAGACAGTGAAGTAAATATCCCAACTAAGATGAAGATCAAAGGATGTGCATCAAAGGGTTTGTAGATATGTGTCTAAAGGTGATCTAGTAAATATTTGAGAGGTCCGCATGAAGATTTGAAGAAGTTATGGCCATATTAGTAAAACTAGTTCTGGCAGATGTTCAGAGGTGATAGAGTGACACAAATAGGTCTGGTGAGATCCAGAAATGCAATATCTTGTTCTGTGGATTTGGTGGAGTGTTTAGGAAGTCAATGTGAATTGACAACTCGATTGGTTCATGGTTTGGAGGTCCACAAGCATCTATTCCAATATGACAGTGATGACCGATTATGTTCTTGAGGTTCTGGATGAAGGAGAGAATGATTTCAATAAGCAGAAGCAGTGTGGGTGTTCTTAGTGATTCAGGCAAGCTTGTGGAGGTCTCTAGATTGTGTCTAGTTTGTGTTGGTGGTCTGCATTGAAGATTGAGCTCGTAATTGAAGAATTAATTCTAGATGATGATGTTCTTCCCAAACTTGGCCGACCGGATGATTTACACATCTTGCGGATGATCTTGAAGATGTTCTGCAAAGAATGGCATGTTCCTCAAAGAAGATTGAAGTCCAAGATCTGTGTGGCCAATAGTATGGTGATTCACATGAAGTCTTTTGTAATTAGTCAAGTTGTATTTGTGTATTTTCTTTGTAAAGTATGCTAGCTTTGATGATTATCCCAAAGTTGATGTCTTGTATAAATAAGAGTTGTGAAGTCATTTCAAATGCATCTTGGTGAAGATGAGAGTATGGTAGAGAGGAGAAGGGAAAAAGGTAGAGTAGAAGTGTTGGGCTTAAATGGAACTGACTCAAGCATGGTGAAGATGCTATTCTTCAGTTCAAGTATGTAATACTTATTGTTCTGTAGACAGTGTGTCTCTTGTAGGCAATGGGCTTCTTTTGAGCAGTGTGCTCAGGTAGTGAACCCCAATTGGCATGTGCCATCTTGTTCTTCTTATTCTTTTAATAGAGAATACAATCTTGGGTTAGTCACCCCGTGGTTTTTCCCTTAACCGAGTTTTCCACGTTAAAATCTTGGTGTCATATGTGTTAATGTGTTTCTGCTCTTGAATTTATTTATTTTTAAACAAAAGTGGCAAGCCACTATAATTATATTAGATAATAATAAAATTTACAAAATCCTTGGTTCGACGAGCATATCGGTAGGAAAGAACCAAGGGAAGAAAACCTCTGGTTATAGCTCGATTATACAAAAAAACATACAAAATACTCCATTAGAAAAATAGGAGCAAGTTTACACAAAATTTCACCAAATTACATCACTGATGCTGTGAAAAACAACATACAATTCTGAGGCTATCCCAAGAAAACTATAACACTAATTAAGATAAACAGACCAAAATTAGCCCCGATGACCTTTCAAGGATTCACTGTAGCATTGAGATCCTTAATAAGACAATTAGGTTCCGCAATAGCATTCTCCTCAATAGGTGAGCCCAGAGGAGGAGGAAGAAGAGGTTGAAACTGTAATAAAAACAACAATGCCTGAAACTTTGCATCCACATGGTTAGCCAAACTCTCACCAACCTCCTTTCCATGAGCATGAATTGAAATATGCAGGAAATCTTCATTTTCATTTAGCAGGGAAGAACAAACAGCATTGAAGACACAATTGTGAGCAGGGGAATGAAGAATTTGGCACTTAGTGAAAAGCCCACCAATTAGAGCCTCCGAACTGAAGAGGTCATAATTCTGGAAGGCTTCATTAACACCATTAGTAGAAAAAAGAAAATGATGCACATATTTATCGATAAGATGCCTAACCAAATTCACATCTTGAGTTAAATCCATTGCATTAGAAGCAAAAGCCATAAAAATCCAAGAAGGATATAAAACTTGAACACGGCCCTCAAGGATATAAAACCCGAACATGATTGATTTATTATTATTACAAGAAGGATTTAAGTGGTTAATAAAAGGAAAGTTTTGAGACAACTGATTCACCCCCCCTCTCAGTTGTCTATCTTGAAACTAACACTTACTCTAGTAGGGCTTCAAGAAACGTACCGCAGATAGTAATCTTTACATCAAAATTGAGGGTGAACAAATTCTAATTGTTGTTATGTATGTTGATATAAAATTTGGTGGCAATGATGAAATGTGTAAGAAGTTTGCAGAAGAGATGTAGAAAGAATTTGAAATGTCTCTGATAGGTGAGTTATCATTCTTTCTTGGACTCCAAATTTCTCAATCAGATGATGGCATCTTTATCTCTCAAGCAAAGTATGCTAAGGAGATGTTGAAGAAGTTTGGTATGGAGGACAACAAACTAGTAAGTACTCCTATGTTAATAGGTTGTCACTTGTGCAAAGATGATGAGTCACCTCAAGATGATCAGACTCTGTATAGGTCTATGATTGGATGTCTACTGTAATTAACAACATCAAGGCCTGATATTATACAAGTTGTTTTCTTGGTTGCAAGGTTTCAAGCTGATCCAAGAGAAACACATGTGAAGGATGTCAAGAGAATCTTTAGATATTTGAAGAGAACTCCAAAGTATGGATTGTGGTATCAAAAGGGTGATGAATTTCTCTGAGTGCTTATACTGATGCATATTGGGCTGGTAGTGTTGATGATAGAAGAATTACTAGTGGTGAAGCTTTCTTTTTAGGAGACAAATTGGTCTCATGGCTTAGTAAGAAGTAATATTCAGTGTCCTTATCAACAAGAGAAGTAGAGTATATGTTGGAGTATAGACAACACTGAGAGGGGGGGGGAGTGAATTAGTGTTGTAGATAAAAACAATTCAATTTACTTCTAATTAAAAGCTTGAAAAACAACTGATGAATGCAAGAAACCAAACACTGTGCAATAAAGGACAAGATATTCAAGTATGAAGAACAAATGAGACCATAACAAAAAGATTTTCAGGAGTGGAAAACCCTCATGGTGTAGAAAAACCACTCAGAAAATGCCTCACTGGCTTTTTCAAAAACATACTTCATTGGCTACAAAAGAATGTCTCACTAACAAGTAGATTGACTCATTGGCTATTTGATTGCTTCATTGACAGATATATTGCCTCACTGGCTATTGAACAATCAGGTGAACAAGAAAGAGAAACTCAATTCAGGGGGTTACCCTAATTCATTGAAATACAATACACCTTCAACATTATTTTTATCAACATCAAAAATACTTCTTCAACCTCTAAAAATTTTATCAATCTCTTAAATGTCTGCATCACATTACAATGTCTGCAAGTAACAACATACTCCTCTGATAAAAAATCAATAGCTACACTTTCTTCTTTTGCACTCCATAAATATTAAGTAGTCTTCAACCTTCATATGCTGCAAGCATTATCATATCCTGCACACAAAGATCTCACACACAAATATATTGGCCCTCTATATTGATAACAATCATTGTTAGAAGCATTACACTCTGCTCTTCAATTTGATCATTACACTTTGCACACAAAAAGAGTTAATCAGATAAATATTACTCTTATGAAGATACTGAAACAATCCGTTCATCTTAAAACTCCTTGTGAAGACTTAAAAATGTTCTTTATCTTTCATTTCAACAAATTTATTATTTTCCTTCATTATATTCTTCAATCTTTTCATGCACAGGTAGATATCTTCTTCTTCTATCATTTGAACCAAGTCTCATTCATTTATATATCATGCAGACCAAGAAAATAAATTTCCTGGCCCTCTATGTCCATTCAACTTCTGTTGCAAGGCAGTTAAAACCATTTTAAGGAATGTAGCCCATCAAATTCCAACAAGGAAGACAAACCGTTGCAGTTTGAATTGATTTAAATTTGAGTCTGTAGATAAACTTTTTGCGCCTTGCATACTTTTAATCTATGCCCTTGATTTCTCTTTGAGTGCCCAAGTTACCTGATCGGTCGGTGGCTTCACAAGAGGCCAGTAATATATTATGATTTAAGGACCCTTCACTAGGTTGACTTAAGTGGTTTACCTGTAATCACAAGTCACCTCTAAAATAAAACAAAAAGTGATATACAAGTGTGACAGGCACTTAAGGACTTAGTCTAGGTATGACTAGTTAATAACTAAGTTTTAAAGATAGATTTAGGGTTTTAGAAAAGCAATGAACTCTAATTAAAAAACAATTTCCCTTTGAGTATTGTGCAAACCCTAGACTATTGTAGGTACCATAGAGAGACTAACCACTCCAACTTATGAAACTATCATCATGAAACATAAATCAATCACCAACTCATGAACATCATTGACAAGCTCCTGACATTTCACTTGCATCTGAGACATGCTTGCTACTTGAGCTTCCTTGTCATTAGTTGAATAAATCCAATTGAGTTCATCTTTTCATTGACATACTGAGCAATCAAATCAATTGATAGAGACTTTTGACAATGCCTCTTTTCTCAAGGGAACTCAACCACTCTTTTGTCTTTACATAATCATTGATCATAACATAACTTCTTATGAGTGTCCAAGTGATGGCTCTAAAACTCCATGGTGACTGTCCAAGTGATTTGACTAGGGGATCAAAGGCTCCATGGTATCATAACATCTTCTGAAAAGCACATCATCTTGATGTCACAACATCAACTTCATCATAACATTTAGGCATAACAACAACTGCTCCTGATCAAGAGAATAATATGAACAAACCTTTAGTGTGATGAACAAACTTCATACAACCAACCTGATCATGATCTGATATGGTTTGATATGAGCATCATCATCCTGACATGATAGCACAACAATGTGAGGTACACCAAACCAATGAGAGTTCTTGATTTCATGCAAGACACATAACAACATAAGGAGATGACAAATACTATGAAGCACAACCTGAGGTCTCTCTAAGAAGCACACCTTGAAGCATCCTGATCCAAAATGACATTATCATATTTCAAATCCCAAGAGGCACCATGACATCATCCTGCATTAACAAATCTATCTTCATATCATCATCATCTTTTGAATTGGAATCAACAAATCTCCATGAAGCTCAGATCTTGAAGACATCCTAAGAAGGCATCCTATGATGAAGCAACCTAGAAATCACTTAGCCACAATCCAATATAACCATCCTTTTGACATCAATGACAATCAACTTCTCCACAGTATATAGCTGCAGCATCCTGCTGCACTCAAGTGTTGTGGATGAAGCAAACATTGAAGGATATCAAGGTAGTATATGATGAGCCCATTCCTATTATGTGTGATAACACAAGTGCCATTAACATTTCAAAGAATCTAGTGATGCAATCTAGAACCAAGCATATATCTATCAAGTATCACTTTTTGAGAGAGAAGGTTGCAAATCAAGAGGTAAAACTGGAATATGTACCCACAAAGGATCAGGTTGCAAACATTTTTACAAAGGCACTTTCCAAGGACACATTTGAGTATCTTAGACAAAAGTTAGGGGTTGTTGACCCTCCTCCTTCTAACTAGATGCATAGATGGTGCATCTGTCTAGGGGGAGTAGTTCAAGATACATTTTTATCCCTGGATTAATGGAGGCTACCTCTCAGGGGGAGCATGTAGATGAGATCAAAGGAGGATGATAAGGACAATGCAGACAGGGGGAGCTTGTATGATTTTGTAGGTATAAGACCACTAGCCCTTTGTCCTTGATGTCAAAGGGGGAGAAATTTGCATATCAGGTCAAGTGTTGCCATCAATGCCAAAGGGGGAGATTGTTGCATATGTGTTGTCATTGATGTCAATAGTGGTATGGAGTGTTGATCAATGATAATCAGTGATGTATACAGATATGCCAAAGGGAGATTGTTGTAGTGTAGTGTTTAGTGATTTCAAGAGAGTAAGGGATCAAAGGAGCAACTCAAAGAAGTAGACAAAGGAGTGATGATCAAAGAAGTTGTGAGGTGAAGGATAAGGTATTGAAAGTCATAAGCATAGTGATGGATCAGTATCATCTATACACAGTTGTACCTTATCTACTAAGTTCATGGATAGGTGTAAGTTGACATGATGAAGAGTTTGCTGATATGAAGAAGTTTTGTTTTCTTGTTTATGATGCAAGGAGTTGTGATTATTGTGTATGGTGTTGTGATTATAGTCTCTGATATGGTGAATGTTGTATTTATTGTTTTCTGATGAAAAGCATTGCTTAAGGAAGTGTAAAAGGTTTCATACAGTCCAAGGCACTGAAAGTTGCATTGACAAAGCTTGGTAGAATGCTTTGCATTCCTCTGCATTTGAAGGTATGGCCTTGTGGTTTAGAAGTTGGACAAAGATAGGTGTGAAGTATGTATGTTCTTGACTTTAGAGCATAGAAGTTACCACTGATGATTCTAGTGCTAGAAGAGTAAAGACAGTGATTCAGTATTGTTGCAGTCAGAAAGAGTTGGATAAATGCTCTGCATTTCTTTGCATTAGAAGATGTGATCTTGTGGCTTGAAGGATAGATGGATAAAGGTGAAAGGTATGCATGGTTCAAGTTTCAAATAATAAGTTGTATCGTAGAGGTTCTTTGGAGTCAACAGAGCAAAGACATATTATATTATTAGGATTGCCAAGAGGAGAATGTGAAAGCCACCGCATTTCATCGCATTACATTATTTAGATTTTTTGTTTGGAGGATGAGTTCAGAGGGTCTGTATGTTTGTTCTTTCCAAGTTTCAAGTATTGAAGTGTACCACAAATTTTTTTTTCAAAGAGATATATCAAGACTGTGTATTCAAAGTTTGTAAGTGATGCTGGGATCAATGTCTATTTGGTTACACCAGGAAGAAGATTCATAAATCAAAGAAAGGAATGTTTGAGAATGTGTTTACAAGACATATAATGTTTGTGAAATGATCTACATGATGTTACTTGGTTTCTCCAATACCACTTTTGGTTTAGAGCTAATGAAAGGAAGGATAAAGTATGTTGGGCCAACTTTGTGTGTTTTTAGTGATTGCACCATGTGCTTAGAAGTGTGCGCCAATGTGGAGATGCATGCTAATATAAAATAGGTCCTTATTATCATTTTGGTTTGAACCGCATTTGATTTCTACATTATTTGGGTGCCAACTTGTTGTGGCCATTGCTCGTTTCGTACTACACGTTTCATCTTGGCCGATGAAGGAGAAAGATTTTGAAGCTTGCATAGGATATAAATAAAAGATCTCATTTGGGGTGAAATTGGTGAGTGTGTGAGAAGGTGCAAGGATGAATGTGCGAGTGTGGATATGAGTATACGTGTGTGTGGAAGTGTGTTGAAGACAACATAGTTTTGTTGAGAAGAGGTATTGAAGATATATGTCAGTGTGAAGGGTGTTGATGCTGCGGAGGTGGTTGATCAACATATTTTGTCAAATATATTGTACAGAGGTTGTAACACTTTAGGGAGTTGTAGCTTCCTTTGGTTGCAGCCATAAAATAATGTATTAGGGAGTTGTAGCTTCCTTTGGGCTATAGCCCATAAAACCTGTTGTAATCTTGTTTATATTTGTAAGGCTGGATTTGGACAGTAGATCCAAGCAACTTGCTCACCATGGTTTTTCCCTTCTAGGGTTTTCCAAGTAAATATGGTGTTGTGGTTGTGTGGCTGTATGATTATGTTTGAATTGCTTCATTATCTATTTATCTATTTAAGACAGTAGAAAGTTTTTGAAGAAAAAGTTGAATTGGATTAATTTGAGGTATATACTAATTCATCCCCCCTCTTAGTATATCAGAGTGTTCTAATAGTACTTGCTACATGAGGTATTGGGGATTGGAGTTAGGAGATACTCACTGCAACAATAGTTGGGGATCGAGCTTCGTGAGTACCTGTTACCAGAGGGAGCAGGTATCAAGGCTAGGGTATACTCATTATAGGAGGTTTTATGAATTGAGGGATCATGGTTAGGAGATACCTATTATAAGGGGAGTCAAGGATCAGGTTTTTGGAGTACCCATTGTAGGAGGGAGTAGGGATTGGGCCTAGGGAATACCCACTATAGGAGATGTTGTGGATCAAGGCCAAGTAATACCCACTATAGGAGGAATCAGAGATTAAGATTGGGAGATACTTGCTATGGGGGGTGTCAAGGTTTGGGCTTTAGGATACCCATTGCAAAAAAGAGCAAGGATCAAAATCAAGAGGTACCTACTACTAGATAGAGAGGGGATTAGAGTTACTACATATTTGATACTAGTGGGGGTCAAGGATTGAGGGTACCACATAATGACTATTAGTGAAAGGAAGGGAGGATGCAAAAACTTGCATCATTGAGAGTGATGGAGTGGGAATCAGGGTTCAAGGTTCTAGGATACCTCCTACCTTTTAGGTATGTCAGTAAGGGGAAGTCTAAAAGTTTAAGATGTAGAGAATCATGGGGTTGTAAACTTGAGGGAAATGAAGGGAAATAGATGTTGGCATGGAAAAGCTTAAAAATATTGATGGGTAAGATAAAGTGGGGTTTAGAGAGATGGTATGATAGCATGAGGAAACTTGAAACCCCACTCAAATCTAGAAAATGACTTTAACACTCTCATTCTTAGGGTTTAGGACATTACAAGTCCCACCCTTCCCTTAATTGCTTACCCTCAAATAATGTAGAATTAGATGCTCCAAAATCTCTAGCCCTTCCCAAGTACCATATTTGGAAGGAAATTTTTTCCAATGGATTAGGTACTCTATAATACTTTTGTTTCTCAACTTCTTCACCTTGGTATCAACAACAACATCAAGCACTAAACTAAGATTCCATTCATTATCTAGGGGTGGTATATCTACTGAAGGCATAACATGTTGTCCTAATGTCCTCTTGAGGCATGACACATGGAAAAAATCATGGATCCTACCATCCTCTGGCAGTTCTAGCTCATAAACCACTTTATCAATCCTCCACAAGATCTTGTAGGGTCCATAGAACCAAGGTTTGAGATTGTTAGCCCCACTTCTTTTGATAGAGGTCTACCTATAAGGCTACAATCTTAGGAAGACCATGTCCTAAACTTCAAATGAGCTCTCCATGTGGTTTTGATCTACATAGAACTTATGTCAATTTTGGTCTTGTTGGAAGTGATCCTTGAGTGACCTTAGTCTCTTCACTATGCCTCACCATGTCACTAGCTGCTGACACTCTGCTAGATCCATGAGCACTAAATCAACAAAAGTTAGCACATAATAACCGTATAGTTCCATTGAAGGGTGACATACCAATATATATATGGTGTGTGGTGTTATAAAAGTATTCCCCTAGGTGCAACCACTTGGTCCAAGTTGTTTTCTATTCAAAGACAGATTTTCAAGTAGGCCTTCACCCACTTGTTCATTATCCTCATTTGCCCATCTATCTAGGGATGGTATCTTATGCTAGGGGTGAGTTATGTTCCAATCAAACAAAACAACTCCTACCAAAAATTACTAAGGAATCTACTATCCCTATGACTGACAATATTGTTAGGTAGTTTGTGTAGCTTAAACACTTCTCTAAAAAATAAGTTAGCCACTTGATGTACTTTGAACTTTGAAGAGATAGAAAAGAAGTCTGCATACTTTGTTAGTTTGTTCACTATCACATAGATGCAGTCCTTACCTTATGCTTTGGGGAGGCTAATGATGTAGTCCATGGATACACTTTCCCATTTTTTACTTAGGATAGGTAGTAGCTAAAGCAAGCTTATGGGGGATATATGCTCTATTTTGTTTTGTTAGTATGTCCTACACTCTTTGACATGCCTGAGGATGTCTCCTTTGAGACCCTTCCATGAGAATATCTTTATGATTTGCTTATAGGTTTTGTAATACCTTGGGCTCCTTTCTAGGAGTGCATCATGTAGAGCTCTTAAAAAAATTTCCTTCATTTTGGACTTGGGGGCAGAAAATTATGTTCTTGTAAAGGAGGAGGCCATCAACTACTACGAATCTATTGTCTTTTATGTTTTCATTAGGGACGGTAGTGGAAAATGAATTCTTAGCATATTTTTCCATTATAAACACCTTCCAAACAACCAAAATAACAAAGGTGGAGCATAGGGTCGAAATTCTAGAGAGGGAATCATCAACTATATTCCTTTTTCCCTTCATGTATTCTATGTCAAAATCATAGGCTTGGAGCTTACTCACCCATTTTTCTTGCCAATCATTCAAGTCACATTGGTCCTGAGGAAGACTTTTAGCATGTTATGGTCCATCTTCATTACAAATGTTCCACAAACCACATACTGTCAAAACCTAGCCAATGCATGCATGATGGATAGCATCTCCTTGTCATAGATGGAGAAACCCCTTTCTGTGACTTTCATCTTCTTTCTTTCAAATGCTATGGTATAACCCTTCTGTATTAGGATATCTCCAATCCCCTCCCCCAAGGAATTATATTTTATGAAAAATGGGCATGAAAAATTAGAAATAGCATGGATGAGGCATGAACTCATTACCTTCTTAAGCTTATTGAAAGCATCTTGAGCTATTTGTGTCCACATGAAAGCTCCTTTCTTCATCATGTTAGTTAAGGGTGCTACCAGTTGTGAAAACCCCTTAAAAAACTCCTATAATAGCTACAAAGGCTAAGGAATCCTTTCAGTTGTGTTAATGTGGTAGGAGGAAGCCAATCCAAAATAGCTTGAATCTGTTGCTAGTCTACTTAAACATCTTGGGTGTTGATGACATGGTCCAACTACAAAATTTATGTCAACTCAAACTCATATTTGGCTTCCTTTGCAAAGAGATCTTGTTGCTCGGGTGTTCCAATGACCGTGTCTAGGTGCTTTAGATGGTCTTCTCAATTCTTGTTGTAGATCAAGATCAAAGAATACCAAAAAAAAGTTATTAACTAATTGTTGAATACCCAATTCATAAATGACTGAAAGGTAGCAGGGGTATTTGTTAGACCAAAGGGAATGACTAAGATTTCAAAATGCCCAAAATGACACCTAAAGGATGTTTTACGCACATCTTCATCTCTTACCTAGATCTGATGGTAGCATGATCTTAAGTCAATCTTTGAGAAATAAACTGCTCCATCCAATTCATCGACCAACTTGTTGATCTTGGGAATGAGGCACCTATTTTTAATGGTTTGCTTATTCAAATCCCTATAATCAACACACATCCACATGGTACCATCCTTTTTTTCATGAAGACCATGGATGAAGCAAATGAGGTAGTGTTGGGTTTGATGTGGCCCATTTCCAAGAGCTCCTTTATATATTTTTCTATCTCCTCCTTATACATCCTTGGGTGGTAGTAAGGAGTGGTTATGACTAGTTTAGAGCTAGGATCTAACTCTATAATAAGCTGGAAACCTCTATCATGTGGCAACCTTTGTGGCAGATCACTAAAAACCCTACTATGCTTATCAAAAATATTTTGGATGTTAGAGTGGTAGGCTTGTTGCTCTCATTGTATGAATTTGTGTGCATCACTAAGAAACTTGCTACCCAACCTACTCGACCCTTGTGGAAGGCCTTCTCTAACCTCTTGGAAGTCACTACCTTGGGGTATGTGCATGGAAATGGGGGACCAAAAGGTGCTGAAAAGTGGCCACATTTTTTTCTAAAATCAGTAAAAATTGATCTTGGATGAGAAATTGAAGATAGCCACACTCAAAATATGATGTGACAAGAACAAGATTCGTAGTGATCAAAATATAGTTTCTAAACTATTGATTTTTTATTAAATATGGTCAAGATTAAGAGGTTCAAATAGGGGAATCACATAAAGTGCTCCTACTTTTGTTAGAAAAATATAACATAACATCTAGTGTGCTCCCCCTAAAATATTGACTTTTTAAGTATGTCACAAATCACTTTAGTGGAAAATTAGCTAACATCACATAGTTTATGCCTAATTTTTTTGCTAATTTTTCAATGAATATATGATTTTTATAAATTTTCAAAGTGGACACATTCTAAAAAAAAAAAAATTCAATGTGTGTGCCCCCCCCGCCAACCCCCCAGTTTTTTGAAAACTAATCAAAACTCAAATTGTTTTGAATTTGTATAGGATAGAGTATAGAGTCTAAAAATGTAATCTGTTTCAAATTTGTATAAATAGGTAAAACTTGACATTAAAAACAATATACATAGGTTTTCAAAAAAAAAGAAGACACTAGCAAAAGAAATTGAAGATGGAAACCTTAATGTTTTTAGATTTTAGAAAATAATACATGGTTAGAAAGATAACAAAAAACTTGAAGTCATCCTAGCAATTTTTTGGATTAAAATTGAAAAACATGTAAACTTGATGGAGAGCATGCTCGAGATTTAGTTATTTTTCTATATGTTTTCTTGAAAACACATATTTGGGCATTTAAAAGGTACGTCCAACCCCTTGAATTGAATTTAAAGGCAAATCCAACCATTAGGGTTGGAAATATCTAATGCAGTTAAAAATGGGAGTGCACTCGCATTTCATATTACCTAAAAAGTGAGCAATGGTCTGTAAAAAGGCAAAACATGTGAATTTGGACCCACATGGTTTGTTTATTCCCTTTCTCTACACTTTTAACAACATACAAACATACTTTTGATGCTTTTGAGTATCTACAATCATTAATTAACAAAACTATCTCACTTTTTGTTCTATTGATGTAGAAGATTCTAATTACATGGATTTAAATCAAATATGATATTGTAAATCATTGTTTTCTTGTTTTAAGGAATTGGAATAATTGTTTCACAAAATTAACTAATTTTTTGTCTCACATTGACAAAAAATATTCTAAATTACATATTCTATATTTGAATTTGATAAATTGTCAATCATTGTTTGTGTTTTTTTGACCAATTGTGTTAGATTGATATAGAATTCAACATCATGCCAAGAAAATGACCAAAAAATCAAACACTAAAGGGGTGTGAAGCTAAGAATGTGAAGAAAAGAGAACAAATGAGACAACTTCAAAAAATTAAAATTCATCTCATGGTATGCAGTGAATACAGTGTTAGCACATATGGTTCTCTAAAAAAATCTTTAAGGCTTTTAATGAATGCCTCCAAAGATATGTGGTCTCATATACTGTTTGAGAGAAAGTCGAGAAGAGTTGTCATCTCTTGATGATTGTAGGACATGCACAAAATGGGTTGTTGAAAAAGCTTTAAAAACTTTCAAACAAAAGTATTGGCAAGTGCGAAGTCAAATTCTGCAACCCTTTCTTCTAGCATGCATCAAAGAATGCAGATATTCAAGATAACAATGTACATGCCTACTCAAAAAAGAACTTTCCTAATCATGAAAACAATGATCATATCAATCATGAAAATAATGGTCATATCAACCATGTTTGAAAAACCATTTATTTTTACTGATCACAAGTAAATTCATTTAATTAAAATATAAACAATTTCTCAATGAAACAACATAGATAGCATGGAAGAAATCTGCAACCTACCCATCTGTATAGACATCAACCCTGATTGAATAGAAGGAAATTTGCCATCCTAATGAAGCTCCAACCTGCAAGTCACTCCACCATATCTTGTTTGAATTTCTTATATCTTTTTCTTTCTACTCAAGATTCTTCCACAGAAGCATTTTTTTTCACACCTTATTTTTCCTCTTTTTTAAAGACCTCTCTTTTAAGAGAGCATCTTTTTGAAAAACATATGTTCCAAATAAAAGAGAAAGAGTAATAAATTTTTAATAACACCCACTATCTCCCTTTCTCTTACATCCTCTCTTTATCTTTTTAAAAACTGAACATCTTAACTCTTCGTCTCCCAAGAGGGTGACTCTTCATTTGCCATTCTCATAACCTTGGTTTCTTAAAAACTAAAAATGGTTAAAGTAACTTTAAAATATAATTTCCTTAAAAACAAGAAACGACCACTTCTTGGCCCAAAAGTAGAATTTAAAGAAAGCTTTATAAAATATGTAAATAAGACAACACATAAAGACAATGCATGATTTTCTTTTCTAATATTAAATTATCCAAATAATTATTTTGAAACAATGCAATTAATTAATTATTCTCAATAAAATATAATAATTAATAAATAGGTTTCAGGTATGCCTTATAGATTCAGATACACCTATTGATGATGAGCTCCATCTCCCATTGGCTCCCACACCATTCCAAGATGGATCACCTCTCCTTATTGAGGAGGCCATGGACATTAATTTGGGCAGAGAGGAAGAACCTAAGCTCACACAAATAGTAGTTTCTTTAGATTTTGATTTGAGAGAAGGCATTTCCACAACACTTAGAGATTATTCAGATTTATATGTATGGTCCTATGCTGACATGCTTGGATTGGACCCATCCTTGGTGATTCACGACCTTGTGGTATGACCTTATGCTAAACCAATTCACCCAAAGTTGAGGAAAATGCATCCCAAGGTGGCTCTCAAAGTAAAAGAACTTCAGAAGTTGCTAGATGTTGGATTTATTTGACCGATTGACTATATTGAATGGGTGTCCAATATAGTTCAAGTAAGAAAAAAGACTAAAGGCATCGGGGTATGTACTGATTCTAGAGATATCAATAAGGCTTTCCCTAAAGATGATTTTCCTCTTCCTAGTATCGACATGATAGTAGATCTAACAACTAGACATGAAATGTTATCCCTTATGGATGGCTTTTCTAGGTATAACCAAATACAAATCACACCAGAGGACGAACATAAAATAGATTTTATCAATCCTTAGGGTATATTCTACTATATAGTCATGCCTTTTGGCCTAAAAAATGTTGATGCCACATATCAAAGAGCCATGACCATCATATTCCATGATATGCTACATGACATTGTCGAAGATTTGGTTGATGACATTCTGGGAAAATCAAAGAATAAAGAAGATCATCCAGTCATCTTGCATCATATCTTCCAAAGACTTTAAGAATATAAAGTCAGACTAAATCCCAAGAAATGTGTCTTCAGAGTCACATCAAGTAAACTCCTATTGTTCACTATTTCCAGATGTGGCATTGAAGTAGATCCTACCAAAGTGAAAGCTATAACATAAATTCCACCCCTAGGAATCTCATGCAGTTACACAGATTACAAGGAAAAGTCTAGGCTATCCATTTCTTCATCACCCAATTAGCTGATAAGTGCCATCCTTTTTCACATCTACTAAAGAAAAATGTTGATTTTGAATGGGATCAGACATGCCAAGCAACATTTGACAAGATCAAAGAATATCTTTCCAATCCACCAGTTCTAGTGGCACCAACATCAGATAGGCCTTTGTTGCTCTACATTTTAATTAGATAGCATGCTTTGGGTGCTCTCCTAGCACAACATAATGATCAGGGACAAGAAAATGCCATATATTACCTTAGCAGAACATTAGTGGGGTGTGATCTCAACTACCCCCATGGAAAAACCTTTCCTTGTAGTAGTGTTTGCCTCATAAAAGCTTCGACATTATATGCTCAATAGTAAAACCCATCTTATCGCTAAAGTTGACCCCCTCAAGTATCTATTATCCAAAGTAGCCCTTACCTGTAGAATAGCAAAGTGGTTCATGCTCCTTAATGAGTTTGATATTGAGTATGTTAATCAAAACACAATCAAAGGGAAAGTCATTTCAAATCAGTTAGTAGAGGCACCATTCACAACTACTCATCCTTTGATCACATAATTTCCTAATGAATCCATCCTTCATATTGAAGATCATAAAACATGGATGCTATACTTTGATGGATCATTTACTTCACATGGCTCAGATGCTAACATCTTATTCATCACCCCTCAAAGTGATCTAATCCCAAAAGCATTCCGCATCGGCTTTCCTTATACAAATAATATAGCAGAATATGAGGGATTATTATCTGGTCTTGGTACAGGAGCACCTAGAAAATCATGTTTTCTTTTGTAATAAGGTCTATTTGACCAATGCATTTTCATTTTAGTTTGTATCTAGGTTCATTTTGTAAGTCCCAAGTGACTTAGGACACTTTTGTCAAATTGTAACCGCATAATACCAAAATAGGGCAGTAGGGTAGTTGGAGGCTATTTTAGACGATTGTCTCCCAACCACTTGGAGTCAATTTGGTATTCCTCAGGGTGAGTTGATAAATACCCAGAGGAATGAACCAAATGTGGATGGTAATCAGATCGAAGAAGGGTGTGAATGTAATTGTGTATTGTTCTTGAAAGAAATAAAGTTATTATGTTCTGTCAATTCGATTTCCATTTCTTGTAACTGCAAATTGTGTAACTGTATGTCTCCATTCTTTCTATGCTTTCCATTTTGTTGCTGTATGTTGTCGTGAAGCATTCCATTGGTGAGATTTCTATCAAAATCAGTGGAATGGCTTCATTGTATAAATATTTTCTTTCATTTTCTATTTTGTTCCATTGTTCGATGGTGCAGAGGATTCAGACAGTGCATTTCACATAGTAGGTTGACCTAGCATCTCCATGTGCTAGGGTTCAGAGAAGGTAGACTGTACGACAGCATATTGGCATAGCAATCCTTAAGGTGGCCGATAGCAAATGTCACGCCGATGAGTGGAGGTCGGAAGTGACATCAGAGTGATCAATTTATTAGTAACTCTAGAGAAAGCCTGACCAATAGTGAAAGTCTCACCAAGGATGTTGTTTCATTGGTGCATCGACCAGGGCCTATAAGTGCTCACTGATGAGGTGGGTCTCACCAAAGGTAGAGCGAAGTGGAGTCATCAGTGTAAGGTGGACCGATGGAGATACTTTAGTAAGTAGTTTCAACCGGCAGTTGTCTGGCCAATGGTGATGTATCAGCAGCTCATATGTGAAGTCTTGCCGATTGTGAGGTAATTAGGGCCCGTTTTGTGTTTCCTGCTGTGCGCTCCCCATCATATTGGTATTAGAGTGGGAAAAAGATTTGGGTGGCAAGTTGAATTGAGGATTTGCAGGAGTGTTGGCATTTGGGTGTTGTATGTGAATATTTATGTCAGACAGAGAAAGCGAGACAGAGGTGGAGAGGATGCCTCCCAAAAGTATGTCGTAGGACACCATTAAGAAGTTGATCAAGGAGATGCTTGAATCCAAGTTGGGAGAGTTCAAGCAGTCCAAAAGCAAAGATAGGGAAGATGAAAGTGACATTGATGAAGGCGATACAGAAATTGAGGAAACCATTAAAAAGATAAAGGAGATACCAACAGACTAGAGGGCATTTATAAATGCATTGAAGTCAGTCAATAGGGACACCATAGATGGGTTACCTATGTATAGTGGAAGTATGGAAGTTGAAGAGGTGATTGATTGGATTGAGGCATTGAATAATCATTTTGAATACAAAGAAGTCCCTGATGATAAGAGGGTTAAGTTGGCAAAGACAAGATTGAAAGGATCTGTTCTTGCATGGTGGAATTATGAGCAAGGAGAGAGAGTCAAGGAGGGGAAGAATATGATAACCTCTTGGGAAAGGATGAAGACCAAAATCAAGGCACAATTCTTACCCCTAGATTATAACGTGCAGATGTATAAGAAATTGTAGAATCTCAGGCAGAGAGACCTTGATGTGAATGCATACACACAAGAGTTTCATAAACTCAGTCTCAGATCAAAGAGACGAGAAGAAGAGTCAGAGAAGGTGGCCAGGTACTTGAATGGCCTAAGGATGAACATCCAAGATGAGATCAACATCTTAGCACCAGAAACAATGAATAAGTGTTTCCAAATGGCCTTAAGGGCTGAAGAGAAGATAAAGAGAAAGAGTGAGTAGAATAATAGAGGTAGAGGTGGAAGGAATTTTAGAGGTAGAGGCAGTTTTGGAGGAAGAAGTCCTAACTAGAGGCCTAGGGGTGAGTCTAGCCAAGAAGAGCAAGTTGGGGACTCCAATAGCAGAGGAGGCTACCGAGGAAGAAGGCCTAATGGAAGAAGTGGGACAAGTGGATTAGGTAGAAGATCCAAATTCTCCAATATGAGATGTTATAACTGCAATCAGGTAGGGCACCCGACATACAAGTGTCCAGAGAAGGCCTCAACATCTCATGGTGGTGAGAAGAGAACCACTTTGATTCAAGAAGATGCAAGGAGTGTGATATCTCCTGAAGTGAATCTAGCATCAGAAATGGGAAAAAATCTGATGATTGAGAGGATGCTGCTCAAGGAACCAGTGTAGACTAAACCATCTCAAAGAAGGGCTTTGTTTAGAATCAACTGTAAGATCCAAGGTAAGGTTTGTAAAGTTATTATTGACTCTGGTTCTACTGATAACATTATATCTTTGGAAGCAGTGAATAAGTTGAATCTAGAAAAGATACCCCATAGCAGTCCATATAAAGCTAGTTGGTTAAATAAGGGGCAACACATACTCATCAATGAATAGGCATGGGTAGAATTCAGTATTGGGGGGTATAGAGATAAAATTCTGTGTGACATCCTTCCAATGGATGCTTGCCATCTTTTGTTAGGCAGACCATGGCAGTTTGACAAAAAGGCTCATCATGATGGAGAAAAGAATGCTTACTCATTCCAAAAGGATGGTGTGACTTAGAGGATACAGTCATTGGTAGAAGAGGATCCACAACATCTAGGGTCTAGTGTAATGATGGTAGGAGAGAGAATTCATGGACACATTAAAGGAAGGTGATGGAGTAGGTTTTGCTTTGATTGTGAAGACTAAGGGAGAAAAGAAGGAAAGTGTGAAAGAAGTATGGCCTAAAGAGGTCAAAGATTTGCCTGAGAGTTACAAAGGAGTGATTGCAAAAGATATACCTAATTCCCTACCACCTGTCAGAGACATTAGCCATCAAATAGATCTCATACCAGGAGCAGTACTTCCTAATAAGGCAGCATATAAAATGACCCCTCAGCAGAATGAAGAGATAGCAAATCAGATTCAAGAAGTCCTAAACAAAGGGTTGATAAGGAAGAGCCTTAGCCCATGTGCAGTACCTACTTTTTTAGCCCCAAAGAAAGATGGAAAATGGAGACTGTGTACTGATTCTAGGGCCATAAATAGGATAACCATCAGGTATAGGTTTCCCATTCCCAGAATAGAAGATCTAATGGATTGTTTGGTAGGTGCTACCTATTTCTCTAAGATAGACTTGAAGAGTGGGTACCATTAGATAAGGATAAGAGAAGGGGATGAGTGGAAGATAGCTTTCAAAACCAATGAAGGGTTGTATGAGTGGCTTGTTATGCCATTTGGTCTTTCAAATGCCCCTAGCACCTTTATGAGACTAATGAATGAGGTGTTGCAGGAATTCATAGGGAAATTTGTGGTAGTCTACCTTGATGATATCTTGGTGTTCAGTAAGAGCAAGGAAGAGCACTTGGAATATTTGGAGATAGTCTTGAAGAGGCTACAAGATCAGAAGTTACTGATAAACTTCGAAAAGTGTTACTTCATGAAACAAGAATTGGTGTACCTAGGTTTTGTCATCTCTAAGGGTGATTTGAAAATGGATTCTTCCAAGGTAGAGGCTATTTTGAATTGGCCTACACCTAGGACAACAGGAGAGGTCAGAAGCTTTCATGGCTTGGCCACATTTTACAAAAAAATTATTAAGAATTATAGTGATATTTGTGCACCTATGTTAGAGACCATCAAGAGTGGAGGAAAGATGTTTGTGTGGACAAAAGAGGTAGATCAGAGTTAGGAAAGTTTGAAACAAAAAGTTGCCAAGTATCCTATTTTAGTACTTCCTGATTTCAATAAGGTTTTTACGATTGAATGTGATGCAAGTGGGTTGGCCATAGGAGCAGTGTTGAGCCAAGAAGGCAGACCAATAGCCTTCTTTAGTGAAAAGTTAAATGAAGTCAAGAGGAAGTACTCCTCTTATGGTTTAGAGTTGTATGCTATGGTACAAGCTCTAAAAAATGGAGGCACTATTTGCTTCCTAAAGAATTTATTGTATACACTGACAATCATGCTCTCAGTTTTTTGAATGGATAGGAAAAGCTCACTCATAGACACATGAAATGGGTGGAAAGTCTTCAAGCATACACCTTCATCATCAAACATAAGAAGGGGATAACCAATAAGGTTGCTGATGCTCTAAGCAGAAGGGTGTTGACAGTGCAAGAAGTGCAGCGACAAAGTATGGGTGTTGAGTCACTCAAAGGGTTGTATGAAAAGGACCAAGATTTCAAGGAGATTTATAGGGTATGCAGTGAGTTTGCCAATGCTTTCCATAGTGAATTTTAGATGATACATTGTAGGATGGACTTTTGTTTAAAGGTAGTCAACTATGTATCCTTAAGTGTTTAATGAGGGATAATATTGTGAAGGAAAAACATACTGGTGGTTTAGGAGGATATTTTGGGCTCAATAAGACCTTAGATCTTGTAAGAATGTTTTACTTTTGGCCAAGGATGCAATCTGATATTAGAAGGTTTGTTGAGAGTTGTTTGATTTGCCAGAGAGCAAAGGGACTCTCAACCAATGCAGGACTGTACCAACCTTTGCCCATACCAAACAGACCTTGGGAAAGTTTGAGTATGGATTTTGTGATGGGATTGCCCAAGAAAAGGACAGGTTATGATAGTGTGTTTGTTGTGGTAGATAGGTTCAACAAAATGGCACACTTTATTCCTTATAAAACCACTAATGATGCTAGTTATATTGCAGGTTTGTTCTTTAAAGAAATTGTCAGGATTCATGGGTTACCTTTGAGTATTGTATCTGATAGAGACAACAAATTTGTGGGACATTTTTGGAGAACCTTGTGGAAATGATTGAGTACAAATTTGTCTTTTAGTTCAGCCTATCATCCTCAGACTGATGGCCAAACTGAGGTTGTAAACAGGTCATTAGGCAATCTGCTGAGATGTTTGACAAGAGAACATGGCAGTAGTTGGGATGTGGTACTCCCACAAATAGAGTATGCCTATAATGATTCTACAAATAGAAGTATAGGTCTAAGTCCTTTTGAAGTTGTCTATGGTAGTCATCCTCGAGGAATTTTTGAATTAAGAGATGTTTAAGGGTTGGACAAAAGGAGTGGACATGCTGATACATTTGCAGAAGCTATGAAAGAAATCCATCAACAAATCAGAGATACTCTACACCAGAATAGTCAGAAGATCAAGGCTAGAGTGGATCAAAGAAGAAGGGATGTGCAGTACCAAATAGGAGATATGGTCATGGTTCATCTCAACAAGAACAAACTACCCACAAGAAAACACAAGTTGATGATGAGAAAAATTGGACCTTGTCGGATTCTGGAGAAATATGGTTCTAATGCTTACAAAATTGAACTCCTTGATGATATTGCTATTTCACCTATATTCAATGTTGTTGATCTGACACTATATAAGAGTCTTGATATAGGAGAAGGTACAACAGATTCTGTCCAAGACAATGCAGAGTGGGTGCAACATTTACCACCTAAGGAACCACCGAAGATGGAGTGCATCTTGGATAGTAGGACAACCAAGAAGACAATAAATCAGACCTATTTTGAGCACTTAGTCAAATGGCAAGGACTTCCCGACTCAGAAGCCACATTGATGCTAGAAGAAGACATCAAAAAGTAGGGTGGTGATTTGCAGCAGTTAGTCTCTAAGAGGACTTGAGACAACTTTCACCCAGGGAGTATGGTGCAGGAGTACCTAGAAAATCATGTTTTCTTTTGTAATAAGGTCTATTTGACCAATGCATTTTCATTTTAGTTTGTATCTAGGTTCATTTTGTAAGTCCCAAGTGACTTAGGACACTTTTGTCAAATTGTAACCGCATAATGCCAAAATAGGGCAGTAGGGCAGTTGGAGGCTATTTTAGATGGTTGTTTCCCAGCCGCTTGGATTGGTCTCCCAACCGCTTAGAGTCAGTTTGGTATTCCTCAGGGTGAGTTGATAAATACCCAGAGGAATGAACCAAATGTGGATGGTAATCAGATCGATGAAGGGTGTGAATGTAATTGTGTATTGTGCTCGAAAGAAATAAAGCTATTCTGTTTTGTCAATTCGATTTCTGTTTCTTGTAACTGCAAATTGTGTAACTATAGGTCTCCATTCTTTCTGTGCTTTCCATTTTGTTGTTGTATGTTGTCATGAAGAATTCCACTGGTGATATTTCTATTGAAATCAGTGGAATGGCTTCATTTTATAAATATTTACTTTCATTTTCTGTTTTGTTTCATTGTTCGGTGATGCAGAGGATTCAGACAGTGTGTTTCACACAGTAGGTTGACCTAGCATCTCCATGTGCTAGGGTTCGAAGAAGGTAGACTGTGCGATGGCGTATCAGCATAGCAAACCCTAAGGTGGCTGATAGAAATTGTCACGCCGATGAGCGGAGGTTGGAAGTGACATCGGAGTGATCAGTTTGTCGGCAACTCTGGAGAAATCCCAATCGATAGTGAAAGTCTTACCGAGGATGTTTCTTCATCGGTGCATCGGCCAGGGCCTATAAGTGCTCGCTGATGAGGTGGGTCTCACCGAAGGTAGAGCGAAGTGGAGTCATCGGTGTAAGGTGGATTGACAAAGATACTTTAGTAAGTCATTCCAGCTGGCGATTGTTTAGCCGATGGTGATGTATTGGTGGCTCATATGTGAAGCTTGCTGATTGTGAGGTAATTGGGGCCTGTTTTGTGTTTCTCGCTGTGCGGTCCCCATCAGGTCTAACATTAGTAGTACAATGGAATATTCAACATTTACCAATTTTTGGTGATTCCCAACTAATCATTAAGTAGGTCAATGATGAGTTCCTCACAAAGGATGATAAACTTGTACCTTACAAGTTCATGGTGGATACTTTCAAGAAATATTTTCTAGATATATGTTGTGAACAAGTCCCTCATATAGGAAATAAGGTTGTAAATTCTATGGTTACAATTGGGTCTCTCTTGGATATACCTAATCATGCTCATGAGTATTGGCTTCAAAATTTTCCTTGGAAGATACCAATTAGATAGTGTTTTCAAAAAAACAAATTGACTAGGTATGAAAGGTTTACAAACAAGCACTTGGTATTCACAACACCCAATCAATAGACACAACAAGAAGCCTAGAATTAATCAAGAAAGGTGTGACTCCTAGTGTCGGCTCACACTCAATACCTCTCAAGATAGAAAAGTTAGGGATCAAGTGGCAAGTGTGCACCCTATCCCTTCCCTTGGAGGCCTTGAAGCCTTGCCCAAAGAAACCTTCTATCTCAAATCAAGGAGGTACATGGTGAGTATCTTCAGGGGAGTTTGTGAGGCCTTGCACCATACTAGAATGTAAGGAAGCTAAGGTAGAAAAATAACTTTCTACACTAATCTTAAGGGGAGGGATATGCAGTACTTTTTAGATCTTTACAATAGTTACATAAATAAACACAAATAGAAATCATACTACAACACAGCAATTACGTGGTGAAACCCATTCGGGAGAAAAACCTGACACTCCAAAGCCACCCAATATATTATTTAGGAATCAAGAAGATTACGATTACTTGTAGAGAAATATTTCACAGGAGTATAACCAACTAGCGATTTGGAGGCAACTCAACATCTATAAGACTCTTACACACAACCTCCATCTCAAGCTCCTGATATATAGAAGATACAATATAGTAAATTGTCAATGGCAATTACAAAACCATGAGCCAAAACCACCCAAAAGTGGCTCCCAAATTATCTCCAATCAAAGATGCCTTGTGATGTGCCAAATCACACATCAACATGTGTAACTCTCCCCTTTACAACTCTTTTAAGTGTCCAACACATTTTTACATTTCCCAAAATGGGAGGCACAACTTTTGGAGGCCATAACTTTTGATTCGGGTGTCTAATTGATGAACTCTTATGTGTCTAAAAGATCATGAAGATATCTATCACGCTATAACCAATTTTTCTGGTTACGACAACTTTTGGGGCATTTAGGGACCTCAAATCTAAGCTCAAAACTTTTTCAGGAGTTAAAAAAAAAGAAACTTTAATATCTTGCAATCCAGGTATGATCTTGAGTTGAAATGTTGAGTTACTAAAAATAGTAAGCCATGCCATTTTTAGTCCCTTTTGGAAACTTTGAAATTTCTAAACTATTCTTCAAGATAAAGGGTATTCAAAAAGACCAAAATTGGGAAGAATAGAAACATTTTGTAGTTGCAAGGTACATACACCTTTCCTAGCATTCTCCTACTTGTCAAACACCTTGCAAGAGAAAAGGGAGTATTGACTCCATGATTTAATTGCTAGGAGCCAAGAGGCCCATAGACTCTGAACACCATCTAAACTTCTCTGTGCTCATAAGCTTAGTTAAGTAATCTGCAACATTAATCAAAGTCTCTACCTTAACTAGCTTCACCCTACCATCCTCGACCATATCTCTAACACAATGATAATGTACATCAATGTGCTTGGTCTTGGCATGAAATGTTGGGTTCTTAGCTAGGCAGATCGTACTTTGACTGTCACAATAAACTATCACTACACCTTGTTTTATTCTAATATCTAAACATAGTCTCTTAAGCCAAATGGATTCTTTACAATATACTCAACTTCAATAGTGGACAAAGCAACCATAGCCCATTGCTTACTCATCCAACTAATTGTGCCACCAAATAAAGTAAACACATAAGCAATAGTGGATCATCTACTATCAACACCAGCTACCTAGTTTGAATCCACATAACCATGAATATCAATGGAATGCATGTCTCCTATCAAATTACCATGATAACATGAGGAATATTCTAAGGTACCCCACAAATATCTGAAGACTCTTTTAATTGTACCCCAATGAACTCTACTAGGATTAGACATATATCTAGAAACAACTCCCACTGCTTGGGCAATGTCTTCTAGTACAAACCATAACATACATCAAACTTCCAACTACACTCTGGTAAGGCACTCTACTCATGTCTTCCATCTCTAATGGGGTTGTTGGACATTGTGAAGCAGATAAATTCGTTCCAACTGTAAAAGGAACACATAATGGTCTACAGTCCTACATGTTAAACCTTTGTACAACTTAATTGACATACTTACTTTGGCCAAGCCATAGTTTTCTATTCACTCTATCTCTTCTTATTCTGATCCCAAGAATGTGTTTAGCTACACCAAGATTTTTCATTTCAAATTTTGCTGCAAGTTGAGACTTTAGTTTTGAAATCATTCCTTTCCCTTGTTACACATATGGTTCCTTGGGTTGTCATTGATGTCAACACTATCATGGATGTGTGATGGTGTTCATGGTTGGATGTCATGCCCTATCCAATAGAGAAGACATAGTTCATAGTTGGATGTCATGCCCTGATCAATGCATAGTTGAGTATGAAGTAATGTTAATATGGGAATTAGAAGCACTAAGATGATTAGATGTGTTTCTGATGTTAGAAGATACTACTGATGGCCTGAAACATGTATATTCCAAGTTTCATGATGATTGGATTACTAGAAGTATGTTTTGCAGTTTAAAGACATTATTGAAGACAACTGCTATGCAGCCATAGAATTCTCTGCATTCCTCCGCATTTATAGATATGGCTATGCAATTTTGGAACTGTGTTTAGGGTATAGTGAAGGGGATAGCTCCAAAGTTTTAGATCATTTGTCCTTTTGTTGTGAGAGTTATACATGATAGAGTCTCTGCATGTGTTCTCACAGAGTAAGCTAGTGTTGAAGGCCTGTTGGAATGCTCCGCATTCCTGTAGATGTGAATGTTTTCCTTTGTAGTTTTGTGTACATGTTTACGGATGTGCATTACATGCTTCCTTGCAGTTTTAAGGTTCTTGGTGGTCCACAAGCTCAGTTTCTCAATGACAGTATGTTGCAGTGTGTTCTGGATGACAGGTTGTGCTCAGAGTTCATGATTGAAGATGCGCAATGCAAAATCTTTGATGTGCAGAGGTAAAGGAGTGTTTGTAGATGTTGTATGAGTCCTATAGACTCATCTGGAAAATTTTCATGAATATCTTTCTTGTTTCCAGTACTGCACAAGGTTTTCAAGTTGTTTTTTCTATTATGCTTCAAGTTTCATGTGTTTTTGCTTAAGGTTGTCCTATTTCCAAATGAGTGGAGTGTGCGGATGTAATTCCTTGTTGTTTGATGCTATGAAGAATGTTTTGGACCTAACTAATCAAGTGTTGATGTCTGCAAGGCATGGGTCTTCTGCTAGTGTCACTAGTAAAAAATAGAAATAAATGACTAAATAAACTACGAAAAAATTGGTCATGTGATCAGTAGTTTGGTCACGTGACCATTGGTAGTTTATTACCGGTCATTTATCTCATGACCAAATTTATGACCAAACAAATTTTAGTCATTAATTTGGTACTATATTTAGTCATAAATTTGGTAGTATATTTAGTCATCAATTTGGTATTATATTTAGTCACGTGACCATTGGTAGTTTATTGCCGGTCATTTATCTTGCGACCAAATTTATTTAGTCATTCTAATCATTAATTGCCGTCAATTGGTAGTATATTTAGTCATTTATTTAGTCACTGATTTCCATCCATTGGTAGTATATTTGGTCATTTTAATCATTATTTTTCTGTCAACTCGTCATATATAAACAACTAGTACATGAAAAACACCAACTATGCCATTTTTTGTTGATAAAATTCAACAAATTTGGTCAAAGGATTGAAACAACAATGCTGGAAAATAATTCGTTGTATATTCAAAATGTATATAAAATATGTTACAAAGAATTCATTTATCAACAAATCTACTCAAAGGATTGAAACAACAATGTTAGAAAATAATTCACTGGATATTCAAACTGTATATAAAATATGTTACAAAGAACTCTATATATAGAGTTTTCAAGACAGAATCTTTCTGCAGTATGCAAACTACTGATTTATTATGCTTTTAAAACTAAAAAAAACTAAAACTAAACCTAAAACTCCATCGGTGTGAATGCATGTCTTCAGTGATGCCATTGTTGCACATGGGGTGGACTGTAAATGCATCTAGAAGGTACTGGTTTTGCATTTTCTCCTTGCTCTGTACCTGTCCACAATCAAAAAACTCAAAATTTGATAATATTTTTAAAAGATTTATGAAACTTTGAAATATGAAAAATAAAGTGGGATGATAAGGAATTTTACAACAATATAGGCATATATTATGAAAGTATTCAAGAAGAAATACTTGTAAGGTCATGTATCATCACCAATCATGATCGCACGTATTCCATTCTTAATTAGTTGTAAATCAATGAAAATTGTTGTTTCTACAATTAGTATTCCACCTATCTTTTGAGAGAGAACTGTGGATCAGCTCAACAAAAATAACTGAACAAGCTTGTAAATTGCAAAAATGGCCCATAGACATTTTGTCAAACAGTTAGCAGGTTATGTAGATTAATCAATATTTTTGAATATTAAAATTAGAACAACTGCTGCTCACTTCTAGATCTTATACATTTTAACAAACACTTGGTATGTAGATGAAAACATATGGACATTTAATATTATGTACATTTCTTTAAGAATACATCAAACTATAATCATGACATTTAAGAAAATAGTTTGCAACATATGTATAATCACATGTATTTAACTTATACATATGGACAAAATGGATTTTTTGAAAAGGCTTTAGAAACTTTCAAGGAAATGCAATTGGCAGGTCCAAAGCCAAATTCCACAACCTTTGCTAGCATCGTCCTTGCCTATGCCAGAACCGGAGCTTTGGAACAGGGTATGGACATCCATCAAAGCATAATGGAAGGGGGATTTTTGTCAAAAATTATAGTTGGAAATGCTCTAGTAGACATGTATGCAAAATGTGGAAGTATAGACAAGGCACGCGACCTGTTTGACAAAATGCCTCAAAGAAATGTGGTGTCATGGAATGCCATGATTGCAAGATATGCACAAAATGGATTTTGCAAGGATGTTATGTATTATCGGCGGGACCCTATGACTTCAGTGAGAATCCAATTATGGTCTCTTCGACAGCCCAATGGCAAGTGTATTATCGGCGGGACCCTATGACTTCGACGAGACTCTGATTATGGTCTCTTTGATAGCCTGATGGCAAGTGTATTATTGGTGGCACCCTATGACTTTAGCGAGACTCTGATTATGGTCTCTTCGATAGCCTGATGGCAAGTGTGTGCACAGGGAAAAGGCGGGAAAGTCCTGTAGTTAGGGTAAAATTACAAATCAGGATAAATGTATAATCAATAATGATCAAACCCTAATAATGCACAATGTAGCACAAGACAACATGAAAATCAAAATAACAAATGTAAATGCAAATTGATCTCCATGCTATGCTCGATTTATCTCCATTGCTCTTCTCCACCTCACATGAGCATGCAAGATTTTGAAGGATGATTGTTGGAGGAATGTTGGGTGCTCACTTCTGCAGATAGATGGAGATGAATGTGATAGCTTCCAGAGTGATTTTGACAGAATGAGGATATTTGAAAAATAGATGCCTCTCCCAAATGTCTTGTAGATAGATTTATTTATAGGAAAGGCTTGGTTCAAATGGATGGTTGAGATTAAAAAGCTAAATGATTGATGTGGATGGCTAGGATTGATTAGTTATTCCCACTCTTTAAGGGAGTTGTAGTCATGTGACAAGTGGAGGGAGGAGAATAGGTCTCATGTGTGATTGTGTACACAAATACTTTTATTTAATAAGTTTATATGTGATGGTGTACACAAATCCTAAAATTAGGTCTCATTAGTTGTACATGTGAAGGATTTTAAATGAAAGTTGTACTACCACACATGATTCAATTGAGAAATGGACAAGTGTCGAAATGCAATGAAAGGTGAGGACTTAATTCAAATAAAATATTTGAATTAGTTGGGATATGTGAGGGAAATTAATTAAATAAATAAAATTTATTTAATTAATTGGGAAGATGATTAGGATAGGACTAGGATATGAATGGAAAATTAATTAATTAAATAAAATTTATTTAATTAATTGGAAAGTGGGATTATGAATGTGAAATTAATTAAATAAATAAAATTTATTTAATTAATTTGGCTAAGTGGAATAAGGATGGGATTAAGATGGGATTTTAATTAAATAAATAAAATTTATTTAATTAATTGGCTAATGGATTAGTGGGATTAAGAGTGGGATTAGGACAAAATGCTACATGATGTCTAAGTCATGTTTTTAACTAGGTGTTGAAAGACATGGACAATTTTGGGACAATTTTGGGTGTCTACATTTTGCCCCTCTTTGAGATGACGTTCGAGATGATAAGATTTATGTCGAGTAACATCATTTCAAAGAAGCTAAGGTATGGATATAGGAAAAGGATGATGATGAAAAGATAGGATGATGATGCCCCCTCGAGAGGATAGGCAAGTTGGATAAACACGAGTAGGCTCTCGAAATGAAATGGATTGGCTAAGAAGAAAGATAAGGGAATGGATAGAAAAAATGAATGATGTGTTATGCTGCAATGAAGGTGAGCAACCATGATGTTTGATATAGCACTAGACATTATGCGCTAAGGTATAAGGACTAGGGTGACAATGTGTCTCGTGCCCCAGCATAATATAACCTTGTCAAGATACAAGATATGAATATTAACTAGATTGATACCGATATGATGCAAATGCAAGATAAAATGATAACACACACAAGCAAGCATGCATGCACAAATGATTAAAAAACAAACAAGGTATTGCCCCTGTCAATCTGTAAACCAATGATTAATTGTTTGATTGTTTGATGATAGTGTTGTCATGGTGGGGAAAGTTATACCCTAGATCAACACAAGGTTGTTTGCTGAGTGGGTTGGTTGATTGCTTGATTGATTGATTTGGTTTACAACAAGATTAGGATCAAGACCATGGATGTGATTGGATAATTTGACTTGATTAATTAAGTTGATTGGTATGGATTGAGAATGACTTTGATGATTTGATAATGAATTGATGATTATTAGATTGATGAATTAGATTTGAAGAATTGATTTGATGGTTTGATTGAGGTGATTTGATTTTGATGATGAATTTGATGGATTAATTTGATTTGAGTTTGATGAATTGATTTGATGGATGAGATTGAATGATGAAGAAATTGATTTGAAGGATTGATTTAAAGAAATGATTTGTGATTGATTGGATTGTAGGTGATTAGATTGATGAATTGGAAGATAGATGATAGAAGAAATATGAGATATGGATGAAGATAATGATTGGTGAAGATTGAAAGAAGGATGGAAGATGGAAACTGTCTATCACGTATGCCTGAATCTAGGTACTTCCTTCATATCCCAGATTGCCTACATACGCTATATCCATGGGATCAAGGCACTTAACGATAGAGATGATATGTAGTTATGATTTTATTTTATTAATGATGATGATGAAAGTGGATGGATTGATTGGGTTATGGATTGATTGGGATTGATTAGATGTTTGATGATATATATGATGTTATTTATGGGATGATGTGGATTGGATTGATTTGATTTTCATTGATTGATGGATTGGCTTGATTTGATGATTTGATTGGATATTTGATTTGCTTTGATGGATTTGAGATTTGATGATAATTGATCATTGATGAATTTGATTTGATTTGATTTTTGATGAAGTGATGGGTTGAATTGAGGGTTGGTTTTATTTCTTGGATTTTTTATGGATATTTAATTTTTTTTTTGTGTTTTTGGAATTTTTTTTTTTCAATTTTTGAAAATATTTTTATAAAATGCCAATGGATTTACAATTGGGGTAGCCTTTGTGCTAAATACCAATGACAAGGGAAGAACCAAGTCTAGGTGTAAGGATGTAGGATGGATAGATAAAAGGATGGGCCATAGTAAATGGGATGGAAGGCTCATGATATGTGGATGGATAAAAGGATAGGCTATAATGGATGGAAAGCTCATGATAGATGGATGGAATGGAAGACTCATGGTAGATGGGTAGATAAGAGGATAGGTGATAGGGGTTGGAAGATTCATGATAGATGGATAGATACAAGGATGGGCTATAGTGGATAGATGTATGCATCATAATGGAGCTAGGATGTGATCTCCAAAGTCTATGTTGCATAGGAATAATATGCCCCATTCTAGGTATAGACTTAAGATTTTGCATGATAAAACTTATGACAAAAGGATGACATGATGGATTTTATATGACAAGGTTTATGATAGAATTGGTTTGGAAAGGATGAGGTATACCTAGAGATAACCAAAGCATATTTCAATATTTTTCCCCTATGTCTTCATCAAGATCAAAGGGAGGGAAGGGAGGATGAATGAAGGATTATGATAGGTATGCGGGATAATGGAGAAGGATGGTAGGATAGGATAGTATGGTAGGATGGAATAGATAGTTTGGATGAGACAACGTGCCCCCAAGTGTAAGTGACATAGAATATCAGCCTACACATGATGCCTGTTTGCCAGGTTTTCATCATGGTACTTATCCAAGGCACCTGTTTACCAAGTTTTCACCATTGGATGAAGGGCTTTCTCTTTACTATTTTGATTGTTCTTTTTTTTATGATTTTTTTAGATGGGATGACAATTACACATGGCGTATGTTTGCCAGGTTTTCACCATGGTAATGAATATGAGGGACTCAATTGTCTAGTGCTATTAAAGGTGATAGTTCCAATAGAGATGAATGTCATTGCATAGACCATGTCATGTGTGCTCATAGATGTTGGTAAGGGAATTCATGAAAGGGAGA
The DNA here is from genome assembly GCA_027924645.1 of Cunninghamia lanceolata. Classification (NCBI taxonomy): domain Eukaryota; kingdom Viridiplantae; phylum Streptophyta; class Pinopsida; order Cupressales; family Cupressaceae; genus Cunninghamia; species Cunninghamia lanceolata. Next base: position 3,967,625 of record BSBN01000007.1, read on the forward strand.
TGGAGTAGGTAGATAGTGGATTAGGATGAAAGGTTTGTATAAGGATGGGGGATAATGGATTATGATGTTGAATTATGGTAGGGTAGGCTAGTAGCTTATGGTGTGGATTTATGTAAGACTTATGCAAAATCATGGACCATTGGAAGGTGATGGGGAAGATATGTAGGGTAATGGATGAAGGTTGGGGAGATGGAGGTATGTGGGAATGTTTTGGAATGGAAGGGAATCATGACCAACAGTTGTACACACCATGTTAAACATTGAAGCTTTTGATGGGATGGCAGTGTAGGTGTTGGATCTAGGGCATACAACTGAGAGGGGGGGTGAATCAGTTGTATAAAAACCTGCTCTACTTTAAACACTTGATTCTTCTTTGTTAGTTAATAGTATATCGATTAATCATCCATGAAAGCATAATGCACAAACACAAGAGCAGATAAACATCAACACATTGAACACCAAGATTTTGACGTGGAAAACCCGGTTAAGGGAAAAACCACAGGGTGATTAACCCAAGGATTATTCTCTATTAGAAGAATAAGAAAAAGAATGGCACTTGCCAATTAGGGCTCACTGCTCGAGCACACTGCTCACAAAGAGGCCCACTGCCTACAAGGAGACACACTGTCTACAAGGTGATAAGAATCACAATCTTGAACTAGAGAATGACATCTCTACCATGTCTGGATCAGTTCCATTTAAGTCCAAAAGTCTCTGCTCTGCCCTTCACACTTCTCTTTGCTATACTCCACTCATCCACATAATCCACACTCCAAAATGAACTCACAAACCTTTATTTATACAAGACATTGACTTAGGAACAATCATCTAAGTCAGTAATCAACCATAAGAGTATCCGCAAGATGAATCACACATCCGGTCGGCCACCATAAGAACATTTGCAGGATGAACAACTCATCCAGTCGGCTAGTCGGAACAAGAACTTCATCCGGAAGAATATCTTCAATTCCGGGCTCTACCATCAATGTGGACCAACAACACAACCTCAACATGATCCAAGAACCTTCACAAGCCTGCCTGAATGACTAGGTACATCCGCACTTTCTCTACATACTGGAATCTATTCTCTTCCTCATCTGGAACTTCAAGAACACAGTCTGTCATCACTGTCATAATGCAAAGGGTACTTCTGGACCTCAAAATCATACACAACTCGAGATGACACATCACAAGGACATCCCAAACACACCTTCCAATCCACAAATTAGGATTATACAATTTCAGACCTCACTGGACCTTTCTGTGATCCTCTGTCACCTTTGAACACTTGCCAGAACTGGTTCCACACAGATAGCCATAACTTCTTCAGATCTTCATGCGGACCTCTAAAATCTTGACTAAAACATCTCAGGACACATATCTACAAACCCTTTGATCCGCATCCTCCGGTTCTCAATCTATACAATACATTTGCCTTCATCTCATCATTGTTCTTCACTTTTTCTGACTGAGGCTAATTTTCTCAATATCCTCAGCACACTGCTCATCCAATCCTTCTTGTCAATGCAATATGAGTATGTTGACATCAATGACAACACTGGTTCACCTTCATACTTGCAACAATCTCCCCCTTTGTCATTGATGGCAACATATGATGTGAAAAACCATCAAGACAAGAACTTCTCCTTTCTGTCACAGCTCCCCCTATCAGCAACATGTCTTCTCCTCATTTACTGCTCCCCCTTTGATCAACAGCCACTTGTTTTTCACATGTCTTCTCTCCCCCTTTGACATCAATGGCAAAGGGCTCATACTTGCAATTCTACACATCAGAATCATACCAGATGCTCCCTCTTAGTAGCAGCTCCCCATCATCAATCCAGATCACAAGATATGAGTGTGATATCCACCGGACTGATGCACATCAGTGCATCCTAGTTCGTTACCGGAGGGGCCATGACCCCTAACTTCTCCCAGAGATATTCAAAAGAGTCCTTGGGAAGAGGTTTAGTAAAGATATCCGCAATCTAATCCTTGAAGGGAACATACTCCAATCTAACTTCTTCCTTGTTCACTTGTTCTCTCAAAAAGTGAAACTTGATAGATATGTGCTTAGTCTTAGAATGCAATACCGGATTCTTAGAAATATTAATTACACTTGAATTATCACAGAAAATTGTGATAGGCTCCTCATATTCAACTTTAATGTCTCTTAGCATCTGCTTCATCCATAAGATTTGAGTGCAACTACCTGCTGCTGCAATGTATTCTGCTTCAGTTGTAGACAGAGATATTGCATCTTGTTTCTTGCTTAGCCAAGAAACCAATCTCTTTCCCAAAAAGAATGCTCCACCACTGGTGCTCTTCCGGTCATCCACATCTCCTGCCCAATCTGCATCTGTGTAAGCATGAAGAGAGAAATCTGGATCTCTAGGGTACCATACACCATACTCAACTGTTCCTTTCAAGTACCTAAAAATTCTTTTGATTGCCATAACATGAGATTCTCTAGGATCAGCCTAGAATCTTGCCACAAGACCAACAGCGTGCATTATATCTGGTCTAGTTTGAGTGAGATACAACAATCCACCAATCATTGATCTATACTTTGTCTGATCTGCCTTTGGAGAGTCATCATCTTTGCTCAACTTACATCTGGTTGCCATAGGAGTGTTCATTGGCTTTGAATCTTCCATACCAAATTTCCTCAATAATTCTTTTACATATTTGGTCTGAGAAATGAAGATCCCTTTCTTTGTTTGAGTAATTTGCAAACCCAAGAAGAAATTCATTTCGTCAAGCATAGACATTTCAAACTCACTTTTCATCTGATTTGCAAAAGTTTTGCACATACTATCTCTTCCTCCAAAAATGATATCATCCACAAATACTTCAACAATCAAAATGTTTTCATGATCAATTTTGAAGTATAAGTTACTGTCAGTAGTACCTTTGTTGAATCCAATCTGCACAAGATGCTTATCCAACCTATCATACCATGCTCTTGGGGCTTGCTTCAATCCATACAAGGCTTTCTTCAACTTACAGACCATATCATCATTATCAGACAATTGAAATCCATCCGGTTATTCAATGTAAACTTCTTCTTCTAGATCACCATTTAGGAAGGCAGACTTGACATCCATCTAATATACCTTGAAGTCTTTGAAGGTAGCAAATGCAAGGAGTAATCTGACTGCTTCAATTCTTGCCACCGGAGCAAAGGTTTCTTCAAAATCAATTCCTTCTATTTGAGAGTAGCCTTTGCAGACCAATCTAGCTTTGTTTCTAATTACTTCACCAGCTTCATTCAATTTGTTCCAGAAGACCCATTTGGTTCCAATCACATTCCTGTCTCTTGGTCTAGGAACAAGATCCCAAGTATGATTTTTCTCAATTTGCATCAATTCATCTTCCATTGCTTTGGTCCAGTTTTCATCATTGCAAGCTTCTTTTATTGTTTTAGGTTCAATCTTTGAAATTAGACAAAATTCATCCTAATTTTGAGCAACATTCCTTCTAGTTTGCACACCTTTGTTTCTGTCACCTATGATCTGATCTTCAGAGTGGTTCTGTCTTACATACCTTAGAATTTTGGGAGTATCCTGTACTGCTGCTTCTTGATCAGGCTCACTCAGACCTATCTCTTCTTCCTGATTTACCAGATCAGGCTGACTCTGACTTACCGAAGAGGATTGAGTTCTTTGAACCTGAACACCATCTTGATCATCTTCATCAAACTCATAAAATCTTGAGGGCTTCTCAATTCCTTCATCAACTTTTACATTAGTGCTTTCTATCATCTTCCTTAATCTCTTATTGTAACACCGGTATGCTTTGCTTTGAGTGGAGTAACCCAAGAAAATTCCTTCATCACTTCTAGCATCAAACTTTCCTAGATCTTCATCTCTTTTAATATAACACTTGCTACCAAATACTCTGAAATACTTCACAGTAGGAGTGATGCCAAACCAGAGTTCATAGGGGGTCTTACTGGTGTTGTTTCTAATTTGAACTCGATTGAGAGTGTAGACTACAGTGCTGATAGCTTCTTTCCAAAACATTTGAAGGACATTTGCTTCCAACATCATTGTCCTGGCAGCTTCCTGGATGGTCCGGTTCTTTCTCTCAACTACTCCATTCCGCTGTGGAGTCCTAGGAGCAGACAATTGTCTCCTTATACCCTGCTTCTCACAAAAGTCAATGAACTCACCAGATGTAAATTCACCACCTCTATCAGACCTTAGACACTTTAGTTTTAATACGGTTTGATTCTCTACCATAGCTTTGAAGATTTTGAACTTCTCAAGGGCTTCTGATTTCTCCTTTAGGAAGGTAACCCACATCATCCAGGAATGATCATCAATTAGCAACATGAAATATCTATCACCTTGCAGACCCTTGATTCTTGTCAGACCACAGAGATTAGTATGTACTAATTCCAACAATCCGGTAGAGGACTGATCTTTGCTTTTGAAGGAGACTCTGCTCTGTTTACCTAGCTGACATTCTTTGCACAAACTATTTGTAGGTTTCATCAATTTTGGAAGATCTCTTACAGCCTGAATATTACTTATCTTGATGATGTTATCAAAATTTACATGACACATTCTTCTATGCCATAACCAACTCTGATCAACTTGAACAAACAGACAACTTTTATTTGAACCAACCAGATGAAAGATATTACCTTTTGTTTGAGTACCGGATGCAATTTCAGTTCCAGAGCTTGTAAAGATTCTGCATTTTCCATTCTTGAACCGGAGATCATAGCCTTTGTCCACTAACTGACCAACACTGAGAAGATTGTGCTTCAATCCTTCAACATATAGTACATTACCTATTTTGCTCTTTCCATCAAAGGAAATAGTTCCCCTACCTCTGATTCTACCAGCAGAATTGTCACCAAACTTTACCATTCCTCCTTCATACCTTTCCAAATCCAAGAATTTATTCTTGTCACCAGTCATATGGTGAGAACATCCATTGTCAATGACCCAATCATCCTTTTCTTCCACTTGAGCAGCCAAAGCTCTTTCCACAACCTTGTGATTGATATATTCAGAGGATATTGAATCTTCTTCCTTGATGGCAATAAACACCCATTCATTTCCGGATTTGCTTCCTAGTTCTGATTCATCATCTGTTACTCCTTCATTGTCATCTTCTTCATGAACATAATAGCAATTCTTTTGAAACCTTTGTCTGTTAGTATTAGACCTTGCAGATCTTTCCGGACATCTTGAAGCAAAATGACCAATCTTATTACAGTTGAAGCACTTAAAGGGTAGTTTTCCTTCAGTTGAAGCACTTAAAGGGTAGTTTTCCTTCATACTTACCGGATCCTCTTGGCAGTCTCTTTGCAATGAGGGCTTCAAGTTGAGCTATTTTTGCTTCTTCTTCTTCCATGTCTCTTCTTGCTTGATCATACCATGACATCTTCCTTGAAGAGTTTTCACCCGGATCAAATCTCTGTTTGCCTTTTACATAGGCACTGGCTTTGAAAACAGATTCAGTCTTGGGAGGATCATCTCCAAACTCGATCATTTCAAATGCAGCTAGTTTGCCAGCTAATTGTTCTCTTGTGATAGTTGTGTGGGCTCTGTATTCATCAATGGCAGCAACCTTGATTTTGTAGGCAGCAGGAAGGGATCTGAGGATTTTGCAAACAATCTCATTTTCATCTAGAGTTCCACCAGCATTTCTAATTCCACATACCAGCTCATTCACTCTTGGCATAAAGGTAGTGATGTTTTCATCATCTCTCATCTTCAATCTTTCAAATTTCCCTTTCAGACTTTGCAACCTTGCACTCTTGACAAACTCATCTCCTTCATACAGAAGTTCCAATTTAGTCAGGATCTCATATGCAGTTGGTAGGTCAATAACATTTGAGAGATCTGAGTCGTTCAATGTGCTTAGCAGAGCTTCCTTGGTCTGTAGATTGTTTTCAGCATCTGTGATTTCATTCAGAGTTGTCGGACCACCTTGTGGAGGTACATATGGTTTTCAGACCATGCCCAAGTATGCTTTTCCCATACATTCCAAGTGACATTTCATGCGACCTTTCCAGAGAGTGAAGTTGGTTCCATCGAACTTCGGACTATCCTTCTTGTATGACGACATCCTGGATCTCCTCAAGCAGTTAAGCTCCTTTTAGAGGAACTTGGCTCTGATACCAATTGTTGGATCTAGGGCATACAACTGAGAGGGGGGGGTGAATCAGTTGTATAAAAACCTGCTCTACTTTAAACACTTGATTCTTCTTTGTTAGTTAACAGTATATCAATTAATCATCCATGAAAGCATAATGCACAAACACAAGAGCAGATAAACATCAACACATTGAACACCAAGATTTTGACGTGGAAAACTCGGTTAAGGGAAAAACCACGGGGTGATTAACCCAAGGATTATTCTCTATTAGAAGAATAAAAAAAGAATGGCACTTGCCAATTAGGGCTCACTGCCTGAGCACACTGCTCACAAAGAGGCCCACTGCCTACAAGGAGACACACTATCTACAAGGTGATAAGAATCACAATCTTGAACTGGAGAATGATATCTCTACCATGTCTAGATCAGTTCCATTTAAGCCCAAAAGTCTCTGCTCTGCCCTTCGCACTTCTCTTTGCTATACTCCACTCATGCACATAATCCACACTCCGAAATGAACTCACAAACCTTTATTTATACAAGACATTGACTTAGGAACAATCATCTAAGTCAGTAATCAACCATAAGAGTATCTGCAAGATGAATCACACATCCGATCGGCCACCATAAGAACATTCGCAGGATGAACAACTCATCCGGTCGGCTAGTCAGAACAAGAACTTCATCTGGAAGAATATCTTCAATTCCGGGCTCTACCATCAATGCGGACCAACAACACAACCTCAACATGATCCAAGAACCTTCACAAGCCTGCCTAAATGACCAGGTACATCTGCACTTTCTCTACATACTAGAATCTCTTCTCTTCCTCATCTGGAACTTCAAGAACACAGTCTGTCGTCACTGTCATAATGCAAAGGGTACTTCCGGACCTCAAAATCATACACAACTTGAGATGACACATCACAAGGACATCCCAAACACACCTTCCAATCGGTAGATTAGGATTATACAATTTCGGACCTCACCGGACCTTTCTGTGATCCTCTGTCACCTCTGAACACTTACCGGAACCGATTCCACACAGACAGCCATAACTTCTTTAGATCTTCATGCGGACCTCTGAAATCTTGACTGAAACATCTCAGGACACATATCTACAAACTCTTTGATCCGCATCCTCTGGTTCTCAACCTATACAATACATTTGCCTTCATCTCATCATTGTTCTTCACTTTTTCTGACTGAGGCTAATTTTCTCAATATCCTCAGCACACTGCTCATCCAATCCTTCTTGTCAATGCAATATGAGTATGTTGACATCAATGACAACATTGGTTCACCTTCATACTTGCAACAGTATGAAGCAATGGAGATGTTTTCTTAGGGGACTGGGGCAGGGCACCCAAGAGTGCATTTTGAAGCATTTTGCTAAGTTGTGTTTTTTTTGTTCAATGTGTTTGTAATAAGGCTTTCTAGCCATGATTGTTAGGTCCACTCTGTATGGTCAAGAGGCTTGGGGTAATCATATAAACCTCAAAAACACTCTTAGTCCATTTGGACCCTAGTTGTGCCACTTAGGCCTAGTAGGTCTAAGGATGATATTTTGAGTCTATTTAGGAGTCTTGGTGTTTTAGCATGTTTTAGAGAGTGTGTTGGTCATTTGAGATCCATTTGACAAGTTGAACCAATCAATATCTTGGTGTTAATGCAAAAATGCCATAGTGTCAAAAGTTGCCAATGGTGTCAATGACACATTTGGCCGGTTACAACTCATTTTGGATAGTTGAAACTGCATTTGGAAGTTGTCTACCGACTTGGATCAGTGTATATGGTTGTTTTCTCACTCCAGGATGAGGGAGGAGAGTCTGTACGGAGTTTTGAGCACAGAAATCAAGAAAAGTAACTATTTTTCCCTGCATTTTTGTTGTTGTACGGACTATACAGATTGGCAGAGTAGATCAATGTATTTTTTCACAAACTAGGTTGAGTTTGGATTCCAATGCATTAAATTTGAGGTCTTGAAGTGACTGTAGGAGGGAGATATTGCATTTTGTTTCCAAACTAGTCTAAAACCCTGTTTTCTAGGGTTTGTCATACAAATTCGGCCCTAGAATGCATTCCAACCTGTGAAATCTCATGCAAATTGGTGAAATGCAAGCTAGGGTTGTATATTGCATGATTCCAAAAGCTTTTTGCTGGAAAAGGCAGTCTTCTATTTTTGAAGTGATGCCCTAGGTCAAATATCCCTATGTATTTGACCAAACAATGTGCTATTTGGTGATGTAGATGACAAAACCTAATAGGTGGATGCATGCATGGTGGTTTTCTGTGATGTGTGCATGTTGTAGAAGAGTTCCAAATCCCTATCCCAGGTCTATTACCCCAACTTAGGCCATTTGCTTTGTAACTTAGCCCTAACTTGATCAATTAGGCCTAGTGACCTAGTAGGTGTTTTGAATTGCTGGAGTAGAGTTGAGACTGGAGGTTTGGGAGTTTGTTAGGGTCCCTTAAAGGGTATTCAAATCCACCATTGGTTTTCCTGGTCATTTGGGATTTTATCAAGTTGTGTAGAGAAAACTAGTTTAGGAGGGCTAGTAGCCTCACTAGGCCTAGTCAAGGTTGGAGAGTTGTGGGAAGTTGATGATCAAACCAACTATTGGTAAAGTGTTTGCAGACCTGCCTTGAGGTGTGAAGGAAGCCTTAGGGGTTGGACAACAGCCTAGACCACAAATCCTTCATATGCCCTTGAATGTGACTTTGGTTGGATTGGAGTAGTGAAGTGGGTGAGTAGTTGGAGAAGAAATAAACCTTATTTGCTTCCCTTGTGCCTCTCTGCATTAGGGATGGTTGATGAAGTGATTTAGGAACCCACATAGATTTAGTACGTTTAGTGCTTTTGCTTTGCTTGTGGGATTTTTGAAGGGAATGGAAGTTTTGGATGGAAGTAGGCTTTTGGATGGATATAGGTGGTTGGGATTCTTGAGATGTGGATGAGGATGCCTCATTTGACTTTCTTTCTCTTTTCTTAGGGACCCAAACCATTTTGCTTTTGGGATTTGCATTTGGAGGTAAGCATTTAGATGGCTTCTTAGATGAACTTTGCTTTGATTTTGATTCTTTATGTCCTAAGGCATAAAGACCTTTAGGATTTTTGGTAGGATTTTTATCTTTATAAGTAGAGGCATCAAATTTTTTTCTTTTGAATCCCATGGGGTGGGTGGAGTGGATGGAATGATTGGAAGATTTATGATTAAATGATGTGTGCTTTTGTTGGCCATGATTAGGGATGTAAGGATACTTATGAATGATAGGTATGTTAGGTGTTGGAAGAAAAAAATGCAAGGTGGATGGAGGGATATTTGGAGTTGGAAGTAATGGAGGTAAAGTGGATGGAGGGATGTTAAGAGTTGGAAGGAGTGGAGGTAAATTTGATGGTGGGAGGTGTATGGTCACATGTTTTTGACATTTGTAGGATGGTGGAGGTGGAATGGGAACATATGTTTTGGGAATATGATGTGGTTTGTAATGTGTGGAGGAATTACCAACATCTTTAGATTGTGTACCTTGGGGTCTGTATCCAAGGTTATATGAGCGTGAAGCAATCTTGACATGGATATGCTCCAAAATACCTTGTTCATGAAGGCCTTTACCTTTACCTTGGTAGTTCATGTTTTAGAGTATGTGATGGACTATAGGACTTGGTGTAGTTTGGACACTAGACTTGAGTTTATTATTGGATGGAGAAGGTGAAGTGGATAAAGGTTGTTGTTGTCCTAAAGAAGAACACTCATGGAGGTAGGTGGCAAGACCACTAGGATATGATAGTGGATTTGAAGTGGAGTTGATGATGGATGTGGAAGGAGAAGGATCATTAGGATCTTGATTATCATTATGTTCACTAAGATCCAAGTTATTTGTTTGATCTTTTATGCTTACTTGGGGGACAAGTGTCTCATCGTGACAAGTGGATGTTTTCTCATTACGGATAGGATCAAGGTGCTCATGGATAGATTCATTATTATGGATATCATCTTGATCATAAAGAAGGTAAATAATATGGATAGGTTGAATTTGTATAGCTAGCTCATGAATGGTTGCTGGGAGATGGAAAGGATCAAGTGGCTTATGGATAGATTCATTATTATGGATATCATCTTGATCATAAAGAAGGTAAATGTTATGGATAGGTTGAATTTGGATGGCTTGCTCATGGATAGATTCATCATTATGGATATCATCTTGATCATGTAAAAGATACATGTTATGGATGGGATGGATGTAAGGGATTTGATCTTGAGTTGGACTAGGGCTTAATGTTTCCACATGCTTAGGATTAAACCTTTGACATACCTCTTGGGTTGCTTGAATGGAATTGGATGACCCTTGGATAGGATCTTGTTCAACAACATGAGAACATGATGACTCTTGACTTGGACTTATGGGAGGTCCTTGAATAGGCTTAATGGCTTGTGGGTCACATGATGGGCTTGAAGGGCTAGGCATGTTAATTGAGGGCTTTTGAAGAGACTCAAGGATATATGGGCTATGTAAAGGAGTTGTAGGATTGGACATGACATTTGGAAGTTCTTTGGTAGGCTCATGAATGGGTGTTTGACATGGAGATAGTTTATTCCTTGCTAGTAGCCAATGGATAACATCCTTTGCTAGTGTATGGGTGTAAAGACAATATAATGGATGGATGCTAAGGGTAGATGGTGTTATAGGCTTAGGATTATGATTAGGTTGAGGGATAATTGGATGGATAATAGGATTGGATGGAGGGATAATGGGATTGGGCATATTAGGATTTGGATTAGATGGGGGTGACACATGGGATTTGGATGATGTGGCATGATTTCTTATTGTATGTCGATACACCTTGTAAACAATTGAGAAAAATATGGGGCATTTATTTGTATCATGGCCTTCGGTCCTATGGTATGCACAATAATCATGTTCATCATTTGGACTTTCTTCACATGGTTTGACTTAGGGAAGTTCAATGAGTTTTGCTTCAAGCATCCTTTGTAAAACTATTTCAGCTACATGATTTGGTGTAAGGTGAGAATGACATGGTGATGAAGGTAATGGAGGGCTTGATGGGTTAGAAGATGGAGGGATCAATGGACTAGGATTGGGATCTCATGAAGGCGTTAAGATAGGACTTGTTGGCTCATGTGTTGGCATGGGATTGGATGGTGGAGGCCACTCATAAGATGCATTGGCTAGATTGGTATCTCCCTTGTCAAAGGTAATTAAGTCTTTTTGTATTAGGCTTGCATGGTTTATATACAAAGCGCCACTTGGAGTTGCATATGCTTCTTGTTGCAAAGGTGGATTTGGGCTCACTTGTGCTTGTTGGGTAGGCCATTGATAGTCTTGGAAGCTAGGTGTAATGGTAGGCTATGTAGACAAAAGATCTTGAGGTAGACTCAAAGTTGAGGTCATTTGATCTTGTTGGCAAGGTTGACTTGTGCTCACTTGATTTATGTACAAAGGGCCATTAGAACTTGCATGTTATTCTTGTGAAATCACTTGATTGCTTTGTGGATGGGCTTGATAGTGCATTGGAATGGTGGCATGAGGGATTGGATAATCTTGAGGTGGATGTTCATAGGTTGTTGTGGCATTGACTTGGTGGATAGGTGGATTAAGTTGATAGGAAGTGGATGGATATGACATGTGGCTATGAGGTGGATTAGCTTGGTATGGAGTGGCTAAGGATTGATGTACTTGTTGAGCTTGACTAGTTTCTAAAAGGTGTTGGACTTAGGCTACGAAGTGTTGCAGTTGAGGTGATTGGCTTGCGTGGGATTGAGCTTTTTGGATGAAGAATTGTAATGTTTCAATGGCATCTTGGTTTAGGGGTTCTGATCCTTGATAAAGATTTTGGAGGAATATTTGGAATTTGATTTCGGGGTCTTCTAGTGTAAACATGTTGTCACCCAAGTGTTTGTCTTAAGTCCTTTTTGGAAAGTGCTCATTTAGGGATTTGAATGATGATGTGGAAATGACTTGGATAGAATAGGGATGGCTAGAATAGGCTTAGGATGGTTTGAATGACTTGGCTATGAAGGGTTGGATGATGACTAGGATATGCTTTAGGGTTGGTTTAGATGACTTGGATAAGCTTGGATGATTAGGATATGACAAGATTGGATGCCTTGGGTATGACTATGGTTGACTAGGATGAAAGCGATGACTAGGATAAGTGTAGGGTGATTAGGATGATTAAGGTTTTGACTAGGATGAAGATGATGTGGAATGGTTGAGGTTTGAATTAGGATGTGATTGGATATGATTAGGATATTGGGTGGCTACGAAGGATGATTAGATGAAAGTGATTGGGTTTGAATGTTATTGGAGGAATGTGTAAGATAACTTATCTTAATGTGTTTTGGTGTTTAGAGCTTGATGTGGCAATAGTTAAACAAATGATTATACATATACACACATGAATCACTCACGCAAGACACATAAGCAAGTTGTTAGTTTGAAAGAATGTGATGATGGTTAAGCAAGCACGTGAAGACACCTCAACAAATCCTAGTCAAGGCAAGGCCACTATCACAAGGAGGTTCTAGTGAAAATCTAGGGGACTGACACCCCACGAGAATCCAACAAGCCACTTAAGACTTTAACAAACCCTACTAGGAGTTTTAATATACACAAAGGTACACCTCCTTTCGACTTAGCACTGTATGGTGAGCGCTAATACCGGTTAGACTTGGCTTTCACCTTATCCTTTGATTTTTATAGCAGACCAGATGAAAGTACCGCTTGAGGTCATTCCCTTGGGGTGAGTACATCTTTTCCCACCAAGGTAGGCCTCTCTAAGGTTTAACAAAAGCAACACAAGTAAATGTTTTTGATCTCCAAGTTCGTGTTAGGATGCGAGGAGAGAGCATACACATTCATCAGGTTCATTAACCTTAGAAATTCAATGTGTGGAAGACAATGCAAGCACTTGTTCATTTTTAAAGCCCAAATCCAAATGTGATGGAAGACAATGATTCATTTTAGCCCAATTTCAATGGTATGATTGCAAACAAGTTGTTCGTTTAATGCCCAAATCAAAATGTGTTTGCAAACAAGATTGATTGAAATGAAAAGATGAAAGATAGAAATGAATGCACCCAGATTATTTTCACTTTCCAAGATATTGTATTGATTGATATTTCTACTACTAAAGCTCCTTATGATCACCTACAACATCAAAAAATGATATTATAATGCAGGCATAAAAAACAAGCTCACCAGGCAAGGAAAATTGTAATTTTAGATACATAGCCGAATTAGATTTGATTATTTCGAGATAATTTTTGTTTGAAAATTAAAAAATCAAAGAAGAGACCCATGTTAATTTTCTGAGACCTTTCTAAAAATGTAAAAAAAAAAAAAATTCCCTATTTTGCACCTAGAAATGTGGATTTATGGAAAAGCTACAGTCGGCAAAGATTTGATTTTTCTACACTATATATGACCTCCAAATTAAATCTGTAAACATTGGCCCCATTATAATTTCAAGAGATGTCTAGAAATGTAAAAATTTATGAAAAATTTGCCGATTTGCGCCCAAAATTGTGATTTTATGAAAAAAAAATAAAAACATGATAACCCCCACAAAAATGGTGATAAACCCGTAATTTTTCTACTGTATCTTCCTTATATCATGGAAAAACTTTTGTAAAAATCTTGTAGAAAAATTCGCATCCATTTGGAAGATATGATGAAATCTTTAAAACCTAGGGTTTTGTCCAAAAAATAGCAAATCTACAACAAAAAGTTAATTAAACCTGCGAAACTCGACAATGGGGGTTAGATGAATGCAAATTTTTACTACAAAAGCCTAAAAAATGATCAAGTGAAGTGAGTCACACCGGGCATGCCAAATGTAGTTAGGGTAAAATTGCAAATTAGAGTAAATGTATAATCAACAATGATCAAACCCTAACAATGCACAATGAAGCACAAGACAACATGAAAGTCAAAATAACAAATGTAAATGCAAACCGATCTCCATGCTATGCTTGATTTATCTCCATTGCTCTTCTCCACCTCACATGAGCATGCAAGATTTTGAAGGATGATTTTTGGAGGAGTGTTGGGTTCTCACTTCTGCAGATAGATGGAGATGAATGTGATAGCTTCCAGAGTGATTTTGACATAATGAGGATACTTGAAGAATAGATGCCTCTCCCAAATGGCTTGTAGATGGCTTGATTTATAGGAAAGGCTTGTTTCAAATGGATGGTTGAGATTAAAAAGCTAAATAATTGATGTGGATGGCTAGGATTGATTAGTTATTCCCACTCTTCAAGGGAGTTGTAGTCATGTGACAAGTGGAGGGAGGAGAATAGGTCTCATGAGTGATTGTGTACACAAATACTAAAATTAGGTCCCATTAGTTGTACATGTGAAGGATTTTAAATGAAATTTGTACTACCACACATGATTCAATTGAGAAATGGACAAGTGTTGAAATGTGATGAAAGGTGAGGACTTAATTCAAATAAAATATTTGAATTAGTTGGGATATGTGGGAAATTAATTAAATAAATAAAATTTATTTAATTAATTGGGAAGATGATTAGGATAGGACTAGGATATGAATGGGAAATTAATTAAATAAATAAAATTTATTTAATTAATTGGCTAATGGATCAGTGGGATTAAGAGTGGGATTAGGACAAATGCTACATAATGTCTAAGTCATTTTTTTAACTAGGTGTTGCAAGACATGGACAATTTTGGGCCAATTTTGGGTATCTACAAGTCCATATCAGTGGGAGTTGTCTGTTCAGTGGGACTCACTTTATGGTCTCCTCGAAATGCCGATAAGGCAGGAAAATACATATTGGTGGGAGTCGTCTATTCGGTGGGACTCACTTGATGGTCTTTTCAAAACACCGATGTTGGCAGGACCTTGAGGAGAAAAACAAGATTGGCTACACGATTGATGTTAGACATGTTAAGGCATTAAAACCTTTTCAAGCAAATGCAATTAAATATACATATATAGAGAGAGATGTATGTGGAAGCATAGACAAGGCATGTGAACTGTTTAACAAAATCCTTGAAAGAAATGTGGTCTAATAGACTACAATGATTATGCACAAAATAGATTTGTTGTAAAGGCTTTAGAAACTTTCATGCAAATGAAATTGGTAGGTGTAAAGCTAGATTCCACAACCTTTGTCAGCATCCTCTCTACCTGTATCAAAATGGTAAGTTTTGGAAGAGGGTATGGCCATCCATCAAGGCATAATAGAAGGTAGATTTTTGTCAGATATTATAGATGGAAATACTTTGATAGACATACGTGAAATATGTGGAAGCACAGACAAGGCACACAAACTATTTGATAGAAAACCTCAAAGAGATGTCATCTCATGGAATGTAATGATTGCAAGATTGCACAAAATGGATTTGTTGAATAGGCTTTAGAAACTTTCAAGCAAATGCAATTGACAGCTGTAAATCTAAATTCTGTAACCTTTGCCAGCATCCTCCTTCCCTGTGCCCAAATGGGAGCTTTGGAACAGGGTATGGACATCCTTCAAAGCATAATGGTCATAGGATACATCAACATTGGGTTCTGTTGGTGTCTCATTCTTTGTAGTACCCACCTGACTATTTGAGCTTCCTGAACAATGTCTTTCTATGCTACAGTACCAAGGGCCTGGGGTAAAAGGTAGTTTAGTCATTGAAGGAGGCAACATCTGATTTTGGAGGACTATCCTAGTTCAAGTTCCTTCATAGGATTGTCATAAATACTGTAACAACCATGAGGGCATGGGCGCTATTTGGAATATTTCTGACAATGCTTGAAGTGGAGTGACAAGAAGTAGACCCTATCACAAACCTAGAAGGTCCAATACTATGACAACAATCTCAAGAAAGTTCTAATGCAAAGATGAAAATTACTCCCCCATAAACAATAGTCCTAAAATTTCCACCCCAAGTGTAATCAATAGTGAGACAACAACATGATTTAGTCAAGCATTTGTAATCACCACTAGTGTGGGGGTAGTCATAAAACTCCATGGACACTATTGTCATGAACTGTCATATTAAAATAGGCATCAAATCTTGTGATAGTCACATTTGTATGCAGCCAAAGTACCTCCATAACAATCATATATAAATGATTGTTGCACTTATAAGATCATGAGATCCCCACAAAGAGGAATGCTAAAGATTGCTATATCCATTTATTCAAAGCAAAGTGCTTGTGGAGACACCCACTCATCACCCTAAGATGCGAAACATAGTCAAATAGTAACTACAGTCATCACTATCATTTCATTTTCCTTCTGTCTCTCTCCCACCGTCATGATCTTCCAAATCATGGTTATTATCCAAGGAGGTTGGTCTAAAACTTGATATCAATGATGTTGAGATTTTTTCCATTAGAAGATTACTTTAGAGCTATGAATGTTCCATTTAGGCACTTCAAGATGATGGTGGATGTCTCAAAGGCTATCACACATTGATCAAACCACAAGGAGGTTTAACGCCTAGAACTTAAGATTTAAAAGGGATTTCCTATCAACATAGTGTACAATAAATGATTGTGGAAGTTAGAGATTGCATATGGAAGAAGGACACCTCTATAATCTCATGTGGGTAGGATGGAAAAGCACAAAAATAAGATTGTCATGATAGTCAGAAGATCACTAAAATCTCTTTTTAGAGACTGTCATCTTGTTTTGAGTCTAGTTTTATGCAGAATTGCGTAAAGGTTTCATTACAATGAAAATTATAATATGGGCTACCAATTATAAGCTATCACCTCAACTCAAATTTGTTTACTCATTACTTCCATTGTTCCCAATATGGAGGCCTTATTATGGGCCTTTGCTCTATATATTCTGGAAAGAAACAATAATGATAAGGATGTCCCAGTGCTAGTGCTAAGCCTAAAGATCTTGCAAAGTGTACAAAGCCTACTACTCAAGGTTCTATGGTGATTATTAGCATGAATTAAAGCTAAACCCCTCAAAGGACATTGAATAGAATTGAACTGTTTGACAAAATCCTTGAAAGAAGTGTGGTCTCATGAACTACAGTAATCATAGGATATGCACAAAATGGATTTGTTGTCTTTACAAATTTTCAAGTAGATGTAATTGGCATTTGTAAAGTCAAATTCCACAACCTTTGCCAGCATCCCCCCTGCCTGTGCCAAAATGGGAGCTTTTGAACAAGGTATTGACATCCATCAAAGCATAATGGTAAGGGGATCTTTGTTAGATATTACAGTTGGAAATGCTCTAGTAGATATGTATGCAAAATGTGGAATCATAGACAAAGCATGTGAACTGTTTGATAGAATGCCTCAAAGAGATGTCATCTGATGGATTACAATGATTGTAGGATATGCACAAAATGGATTTTGCATAAGCACTCCAGAACACATCCTAACATTGTAAGCTTTGCTTGTGTTCTAGGTACATGCAACAATGCAAGTTTACTAATATATGCTTGTAGAAGAAAATAAAATTTTCCTATGTGCAATCTAGCCTAATCAATTAAATGCTAGCTCACCAGTTTGAGGATGGGTACGGGTACAGGTAATTCTTTGCCAAATAGACAACTAGGTACCTCAATGGTACCATTCAAGCAATATCCTCTAGTACGTTGAAATTGAAGTTAGAAATATTGTTCTCCAATAAAAACTTACTTTAACCAGCCAAATGCATGACCCATGTATTGTGAGATTAATTACAATGGAAAAGGGTGACTCTGCCAAAAACAAGCTCATCAATGAATGTGAATGAACTAGAT
Organism: Cunninghamia lanceolata; assembly: GCA_027924645.1. Lineage (NCBI taxonomy): Eukaryota > Viridiplantae > Streptophyta > Pinopsida > Cupressales > Cupressaceae > Cunninghamia > Cunninghamia lanceolata. The sequence goes on from BSBN01000007.1 coordinate 3,985,496, forward strand.
ATCAAAGAATACGAAGACCCAATGGAGTTATAGATTCCTTAAAAGGAATTGAGAGAATTTCAGAGAAGGAACAGATAAAGCTTTGAATTTTTTGAATTATGGTTGAGTATTAACAATCCATGCTCTAATATTAACAGCATTTACTTTACTTTCCCCTACACTAGCATTAACCATATTTAACAAACCTTAGGAAACACATTCATTCTTTGACCACTGTCTTTGTTTTATCAAATTAAATTGAAGTAGTAAATGCCATCTAGAGATACTAATCTTTGGAAAACAAACATTTGTTACACGAACAAAATAATAGAAAAAGATTATTCCACACACTGTGAATAGCTTAGCCTCTGTGCTCTTTCCCCCAATAAAGAAAATAAATTGCAAAAATTATAAATTGTAGTAAAAGCTTGAGCAATGACCCAAGATCTCAAGTAACTGCTACGCATTTCATATTCCTAACATGCAATAGTTGTGCAAACTTATATCCCTAACATGTAGTAGTTTCCCACACAAAGCACTCATTAATGATGTATTTTAAACTAATAAGTCGTGTGTTTAAATGGGAATTTGAGAAATGTCACAAATATATGGATTAAAGTGTTTGACTCACAAACCTTTCTCTGAGGAGCTGGCAAATATCAGATCAACTGAAGTGAGCAAAAGTGATGCCAAATCTGACCATCTACCTTCCACCATGAAGGTTTGGGCCTCATCACAATAATGCATCACCTAAGGTTCTGCAACCTACTCAAACAAATTACAAATAGAGCAGACACTAAAGGGATCAATATCTCCAATAACGTGCAAATATCTGTACAAGTAATATATCCACATTGCCTGATCTAAAACAAAACTACAGTTGGTTAGCAATTGTTGTGCACTAATCACCATCCAATATAGTATTTTCACATAAAAGGTGGATTAAATAACTCCTAACCATAAATCATTGAAAATGAAAGAAATGTCCAAACCAACAGAACTACAAGAACTACTGCCGAGAATAAAGGAATCTAATTATTTCTCATAGAGAGCACTTCCACAAGCCTTAAGCAGAGAAAACTTTATAAAACAGAAATAATAATCATAAATCTAGCACAATTAACAAATCTTTGCACTTTACAAACAAGAAATATGACTATTGATTACAACATGCACTAAATACACAGCAATGAAAAGAACTAGTTTTCTTACATATTGCAATAAAAACCTTCAGTACCTGCTCCATTTGGTCTCTCTTTAAATAGTTGCTTTGGCCTCAAGAGGGACTCATTTGAAATAAGTATTGTATTGGCCTCAGGTCAGCTTTGAGGCAAAAACATAGAACTCCCTTTTATTGATTATAAACTTTGAGAAATGTTAAAGATATTAGTCATTTGTCTAAGTTGTTGTGGTGTAATGGTAATGGGAAAACTCATAAACATGTGAACTGTGTTCAAGTTCAAATCCCTTCTGCCACAATAAAGCAATGAATAACTCCAATAAAAAGATGGTTAGATTGTGGTGTAACAGTTATTGGGTATGTTCAAATAACAAAAAAATCACTAGCCAGTTGGCCCAAAAAGACCTAAAGTTCATCAACGACAATATTCCACATCATACGTTTAAAAAAAAAAGTCAAACTAGAGTTGTAATAAAGGGCCTAGGAATAAATACTAATCACAAAGGGCCAATAGCATCCTGGAATACAAATGGTAGGTCCTAGGTTGATAGTGGCTAGGGGCCCCAAACAGCACCCAAGTAAGGATATGGAAGAACATGGTAGAGCACCAAGCGTATAAATTTGAGGTCCTAGGTTTGAGTGCTATTTGGTACATGCCAAGTAAACATGGCATCAGAGCTAGACACAACACCTTCTTACTAAATCTTGGTAGAAATCTTTAAAAAATTTACACTTAGGTCACATTCAAATACACCCTATTGAATGTTGGACACGATCAAATGTATACCATATTCCTTACACCATAACCTTGCTCGTGACACCCTTGCTAGGGTTATGGGCCAACTTATTACAGTTAAGTTAATCTACTCTCATGAGTATAACTCTTATGATTAAACCAATCATGACCCCTTGGTTGAAATTAACCTGTGTCCCTTGGTCTAAACTTCTCTTAAATGAAGAAGAACCAAACACACAATAACCAGCTTCAAAACATGGAAAGACCTTAACAATTTCATCTAGTAGGTTTCTGGTGCAAAGGTTGAATGCTTACTTTAGGTCCTGCATCAGCCCACACCATTTCTGAAGTAAAATGAGCCACGAAAAGAGTAGCATCATCCTCTGAAGTCTCCACTACCACTACTATTTTACACAACACTTAGCCTAGATAAGTCAAATCAGCAATCAACATCAAATGAGTTCCTAACATGAGCTAGTTTTACCAAACCAAACCAAAAAACCCTAAAAACAATAACTAAGAATAACATAGCATCTTTTGGGATGAAAATATAAGGGCTTAGCTACTAAATCCCTTAGATGTGAAGTATTTTGCATAACCCAAAGTTGTAAACATATAAATAACTTTTTCTTGAAAACTCATATTCTGGTTTGCATTACTTACAGTTTAGATTACAAGGGATAGAGAATGAAACACAGGAAATAGTGATTCTGAGAATGAGTAGAGTGAATACAAAACACAAAATCTTAAAAAACCAAAACCCTCAAAAGCTAAATAGGGTTATCAATTTGTGCCAAAAAGACAATTGAAATGAAATATTATGAAATCGAATGAAATAATATGAAATCGAATGAAATATTTTGCATAACCCAAAGTTGTAAACATATAAATAACTTTTTCTTTAAAACTCATATTCTAGTTTGCTTTACTTACAGTTTAGATTACAAGGGGCAGAGAATGAAACAAAAGAAACTATGATTTTGAGAACGAGCAGAGTGAATACAAAATGCAAAATCTTAAAAAACCCAAACCCTCAAAAGCTGAACAGGGTTATCAGTTTGTGCCAAAAAGACAATTGAAATGAAATATTATGAAATCAAATGAAATAACAAAAAAACAAGTGGTTTCAGGGAGACAGGGATATCGGGTTGACAAAAGAGAGTGTCTCACCGATACAACGATGAAACTACCAAAGACAAAAGACATCGGTGGAAGTGATGAATATCGGTGGGATATAAATATGAGTCCCAACAATACCCTGAAAGAAAGCAATGACATAAAGAAAGCATGGACCCAAGATATAATAAATTATTTCTAGGAACATATATATGCAAGTAGTAGACAAACATCTACACATCTAATCGAGTGTTAGCATATGAATCCATCTAGTAGCTATGGATCAACATATAATGTTGATAATGAATTAAGCAATTGTGATCACAAAATAAATGGGCCTTACAATGAGGTTGGGCCTTACAACTACTAATTGATTGAATTTTAGTTGACAAATCCAATATATCTCATATTTTACTAAGAAAACCAAACAAATTTCTTCATAAGTATGCACAATGTACTAGATCATATTGAAGAATATATTTGGTTTTAATATAGTTTACTTATACTAAGTAGTTTACTTATACTAAGATCTACCATAGTATTATGATCAAATTGGAAAGAAAAAAGAATAGAGTAATAGTCATTTTTATTTGTTTGACCAATTATTTAGTTGTGTTTTTTGCTCGATGACCAAATTAGTCATTTATTTGGACATTTATAGAGTCATTTTAACTGATGACCAAATTAGTCATTTATAGCTGTGTTGCAAAAAATTTTGGTCACGTGACTAAAAGTTTTAGTCACCTGGTCATTTATTTGTCATATTTCTACTAGTGTGTAGTGTGTAGTCTTGTTTAGGATTTATCCTCTACATGTTTCATGTTGTGTGTTGTCTGGCCGACTTGTAAATGTATTTTTCATGTTGTATCTGGTTGACAAGCAATGTAATCAATGTAATATCTTATATAAATTGCAAGTCAAATTGAGTGAGGTGAGGACTGATTGCAAAGTGATTGATAAGGTTCACAAGCAAGAAAAAGAGCAGAATGATTGTATTATGATGTGCAACTGAAGGAGAAAGAGCAAGAGTTGTAGATATTGTCTTGATTCATCTTGAAGACTTGTATATGATAGTGATCTAGTGCAGAGTGTGCCTAACTGATCTGATCATCAGAAGGAAGTGTGAAGAGGTAGTATTGCAATCATCAAAGGTGTGAGTTTCAATGTTAGTTTTTAGATAGTAGAAGGACTATCATACTGAATCTTTTGTAAGTGTGTTCTCAATTTAGGGAGTAGTAGCTTCCTTGGGAGTGACCCTAAAACAAAGTCTTCAGTGAGTAGTAGCTTCCTTGGAAGTGACCCTAAATCAAAGTTTCCACAGAGTAGTAGCTTCCTTGGGTTGTAGCTCAAACAAAGTTATTATTTTTGAGCTTCATATATTGTGAGTTAATCCTCACCATGATTTTTCTCTTCTAGGGTTTTCCATGTATATCTAGTGTTATGTGTTGATGTGCATTGTGTTAATCTTTCATGTTCATATTAACGATGTAATACTTAAGTTCTAGTCTGCTATGGAAAAGTTGAAGTTTGTTTAGATACTGATTCACCCCCTCTCAGTATCCTGGTGTGTTCAACAATTGGTATCAGATCCAAGTTCCTTTGAAGGAAGCTTAACCACTTAATGAAGGTCTAGGATGACACATAATGGATCCAGCAAGATACTTAGGTTCGATGGAACAAATTTTTCTTTTTGGAAGCTAAGGATGGAAGGCTATATCAATTCTCTAGGATGTGGTGTTTGGCAATATGTCAAGACTAGTTACAAAGTTCTTGTTGGTATTCCTACAGATCCAAATGAAGTTAAGGAATATGATAACAATGCCAAGGCAATGTTTGCTATCATCAGTGGGTTAGCAAATTTAGAACATTCAAAGGTAATGAGTTGCAATTCAGCTAAAGATGTTTGTGTTAAACTTGAAACAATGTATGAAGGAGATAAGAAAGTAAAGCAAGCAAAGATGTAAATCTTCAAAAGCAAATTTGAGACCGTAAAAATGATAAAGGATGAAGATATTTCTAGATATATGCTCTGAGTGAATGAAGTGGTCAATGGCATCACAGGTCTTGGTGGCAAAGTGGAAGAGGTTGAAATTGTGAAGAAGGTTTTGAGATCTCTTCCCAAATCCTACAGTCATAAGGTATCTTCTATTAAGGAGAATGTAGATTTGGATACATACACTGTAGACAAACTATTTGGTTCCCTTACTACCTTTTAAATGAGAGAGTTTGGTAGTGATGCTCCAAAGAAAGAAGTTGCTTTCTGTTGGTTAACAGATTTGTTGCCTAAATCTATATTCTCTTACCTGGACATATGACAAATGTAACAATAGTTGAACATATTGTAATGGTATTTTACAAGGTGCAACTACCTTCGATTGATACTCTATGAATGAAAAATTGGTATTACTTTTAACTAGAAAGTAAAACAAAGGCGGTGCTTTTAACCAGAAAGTAGTAAAGGCACAGTATATCCAAATAATCAGAAGCTCAAAGACTTCCACCACACCAACATCAATGAATCAATAAAAATGAACACCATATATCACACAATCACCACCATGAACCATATACCAAAAGATAAATAATTCCTAGTAGTGAGCAAGAATTAAAGATATCCAACCACTTCAATATACAAATATCATCAACATCAGCAAAAACACATCCAACATAGGACGAATATGAATTCAAATAACCATAACACAAAGTTTATGATCATCCAAACTCCAATGCATTGGTTTCAATTTCATATATATAAAGAAATTGAACAGAAATCCAAAATTGATCTATCACCAACATAAAGTTTGCCAAAAGATTCCTATATCGACTAGCTAATTGAATTTATAACTAAGTCACACCATGACCCTTCTTTAAACCCTAACGGCTTCTTGAAGACAACCAATTAAAAGAAGTTTTAAACAATAATTAAAATGGCCCTCCAGAGCCAATAGTTTTTGAGCAAATATTTGAAATATAATCAAAGCATAAGAAAATAAATTCAATTAAGGATTGCCACATCCTCCTCATCTTTAGCATCATCTTCATATGTCACTTCCTTCTCCTTCACCTGTTTATCTTTATTTCTTGTGTCGCTTTGTGATATTTGAGATGCATGTGCCCTTAGTTTCACCTTGTATCCCCTTTACTTATTGATCACAAGTGTTAAAGATATCCCAGTTGGAGTCCTAGTCACGCTGATCCAACATTTCTTTTTGCTCACCGCTCTATCTACATCAGCCACCTTTTGATGGACATCATCAAATCCACTTCTGACAATTTTGATATAGGTAGCCATCTTTACAAGTTTTCCAAGTGATTCCCCTGTTATAATGTCGTAGTTCATCACTTTTTCATTTACCAATTTCTTGAAATTTTGTTTGATTTCCTTAATATATAACAGCGTTTCATCATCGTCCCTAGTGGCTTCAATTTCTATGACAACAAAATTGGTTTTGATTCTTATATTTTTTGCAAAATAGATTGCAATTGCATTTCTCATCTCGTCCTCAGCTGATATTAGGAGACATAAGTTCCATTCAATTATATCAACCCATACATGTGTATTCAATTCCTTAGGATCATTCAAGACTTTCTTAGCCACTAGGATACTAACATCTATATTGGCCATCTCCTGTATCTCCTTTGAGGCTAAAGATATGGTATTATGGTCATTCCTATCCTTTTGGAATTCTACTATTAAAGCCTCCCTTTTTCTAGAAACAAAATCAAACAATTTGACAGCCTCCTCAATGAACAAAAGACCATCAAACATGGCCTTCTCTACCCACTAGTCCATGGCATTACTCAAAGTTAATGACCTTTTTATTTATTGTAATAGATTAGGATCAGGGGCACTTACATTCATATCAGGAGGGGCTTCAGCTGAGGGTAATGTTATCTTTACAATTGACTGAATAAACAATGACAGGGAACTTATTTGTGCATGCAACTTAGAGTTCTCTTGTTGTTTCTTGACCCTTTTTTATAGATTGCTAACCAAATATTTAACAGGGTAGATATCTACTTCCACAATAGAAGGTCCCATTTCCACTCGGCTCATACTGAATTCGGTCTCAATCACTTCATATTCGTTCTTATTCCTCACTGGATCTACAATTTCCAAAATTTGGTTCCGTGAGGCAGGATCAGTCACCATCCTCGACATTCTCTTGGCATGTTTAGGTCTAGGGGTGTCATGTAGTAACTTAACCATAGTATCTACATAGGTATCCATCGTTGGTGTATACCTTTTCTTCTTCTCAACCGCTTTCTTTAACCAGGTGGGAGATGAGGAGGGAATACTAGTAGTATTGATAGCACTCATTACACCCTCCATACGCACAGGTGGAGAATTGTACTCTGGTGATTCATTTAGATTAGGAGAATTTAGACTACTTAGCAAAGACTGTAGCACATTATCTTCTCCTAATTGAGTAAAAATCAATGAATCACTATCACTTACAAGATTACTGATAAGTGGCACATGGTCTGCTTTTGATGGGGAAGTAGCCAATCTAGTGTTGCTCTTCACTGGTTGACTATCTTGTTCACATGCTACCTTTAGTTTACTAACCTCTTCAGGGGGCTACTCACTATCTTTTCTCGATTGCAAGCCAACTCTCTAGAGAGTTGGGTCCAAACTAGATGGCCTTCAATAAGAGCATGCGGTTTGGGATCTATTTTGACCCTGAGAAGTTGATTCTTTAGGTGCTACTGAGCCAACATGTTCTTTCATCTTCCCTTTCAACCATTTCTCTATTCTTCTTAGCACTTAGAAATAATAGAAATTCACATGAATGATCTCCTTTTCAGACCACTTCACAGGAGGTAGAGGCTGTAATGAAGCATCATGATAAACTTCATCTACAATATTGAAGTTGTTGTCAACCATGTTAGGAACTTGAATAGGACAATCAAAAGCACGAATCTGGTCAATGGTCAATCTCATCCAACTTATTCTCTATACTTCCCTCTCATCCAAATAATCCTCCTAGAAGTCCTCAAGCTAGGGTTTGTGCAGCTATGAACCTCATCCATGCATGTTTTCCTTCACAAAATTTTTACTATCAAAGGTTACATGAGCTAACAAACTATGGAGACTGAACTCATATAGCAACTTATCCACACTCTTGGCACTATCATAACTTTTACAAGAATAAAATGAAAGCATCACAGGAAAAGAGTAACCTTTCTTTTTCATAGCACGATACCTTGTATTCATAGCCTCCATTTAATGACATACCTCCAAAAACATGAGATAATCTGATGGGTATCGTGGCAATTTCAACAGGGCATTTTCATAACCCCCAATTCTCAAATAAGAGAAGCGATCAAACTAGACATAAAAACTTCTAAAATTCATAACCAATGCAATTGCTTCTATAGAAAACCTTCATTCCAATGAGCCTTCAATTTTCATGGCCAGCCACATGGAAAAGGCATCATTCACTCTCCGAAAATCCTTCATACCTTCATTCTTTTGTAATTGAGGAAAAATCTGATACACTGGCATACCGGCGGTGGGAATTCTTTGAATCCTTAAGCTAGGCCAGGCAGGCTCTCTATGAGCTAACACATAAACCAACTGGGAAGACATGTAAAACCTTACATCTCGTGGGAAATTTATCAGCCATTCATGCATACTTTCACTAATTATTCTTGCCCAATCGATATGATGGTCTCCACAGATTAGTAAGATAAATCTACACATCCAAGAGGTGAAAGTATCTGACTCCGAGCTCCAAACTACATGGTTTAGCAAGTTATCATGTCTGAAATCGCCTCTTTGAAATGACAACTCTTTAGATTGACAGGGAGTCATGATTTCCCCTTTTTCTCAACTTCCAGCCAGGTTCTAGCAATACAATTCTGGCACCAGTCCTTCCTTTCATTATAGTACATCCATGCAGAAGACACAGAGACATCGGCATTTTCTTCATACTTGTCCAAATTCAAGGTGAGGGTAATCGATTCAGAATCAATTTTAGCTTCAATAGAGCCATCTGAGGCTTTGATTTCTTGAGATTCTGAAAAGTAATTATTAACACAAACTACTACCAATCTGGGACAACACACTACAAGTGGAAAGCTCCCAACTCTATCTAATCCACTGCTAACAAATTTTCTTGCCAAGGTGGTTTGGCCTTCAGATTGCATCCTCTTCCAAAAATCCTCAAAGTCAATATGACCCAATTCTGTATCCCTCACACTGGATAAACTATTTTCCACAACAGGAACCATAGGGGCCCCTTGAAATTTAAATTTCATCTTCACCAGTTTAAGAAACCAGATAGCTAGAAACTCCAAAGCATTCACAGACAAGGTAGGAAAAATGTAAGGCACTTACAGGGGATTCTCTATGCAGATACATGAAAAATAGAAAATTTTCACCACCAAAGAGAAATGCTATGTTTTTATAGCAGAGGAAAGAAAGAGATGAGATAGAGACGACCAATCATGCTAACCTATAAGTTTGGAATTTCGCTGATTTTTTGCACATAGTGGATTAGTTGTTCTTCACTTTACAATGCCTTCCCTTAGTGAAATAATGAAACTTCAGGTGAGATAGGCAACTTATTGAAATTTCATGTCACTTCTCATAAACGTGTTCATAAAAAATATAAAGAACATTAAATTCTGGTGGTGAATCAAGCTTTGAAAATCATAAACATCTGCCTCGAGTTTCCCTCCAAAAAATATGCCATTGTACTCGCACGTATTTCAAATTAAATGAGGAATGACAAGTGTCACTTCATTGTATCACATGCCAGCTCAAAAAAATGCCATAGGAATAGTAAGCACTTGAAGTTGGCAAGTCGGGGACTTTTGGAACCTTTGAACCATAACTTTGAGAGTTTAGAAGTTCAAGGAACTTCTAACCTTGACAACATAGAACTTTCTTAACACAAAGTGACTAAGACCGACACAAGGGGGAACTTTAGACACTGATCTCAAAGACAAGTCAGGCAGTTCATGAACTCTTGAACTCGTCAACTTTGGTTCAAAACATAAAGGATTTCTGATGACATTCAAAATGGCTAAGTAAAGCTCAACTCAGGAAGGAAGAAAAAGGGAAGTGGCAAGCAAAGAATAGAAAAATTTTCTAAGGCATAAGTACTTTAGTAAAATTTTAGACAAAGGGTAATAATAGGCTCTAATTGGGGACAAGGACCAGGAGGGGGGAAGAGAGTCCAGACAAACTTTGGCAACAAAGCCTTATTCTAGAGGGGCAATAGATTCACACCAAAAACACAACAACAACAAGAAGAAAGACAAGGAAAAAAACTATGGTACAAAGCAGAACTCAGAGATGTTACCAATTATATAACTTCAAATCTTGCCCATTGTAGGCAAGAGGTAATGGTGTCCCATCAGGATATGCTAGTAAAAATGCGTTCTCTCCAATGATCTGTCTTATTTGAAAAGCTCCTCTCCATAAGGAGTCAAACTTCTTATGAGCCCCCTTTGGCTCTCTTCTCTTATCCCATAAAAGTACAGAGTCACCCACAACAAAAATTCTTTGCCTAGCCTTCCTATCAAAAATCTTCTTGACAACTTGCTGGTGTCTGGCAATCCTATCCACAACATTTTGCATTTGTTCCTCCAAATGATTCAAATACATTATCCTCTTTTCCAAGGCAAATTGAAATTGTCCATTTTCAATTGCTTTCTATAAGTTTAGTGTAGATAACTCTAAAGGGATAGGTATCACACTGTCAATTTCATAGAGTAGCTAAAAAGGGGACATACCAATGGCTCTTTTCTAAGTTATTCTATTAGCCCAAAGAGCATCATACAAACTCTTGTGCCAACCCCTTTAATTTTCATCTACAAGTTTCTTAACAATTGAAATGAGATTTTTATTACTCGATTCAGCCTGCCCATTACCTTGTGGATAATAGTCAGATGAATGGGCAAGGCTAATACCATAATCATAGAAGAAAAGAGTGAATTCAGAGGAAGAAAAACTAGAGGCATTATCAACTATAATCTTTTTAGGAACACCAAACTTGACTAATATCTTCTCTTTTAGGAAAGTACAGACTACCTATGAGGTGGTATGTGTCACAGGGATTGCTTCCACCATTTGGTAAAGTACTTTGTAGCTGTCAAGATATGAGTGTGTCAAGCACTAGAATTAGGATTAATAGGTCCAATGAAATCTAATCCCATTACTGAAATGGTTCATCAATCACCACTAGCTTCAAAGGCAACACAACTAATTGAGGCCTACCTGTAAACTTAAAGCATTTCTCACACTTAGACACCCAATTGTATGCATCTTTGAACATGCTTGGCCAGTAAAAACATTGCCTCAATATCTTAAAGGCTATCACTAATGCTGAAAAGTGTCCCCCACAAGCTTCACTGTGAAAAGTCTCTAACAATCTCTTCTGTTGCTCCTTGTCCACACATCTCAAAAATGTTCCATCCACTCCCCTTTTATATAAGTTCTCCTCCCAGAGAACATACTTGTTTTCTTTAAGCTTAAAATTTCTCTTCTCTTTAGCAGGGAGGTGGGGTGGACAATCGTCGTATGTTAGAAAATAGGAAACATTAGAGAACTAGTCATCAGTAGTGCTTGTAAAAAGAACTAAAGGCAATTCTTCATTTTCATCAACCTTATTCTCAGCAATCATTTTGCACAATCCTTTGCCTCTGACCAAATTGGTAGGTTTGATTTCAAAATCATATTCCTGAACTTTGGCTATCTAGGCTCCCCTATTATTACACCCGATCTCTTGTTGTGTAAGGATACTTTTTACAACAGACTCTGGAACATAGACAATTGCATGTGAATGCAAAATGTAAAAACTAAAACTTTTTAAAGCTTTCACTACCATGTATGCATGTTTCTCTAGTACAGAGTACTTCAATTCATGTTTCTTCAGCAGCACACTCATGAAGGCAATTGGAGCCTCAATCCCCCTGTTCATTCTTTTGTAGCAAAATGGCTGACAGGGTGTGCTCTGATGCATAGCAATAGATGATAAAATCCTCTTCAAAATTAGGATGCACTAATGTAGGTGGATTAGTAATGGCTATTTTAATTTCTCTAAATACTTATTTACCTTCATCACTCCACCTAAAAATAGGATGATTTTTCATCATATTGGCAATATGCCTAGTCAACTTAGTTGAATCCAGAACAAACCTTCTCAGAAAATTTACCTAACCAAAGAAAGATTTGGTATTACTCTTGGTCATCAGAAAACTCAACTACTGAATTGCTCTGACCCTTTTAGTATCAATCTTTATTCCATCCTTGGAGACGATATGACCCAATAGCTTCCCTTCAGTTACAGCAAAAATTGACTTCTTGCAGTTCAAAGAAATACCATGTTCTCTACAACCCTGTAAAACTACCTCCAGGTCATGTAAATGATCAACTCTCTTCTTAAAGAAGACTATGAGATCATCCAGGTAAATAACAATGATTTTATTTTTCAAATCACCAAATGTTAAGTCCATTGCTCTTTGGAAAGTGGCCCCTGCATTGATAAGGACAAACGACATCATATTGTAAGCAAAAACACCAATAGGGATAGTGGATATTGTTTTGTGCTAATTCTCCCAAGCTACTTAAATACGATTATATCCCAAAAATCCATCAAGCATCGACATCATCTCTAAACCAAATATTGTTTGCAATATGTGATCCATAACAGGTAGAGGATAGTTATCTTTCAAAGAGGCTTGGTTCAAATTTTGGAAATCAACACAAATCCTTATTTCCCTATTCTTCTTTCTTACAGGAACAATGTTCACCACCCATGTAGAGTGATGAATGGGATAAATAATTTTTTCCTTCGACATTTTGTCTATCTCACTAAAAATGGCTTCAGATACCTTAGGGTTATAAATCCTTTGTTTCTGCCTAAAGGACAAGGTACCAGGCTTTAATGGAATGTGGTGCTGCATCTTTTCATCTCTAAACTTCTTTAGGTCTACATAGCACCATGTGAAAACATCTCTATATCGAATAAGCAAAGAAATTAAACACTCTCTTTATTTTAGAGAGCAACACTTCCCAATGCAAACAATCTTTGGGTCTTCTTATATACCAATGTTCACCTGACCATAATCAGCTAATGATCTGATTGAGACTTTATTTTTCTGTTTCAGGTACTAATCATGTCGATTAAAAAAGGTCTTCTAGTGAGACCAAACCCTTGGGGTTTTCATTTCCTTTCAATTGTATAGCCTTTGACTCTTGGTCATTATTAGACTTTACCTCACCTTTCATAATATCATTACTTTCATCACAACTACCTTCGAAAAAGACATTGGCAAAAGACTCAACTTTTTCAAGAAAGGAAATTATTTGTTGGTCATTGTTAAATACCCACCAATGATTAACGTTATCAGGCATGCTAGGCCTGTAGACTATCTCCACCCTGTAAGGTTTATCTTTGAAATCTAAGTAAGGTAGCAAGAGAGATGCAAACAGCCAACGAATCAACTTGAGTGTTCTGGTGTCTAGGCACAACTTCTATTGAGAAGGCATCAAAGTCTTCTATGCAGTCCAATACTCTATTTCAATAATGCCTCAACCTTCCATTTTTCACCATATATAACTTCCTTACTTGCTTCACAATCAGTTTAGCATCACCTCTGGCTCTAAGATTCTTAATACCCTTTTCTTTAGCTAGTGTGAGTCCCAACAACAAAGCCTCATATTCTGTAGTAATATTTGTATTGTCAAACTCCAACTTCTAAGAAAAAGGGAACTAACATTCATCTAGAGAGATTAGAACTACCCCAGTACCTAAACCGGTAGTAGAACAATTGCCATCAAATTACAACATCCACACCTCATTGGCCAGATCAGGGCTTATCAGATTTTCTTCACTTTCTACTGTTGATGTGCACATGTATGTACTAGGTCCAGTTTCCACATATAAAATGTTTGCTCTAGGGTCTCCTAGCTTCAATACAATGAAATTGGCCTTAGGTTCTGAATTTCAGTGAGCATTCTTCCCATCTACTGGTATTAGAGCATGTGACCAGTCCATTTGAATCTCTCCACCCAAATCTTTATAGAAACTGCAACTCAACAACACTCCATAGCTTGCAGGTATGTCTTCCACTAAAATGGTTAACTTCAATCTCTTTTTAGGATATGTGGCAAGAGCAACTTGCGCATTTCTGATTTGGCCTAAGATAGGTACTGGGGAGCCATCCATGGAAAAGCACCTACCATGAGAAGAGGTATAGGATAAACCTAAGGCCTTAGCAACTTGGGTTGGCATTACATTCTCCGAAGCACCAAAGTCAATGACACAATTACTTAACTTATAACCAACAATATATAAAGAAATATAAAAATGCTCTAGTTTTTTTAAGGGATTTTAGAGACTAGAGTCTTGGGAGTGGGAGTTTGGACAATTTTGATTTCCATCATGAATTTCTGCATCATTAGACACCTGAGCATTACAATGAGAGGGAAAGGGCTCTTGTCTAACATATCTAACTATCATATCTAGTTTAGATGGATTGAGCCTTAAGTATTCAATGTGTGAAATTTGAATTTTTTTATTTTTACATGACTCAACTATATCAACTAGAAACAAGAGCTTTAGAAGAAGAAGTAGATGATACCTCAACAGATGTAACTTTGGGTGTGGCATTCTCTGTTTTCTTAGAGTCAACATTGTTTTGTTTTGATAAAATGTACTTAGGAGTAGGAGAAGAATTACCAGGCCGGACTTGAGGATTTTTCCCTCTCTGCGCTTGTTGTCTTCTAGTGAACACTACACAGTTGGGATTGTCAATTTTAGTGTAGACATCTTCCTTGCTTTCACCATCTGACTCATTTTCAAAGAAATTAACATTTGTGTCACCAGACGGAGGGGGATCTTCTACTTAAGGCTCCTCTGCATGCTCATTCATTGAGAGCATCTACATGAATCTCACCATCTCTAGACAAGATGCTCCATCATGGTCAGAAGTGAGGTGAAAGTTACACACCATATGATTGTTCTTATTGGTAGAAGAGCCTCCTTCTATTGCCAATATCTGAGTTGGACTGAGTAATTGCAATGTTCTGTTATAATTCCCCTAAGAAGACTATTGTAGACCCTTAGGCATCTGCCATTTCAAGGTGATGATGTCATTGCCCAGCCTCTGTATGATAGGGTCAGTAGAGGTAACTATTGACGGTTTGCCTATCTGCAATTCTTTCTTCCATTTTCCAGCAGTTATTAGATCATCTTCTATTGCAATTGCTGAAGTCTAAGCTACAACTAAGTTAGCGACACCTTCCCTCTTTATATCATAACTAACATCTAGAGGGAGATAATTAATAAAAAAACATTTCAATAGCCCATCACCAAGCATAACATCACTAGGGATCCTATTTATAATTTTGTTGAACTTAGCCACAAACTCTCTCATTTGTTCATGGACTTCCTTCTTCATTGAGAAGAATTGGGCTACTAATGAATGTTCATTATCAGCAATCTTGAACCTATCCTCAAACCAGCATCTCATGGAGGCCCAATCCCTAATAGATGCAATAGGTAGGTGATAGAACCATTCGGCAACAACAATAGTGAGAGATTCCACAAATAATTTAATTGAGACATCCTCATGCTGAACTCCTAAGATGGAACATGCAGCAAAGAAGGCGTTTATGTGCTCCTCAGGAGTAACCTTCCCGTCACCTCTAAACTTAGGTACAATCTTACTAGATCCCCTAGGTAAGTCATGCAAATTTTCTCCAAGTCTCAAGGGTCCGATAGTAGATCCCCATGGAATAGGTGGAGGCTGAGCCATATTGAAAGGGATGTGAAGAGGAGAATTGACTTGAAGAGGTAAAACAGTACCATCAAACATTAAGACTTGACAAGAGGAACTAGCAAATTCCCTAACAGGCAGGGGTGAGGATGGCCTACTCAAAGATTTGACCTTTCTTGTGGTAGGGAAATGAGAAAAATTTAAAGATTGAATCAAGTCAAACTCAATGCCAGTAATAACTTTATTTTTATCACCCTGGGTATATCTTTTCATAGCCAAATTTCACAAAAAAATATAACAACAACAATAATGTAGAGTCACCAAACCACTTGTTGGTTATTTTGAGGGAGGGCTAGCTAGACATGCACTTGGTTTCTTGGTCTAACGGTAGGGTTTATTTGCCTATTGTTAGGGATTGCTTGGATTCATAAGGGCCTTTCTCTTCTAGGCACAGAAGCAACTCCTTCAATAAAGACAATCTCCTGAGCTTCACCAAACTGACATGCATTTTCTCTTATAATATCACCAAGTTCTTCTTCTTTAAGCACCTCGTCTACTTGATGATACTGTTGGTTTGTTCTCCTAGTTTGCCAAGCAACAAGTCAAAGACTAGTAATAATATCTTCTTGATCACCAACTAAGAGAACCATATGATCCAACAACAAAGCAACTCACAGAAAATGTATAATGATTTTCACATCTGTCCCCAATAGAGTCACCAAAAATCTGTTGGTTAATAGATTTGTCACCTAACTCTATATTCTCTTGCCCAGATAGATGACAAATGTAACAACAGTTGAACCTATTGTAATGGTATTTTACAAAGGCTCTCTACTTCTTTTACAAGGTGCAGCTACCTTCGATTGATATTCTATGAATGAAAAACTAGTATTTCTTTTAACTAGAAAGCAAAACAAAGGTGGTTCTTTTAACCAGAAAGTAGTAAAAGTGGAGTATATCCAAATAATAAGAAGCTTAAAGACTTCCACCACACCATATATCACACAATCACCATCATGAACCATATGCTGAAAGATAAATGATTCCCAGTAGTGAGCAAGAATTAAAGATATCCAACCACTTCAATATACAAATATCATCAACATCAGTAGCAACACAAACAACATAGGAAGAATATGAATTCAAATAAACATAACACAAAGTTTACAATCATCCAAACTCCACTGCATTGATTTATATTTCATATATATAAAGTAATTGAACAGAAAGCCAAAATTGATCTATCACCAACACAAAGTTTGCTAATTGAATTTATAGCTAAGTCACACCATAACTGTCTTTAAACCCTAACAGCTTCTTGAAGACAACTGATTAAAAGAAGTTTTAAACAATAATTTAAAGGGCCCTCCAGAGCCAATAGTTTTGAGAAAATATTTGAAATATAACTAAAGCATAAGAAAAGAAATTCAATTGAGTATTGCCACATCCTCCTCATTTGCAGCATCATCTTCATATGTTGCTTGCTTCTCCTTCGCCTATTCATCTTTATTTCTCATGTCACTTTGTACCATTTGAGATGCCTGTGCCCTTAGTTTCACCTTGTATCCCATGTACTTATTGATCACAGGTGTCAAAGATATCCCAGTTGGAGTCCTAGTCATGTTGATCCAACATTTCATTTTGCTCACCGCTCTATCTGCATCAGCCACCTTTTGATGGACATCATCAAATCCACTTCTGACAGCTTTGATATAGGCATCCATCTTTGCAAGTTTACCAAGTGATTCCCCTATTATAGTGTCATAGTTCATCACTTCTTCAGTTACCAATTTCTAGAAATTTTGTTTGATTTCTTTAATATCTAACATATTTTCATCATCATCCCCAGTGGCTTCAATTTCTATGACAACAAAATTGGTTTTGATTCTTATCATTTCAATAAAATTGATTGCAATTGCATTTCTCATCTTGTCCTTAGTCGATATTAGGAGACATAACTTTCATTTGATTAAATCAGCCCATACATGTGTATTCAATTCCCTAAGATCATTCAAGACTTTCTCAACCACTAGGATATCGACATCTATATTGGCCATCTCCTGTATCTCCTTCGAGGCTAAACATAGGTTGTTATGGTCATTCCTAGCCATTTAGAATTCTACTATTAAAGCCTCCCTTTTTCTAGAAACATAATCAAACAATTTAATAGCCTTCTTAATGAACAAAAGACCATCAAACATGACCTTCTCTACCCACTGGTCGATGGCATTACTCAGAGTTAATGACCTTTTTATTTGTTGTAATAGATTAGGATCAGGGGCACTTACACTCATATTAGGAGGGGCTTTAGCTTGTTTAGGGTGAAAATGTGGAAACAAGATAGAAGGTTTCAAGTCCCACACTTTCACAGGAACTAAAACATTAGAGAAGGAAATGACAAGTTTAGGGATAAACTACTAATTTCCAATGTTCTCTTTTCCTGTATATTGTGTCTATGTGACTATTTGAATCAAGTTTTTACAAGCTAGTATCTTTCCCTAACCTTAAAACCCTAATTTGCAACTCAAACTATAATAATTCAATCTCTGTTACAAATGGAAATGAAATGATAAAAGAAATGCAAAGTCAACAGATCAGAGATAGTGTACCTAGAAAATGAGGAGTTGTTGGACTAGGGCGCTAGTGCCAATGTACCGAAAGTTTCCATATGTCAGGATTTTCTGCATGAGCTGCTTTTCACTCTCCAGAGGCTTCCAGATCCTAGAAAAATCACCTAGTTGGACTAGGGTGCTAGTACCAGTGTCCTAAAAGTCTTACATTCTCAAAATCCAAATTCCATGATGACTGTGTCTGTAATATCTATCTTCCTGTCGCTCGGTTCCACCGAATCTCGACAAATGTAATGTGTACATACAAAAGGAGAAAGATGGTTGCAGCTAAATAGGAGCTTGCCTCAATCAAGCCCTGTTTTTGGCATTCCTACCTCAACAATAGCCCAAGATAAAAATTTGCAAATGTGTGTGTTCATCTAACAACTGTGTATGCATAAACATAAAACCCTAGATGACTCAAGCATCAAGGAAAGATCAACAATTTGTTCCACTCTATGAACAAACACAACTTCACCTCAAGGAGATGAAAAAAATGAAGACTTGCATGAACAAGAAGGTGAATTAGCAATGTCTGTAGAGGATCTCCATACTCGATGTTGGAGACTTCAACCCTTCTCCCGATCATGCAAAAGGTGTACAAACCCTAGGAAGAGCAAGATAGTTTCAAGATCTTGATTCCTAATCTCCATCCATTGTCTCCATGAAAGTAAATTCAAATAACTTCAAGAGGTTCAACAAATCACTAATCTTCAATGGCAATTTTGGTAGAGTTTTGGCATAAAGCTTGCATAAAGATTGTGTGTTGAAATGATTTTCAAATGTCTTTGAATATCTAACCTTAGAAATTTCAAATTTTGAAATAAGATGTTGACATTGCACGAAAGAGAAAATTTGAAAACTGAATCCCAGAATGCATGACAAGAGCTGACATCCCTCCAAAATTTAGGACCCCAAGAAATAGGGTAGGACAAGGGCACTAGTGCCCAAGTCCAAGCCCTGATTTCCCACTCAGGACTGCCTCAAGGAGGTTAGAGGACCCCAAATTCAAGTTTACTTTTCACCCTCAGTCTTTAGTTACTCCAAAATATGACATTCTTCCAGTTAGATCTAAGTCAGTCAGGGTTCAGGAAGGTCTAAAATAAACTAGGTTAAAAGGTCACCAAAGGAGAGGAGCTAAACTATGGGAAATTGTACCATTCCATACAGGAGGACAATTTCTAACATAACATTTAGCCCCCACTTTAGTGGCCATATGACACTACGTGCATATGCAACTAAAGGAAAATAAATACATCAATCATGAAAAGAATACCCAAAAGGATATTGTAGAGGAAGGAGCCCCTAAGTCTGCAATCTTGCAAGACCACAAAGTTAGGAACTGCAACCTACAAAGGAACACTTGTCAGAAAATCAATAATCAAATCAACCTGCAACCACCACCAATAAGTCAGTTCATAAACACTAAAGGGGTTGAGTGGTGAGACATGATGAGGGAGGAAATCATGGGAGATATATGCCCCTCTTGTTTCTTCTTGCTTAGTCTGAAAAGGAGAAACAAGGAGATATCTACAAGCCTCGATTTCAAGGGAACTTGATGAGAAATGCAGTGTGAGGGTTATTTGGAGAAACAATGCCCAAACATAACACATTGGGTAAGATAGAGAGCAAAACTAGGATTCCACCGCAACAAACAGTGCAAAAATTTAAGTTCGATAGCTCAAGATAGAGGCTTAGGAGTGAAAAAGTGCAATTTTGTACCTAGATAGTGATAGGAATTCTCATCCACTTACTATATGTAAAGGGAGTTTTCACTTCTCACTATTCATTATTACTTGCCATTATGTAGGAGAGAAGGAGAAGGAGAGAGAGATCGACGATGCCAACCCGACGTCCATACCAGCTTCCATGATTGGAGATGCTTTGAGCCCGAGTGGTAGAGAGACGGTTCGAGGCCAAGGTAGGGTCCTAATCCTTGCTTGTATTATCGTCCATTCTGCTTTGTTTAGATTTTATCATTTTCTATACCACTTAGGACAACCATGGACAAGGGTTCCCAACAGGGGCACCCAAGTCCACCTAGGGCGCCTAGGTCCTCCTAGGGCACCCTAGTCCACCTGGGGTGCCCAAGTCCAGAAAGGACAAGGGCCCCAGGGGCAGGGCACTAACTATTGTAGCATATACTTAGTTCTATTTTCATGTGGTTTACTGATTCATTCTCTTACTATTTATCGTGCAGGTCATTCCAGGGATGCAAGAGCATACAGGCCATTGCCTGATGTTGCTGCTTCATGATCACATCAGAACCATGTCTAATGCAAAGAGAGATCACTTACAGTCAGTAGGGCTTTGGTGGGTGTTTGATATGCCCATAATCAGATTTCATGCTAGTATGTTGATGGCACTGATGGAGAGGTGGAATGCAGATACTTCTACATTCCATCTACCTACAGGGTAGATGACCATCACACTGGAGGATGTCTACATGATCTTGTGTCTACCTATATATGTGGGAGATAGTGAGGGTTGTAGAGCATCGCTTATCAACGTATACATGGGAGAGCCAGATGTACTGTCTAGGCTGCACAATCACTCGGGTAGAGTGTGGACACATACATCTTTGGTTACTAGAGTAGGGATGCATTGACATCCCTCTGATTTAGAAGATTATGATTATCACAGTAGCATTAGCAGCCACACAAGATGGATGAGACATTCACCTTCACGGGGGCCTTGTTCATACTATCAAGGCTATGGAGGAGCATCAGATAGTCTACGCATGGGGGTGCAGTATGCTTGTGCACCTCTATTATGATTTGGGATGATATGTCCATTATGAGGCACAAAGCTTGATGTGTTGCACATTACTACAAGTCTGGGCCTTTGATCATATTAGATGCACGCAGCGTATAGGCTTTCCTATAGAGCCAACATTCACCTATCCATGGGTCCATGCCTACTCTCTTATTAGATGCTAGAGACATGGTGATCTACTATACTGGAGGATTGTCCTTGATAGATTGCAAGCTAGCGATATCATCTAGAGACCATATCATGACCATATAGCATGGATAGGTCAGTGGAGATAGTTAGCGAGGATGTAGAGGGATCGACTGATGGCTGGTCACCTTGATCACATTGTTTCATGGTTTTACTTTGATTGGGTAGTGTGATAGTTTAGATGCCAATATGATGTACCTATGATGCATCTAAGCTATGTATGCTTTGTGCGTAGCGTAGTCAGGGCAAATAGTTCTCGATGACCAACATTAGCAAATGTAGTGATTAGTGATGAAGATGGTCTAGAGGATGTAGAGCTGATATCTGATGCAGACGATGTCAAAGTTACCTGAGCATATCAGATCTGGTGGCAGACAGCACGACCTACTCCTATTTATCTACCTGGTCACCCCATAGGTGATCCTCGACCTTGGGCCAGTCATGGGAGTGACATAGGGATAGAGGACATTAGTGACTTCGCAGGATACTATGATCTAGATGATGATGAGGGGGTCCCGTCACGGTACATCTTTAGGATGAGACCAGGGTGAGATCAGCAAGAGGTAGATAGTGATGAGGAGGCTGAGTCTCAATCACAGTCAAGAGCTTGTGGTCCAGCCCCTGGAGATGTGAGGAGATCAAGTCAGCCTGAGTGGGGGGAGACTAGTAGTCATATGCCCTTAGCTACAGAGGTAGTTGTAGAGATAATCACACCATCATCTATTCGAGATCCATCTTGGTGAGATGGAGATCTAGGTAGAATGCTTGTTATGTTTTAGACTCAATTATTTCTAGTTATTTGTTTATGATGTCTATATGAGGTATTGATATCTAATTTGTTTTCATTTTGCAATTGGGACAGACACATGGCGTGACTTGGTGGGTTGCATCATAGATGAGATAGTTCCATCCGATGCGGCAGAGAAGTAGGTGCAGACAGGATACTCGCCACAACCATCCACAGGGTGACATGCAAAGATCTTTATGCCTTTCATGAGATACATGTTATTAGTGGAGTCTATTCTAGATCAAACTATCTAGAGAGTCGAGCGTGTAGAGGCAGAGCTCTAGATGCTATGAGATCAGGCAACATTTATACCTGTACTTGAGAGAGATCCTATCACTCGCAAGATCTTACTTCCTAAGTTATACCAGGCTAGAGTTGTTAAAGACAGGGCTCAGATAGAGAGAAAACAATATTAGTGGATGTATATGGAGCTACAAGGTGAGGTGCTAGGACTAAGAGGGGAGATCAGAAGGTTACAATCGTAGAGTGTCTCTAGGAGTCATTTGTGATTTGTAGCCACACATGGTCAGGCCTTTGTCACATGTGCACCATGAGGTCTTGAGGGCATAGGTGACAGGGGTTCAACTATGTGATATATATGATTGACCACGACATCCCATTTTGATACATGGGATAGTCGACTCAGATGTATATTTAAAACTGATGATTATATATATATATATATATATATGAGATGTTTTTTCTTATTGTTTCTAGTGTTGTTTAATCTATCACATGTGATTTATGTAAAATGCATCTAGTGATAAATGTTAATGCTTATGAGGAAATGTGATTAATACAAATGTGGTACTAAACAATTCTTTGCAGAACATATAGTAAAAGCACAATGATTAATAAATCTCACACATAACTAATATTCTATGCTATACAAAGTTAATACAAAGGTGATCTTAATAAAACATGTTTAACAAGCTACCACAATTATTAACTGAAAGAGATTTCTATGTTAAATGAATTAGGACAAAATAATCACATCTTGTCGAAATTGCAGCTAAACTAACTAAATAAGTTCTGCTTTTTAAAGTGACATCTAACATATAACCTTAAGCATAAAATTTCTTGAGGTGTGCAGCATTAATAGGTTCTTTAAGTGGTGTACCTTGTTCCAAAGGCTTCAGTAACGATATACGTTTCGAGCCAATTAGGTCTGAACTTACCTTTTTCTCTAGGAGGTGCATTCACATTGCGTTGATTCTCATAAAGTACCAAGTCTCCAACATCAAATGAATAGTGTATAACATGCTCATTGTACGATTGTTGTATATTCTTCTAATATGCCTTAAGATGTTCAAGAGCATTGATACACTGTTCATCTAGCATTTCAAGTTATTGTAATCTCTTTTCTCTTTCCATGTCATCATCAATAACATCTCATAAGGAGACTCTTAATGAGGGAATTTTGAGTTCTAAAGGCATTACTGCGTCGGTGCCATAAACAAGATTATATGGGGTATTTCCAGTAGCCATATGAATACTTGTTCTATAAGCCCATAACACATAGGATAATTAAATATGCCAGCCTTTCTGATGTTTGTTAAAATTTTTACATAAAATCTATCCTTTAACTTTGTTTAAAGCTTCTTCTTGGCCATTTGATTAAGGATAATAAGGCATAGAGAAGTGATGTTGAATGTGATACTTTTCAAGAAATTTCTTCACTTCCTTGTTCTTGAATGGTGTGCCATTGTCGGAGACCAACGAGGAAGGTATACCAAATCAAGAGATTATGTTATCTTGTATAAAACGATAAATTACGTTAGCAGTCGTGGATCGTAAAGGGATGACTTTGACCCACTTTGTGAAATAATCAGTAGCAATGATGATAAATGTATGTCCTTTAGAGGAGGGTGGAGAGATTTTACCAATTAAATCCAAGACCCAAATAGAAAATGACCAAGGTGACACTTCGGCACGAAGTTCCTGGGCATATGCTCAGATTAAATGTTGATGTTGTTGACATTACCGATACTTCTTGACATAAGTAAAGGAATCTTATTCCATGCGTTGCCAATAATATCCCATACATATTAATTTTTGAACTAATGATTTTCCTCCAAAATGTCCTCCACAAGCGCCAAAGTGAGCTTCTTCTAAAGCTATTAGAATCTCTGAATTACTAAGACATCAGAGGACACCATTGTAACTTCGTTGATATAAGACATTAGCTAAAATGATATAGCACACTGCAAGTTTGCATAGGCAAACTCAGGTGTTCTTAGACACTGAATTAGGGATTGTTCCATCATGCAAATAGTTGTATATATGGGAGAAGCATTCATTAGAGTTTATATCATAGCAAAAATCAAGACTTGCAATTACAACATCTTCTATGACTAGTGTTTTAAGATTATGAATAATAAAAGTAAATGCATCAGGGGAATCATCAGGGGATATAAGGGAAGCTGCACTTGCCATTGCATCCGTATGCTGATTGTCTTTTCTTGGAATAGTATCAATTGAAAAGGATTGAAAATACTTTAATAAAGACAAAGCAAAATCATGATATTGGGACAATTTATCTTGTTTAGCTTCATATGATCCATTTATTTCTCTTACAATTAGTTGTGAATCACCATATATCGTGAGGTTTTTTATGTTTAATGCCAAGTTGGCATGAAGTCCTGCAATAAGAACTTCATACTCAGAAATGTTGTTTGTGCATGAGAAAATTAGGTGGTAAGACATAGGAATTGGCTTACCTACAGGGGGTACCAGTATGACACCAGCACCGAAGCCAGTTCGACATCTTGATCTGTCAAAATATAATTCCCATTTATCTTCTATATCAATAGCTAGGATTTGATCATTAGGGAATGTCTCCTAATTCTATATAGCAAAAGGAGAGGGTGCCTCAATTAAATGATTGGTTAATGCTTATCCTTTTATTGCTTTCTAAGATATAAATTTGAGATCGAATTTAGTTGACAACATAACCCGTTTAGCAAGGCGACCAGAAAGATCTGTTTTAGCAAATAGATGTTTCAAAGGGTCACATTTTACTATTACATGTATCTCAACATTTAGGAGATAATGCCTAAGCTTTTATGTTGCGAAGACAAGAGCTAAGCATTGTTTCTCAATGACAATATATCGCACTTTATAATCGAGCAATGTTCAACTAATATAGTATACAACACATTCCTTGCCTTCAGTATTATGTTGTGCTAATAAAGCTACAAGAGCATTATTAGATGCAAAAGTGTAAAGTATATGGTGCAGGAGCACCTACCTGACAGCTGGCCTCCATGAGGTAGTTAGTTTGTTTTGAGTCTTGTTAATGTTTCAAAGAAGGTCGTATAAGACCAATGCGTGTAATAAGGTCATGTTGACCAGACTTTACTATTTTTAGCTAGGTTGTTAGGACAGCTGTTATGCTATATGTTCAGTTGGATCCTCCCAGCCGCTTGGAAGCTCCCAACCGCTGGGAATCGAGTGGTAGTACTCGCAGGAGATCCTATTTATGTATTAGGATCGGTTGGTTTTAGGCAGTACTGCAGATCATCGATCAGACTTTGCTGAGAGTGAGACAGAGAGAGAGACAGAATATTGTATTTGCATCTTTTGAAATCAATAAAGAGATCCTGTTTGTGTCCATTCTCTGTTTTGAATTCCATTGTGTAATCGAGTTGCTGTTCTGGTGGTTGCATGGATTCGCTGATCCATTCCACCAGTTGATTCGTCGAATCGGTGGAATGGCTATGTACAGTAGGTTAGGATTTAGTTTGCATTTTGTGTTTGTTTGCATGCATGTTTGCAGGATCATCGTCAAGAGGTGTTGAGAACCCTAGCATGGGTATGTGCTAGGTCGTGCTGATAGTTTGAGTCTAGAAGATCACCCTGAAAACAGATCGGGTCACCTCAGGAGGTTCGGCGGATTGAAAATTCGCTAAGGTTGGAAAATCCATCGCAATGGCATCATCAGGATATTTCTGTGTATATCCTGCAGTTACTTCAGGCGTCATCCGAGTAAGTGGAGATGAGCATGATGCAGTCGATTGCATAAAGTGAATGTGCATCGGGGTGATCATCATCAAGTGTTGCCGATGAGGAGCGTATCGGCATAAGGTAGAAGATCGGGTTGATAAAATCATCGCGGGCCGATAATGTTAAGTTTGGCCGACAGCAGGATATTGAAGGAACTACATATGACGTCATTGTCATCAGGATAATCGTCATCAGGAGATCAGGGTGACATAAGCATCGAAGGAAAGGTGCGTGAAGTGTCATCATCAGGATATATGGGAGGAACAGGATATTTTATATCCTGCTGATGAACATGATGTTGAACATCATGATGTTGCAGATAGCGTTTGGCGGTAAGGTGAACAGTGAACATCAGGAGGATGTTTGCGCTTGCCGAATGTGATGATGCTGCCGATAGCCAGACATGATGATGCTGCTGACAGGCGAAAGGGCGAAGGTTTGTCTGCAGGAGGATATCAGTCAGCAGAGAAAATATGATGATGCTGACAGTGTTAAGGGAAATATGATGATGATGATGAAGGGTTGTAGACATACATGCTGTATGTCAAGGTTTTAGTGTGGATGCCTCTGCATCATAGTGGTATCAGAGCTTAGCAAAAGGTCTGGGTTGTTGTGTGTTGATTCTGTCATCGAAAGGGCAGAGGTAGAGTTGATTCTGTCACTGAAAGGACAGCGGTAGAGAAGTGAGAGGTTGACAAAATGCCTCCGAAAGGTAATGGTACTGCAAGGGAATTGCAGGAGATGAAGGAAAAACATGCTAGAGAGATGAGGAAGATGAAGGAGCTTGCTGAAGCACTTCAAGCCAGGCTTGTAGCCTTGGAGAAGAACAAAAAGAGGGAAGTGGACGACAGTGAATTAGAAGAAGATGAAGATGCTGTTGAAGAGTATGAAGAGGTAGCTGAAGATCTGGATGCTGAAGACCAGAGATTTGCAAAACTGTTAAAGGCAGTGCAGAGTGATAAACCTAAGGTAAAGGTTGATGTTTCCAAGTATAATGGAAGTTTGAATGAAGATGAGTTGCTGGATTGGATTGCTGCACTTGATAATCACTTTGAATGTGAAGATGTTGCTGAGGATCAGAAGGTAAAGATTGCAAAGACCAAGTTAGGAGGTCATGCTTTGGTATGGTGGGATTATGTACAATCCGAGAGAAGGAAACAAGGAAGGTTAAAGATCACTTCATGGGATAAGATGGTAGCAAGGATCAAAGGTAAATTCTTGCCTAAGGATTATGAGATTCAGATGTTTAAGAAGCTGCAATTTTTAAGGCAGAAGGAAATGGATGTGAAGGCATATACTGAGGAGTTTTATAAGTTGAGTATGAGATCTGGTCATCATGAGAATGAGGTAGAAAAGGTGGCTAGGTACTTGGCTGGTTTGAGATTGAACATACAGGATGAGTTAGTTTTAGCTAACCCTAAGAGTGTGGAGGATTGTTACCAAATGGCAATCAGGATTGAAGAAAAGATGAATAGGAGACAAGATAAGTCCATGCGAGGAAGAGGCAGCAATATGAGGGGAAGAGGATTAGCCTCGACAACAAGGCAAACCAATGAGGGTCAAGAAGACACTGGTAAAGGACAGGGACAGTCTGATTTCAGAGGTGGATGGAAAGGTAATAGAGGCAGATTTGGAAGTGGTAGAGGTTCTACTACATTTTCAGGAAAGTGTTACACCTGTGGTGAGTTTGGTCATCCATTTTTCAAATGTCCAGAAAACAAAGGTTCATCATCCAGAGATGATAGAACGAATGACAAGAGAGTACAACTTGTGCAAGAAGAGAAAGTAGAGCAAAGTGTGCAAAGTTCAAACACTTATCAAGGAGACAGAGTTCCTGACGGTTATGGATATCCTGAGGAGGGAGAAGCATTGATGCTAAGGAGAACTAGTTTGCAGGCATCAAAGGATATGATGCAAAGAAGAGCTCTTTTCAAGACCACATGCAAGAGCAAAGGTAAAGTATGTAAGGTTGTCATTGATACTGGTTCAACAGATAACATGGTATCTCAGGAAATGGTGGATAAACTAAATTTGGAAAGGATTCCACACCAACACCCCTACAAGGCATCTTGGGTGAGTGATAGTCAATCACTTTTTGTCTATGAACAGGCATATGTTGATTTTCAGAATGGAGCATATCATGATAGAGTTTTGTGTGACATTTTGCCCATGGAATGTTGTCACCTACTATTGGGTAGACCATGGCAATTTGATAGGAGGGTGCTGTATGATGGGTATGCTAATACCTACACCATCAAGAAAGATGGGAAGACTATTATGTTGATGCCATTGCAGGAAGATGCTGCAGCACAAGGGGCAGCCAAAATCATTTTAGTGGGAAAGAAGGAATTTGTGCAGAAGCCTATAGGAGCAGGCATAAAGGCAGTTGAGGACATTGCAGGGAAAGAAGTTGTTAAGGACAACAGTTTGAAGACAGTTTCAGTTTTGACTGACAGAGGTCAGCAGCAAGTTCAGAAACAGGTTTGCAAACAGCAACCAGTTGAGAGGAATGACAGGGATGTTGTCATAGTTGGGACTATTGTTTGTCCTATAAAGGTTGAAAGAAAGACAGAGTTGAACATTGCAGAAGTTCAAGAGGCAGTTCAGACAGAGGTTCTGGTCAGACAACCTGACAAACACAAGGTATGTGAGAGAAGGGCCTACATTGACAGGCATGAGGATTTACTTGCAAGAAAGCAAGTTACAGTTCAGAAGTCTTGGAGCAGCCGAGAGCCAGCAGAGGACAAAGCTAGAATAGGTCAAGACACTGCAAAGGCAAAGTGTAAAGGTGGAGGACTTCCACAACCTAACTCATGGGACATGAGTTCTTTTCTGTTGGGGAGTATGGTGCAGGAGCACCTACTTGACAGCTGGCCTCCATGAGGCAGTTAGTTTGTTTTGAGTCTTGTTAATGTTTCAAAGAAGGTCGTATAAGACCAATGCGTGTAATAAGGTCATGTTGACCAGACTTTACTATTTTTAGCTAGGTTGTTAGGATAGCTGTTATGCTATATGTTCGGTTGGATCCTCCCAGCCGCTTGGAAGCTCCCAGCCACTGGGAATCGAGTGGTAGTACTCGCAGGAGATCCTATTTATGTATTAGGATCGGTTGGTTTTAGGCAGTATTGCAGATCATCGATCAGACTTTGCTGAGAGTGAGACAGAGAGAGACAGAATATTGTATTTGCATCTTTTGAAATCAATAAAGAGATCCTGTTTGTGTCCATTCTCTGTTTTGAATTCCATTGTGTAATCGAGTTGTTGTTCTGGTGGTTGCATGGATTCGCTGATCCATTCCACCGGTTGATTCGTCGAATCGGTGGAATGGCTATGTACAATAGGTTAGGATTTAGTTTGCATTTTGTGTTTGTTTGCATGCATGTTTGCAGGATCGTCGTCAAGAGGTGTTGAGAACCCTAGCATGGGTATGTGCTAGGTCGTGCTGATAGTTTGAGTCTGGAAGATCACCCTGAAAACAGATCGGGTCACCTCAGGAGGTTCGGCGGATTGAAAATTCGCTAAGGTTGGAAAATCCATCGCAATGGCATCATCAGGATATTTCTGTGTATATCCTGCAGTTACTTCGGGCGTCATCTGAGTAAGTGGAGATGAGCATGATGCAGTCGATTGCATAAAGTGAATGTGCATCGGGGTGATCATCATCAGGTGTTGCTGAGGAGGAGCGTATCGGCATAAGGTAGAAGATCGGGTTGATAAAATCATCGCGGGCTGATAATGTTAAGTTTGGCTGACAGCAGGATATTGAAGGAACTGCATATGACATCATTGTCATCAGGATAATCGTCATCAGGAGATCAGGGTGACGTAAGCATCGAAGGAAAGGTGCGTGAAGTGTCGTCATCAGGATATATGGGAGGAACAGGATATTTTATATCCTGCTAATGAACATGATGTTGAACATCATGATGCTGCAGATAGCGTTTGGCGGTAAGGTGAACAGTGAACGTCAGGAGGTTGTTTGCACTTGCCGAATGTGATGATGCTGCCGATAGCCGGACATGATGATGCTGCTGACAGGTGAAAGGGCGAAGGTTTGTCTGCAGGAGGATATCGGTCGGCAGAGAAAATATGATGATGCTGACAGTGTTAAGGGAAATATGATGATGATGATGAAGGGTTGTAGACATACATGCTGTATGTTAAGGTTTTAGTGTGGATGCCTTTGCATCAGTATAAAAGGTTTATCGAGAACAACAGGTTGTAAAATAGGGGTTTAGCGAGGTAACTTTTTAAGTCCTCAAAAGCCTTCTACCATTCCAAATTCCATTGGAATTTTGAATCCTTCTTCAGTAGTTGAGTAAAAGGGTGAGTCCTATCAGTGAGTTGTGAAACAAATCGATGAATGGCCTGTATCTTCCCTTGTAAACTATGAAGTTGGGATATGTTTTTAGGTGGCAGCATCTTAATGATCACGTCAATCTTTTTCGTATCCACTTCAATACCACGATTTGAAACTATGAAACCTAATAGTTTTCCACTGTTGACACCAAATACACACTTACAGGGATTTAATCACATGTTGTATTTCTTTATTCTCTCAAAGATCTATCGAAGTGTCATGGCGTGATCTTAGTGATGAATGGATTTTGCCAAGATGTCATCGACATAGTCCTCTAAGATATTAAGCAAGTAATCATGAAAGATAATAGTCATAGTGTGTTGGTAAGTTGCTCCAGCATTCTTAAGTCCAAACGACATGACTACCCAACAAAATGTACCCCAAGGTGTTATAAAAGTAGTTTTATATTGATCCTAAGGGTTTATGAAAATTTAATTATATCCTGAAAATCCAGCCATGAAGGAAAGTAATTCATGGATGACTATTGAATCAACAACCATATCAATGTTAGGAAGTGGGAAATCATCTTTCAAGGATGCAAGGTTCAAATTTCTAAAATTGGTACACATGCGAATATGACCGTCAGGTTTAGTGACAGCCACTATATTCAAGATCCAAGGTGAATAGTCAATAGGGTAAATAAAGCTAGCTTGTAATAGCTTTTCTATTTCAACCTTAACAAGTAACACGATCTTAGGATTAATTTTACGAATCTTTTGTTTAAATGGCTTAGTATCTGATTTTAGTACAATATTATGTGTTACAATCTGAGGATCAATACCAAGCATATCCAAATAGTTCCAAGAAAATAATTCAGAGAATTCATGTAACAACTTTGTCATGTCTTCTTTTTCTTCTACACTTAAGCAATCACCTATAGGAATAACTTTTTCAGTGTTATCTTTCTCCATGAAGACATCAACAGTCTTTCCATTAAGTAGAGTATTGTGGTCTAGGAGATTAGGTGATTGTAGTAATTCTTCAGATTCTTATTTAGATTTTAGAGTAGTATTTATCATGCTAACAAACTTTCCAAAATATATAGCACTATTATTCAAACAATAAGGCAATCCGCATTTATGATGGTAATGGGGAATATTGTCATAATCACCCAAGAATTCTATTATCGCTTCATCTATTGAAAAGATGTCTAAGGGGATCTCTCCTAGAGGACAATTAGTATCAATCATCTTAGGGAAAATCAAATTAAGTGTGGTTATTGTATTCACATTAAGAGCAGGATGTTTACGAGCTTTAGATTTCCTAAAAGGGTTATATCCAATACCACTTGAGTAATGTCGTGAAGCAGATTCTATATGTACAGGAATCCCTTGTTGATTAATACCACAATCATTACTTACATAATCACAATTCTGATAAAGGATTTGAAATCCTCGACCATAGAACAAAGCCATTTCTTTGGAAGAAGGTGAGGCTTCATAAGTCTCATAATCTGTAGTGTAAGAGTATTATCTATATTTGTTAGCAAAGAGACTTTAGTATTTGAACAATGAGTTGAGATTGATGCAACACTTGATGTCTCAGGAGTGGAGTTGTTAATTTTATACTTGCCTTTAGAGGGAGATGAAAAATCTAACGAACCCCAATCATCACCAAGAAATGCATTCGATTGTTTTGATTCTTGCACAACCTTATCTATAATAGGAGGGGTTGATAAATCAACCTTCAAATTGTTCAAGATCTTATGTTGGACAACTTGCTTTTGTGATTCAATTTATAAACAAAGATTTGGTTTATGATTAGCATGAATAGTATGGAGTTTATCGTTATGAACAAACTTGATTGAATGATGAAGGGTAGAAGGAACTACCCCTAATGCATGAATCCACTGTCTACCAAGAATCATGTTGTAAAATAAAGAACAAGGCATGACATGCATCAAGGTAGGTAGAGTTAAAGGTCCAACTTGTATAGGTAAAGTTATAGTGCCTACAGATTGTGTTCCAACATTATCAATGTTGGCAAGAGACACTATGTGGCTTAATAAGTGTTGTCATTGATGGCAACAAAGTCTATTCTACACATCCACAGTACATAATATGCCTATACCGGAAGTCAGGATGAAAATTGTTTTGGTTCGGTGGATAAGAACAGAGTATGCAACATGGTCTGACAATTAGGTCTAGATCTCTTAGATGGTGTAACTCAGTAAGTTGAGGACTTGGACAAATCAAGAAGGGTATCATGACTATTGTATTCCAAAAATTTGGCCTCCAGTAATAAAACATGAAAAATATATGAGCTTCTGAGTGTTGGGTTCCAGTCAAAGAGAGCAGACAGAGGAAGAACTGACTAACAGAGTACCAGACTTGACTTCAATCTAGATGTATAAAAGGTGTTGATCAAGCAATTTGTGGCATTATACATTATTGGCTGACATGATTAATGAATTCTATGTCTATGTTTTGATGTGCATCATTAACCAAGCAAGGATTCAGCTGACAGAACATAAACTTGCAAATATCTCAAGTGTTCTTATTGCCGACTGTGAAGTTAGTTGAAATCCTTAATGCGGATATATATACTTGATGGTCTCAAGCTTGTGAATCATTATTGTGCAGGTAGATGTTGAAGAAAATATTAGAAGAAGTGTGAAAACAAAGATCTAAACCCAGAATATGACTGAATAGTGATATTGAGCAGAGGAAGAATGAAATGTGCCAGATTAGTATACTGCGCCTAACCGAAACTGACTTCTTGCATATATAGATGTTGTTCTTCAATTCAAACACCTTGATATCATCTGTAAGCATTTGTAGACAATGAGTCTCTTGTAGCCAGCGGGCCTCTTGTGAGCAGTGTGCTTGGGCAGTGAGCCCTAATTGGCAAGTGCCAAATTTGTACTCTTTATTCTTTTAATAGAGAATACAATCTTGGGTTAGTCACCCCATGGTTTTTCCCTTAGCAGGGTTTCCACGTAAAAATCCTTGTGTTATGTGTTAATTCCTTTTCAGTTCTTATGATTGCATTGTTTTGATATAGCACTAAATGATAAGATAAGAAAAGAAAGTAAAAATAAGAAAAGCTATAAGATAACTGATTCACCCTCCTTCTTAGTTATTTGCATTGTTTCCAACAATCAAAGCCATAGATACTTATCCTATCCGGTTTAATCAAAGATGTATCAATTTAAATCTTATGCAATAAATTGATGATACAAACATTAAGAGCTGATCCATTATCAATCATAACTCATTTAATTAGTTTCTTGTTTATTGTAATGAATATAATCATAGGATCATACTAATTTTGAACTTCAAAAGATGGAAACTCATGTTGTTGAAACATAATGTCTATTTTTGTCGCATGCATACAATCTAGAAGAGCTGCTACATCATTATGTTTAACAACAAGTGGTACAATCACATTTTGTAAATCTTCTTGGAGCATTCCATGGTACATAGGTGAAGTTTGTATAAGTTCCCAAAGAGATATCTTTGTAGGAGTAGCACGAAGCTACTTAAGAAGATCATAATCTTGACCAACCTTATGCATTAAATGAGGGGCTTGAGGTGGCATACACCGAGAAGCTGGTAAATATATCAGAATGCTTGAATGTTGTTTGCTTTGTTTGTTATTCTGAGTATTGTAAGCATGAGCAACCACAGTATGACTAGGTTGTTGTAGATTTTGATGTGTTATCTATTTATCATAGTTATAAATATAGTCAAGAGGATGGGAAGAAGGTGGATGACCTCTAATAGTGAGCACTGGTTTAGAAGGAGGTTGTATGACATCTAAACATAAAGTGACCACTATTTTCAATTTCACAGGTTCTTCTTTAGTTTTAGGAACATAGATTGCATTTACAAACCTTTGAAACAATGACGGTTTAGGAGTCGTAGTGGAATGTTCAATTGAGATAAAGTCCTCCAGGGCTTCATCTAACATATTGAAATCATCACAACTAAATGGCTCATCATATACATGAAAGTCTTGCAAAAAGTAATTAGACATTTTAACATGTTCAAATTAACTCAAGACTTAAATGTAAAATGATTAAGCATTAACTTTGTGAAAATGTAATAGAATAACACTACACAACACACAAAATTGTAATTTCAAACTCTTTTAATGAAAGGATTAAAATAAATCACCAAATTTCAATGCATGTACTTTCACAAAAGAGGGTTTGCAATCTAAATATGTTTTAGGACAAAAAACTAATTCAGATTTGAGTTTGTAAAGGATGCAAATTCTTTAGAGCATGGGTTCAACAAAATGTTGAGGGTGAAAATATGGAAACAAGATAAAAGGTTTCAAGTCCCACACTTTCACACACTAGTAGAAAAATAGAAATAAATGACTAAATAAACTACCAAAAATTGGTCATGTGACCATTAGTTTGGTCACGTGATCATTGGTAGTTTATTGCTGGTCATTTATCTCACTACCAAATTTATGACCAAACAAATCTTAGTCATTAATTTGGTAGTATATTTAGTCATCAATTTGGTAGTATATTTAGTCATCAATTTGGTAGTATATTTGGTAATTTGGTAGTATATTTAATCATGAATTTGGTAGTATATTTAGTCATTGATTTTTGTTAACTGGTCATTTATTTAGTCATTGTAATCATTAATTTGGTAGTATATTTATTCATGAATTTGGTAGTATATTTAGTCATTAATTTGGTAGTATATTTAATCATCAATTTGGTAGTATATTTAGTCATCAATTTGGTAATATATATATATAGTAATTAATTTAATCATTGATTGTTGTTAACTGGTCATTTATTTAGTCATGTTAGTCATTTTATTTACTGGTTTCCATTAATTGGTAGTAAATTTAGTCATGATATGAATAATTTATTAAATACCATAAATTTTATAATGCAGAAAAAAATATAATTAAATTTGAATTAAAACATAAAAGCAAATAAAAAATTACATATACGAACAAGCTACAACATGCTAGAATTAAAAGATTGATTCAACATCATGATAAAGAAAGGTAATCTGCAATAAAAAAATATAATGCAAATATATATATATATCAAGTTATAAGATATCCAAATTGTCTAAGAGTATATATATATAAATAATAAAAAATGTCAAAGTTGTCTAAGAGTTTCCAACTCTTTCAAATACACCATGAAAATTAAGATCCCTAAACAACACATTCAAAATACTACATAAAGCAATGGGCCAAGATGTTTAACAACTAGGACATGATAAACATCAAATATGCCATTTTTTGCAAATATTCTAGTGGCCACCGTGTGAAGGTTCCTTCTTTCTCTTTTAGACAGACAGCTCCATCTATTTTGTCTTCATAAGCAAGGTGTATATTACTTGTGACCTTTAAAATATGTACATTTGCATCTCTTGTTCCTTTCAAGTTGATCCATGTATAATAGATAGTGAGTGAATCTACCTAATGCCCACAAGTACACCATCAAATGGATCCAACACCCTAACTTTATCCCCTTCTTTGAGTTTATCAATACATTTCTGCAAAAAAAAAAAACACATTATATTGAAATACATAATAATTATTACATAGGTAATGATTACCCTTATTTACATAATAAAAAAACCATTACTTATGTTGGAACAAAATTTTAAAACCCTAAAAATTTATTAATTCCTGCCATTATTCCAAATAAACTATTCTCACAATGTTATTTTAATTTTTCATTCGAAACAATAAATCTGATTGGCTTATACCCTAGCCTTAAGAATCTCACGGCATCCCATCAATACCCAAAAGGAATAAAATCATTAAAGTTAACCCAAAAAAATCCCTTAAATAAAAAGGCCATACAAAGGAATATCGTTGGGAGAATCCCAGGTTGGGAGGACTCAACGTAGTGTCTCTTCGATAGCCTGAAGTAGTAAATAAACTTTGTCTTGCATGTAAGGCTGGCATTAGAAAAATTAAAGAGAATAAAACATTTCAAGGAGACTAAAGGGTATTGGGATGACTCGATCGCATATATCTTTGATATCCCGATAATACCAAACATATCGAAGGGACCAATGCATATCAGTGTGACAACTAAATGTGTCACACCGATACAGTGATATCTATCAATAAAAGCATATTGGGGGGACTCAAGGATATCGAAGTGACATAATTTTAGGTCACGTTGATACACCGATAATGCTTATTAAAGGGTATTTTGAAGGAAGTTAATAAATACAAGGGATCATATAACACATAAAAGATATCGATGGGACATAATGATATCAATGTAACACTATCCAAATTCATCCTGATAGCCTGAAGAATGATGAAATAATGTCAAAGAAACAAAAAGCGACCATCTCGATAAATCAGTGACATGACTATTTGACATGAATTAGATGGCTCATGTTTGAAATAATTAATTATTTTTGCATAAGATATTGAATTTGCCACGAATATGCCATCAATAAGCCAAAGCTAAAAGAAGTGATTTCTAAAAGATTTTTGAGCAAACAGAGAAAATTAGGAGCTTAGAGATTGGAAATGGAAAAGTTGTAGATTAGGGGAAGCTTGTTCAAGTAAGTACTCCAAGCCTAAATTTGAATTTACAAAGAATTGTGGAAGTCATAAACACATAAAACAATGGAAATTAAGAATGAAAACCCTAAGAAAAGGTAGAAAACTAAGGATAGAACTTTAAACCAAGACCTGTTAGAACAATGCCCGGGGTCTGGACAAAGGTCCAGAAGAAATGCTCAACTAAATCCACATGTTGAGAAATTGGAAGATGCTAATAGACATGTAGGGGATTCGTGGACCCCTATAAGGGGATATGACCTATTCATGTACCATTATAGGAAAATGCACAGACACAAATCAATCTCAAATCCTTGGAAGTTAAATTTGGGGAAATTAGTAGTACCCAATGTGTTTCTGAATATAGAACTACTTAAAATGTTGGTAGATCATTATAATCCACAAATCATATGATTGAGCTTAAAGATGGGTCTCAGTTTATTCCTATTACCTAGAATTATATATCAACGGTCTTTCAGTTAGATTCAAGCTCTGATATGGTATTCAGGATTGACTTATTGAATGAGTATCAAAATCTGAGTAACACTTATAAAAGGTGGAGGCTATCATTTCACAGACCTAGGGATGAAAACAATTAGCTCAGAGTGTTCTCAGGGGTGGAGGATCCCCCTTATTCAATTGACCTATTTGAACCATTTTTCAGATATACTTATTACTTAGTCTGTCAGGTATTAGGTGTGGATGCCCCTAAATTTATGAATAAGGCACCAATGGTTCTATCTGCAGATATACAAATCCCTAATGCCAGAACATTTGATTATGCTGGATATCTCTTGAATGATCTTCACAATGCTTTAAAGGAAATAAAGAATAACAAGAAAGGCTTTAGGTTTATGCATTATTCCTTATTTATGCATCTAGTTTTATATGAAGGGAAAAACATGGGCCTATGGGGTGAATCTCTCAAGGTTAGAGATCTAGATAAAATGGAGACATTAAGCCAGTACAAATGTGGACTGCCATTTGGGATAGCAGGTGTGATAGGTTACATTATTTGTATTTTGAAGATTATTTTGTAAAGCCTTTATATGCTAAATTTGGTTATCCATGCAATTACAATTTGTCACCTAATATACAAAGATTTCTTAGGCCAAATGATATGGATAAGAAAAAAAAGATCAATCTCAATTGGGGTGATTGGTACATATACAGGGACTACACAAAGATCAGAGTTTTTGGGTATGAAGGAGCACCATTTATACTCTTGAAGACTTGCCCTGATAGAATTGCATATCTAGAAATTGTTAGGCAATTAGCTTCATCTGATTTCATGCATTTGAAGAGACATAATAAGCAATCCTTTATGCCAGGCACCCTGTGTTTTGGAGATTTTACTACTTTTTTTGAGGAAGGATATGAAGAAATTGAAAAGAGATTAGAGTACTTTGAGATGCCTACTTGAAATGATAGGGAAAATTGACCCTAAGCATTTCATCAATCATGTTAGTACAAGTCAAAAGTTGAAAAGGTATCAATACATACTATTTGTGGATGAGGATTTAATTAGAAATGTTGATGAAGCTTCTGCCATTGAGAGGAGAGAACTATATCATAAAGTAATGTTATCTGAGGCTTGGAGGGTAGCCCAAAACCCCAACTATAAGGCAACTTTTCCAAAAATTATTGATCCCATAGACAAATTGAACATGTTAATTTTAAAGGCACCATAATTGATTATGGATGTCCCACCTGAGATCTTTGAAAGAAGAGACAGAAATATCAGGGAAACACAAGCTAGATATGAGGCTCCTCTGAGTCATCTTTCTCCTCAACCTACACCTGATATTTGTTTTTCTATGGATACAAGCATTGCAGATGCTGAGGAACTGGAGGGTGAGGATGAAAATGTATAGGGTTTTGAGCTTGTGATTGATAGCTATGAGCCACCTATGGATAGAGAAGCAGTTTATATAAAATTCCCTAATGAACTATTAGAAGATATGAGACACCTAGCTAGCAAAAAGTTTGTCTCAGATAAAGACTTTATAAAAATCCCTGAGTTTAAAGTGTTTCTTTACGAATTCAAAGGAAGACAAGCCAGGGAGAATATGAAATATATTTCCCCTGAGATACAAGCTGGGGTACTACATCAACTTCAAATTAAAATTGATAAAGGAATGAATGACATGACCCCAGAAAAGGGAAGAAATCTGCTAGAAGAAGTAGGGGTGATGATAGTCCTTGGTTGGG
This sequence comes from Cunninghamia lanceolata, assembly GCA_027924645.1. Lineage (NCBI taxonomy): Eukaryota > Viridiplantae > Streptophyta > Pinopsida > Cupressales > Cupressaceae > Cunninghamia > Cunninghamia lanceolata. Next base: position 4,024,688 of record BSBN01000007.1, read on the forward strand.
ATATGACCTCAGCCATTATTTTTGATACCTACAAAAGAAATCAGGATAAGAAGATGCAGTTAAGTATTGATGCCTTAGATAAAATCTAGAAAGGTTCTGGGTATGACTTTGATAAGGGAACTCTGCTGATATGGGCACTTTACCCCCCACATCAGAGGCCTCAAATCATTGATGATCCAAACAAAGCATTTGTGTCATCTCGTAATATAGAGAGTTGAAGATACTAACCCACTGGATACTGCTGACCTGAATATCAATGTTGCCAAATTTACAAAAGCCCAGATAGAGAAACTGGTCAGGAATAACAATGCATATATAGAGAAAATGCAAAATTAAAACAAGAGATTGCTATATATAAGGATAAAATATCATCATCTAGTAATCGGTTGTCTTTTCAAGAACTAGATAAAGAGGTGATGGAAGCCATAGTAAATAAAAATTATTGGAAAGTTAAAGCAAAGAAATTTCAAAAGAAAAGTGATAAACTAGAAAGTGACATAAAAGTTGTTAAGTATAAGATGGCTTTTGAATTGATAAAAAGAAGATTTGAGGAGATGATGAAACACAGTGATCAAGTATGAAACTTACATAAAAGAACCCATAATGCTTATCAGGAACATAGAAGATTGCATCTTAGATTTCTTGAGAAGAAAGAAGAACTAAAAGCCAAAGAGCAAGCACTCAAGGAATGCAGTGGACTGATCATTGAACATGAAAGGTTTAATACAATATTGTCAAATGACATTGGTGATTTTGATCTACATGGGGATCTGGGATTTCCCAATTTCTTCAATAATGAGGGTAATATATGGGATAAAGATCTATGGAAAGATGAGTTGGTGTAGTTATTACCCATAGCTTTGGAGAAAGCCAACGATGAAGACAAAGTGATAGAGAATGTTCATAAATAGATGGACAAATTCTTCAGGCTAGAATCTATCATGGAAGAAATAATTTCCACTAATACTTGTATATCTCAAGAATACATCGATCACATTGCCAAGGTAAACTTGTTTATTGCCATAACAGTGTGAAAAGAAGCATGGAAGATTGAATGAAGTTTTGATAATTTTGGTAATATATAAATCGATGTATTGCTTTAGCATTAAGGATGGGCAGAGCACATCTGACAAATATTCCAACATGGAGAGGAACACCTTGCTAGGCCTATGGTCACAGGTGTTCTACGTTGATTAATGGAGCCAAATCTTAGTCAAATTGCTATGCCCATGCTTTATGTTTCTTAATTATGTTTTATAATTATCTATCCAAGGCCTAGCCAATCATCATCTTTCAACAAGACAATTTATATATTCCAATATTATCTATCCAATCATATTTTAGATTCAAGACATTAGACTTCAATGATAATTTAATATTATAATGGGCAAGGATGGTTAAATTTGTGGATATGTATGGTGTTCTAATGTTTTGTTAATATTCAAGTTCATAAATTGTTTGATTGTCTTCATAAGTTGTTTGATTATCTACATTTTGACCTAACAATTTACTTGCATGTGTGTCTTAAAACAACAATGACTACCATGAAAGAGATAAAAACAATAAATAGCACTCACCTCAATTCCAGCACCAGTACTACTACTATGAATATCATGCAGATTCTCATGAAGACGTTCAACATAATCACTATCATCATTGTCCTCAAGTTGTGCAGCTTTGTAGAGAGCCCTATTGATAGCACCTTTTTCTTTTTGTTCTCCTTTCATATAATTTCTCTGCATGTGGTTTAATCATCATGCAAAAATTAATATAAGTCAAGTAAAGAATGCAAAAACTATAATTTTTTTTTCAAAATAACATTTTTCTTCCACTCTTAAATGACTAAGTCAAGGTATGTTGTGAGATTCTTCCACCTCAACTTTAGCACAACTATGACTATGTTGCACATTCTTGTCCATTAGTTCATCATGATCACTATCAATATAGGCAACTCTGTTGACATCAAGACATTTTTGTTTTTGTGATGCTTTGATAAAATTGCTCTACATGTGGTTTAACTGTTAGTAGGATCAGCCATCATTGTAGTGAAAGAGCAATATTTATATCATAAAATAGAGAGACCATCATCATATATTTTCTTTTGTTGATTAAGCACAATCGAGTTGATTAAGAACAATCACTTTTGTTCCCTCTTTATTGTCTTGTCTTGTCTTGTGTACGTACTTGCATATAATATTTTCAAACATTGTATATGTTGTATTTTCAATAGAAAATTGGCAAATGAATAGTCATAATATTTTGCTGGGGATAATTCAAAAGTTTTGAACGTGAATGATCTGAAGCTTGTTGCTTCCTTCATTTTCTATAAGAAGGAAACCAAGACCATGGGTAAGGGGCAATGCAAGGTTGAATAGTGATATTTTGATATTCAAACTCTGGGAGAAAGAATCATTTTGTGAAGCTTTTTCTAAAACAATTAATGAAAACAAAGCTTTGAGTTTGGTGCCCATATTTATGATTATTCAATTATTGTGATTAATGTGGATGGTTATAATTTGCCCAGGTTGTCTCCAACTTGGAATATCTTTATTATTCAAATTGGTGTTATGTTTCTAATTTGTCAGAGTAATTTCCTTACTTTGTGTGGTTGATTAATTGGGTCTTCTTGGGAAGATTAAAATTTCCCTCTTAAAAGATCACAGTAATAAAGAGGTTTCTTTTGGATGTTTGAAGTAGAACCTAGAAAATTGCAGTATTACACATTTTTTTTGGTTCTATAAGTAGAACAGTGACACAATTTGTGATAACACATTTATGTAAAGCATCAATGCTAAGTTTATAATGGCTAGAATTACAGTATTGCACATTGAGGGTAGGTTCATTCTTTGTTTACAGTATCCAAGAGCTATGATAACTATTGAAGTATCCAAAATTGCAATCACAAGGAAGTATAACAAAAGCATGGTACGAGTTTACCCAATAACAAGCACACGAAATGAAAGGATAGTGTAATAGAGCCTCTTACCTCATCTGCATCCATAATAGTATAGTCATTCCATGCAAAAACTATAGGCTTAACGGAGGAAGCCAACTACGACACTTTCTCAGTGAGACCGTGTAAGCAACTCATTATATGTTGGTACCCTTCATTTGAGTTGACATCATCTGCAGAGGCTCTTACTAGGTGTCTAACATATGGTTGTGAAATCTCTGTTGACGAACTAGATTTCCACTTCATACTACTTTTAGATTTACTATGATCTAGTCCTGCCATATAATCAACAATATCTCCCACACCTGTTTCTCTATTACTATTTTCCACCTAAAATACAATGTCAATATCAACATATAATCAGTTCAATAAAAAATTGAAATAAATAACCAACGTAAATTGAACCAAAAAGCCATACACTTACTCCAAGTTTGTCCATTTTGGCCTGCAACCTGCCTCGGCCAAATGTATATCCAGCTATCACATTATCTCTTGCCCTCTTTCCTTTATAACTCTTTGTCAAATATTCTTTAGAATGCATATTTTCTTTCAATGCCTCCCACTATTTGGGAGATAGAGAGGATTCTAACCACTCTTTTCCCTCAAAGATTGTTTTTCTACAATTGTATCTAAAATTGTTCATCAAAAGTCTCATCTTTTGCTTGTAATATCTTCTAGAGATTTGTCCCCCAATAGTCTCAAAAGCATTTTCCATTTTTTGTATAACATTTTCCACACTTCATGGATCTTGATCTATAAAATTTGATTTGCAAATATCTAAATGGGCCCTACATCTTACACCCAACTCGGAGGCCCACCTTGCAACATTTTTCCTAATGGGCTCATCATCTCTCGATACCTCAACCAAGAATGGCTTCTTGCCTTCTAATTTTATTTCTTTTGCATTCCTCTCTGTAGATCTGTATAAATATTGACTCAATATTTTTCTTTTGACAAAAGCAGGAACATCTTCTATTAAACAACTACCAATATTTTTGGCTGATCCACTAGTTCCATCAAAAGTTGTAGCAGGCACATTAGATGCAAGTGGTCTCTCTTCATGACTTTCATTAACCAAAATTTCATCATCCTTGGCCACATCATGTGTATCATGAGTAGGTAGATCAGAACCAGTCTCTGTAGAATTCACTTCAAAGACATCCTTTAATCTTGAATAAATGATCTACAGACTTACTATTCCTTTGCTCTCATTGTTTTCAATAATCTCTCTTAGTCTGTGCTAAGAGATCATCATGATGTTGCATATCACCATGTGCTATATCAGGCTGCACATCACCATGTGCTATATCAGGCTACACATTACTATGTGTTGTATCAGGCTGCACATCATCACAACTATTCTTTACACCAACTACATTTGTACTTGAATCCCAAATTTGTTGGCTTCTACGAGTTGGCGGCATTGTATCTTTACTTTCCTTTTATTTTCCCTCTGCATTTTCTTTGTGCTCTTTTTCTTTCCTATAAAAAAAAATATCATATTATGTCTTATATACATAAACCTCTTGCCTATAAAATTTCATAAACACAATTAAACAAATAATATACTACTTAGTGGATTTACAACTTGCCTATTTGTCAAACCAAGATGTGATAAATATTCATTATTCTTTGCCACACATTCTCTACAAAAGCACTCATAATCTGTCAGTGGAACTTTAGCAATATGATCACTATCATCTAAATTGTGCCTCAAAGTCTTTTTCCTCATTTCCTGAAGTCCAAATAAACAATAATATATAAATCAACAACTTGAATCAGTAGAACAAGAGTGGAATATAAACAAAGCCATTATTTTCAATCAACTAGAGCATATAAACAAATGCAGACATAGTATATAAGGACAGTCCCCATATGAAATACATTCACACAGCATATAAGATGCATTCTTAGTAATTAGAGGAGACAGTCTATGACAAGTGACATGACATAGGATGATAGCATATAAGATGCATTATATGGAGGAGCAAAAATTCAGTAAGTAAATGTGGCACACAGATTGAAACCCAAAGGAAGCTCTATTTGTTTATCCTTCTATTTGAGAAGAAAATAATTGCCTTTCTGATAGTGTGAATCATCATTATTTCTACTTATATAATTCTGCAGAAATTCTAAACACACAAATGTAAGTAAACAAAAACAGTCAATATGTGCTTTAAAAATGAGTAATTTATTTTTGGAACAAATATAGCTAGTTATATGCATGACCTGTAACAAGACAAGAACTAGAAAAACAACAAAAAGTAGAGATCAACACGAGAGATTACCCTGAAAAACCCAAAGTGGAAGAAATTCCTATACATTAATGTCCTTTCTTATCTTGCTGCTTCTCTACTACATTTTACAAGCTCACTATTTTCTTGATGCCTTCAATGACATGAAACAACATAACAATAGTACCATAACATTTGCATGTTGTGTAATTGTTAAAAAGTAGTTCTACATTGCCAACAAGATCAGAATCCTGATCACATGGGGCTCATCACTAATCATCTGCATTGCCAGCAAGATCAGAATCCTGGTCACTCGTGTCTGCATCTACTTGATTTTCTTCCTCATCCTCATCTATGTCATGCAATACATTCTCTCTCCCAATCTCTTCGTTGGTAATCAAAATATCTTCTCCAAACACTCCATCATCATCTTCATCCACTTCTTCGAATGTTTCTTGTAAATTAACATATTGCACATCAGACATTTTATCAACAACTTCCATGAATTTTCGTTTTGAACGAGACTCTATTTGAATGACATATAACCATCATGGGCTTCTTACATCATCAATTAGAAATGATTGGTTAATTTGAAAAGGGAAAACATAGGGCTCATCCCTCTCTGATAAAAATTGTCCTGTATTTGCACGTACAAATCCATACTCATCAAAATGTACTGCGGATGGTCGGATCCACTTACATTTTAATAATATAGGACTGTTTTCACCAAAATCCACTTGAATAATTTCTTGGATGAATCCAGCATACAATTTCTTCTCAGTTTTGTGAAGAAATTCAACACTTACAACACAATCACAATTTGTCTTTCTTCTTTTGCTTCACTAACTGCATTAGCAATCCATTCTTCAAATTTTGGAAAACAATCACCTCCAACCAAATCATGACGTCTATGCTTTTGAGGTCGATGTTGCATCCAACTTTGATTCTCTTCTTCATATTTTCTACATAGAATATTAATGTGTAAATAGTAAGATTAATAATATAAATGTGTAAATGCAATTGAGTAAGATTAATAATATAAATGTGTAAATAAATAATTGTGTAAATTTTTTTAACCTGTGCCACTTATCGAATGAAGATGTGTTTTGAAGAATAAAGGCATGTATCGTACTTCTTTCTTGATTTGATAGCTTGAAGTGACATCCATTGCCTTCTAATACTTCACCTGCAACTTTCTCATCTTCATCATCATCCCATACACATCGATTGCCATTTTTAAAATCCTTCATATATTCTATACAAAATCCAATGGCCTCTTGCATTGAATATCCCTCAGACATGTTGCCTTCTAGTTTTGCCCTAGTACGAACAATTTTTTTCAAAACCTTCATATATCATTCTATAGGATACATCCATCTTGCTCTTACTGGACCACAATTCTCTAGTTCATATTCTAGATGTATCAAAAGATGCATAGAAATGTTAAATATTGTTGCTGGAAATTCCCATTCCAATAGACAAAGGACTTCAACAACCTCCTCCCTCAAACTATCAAAGTTCAAAGGATCTAATACATGTGAACTCATTCTCTTTAATATTAGGCCCAACCTTATAATTGTCAATCTTGGCCCCTTTGCCAAACCTGATATATTTACCACAATAGGTAATATATTCTTGATTATAACATGATAGTCATGGGTCTTCAGGCCTCTTAAGCTATTAATGTCAGTGTGGATTCTGATAGTACTACTTACATATCTAGTGGGAAAGCGAATCTGAGACGTCAACTATAAGAATTGTGCACATTGTTCCTTTGTCCAGACATAAGGAGCACTGGGTTTTCTATATTTTGCATCATCATATTTTTCAACCCAAAGATTTCGATGAATCTTTAGTTCTTGAAAGTCTTCACATGATGAAATAGTATCAAAATCACCAAAAAGAGTTTCTATAATAGCATAGGCTATATTTTCTTAGTATGCATAAAGTCAACAGTATGCCTAATGGCTATATCCTTAAAGTATGGCAACTTATAGAATATGCACAACTATTTTACACCACTTTCATTACATGGATCATATCTACTACCAATAATCCCACCATTTTCAATAAATGACATTCTTTTTTGTCCATTCTCAATAATGTAATCACTCATTATTAGCAAAGGTGCTTCACAATTCTCTTCTTGACCATTGAAATGTGTTTTTTGTCGACAATATTGATAACCCACTTTAAGCTAAGCATGATGTCCACAATAAATACACTTACACAAATTTCTTGAGTGCCTCACAAAATCCTTAAAGTTGCAAGCAAGATAGCCATGGTATCCATGAACAGTGAGACTAGACAATGTACCATATGTAGGAAGATCATGAATCATAACTAATAAGGAATCTCTTAAAGTGAATTTGATTGAATGACCATCACTTAAAGATTGAATTGCTTCAATTCCTTTCCACAATTCCATTAGATCATCATATAATGGCTCTAGATAGGCATCTATTATATCTGAAGTCACACTTTTCTTTCTTGGTATAATCAATGATAGCATTAAGAAAAATGGTTTAGTTGCTAACCATGGAGGCAAGTTATAATTTATTAAAAACACTGGCCAAGTTGACCATTTAGTACTTTGATCTGAGAATGGTTTCACCCCATCTAGAGCCAAACCCAACCTTATATTACAAGGATCTTAAGAAAAATTAGGCCATCTATTATCAAATTCCATCCACATCTTAGAATCAGGCACATGTAATTGTTTTCCATCAATGCTCTTATTTTGGGCATGCCACTGCATAAGTTTAGCAATGTCTCTGCACCTATACATTCAAAGTAATCGTGGGATTATCAAAAAGTAGTGAAGAACTTTTCTAGGAACCACAACTAATTTTAACCCTTGTCTATACCTTGCTTCATGACATTTTAGACATTCACTCTCACTTGCAAGATTTTCGTGAAATAATACACAACCATTAACACATGTGTGGATGTTTTCATACCCCAAGCTGAGCTTACTGATCTACTTTTTACATTGACTTCATTTTGTTGGCAATGTCAAGTCAGTTGGTAACAATGAACTTAATAATGCCAATAATTGATCTACACTCTCATTTGTCCAACCATGCACCACTTGCAAGTTAAGAATTTGTAGGATTGTTGTCAAATGACTTAACTTGCAATTAGCATACATAGCTTTAAAGCATCCTCCATCGACTTAGCCCAATCATCGTTTAGACCCTCATTCAATATTCTTTCAACTTCAAACACTTTGTCTAACATTTCTGCCTCTTCATCTATGTTTGGTGCCACTTCATCCATGTTTGTTGCCTCTTCATCTCTCACAATCTGTGGTGCAGGAGCACCTATCACAAGGTGGCCTCCATGACGCATTTAAATTCATGTTTTGTTTGGAAAATCATGTTTTCTGTTGTAATAAGGTCTATTCAACCAATGCATGTCTTTTTTGTTCTATATCTAGACCTAGAACAAACTTTTTAAGTCCCAAGTAAGTAGGTTGCATTTGTCAAATTGTTAATGGTAAGACGGTTAGTCTCCCATTCGCATGGAATTAGTTAGTTTTCTCCCAGCCGCTTGGAATGGGTTGGTGTTCCTCTGGCGAGTTTATAAAACCATGGAAATGAACAAGATCAGAGGTATTGTAATCAGATCGAAGAGGAGATTGAATTTAATTGTGCGAATGTAATTGTGCATTGCATTAAGGAGAAATCAAACTATTCTGTGTCGTCAATTTGTTTTCCATTCGCTGTAATTACAAATTGCATAGCTGTAGATTTATTTTCCTTTCTATACTTCTGTTGTTGCAAAATGTCAATGTGAAGCATTCCACTGATAAGATTTCTGTCGAAATAAGTGGAATGGCTTCATTGTACAGATATCTATTTTTGTTTCCTATTTCATTTTTTTGTTCGGTGGCGCAGAGGACCAAGTTGGAGTGTGCACAGTAGGCGGCCTAGCATCTCCATGTGCTAGGGTTTGGATTGGAGGAGTTGGAGCTATTATTGGTGAGATAGTGGCCATTGATGAAGAATTTCTCTCTCAGACCGATAAGGATAGTCTGGCCGAAGAGAGATTCAATGCGTTGAATGGAAATCACGGCCCAAGATTCATATCGGGGTGAGAAGGTGCATTAGGTGGATGACTTGGCATTGTGTCGACGGTGCTGGTCTTATCGATCAAGAGTATCAGAGTGACAAGGGGCAATGTACACCGACAAAGATCCATCGGAAGGAATTGGTGTATCGGCGACTCCGAAGTAAGTCCGACTGATAGCTCAAGTCACGCCGAAGAGGGGTTAGTCCATCAGCATATCGGTCTATCTTCATAAATGTTCACCGGTGATCTAGGTCTTGTTGATGAGTGTGGTTTGAAGGTATATTAAGAATGTATGTTGAGAAAGCATGTGGGGAATGTATATTGAGATTGTATCTTTCGTCAGATACAAATGGTGATCGGTCGTAACGATGAAATTAGGGTAAAGAAAATTTAGTCCATCGATAATAGCAAGTCACGCTAAGCATATACTAAGTTAGTGTATCGGTGTATCAGCAACAGGTTGTAAGTGTTTGCCGATGGTAAAGGTCACAGTGATGAGAGTTTGGTGATGGTTGAACTGACTATCGGCTCGAGCAAAGAGGGAGTAAGTCTTACCAACTGAGGCTCCCCATCAGTCTGCAATTCTATCATATCTTCATAATAATTGTAAGTCCAAGGGCTTATACCACTATGCCCATATCTTATCATATGTCAATAAATTACATTTCTTTTTCTCACCTTTTTGCCAAGACAGTCATTACATGGACACATGGATATTTTTCCATTTCCCTCTCATTGGCTACTCTCTCATCATATGCATGATATTGATCCATAGTCAACCTTTGACACTGATCCATCTGTACTGTTGTGCATTCTAGTATTAATTTAGTATAATAAGCTATCCTACGCCTAGAATGCCTTTAAATATAAAATATTAAAAGGTAACCTTCAATCATGCATATTATCAAGCTAGGATAACCTTTCCTTTAGTTTGGGCTAGTCATCATGCAGAGTAGAGGTGTGGTTTTATTTGAGTTCAAGGATCAGTTAAGGATCAACTTCACAAATACTGAAGATAACATTTTCTTTTGAGTTTTCAAGCTTCAATCATGAAAAACTATCAGTTTACTTTTGGCAATGAGGTTTTTGAATTACATTTGAATTTGCTACAGAGTATGTCCCTAAATTTGACTTTGCTACAGAGGGCCTCGCCAACTTCAAATTCATTACAGAAAACTCCAAATTCCTTGCCCACCTTTTCAAAATTCTCCATGTCCTCCCCAAACAAGCTTTATCACCCATGCAAGTAGCTACAACACTTATATGCACCTAAAACATTTTTTTAGGTACATGCATCAGATAGAGTAAGTGCTTCAATATGTGTCCATGAGAATAACAAACATCAACAACAATTCAATTTCATTCCCATGCCGACTATTATACATTTTACAAGTTGTCTGACTTAGAAATATAGACAAGCTATGTAAACCAATAGATAAATAGCATTTAGAATAAATACTAAACAATTTATCAAGATTACACTTTAAAACGCCAATTAAATAACTATTGTGATGAAGTATTCATAGTAGAAAATCACTTGCCAAAATCATAGGCAAAGTCACCAAATAAAGGACTCAAGATGTCAACCATTTCAAATGACAACATGACAATAGGAAAAATAGGATAGAGAATACAGTCATGCCTTTGATTGCAAAGGAGGGACCAGATATTACAGTCTGTAGCAACATTGAAAAGATGAAAATACAAAATCCATGAAGCCAAATACTTTTGTCAAAATACAAACCCTTACCTAATTAGTTAACTGATCCTTGAAGATTTTAGCAGGCAAAGATAGTCATTATATAGATGCTAAAATAGTGACTCAAGTGCCTTTGAAAGTTATGACAGTCATGTCATCAAACTGACAGTGAAATCAGTCATCAAAAAGAGTAATGCACAACACCACAGAAGAAAAGAGGAGATCACTATCCATTCAAAGAGATGCCCTAATCACAGTCACCAAAGTGGGCTACAACAACAAAGAAAAGATAGTGGAATATTGATAGTCTTTTTGCATCCAAATATGAATTATGTGAAAACTATATCATATATCAATAACAAAAGTAACAGAAAGGATTTTTTACAGTCAAAAGTCTATGAATAGAATCTTCAAGTTTATCAAAATCAAGCTAATAAGCTATATGATAGTCATATCAACAGATGGACAAAGGGAATGTGACTGTGGCAGATTTTTGCATACAAAGGATAGTCATCATCAATGATATCTTTGTATTAAGGAATTTGTAGGCAAGTTCGTGGTAGGACAACAAAGATCAGTTCATGTATGAAGCAATGAACAAGGTTTTCATGACAAAGGTTACTATCAAGAAAGCAGTAAGAGACAGTAAAGACAGTGAAGAGAAGATTTAAGGAAAGAAACAAATCATGGAATAGTCTTGCATTCTCAACAGCAAGCTTTCATTCTCTATTTTGGGACAGTCATTTTGAAAATACAATTATCTTTCAAAGGTTGAATCACACACACAGGGGCAGTGTCTAAGTCATAGGTTGAAGACCATCAAATTCCTTAATGCCAAGGTATTCTAAGTATAAATCATGAATGGAAAAAGTAGAACTTTATCAATAAAGAACCATGAGACCTCTTCATACAGTCATTGAAAGAGATAGAACAGTCACTAATGACATAGCACCAAGCTTTCAAAGATACAAAACTTTAGAGCAGGCTAAAAGAAGAATAGAGGTACGTGGAAAACCCTACCTCTACTTCATAAAACCATTTGTTATCTCATTATTATTGCTGCTCCTTTGATCTACCGTCTATAGCTGGAAATCCCTTTCTTCATTCACATGATGATCTCAAAACTATTTTAGCTAACTGTGGCCATGAACAATCTCACACGGTGATCTCAAAGAACTATGGCCATGAACAATCTCACACGATGATCTCAAAGAACTATGACCATGAATAATCTTCTCCTTTTCAACTACTCATACCCTGTTCTTGGTGGCCATGAACAATCTTCTCCTGCTAGATCGATGATTTGCTTCTTCACAAGTTTCACTTTTTGTTCAAAACACATAAATGCACATTCCCTCCATTATTTCCCTCCATTACTAAAGTGAACTAAACTCATGCACCACAAGGCAAAAACTTATATTATAATTTTAATTATAAAATAAATTTATAATTAGAATGTATACATGTGTTTAAATCCCTCTTCTTATGGTGTTGGAATTTAAAACAAATTGTAGTTGTAGAAATCAGAATAAATCAATCATGAAACATTGAAGAATGACTAACCACAACAAAATTGATGTGAGAATCTTTAAGTTGGGAGCTCTGATGTGGGGAAAACCAGTTGCCCCTTCTTATCTTGGCCAAACAAATTACAAATAACTATATTTTTTCCTTTCAAATATTTATATACATTTAAATTATTTATTGTCATTAAAAAATATCTATTTATTCCAATTTCATATATTATTTTGATTAAAATTATTAAAGTATACTGTTATTACAATTTTAACTTAAAATAATTTAATTAAATGACGCATTGGATCCATCTCAGCGTACTTTAGATATATTTTTTAAATATAGCTATATTTTTTCCTTTCAAATATTTATATATATTTATATTATTTATTGTCATTAAAAAATATTCATTTATTCTAATTTCATATATTATTTTGATTAAAATTATTGAAGTATACAATTATTACAATTTTAACTTAAAATAATTTAATTAAATGACGCATTGGATCCATCTCGGCGTACTTTAGATATATATATTTTTAAATATAGCTATCCTAGTTTTAATTATAAAATAATAAAATTATATTACAATATAATTATTGGGTTTAAGTAGACATTTATTGCCTTGCCTTATATTATCTTTGAATTCATGGATTATGATCAAATTGGAAAGAAAAAAGAATAGAGTAATAGTCATTTTTATTTGTCTGACCAATTATTAGTTGTGTTTTTTGCCCGATGACCAAATTAGTCATTTATTTGGTCATTTATTTAGTCATTTCAACTGATGACCAAATTAACTTCATTTATTTAGTCATTTATAGCTGTGTTGCAAAACGTTTTGGTCACCTGGTCATTTATTTGCCATATTTCTACTAGTGATAGACACTAAAACATTAGAGAAGCAAAGGACAAGTTTAGGGGTAAACTATTGATTTCCAATGTTCTTTTTTCCTATATATTGTGTCTATGTGACTGTTTGAATCATGTTTTTACAAGCTAGTATCTTTCCCTAACCTTAAAACCCTAATTTGCAACTCAAATTGTAATAACTCAATCTCTGTTCTAGATGGAAATGAAATGATCATAGAAATGCAGAGTAAACAAATCAGAGATAGTGTACCTAGAAAATGAGGAGTTGTTGGACTAGGACGCTAGTGCTAGTGTCTCAAAAGTTTTTAGATGTCAGGATCTTCTACACCAGCTGTTTTTCACTCTCTAGAGGCATCCAGATCCTAGAAAAATCACCTAGTTGGACTAGCGAACTAGTGCCAGTGTCCCGAAAGTCTCAGAATCTGAAAATCCAAATTTTGTGATGACTGTGTCTGCAATATTTGTCTTCATATTGCTCCTTTCCGCTGGATCTCGACAAATGCAACCTGCACATATAAAAGGAGGAGAAAGATGGTTGTGGCTATATAGGAGCTTGCCTCAGTCAAGCCCCATTTTTGGTATTCCTACCTCAACAATAGCCCAAGATAAAAATCTGCAGATGTGTGTGATACCATATTTTTACACAGCTGCAAAAGAGAACACAAAATTGGAACACATACAATATAGACAGAAATTCCATAGATATTGCATTATCAGATTCTCTTATACATTGCTGCTGTAAGAGCGTTACAACATAAGAAGTGAAAACCTAGGGGAGCAAACCAGAGATAATGGTACTCCAAACTTTCTAAGACTCTTCTATGGGAGCAAACCAGAGATAATGGTACTCCAACTACTTGCAGACTCTTAAGACTTCTAATTCTAAGACTCAATGACTTTCGCAACCACGACTTGAAGAAATGAGGTGGCCTCTCGTGCATTTATAGGTTCTTGCGAGAGGCAAATCTTTAACCAACTTCTTAAATCCGGCTTTGAAATCCATCACCTAGAGAAGGACACATGCAAACCCTTATCCGAAGGATTACCCATGAGAGGATAAGATTCCTCAAGGTGGGACCAAATAATCCATGAACAAGATAAAGGAGGACAGACAGAGACAACCACTTTGTACAAAGCATCTTTTTAGGCACGAGAAGGTTAACCCGTGTACATGTTAAGGCCCATGTACTTTCCCCTTTTACCGTGGTGTGGCCCACATCTATCTTTTGTCATGAAGGGATAGATTCCTTTAGTGGCCAACAAGCCTGGTCCACTAGCTCGTGCTTGTGTCGCTAGATTTCATAGGTGAGAAATTAACACACCATTCACAAAACTGTTGTATATCATGAGTATAGCCAGGTGCACGATGATCTTTCTTTTTTCCTTTTCGAGATGGTCCAGCATCATCTGAATGTTCTCCTACGTGTTCTTCATAGTACCTGCAATGGTCACATTGTTTCCAAACAGGATGAGAAGTGCAACCAGGTAAGATTCCCCAATGGGATTGAGAGCCTGAAGGTTGAGTAGGATCAACAGGTGGTATGGGAATCTTAGGGTCTTCTTTCCACATTATGCTTAGCACTTTGAGCTTATGGGCTCCATACATTCCATGGCTAATTGAAGTGGTATTGGCTTCGTCTATGCGGTAGGTTTTAGTATGAATCCATAGAGGCATTTTGGTCACATAAAGATGTTGTAGTTTGCTGGGAATATTCCAGTATTGGAATCGTGAACCAAAACCAGAAGGACCATAAGTTTGCATCATATGTCTGATTATTAGATTTTCAGTGTAAGATGCAAATATTAATTTAAACAGACTACCAGAATAAGAGGATGTTCCTTGAAAATCCATTTCTGTTGCTGCAGCATTTGGTCCTTGAAAGAGATCTCGAATGAGATTCTTTCCGCCTTCATGATCCAACCATCGATCTGGTATGATGATTATCATGTTACAAAACTGAATGGGAAGTTGTTTATTATCATCACACCAATGTTGCATTACCGCTTTGATCTCAAGATCAATATCTTCTGATAAGGCTGACATTTCAAAGAACAGATGATTTGTCCATAATCCGCTCTGAGTCAACTGTTGGGCTGCTACAAGACATCTAAACCTATCATGTAAAAAGTCATTAGCCATATAAAAATTGTGCCGATCCCTCATGGCAAAGGGATTTGTACTCCATTCCATGCAACTGGGTTCATACCACCGGTGTTCGTGTACACAAACAACATGAACTCTTCCTTTAGCAGGAACAAGGACTTCATTGACTTGTCCCTTAACAGGTGGTGGAGCAACAAGAACATCATGTTCTACTGGGATGGCTTTATGTCCTTCTCTGGATAGAAAATCAGCAAAGATATTAGAACCAGGAAGATGAGCAATATCAAAGTCAAATGTATTCAGGAATTGAGCCCATCTTAATAATCTTCCTCGGACTACCTTATCCTTGGATTCCTTCTTAAAGAACCCTTTCAGATTTTGCAAGTCACTTCGGATTAGAAACTTCTTATCAGCAACAAACATTTGAAATGCCTTTAAAGTATTGATAGCTGCTAGTATTTCTTTATGTGTGCTGTGATAATTCAGTTCACTATTTTTAAAGCTGCCAGAGATGTATCTAACAATTTCTTCCTTCCCATTATCTATCTGTTCTTTAAGAACTCCTGCCCATGCATTCTCACTAGCATCTGTTTCAATGATTTTAAACCCTGGACCTGGAAGCCTTAGAGGCAGTAACTCAGAACATCTCTGTTTAATTCTTTTTATTAGGGCATTATTCTTAGTAGACCATGGTGGTGGATTCTTTCCTAGCAATGCATTTAATTCTTGTCTATCTTCTGCTAGTTTGCTATAGAATCCAACAATATAATTTACAAGACCAAGAAAGCGTTGAAGCTCTTTGATAGTGGTTACCTAAAGATTCTGAATCTTGGTCAAAATATGGGGTTGTGCTTCCATTTTCCCCCCCGGGAGAAGCTTAATGCCAATAAAAATAATCTCACGCTAAGCAAAGTGAGATTTGGTAGGATTGATGGCCAAACCATGCTATTGACAAAGTTGCAGAAAGACCTGTAGATGTTCCATATGCTTCTTCATATCCTGGCTAAAAATAAGGATATCATCAATATATGGCTGTATAAATTTAGCAAATTGATAAAATATTTTATCCATAGCTTGTTGGAATATAGAAGGAGCAGTTTTGATCCCAAATGGTAGAACTTTCCATTCAAACAGTCCTTGAGGTATGGAGAAGGTTGTTTTGTAGATGTCAGTAGGATCCATCTTTATCTGCCAAAAACCTTTAGTTAAATCAAATTTGGAATAATTATGACTGCCCTGAATAGCTTGCCATAAATGGTCTTTACTTGGAAGTGGATGCTGGTTGTCAACAAGGCATTCATTTAGTGGCTTGTAATTTACCACAAGTCTTTTCTCCGTGAGTTCAATACCATGCTCATCAAATTTAGGTACATACATGGCATGAAAAGAGAACGGAGAGCTAGATCTTTGAATGATCTCTAAGGACAATAATTCAGTGATTTCTTTATGATAAAGCTTAACTTCTGCCATACTCATCAAAAAATAGTTAGCTTTGGCCTTAGGAACAATATCATTACCTGAAGCATCCTTTTTGAGAGGAAGGGAGCATGTGAGTGATCTCTTCTGTTTCTTCAGGTCCTTAGTCATTACAGTCTGAGAATAGACTACTTTCAGTTGTTCCAAATCTGTAGTTGTTGCTTCAATCTGTTGTGTTAACCAGATGGAATTTGTCCTTTTCTTCTTTTTCTCTATGATAATCTGTTTGGTGAAGGCAACATTCTGATGGAGACAGGGCATTTGGAAAGTACCCAGCAAAGTAATGAACATGGAATCGATAATAATGGGTTCCCAGCTTTGCATAGTTCTGCTACCAATGACACCATCATAATTATTTACTTCATAATGAACAAAAATGAGTTCATCAAAGAAATCTTTTCCTAATTGAATAGGAACTTTACAAATCAATTGTGACACAAATTTGCCTTTTCCAAGTTCAATTTCTGTTGTGCCTTTTATCCAAAGATCGGCAAGAAAACACTGATATCTGGCCAAATTAATATCAACACCTGTATCCCATAAAAATGCTAGGGGATACATCTTGATACCTATAGGGTGAATATTGAGAATCACACCAGGGTAGGTTGTTGTATAGACTGTTTGAGCTGTTCTAAAGGAACTGCTACTGCCCTCTTCTATATATGGGACTGTATTATGAACCAGACCAGGACTGGAAACAGGTTCTAGTCTCTGTGGAGTGAAGGACTGTTCTTCACATAGCCATGGTTCTTCTGGAGGAGGGACTTCCTTTACAAGAGAATTATATTGGAACAGTTGTTCTTCCTGAGGAGTCACTTCTTTAGACAACTGAATATTTGAAGAAGAATTATACTGATTTATATATCTATCTAGCTCAGGAGACTTTTCCATTTCTTCAACTAGATTAAGATTTTCTTCTTCCTCTATCTCTGTTATTTCAGAATAGGCTTGCTGAATAACTTTTTCCAGAAAAATCTTTCGTTGTCTTCTCCACAGCCTTCTAGCCATGCTTCCTACAGAGGGAGCAATATCAATACTACGCTGTGCTATAGGCAGAGTCGATTCAACTGGTGAGGCTGGCCTAGGAGTATAATTAAGCATAGGAGTTCTTCAGATTACTGATCTAGGAGGTTCATTTTCTTTTAACAAAAAATATTTTTTTGACTTAAGTTGCTCTAACTTATTAGTCAGCTTTCTCCATGTTTCGGGTCCCATATTCATCTCATAGAGCTTGCTTTCAAGCTGGACAATTTCTTCAATCGTCTTGTCCAATTCTGCTCTTGTATTCCTATGAAGCATCATACAAAAAAAGAATTTTTAGAATCACTGAAATCAGAATCTTGGGGATGACCAGTGATTAGATTTACATTAGCCTGCTCAATAGCAGACAAAAACTCAGCCTCTTTTGATTCTGTTTCTGATAAATCAGAAAGAATGATGTCATCAGAATCAGAGGGATATTCATGGATGAATTCATATTCATCGTTGTCAAGTCCAGCTTCTCTGGTTGCACGAATCTTTCCTTTGTTTTTCTTCTTGTTCCTATCTGGGCATTTGTTTGCATAATGTTTGCCCTTACAGATGTAACAAGTAGGTTCCCATTTTTTACCAGAGCCTTTCTTGTCCTTCTTCCTGAAGTATCCCTTCTTGCGGGGGTACTTACTAAACTATTTCTTTTTCTTCTTCTTGTAGTACTTATCTTTATCTTTATCAAAGTATTTCTTTTTAGAAGAAGACTGTGACTGGCAGGCTTTACACTTATCATACTGGGAAGAAGGTAAAAGCTGATAACAAATAGAAGAAGAGATTATTGGCTTTCGCCTTTTTTATCTCTTTCCTTTTCTGTGTTTCTTGACATATATCTTCATTAATTTCAACCAGGAACTGAACTAGCTGTGGAAAAGTCAATTCTTTTAATTCTGTACCTTCATGAACTATGTTTTCTAAAACTTTCTTATGATAAAAGTCACCCAAATCAGGACCAAAACTTTTCAAGAAACTGGTAAACATAAAATCCTGATTTTGTTCATGTCCAGAAATATACAGATTTTTGTACTGGTCTTCACAATACTCTTTAAAACATTTTAAATCTTTACACTTGCCTCGCATAAACTTATTGTAGGCAAGTCTTTCCCTTGTGTCTGTTTTTCCTACAAACAAATGAGTCAACTATGCACACACCTGATCTGTTCCTCTGTTTATCAGGTTTTCTTTGTACCCATTCTCAAGATGATCCCACACATTTCTGGCTATTCCAGTCATGGAATTGAGAGCTTGCTTGATCACTTGAGCTTCATCAGCTCTAGCATTAGTAGACATATAGTTAGTGATCCAGACATGCATTGCATCAATGCCTCTCATATTCTCTATCTCCTCAAAACTATCAAAATTTACTAAGGGAGGAGTATCTGGCTTATAAGACTGGATATTCTTAAATGGGTCAACTAGATTGGAACCGTTTGGATTAGTTCCATTACCACGAGCCATCTGGAACTTACCAGCTGCTTGTTCAGACTCAGTGGTTTCTCTTAATCTTCCAGTTGAGGGTTCAAATATTTTCTCAATTATAGGCTACTTAGGATGAATCTTCATCTTTGGATCTTCATACTGGGCCTATAAATATCCTTGGGCACTAGATGGGAAATTCAACATTTTTCATTGTTGTGACTGTACCTAAATAGTAGTCACTAACGTTTGAATAGAAGAAGATTCTTGAACAACAGAATCTTTTACTTGTACAGTATTCTCATTGACATGTTGAACTTCATTTCTGACAAGATCAATCTTGTCTTCTGTGTGCTTTAACTGAATTCTGCAGTTACTTAACTACAAGCTTAACACTTCATAATCCATATGACTTTCAGCTCTAACTTGCTGCAGCTTTTCTCTATGGGCATCAGTTGTGCGTTGTTGAGTGTTCCACCACGCTTCAGCATGCGTTTTGAATTGGAGATAGGCATTCTTTAGCTCAAGAATCTCATCTTTCATTGCTTGTAAGAGATCCTTTTCCAGTCGTTCAAGAGAAGCGACGACTGCATGCATATTAGCTTGAAGAGATAACAATTGTTTCTCTTGCTGAAGAGCTCGAATTTCTTCCTAGGTTTTCCTATCATGGATAAACAGGAGAGTTTTATGGATACACAGGTTGGTCCAATTCAACAGTTTAGACTGACTAGATCCCTGGACTTCTCCTATAGGGGTAACATGTAGAGGCCATAAGTTAGCTTGATAATGATCGGATAAATCTTTAAGCATGAAACCCTTAAAAGGAGGGATTGTTCTGGGCACAGTGCAAGATCCAGAAGGCGTAGAGATAGCCTTTTCAGAATTTTCTTTAATATCTTGTTCTGGTAAAATTGCAGGTTTACCAGACAACATGTTTACTTTTCCAAAGGGTGGATGGAAAATGAAGGAACATTTTTCACATTTGAAAAATCCATTGTCCAGGGTAGAATACTGGTCATGGGGACATGGATTTGACATAGGTGCTTGAGAAGAGGAACTAGCACCAAGGTTTCCTTGTACAGGTTTTCTAACTATAGGAATTTTAAATAGGTCTTCAAAACCTTGAGAAGGCTGAAGACGAACACTCTATGATCGGGAATACACAAATGGCAAAGGGTAATTATGAGTAAATGTTTGTTCCTTTCTCATGGATGAAGGACGCCCAGAGGAGAAGCAAATAACCGCTTGGTCATCTATTTCCTCAAGAGTTATGCCACGTAACTGAGGAGGTTTCTGTTTAGGAGGCTTATGGTCCTTATCCCAAAGAGAAATAGCCCATTCTTCTGGTAGCTTAATATCTTTATGCTTAACAATTTTGGGGGCTACTAACTGGGTGTGCTTAGATGTAGATTTCTAGATGGTAGAAAAGTCTTCTATTCCCTGGGCTCATCTGGGATTCATCATTAATGGAATGACTTTATTGTACAGACGATAGTGAACCAAAAAGATAAGGGAATGATCTACAGAATTATCTTTCATAAATAGATTCATCGTATTGAATTCATAGGTAAGGACTTTATCCAGGTTACCATCTTTTAGACTAACAGGGAAATCTAACAGGCAATCTAAATAGATTGGTCCTTCAGACATGGAGTCGCACACACATCCTAAAAGAGCATGGGAAGTTTTAAAGAACCTTGAATCTTTTAACATCATCATCATTATTATAGGAAGACCCTTCCTATAATGTCCTATTACTCCTATTCTAACATAGGACAGATGTATGTATTGGGGGTTCTTAGGACTTACTATAGCCTGACTTTGAAATTTCTAAATTTCTTTATCATTGAACAGATTTAACATTCCTTCGGATCCTCCTGTAACTATATGTTGCAAAGATGCAATATGGCATTTCTGCCAGGAGGTATATCCAAAGAAATTTTTTAAACCCTTTGACTGACTAATCATAGACACTAAACTGTCAGGTATATCTCGATATATTTCAGAGGGTTTGATCACAGGGACTTTAAATTCCTCATTAGCAAACTTATTACTACTACTAGACAATTCATCTATGACATTACTAGTTTCTGCAGGTAATGAAAACGTTTGCTCAGAGTCTGGAAAAAAGTTAGTGAAACTAACCTCAGCACTACGATCCTTAGTGTGATCTTCAAGTGCTATCTCGGCTCCAGATGTAGAAGCTTGATCCATACTAAATGTGCTCCATGACTCAAGCATCAAGGAAAGATCAACAATTTATTCCACTCAATGAACAAACACAACTTCACCTCAAGGAGATGAAAACAATGAAGACTTGCATGAACAAGAAGTTGAATCAACAATGTCTGTGGAGGATCTCCAAACTTGATGTTGGAGGCTTCAACCCTTCCCCCAATCATGCAAAAGGTGTACAAACCCTAGGAAGAGAAAGATAGTCTTAATATCTTGATTCCTAATCTCCATCCATTGTCTCCATGAAAGAAAATTCAAATAACGTCAAGAGATTCAACAAATCACTAATCTTCAATGGCAATTTTGCCAGAGTTTTGGCATAAAGCTTGCATAAAGATTGTGTGTGTTGAAATGATTTTCAAATGTCTTTAAGTATCTAACATAAAGAATTTCAAATTTTGAAATAAGATGTTGACATCACGTGAAAACAAAATTTTTTAAATGGAATCCCAGAATGCACGGCAATAGTTGACATCTCTCCAAAATTTAGGACCCTGGGAAATAGGGCAGGAAAAGGGTGCTAGCACCCAAATCCAAGCCCTGATTTCCTGCTCAGGATTACTTCAAGTAGGTTAGGGGACCCCAAATTCAAGTTTACTTTTCACCCTCAGTCTTTAGTTACTCCAAAAATGACATTCTTCCAGTTAGACCAAAGTCAATTAGGGTTTGGGAAGGTCTAAAATAAACTAGGTTAAAAGGTCACCAAAGGAGAGGAGCTAAACTATGGGAAATTGTACCATTCCATATAGGAGGACAATTTCTAACATAACACAGCTGAGGGTGCTGTTGTCTTTATAATTGACTGAATAAATAATGATAGGGAACTTACTTGTGCATGCAGCTTAGAGTTCTCTTGTTGTTTCTTGACCCTTTTTGATAGATTGCTAACCAAATATTTAACATGGTAGATATATCCTTCCACAGTAGAAGGTCCTAATTCCACTCTACTCATACTAAAGTTAGCCTCAGTCACTTCATCTTTGTTCTTATTCTCAACTGGATCTGTAATTTCCAAAAATTGGTTCCCTAAGGAAGGACCAGTCACCATCCTCGACATTCTCCTAGCACCTTTAGGCCTGGGGGTGTCCTGTAGTAACTTAGCCACAGTATCTACATAGGTATCCACCAATGGTTTATACCTTTTCTTCTTCTCAATCACTTTCTTTAACCAGGTGGGAGATGGTGAGGGAATACTAGTAGTATTGATATAACTCATTACACGCTCCATACGCACAGGTGGAGATTGTACTCTGGTGGTTCATTTAGATTGGGAGAATTCATAATACTTAGCAAAGACTGTAGCACATTATCTTCTCCTAATTGAGTAAAAATTAATGAATCACTATCACTTACAAGGTTACTGATAAGTGACACATGATCTGCTTTTGATGGGGAAGCAGCCAATCTAGTGTTGCTCTTCACTAGTTAACTATCATGTTCACATGTTGTCTTCAGTTTACTGATCTCTTCAGGGGGCTATTCACCATCTCCATTTGATTGTGAGCCAACTCTCTAGAGAGTTAGGTCAAAACTAGATGACCTTCACTAAGAGTGTGCAGTTTGGGATCTATTTTTACCCTTATAAGTTGATTCTTTAGGTGTTGTTGAGCTAGCATGTTCTTTCATCTTCCCTTTCAACCATTTCTCTATTCTTCTTATCACTTGGAAAGAACAAAAATTCACATCAGTGATCTCCTTTTTAGACCACTTCACAGGAGGTAGAGGTTGTAATGAAACTTCATGATAACCTTCATCTACAATATTGGAGTTGTTGTCAACCATGTCAAGAACTTGAATAGGCAACTCAAAAGCACGAATTTGGTCAATGGTCAATCTCATCCAACTCTTTCTCTGCACTTCCCTCTCATCCAAACAATCCTCCTAGAAGTTCTCAAGCTGGGGTTTGTGTAAATACGAACCTCCTCCCTGCATGTTTTCTTTCACAAAATATTTACTATCAAAGGCTACATGAGCCGAAAAACTATGGAGACTGAACTCAGACAACAACTTATCCACACTTCTAGCACTATCATTACTTTTACAAGAATAAAATGAAAGCATCACAGGAAAAGAGTAACCTTTCTTTTTCATAGCATGGTACCTTGTATCCATAGACACCATTTGATGACATACCTCCAAAAACATGAGATAATCTAATAGGTACCATGGCAATTTCAACGGGGCATTTTCATAACCCCCAATTTTCAAATAAGAGAAGAGATCAAACTGGACATAAAACTTCCAAAATTCATAACCAATGCAACCACTTCTCCAGAAAACCTTCATTCCAGTGAGCCTTCAATTTTCTTGGCCAGCCACATGGAAAAGGCATCATTCACTCTCCAAAAATCCTTCATACCTTCATTCTTTTGTAATTGAGAAAAAATTTGATACACAGCTATACCGGCGATAGAAATTTCTTGAATCCTTAAGCCAGGCTAGGCAACCTCTCTATGAGCTAACACATAAACCATTTAGGAACACATGTAAAACCTTACATCTTGTGAGAAGTTATCAACTGTTCATGCATACTTTTGCTAATTATTCTTACCCAATCGATATGATGGTCTCCATATATTAGCAAGATAAATCTACACATCCAAAAGGTGAAAGTATCTGACTTCGAGATTCCAACTGTGCGGTTTAGCAGAGATATCATGTCTAAAATCTCCTCTTTTAAATGACTCCTCTTTAGATTGAAGGGGAGTCGTGATTTCCCCTTTTTCTCAACTTCCAGCCAGGTTCTAGCACCAGTCCTTCCTTTTGTTATAGTATGTCCATATAGAAGACATAGAGACATCAGTATTTTCTTCATACTCATCCAAGTTCAAGGCGAGGGCAATCGATTCAGAATCAATTTTAACAACAACAGAGCCATCCAAGGCTCTAATTTCTTGAGATTCTGGAAAGTAATTATTAGTACAAGCTACTACCAATTTGGGACAATGCACTACAAGTGGAAAGCCCCCAGCTCTATCTAATCCATTGCTAACAATTTTGCTTGCTAGGGTCGTATGGCCTTCGGATTGCATCCTCTTCCAGAAATCCTCACAGTTGATATGACCCAATTCCATATCCCTCACACTGGATAAACCATTTTCCACAACAGGAACCATAGGGGCCCCTTGAAATTTGAATTTCATCTTCACCAGTTTAAGAAACCAGATGGCCAAAAACTCTGAAGCATTCACAAACAAGGCACAAAAAATGCAAGGCATTTATAGGGGATTCTCTATGTAGATACATGAAAAATAGAAAATTTCCACCACTGAAGAGAAATGTTGTGTTTTTATAGTAAAGGAAAGAAAGAGATGAGATAGAGACGACCAATCATGCTAACCTGTAAGTTTGGAATTCCGCTGATTTTTTGTACATAGTGGATTAGCTATTCTTCACTCTACAACACCTTCCCTTAGCGAAATGATGAAACTTCAGGTAAGATAGGCAACTTATTAAAATTTCATGTCACTTCTCATAAACTCATTCATAAAGAATCATAAAGAACATTAAATTCTGGTGGTGAATCAAGCTTCAAAAATCATAAACATCTACCTTAAGTTTCCCTTCGAAAAATGTGTCAATGTACTCACACGTATTTTGAATTAAATGCGGAATGACAAGTGTCATTTCATTGTACCACATGCTAGCTCAAAAAAAAGGTGCCACAAGAACAATAAGCACTTGAAGTCAGCAAGTCAGGGACTTTTGGAACCTTTGAACTAGAACTTTGAGAGTTCAAAAGTTCAAGGAACTTCTGACCTCCCGACAACATAGAACTTTCTTAACACAAAGTGACTAAGACTGACACAAGAGGGAACTTTAGACATCGAGATCAAAGACAAGTCAGGAATTTGAGTAGTTCATGAACTCTTGAACCCACTGACTTTGGTTCAAAAACATAAATGATTTCTGACTACACACGAAATGGCTAAGTAAAGCCCAACTTAGGAAGGAAGAAAAAGAGAAGTGGCAAGCGAAGAATGGAAAAATTTTCTAAGGCATGAGTGCTTTAGTAAAATTTCAGACAAAGGGTAACACTTTCAAAGTCAGTATGAAGACAAAGGATGAAGTTGTTGATGAAGATGAGAGCTCTGATGAAGTTGAAGAAAATTTTGTGAGAATACTAAAGAAAGGCACTGGGAAATACAAAGATAAGTTACCCTACAAATGTTTCAATTGTGGAAAGGTTGGTCACTTTTTCTTCTAAATGTCCTCTCAAGGAATCAAGGGGTAGTAACAAGAGAGACAAGTTAAAAATAAGTCTATATTCCATAGAGAGCAGTTACTCTTTAGAAGATGAGGATCATGATGATTCAAATGATGAAACCCTTTTCATGGCCTTGAGTGTTGGTGCCAAAAAGGATGCTGTTGGAAAATATGAGAAGGCTGATGCCTTGCAAACAAATTAAAACAATGATAAATCAAAGGTTGTATGGACTGCTTTTCATGCAAAAGAAGAAGGTAAGGCTTGATTAATTGATAGTGGTTGCTCAAATCATATGACTGGTGACAAGGAGAAGTTTATCAACCTTGAGAAGTGGGATGGTGGTGCTATCAAGTTTGGTGGAGAAGAGTCAGCACAAATCTATGGAAAAGGTGCTATAATTATTGATGGGAAGAATAGGACTGAGGATGTCCTCTATGTGAAAGGGATAAAACACAATCTTCTTAGTGTTAGTCAGATGTGTAGCAAAGGGTATAATCTCACCTTTCATGTCAAAGGTTGTGAAATCAGGAAGGTAGGGTCCAGAAAACTAGTTGCAGAAGATATCAAGACATATGGTGATATCTATCATCTGAAGGAGGTAAATGGAAGAACATGTTTGTTGGCTCAATCTAGTGAGTGTTGGTTGTGGTACAAAAGAATGGGACACAACAATTTTGATAATATAGTAAAGTTCAGTTCTACTCATGCAGTGAGAGACGTGCCCAAGATAATCAGGCCTACAAACACAACATGCAAGGAATATCAAATGGGAAAGCAAACAAAGAAAAGTTTCAAAAGCAAGGAGTATTCTTACTTATTCAAAAGCCATTGGAGCTAATTCACACTGATCTATGTGGCCCTACAAGAGTAAAAAGTCAACAAGGTGAGAGGTATTTTATGTTGCTTATTGATGATTATTCTAGAATGACTTGGGTTACTTTCTTAAGAGAAAAATCATATGCCCTTGATAAATTTAAGGTGTTCAAAGCTATGGTTGAAAATGAAGTGGATGCTAAGATCAAATGTTTAAGTTTTGATAGAGGAGATGAGTTTACTTCAAATGAATTTGAAAGATTTTGTGAAGATCATGGTATTAGGAGACATATGTCAGCTCTTAAGACCCCTCAACAAAATGGGGTAGTAGAAAGGAAGAATAGAAATGTACAAGAGATGGTTAGGGAAATGTTGAAAGATGCAGATCTATCTTATATGTAATGGAATGAAGCATTTCACACTGCTATCTATCTAATTAACAGAGTGCAACTGAGGGTCAACAACACTAATACCCCTTATGAGCTATGTTATGGAAGACCTCCCATTGTCAGATACTTCAAGATCTTTGGCAGCAAATTCTATATCAAAAGAGATGAAGAAGACCTAGGAAAGTTTGATTCAAGAAGTGATGAAGGAATCTTTCTTGTTTACTCAACCAAAAGTAAGGCTTATATATGCTACAACAAGAGGTTAGGAAAGATGATTGAAAGCACAAATGTCAAGGTAGATGAAGACCTGTATCAGATCTCACATGAATTAGAGGACTCTGAATCTGATATCTTTCCATGCATTGAAGATGAAGAAGAAGTGAAAGAAGAAAATAAACAAGAACCAAAGAAGATACCTAAGACTCTAGTAAAGTGTGTTCAGAAGAACCACTCAACAGATCAAATCATTGGAGATAAGGATGAAGGTGTGCAGATAAGGAGAAGGCTTGTAAGACACATGAGCAAGTAAACTTGTGTTTGTTATCAAAAGTAGAACCCAAAACCTTTGTTGATGCCAACAAAGATGATGGATGGATAAAGGCCATGGAAGAAGAATTGGATCAGATTGAGAAAAATTAGACATGGGAATTGGTTCCCAGACCAACAAATAAGAATGTTATAGGAACAAAGTGGGTGTTCCAAAATAAGTTGAATGAAGAAGGTGAAGTTGTAAGGAACAAAGCAAGATTGGTATGCAAAGGATACACACAAGTTGAAGGTATTGATTTTGAGGAGACTTTTACTTTGGTAGCCAGGATGGAGGCAATCAGAATGTTCCTTGCTTTTGCTACTCATAAGAACTTCAAGGTATATCAGATGGATGTTAAGTTAGCATTTTTGAATGGTGATCTAGAGGAAGAGGTTTATATTGAACAACCATATGGTTTCCAAGTATCAAAAGATCTAGACATGGTGTGCAAACTTAAGAAGGCTTTGTATGGTCTCAAGCAAGCACCTAGAGCTTGGTATGCTAGGTTGGGTAAGTACTTACTTCAGCAGAGCTTCAAGAAAGGTAGTACAGATAGCAATCTTTACATCAAGGAAGAAGGAGACATGATATTGATAGTTGCAGTATATGTTAATGACATCATCTTTGGTGGAGATGATGATTTGAGTGTCTACACTAATGCTTATTGGGCTGGTTGTGTTGATGATAGAAGTACAAGTGGTGGTTGTTTCTTTTAAGGAAGAAGATTGGTTTCATGGAAAAGTAAGAATCAAGATTTTGTGTCCTTATCAACTGTAGAGGTAGAGTACATTGCAGTAACATCCTATTGTACACAAGTGTTTTGGATGAAGCAAACCCTAAAGGATATCAAGGTATTGTATGATGAGCATATTCCTATTTTGTGTGATAATACAAGTTCTATCAATATTTCCAAGAATCCAATGATGCATTATAGAACCAAGCATATAGCAATCAGGTATCACTTTTTGAGAGAGATGGTTGCAAATAAGGAAGTGAAGTTGGAATATGTTCCAATAAAAGATCAAATGGCAGATATTTTCACTAAGGCTCTTGCAAAGGATACTTTAAAGGATCTCTAGCTGAGGTTAGGGGTAATTGCCCCTCCTTCTTGTTGCTAGATGCATAGTGGTGCATTTGTCCAGGGGGAGTTCATGTTATATATTGTTCCTAGACTAATGGTGGCTACCTCTTAGGGGGAACATGTAGTGGTTGCTAATGATAGGGGAGTCTATTTGCTGTAAACAAAAGTTATGCCCTAAGAAAGAATGTGTAGGTGTGTGGTCGCTAATGAGCAAGTAGTGGTTGCTCTTTGTCCTTGATGTAAAAGGGGGAGAAATGTACAGGTATGTGTGAGGGTAAAATAGTGATCAATCAAATGAATAATAGATGACCCAAACATCAAAAGAATAGAGAAACAAAGAAGATTCAAGTAAACAAAGCAATGAACAAACACAACAAACCTCTTCCGTTTCGAAACTTCTGTTGTTCGCCTATCACGAATCGTCCTTTCGCAGATGAGATGAGCCCTCAGAGAGTGCAATCTTTTAAAGCTGTTTGAGGAAGTCGATGGTGAACGGCTATAGTGTGATATGCAATGAAGGTGAGCTCCAATGCAACAATGGTGATCTCAAGCTTGTGGATGACAAATGGGTGCCAAAGGCGTGCTGGTGATATTTCTGCAGAGTAACGATGTCAAAAGCCTGGATGATTAGAATGGAGGGATGAAGCTTCATTTATAGACTCGGAGGAATAGGAATCAACGGTTGAGAGAAGATATGAAGATCAACGGTTGAGGATGGTTGAGGAATGTGCAACCAGTGGAAACGTGCCAAGTGTCCCAGCTCCATCATGAAAGGTGGGATGTGACAAAACTGATTGGAGAGTTAACTCCATTGACTGGTCTGTTAACAGAATTGATTGATCAGTTAGAAGAGTGGATTATGGGATTGACTGAATTGATTGAGGATTTGACTCAACTGACAGGTTAGTTAACAGATTTGATTGATTGGTTAACTGACCTCTGATTGGAGAAGAAATAGGCCATGTGGGTGAGGGAAAATAAGGCAATTAAATATTAAATATATTTAATTACATGTGCAACCTGATGAGGTGGACAAGGTGAGGTGGAAAAGGTGAGGTGTAAAGGTGATGTGGAATTTTGAATTTAGAACTTTAGGATAGAGGAATTGGGCTTAATTAAATAATTTATGATTATTTAATTGTGAAGGACAAATAGAAGAATTTTAATTAAATAAATAGAATTTATTTAATTATGGATTAGTGAACTGATTAAATAAATTTAGAATATTTATTTAGGATGATTTGTGTCATTTTTAGGCGTATACATTTTGCCCCTCTTTGATGCAATGCAGTTTACAGCGTTGCTTCAAAGAAGTCGATAGTCTGATAGTGATACATGCCCCAGTTTGCCCCTCGTACATGTTATGACGATAGGATGCCCCCTCGTGAGATTGGACGGGAAAAGGGTGAAAGATTCAAAGACGGACAATCTCACGAAGACGAAGGGGTTAGGATAGGTTAGAATGAAGAAATCGGTTGAAGAAAGAGTCGAATGATATGCGATGCAAGATGGAATGATGACACACACAAGCAAGCAAGCAAGTATGCACAAATGACACAAGAACAAACAAGGTATTGCCCTTGTCAAGCGGTAAACCAATGATATACTGATAATGATATACGACAGTGTTGTCATGGCGGGGAACGATATATCCCTAGACCAACACGACAGGCGTGTTGTCATGGTGGGGAACAATGGATCCCTAGAGCAACATGAAGGATAGTGTCTGGTTTTAAGAAATGAAGCATGTCGTGTAAGACGCGTGTGTTGGTTTGATTTCGACAATGCAACATCCTGTATAAGACAATTGATTGATTAACTGATCGAGTTGGTTTATGACCAGACAAGGATCAAGACCACTAATTGTGACTGGATCATTTGTGCAAGATTGACTTGACTTGATTGGTATGGATTAAGGATGGACCTTGCATTTGGATCATTGCTCAGACTGACTAGACAAGGATGAAAGATATGATGATAGATAGAAATCTGATTGATAGAAGAAAGACTCGATAGAAGGACTCACAAGCTTTTATAAACATTGATACTCTGCATTGTTGGATTTTTTATTGCATGGGATATGGATGTATGGATGTATAAATGGATATAGGATGGATGCTTTGCTTTTAGAGTGCTTTATTTCATCATTGGGCATTGTGTTTTTTGGTACATTTTCTGAAATGTTGTAAGTGAATACAAGCATCTAAGTATAATTGAACCGAGATGACCTGAGTACCTCTTACATGGATTTTGATTTAGCAAGTTAATACAAGCATCTAGGTATAATTGAACCGAGATGACCTGAGTACTTCTTGCGTTTCAACAAGCAAGGATTGCCCCCGTTCATGTTAGACCTTTGATGTCCTCGATGATCTTTTGCTGATCATGTCCTTTAGACAAGGCGTCGCATGACTAAAGTTTAATCCACAAACAACAAATAAAGAAAGTAATCATGCCCCCATCATAGCATCTCTAGCTTTTGGCATCCTTGAGTAGCATAGGAAGGTATGATAGCAAAAATCAAGACTCTGTAACTTAACCCTAGGTTCCAATCTACAAAAGCATATTTGCGTTGATATGTGGTTATTTCTTGCCTTAATTTGCATAAAATCATTTAGAAGACCTTGGGTATTTGCTTTGCATTGGATAGGTTAAGATGCTCATAGTCAAGATTTCTACTCGAAGTGCGGGTGTTTGCTTGCATTTGCTTACTTGATGAGAAGGTCGCACAATCCTTATTGAGAAGACTGACCCTAAGGGACGGACCTAGTGCCTCGGGGGCTCATTGCTAAATGGCCTTGCCTACGTGACGACACAGAGGCAACGTAGTTCGGGGTAAACCCTAATGGACCATGGATGGACTAGAAGAAAGACGACAAGAATGAAGACAAGAAAGGAGACGAATGGGACCTTGGGAGAGATGGAAGCCTCAGGGGCGCATTAGAATAATGGCCTTGCCTACGTGACGACGCAGAGGCAACGTAGTTCACAGACTTGGACCATGGACCTAAGATATGGATCAGATGAGATGATATGGATCAAACAAGACATGAAATGGAACAGACATGGATCAGATATGGAATAGATATGGATCAGATATGGAACAGATATGGATAGGCAAGACACGATATGGAATAGATGATACCGATGACAAGGAAACACCACGGATAGGTAGATGTACGGGTGATAAAGAATGGAACGGGTAGGTATGAGGATGGGCAATAGTGGATAGAAGGAAACAAGGATGTGATCTCCAAGGACTATGTCGCATAAGTATAACATGCCCCATTGTAGGTAGAGTACATAGGATTTTTCATGACAATGCTTAAGACGAAGGAGGAGGATGAGAGGATAATGAAGGATTTGTGTGGTTTTGGAGGGATAAGGTATGCCAAGAGATATCTAAAACATTTGTCAACATTGTGCCCCCAATCTTTATCAAGATCAAGAAAAATAGAGAAATGGAGGATTAGGATGGATGGATGGGACAGTATAGGTATGTAATGGATAGAGGATAGGATAGGAAATGGTATGAAAAGAAATTGGTAGGAGAAAAGTGATATGCCGATGAGACAAAGTGCCCCCAAGTGTAGGTGACATAGAAGATCAACTTACACATGACGCCTGTTTGCCAGGTTTTCATCATGGTACTTATCCAAGGCGCCTGTTTGCCAGATTTTCACCATTGGATGAAGGGATTTTTCTTTACTTTTTTCATTCTTTTTTTTTTTTTTTTTGAAAAGGATAAGACGAATGCAGAAGGGAGAGACTCAAGTATCTAGTTCCTTGAAAGGTGATAGTCCTGCTAGAAGGATGTTGTCGCATGGACTATGTCAAGTGTGCTCATAGATGTTGGTAAGGGAGTGCAGGAAAGTGAGATATGAGTATGTAGATAGCGGATTATGGAAGGTGCAATAGTGGATGATGATGCAAAATACAGAAGGACTTATGCAAGGATGGAAGGAAGCTCTATGCAAAAGCATGGACCATAGGATGAGGGAGATATGTAGGATAGTAGTGGAGGGGCGGGGAGATGGAGTTATATGGAAGTGTTGTGGAATGGAAGGGAACCATGACCAACGGTTGCACATACTGTGATAAACATTGAAGCTGATGATGGGAAGGTGGTGTAGGAAGCAATGGAGAGTTTTTCTTGGTGGATGAATGATATAGGCCTTTAGGGACCCACATAGACTTTGCATTGTTTTGATTTTTGTTTGTCATGTGGGATGGAAGGATTTGATACTTTTGGATGGAATTGGAGAAAGTGGATGGTTGGGATTCATGAGAGGTGGATACCTCATTTGACTTGAGGACTTTTTGCTTAGGTACCCAAACCATTTTGCTTTTAGACTTTTCATGTGAAGGTATGAGTTTGGGTGTATGTAGCTTGTGTGCAACTTTGGAGGTAATTGCGTGATGCTTGGGGACCCACACCTTTTTTAGTTTGGCATTGAGGTGTATGGGTGTATGCAACTTTTGAGATGGATTTTTCTTTGATTCTTAGCTTTTGTATCCTAGGTCATGAGGACTCATAGGATTTTTTATTTTATAGGTAGAGGCATCCACATTTTTGACATTGAATTCTCTGGGGATGGTGGAATTGAGGTTGGTGAAAGCTCCTTGTTTAGACAATATGTGCATTTGTCGGCCATGATTGGGATATTTAGAGGATGCATAGATGGATGGATAAGGTGTTGGAAGAAGTGGTGGTAGGATGCATAGGGGGCTATTAGGAGTTGGAAGTAGCGGAGGTAGATTGGATGGTGGAAGGTGTATGGTCACATGCTTTTGACAAATGTAGGATGATGGAGGTGGAATGGCGACATATGTTTTGGGGATATGATAGGGTTTGCGATGGAAATTAGTAGACTTAGGAGGAGTAGAGGAAGTACCAACATCTTGAGATTGCTCACCTTGGGGTATGTAGCCAAGGCCGTATGAAGGTGGAGGAACATTGACATGGATAGGTTCCAAAATACCTTGTTCATGAAGGCCTAAGCCTTTGCCTTGATAGTTCATATTCTGGAGTATGCGGTGGACCATGGGATTATGTATAGGTGCACTAGCAGCGAGTTCCTTATTGGATGAGGAAGGCGAGATAGCGGGTAATGGTTGTTGGTGTTCTAAGGAAGAACATTCATGCATGAAGGTAGTAAGCCCAAGGATATAAGATGATGGATTTGTAGCTTGGTCAATAATGGATGGTGAAGGATCGTTAGAATCTTGATCATCATTATGCTCTTTAGGATCTAAGTTATTGGGTTGATCATTCGTGTGCACTTGGGAGGCAAGTGTCTCATCAGAGGGAGTGAAAGTTGTTGGATCATGGATGGGATTAGATGGAAGAGGGATAGAAGAAATGGAGGCTTCTTGCTCATGAATGGGTATGGGATCAAGTTTTTCAAGGACATCTTCCTCATAGGGAATATCTTGATCATAGAGAAGGTATAGGTTATGCATGGGACGGAATAGGATTTCCTTCTCATGTATAGGTGGTGGGAGATGGATAGGATCAAGTGGCTCATGGAGAGGTTCATTATTATGGATATCATCTTGATCATGGAAAAGATACATGTTATGGATAGGTTGCAAGAAAGTGATTTGATCTTGACTGAGACTAGGGATTAATGTTTCCTCATGCTTAGGATTAGACTCTTGACATACCTCTTGGGGTGCTTGAATGGAAGTGGATAGCTCTTGGATAGCTTCTTGGTTGACAACACAGATGTTTGATGGACCTTGACTTTGGCGCATGGTAGAAGGCTCTTTGATAAGCTCAAGGAATTGAGGATCGCATGAAGGGGTTGTAGGATTTGACATGTTATTGGAAGCATCTTTTGTAAGGTCGAGTACCAAAATTTGGGGACATGGTTGATTCTCTGCTAGTAGCCCTTGGATCACAGCCTTCGTAGGTGTATGGATAGGTGAATGAGGGGATTTTTCTTTCTCCCTAACTTTTCTCTGGTTGTATAAATTTGTAAAAAATCTTTGCCAGAAATCATCCAAGGATTCCTTGGTTGTCGGTTTAGAGTTTGGGGAACTCGATGGTGGTGTTGGTGTAGAACTAGTACGTTTTGGAATATGTGTCTTAGAAAGTAGTGAAGGAGGACTAGTAGATGGAGTGGTATAGGATTTCCAACTTAAGGTGGTGCTTGCCTTGTCATGAGCATCATTAAGACGGGAAATAGATGTATGAGTTTGGGGCGAGGCGTAGCTAGTACTGGCACGTTTAGCTTGCAAGATTGCCATTTCTTGTTGTCTGACTCGGAGTTCTTGAGCAATTGCTATACGACCTTGGGGTGAGGTTTCTAGGGTTAATTGCAATTTCAGGTATTTGAGTTCTTGAGCAAGTTCTTCTAATTCAGTTTTCATCTCCACAGAAACTGACACAAGACTGAAAGGGGTACTCAGAAAGGTGGAAAATTTTTCCTCAAAAATAGTGCAAATGGGTATAAGCGCAGCTCTGTTTTTCGGCAAAATTTTTGGATTTTTCTGGTGTTTTGGGTATTTTTGGCTGGAAAAAGGCCTTCTTGGTCTGATTTTATGAATTAACAGCAAGAAAACACAGCAAGCACAAAGAATATTTTATAGGTTTTCATTATTTGTTTTTTTTGGTTTTGTCGACTCTATTTTGGACTAAACTGAACAAAAGCAAGCACAAAGATCCTAGGTGAGAAATGGATTAGAAGGGTTTTTGGCCACTAGAACAAGAGGTGTTTAATGAGGGCAACCGTTCGAGTGGTTACACATGCGGTGGCACTACTCTCCGTTATGGAGTCTCCCAGCCTCAAAGGGTTACGCCTTAGAGGGTTTTGGGGGAGGTTGGCCGTCGGTGTAACACAGCAGCACTCGTTGCAGGAGGTTTTCACCTCAAGCACAATTTATTTTAAGTGGCTTGGTAGGGCTTGGCTTTAGCCTGTTACCACTCAGGGTCGTTCCCACTTGGACAAGCGTGCATCCAAGGGCAGGCCCCTCCTAAAGGTTAAACAAATAGAATGACAAGTCTGGCACTCTGATCACCCATAAAAGGGGAGAGCATAAGCCTATTGTCATTCGCAAGCACAGAATACACTGGTTAATCCAACCTAGTTAAAATTTAGAAAAACTAAATGGGCTACTCTACTTGTGCACTCACGCGGTTGTTAACTTTGAAGTGGTTAAAAAGATAGCATTGTTCATTACCGTTTGTAAGATAGCATTATGCAGATATTGCAATGGTTCAATTACTCTCTTCCTAGTTAAGGCTATGTGGAATTTGTATGAACGTTTGTTTTACTGTCCTTTTATAAATTGAAGTGTGAGTTTAGTAAATGCAACTAGATGAGTCTAAACCAGTGCCCTAACCTGCAAAATAGATCCAGAGTATTCTTACAAAGATGTTAGCATTAGAAAAAATATTCTAAGAAATCCTAAAATCACTACCTACTATAGAAGCACCACTTCAGAGACTGAATGCACAGAAACAGTCAATAGAAATTTGCATTTTCTAACCCTAGTTTGTAAAGATTTGGATAAAACCATATTTAGATGATCTCTTAGCTCAAATCTAACCTCACCATTGCGTCCAGGGGGGCGTTTCCATAAATTTTGAGTACAAATTTGCCTAGATTTCATGAAAAATAAAGTGTTTGGCGAAGAAAACAATGTTTCTAAAATTCACTGCCAAACAGATGCGCTGCAGAAATGAACATATGCGCTGCAGAAATGAACATATGCGCTGCAGAAATAAACATATGCGCTGCAGGATAACAAATGCGCTGTAGAATGAAACAAATGCGCTGAAACAGAGCGTATATGCGCAGAAAGAACATATGCGCCGTAAAATAACATATATGCGCCGTTAAAATGAATAAATGCGCAGTTTTAATGGATGCGCAGCAACAGTCTGTAAAAGCGCAGTAAGAATACACAGATGCGCAGGATTTTTAGAAGCATCGTAACAGTCTGTAAAAGCACAGTAAGAATACACAGATGCGCAGTATTTTCAGAAGCACCGTAACAGTCTGTAAAAGCGCAGTAAGAATACACAGATGCGCAGGATTTTCAGAAGCGCTGTAACAGTCTTCAAAAGTGCCATGAAAATGAACAGATGCGCCGAACTAATCTGTGCGTGACTCTGCGGGACCTGTACGGAACCTGCCTTCAAAAAAGCTCAAAAATGGTGAAATAAAGGGGCAACGGCCCCACGGTGGGCGCCAAAAATGTGGTATAAAATAGTGATCAATCAAATGAATAATAGATGACCCAAACATCAACAGAATAGAGAAACAAAGAAGATTCAAGTAAACAAAGCAATGAACAAACACAACAAACCTCTTCCGTTTCGAAACTTCTGTTGTTCGCCTATCACGAATCGTCCTTTCGCAGATGAGATGAGCCCTCAGAGAGTGCAATCTTTTAAAGCTGTTTGAGGAAGTTGATGGTGAACGGCTATAGTGTGATATGCAATGAAGGTGAGCTCCAATGCAACAATGGTGATCTCAAGCTTGTGGATGACAAATGGGTGCCAAAGGCGCGCTGGTGATATTTCTGCAGAGTAACGATGTCAAAAGCCTGGATGATTAGAATGGAGGGATGAAGCTTCATTTATAGACTCGGAGGAATAGGAATCAACGGTTGAGAGAAGATATGAAGATCAACGGTTGAGGATGGTTGAGGAATGTGCAACCAGTGGAAACGTGCCAAGTGTCCCAGCTCCATCATGAAAGGTGGGATGTGACAAAACTGATTGGAGAGTTAACTCCATTGACTGGTCTGTTAACAGAATTGATTGATCAGTTAGAAGAGTGGATTATGGGATTGACTGAATTGATTGAGGATTTGACTCAACTGACAGGTTAGTTAACAGATTTGATTGATTGGTTAACTGACCTCTGATTGGAGAAGAAATAGGCCATGTGGGTGAGGGAAAATAAGGCAATTAAATATTAAATATATTTAATTACATGTGCAACCTGATGAGGTGGACAAGGTGAGGTGGAAAAGGTGAGGTGTAAAGGTGATGTGGAATTTTGAATTTAGAACTTTAGGATAGAGGAATTGGGCTTAATTAAATAATTTATGATTATTTAATTGTGAAGGACAAATAGAAGAATTTTAATTAAATAAATAGAATTTATTTAATTATGGATTAGTGAACTGATTAAATAAATTTAGAATATTTATTTAATTGGTAGAAGAATGGAATAAATATTTAGAATATTTATTTAGGATGATTTGTGTCATTTTTAGGCGTATACAGTATGTGTTGCCATCAATGCCAAAGTGAGAGATTGTTACACATATGGTTCCTTGGGTTATCATTGATGTCAACACTATCATGGATATGTGATGTTGTTCATGGTTGGATGTCATGCCCTATCCAACAGAGAAGACATAGTTCATGGTTGGATGTCATGCCTTGATCAATGCAAAGTTGAGTCTGAAGTAATATTAATATGGGAATTAGAAGAGATAAGATGATTAGATGTGTTACTGATGTTAGAAGATGTTACTAGTGGCCTAAAACATGTATGTTCCAAGTTTCATGATGATTGAATTACCAGAAGTATGTTTATAGTTTGAAGATAGTATTGAAGACAACCACTATATGGTAGTAGGATGCTCCACATTTCTCTACATTTGTATATATGAGTATGCGGTTTTGGAACTATTTTCAGGGTGTAGTGAAGGGGATAGTTCAAAAAATTTTGATCATTTGTCCTTCTTTGAGAGTTATGCATGATAGAGTACCGACATGTGTTCTAATGGAGTAAACTAGTGTTGAAGGACTATTGGAATGCTCTGCATTCCTTCGGATGTGAATGTTTGCCTTTGTAGTTTTGTGGACATGTTTATGGATGTGCATTACATTCTTCCTTATAGTTTAAGGGTTCCTAGTAGCCTACAAGCTCAATTTCTCAATGATAGTATGTTGCAGTGTGTTATGAATGACAGGTTGTGCTTAGAGTTCATGATTGAAGATGTACGACACAAAATATTTGATGTACGGAGGTAAAGGAATGTTTGTAGATGTTGTATGAGTCCTATAGACTCATCTAGAAAAGTTTCATGAAGATCTTTCTTGCTTCCAGTACTGCACAAGGTTTTCAAGTTGCTATGGCCAGTGGGTAAAAGCACAAACCTATGTCACACTTAATAAAGGAATTGGCCAACATAAAAAAAATCTCAACTTCGACCACATAAAAGTGGTCTTTATGTTTTGAATTTCAAAATGATGTAAACTAAGAAAATGTAGATATCTTGTTAAACTTTGTTCTTGTAATTTTTTAGATTTTTTAAAAATTGTTTTGATATTTTTTTATCAATTTAAGAGTAGATTTTGTAATGCTGAAAATTTGAAGAAAAAGTGACATTCAGTTGACGTCAAGAAACAAATAGAAAAAAATTGCATTTTCTCCTGATATATTTTTTCCCAAATAGGTGACTTCAATATCTAGGGCATGGAAAAAAAATCAAATTTTTGATCTATATTTTTCTTGTAATAACGTTTTAAAGTCAAACTTACCTGAATTTGATAGTTTTTTGTTGACATCAACTATTGTTTAATTTTTTTTTCATTTTCAAAAAACAAATTATACCCTTTTGAAGAGGATTCTCTCCTCTAGGGCATCATATATTTTCCAATTTTTGTTATCATGTTTTACTATTTTTTTTAAATTTCAAATCAGCCTCTTTTTGAACTTGAACAACCTACTTGCATTATTTTCAAATATTTATATCCTAAAATTACTCAAAATACAATAACATATATATTTTCGGATTTAGCATTGCAAGCTCTACAAAAGGGTATTTTTCTTTTTTTTTAAAATAATTTTGATTGCAGAAATATTTAGCAGAAGTTGGAAGTTTTAGAAAATTTAAAAAAATGGTGACTTGGCTGCCAAGTAGGATGCCACCTAGATAGATTCGATAGAATGGGTTTTGGTAGAATGGGTTTCGGCCAAAACTATCTGAGTGCTTTTTTTTTTTTAAATTTCGAATAGACAAAATACCCGCGCCCACTATTTTTTTTTGCTTTTAATATTCATGGATTCGACCGAAGCCTACTCAACCGGAAAGCACTCGACCGAAACGTTCTAAAATTTTTGGGCCATGTCAGTCCCAAACAAGCGGCATGTGGATTCGGTCGAATATAACTCGGCCCAATTTGACTCGACCGAATTCTACTCGGCTGAAATTATTTAGATGGCCCAAAGTGTGACACAAGTTTGTACTTTTACCCTGGTATGCTTGAAGTTTCACATGTTTTTGCTTAAGGTTGTCCTATTTCCAAATGAGAGGAGTGTGCAGATGTAATTGCTTGTTGTTTGATTCTATGAAGGATTTTTTGGACCTAACTAATCTAGTGTTGATGTCCGCAAGGCATGGGTCTTCTGCTGGTGTAGCGTGTAGTCTTGTTTAGGACTTATCCTCTAAATGTTTCATGTTGTGTTTTGTCTAGCCAACTTGTAAATGTATTTTTCATGTTGTATCTGGCTGACAAGAAATGTAATCAATGTAATATCTTGTATAAATTGTAAATCAAATTGAGTGAGGTGAGGGGTGATTGCAAAGTGATTTATAAGGTTCGCAAGCAAGAAAAAGAGCAAAATGACTGCATTATGATGTGCGACTGAAGGAGATAGAGTAGAAGTTATAGATGTTGTCCTAATTCATCTTGAAGACTTATATGGGATAGTGATCTAGTGCAAAGTGTGCCTAATTGATCTAATGATTAGAACGAAGTGTGAAGAGGTAGTATTGCAATCATCCAAGGTGTAAGTTTCAATGTCAGTTTTCAAACAATAGAAGGGTTGTCATACTGTAATCTTTTGTAAGTGTGCTCTCAATTCACAGAGTAGTAGCTTCCTTGGGAGCAACCCTAAAACAAAGTCTTCAGGGAGTAGTAGCTTCCTTGGGAGTGACCCTAAATCAAAGTTTTCAAGGTGTGGTAGCTTCCTTGAGATGTATCCCTAAAACAAAGTTATTATTTTTGAGCCTTATATATTGTGAGTTAATCCTTACCGTGGTTTTTCCCTTCTAGGGTTTTCCACATATATCTAAGTTATGTGTTGATGTGCATTGTGTTAATCTTTAATATTCATGTTAATGCTATAATACTTAAGTTCTAATCTTCTCTGAAAAATTTGAAGTTTGTTTAGATACTAATTCACTCTCCCTCTCAGTATCTTGGTGTGTTCAACACCCCTTTACAAATAAATAACATATCATCAACACATAATGCAATAAACAAGAAATGATCACCATCAAATTTATAATGAAAATAGTGATCAGATTTAGAATGCTCAAATCCCAAACTCAACACATATGTATCAAATTTTTGGTACCACATCCTAGGACTTTGTTTGAGGCCATACAAAGATTTCTTCAATTTACAAACCAAATTACTTTTACCTTTCACCATGTAGTGCTCTGGCTATGTCATATAAATATCCTCCTCCAAATCACCATGAAAGAATGTTGTTTTCACATCCATTTGCTCAACCTCTAGATCATAAGAAATAATAATAGAAAGTAAGAATCTAATGGACATCATTTTTTCAAAAGGAGAAAATATCTCATAGTAATCAACACCCTCAACTTGAGAGTAGACTTTCGTAACCAACTATGCTTTGTACTTCTCAATACCTCCATTTGAACCAATATTTTTCTTGAACACCCATTTGCAACCAACAAGTTTTTGTCCTTCAAGCAATGGCACTAGGTCCCATGTATCATTCTTTTTCAAAGATGTCATTTTTTCATCCATAGGAGTCTTCTAAAACTCTACATCATTCATACCTAATGACTCTTCCATAGATCTAGGTTCATCTATGTTAGTATTCAAAGAAAAAATGCATCTCCAGTCATCGGGTGAATACCATTAAGGTGGTTGTCTATA
This sequence comes from Cunninghamia lanceolata, assembly GCA_027924645.1. Lineage (NCBI taxonomy): Eukaryota > Viridiplantae > Streptophyta > Pinopsida > Cupressales > Cupressaceae > Cunninghamia > Cunninghamia lanceolata. The sequence continues at coordinate 4,066,201 of BSBN01000007.1, forward strand.
CCTTGTAGACCTTCGAACAAGTTGAGTTGAAGATTCTTCCTCCTCTTCTAAAGATTCAGAGCTAGATGAGCTCTCCTCAACTTCGTGTCTATCTAGGGGCCTTGATTCAACTTTCTCAGGCGTAGAAGGGATTTGAATCACATTTTTCTGTTCACTTTGTTATGGCTGCAATGTAATAGAAGAATGCTTAGTTTCTCTAAAAATAACACTTCTACTATATATTACCTTCTGCACAATAGGGTCCCAAAGCTTGTATCCTTTCATACCCTGACTATACCTAATGAAGATAGATCTCACAACCTTATTCTCCAACTTTGTTCACTTCTCCTTTGGTACATGTGCATATGCCTCAGAACCAAAAACTCTAAGATGTCTCAGTGAAAGCTTGTGCCCTGACCACACCTCCATAGGCATTTTATCAACAAGATTTGATGTAGGATACTTATTAATCAAGTAGCAAGCAGTAGCAACAACTTCAGCCTAAAACCTTTGTTCTAGACCAGCATCACTAAGTATACTCCTAGCCTTCTCCATCAGTGTCATGTTCATTCTTTTTGCAACTCCATTCTCCTGTGGAGAATACGGAATTGTCTCATGTCTCTGAATGCCACAATCTTACATAATCTATCAAAAATCATTAGAGCAAAATTCACCGCCATTGTCAGTCCTCAAACCTTTTATTTTCTTTCCAATCTACAACTTAACCATTGCTTTAAATTCTTTAAATTGACTAAAAACTTCAAATTTGTTCTTTAAAAAATATACCCATGTCCTACTATAATCATCAATAAATGAAACATAATATGTGGATTTCATAATGCAAGGAACATCTACAGGACAAAACACATTGAAATGAATAAGATCCAATACACCACAAGATTAATGAGAACTCAAGTAAAACTAAACATAGTATTGTTTACCATAAATGCAATGCTCACAAATATCAAAATTGAGATTACAATCAGTCAACCCTTCAACAAGGTTTTTATTTTTCAAGGTCCATAGACCCTTTTCTTCCATGTGGCCTAATCTCTGGTGCCATAACATAGTATTCTTTGCAAGCAGTTTTGATTCAAAAGAAAGAGCACCCTTAGGTACCTAGAAGCCACGACTATCCACTGAAAATGAAACCCTCTCCTTTTTCCAATGAAGTAGTATTACACTCAATAGTACATACATCAAACTTATACAATGTGCCAAAATATTTAAATGAGAATCATCACCTAAGTACACCTTACCTCCATCAAATTCTTCATATTTAGAAAACTAATCTCTATTAGGGGTCATATGGAAAGATGCACCTGGGTCAATTAACCATGCATCATTATCTGCATGAGTGGCTAGAGATGCAATGAATGCATCACAATCTTCCTTCTTGGACTCAGAATCATAATCAAATTTCTTTTTTTTCTTCTTCTTTTCTTCTTTACACTCCTTATGGAAGTGTCCAGGCTTACTATAGTTCCAACAAATAACTTTGGACTTTCTTGGAGATTTGGATCTCCCTTTAGACTAGGATTTGTCATGCTTCCAATCTTCTTGCCTTTTTATTTGGGTCTTCCATAAACACTTAGGGCTTCTTTGGCACTAATGGATACCTTCCTCCTAATTTCTTCATAAAGCAAACAACCCACAACATCTTCAACTTTCAAGACAATACAAGTACTCCCAATCACCATAACAAGAGAATCCCATGAATCATGCAAAGAACAAAGCATGATTTGACATCTCTCCTCCTCATCCATATGTACACCAATTGATGCCAATTGAGCCACCAACATATTGAATGCTTCCAGGTGGTCTGCAATTTGTCCATCCTCTTCCATTCTCAAGGAATATAATATCTTCCTCAAGAAAAGCTTGTTCACTAAATATTTGGCTTGATATATCTCACTGAGTTTCTTTGTAAAGGGTTCTTCATGGACATTGATTAAAATAGAGTCTGTCGGACACAATCTCATTAGACCCTTTGCTTTATGGTCCATAACATTATATTCAATGGCCAAAGTAGCATCCATGGGCCTTGAAACATTCTCATCAATAGAATTCCACAGATCTCGATCAATTAACAGATCCTCCATCTTTAGCTTCCACATCTCAAAATCGTTACTAGAAATTTGTTCTACCTCTATTCTCCCTGATATGCTTACCATCTAAAAATCCCTACAACAAGATCATAAAGTATCTTCTGCACAAGCTCCCACTCAAAATTGGATCAGTTCAAAAAAATCCAACAACCCACAACTAAAAACAAAGATGATCAAGATCTGATACCACTTGTAAAGAAGCTAAGGTAGCGAAACAACTTCCTACACTAATCTTAAGGGGAGGGATATGCAATACTATTTAGATCTTTACAATAGTTACAAAAATAAACATAAATAGAAATCATACCACAACACAGTAATTACATGGGGAAACCCTTTCGAGAGGAAAACCCCACACTCCAAAGCTACCTAATATATTATTTAGGAATCAAGAAGATTACAATATACTTGCAGAGCAAGCTTTCACAGGAGTATAACTAACTAGAGATTCAGAGGCAACTCAACATTTATAAGACTCTTACACACAACCTCCATCTGAAGCTCCTAATATATAGGAGATACAACACAATAAACCGTCAATGGTAATTACAAAACCATGACCCAAAACCACCCAAAAGTGGCACCAAAATTATCTCTAATCAAATATGTCTTGTGATGTGCCAAATCACACACCCTCATGTGTAACTCTCCCCTTTACAGCTCTTTGAAGTGTCTAACACATTTTAACATTTCCCAAAATGGGAGGCCCAACTTCCGGAGGCCATAACTTTTTATATAGGTGTTTAATTGACAAATTGTTTGATATGTTAGAAATCTCATGAAGAGATCTATCACACTATAATTGGCTTGACTAGTTACGAAAATTTTTGAGGTATTTAGGGACCTCTAAGTGCCTCAAATATGAGTTTGAAACTTTTCTAAGGGTTTCAAAAAATGAAAACTTTAATATCTTACAATCTAGATATGATCTTCAGTTGAAGCTCACCCAAGATGTTTACTTGGCAGTTCCGCACCTTTTGGAAAAATTTGGGTCCATCTGTGCTCAAATGTAGAGTTACTAAAAATAGTAAGCCCTATCATTTTTAACCCCTTTTGGAAACTTTGAAATTTCTAAACCATTCTTCAAGATAAAGGGTATTTGAAAAGACCAAAATTGGGAAGAATATAAACCTTTTGTAGTTGCAAGGATGAGACACCTTTCCTAACATAGAAGATGGCCAAAACATCCTATCTAGGTTTCGACAAGGCCTTTAAGGGAGTCCCCAATATACGAGAGGTATGAGGGGTCTAAGTCCGTGAACACTAGTCTGTTGAAGGCATGAGATTGGAGAAAAAGCTCAAACAACCTCTTCACGTTGTGTCTAGAATCACCTGGGGCCCCAAGGCTATGCCAATGACAACATAACTAGATTGGAGTACAACTTTCATTCTCCCCCTTTGATATACCATGTTGAAACACATGGTTAAGGTCATCTCTTAGGGTGATGAAATCCCCAAGTAGTCCCCCTGAAAAGAAAACTAGAAGATGATACTTGTTTCTGATTCTCAAGTTCATCCAAGGATGCGAGAGGAGAGCATACACAAGATACTACTTCAGGATGAAAAGACACACATATATTAGAAAAAAGATACATGTACAAAATAGAAAATGTTTATAATCAAGCCTTCTTCAAAACATCCTACAAAACCACAATGGTATGAAGTCTTTGGCATATGAAAAATCATTGCATCCACAAAAAAGATTAGGAATATGAAAACCCCACAAAACTAGAAGATATTTTTTTTATTTTCAATTTAAGTTGTTAGCATATAATGTCAAAAATGTAAACAAAATATGTGGTAACAAATGTTAACAGCTAATAAACCTGTGGCATGTGATGATGATGGCAAATGTTTACAAAAGAGTTTTAGCGACAAATATTAACCAAACTGTGAGATCAAGAGATAAACCTATGATTGGTAAGTGGTTGTTGAGATGTGGAAACCACAACTCTACAAGATGGACATTAATCTTAAACTAGTTGGTAGATTATGTGAAAACTACAACCTGCAACTTGCAAATAAAAATCAACCTTTGATCTTAAAATCATGACTATAGAGATATCTTCAAATGTTGGCAAAGGCTGTTTCAACCTATGAGAATGAAACATCCACCAAACCAATCCATGATGCTAACCAAACTGGGACAAGAATGGAGGCTCTGAAATAGTGACCTTCACTGTGGATGGTGGTTAGGGCTGGTTTCTAGAGGTGCTTGGAGAAACAAAATGCTATGATGGAGAACCCTCAAATAGTGTGGTGAACACAAATGAAGACCTGCAACCAAAGGATTGAAATAGAAGTTTAGTGACTTGTAATAAATGTTAAACACATAAGAAGAGGATGTGACCACAACATCGACCAAAACTATCGGGAATACCTGGTATGTGTTGCAATAGGGCTGAGAAGCCAAAAGATTGGTTAAAAATGATAGAGTGACTAGGAAACTCTTCACGATGTTCAAAGACAACATTCCTCTAATAAATATTTAACTCAAAATAACACCCACAAAACATGAACTAGGTGACCAGGTGGGTAGAAGCTAGAGGTCAAGAAGTTGAATTTTGCCCAAAAACACTTTTGATCTACACAGTAAAACTTGACTAATGGTGAAACCATGACCTTGTAGAAGTTTTGACTGATGTTTTATAAAGATGACATGCAACAAAGAATTTTTAAAGCAGAAACCACAAAATTCCTCACAGTCAAACCAAACTAGAAGTGTTCAATATTTGCTAGAAAAACCATAGTCCAAATGTTAGAAAAGATGCCTAGTATTGTATAACATAATTTTACCAAAAACAATTGCCTTTTCAAATGAAAATCATGTACAAATGAAATTCATTAGTTTTGTATGAGACTAGGTAGCTGTCCCCAATAGAGTTACCAAAATGTCATCATGCAAAACACAAACAAATCATTAGCAAAAAACTATTTAATAAAATCAATCTAAAAACTTGCATAAAAACCTCAAGATAGAGAAACAAAAACAAAGATTAAATCAGAAAATGAACAATGGAACTCATTACTGAAAACTCCATTTTGTCAAAAGTGTATTTGCTCCAAAATTGTGAAGAGATGTGGGTGCACATTGCAAGGATTAATCACTATTTTGACATGTAATTAGCATAAAAGTGGATGCATTTGTTGAAGGATGAGGGTCTTATTTATAGATTTTGAGAGAAAAAAGATCAACGGTGGAGGATGCATGAGAAGATCGACAGTGGAGAATGTATGAGAGGATTTTCCTTGGATTGAGGGGGTTTTGTTGTAGTCATATGACATGTGTTTTTTAGTTTAGAAAAAGGTGGAGATGAAGTGGACAACAAATGGCCATGTGTCATGACTATGCAACATGTGTCTTTTAGTTTAGAAAAAGGTGGAGACATGTTGGAGTAAAAGTAGCCATGTGCATTTTTGATTGTGAGAAAGATGGAAACATGTTGGAGAGAAAATAGCCACATGTTTTGTGAAGTGCCTATGTGAGGTGGAAAAGGTGGATAATTAAATAAAATTATTTAATTATGTGTGAGAAGGAAATTAGCTAATTAAATAATAAGATTATTTAATTAGTGTATGGGATATATTAGGTGGGATAAATTAACTAATTGTATTATTTAGTTAATTTAGAATAAGATTTTTTAGGATGAATTTAGATGTCTACTTGACTTCTATACTCAAGATAGCAACATAATACTTAGAAAAAGGAAAATTAGTGGTAACGATGTTAGTAAAGTGATGGAAGAGTTGGATAACCTTAAAACTAATATTCTACTTCATTTAAGCACTACTCTGGATGGGATACAAGCAAGTAAGAAAACCACTGAGCCATCAGCTATATATTGCCCACGAGGCAAAGAGAAGCATCCACTTTGAGAATGCCCATTAAATTAGAATGAGTTATGTGGAATTTGTGAAAAAACTCATTCCACAAATGAATGTAGTTTGCTTCTTGAAATTAAAAATTGATTGAAAAAGATACCACAAGTTGAGGAGGAGTTAAACTTCATTGGGCAAAAACAACCAAATTTTAGTTTTAACCAATATTCTAAATATTTGGCCTAGAGCCCCTCCAAATTGGCAACCAAACCAATGGTTTGGACCATGGGGAGGTCCACCTCCACAAATTCCTCCTCAGTGGGGACCATCTTAGCCTCAACCTAAGTGGATGAATTAGTTATGGACTACTCCCCAATGGCAAAATCAGAATCAATACCAACATCCATGGGTACCCCAATATAATTAGGTACCAAGATGTTATGAAAACCAACCACAAGCTCTACTTCTTGCACCATCCCAACCATCATCCCAAAATCCTAGTGAATAAGTAAACCAACCATAATTACCTACCCAACTTGTAGCAAATCCCAAGAAGAATCATCCTCAACAATCAATTTATAATACAGATTAGAATACTACAACCTTGAGTGTGATAGAAGTCAATGCCATTCAACTACATTCCTAAAACATTTCAATAGAATCTCCTTCCATAGATGCACATGGGGAAAGAAAAGTTCTATTTGATGGCATTAAAGAAGGAAAACCTCAAGAAGAAACATCAAAACCAGAGAGCTCCAGAGAAATTGTTAACGTGATACCGATTCCCTTTCTTGAGCAGCTACAGAAACCTGTTGTTGCTCCAGAGGGTTTTGAAAAAATCTAGAATGCTCTGCATGACTCCCAATTGGTTAGAGAGATCCAAAAAATTAACATTGAAGTCCCTTTTCTATAGGCCATCAAATATATTTTGAAAATAAACCAAACAATTAAGAATTTTGTTGGCAAGAGGCATTGCTATGTTGAATAATTGAGTGGTGTCATTGATGGAAACAAGGCAAAGAAGACATCACTCTAGAAGACCAACTTGATTTGGCAACAAGGCATAAGAGTATTCAATACCGGAAGTCTAGAATGACTAAGTATGGACAGCATTCAAAGTAAGGGATAGAAAATGGATCAGTATGCCTCCGCAGATGAAGAATAACAAATGTAGTTCAGGTATGATGACTCATAGCTACTTAATGATGATATATTCTAGTGTTCAAGTCATGACTTCCTCTGGAAGTCATTTGAAGAAAATGTCTATGTCTAGATGAACAAAAGTAAGACAGGAACAGTGTACAGTGCAAAGTAAAAGGGTTTGCATTCCTTCACAAGTACATATTTGGTTATGTGGTTTTAAGGTGTTTTAAACACTTATATGAAGTGTTTAAATCCAGAGTTGTAAGATTTGAAGTCCACCGGAAAGATAGTTGCAAGCTATTGAGTACTGCTATAGTGTCTGACAGATTTTAACTGTGACAGAGTTTGAGCTTTGATGGTCTGCATTTTGCCGCTAAAGAATATTTTGCTCTGTGGTTCTGAAGGTATGATTGGTGATGTCTGAGGAGTCTTTGATATGATTTTGAGCAAGCCCCGTGGTCCGTAGTAAAAGATGTAGTCTGACAGTTGAACTGAACCAGTAGCAGTCTGAGTTTGAGGCCGACATGCTAGTTTGATTTATGTGTGGTAAGTTCTATTGATTAGAACTTTATCCTAAGTGGTTCTATAGTTGGAGTTAACATATGAGAAGATGTTTCAAATGTTATTTAGGTCCGCCATGTATTTTGGTGAATGGATTTGGCTGGCAAGCTACAAGTTTATTAACTATACGCTTCATCTGAGTATGCCAACCTAATATGAAGATCTTAAGTATTGCGGATATATATATGGGATTGAATTCAGTGTTTGGGATGAATGTGATATGAATGTGAATGTGCGACATGCAAATTAAAGCAATTATGCAAGAGCAGTAAAAGAGAGGTCTTGTTGCTATGTAAAAGTAGAGCAGTAAAATAAAGGAGTCAGAGATGAAGAGTTTTGAGACAGTATTTCTATGCTTCATTAGAGCTACAACTATACATGTGTAGATGCAATCTAAGAAGTTCAATTTGGTAGTGAGCCATTTTTGTTTCTTCTTTCTCTTTCTAGGTAATGAGCCTTTCTTGTAGTGAGCATTTCTTTGGGCAGTGAGCTCTAAGGCAGTGACCCTTCTTGTAATCTAGTATTGTACTATATTAATATATTGTGAGCTAACACTCACTGTGGTTTTTCCATTTTTAGGTTTTCCATGTAAAAATCCTGGTGTTCATGTGTTATGTCTTTATGGTTGTTGTTCCTATGTTTATTCTGCTTTCATGTTATTAACTTTGGAAATTGGATATATAAATCTATTAAGAAGTGGTTTTGTGGAATACTGATTCACCCCCCTCTCAGTAGTCCTTATTCTCAACAATTGGTATCAGAGCAAGGTTCCTTGGAAGAAGTTTAATAGCTTGAGGAAGATCTGGGGTAGTGTAATCATGGCAACAAGAAGATTTGGAAATTATGAAAGCAATGAGGAACTAGAAACAACTCTTATTGATCTTGAAAATCTGAGGCTGAAATCAGGGATCTAAAGGATAACTTACAAGAAGCTAATGAATTTATCTCAAAATTAAAAGGACAAGTCAAGAAATTCAAAGACAAATACAAAGAAGTTAATGATCAATTGATATCTACAAATGAAACCCTCAATGATTTGGAAGCAAAACTTATAGAAAGAACAAAAGTAGAAGAAGATCTGAATTTAATGATGACAAGAAAATTAGAAGATTGTGCCAAACTTCAAAAAGAAATAGTGAGTCTAAAAGAAGACATGGAAAAATCCAAGAGCTATGAAGAAAAGTTCAAGCTAAGTTTTGCAAAGCTTGATGAGATGATTTCTAGTCAAAAGAGTGTTCATGATAAGCAAGGTTTGGGATTTGAAAAAGGAGAAATCTCAAAATCTGATCAAACAAACATTGAGTTAAAAAAAATAGAGGAAACCAATTCAGAAATCAAAGAAGAAGACCTAGGAGACCTTCGGTTAGATAGCCAAATGCTCAAAGGTATCCATCTTTCAATGGCCATTGTTTTAATTGTAATAAGTTTGGTCATAAAGCTATTCAATGCAGGAGTAGAGTAAATAAGAATGTTGCATCATTCTCTAGTCAATGTTTCAATTGCAAGAAAATTAGTCACAAATCAAATGAATGCAGAAATCTAGTAAGGAATGGTTCCTACAATGCAAGGAATAGTCAGTCATTCAATGTAAAGTGTTTTACATGCAACAGATTTGGACACATGGCTTATCACTACAGATCAAATCCAATCAATAGAAGGAATCAAGTACAAAGGAATGTTGTGTGCTACAATTACAACAAATATGGACATGTTGCAAGAATCTACAGGAGCAAAAATGTGAAGAGAAATTACTATGCTAAAGAAAGGAAAACAAAGAAGAGGAATGATAAGGGAAAAGAAAAGGTTGATCTGGTTGAAACCAAGAATGAAATGGAAAAGATCTAGATCAAGAAAGAAGTAATTAAAGAAGAGGATAGATCTGTTGATAACAGAGAGGGGGGTGAATCAATTATCCTAATTATTTCTGCTTTCTGAACTTTATTAATAATCACTGTAACATTAATTCAAATAAACAAACATGATCATGAAATGGAAATACACATGACACAATATTTTTGACGTGGAAACCCTGTTAAGGGAGAAAACCACGGGGTGATTAACCCAAGATTGTATTCTCTGTTAGAAGAATGGAAATACAAAATGGAACTTGCCAATTAGGGATCACTGCCCGAGCACACTGCTCACAAAGAGGCGCACTGCCTACAAGAGACTCACTGTCTACAAAAAGGAGTGTTCTACAATACTTGAACTAATTGGGAGCATCTGCATATGCTAGAGTTCAGTTCCGATTAGGCTCAGTATACTGATCTGCTGCACTTCATCTTTCCTCTTCTCTTATGCTGCTTTCCTTTCACATATCGGATCTTCCTTACTGCTTATGCTCTGCACTTCTTCTTTTATTCATACACCAACAACAACCACAACACATCTCACAACTAAATCCATCTTATATATATATATATATATCCGCACAAGTGATTTCATCACTTTTCAAGTCGGCAACCGGAATAGTCAATCTTTTCACAAACTCTGATCTGTCGGCTGAATCTTGCACATCAAGTAATGCAGATCAAGCATATACTTGTAGAAGTCATCAAACATGTCAGCCAATCATAACTTATGCCTTAATAACCTTTACCAACATCAAAAACACATCCAGAATAATGTCTGATGTTTTGCCAGACAGTTCTTCCTTTGTTCACATTGTCATTTGGGAACCCGATACTCAAGTATTCATATCTCTTTATCCTTTCCACACCAGAGGCTCAAACCTTGGAATCTATTAGTCAAGATACTCCTCTTGATTTCCCCAAATCCGCACTTCACCAAGATACTTCCTCTGAGAGATCCGGACCTGTCTGTCAGACCTTACTGACTGCTCTGTTCTTGTTTACTGGACCACAACATTCTTCACTCTGACTTCCGGTAGAGACATACCATGTCCTACAGATGTGTGGGATGAACTTTGTTGCCATCAATGACAACAATCATGAATCCATATAGTGTCTCTTGCCAACAATCTCCCCCTTTGGCATTGATGGCAACACTTAGTGCAAAATGACTAAGTGTTTACACTATGCTACCCCTTGGCTGATGCTCTATTTTTATATACATTTTTCAAAGCTCCCCCTTAGTTGGATTCCTCATTTTTCACTGCTCTTCACTCCCCCTTTGACATCAATGGCAAAGGGTAGGGTCCGCACACCAAAATTTTCAAAAATTTTAACTATACTTAGCTGCATACTACATACATAAACTGAAGAATGTCTACAAAAGATGTCTTCAATTGGACTAGTTCTGCAACCCAACTTTGCTTCGTTCTATCCAAAATTGAGATACGACCACTCAACAAGAATGCAAACGCATCTACCCTTTTTAGATTTGTTGGATCATTGGTCTGGGCTGTGATTTGGGCTTCTTTTATGGCCTCATGCATGGCCTCTAACTTAGGGACAATTAACCCTCTGAGCTCACTCAACCTGCTTATTCTATTTTTCCTTTCCTTCTCCAACTTCTTGATTTCACTCAAGACTGCAATAGTCTAACATTCTTGACTTATTATGGAGGATGAGAGAGGATCAAAATTCTTTGATAGATTTGTCAGTTTGTCCTCCTATTCTTTTACTTTCTTCTCAATGTCCAATGTTGCTTTGGACCATGATAAACAAAATTTGTATAATTCTCCACCATCTTTAAGAGCATTTTCTAAGCTCTTTATCCCAATATTCATATTTCTCCTATCATTAATTATCAACCCTTGTACATCTAATAATCTTTTTGCAAGAAATTCCTTCCAGACCTTATCTTCTGCTAACTTCTCTAGTGAATCAAAATGTGTGCTAATACTATTAACTAGAGTTTTGAGATTACCGGATGAGGAAGCTGTGGGATCCTTTTGAAATGATGGCATAATATTTTCTAGCACTTCGGAAGCAGCTTCTATCAGCTCACAGTCTTCCATGTGAGACTTTAGGAGTTTTTCTTTAGCCTTTGCATTAGCAAATGAAGTTATCTTCATTGTCTGTACCGGAGAAAGAGAATCAAAATTAAATGGTCCTTGTAGAAGCTCTAGTTCATCAATCTCCATTGATTCTTTGTTCAAGAATTCTTGGACAGTGTTTGCAGTGTCTCTTGCCGAAGACAGATTTTTCTTTTCTTCTGCATTCTTAGAGCTGTCACTTGGAGTTTTCTCTCCTTCTACATTTTTATCACTGGTATCTTCTTTTTCCTTCACCTCTGCTTCTTTCTCCTGTATTCTTTCTTCTCCTTTAGATCCAGAGACTGTAGGGGAAACCGGAGGAGAAAACTTAGTCTGTTCAGGGCCCACCTCTTCTGTCATTTTCTCAGTAGATTCTTCTGCAACATTTGTAGTCAAGGGATCAGTACCCAAGTCCTCTATAGTAGGAAGATTAAATCTTTTGAAGGCCTTTCGGAAGATCTCTTCTATGTCCTTGGCTACTTTGTCAGTCTCACCAAGCATAAGTTGATTCATCCTTGCTTTACTTCTGAACTTATCCTTACAATCTTTGAAAACCATATTCATTGTCTTGGGATCGATTGAAGGATATAGCTGAATTGCTATTTGTTCCCAGATTTCTAGGTCTTTGGCTTGGGCATTGTTCTTTCTTGATTCTAGTTCCTTCTCCAAGCTTTTAGGGATCAGAGATATGATTTCAATAAATGCCTTGTTGTAGATATTTATTTACCTGACTATGGCATCTTGCAATATTTTCTTATCTTCTTCACCATAATCATCATAGAACTCAACCATTGGCTGAAGATTTCTATCCACTGTGACTGATTTGATTATGTCATCAATGTGAAGAGTGGGTTTTTCAACATATTCCTCTGCCATTTCTTCCTTGTTTTGAGCTGTGGAAGGTTTACCAGATCCTTTCTTCTTCTGCTTCTTTATTTCCTTTATCCCCTCATCAGATTCAGTCTCTTCTTCATCCTTTTGACTCGCATAAGCTCTTGTAGCTTTTGTCTTTGTTCTTTTCTCTCCTTTGCTGGATGATTGTGCTTCCGGTTTTGATGTCCTTGAGCCTTTGGCAGTGGTAGGTGCAAATTTCTTTGATGAGCTGGTTTGGGTGGAAGGTTTTGCCGAAGCACTTTCCTCATTTTTCTTTTCTGCCTTCTTCTCTTCCTCAGCCCTTTCCATCTTTTTCCTATGGGCATCAAGTGCCTCCTTTGAGATGCCAAGATCTTTGGCAACATTTTCTACTTCTTTTCTCACCTTCCTCTTGATCTCTGGTTCTCTGAGTTCCACATGAATCTTTACACTCAGCTCCTCAAAGGTTCCAAACCTTTCTGCCTTTGGATCCTTTGGCTAACTTAGCATGTGTTGAACATGCAACTCCATAATTTGTTCATCAACTTCATATCTCATGAGCATGATCCATACAGTTCTTGGTTCTACTGCCTCCATTAGGCATTGATCAGTCTCTACCATAAAATAAAACTGTTTCTTTGTATTTCTCAACAAGAGACTGGGGAATCCTTTCTCTTGCTTGCATCATGTTCTAAAAATTCTTGAAATATCCCCACAGAGCTATATTTTGTGCTTTGTCATTACCAAGTCCATACAAATAATCTCTGATTTGGATAGCTACTGGTCTATCATTCTCCCACACCCAGCCACTAGATCTGGGAAGCTTATTCATAAAGTAGAAGAATAAGCACAATATCAATCCACCATACTTGAATGAATTCTTTTTATATTTCTTTATTTTCTGTAGATTCTCCAAGAGTTGGTTCAAGAGAAGCTGACAAAGATCGTAGTCTGCATCCTTTCTTAGCATTTCATAAGCGGTGTAGATGGTAGTCCCAGGTACTGAATTGTCTCTGCTAGAATGATATATTTTATATCCAATGATCATGGAGGCAAACTTGACATCTGGATCAGAGATGTCGTCTATTTTCATTGCTCTTTTGTCAAACTTGGATCTGGTAGCCTCACTCATAGTTTGATTCTTCATAGATTTAAGAACAGGAATCCCACCAGATGAGTGTAATCTAGTAACTACTCTAATGGCATGCTTTGTGATTTTGAATGGTCCATTTAACCACATGAAGTTGTCATGTATTCTGCTCAAAATGTACCTGACCCATTCATCCTCAGTAAAATAGGGGAAATGTATGTATTGTGCAAAGTGCTTATTCCGGAGGCCCTTGTATTGGGGTTTGAGTTCAAATGAATCATCTAACAGTTGTTTGTGATAGATATCTCTTAGTTTGAATTCCCCAAACTCTTCAACATTTGCGTATATGTAAACCCTAATATCTTCGATGTGCAAAACACCATACAGAACACTAGAGAAGGCTCCTAGGGGATCTACCTCCAAGGATTTGTATGGATGCTTCTTAAATATGGGGCGAGGTCTATCAGAAATCTTTACTATATTCAGAGTACCCATCATCAAGGAATCTTACTGAGAGATATCAAGAACGAAGAATACCTTTTACGCTATTTAGGGCACACACGATGAAAGCTGGATTGAGTTGTATGAAGAATCATCTTGATCTTTGGGAGAAGTAGTTGCAAAGCTCCTTTTCTCTTTTCTTTGAATGTGAGTGTACAAATGATGAGCTTATGAACTCTTTTATTTCTAAAAAGCCCTAATTTTCATTCTACAATAAATGCGCAACCTAATTCGTTCCGGTTTGCCTTGTTTGTCTTATTAATAGACAAAAACCTTTCAATATCACTGAGACAGATTTCAAAATTATTCTAGGAGAGTAGTGATAATCCATCTTCCTTTCATTAGTCATTTGTTCTATTTACAGATCAAGACACCATAGTTTGAATCATACCAGACAAAACTTGTAAGGAATCAATTTTTACTGGAAGACTGTTTTATCGGATCAATTCTGGAAGGATTAGATTCTTCAAAACTTCTTGCGGATCTCTCAAATCTTTATCATACCCCTTTTAGATGTTTTTTGTATGACCCCTTTTAATCCACAGCTCTCCTTGTGCCAGTTTCGGCACCAATTGACTGGCTGAGGGAACAAGGTTTTCTTTGTGTCTCCCCCTGAGCCAGAGCTCACCTTTTAATTTCTGGAAGGAATATCAGCACCAGAGTCTGGTGCGGATCCATCCTCTACATTCTCTGTACTTTTCTTCACCCAAATCTTGTTCATCTCACTTTTAACTTCATCTGCATTCACTTTTTGTTTACCCTTATCTTGATTATGATTATGATATACCGGACCTCTTTTGTCCTGATTCTTGCTTCTACAGAATTTTGCACTATGACCGGATCTATTGCAGATTTGGCAAACAACATTTCTTTGCATATTTGAGTGATATCCTCTTGATCTACATTGATTAGCCATATGACCTAATCTATTGCATGCAAAGCATCTACCATTGAATGATTTGTTCATTTACATATTTCTGCATTCATGAGATTTGTGACCATACCTTTTGTAGTTAAAACACTGTCCGGAGAAGGATGAATTAGACTAATTCATTCTCTTTCTGCACTGATTAGCTTTATGACCAAAGTTATTGCAGTTGTGGCAGTATCCATTGAAGGATGGATATCTTTGAGCATTAGGTTGTCTTACCGGAGGTCTTCTAGGCCTGTTCCTTGGATTTTCTGTTCCAAAATTCTTCTAACCGAATCTGAAGCTTTCTCCTTTCTCATATCCCAAACCACACTTGTCATCTACCTTCTTTTGACTTCCAAGAAGAACTTCAAGTTGAGCAGAACTTATCTTGAATTTCTCTTTATATTCATTTGTTGTTTGAAGATCCCTTTTGAGAGAGACAATTTAATCCTCAAGTTTTTCTTCATTATCTTTAGCATCTTTAAGATCAGATTCAAGATGTCTGATAATTCTATCCATCTGGTGGCATTCTTCTGATTTCTCCTTGAGAGATTGTCTTAGATTATCTTCATCTTTTCTTTTCTCTTCAACTTCTTGGGCAAACTTTATAACTCCTGATTCCATTTCATGTCTCACCATAATGATTTCTTTTGATAACTTTTCACATAACTTGGTTTTCTCCTTCAGCTCTTCATTTGCATCATTTGTTTCACCTTGACTTGCCAATTGCTGAAGCAACTCCTTTCTCTTTTTCATAGAGAGACTTAATTTGTTTTTTAGTTCTCTCATGAAATCATCAGCCTGTTTGAGTCTTTCCTTTAATTCATTGACTTCAGAGTTTGACTGTTCAAGATCATCAAGGGCAGTCTTGAGTTGCTCTCTTAAACCATATGCATCCATTTGAATTCTTAGATCTTCCTCAAGTTGTTAGACTCTGTTAGGAGGAACTTAGCTTTGATACCAATTGTTGATAACTGAGAGGGGGGGTGAATCAGTTATCCTAATTATTTCTACTTTCTAAACTTTATTAATAATCACTGTAACATTAATTCAAATAAACAAACATGATCATGAAATGGAAATACACATGACACAATATTTTTGACGTGGAAACCCTGTTAAGGGAGAAAACCATGGGGTGATTAACCCAAGATTGTATTCCTTGTTAGAAGAATGGAAATACAAAATGGCACTTGTCAATTAGGGCTCACTGCCCGAGCACACTACTCACAAAGAGGCACACTACCTACAAGAGACTCACTGTCTACAAAAAGGAGTGTTATACAATACTTGAACTGATTGGGAGCATCTGCATATGCTAGAGTTTAGTTCCAGTTAGGCTCAGTATACTGATCTGCTGCACTTCATCTTTCCTCTTCTCTTATGTTGCTTTCCTTTCACATACCGGATCTTCGTTACTGCTTTTGCCCTGCACTTCTACTTTTATTTGTACACCAACAACAACCACAACACATCTCACAACTAAATCCATCTTATACATATATCCGCACAAGTGATTTCATCACTTTTCAAGTCGGCAACCGGAATAGTCAATCTTTTCACAAACTCTGATCTATCGATTGAATCTTGCACATCAAGTAATGCGGATCAAGCATATACTTGTAGAAGTCATCAAACATGTCAGCCAATCATAACTTATGCCTTAATAACCTTTACCAACATCAGAAACACATCCGGGATAATGTTTGATGTTCTACCAGATAGTTCTTCCTTTGTTCACATTGTCATTTGGGAACCCGATACTCAAGCACTCATATCTCTTTATCCTTTCCACACCGGAGGCTCAAACCTTGGAATCTATCAGTCAAGATACTCCTCTTGACTTCCCTAAATCTGCACTTCACCAAGATACTTCCTCTGAGAGATCTAGACCTATCTGTCGGACCTTACTGACTACTCTGTTCTTGTTTACCAGACCACAACATTCTTCACTCTGACTTCCAGTAGAGACATACCATGTCTTGCAGATGTGTGGGATGAACTTTGTTGCCATCAATGACAACAATCATGAATCCATATAGTGTCTCTTGCCAACAAGATCCACACCAGCATCTAGTGCAGATATCTCCTCCGGGAAGTAAATTGGTTGCTCTGGCTTAGGGGGAGAAATGTTGAAAATCTGAACCCCCAGCCAGAGAGTTAGTGCTAGAGTCTAGCATGAAGATATGTGGTAGAATCTCATATGAAAGATCTTATGGAAGAAAATCTGGAAGAAGATAAGTTAGTGTGGTACATTGCAGAGCAATTTTGATCGACTATATCTATAAGAGAAAAATTAGGCATCTTTTGAGAATGAGCATTTATGATGACTAGGTCAAGTGCAGAAGATAAAAGGAAACTCATTTACCTTCTAATTCATCTTGCATTCGAGTTGTTAGCTGTCCAAGAAAGATTGAAGTGAAATTTCAAGCATCAACAGAGATTCATAGAACTCATAATGATCTAGGTGAAGAAAACCCTAATTCGACATATCGAGGTATTTACCATTGAAACTCTATTGTGAATTTGTTGAATCTTTGAAATGGCAACCCCATAAGTTGTTGATATCATTGAGTGACCACTACCCAAATTCAAGAAATGCCCATTTAAATCAGTTGAAGTCGATCAGATGGGTGCATTTTTAGAAGTTCCACATGGAGTTTTGCATGTAGAGGATGTTAAAGCTTATATTCATGTTGCCCTAGAAGAACATGGAAAGAGCAAACTCATAGACCTATTCCTAAATCACTTGTCCGGTGAGGGTTACGATTTGAAAAATGAATACAAGGCATTGGAAACAAAGAAATTCATTCAGCACATTGATTTCTCAACATTTTCTAAGGATGAGTGGATCCGGTATGTATTGAGCAAGGTTCATGATGAATTCATGTGGATCAAGAGACCCTTTAAGATCACAAAAGATGTTATAAGGGCAGTAACTAGGTTATGCTCCACCGGATCAGTACAAGTATTGAAAGCTATGAAGAATGATAAAGTAATAGCGGCCATCGGAGCAAAGTTAGACAAAAGGGTGCTAACAATCAATGATATTGAAGAGCATGCAGTAAGATTTGCATCCATAGTTATTGGCTAAAATGTTTATTTCTCAAACCGAGAAAATTCAGTCTCTGGTACACTAATCTACACAGTGTTTGAAATGATTAAAGAAGATGCAGAGTATGATCTTTGTGAACTACTCCATCAATAGCTGATGGAAAACTTAAGGAAGACCAAAGAGCAAAACTATCCATTCAAGTATTGTATGTTTCTTATATGTTTATTCTTTTACTTCATGCAAGAGTTGCTAGGTATGAAGAATCTATTTTGGACAAATGATAAACCTACTATAGTTCAAATTAGAAATCATCTAAATAGCATAGGCAATATTGATGCTCAAAATTTAGGCCTATGAGCCTAGAATCCCTAGAGCAGTAGTTGAGAAATAAAAGTACATTATCTACTTTATTGTAACAAAAGATCAATGCTTGATAGAGGCCATTGAGCCTAGAATGGTATGGGTTATGCCCATGGGATATGAGGTCGATTGAGGAATATTAGAAAATTATGCTCAACATGTCTTAAGTAAACCCAGAGATCCCAATGAAGGAGGATTTGGCACTTATGAGGAATTGCATGCTAAAATCTTTGTTAAAGTGAGAAAACCTGAGATCTCTAAGAAAATGCAAAAAGTGGCAAAAGTAATTGCCCTGAAACATGGGTCCACTAAAGAACAAGTTGATAAGGAAGCAAAAGAAAAGAGAAAAAGTGAATCAATTGGAGCTTCAAAAGAACACAAGGGTGAACTAGAAAAACTAGAAGTAACAAGAAGGAGAACCGGAGGATCTACCTCTACAGAAATTGCATCTATCCCTTCCAATTCTAAATAGTCTGTAAGTGTGGAAACTCCTACCACAAGTCACAAAAGAAAGAAGACCAAGGCTAAAAGAATGCATGTGAGCATTGCAGTGGATGAAGAAGAAATAGAATCAGATGAAGAAGTAAAGAAGATGAAAGCTAAGGCTACTACAGCCTCTGGAAGCAACAAAAAGAAACCCTCTGGTAAGGGTAAACCTGGGAAAAGACAAAAGCAAGATGTGCCTCAAACAGAAGAATCTACCATAAGTCTTGAAGATGTTCTCAAAGCCATAATAGTAGATGGCAATCTGAAGCCTATTGCACAATTATATGATGAATATAATGATCTAGACAAGAAAATCATTAAGACTGATGTTGTAGAGTATCTGAATATCTACAACAGGGCCCTAATTGAAATAATTGATGATCTTCTACATAGCCTGGCAAGCATAATGACTACAAGAAAGGAAGCAGCCTAGGCAAAGGATGCCGAACTAAGAGAGCACTCTTTAATAAAACTATGTCCGAAAATCACTCTGGAAGAAAAAGTAAAAATATCCAAAGCAATTCACAACAAATTCAGGTCAAATAAAAGAATGAATGCTCTAATGTTAGGAGAAATTTAAAAGGTGGTAAAGGAAACTAAAGAAGCCACTCTGAACACATTAAGGGAACTCAATCTTCCAACCACTTATTATAATGAAGAAATAGATGTTGGAAATGATACATCTATTCTAGAAGTAAATTTTGATAAAGAAATAGATGAAGGTGTCAAAGTGACTAAGGAGAAACAAGTTCCTACTGAAACAAAATCCTCTCTGAAACATCAAGCTAAGGATAAAATTAACAAGGAAAAGACTGAGGAGGAACAAGCTAAAGAAAATCCTTCACCAAAACAAAAGGAAGACTCTAATGATGACATGGATCTAGATGATCCAAGATAGAGCTTGAAAGAAGAAGACTCTACTGCACCAAGAGACACTGCAGAATCTGTTAAACTTTTGGAGAAAGAGAAACAAGTTTTGGATGAGACTGAGTTTCTACATGGTCCAATAAACTTGGACACAATGTCTCCTTACAAAATTCAGATTGGCATCAATTTCACAGGCAAAGGCAAGAGAGGAAATATTAAAGTCTCACATAGAGGATAGTGAGCTTATTGGTGAAGCATCTAGCATTTTGGAGAAGCTGATGCCAACATACCAAAAGGACACTTCTCTGTCATCAAAAAATCAACTCAAAGAGCTCATAAGCTCTGTAAGTAAACATTTTGAATCCTTTGAGAAATCTATAGACATAAAATTTAGGGAAGAGTTTAATGAGAAAAGATTGAATGAGATGAAGAAAATGATAACCAATGACAAAGTCCAGCTAGACAATAGATTAAAAAGCATTCAAAGTGCCATTAAAGAAGTTGGTGATATTTACAAATTTTGTTTATTCTAGCCAGAAGTCACAAAGAAAACAAAAGAAAAAATCAAGGAGTTGGAGAAGAAACTGGTGAACACTTCTAAGGCATATGATTCGGTGATAGAATCAGTTAGCACCAAGGAAAGTCAAGTCATCAACCTTCATGATAACTTGAACAATCTAATAAGTGAGAGGGATAAAATTAGAAATAAAATGTGTCAGCTAGGAAGAATAATCTATCCTAAGTTAGATTCTATGTTTAATCTAGCAGCTAAAGCACAACTAGCTTCACAATCCGACACACCCTCTGATCTTCACAAGGTACAAACTCTAGTCTTTCTACTTAGTGGTCATATTCAAATTTTGGACAATGCCAAGAAAAGCTGGGATGGTGAGCTGGCTCAAATTAAAAACATTTTTGATGACATCCTCCAGCACATGTAAATAAAGTTGAAGATTGTACCTGTGCATATGCGGCAGAGTATAGCAAATTTTGTCGTTTTGAAAATTTTTGACTCTGGAATCTACACCTTTGCCATTGATGTCAAAGGGGGAGAAGAAATATAGAGTGTATATAGATAGGGGGAGCAGTCAAGGCAGTCAAGCATTTTTCACTAAGTGTTGCCATCAATGCCAAAGGGGGAGATTGTTGTCAAGAGACACTGCTATGTTGAATAATTGAGTGTTGTCATTCATGGAAACAAGGCAAAGAAGACATCACTCCAGAAGACCAACTTGATTTGGCAACAAGGCACAAGAGTATTCAAGATCGGAAGGCTAGAATGACTAAGCATGGATAGTATTCAAAGTAAGGGACAGAAAATGGATCAATATGCCTCCGTAGATGAAGAATGGCAAATGCAGTTTAGGAATGATGACTCATAGCTACTTGATGATGATATATTCTAGTGTTTAGGTCATGACTTCCTTTGGAAGTCTTTTGAAGAAAATGTCTATGTCTGGATGAATAGAAGTAAGACAAGAAAAGTTTACAGTGCAAAGTAAAAGGGTCAGCATTCCTCCGCAAGTGCATATTTGGTTATACTATTTTGAGGTGTTGTAAACACTTATACGAAGTGTCTAAATCCAGAGTTGTAAGATCTGAAGTCCACCAAAAAGATAATTGCAACTTGCTAAGTATTGCTACAGTGTTTGACAAAGTTTGATTGTGATAGAGTCTTAGTTTTGATGGTTCACATTTTGCCGCTAAAGAATATTTTGCTCTACGGTTCTAAAGGTATGATTGGTGATGTCTAAGGAGTCTTTGATATGATTTTGAGCAAGCCCTATGGTGCACAATAAAAGACGTAGTTTGAGTTTGAGGCCGACATGTTAGTTTGATTTATGTGCGGTAAGTTCTATTGATTAGAACTTTATCCTAAGTGGTTCTATAGTTGGAGACGACATATGAGAAGGTGTTTCAAATGTTATTTAGGTTTGCCATGTATTTTGGTGAATGGATTTGGCCGAAAAGCTACAAGTTTATTAACTATATGCTTCATCTGAGTATGCTAACCTAATATGAAGATCTTAAGTATTGCGGATATATATATATGGGATCAAATTCAGTGTTTGGGATGAATGTGATGCGAATGTGAATGTGCAACATGTGAAATAAAGCAATTGTGCAAGAGCAGGAAAAGAGAGATCTTGCTCCTATGTAAAAGTAGAGCACTAAAAAAGAGCAGTCAGAGATGAAGAGTTTTGAGATAGTATTTCTATGCTTCATTAGAGCTGCAACTATGCATGTGTAGATGCAATCTGAGCAGTTCAATTTGGCAGTGAGCCATTCTTCTTTCTTCTTTCTCTTTCTAGGCAGTGAGCCTATTTTGGTAGTGAGCCTTTCTTACAGTGAGCATTTCTCTGGGCAATGAGCCCTAAGGCAATGAGCCTTCTTGTAATCTGGTGTTGTGCTATATTAATATACTATGAGCTAACACTCACTGTGGGTTTTCCCTTTTTGGGTTTTCCACGTAAAAATCTTGGTTTTCATGTGTTATGTCTTTATGGTTGATGTTCCTATGTTTATTCTGCTTTCATGTTATTAGCTTTGGAAATTGGATAAATAAATCTATTAAGAAGTGGTTTTGTGGAATATTGATTCACTGCCCCTCTCAGTATTCCTTATTATCAACAATTGGTATCAGAGCAAGGTTCCTTGGAAGAAGTTTAATAGCTTGAGGAAGATCTGGGGTAGTGTAATCATGGCAGCAAGAAGATTTGAAAATTATGAAAGCAATGAGGAACTAGAAGAAACCCTTATTGATCTTGAAAAATCTGAGGCAAAAATTAGGGATCTAAAGGATAACTTAAAAGAAGATGATGAATGCATCTCAAAATTAAAAGGACAAGTCAAGAAATTCAAAGACAAATACAAAGAAGTTAATGATCAATTGGTATCTGTAAATGAAACCCTCAATGATTTGGAAGCAGAAGTTATAGAAAGAACAAAAGCAAAAGAAGATCTGAATTTAATGATGAAAACAAAATTAGAAGATTATGCCAAACTTGAAAAAGAAATTGTGAGTCTAAAAGTAGACTTGGAAAAATTGAAGAGCTATGAAGAAAAGTTCAAGCTAAGTTCTGTAAAGCTTGATGAGATGATTGCTAATCAAAAGAGTGTTGATGATAAGCAAGGTTTGGGATTTGGAAAAGGAGAAAGCTCAAAATCTGGTCAAACAAACACTAAGTTAAAACAATACAGAGGAAACCAGTTCAGAAATCAAAGAATAAGACCTAGGAGACCTCCGGTCAGACAGCCAAATGCTTGAAGGTATCCATCTTTCAATGGCCATTGTTTTAATTGTAATAAGTTTGATCATAAAGCTACCCAATGTAGGAGTAGAGTAAATTAGAATGTTGCATCATTCTCTGGTCAATGTTTCAATTGCAAGAAAATTGGTCACAAATCAAATGAATGCAAAAATCTGGTAAGGAATGGTTCCTACAATGCAAGGAATAGTCAATCATTCAATGGAAAAAGTTTTACATGCAATAGATTTGGACACATGGCTTATCAATGTAGATCAAATCTAATCAATAGAAGGAATCAAGGACAAAGGAATGTTGTGTGCAACAATTACAAGTATGGACATGTTGCAAGAATCTACAGGAGCAAAAATGTGAAGAAAAATTACTATGCTGAAGAAAGTAAAATAGAGAAGAGGAATGATAAGGGAAAAGAAAAGGTTGATCCGGTTGAAACCAAGAAGGAAATGGACAAGATCTGAATCAAGAAAGAAGTAATTAAAGAAGAGAATAGATCCGCACCAGCATCTGGTGCAGATACTTCCTCCGGGAAGTAAATTGGGTGCTCTAGCTCAGGGGAGAAATGTTGAAAATCTAAACCCCCAACTAGATAGTTGGTACTGGAGTCTGGCACATAGATATGTGGTAGAATCTCATATGAAAGATCTTATGGAAAAAAATATGGAAGAAAATAAGTCAGTGTTGTACATTGTAGAGCAATTTTGATCGACTGTATCTATAAGAGAAAAATTAGGCAGCTTTTGAGAATGAGCATTTATGATGACTAGGTCAAGTACGGAAGATAAAAGGAAACTCATTTACCTTCTAATTCATCTTGCATTTGAGTTGTCAGCTATCTAAGAAAGATTGAAGTGAAATTTCAAGCATCAACAGAGATTCATAGAACTCATAATGATCTAGGTGAAGAAAACCCTAATTCGACATATCGAGGTATTTACCGTTGAAACTCTATTGTGAATTTGTTGAATCTTTGAAATGGAAACCCCATAAGTTGTTGATATCAGTGAGCGACTACTACCCAAATTCAAGAAATGCCCATTTAAATCAGTCGAAGTGGATCAGATGGGTGCATTTTTAGAAGTTCCACATGGATTTTTGCATGCAGAGGTTGTTAGGGCTTATATTCATGTTGCCCTAGAAGAACATGGAAAGAGCAAACTCATAGACCTATTCCTAAATCACTTGTGCAGTGAGGGTTACGATTTGAAAAATGAATACAAGGCATTGGAAACAAAGAAATTCATTCAGTACATTGATTTCTCGACATTTGCTGAGGATGAGTGGATCTGGCATGTATTGAGCAGGGTTCATGATGAATTCATGTGGCTCGAGAGACCCTTTAGGATCACAAAATATGCTATAAGGGCAGTAACTGGGTTATGCTCCACCGAATCGGTAGAAGTATTGAAAGCCGTGAAGAATGATAAAGTAATGGTGGCCACTGGAGCAAAGTTTGACAAAAGGGCACTAACAATCAATGATATTGAAGACCATGCAGTAAGATTTGCATCCATGGTTATTGGCTACAATGTTTATTTCTCAAACTGATAAAATTCTATCTCCAGTACAGTAATTTACATAGCATTTGAAATGATTAAAGAAGATACAGAGTATGATCTTTGTGAACTGCTCCATCAACAGCTAATGGAAAACTTAAGGAAGACCAAAGAGCAAAAATATCCATTCGAGTATGGTACACTACTTATCTAGTTATTCTTTTACTTCATGCAAGAGTTGCCAGGGATGAAGAATCTCTTTTGGACAAATGATAAACCTGCTACAGTTCAAATTAGAAATCATCTAAATAGTATAGGCAATATTGATGCTCAATATTCAGCCCTATGGGGCTATTTCAAAAACTTCTAAAGGTTGATGCAAGCTAGGGAAAGAATCTCCAGAGTAGTAATTGAGAAATACAAGGACACTATCTGCTTTATTGTAACCAAAGATCAATGCTTGATGGAGGTCGTTGAGCCTAGAACGGTATGGGTTATGCCCATGGGATATGAGGTAGATAGAGGAATATTAGAAAATTATACTCAACATATGTTAAGTAAGCCTAGAGATCCCAATAAAGAAAGATTTGGGACTTATGAGGAATTGCACACTAAAATATTTGGTGAAGTGAGAAAACCTGAGATCTCTAAGAAAATGTAGAAAGTCGTATAAGTAATTGCCCTGAAACATGGGTTCACTAAAGAACAAGTGGCAAAGGCAAGGGAAAAAGCACAAGCTGATAAGGAAGCAAAAGAAAAGAGAAAAAGTGAATCAATTGGAGCTTCAAAAAAACCCAAGGGTGAACTAGAAAAACTAGAAGTAACAAGAAGGAGAACTAGAGGATCTACCTCTATAGAAGCTGCATCTATCCCCTCCAATTCTAAACAGTCTGTAAGTGTGGAAACTCCTGCCACCAGTCACAAAAGAAAGAAGACCAAGGTTAAAAGAATGCATATAAGCATTGTAGTGGATGAAGAAGAAATATAATCAAATGAAGTAAAGAAGATGAAAGTTGAGGCTACTAAAGCCTCTGGAAGTAGCAAAAAGAAACCCTCCCGTAAGGGTAAACCTGAAAAAAGGCAAAAGTAAGATGTGCCTCAGACAGAAAAGCTACCATAAGTCTTGAAGATGTTCTCAAAGCCATAACAGTAGATGGCAATATGAAGCCTATTGCACAATTATATGATGAATATAATGATCTGGACAAGAAAATCATTGAGATTGATGTTGTAGAGTATCTGAATATCTACAACAGGGCCCTAATTGAAATAATTGATGATCTTCTACATAGCCTGGCAAGCATAATGACTGCAAGAAAGGAAGGGTCCTAGGCAAAGGATACTAAACTAAGAGAGCACTCTTTAATAAAACTATGTCCAGAAATCACTCCGAAAGAAAAAGTAAAAATATCCAAAGCAATTCATAACAAATTCAAGTCAAAGAAAAGAATGAATTCTCTAATGTTAGGAGAAATTGAAAAGGTGGTAAAGGAAACTAAAGAATCCACTTTGAACACATTAATGGAATTCAATCTTCCAACCATTTATGACAATGAAGAAACAGATGCTGGAAATGATACATCTATTCTGAAAGTAAATTTTCATCAAGAAATAGATGGTGTCAAAATGACTGAGGAGAAACAAGTTCCTGCTGAAACAAAATCCTCTCTGAAACATCAAGCTGAGGATAAAATTAACAAGGAAAAGACTAAGGAGGAACAAGCTAAAGAAAATCCTTCACCGGAACAGAAGGAAGACTCTAATAAGGACATGGATCTAGATGATCCAGGATAGAGCTTGAAAGAAGAAGTCTCTACTGCACCAAGAGACATAACAGAATCCATTAAAGAACTTTTGGAGAAAGAGAAACAAGTTTTGGATGAGCCTGAGTTTCTACATGGTCCAATAAACTTGGACACAATGTTTCCTAAACAAAAATTCAAATTGGCATCAATTGCATAGGCAAAGGCACGAGAGGAAATGTTAAAGTCTCATGTAGAGGATTGTGAGCTTATTGGTGAAGCAGATAGCATTTTGGAGAAGCTGATGCCAACATACCAAAAGGAGGACACTTCTCTGTCATCAGAAAATCAACTCAAAGAGCTCATAAGCTTTGTAAGTAAACATTTTAAATCCTTTGAGAAATCTACAGACATAAAAGTTAGGGAAGAGTTTAATGAGAAAAGATTGAATGAGGTGAAGGAAATGATAGCCAATGACAAAGTCCAGCTAGACAATAGAATAAAAAGAACTCAAATTGCCATTAAAGAAGCTAGTGATATATACAAATTTTGTTTATTCTAGTCGGAAGTCATAAAGAAAATAGAATAAAAAATCAAGGAGTTGGAGCAGAAACTGGTGAACACTTCTAAGGCATATGATCCGGTGATAGAATCAATTAGCACCAAGGAAAGTCAAGTCAACAACCTTCATGATGACTTGAACAATCTAATAAGTGAGAGAGATAAAATCAGAAATAAAATGTGTCAGTTAAGAAGAATAATCTGTCCTAAGTTAGATTCTATGTTTAATCTAGCAGCTGAAGCACAACTAGCTTCACAATCTGACACACCCTTTGATCTTCACAAGGCAAAGACTGTAGTCTTTCTACTTAGTGGTCATATTCAAAATTTGGACAATGCCAAGAAATGCTGGGATGGTGAGCTGGCTCAAATTAAAAATATTTTCAATGACATCATCCAGCACATGTAAAATGAAGTTGAAGATTGTACCTGTACATATGCCCAGAATATAGAAAATTTTGTAGTTTTAAAATTTTTTGACTCTGGAACCTACACCTTTGCCATTGATGTCAAAGGGGGAGAAGAAGATCAATGAAAAATGGGCAAACATCTCAGGGGGAGAAGAAATATAGAGTGTATATAGATAGGGGAGTAATCAAGGCAGTCAAGCATTTTTCACTAAGTGTTGCCATCAATGCCAAAGGGGGAGATTGTTGTCAAGAGACATTGCTATGTTAAATAATTGAGTGTTGTCATTCATGGAAACAAGGCAAAGAAGACATCACTCTAGAAGACCAACTTGATTTGGCAACAAGGCACAATAGTATTCAAGACCGAAAGGCCATAATGACTAAGTATGGACAATATTCGGAGTAAGGGACAGAAAATGGTTTAGTATGCCTCCGTAGATGAAGAATGGCAAATGCAGTTCAGGTATGATGACTCATAGCTACTTGATGATGATATATTCTAGTGTTTAGGTCATGACTTCCTCTAGAAGTCATTTGAAGAAAATGTCTAAGTCTGGATGAACATAAGTAAGACAAAAACAATGTACAGTGCAAAGTAAAAGGGTCTGCATTCCTTCGCAAGTGCATATTTGGTTATGCAGTTTTGAGGTGTTGTAAACACTTATATGAGGTGTCTAAATCCAAAGTTGTAAGATCTGAAGTCCACCAAAAAGATAGTTGCAAGCTGCTGAGTATTGCTACAGTGTTTGACAAAGTTTGACTATGATAGAGTCTGAGTTTTGATGGTCCATTTTGTCGCTAAAGAATATTTTTCTCTACAGTTCTGAAGGTATGATTGTTGATGTCTAAGGAGTCTTTGATATGATTTTGAGCAAGCCATGTGGTCCATAGTAAAAGATGTAGTCTGACAGTTGAACTGAACCAGTAGCAATATGAGTTTGAGGCCGACATGTTAGTTTGATTTATGTGCGGTAAGTTCTATTGATTACAACTTTATCCTAAGTGGTTCTATAGTTGGAGCTAACATATGAAAAGGTGTTTCAAATGTTATTTAGGTTCACCATGTATTTTGGTGAATGGATTTGGCCGACAAGCTACAAGTTTATTAACTATACACTTCATCTGAGTATGCTAACCTAATATGAAGATCTTAAGTATTGCAGATATATATGGGATCAAATTCAGTGTTTCGAATGAATGTGATGCGAATGTGAATGTGCGACATGTGAAGTAAAGTAATTGTGCAAGAGCAGAAAAAGAGAGATCTTGCTCCTATGTAAAAGCAAAGCAGTAAAATAGAGCATTCAGAGATGAAAAGTTTTGAGATAGTATTTCTATGCTTCATTGGAGCTACAACTCTGCATGTGTAGATGCATTATGAGTAGTTCAATTTTGCAGTGAACCATTCTTCTTTCTTCTTTCTCTTTCTAGGCAATGAGCCTGTTTTGGCAGTGAGCCTTTCTTGCAGTGAGCATTTCTCTAGGCAGTGAGCCTTCTTGTAATTTGGTATTGTGCTATATTAATATATTGTGAGCTAAAACTCACCATGGTTTTTCCCTTTTTGGGTTTTCCATGTAAAAATCCTAGTGTTCATGTGTTATCTATTAAGAAGTGGTTTTGTGGAATATTGATTCACCCCCCTCTCAGTATTCCTTATTCTCAACAAATTTGTGCTTAAAAATCCCTGAAAGGAAGAAATTACCAAACATTATCCACATAGGAGGAAAACTTTCAGAGGTCTTGTCAGGTAAATTGATTCCATAAAAGTATGGAGACCTAAGCAGTCCTATCATTTCAATAGTAATTGAATGGATGCTAGTTTCAAATGTATTAATTGACCTAGGGGTTGCCATCAATGTGGTGACCGTAGATACTACAGATGCATTATCTATGACCGGTATGAAACCTACATCTACAATTTTGTAGTTGACTGACCAATGCATCACAAGACCTGAAGGAGTGCTGGAGGATATTATTGTCACAATAGATACTTGGGAGTACTAAGTAGAATTCCTTATCTTTCAAGCTAGAAAGAAAAAATTAGGATACCCAATCATATTGGGTCGACCTTGGCTAGCCACAACAACAGCTCTCATTGATTGTCGATCAGGAAAATGACTATTTCCAATGGGATTAATATGAAAGAACTCTCTATCTATCTACCTACCAAACCATCCATACAATATGAAAACAAATTGTGGGTAGCTGACTTTACAGATTCAAATGAGGAAGATGCTTCCATGTTGTCCATGGTCATAATAGTAGAAAACGTGGAAGAATACCATGAGTAGGAAGACAAGGATGAACTTTCCTTGTCAAATGATATACAATGAGATGTCTACATATGGCTCCAGAGATGCCCAAGAAACTCTATGAAAGTATTTAATTGCCCTTTTGTAGATGCAATTTCATTCCAACTAGACTACCATCATGTAAGCACGCTACATCAAATTCTTCCTCATTCTTGTCCCTTAAATACACTGATCAATCCATATAAAATAGTTCATTCTATCCACTTACACACAAAACAAGTTGTTGTCTAGTTAAACAAGCAATTATCCATTAACACTTGGTTGATAGATGTGGAAGAAGCACAATTAATAGAGCTATTACAAAACCACACACAAGATTTTGTATAGGAGTATAAAGACATGAAAGGAATTAATCCAAGCATTTGTACAAACCATATTTACACTGAATATGTTCAACTTGTGAGGCAACCCCAAAGAAGAATCAACCCTTCTTTAGGAGAGATAGTGAAAGAAGAGATAGAGAAACTATTATAGGTTAGATTCATTTATCCTATTTTTGATAGCCAATGGGTCTCACCATTAGTAATTGTACCTAAGAAGAATGGGAAATGGCATGTCTGCATTGATTATAGGGAGTTGAACAAAGAAACTAAAAAGGATTATTTTTCCCTTCCCTTTATTGACCAAGTTTTGGACAACCTAGATGGTAGTTGTTATTTCTCTTTCTTAGATGGTTTTAGTGGCTGTTAGGAAAAGTGTCTCAACCTTGCAACTTCGAAAGATTACTATTTTTCCCAGTTTTGGTCTTTTTGATTACCCCTTATCTTGGATAATGGTCTGGAACTTTCAAATTTTCAAAATGAGCTAAAAATAGCAAGACTTACTATTTTTAGTAAGTCCTTTGATTGAGCTCAGATTGACCTAAAATTTTTCCTAGAAGGTGTGGAACAGCTAAGTGAACATCTTGGGTGAGTTTCGTCTCAAGATCATATATGGATTGCAAGATATTAAAGTTTCTATTTTTTGAAACTGTTAGAAAAAATCTTTGAACTCAATTACCAGAATCAAAACTTCTCTAAACATCCCAAAAATTGTCATAACTAGCATAGCAGGTTACAGAGTGATAGATCTCTTCATGAGCTTTCCCATGCATTAAACAGTTCATCAATTGGACACTCGGATCAAAAGTTATGGCCTCTGGAAGTTGGACCTTCTATTTTTGGGAAATATAAAAACATGTTGGACACATAAAAAAGCTGTAAAGGGGAGAGTTACACATGTTGGTGTGTGGTTTGGCACATCACAAGGCATCTTTGATTGGAGATAATTTGGGTGCCACTTTTGGGTGGTTTTAGCTCATGGTTTTGCAATTAATGTTGGTGGTGTATTGTATTGTATCTCTTATATATCAAGAACTTGAGATGGAGTTTGTATGTAAGAATCTTATAGATGTCGAATTACCTCCTAGATCTCTGGTTGGATATACTCATGTAAAAGCTTGCTCTACAAGTATATTGTAATCTTTGTGATTTCTGAATAATATATTGGGCAACTTTGGAGTGTGGGGATTTTTACCTGAAAGGGTTTTCCCCACATATACCTTGTGTTGTGAGTTTTGTGTTTACATTTGGAAGTTGTTATTATCTTTCTATTAATGTGCATCTTAATCTATAACTGTAAAAGTAAAAATTTGTATAAGTCTTTCTTCAGTAGATTAGTGTAGGAAGCATTTCCGCATACCTTGCTTCCTTTCATTGGCTACGATCAGATCTAGGTAGCTCTGGAACATCAAGATAGAACTACATTCACTTGCCCATGGGAAACATATGCTTACAGATTTTTACCCTTTGGATTATCCAATTCCCTAGCTACTTTCGAATAGGTTGTCCTTGCAATTTTTGTTGATCTGACTACTACTTGTGTTGAAGTGTATATGGATGATTTCACAATCCATGGAAAAACATTTGAAGAAGCCTTAACTATCCTCGACAAAGTACTTGAATAGTGTGAGGAGCATCAATTATCCCTAAATCATGAGAAATCTCTCTTTATGATGAATGAAGGAATAGTTCTGGCACACCATATTTCTCAAGAGGACTGTATTAAAGTGGACCCTAAGAAAATTGAAATAATTGTGCAAATTCCTGCACCTCAAAATCAAACTGAAGTAAGAAGTTTTCTAGGGAATGTTGGTTGTTACAAATGATTCATTGAAAACTTTAGTAGAATAGCAAACCCCCTATTTACCCTTTTGAAGAAAGATTCTAAATTTAATTGGACTAATGAATGTCAAGAAACTTTTGAATCCATTAAGAATTCCTTGATTATAGTACCTATTATTAAAGGACCAAATTGGGGAGAACCTTTCCATTTACATCCAACCAAGCAATAGGGGCTATCTTAGGACAAAGTGAATTTGGAGCTATGCATGCTATTTAAATAGTAAGAACTTGAATCCGGTTTAGAAAAACTACACTACCACAAAAAATAGAGTTTCTAGTAGTAGTATATGCCTTTAGTAAATTATGCCACTACATCATAGGATACAAAGTATTTGTCCACACAAAGCATTCTGCCATCATATACCTCATGAATAAAGTTGTAGTTGGAGGAAGAATCATTTGCTAGTTGTTGTTATTGCAAGAAATTGACATAGCTATCATTGATAAACTAGGTAAAGACAATGTGGTTGCTGATTTTTTGTCAAGGTTGACTATGCAGGGGAGTAATGAACCAGTGGATGATGCTTTTCTAGATGAACACTTGTTTGCTATATCAATTCAATCACCATGGTTTGTTGATTTGGACAATTATTTGGCCATAAGAAAGTGTCCCTCACATTTTAGTCAAAAATAAATACAACGATTAATCAAGAACAACACTAGATTCACGTGGTTAAATGATATGTTGTTTAAGTGTTGCCCTAATCATGTTTTATGAAGATGTGTATAGGAAACTGAAGTCTATGACATCATATGTACATGTCATGACAAACCATATGGAGGACATTTTTCAGCGCTCTGGACTGGATACAATGTCCTTGGAGTTGTATACTACTAGCCCACCATGAGTAAGGATATCCAACAATATGTTAAGAAATGTGACCAATGCCAAAGAATGGGATGTCCTACACTCTCTAATGAAATGCCTCTTCATCCTCAAGTAGTTCTTGAACCATTGGACGAGAAATGGGATATAGATTTTGTTGAACCAATTGATCCTAAAAGGAAGCAAGGTATGTGGAAATGCTTCCTACACTGATCTACTGAGGAAAGATTTATGTAAATTTTTACTTTTATAGTTATAGTTTAAGATGCACATTAATAGAAAGATAATAGCAACTTCTAAATGCAAACACAAAACTCACAACACAAGATATACGTGGTGAAAACCCTTTCAGGTAAAAACCCCACACTACAAAGCCGCCAAATATATTATTCAAGAATCAAGAAGATTACAATATACTTGAAGAACAAGATTTTACAGGAGTATATCCAACTAGAGATCTAGGAGGTAACTTGACATCTATAATATTCTTACACACAACCTCCATCTCAAGCTCTTGATATATAGGAGATACAATATAGTAAACCGTCAACGGTAATTACAAAACCATGAGCCAAAACTACCCAAAAGTGGTGCCCAAATTATCTCCAATCAAAGATGCCTTGTGATGTGCCAAACCAAATGCCAACACGTATAAGTCTCCCCTTTACAACTCTTTAAGTGTCCAACACATTTTTACATTTCCCAAAAATAAGAGATCCAACTTTCAGAGGTCATAACTTTTGATCTGGGTGTCTAATTGACAAACCGTTTGATGTGTTGGAAAGCTCACAAAGAGATATATTACCTTGTAACCCACTTCATTAGTTATTACAATTTTTGAAGCATTTAGGGACCTCTAAGTGCCTCAAAATTTAGTTCAAAACTTTTTTGGCAATTTCAAAAAACATAAACTTTAATATCTCGCGAGCCAGGTATGATCTTGAGTTGAAACTCACCTGAGATGTTTACTTAGTTGTTTTGCACCTTTTGGGAAAATTTTAGGTCAATCCGAGGTCAAATGTAAACTTACTAACAATAGTAAGTCTCGCAATTTTTAGCTCTTTTTGGAAACTTTGAAAGTTCTAGATCATTCTTCAAGATAAAGAGTATTTGAAAAGACCAAAACTCGAAAGAATAGTAACCTTTCAAAGTTGCAAGGTTGAGACACTTTTTGTAACATTATCCCACTTGTCGAATACCTTGCAAGAGCAAAGGGAGTATCAACACCATGATTTAATTTCTAGGGGCCAAGAGGCCCATAAACTCTGAACACCATCTGAACTTCTTTGTACTCACAGGTTTTGTCAAGGAATCTGCAACATTCATCAAAGTATCAACTTTCTCCAAGTTTACCTTCTCATCCTCTACCATGTCACAAACAAAATGGTACTAGACATCAATATGCTTAGTCCACGCATGGAAAGTAGGATTCTTCACCAAACATATGGCACTCTAATTGTCACAACAAATAGTAATCTTCCATGCATCAAATCCAACATTAAAACACAATCTCTTAAGCCAAATGGCTTCTTTAGAAGCATGGGTTGCTGCCATGTACTCAGCTTCAGTAGTGGATAAAGCGACCATAGGTTTCCGCTTACTCATCCAACTAATAGCACCACTAAACATAGTGAACACATAGGCACTGGTGGATCTCCTGCTATCAATGTCACCTACCTAATCTGAATCCACAAATCCATGAATACAAAGTGAATGCTGAGGTCTTGTAGGATAACCATGATAAGATAAGAAATACTTAGAAGTACCCCACAAATATCTGAACACTCTCTTCACTGCATCCGAATGTACCCATCTAGAATTAGCCATAAATCAACTAACGACTCCCACTACTTGGGCAATGTCTGGTCTTGTACAGATCATCGCATACATCAAACTTCCAACTGCACTAGCATAAGGAACTCTACTCATATCCTCTGTCTTAGAGGGAGACTTTAGACAATCTACAATAGATAACTTTGTCCCCATTGTAATAGGAACAGTCAAAGGTTTGCAATCCACCATGCTGAATCTCTCCAACATAGTGTTAACATACTTACTCTGGCCTAACCAAAATTTTCTATTTTCTCTGTCTCTTTTGATCTCCATCCCTAGAATGTACCGAGTTGCCCCTAGATTTTTCATCTCAAACTGTGCTGACAACTGAGACTTCAAATTAGAAATCAAACTTTTACCATTCCCAATGAGTAACATATCACCGACATACAATGCAATAATGAGAATGCGAACATTGTCAAACTTGAAATAAACACAATGATCTGATTTCGATCTCTGAAATCCAATACTCAACACAAAGACATCAAACTTCTGGTACCAAATCCTAAGAGACTGTTTCAAACCATACAAAGATTTTTTCAACTTGCAAACCAGATTTTCTTTACCTTTCACCACGTAGTGCTCTAGCTATGACATATAGATTTCCTCCTCCAAGTCACCATGAAGGAATTTTGTCTTCACATCCATCTGTTCCACTTTTAGATCATACACAGTTACACTGCTGCAAGAGATAACAAGAACTGAATAGATGTCAGCTTTGCAACAGGAGAGAAAATCTCACCTTAGTCAATTCCCTCCACCTGAGGATACCCCTTTACAACCAATCTAGCCTTATATTTCTCAACACTTCCATCTACACTGAATTTCTTTTTGAACACCGATTTGCATCCAACAAGTTTTCGTCCTTCAGGCAAAGGCACCAAGTCCCAAGTATTATTCTTTTCCAAATAAGCCATCGCCTCTTCCATCACCTCCTTCTAGGAACCTGCATCTTTCATACCCATAGCCTCTTTCACAGTTCTAGGCTCATCAATGTTAGAAATCAAAGAAAAAATACAATTGGAATCATGCAATGAATAAGCAAACCTATCAGGTTGTTGCCTTATCCACGTGGACCTCCTCAAAGATTGAGGTTGAGGTTCTTCATCTTCTTCTAAACTTTCAAAGCTACTAGATCTCTCCTCGTTATCAGGTCCAATAGATGTTTTTGGTTCAACTTTCTTAGAGGTGGAAGGAAGCTAAACCACATCATCTTTCTTCTCTTCTTTCTTTGGCTGCAAGACAACATAAGATGCATTGAGCTCTCTGAAGATTACATTTCTACTATACATAACTCTCTAAGCCATTGGATCCCAAAGCTTTTACCCTTTCACACCAATTCCATAACCGATGAAGATACACTTCACAACCTTGTTCTCCAACTTAGACCTCTTCTCTATAGGCACATGTGCATATGCCTCAGAACCAAATACTCGAATGTGTCTTAAAGAAGGATTTTTACCAGACCATACCCCCATAGGTGTCTTATCAACGAGCATTGATGTAGGAGACCTATTAACCAAGTAACAAGCAGTAGCAACAGCTTCAGCCTAGAACTTTTGTTCAAGACTAGCTCCACTTAGCATACTCCTTGCCCTCTCCATCAACGTTTTGTTCATCCTCTTTGCAACTCTATTCTCCTAAGGGATATACGGAGTAGTCTTGTGCCTCTCAATCCCTTGTTCTTTACAGAACTTGTCAAAATCTGTTGAACAAAACTCACCACCATTGTCAGTCCTCAAACACTTAATCTTTTTATCCTTTTGATTCTCTACAAGAGCTTTGAACTCTTTGAATCTATTAAAGACTTTAGATTTACTTCTAAGGAAATACACCGATGTCCTTCTACTGTAGTCATTAATGAATGAAACAAAGTAAATAGATTTTGAAATCAAATGAACATTAACAGGACCAAACACATCAAATGAATCAAGTCCAACACCTCAAAAGATTTGTGAGAACTGGAATAAAAATAAACACAGTTTTGTTTTCCATAAGTGCAATGTTCATAGAAATTGAACTCAAGATTACAGTCATTCATACCCTCAACAAGATTTTTATTTTTCAGGGTCCTCAAACCCTTTTCACCAATGTGACCAAGCCTTTGGTGCCATAGCATTGTCTTCTCAACTGGAAGTTTCATCTCCATAGAATGAGCACCCTTAGGTACCTAGAAAGCACGACCATTGGAAGTAGATGCAACAGTCCTCTTCGCTGCTAGTTCCAATGGTGAGGATGAAGACTCTGAAGCTCTCTTCCTCAAAATAGAGGCACTATTGCACTTAATTGAGCATGCATCAAGCTGAAACAAAGTGCCAATCTGACCACCCTTAGCCAACACCATAGATACTCTAGTCATCTTGCATCCTCCATGTTGGTCTCTAAATCAACAGACATCAAACTCTAAAGACTTGCCACTTCTTATGCTCAAGTTTAACGGAAGATTTAGCCAACAAAGATGGGAGATTGTTTGCACTTGTCTCCCCTTCACTTCAGGTTCTGCCGCACCTAGGGGGTATCCCTCATTCACAACCAAAAGATTCAGCCTTGACTAGCTTAGGCAGAATGCTCTCATGTGTGCACCAAGATTTATAAGATAAACCCAGATTGACAATGTTCTTGGAATATCTAATTGGTTAAATTTAAGAACATGCAACTAAACCCTAATCCTAAAAAAATCCTAAAGATTCTTAATGATGTTCTAATTTTGTTTTATTCTTGGATGAAAGACTTGGTTTTAACTTATAAACTCAATACAAACTCTGGTCGGTGCTTATCTCAGGGCATGGAGTCAAATAAACATATATATGTGAATGATTCCCATAAACTTAAACCAACAATTAGGTTTCAAGGGGTTTTGTTAGTATTTTCCTTACAAACACTACCCAGAAAAGAGTATTATGTTAACTCTACTTATAGACATCCCTATTGCAATATATCCTTCCCCATACTTAACCCAAACATTTAGTCCATTCCTTAAAAGGAAGTAGAAGATTAAGCATGCAATATAGTAAACCTATATTCTAGAATCTCATACAACCCTTAGTTATCTTGATTTAGAAGAAGAATACACAGAGCATGGAGACAGTTAACAGAATACATGCATATAGCATTTCTAATTTAAATCAACATGAAACTGATAAAATCTATGCAAAAATACATTCAACATATAACCCATAAACTTACAAGACAAGAGATGAAGCAGAACAAAAGAACTTGTATCTTATTTACTCCTCAAAATTCCAAAATCTTCCCCCCAAAATGAAGGCTCGACAACTCACTTATAGGCTCAAAACATGTTGCCCTAAAATTTACCACATTCTAGAGGTAAGTAAGAAATTCATTATAATTTTGCCTCCAAAGACATGGGAAAATATTAAAATATGTAGAAAAGAGGAGAAAAGAAAATACAATATAAAATGGTTTTAATTTATTTCCCCTCTTTTTGACATCCCACACTTCACATTTGACTACCAGATAACTCCATTTCGCACTCTTGGAAGCTCTTCCATCCTCATGTGCTGCCTCAAAACATGACTCTGTGACCTCTCCTCTGTCTCTTCCAGCTTCTATGATAACATTTCACCCTCAGAGGAGAATTACATCAGTGTTTAATTCTGATTTTTTCCCAAACCAAACATCTCTGGGTCATTTTCTAAGAAACAGGGGCGTTTTTACCCTATTGGCAGCCAAAAAATCAATGTAAATGTGTTTAAAACCTCCGCCAATGCCTTAGGAATGATCCAAGGATGAATTCTGAGCATAAAATTGCATATTTTGGCTCAAAAATGCCCCCAAAAATTAGCTTGAAGTTAAAAAACGTGATTGCAGTTTTCAATCAGCAACATTTCTACTTGACACTGCCTAAAACCTATCAAAACTGCTGAAGAAGCAAAGGGGATGCATCAATTTCTGCTGCAAAGAGGAGAACAAACCAGAAACTTGAGAAAAGCCAAAACCGCACCAGCACATGGACTTTTGGTATGGAGGCAAAGCCCCTGGTGCGCTTTGGGCAAATTTGACTTTATTTCACTTGTTTCAACATTATAACCTAAAGTTATATTATTAACCCTTTAATATTTGACCTTTAAACATTTAAAATGTTGATTAATATTTCCTTTTAATAATTGCATTTTTGGACTTTAGACTTTGGCAAATTTTAATTTCTCCTGTCGGGCAAATGATGTTTTTTCACCGTGGGCAAGCCGAGCATTCGATGACCGCAAAAATTTGCACAGGGGTATTATCAATCATTTCAAGAAAACTCATTTCCTCATAATCCATTTCACCGATCGAATTCAGGGACCTCCTTTGTAAACTGACCCACTGGATGAGTTCGCCGCAACTGAGATGCATTAAAATAATGCATCATATGGTCTCTGATTTTGATGAAATTGGAACTAGGGAGGTTTGAGACCAAATTAATAAATGGGTCGCTCTCAGATTTGTGAGATTTGAAACTTTTAGGAATGCCAATTTTAGCCCAGTCACTGTTAGAAAATAATTAAATACCTTACCAAAACTCATCCTAGGAGCACGAAACTAAGTAGACATGTTACCATATGTGCCAAAAAATATTTTACCAACTGGATTTGCAAGGTGATTCCTAAGTTACAAAATTTTAATCGCCAAAGGTGGCCTTCGAGGTAGATTGTGCAGCCTGTCGACCTAGCCTTTGTTCTCGAAAGAATATAGGCACATCAAATTTACAAAATTTGAGGGTACCACCAATGGCTCTGATTGGGGATGCATGCCCCTTGCAGGCATAACAAGAATTTAGATTTCTGGGACATAGACTAGGTGCCTACCCCATTGGGTTGCAGAGTCAATGCTCCATCTTGCATTAAAAACCATACCTTCAATTTGATTTGGTGGCCCCGAGCCCCCAAAAATGAAAAACCAGAACCCTCCTATGTCAAATACTTAATTTTCATCTGACTGCCCTAGACCACAACTGAAAACACTGACATGGGCTGCCCACAAACTAACCCTGGCACTGCCATGCTTAACCATGTCACTGAGCCTGCCACTGTCAAAGTGTTCCACCTTCTTACGATATTTACAATCAGGCTCTAACTGAAACATTTCCTCATATGTCATGCAAACAACAAATTTATCCATCATACCATGCAAGACAATGCAGTGATTTGTATTGACAAAGTCATTACTCTGCACCAATAAAATTTTATCAAGCTGAATTGAAAACTAAAAATGCTCATACTCAAGCCCATCTTTGATTTGATCCATATGGCATATGTATTCTCCTATACCTAGGTAATGTAAGTTAGTTGCATCACTCGGTGTTTTAATTATATACAAAGGAGACTAAATTGTCTCATCAACACCTTCATCACTAAGCATATCATGTTCCTCATAAGAACATGCATCTCCAACTATGTTTACACTCTCAATGAATCTATGAATCTCATGTTGTCAGCTTGCATCAAACATTTTCTCCATCTCAGGAATGAGAACATAACTTGATTCACCTTGCAAACCATCATGTAAATCAACATGGAAAGTTTCAAAAGCAAGAACAAAAAATTTAGAATGCAACGCAATGTCAGAAGCCTCATGATCGCCCTTACCAATAATATCTTCTGTTGCACTACTATGAGCATTTGAAACTTGTCCCCCCACACCTGAACAATGACCCTTATTTTCTTTATCACCAATGCATTCATGATAAAAAGTAAACATTTCAACTTCAACATTGTAGATACGATCTGTTGGTTTTTTCCCAGACTGGATGCTTATTCCCAGATTTCCCTACAAGGTAGCCATCAGTGATCAACAGGATCTCTGGGCCAGGGGCCAACAGTGTAGGAGATAGACTCTATATTTTATCTCCTCTTCTTCTTCAGGCTCTGCAAGACCTAGGGGGGTATTCCCTACTCAACATCCATGAGGATATGCATACAAGGCTGAGATGTTGACAGAAAGCAGATAAGTCCTCCTGTGAGTAGACCAAAACTGAAAGATAAGAGCAAAGGGGCTAGCTTTGGGCCTATTTGCAGTTGTAGACAGAGGACTGAGGATCCTAAAACTAATTCTAATGTCCTAAAGATTGTTTTAGATTTAGATTTTGATTTATGGTTTGGATGCAAAGCTGGATATGGTTGTAACACAAACACAAAGCAAGATTGGTGCCTATCCAGGGCCTGGAGTCAGTAGACATACACCTGTGAATGATCAGCATGAACAACTAAAACTGGATTTCAAGGGGATATATGTGATACCTACCTTACAGATATCTCCCAATAAAGAGTGTTAAGTTATCTCTACTTATGGCATCCCTACTGCAGTATACCCTTCCCAATATTCAACCTGAAAACAGTTTAATCTACCCCTTGAGCAGAAGTTAAAAGATCAGATATTCAACATAGGAATTCTATGCTCTAGAATCTAAACATTACCCAGATATCCAGATTCAGAAGAAGAATACATGCAATACTGGAGACAGAATTAACAAAACACATGCTAAGATAGCATTTCTCATATAAGATTAATCATGAAATTAGTGGGTTCATGCCAAGACATACAACAAGAGATACATAGACTCACAGGTTAAGCTGTACAGAGCAACCAGATCAGCTTGTTTTGAATTACAGAGCCAAAATCTTCAACTTTTCAACAACCTTTGAATGAGTATCACTTCCTGCTTATAACAGCCAGGTAGTGTACCACAGCAATTAATTACATGGTTGACCAAAATTCCCGCCAGATACATAGTATCAGAAAAATGGCGCTCAAACATTCAATGCAGCAGGTGGGAGAGGAGACAGGAAGAAATCTCGAGCCTTGCGCCGCCGCCTAGGGATCCAGATCTTTAATCGGGTACTAAATCCATCCACGCCATCGCCCATACCTCTGCAACAATCGCCATTAACGGCGCACCAACCCGCGGCCTTGGGAAGAACATCTTACAATCGATCGCAACCATTTCCCGCCAAAATACATCGTCATGATATTTGAAAAAATGCAGGATATCAATTATCCCACATGCACCCCGCGGAGACCTTTTTAACACTTTATATACTAGGCCACGAGCATATATGATGTCGGTGCTTTTGCTCCCGACGACACTAGTATAAGACTTCATCATCATCCTCCAACAGCATGATATCCTGTTGCTCGAAAAATCACCCTGACGTCAGCATCATCATCGCAATATCACCTGCATGATAATCGCCTTCATCGGCACAACCTGATCCATCGGAGGAAGATCCTCCTGCTTAGCCGATACCAAAGGTCTGGCCGATGAACATCCTGATGACGTCACCGTGATATCCTGCTGACGTCATCAGCATATCTGCCTACTGCGTACCTCCTCATATCCGGATGACGTCATCGTCATGTTTGCAAATATCGGGGGATCTCCACAAGATGATCAGTGTTAGAAATATGACCCCCCCCGGAACTTGATGACATCATCATCATATCGACATCAGGATGATATTCGGAAGAATCTGAATATTTGGAAATATCATCCTGATGCACAAATATCATGCTGCACTGTAGCTCTACTGTAAGATCGGGGTGATAGATGAGTATGCCAGATATTTGAAGAGATCACCCCCCACTAGATAATGCACGAAGCCGACAGGCGGCTACCTCCTTGATACCAGCATCATCAGGATGATAAGACAACGAACATGAAGTGATACAACAACATCAGGATGATATTGACTAAGATCATCCTGACGTCCAAAATATGATGACCACGATAAAAATCGGGTCATACTTAGAACTTTACAGCAACATCATCAGGATGATCTTAACAAAGATCACCCGATGTTAAAATATCACCCCGGCGAAAGATCATGCAGGCAGAAAATATGATGACCCTCGCAAGCAACACGGCAATAACCGGAAATATGATGATGATGATGACGACCCTTAAGAAAAACAGGTCGGGTCGAACTACTTAGAAAATGACCCCTTCGGGAGATCGGGGTGACATCATCATCATAAAAGGGCAGGGTGATAATTGGAAGATCACCGGATATTTGAAAAATCACCCCCCGCAAGAAGATCAAGGCACACTGTAGCTCATCAGCAGGATCGGGATGATATCCAAACATCACCCGATATTGAAACATGATGATCCTGATGAAGATCGTTTGACAGAAAACATGATGATGCTTGACCACCATCGAAGAAAACATGATGATGATGACCTCCTCCTCAGGAAAATATGATGATGTAGCTGAAAAAATGCTGAGGAGGTCCAACACTTAGAACATCTTTAAGGAAGGTGCCTGCATGAAAATTGCTCAAAAACTGTCATTCAATTCAGGCACTAACACGATCATCGCATTCATATTCAACATTTTCAAATATTTTATCATCTGAAAGGCTCACACATGGGTCTGGATTTTGACAAGCATCAACACATTCCTTGTTATCTGGTAAGTCAGTATCCTCCTCATTTAGAGTGAAAAATTCCATATCAACCTCATATAAATAATCATTTACAGCAGGAACATCATCATGTTTGTTTGAATGATGAGGAGAGATATCAAACTTGGTACCTGTGCATTTTTGTGGTTCTTCAATGACAACATTACCATAAGAGGTAACCTCATGCATATCTCTACAATCTGTATCTACAGATTCTTCTCTCATGGGTTGATCACAATCTTTATTTCCTTTCTTGCAGACATGTTCTTCATGTTGTATCATGAGTTCCTTACGTATTAAGACGTGACTGCCCTTTGCATAATCACCTCTCAAAGAACAAACTGGAACAACTGAAACATATTCATTTTGAAAACAATTTTCATCTCTGACTCTGTCACATACATGTCTGAGATTTCTACCATATCAATAAATTCTGACATTGCTTGACATGAGGATTCTTTAGCCCTTTTGATATCTTCGGTTAGCAATGATGATGCCCCATCACTCATGCACTCATTATTCCTCATCACTTGATTTTCTGAGAGTAAGCTTATGCTATCCACACCATTAAATCTAATGTAATCAACAAAGTAACAATCACTAGATATATCATTCGAATCACCCTCACCACAAGGCTGCCATTGGAGCTCTATTGTACCTCTATCATGAGAGCAACAATTTATTGCATAGGTTAATGGAACGCCCTCACTACTTGAAAATGCTCCTGTCTTGTCACTGACTAGGCCATAATTGGGCAAAGTTTGATGCACATCCATTACTTGACCATGTGATGCATTTAGAGCACCATTTTCATATATGTGCATTTTGCCTATTAGTTGATGATGAACATTCTCTAAACTAGACATGGGTATAACCATATTTTCAAATCCATCTGCTTCATTCATCTGCATACTATCACCATATTGTTCACTTCCAACAGCAGGATCTATGTGATCAGCATTTGGATATATGATGTTCCTTGCATCATGTTTTGGCTCAAATTTAATAGTAAGGGGAGCATAACCCATATCAATGAATGAAT
Organism: Cunninghamia lanceolata; assembly: GCA_027924645.1. Lineage (NCBI taxonomy): Eukaryota > Viridiplantae > Streptophyta > Pinopsida > Cupressales > Cupressaceae > Cunninghamia > Cunninghamia lanceolata. The sequence goes on from BSBN01000007.1 coordinate 4,109,928, forward strand.
CATAAACTGGGGCAGCAAACTGGTAATTGCTTTGGCAATCGTTCATAACCTTCAACTTGCATTGCTCAGCCGCATAGAACTCTTCATGACAGCCCATAGCTTTTGGCTTGAAACTTCTAATCATTCCATACTTTGAAACCTTTTCAATGTCCATTGCAATTTCAAAACACTGATGTAAACTTGTTGGATCGTCACTTCTCAATTTGTATCTCATTATCTTGTTAAATGCACCCAAATAAATGAGCAAAGCTAAAGCATCATTAGGCCTGATTTTTTCTAGAATTTTTTTTAATGCCTTTATGAATCTGAGGTTAAAGGCCAGAACTAACTCATCTTCTTCAATGTGGATATACATGAAATCACTGAGAAGTGAAATCTCAGAAATTCTTTCACTAAACTGCTCTATGAATGCTGCCATAAAATCACCCTAGGAATAGACAGAGCATGCTGGTAAATAAGAGAACCAGTCTCTTACATCTCCTTGTAGAGACTGAACAAATAGCCTCATGACAACATCATCATGGTCTACCTCATAGTCATCCAATAGATCACTGAACTGCTGCAAGTGTTTTTCTGTTGATTCACTCTTCATACCACTGGATTTAAGTAAATATTTTCTGACCCTAGGTGGAATAACATTTGGGTGACCATTGATGCCATTGAAATTTATGGCTCTATATCTGTCAGTGCTAAAATTTCTTTTATTACATGGTTGGGACAACACACTATGCATTGCTATGTTTGGGTCCATACAGGGATGTAGGGGTTGATGATAAATTTTTTCACACCTTTACAAGCCTTTTCACATTAACTTTGTAGTTACACAAGGCACCTCAAGCTCTTTTTACAACAATGATCTTGAGCCTTTAAAATATGAACTTATGTTTCATCTTGCTTAAGATCCTCTAAATGAATTTCTTCAAAAATATTTCACACTTCATTTGAAAATACAAACTACATTATCAACAAATGCAAAAGTATGCAAGCCTATCACCACTATTTCCCTTCTTTAATGCTTAGTTTCACTTAATAGGGAGCCAAAAAAATTCTATACTTTCAAATATGGTTTTCAAATACAAGCTTATCCTTCTTGAAAGCCAAAATATGAAAAATATCTGGATATGCTGCAGCTGCCACAAACTTTTTTTTCTGACTGAAAATATTTATTGATTTGAAATGTTTTTCACATATTTATCAGGTTCGCTTGACAGAGTCACCACCTCTCTTCATAGAGGACTGATATGCAAGCAGCAAGGAGCTCCTTACAACCTTTCATTCATTCTAGGTTCTTTTCCAATAGTAGACAAACACATAAATCCTTTTAAAATTGCTAAAACAAAGCTTTTCCAGGTCTAGTAACTTCTTAAAATCTAAACCAAATGCTCATATCCATTCCATTTTTAGACTCTTCTCATGGATATGGCATTGTCCCCAGCAGAGTCACTAGTTTTGTTGGTCCCCAAATCAGCAGACATCAAACTCTAAAGTTTTGCCACTTCTTATGCTCAAGTTTAATGGAAGATTTGGCCAACAAAGATGGGAGATTGTTTACACTTGTTTCCACTTTACTTTAGGTTCTACTACACCTAGGGGGTATCCCTCATTCACAACCAAAAGATTCATCCTTGACCAGCTCAGGAAGAATGCTCTCATGTGTGCACCAAGATTTATAAGATAAACTCAGATTGGCAATGTTCTTGGAATATCTAACTGGTTAAATCTAAGAACATGCAACTAAACCCTACTCCTAAAAAAATCCTAATGATTATTAATGATGCTCTGATTTTGTTTTATCCTTGGATGAAAAACTTGGGTTTTAACTTATAAACTCAATACAAACTCTGATCAGTGCTTATCTTAGGGCATGGAGTCAAATAAACATATATATGTGAATGATTCCCATAAACTTTAACCAACAATCAAGTTTCAAGTGGTTTTGTTAGTATTTTCCTTACAAACACTACCCAAAAAAGAGTATTCTGTTAACTCTACTTACAAACATCCCTATTGCAATATATCCTTCCCCATACTTAACCCAAACATTTAATCCATTCCTTGAACGGAAGTAGGGTATGTGCAAGATCATCGCGGGCCAAACAGTGGCAATAGGAAAAAAATTGCGTTTTTACTTAGCCAAATTCGCGACTTGGCAAAGTTTGACTTTGAAATGGATATCTGTTTTGGTTTGTTTTTGGTTTGGTATCAAACCAAAACGGATATCCGTTATCTTTTTCTCTATCGTTTTCATTGTTTTTTATTTTATTATTTTAGCATTTTTAGCATTTTACTATTTAGGCATTTTAGCTATAAAATACAATCTAAATTTTAGAAAGACTGTATCATATGAAAGGGGCAACCTTGTCATCTTTTGGAATGCATGATTTCTTTTAGTTCCATCTATTTTGGCATCATTTATTCTTGTGATTGAGAGTTCTCTCCACCCCTAATTGAACCATTACTTCCCCTAACTAATTCTCCTATCCTCTTGACTCTCAATCAATTCTTTAGTCCACTCTTAATAAGTCTTCTATAATCTCTCAATCAATTATTTAGTCCACTCCCAATTAGTCTTCTATAATCTCTCAATCAATTCTTTAGTCCACTCCCAACCAACCCCACCATTCATGTTGCTTCTTCTACTATTAATACATCTCTCGCCATCATTTTTAGGGGAGACTATCCATTTCTTCCATTTATGTCAAATTCTTGTTAATATCTCTTATTCCATTTTCCATTGATCCCAACACATCATGGATAGTGAGTCACCTCAAAAGAGTTAAGCCATATTTTCATTACAACCCCCACAATAATTATTATACTTTTACAGTCCTAACTTTGTGAGCCTTTTCCATTTCAATTTTAAGGATTTGAAGGTTCTTACACTCTCCATAAAATCTCCAAGTTCTCAAGGCATCCTTATTCTTCCCATTGTCATCAAGAGGATGTTCTAATTTCTACAAAGGAGGATACCAAAATGTTGGATCCTTGAGGACAAAAGCTAGCACAGGTGCCATAAAAAGATTCCTTGAAGCTTCGCATGTTCTTTACATTATTTTAAAAAGATTTCAGTAGTAATTAGAAAACTTAAATTTGCCTAAGAAAAGTAACAATTTCTTGCCTCTTGTTGCCTCTTCTTGGTTATTTTAAAAAGCAACAAGGTGAAGTGACACATCCTTATGACCAGCATCAAGAAGAACAACAGGAAGTGTATTTGGATCTTGGAAAAGATCAGGAAACAGAGGAACATCCAGTTGATGAGAATAAAGAGCAAGATAAAGAACAACCGGATGACTGAGATAAAGAGCTCGATGTGGAACATTATATGACATAGAACCAACAAGATGAACATCAAGTTGAACAATGAAAAAGTGGTATTAGTTGCACCTATATAGAGAAGTGGTTTAGAGGTTGGTTAGGGGAATTATTTAGGGTTTAGAGGTTTAGGGTTGCTCGCGTTTAGGGGTGTAGGGTTTACAGTTTAAAGAGAGATAGAGAGAGGGGACTAAAAGAGTTTAGGAGAGATAGAGGAGACAGAGGGGAGAGATAGGGAGATAGAGAGTGAGAGGCATGTCCAAAGACATAGAGAGAGAGATTGAGAGGTAGAGGGATGTTAGAGATAGGGAGATAGAGGTTTAGGGTTGCTTGGGTTTAGGGGCATTATTTAGGGTTTAGGGTCTTGGGTTTAGGGGTTAAGGTTTAGAGGTCTAGGGTTTAGGGTTTAGAGAGAGATAAAGGACCAATAGGGAGATATAGAGGAGTCCGAGGGGAGAGATAGGGAGATAAAGAGTGAGGGACATGGCAAGAGACAGCGAGAGAGATTGAGAGGTAGAGGGACAAAGGTGATAGGGAGATAGGGAGATAGTGTTTTATGGTTACTTGGGTTTAGGGTTTAGGGGTTTGGGGTTTAGGGTTTCTCAGGTTTAGGGGTTAGGGGTTAGGGTTTAGGGGCATTATAATTTAGGGTTTAGGATTTATTGTTTAGGGGTTAGGGGTTAGGTTTAGAGGTTTAGGGTTTTGGATTTAGGGTTTAGATAGAAAGAGAGAGGAGACAGATAGGGAGAGATAGAGGTGACAAAGGGGAGAGATAGGGAGATAGAGAGTGAGTGATATGTCTAGAGAAATAGGGAGAAGGATTGAGAGGTAGAAGGACGATAGAGATAGGGAGATAAGGGAGAGATAGGAGATAGAGTTTAGGGTTGCTCATGTTTAGGGTTTAGGGGTTAAGGTTTAGAGGTTTAGGGTTTAGTGTTTAGAGAGAGAGGACCAATAGGGAGATATAGAGTGAGGGACATGGCTAAAGCATAGGGAGAGAGATTAAGAGGTAGAGGAATGATAGTGATGGGGAGATAGTGAGATAGGGAGATAGAGCTCGATAGAGGTTTAGGGTTTCTTGGGTTTAGTGTTTAGGATTTAGGGGTTTATGGTTTCTCAAGTTTAGGGTTTAGGAGTTAGGAAATAGGGGTTAGGGGTTAGGGGTTACGTTTAATCATGCATCCCAGTCATTCTCCTATCATTCCTATATATCCTATCTCTCCCCTCTATCTTTCCCTCTCCCTTATCGACGAAGCAAATGGAAACAAGAAAACTAGGACTCCCTTTCTCAGGTTTAGGGTTTAGGGCTTAGGGGAATTATTTAGGGTTTATGGTTTAGGGGTTAGGGTTTAGTATTTGGAAGAATTATTTAGGGTTACTTGGGTTTAGGGTTTAGGGGCATTATTTAGGGTTTACGGTTGCATGTCAAAAGTAGTCTCTCTCTCTCTCTAAATCCGTAAACCCTAAATAATGGCCCTAACCCCTAACCCACATCTACCTCTCTCCTGTATCTATTCAAAAGTGCCTTTAAAATACTATTAGATACCTTAGTATAAGTAAATCATATAAAAATCAAATATATATATCATCATAATCCTATATAAATTTTGATAGTATTTTATAGCTAAAATGCCTAAATACTTTTATTTTATAGCAATGCTAAAATAATAAAATAAAAAAAAAAATGAAATACAATAAGGAAAAAGAAAACGGATATCCGTTTTAGAAATGGATATCTGTTTTGGAGATCATAAAAAGCAAAAAAGACTGCATTTTTGCAAACCCGCGGCTTGCAAAAACGCAGTCTCATCTTCAAAAAAATGGATATCAGTACTGAGGAACGGATATCTGATCCAAAGAGGTAAGATTTCATGCATTTTTTTGGTTTATTTTGTATTTTCAAGCAATTTTGTTGGTTTTTATGCTAAGTGGGTATGTTTTATAATTTAATTAGGTAAAATGGATGCACAAAATGAAAACCCAAACCCTCCACCACCAAACCCTCCCCCTCCAATAGTAGAAGAGAATATTCAAAGAAATATTGATCATATAAGCAGGATCATAGAAATGTATCACCGCCACCCTCGATTGTCTATAATGACATCGAATTTAGAGGGAATCATTAATCATATTCAAACCTTGTCCACCCAACATGAATCATTTCAGCAATGGCGAGAAGCCAAGAAGGCCGAATATGCTGACGGTTTGTCATATGAGGAAGTCAAAGATTTAGAGATTACAAAAACTATGTTGGCCCAACACTTTGTCAATCCTAAAACCGGATTGCATGTTGATGTCCGTAAGCCCAAATTTTCAATCAAATGGTGTATTCATGAGGGCATTAGTCAAAACTTTTGGGATCGTTGGTGGATGGTTTTTGATAAACCACCCAACAACAATTTAGATGTGCCTTTGTATTTCCTCCGTAAACTCTATGCAGAGTTCGTCATGGGTCAACATGTTAATTATTTTGATTTTAGAGAGTTTCAAGGAGTGGGCAGAGGAATGCCTCAAGATAGACCTGGGGTAATTAGACAAGTACAAGGTCCCTATATTCCCCCTCCTGCTATCCCTTCTCCACCCCTAATGCAGCACCCAGACATTGTTGCAAGTGCAACACAATAGGGCCTTAGTGCCATACACTCTTTGACCGAGCATTTGATCATACAGACATCTCAGTTTGCACAAGCACATGATGAAGGTGATGATATTGGATCACCTGGTACCACTAGACCGTCGTCGTCCAGACATATATGTGTGCCCCATCATTGCATTTCTTGCAATCATTTATGCTTGGGTCCTATTATGGAGAGTAGTGAGCCACTGTTGAACACATCAGAGTATGATCTCCATTCACAAGATGAGGCAATGGGGTCCAGAACTCAAGCTGAGGGGTCAGGGACAAGAGTAGAAGCTACCGGATCAGTAAACATTAGAGAAGGAGAAATGCATGAGCAATCTTTTGTGCAGGTAAAATTTAAAGTTAAATTTTATGGTCTATTCCATTTGAATATATAAACAACTTTATTAGTACTAATGTATCTAAGTGGGATAACAGTTGATGACAGAGGAGGAGTTGACAGAAGTTCATCATGCAACTTTGTCTACCATCCAATTTGGCTTGGACTTGCCAGTATAAATTGTTGTACATATTAACTTTTTTTTTATGCATTTATTTCTTTGTGAGTAATTATATATTAATTTATATCTTGATGTTAATTTTATTTTATAGCCAATCAAAAATGTGAATGATGTGGCATCTTTGCCAATAGTCTTTTCTCAAACTCCTGATCGACCCAAGGGACTATCATTTGCAGAACGCCCTTCTCAACGCCAACAAAGCGTGGAGGTAATTTGATTGAATTGTACTTTAATTGATAATTTAGAAAACTTAAATATTAGATTATAGTCATTTAGAGTCTTACATTCTTGTCCTTTTTAATTGATGCAGGAGGCCTCGATGGTGGTATGTGCTTGTTTTCTAGTAGATAAGTTTTTATGTAGTGCATTTCCTATTTTGTTTAATAATTATATATTAATTTATTTCAATGTTACTTTGCTTTTATGTAGTCTGTTGAGAATGTGAGTGATGTGCCACCTTTGCCATCATGCTTCACTAGGACACCTGATCGTCTTAAGAGAAAATCATTTGCAGAACGATTGTCCGAACAACAACATAGAGTCGAGGTAATTGAATTGAATTTTTCTAAATAATTGATAGTTTATCTAGTGGTCTTATAGTTGATTGTAGTGATTTAGATGTATGTTAATAAATGAAAGTTCTTAATTGTAGTAGATAAGAATCTATTTACTAACTTTAACTTGTGTTTTGACTTGTTAATGCAGGAAACTTCACCTCCATCAATTACTAGACATTTTGGTACAAAGAGGACACTTTTTCAGGTTCCATCACAGATTGTGGATACATCACATATTGTGGATCCATCACAGATTGTGGATCCATCACAGATTAAGGGTCAAGTGGACTTGTAGTATTTGATGTAGCTATTTGGCATGTAGATTGTATATAGATTTTGAGACATGGCATATGCCACATTTTGTAAAAAATATTTTGAGTTGGCATATTTGCCAAATTTTTGTATATGTCTACCATTATGGACTAGATTTTAATGTATATACACCTTGATATACAATATAATTTAAATTCCTTATGTGCAAGTCATGATACTTCCCATGATGCCATACATTATGATGATAGTTCTTTAGTCCATTGATGATATGTTTAGCATTGAGAATGGTTTTAGATCAAGAGAATGGTTTTAGATCAATAGAATCAATATGGAAAAATTCCTTATATATGCCCTAATCAAATAAGGTCATGATAAACCATTTCATCATGTATTTAGTCTTCATCTTGTCAAATTTTGTAAATATATCAAAGTTGTCATATGAAAAATGTAAAAAAAATGCAAAAGTATGGAAGATGAATAGTCAAGTACTCAAGAGTCAGTTGGAGACTATTGGTTTCCCTCAAATCATGTATAAATATGCATAAACCTGATGGAGTCAGGTTGTCATTGATGTCAAAAAGGTATTGATGGTTTGGAGTTACTTTAGTGTGTTCATATTGATAATATGTTCTCAAGAGAGTTTCAAGAATGTTTCAGGGATGCAGAGTGTTTCAGGATATCTTTAGGATGAATATTTGATATCAATATGGTTTTGAGTTTGAATTGGTGCCTTCATACATTAGGAATTGTCAGTTGATCATATAGACAGAATAAGTGTTGTCAGTTGAGTTGGCTTGTTTAGTGTATATCTCTCATGTGATGAGTTGTTTATCAGTGGTATTGTTGATACAGGTGATGGAGTTCATTTGACATCATGTTGTGGCATAATCATATTTGATCTTAGTGAAACAGATGATATGATTTACAAGAGGCAGTGAAATTGGTCATGGGCTTTCATGCATTTCATGTGTATTCATATACAAGATTCATGTATTTGAGAGTATTGATCACCTTGGTGTTTTTCTTGTAGTTTGTCATCTCTCAGTGCTGTCTTCTATCATTCCCTTATCCATCTTCATAGAACTTGCTTAGTAAACATATCCTTATGCATACAATTTTCTCCTTTAAAGGTGCATAAGACTATACATGCCACACACTATATTGTTTCACAGTTGAGGATGTTTTGAGCTATTGTCAGATCTCTGTTCTCCTACCTTGATTGTCACTAGTTACTCACTCTTCAAGTTTTGGTTAAAGAAAGGTTGTTCAATTTCTAAGATTTAAGGTCATTTCACTTATGTTGACCGGCCAAAGGGTTATTATACATTGTCACCACCGGCCCCATCTTTCTTCATCAGGTGGCAAAGTCTAAATCAAGGCAAACGGTCAAGTTCGATGGTTTTTGTTTTTAAAAATTGGAGCATGGAGCTCGTGATGAAAAATATTTTGCAGATCCCTGAGACTAAAAAACTGCCAAACTTTGACCAGGCAATTCTCAGAATTCATGAAAGTTGGGAATGTTGTGTTTGGACCTACAGGTGCACGTGACATCTTTTCACAATAACCTCTCTCATTTTTGGTAAACTCCATTCCATTTGACCGTGTTGAAATCAAACGCATTGGCGCAAAATGCTTCAATTTGATGCAGTGGAAAGGTGCTAGGTGCGACATTTTTCATTCCATAGCTCGTGCGGTCGAACAGACTGCGCCAACACGTCGGGGTGGGCGGGTAAATGCTAGTGGAGGTCTCGTTTCGTGCACTAAGCGTCCTAGTCATTCTGGGCAAGAGGCTACCAGCAAAGTCCCTAAAGATCCCTGAAACCAAAAAACTGCCAAATTTTGACTGGGCAGTTCTCAGAATTCATGAAAGTTGGGAATGTTTTGTTTGGACCTACAGGTGCACATGACATCCTTCCACAATAACCTCTCTCATTTTTTGTCAACTCCATTCCGTTTGATCGTGTTGAAATCAAACGCATTGGCGCAAAATGCTTCAATTTGATGCAGTGGAAAGGTGCTAGGTGCGACATTTTTCATTCCATAGCTCGTGCGGTCGAATGGACTGCGCCAACGCGTCGAGGTGGGCGGGTAAATGCTAGTGGAGGTCTCATTTCATGCATCAAGCGTCCCAGTCATTCCGGGCAAGAGGCTACGGGCAAAGTCCCTTAAGATCCCTGAGACCAAAAAACTGCCAAACTTTGACCGGGTAGTTCTCAAAATTCGTGAAAGTTGGGAATGTTCTGTTTGGACCTACAGGTGCATGTGACATCCTTCCACAATAACCTCTCTCGTTTTTGGTCAACTCCATTCCGTTTGACCGTGTTGAAATCAAACGCATTGGCGCAAAATGCTTCAATTTAATGTAGTGGAAAGGTGCTAGGTGCGACATTTTTCATTCCATAGCTCGTGCGGTCGAACAGACTGCGCCAACACGTGGGGGTGGGCGGGTAAATGCTAGTGGAGGTCTCGTTTTGTGCGCCAAGCGTCCCAGTCATTCCGGGCAAGAGGCTACCAGCAAAGTCCCTTAAGATCCCTGAGACCAAAAAACTGCCAAACTTTGACTAGACAGTTCTCAGAATTCGTGAAAGTTGGGAATGTTCTGTTTGGACCTACAGGTGCACGTGACATCCTTTCACAATAACCTCTCTCATTTTTGGTCAACTCCATTCCGTTTGACTGTGTTGAAATCAAATGCATTGGCGCAAAATGCTTCAATTTGATGCAGTGGAAAGGTGCTAGGTGCGACATTTTTCATTCCATAGCTCGTGCAGTCGAACGGACTGTGCCAACGCATCGGGGTGGGCGGGTAAATGCTAGTGGAGGTCTTGTTTCGTGCGCCAAGCGTCCCAGTCATTCCGGGCAAGAGGCTACCGGCAAAGTCCCTTAAGATCCCTGAGACCAAAAAATTGCCAAACTTTGACCGGGCAGTTCTCAGAATTCGTAAAAGTTGGGAATGTTCTGTTTGGACCTATAGGTGCACGTGACATCCTTCCACAATAACCTCTCTCATTTTTTGTCAACTCCATTTCGTTTGACCGTGTTGAAATCAAACGTATTGGCGCAAAATGCTTCAATTTGATGCAGTGAAAAGTTGCTAGGATTGAAATTTTGCATTCCACAGGTCCTGGGGCGGAACAGTTTGCGCCAACGCATCGGGGTGGGTGGGTAAATGCTAGTGGAGGTCTTGTTTCGTGCGCCAAGCGTCCGAGTCGTTCCGAGCTGTAAGCTACCGGCAAAGTCAAAAGTTGCTAGGATTGAAATTTTGCATTCCACGGGTCCTGGGGCCGAACGGTTTGCGCCAACACGTCGGGGTGGGCGAGTAAATGCTAGGGGAGGTCTCGTTTTGTGTGCAAAGCATCCCAGTCCTTCCGAGCTGTAAGCTACCGGCAAAGTCGTGACTTTGCCGGTAGCTTACAGCTCGGAAGGACTGGGATGCTTTGCACACAAAACGAGACCTCCCCTAGCATTTACTCGCCCACCCCGACGTGTTGGCGCAAACCGTTCGGCCCCAGGACCCGTGGAATGCAAAATTTCAATCCTAGCAACTTTTGACTTTGCCGGTAGCTTACAGCTCGGAACGACTCGGACGCTTGGCGCACGAAACAAGACCTCCACTAGCATTTACCCGCCCACCCCGATGCGTTGGTGCAAACCGTTCGGCCCCAGGACCTGTGGAATGCAAAATTTCAATCCTAGCAACTTTTGACTTTGCCGGTAGCTTACAGCTCGGAACGACTGGGATGTTTTGCACACAAAATGAGACCTCCCCTAGCATTTACTCACCCACCCCGATGTGTTGGCACAAACCGTTCGGCCCCAGGACCTGTGGAATGCAAAATTTCAATCCTAGCAACTTTTGACTTTGCCGGTAGGTTACATCTCGGAACGACTGGGACGCTTGGTGCACGAAACAAGACCTCCACTAGCATTTACCCACCCACCCTGACGTGTTGGCGCAAACCGTTCGGCCCCAGGACTTGTGGAATGCAAAATTTCAATCCTAGCAACTTTTGACTTTGACGGTAGCTTACAGCTCGGAACGACTAGGATGCTTTGCACACAAAATAAGACCTCCCCTAGCATTTACTCGCCCACCCCGACGTGTTGGAGCAAACCGTTCGGCCCCAGGACCTATGGAATGCAAAATTTCAATCCTAGCAACTTTTGACTTTGTCGGTAGCTTACAGCTCAGAAGGACTGGGATGCTTTGCACACAAAACAAGACCTCTCCTAGCATTTACTCCCCCATCCCGACGTGTTGGCACAAACCGTTCGGCCCCAGGACCTATGGAATGCAAAATTTCAATCCTAGCAACTTTTGACTTTGACGGTAGCTTACAGCTCGGAATGACTAGGACGCTTGGCGCACGAAACAAGACTTCCACTAGCATTTACCCGCCCACCCCGATGCGTTGGCACAAACTGTTCAGCCCCAGGACCTGTGGAATGCAAAATTTCAATCCTAGCAACTTTTCACTACATCAAATTGAAGCATTTTGCGCCAATACGTTTGATTTCAACACGGTCAAACGAAATGGAGTTGACCAAAAACGAGAGAGGTTATTGTGGAAGGATGTCACGTGCACCTGTAGGTCCAAACAGAACATTCCCAACTTTTACAAATTTCGAGAACTGCCCGGTCAAAGTTTGGTAGTTTTTTGGTCTCAGGGATCTTAAGGGACTTTGCCGGTAGCCTCTTGCCCGGAATGACTGGGACGCTTGGCGCACGAAACGAGACCTCCACTAGCATTTACCCACCCACCCCGATGCGTTGGCGTAGTCCGTTCGACCGCACGAGCTATGGAATGAAAAATGTCGCACCTAGCGCCTTTCCACTGCATCAAATTGAAGTATTTTGCGCCAATGCGTTTGATTTCAACACGGTCAAATGGAATGGAGTTGACCAAAAATGAGAGAGGTTATTGTGGAAGGATGTCACGTGCACCTGTAGGTCCAAACAGAACATTCCCAACTTTCACAAATTCTGAGAACTGCCCAGTCAAAGTTTGGTATTTTTTGGTCTCAGGGATCTTAAGGGACTTTGCCGGTAGCCTCTTGCCCGGAATGACTGGGACGCTTGGCACATGAAACGAGACCTCCACTAGCATTTACCCGCCCACCCCGACGCGTTGGCGCAGTCCGTTCAACCGCACGAGCTATGGAATGAAAAATGTCGCACCTAGCACCTTTCCACTGCATCAAATTGAAGCATTTTGTGCCAATGCGTTTGATTTCAACAGGTCAAACGGAATGGAGTTGACCAAAAATGAGAGAGCTTATTGTGGAAGGATGTCACGTGCACCTGTAGGTCCAAACAGAACATTCCCAACTTTCACGAATTCTGAGAACTGCCCGGTCAAAGTTTGGCAGTTTTTTGGTCTCAGGGATCTTAAGGGACTTTGCCCGTAGCCTCTTGCCCGGAATGACTGGGATGCTTGGCGCACAAAATGAGACCTCCACTAGCATTTACCCACCCACCCCGACGCGTTGGCACAGTCTGTTCGACCGCACGAGCTATGGAATGAAAAATGTCGCACCTAGCACCTTTCCACTGCATTAAATTGAAGCATTTTGCGCCAATGCGTTTGATTTCAACACGGTCAAACGGAATGGAGTTGACCAAAAATGAGAGAGGTTATTGTGGAAGGATGTCACGTGCACCTGTAGGTCCAAACAGAACATTCCCAACTTTCACGAATTCTGAGAACTGCCCAGTCAAAGTTTGGCAGTTTTTTGGTCTCAGGAATCTTAAGGGACTTTGCCAATAGCCTCTTGCCCAGAATGACTGGGATGCTTGGTGCATGAAACGAGACCTCCAATAGCATTTACCCGCCCACCCCGACGTGTTGGCACAGTCCATTCGACCCCATGATGAGTAGAACAAAAAATATTGTTCCAGTTGACACATTCTCAATCATTGACATGGATGATATCTCAGTACTATTCCTTTAGGCACAATATGAGCTTCCAATGGAAGGTGCAATTGTGAGGTTAAGATGATGAAAAGTGTGCCTCATTCATAGTCATGTTTTACTTGTCTTCAATGATGATTCCTTGATTCAACTTAATCCTTTGATAATACATTTTAACCTCCTTGTGAAAGCGCACTTTCAAGGTTGCTTGAGCAAGAGCTAGCGCCTCAACATCAAGGCACACTTTTGGTGTTCTAGAAACATGAACTAACACCTCAAATAGTAAGGCACTCATTCTAGGTTGTTTATTCAATAATTGGCACTAGTCACATATGGTGTAGAGAGGTAGATGTGCGCCCAAGTCATCATTTGATGCCTTCAATAACTATAAACTCCTTTGATGATGCATTTTATCCTTCCTATTCACTATCTAGCCTTAGGCGCACATTTTAGGTTGATCAATCATAATCTAGTGCCCTAAGTACCAAGGCGCACTTTTAGATTAGTTTGATAAAGGATTAGTGCCTTCATTTCTAGGCGGAAGTTTGGAGTTGAAATACATCAAAATAACAAGTTTGTTCATCACTTCAAACATATTTAACACTTTGAAGATCTCCAATGCATGATTGAATATCAAGAAACCAATGTATCATTTCATGAAGGTCTTAAGTGTTGTAAATATGCATCTTCTTATTTAATCATGTGTTGTAAATGAAGGAATGCAATGATTGCAATATGTGCACAAAACGGAATTTTTGATAAAGATTGAAAGGAAATGTTAAGAAAATGCAATTGGCGGGTGTAAATCCAAAGTGTGGAAGCATAGACAAGGCATGTGAATAGTTTGGCATGACACCTCAAAGAGATGCTATCTCATGGAATGCAATGATTGCAAGATATGCACAAAATGGATATTTTGAAAAGGCTTTAGAAACTTTGAAGCAAATACAATTGGAACGTTTAAAACCAAATTCCATAACCTGTGCAAGCATTCTCCCTACTTGTGCCAAATTAGGATCTTATATATACATATATGCACATAATGTCATGAAAATAATGTATAGTGTATATATCAAGCCATATAGGCATGTACAAATGAAACCATATGGGTATATACAATGATATACATCGATAACATACAAAAGTATGTTTACAAAGCCAAATACACATATGTAACAAAATGTCCCAAAATTAAATCTCCTATGGATTGCTATCAAATAATCTATGGCTCTTGCTAGGCCATGAAGATGGTGAACCAGTCAATGACTCATCTTCCATCGCTCATCGACTAGACCTCCTTGATAGAGATTTTTGAATTTCCACCTATTAATACAATCAAACAACGTGCACATTAATATAGAATTTAATATTCAAAATATATAACATGACATAAGTAATCAATCACTTACCACCAATTGGTGATCCCTTTTGATCATTTGTTGTCTCTCTTCTTCTATAGAGCTAGATGGGTAGGGGAGGTGACGTCCTGTGAGAAGCATGAACAAGCAGATTTAAAAGTAAACATGAATATCATAAATATGTACATTAAATGCTACACTTATTATAGGACTGTTCTAGTACTATTTTAGGACTGTTGTAGTTAAAACTATCCTAGTAGACATGTATAGGACTGTAATCTCATGGAATACAATGATGGCAAGATTACTATCAAGATTAGTATGAAGATTAATTATGACTGTTATAGGACTTTTATAAGAATGCAAAGTAAGGAAGCATAGGCAAGGCACATGAACTGTTTGGTGGAATACCTCAAAGAAATGAGAATTTTGTTAGATGTTGTAGTTGCAATTGCCATGTGACATATGTATGTAATATGTGAAAGCATAGACAAGGCACATGAACTATTTGGCAAAAGACATCAAATACATGTCACCTCATGGAATGCCTTATGTAGAAAAAGGTACAAATGTGCAGTATTAAGAAATACAAATGAGAACTAAAAATCATACCTCGAGTATAGTCAAAATAACCTACGATGCCATACAAAATAATTTATGATGCCATGCAAAATAATCTACGATGCCATCTAAAATAACTGTATTCACTGTCCTGTATAGTCAAAAGCATGCATTATAGTTAGTAAAGTAACAAGATTTTTAATAAAACAATTCTAAAAAATAGAAAAAACAAGAACAAGTTAAGATAAAAAATGTCATACCTGTCCATCTGGAAGTTTAAATGCTAGTCAATCGTACCTGAGGGGTCATCTCTTACCTTCAAAGTATCCAATATTGCTTCATGATCAGCATTACAAATTGTCCATAGTTCTTTTGATTTTGGTCTTCCACGATGCTTTAGTAACTTGACATTTGTTGCTACAACTAGGTGAGAATACATCAATATGGTTTTATGCTTCTCAAAGTCTTCAAAGGCCGGGATGCCATTCTTTTTAACCATATATGTTCGTAACCAAGTCCCAGCAATAACAACTGATCCTGTAGGATATGTGAACCCATCATCATCTGTCATAGGTTGTGTTAGCTTTTGTTTTCCCTGTACACATCGTGCCAACCAATAGTCTGACCTCTCTTCATTTCCATGTGGTGCAACAACTGCATAAACATGACCTGGCTGTACAAGGTCTGAAAGATGTTCATAGTCAAATGAGCTCTCCATGTCATTGACGGAAGATGATTGACCTTCAAATAAAGGGACTAAATATTGTGGAATCCATGCATCTACCCACTCACTTGACTCACAATTATTCCAATTACATTTAATACAACTCTGACAAAAACAAGCTAATTCTCGTGTCCAAATAGTCCATGTACTTGCATTTGAGCTTTGAAATGAATGCATCTTTGATGATTCACTGATTCTCTGACATTCCAATTTCTCTATCGCTATCCCATCATCAACCAACCAAAAGAACCTGCGCACTTCAGAATCAAGAGCCACTCCTCGTGACAATGCATAGTTACACCACTTAACAATGGAATCTGCATCACTGAATGTAGCACCACCTCTAATCTTTAGTTGTTCTTTAAAAAGAGCTCTCTTCACGCATGCACCCGCTCCATCATGTTCACCTTTTTTGTGCCCGGCTTCAAAAAAATTCCAAATATGAGGTATACCCTTCTCTACATGCATTTTGCTCAACCAATAGAAATTAAGAGCATTCTTGAATTGACCAGTGCAATTATCTGACCAAATGAGATGTTGATCTATTCTAATATCTTTTTCTTGCAAGAACCCATAAAATTGTTGAAAACAATATTGCACAAACTCTGCTGAATGAGATCGATCATCACTCATGTAAAAATGGTATTCTCTGACAATCTTCCTGTTCTCTTCTGTACTCTTGGGGGCATGTCTGTATGTGATGTGAACAAAAATAGCAATCTGAATAGAATTGTAGTACTGGGATTGAACTTCATTTTGGGGTTGCAATATATAGTTTTCTGCAAAATCAACTACAGAGACAATAGTTCCAATTGGGAAAGAGTCTTTACACATCCTGAACTGTTGATCTAACCATCGAGACCTGTGGCTATGTCTGACATACCTGTAGAAAAGATTTTTCTTAAAATCATCAATAAAATCAGCAATACTTACCTCTCTTACAATCAACTCACATCTAGAACCTTCACCTCCACTTTTCAAATTGTATTTCACTGTCTCATATCTCTTTTTCTCAACCATTCTCTTTCCAAAATCATGCTCGTTGCCCTCATGAAAACATGATACAAACTTTGATAACCCACCACATTGCAAACACTTTTCATTTAAACAATCATTCTTGTAGAACATGCAACCATCATCTCTAATACATAGAAATAAATCCAATAAGTCCCTAGATGACTTTGGTAGTTGAATTGCACCACACTCCTGTAACATTTCGTTAGTGTGCAAAGTAGAACGAATATTGCATAATAATTCATGGTACATAGAAAATTCTACATGGTATTTGCAACAACATGTATTACGAACTTTAAGAGGAACACAATAAAATGGCTTAAGAGATTCAAATGCTCTTTGTGAGATTGTCATACCTGGGTGAGTTTCACAATATTGTTTGTACAATGTTGTTTGGCTACATTCCAAGTAATGTTTAGGATGTGGTGTGCGGTCTTTATCACCAATTCTTAACTTTACAACATCTTTTGCATTCGGTGATACCCTAGAGTTAGTGTGCCAAAATCGTTCAATTTCTTCCTTTGTGCTATCAATTAGCTTCTTGTCAACTCGTGGAAGCCTACCACTGAAAGCCCAAGTATCATTGGCAACAGGACTATCTAGCCTTGATCTTAATGCTAGTGCTTTTGACAATGTTTTACGATTCAATCTTAAGTCAACACAAGTTTACCTCATTAATCGAGCATTTCTTAATTGTTTGCTTATTATTGAGGTTGTTATTACTCTACCGGCAGCTCTTTTATCTTTCTCCTTGCTAGTCTTTCCAATAGAATTGAGTGCATTGAAAAGGCTTCTTACAATAATTTTATTCTGATCAGACACTTTGTTTAACCGAATCTTTACTTTCTTTAGTAAATGTCTCATTTTGTACATCTTTAATAATTGCACAAAAAGTTGTCATTGTTCGGTTAATGTTTTCTTCTCAAAGTATTCATTGAAGAGTTTTGTAGCCCACAACCGAACCGTTCGTGATGACCTCTTGCCTTCAAGTTTTTCCATTATGTTCTCATCAATTTCAAGTAACCATTTTGGGGTTTTTGGGTGTTTTCCAATTTCATCGTGGTTATTCTCTTCTTGACAAATGTCCTCTCTTCTTATGAAATTTGGAGATACATTGATTGTTCTTGTTTCATCCATGTTTTCAACCTCATCAATTTTATCAACAAATGGATTATGGAGTGCAATTTCAACATCATGATGTTCATATCCACTTTCTTCAAGTGCACGTCTTCGTTTTTCTTTTTCTTCTTTGTCCATGGTATTGCTATTATGAATAGGTGTTTCATAACATTTTTCAATATTTTCATTTGCAATATCATGGTGAATTTCATTCTTATCTAACATTTCATTATAATCAAAATTAACATCTTCAATTTGCATGTCATTAGATGGTAAAGAAGAAGATTCACCTTGATGAGCATCCGCCAAACCCACCCTTCCAATCCTCTTCCTTTCCCTATCTTTTTTCCTAATTGCTTCAATTTCCTCCAATGTAACTTTCCTCCTCCTTTTTGCTTTACGACGACTGTTGCTCCCCATTAGGGGAACAAAAATATCACCCTTATGATTGTAACAAGAAAATTGTGTCTCCAAAAGTGCATAAAAAGATTCCTTTCACTGTCATAGCCAAAAATCATGAGTATTTCGATAGCAGAGGGTCTTTGGTTGCGAAAGTCGGGCCCAGAAATATTCCTTTTGTCTTTTTTTTTGCTTTTCCAAAATGGATATCTGTTTTCAAAACAGATATCCATTTTGGAAAACCCAATTCGTTGCAACGGACACTTGCAATGTCCATATGCCTACTACAAAATAGATATCCGGTTTATTATGTACATTTGGATTCTATACTAGGGATTCATTGTATTATTCAATAAACTTGTGAATTACCATCTAATTTCAATGTTTACACACTAATCCACCTAGGTATCAACTTAATAAAGCTCTGGATATAAGCCATTATTTGATTTTAGGCTATCATCAAATGAGGAGCTTCTAAAGACAAAAATGTTGTCCCAAAAGAAGACTCAATGTTATTCGTAAAGACATTAGATTGTTAAAATACAAATTTGAGGTTAGATATTCCTTGGGCTATTTTAGTATAGAGAAGCAAAATTGCAATATATGACTATCCTAGGAATTAGAATGGTTGATCATATGATATTCATGCATTTTGATATTAATGGATGGATTGATGGATGTTTAGGGAGTTTAAGTTTAAATGTAATGTATGAGAATTCTTATTTATGAAGGATCTACTATGTCTTATGTCTTATTTGCAGGCCATTCAAGAAAGAAATGAAAAGATACCAAGGACTATCATAACACCTATTATAATTAGGTGCATCAAAGGATTGTCATCCAGGACCTTACCAATATGGGAAGTTATCAAAACCATGCCATGTTTAAAATTAAAGGCTTTATCACCTCTTTGTCCCTGTAGGCCTATTAGAACAATAGGTCACATTTTATTCATATACCGGGGTTGAGAATAAACACTAAGCATGTGTAGTTATGGCAAGTGTAAATGGAAATAGATCACAACTTTAGACAATCTATCCTCTCCTAGATTGCACTGACTGAGTGGAAATTACAAATTCTCTATTAATGTCCTTTATATACTGAAGGTATGGGTGAGAAAGGTAAACTTTGTATGTTGTAGACAAGTGATGTAGAGCAACACATCAAAAGCTTACAAACAAGGTGTAAAATACCCATTAACCCACCAATTGCTCAAATAGCTTTTAAAATATCCTTCCCAAGGTCCAAACGAGACCGAAATACACTCTTTCTTTACTATCGGCAAGACATTTATGTTTCCGCTGCGCGCTCCCTATCAAATTGGTAACGGATAGGGGTTTTTTCAGGGGAACGTCGAAAGGGTTTGGCCGATACAGGCCGACAGCGCCATTTAGGGTGAACTGTGGAATTTCCTCCGCATCAACCACTCTATTGGTATGTTTCTTGTACCAAACACTGGTCCAGAAGCACACATTTTCTGAATTGGTAGAAGTCTAGTTGGAGAAATGTGGTCTCCTCGACTACTATTATTGTAGGATATGCATAAACGGGTTTCTTGAAAAGGCTTTAGAAATTTTCAAGCAAATGCAATTGGCAAGTGTAAAGCTAGATTCTGCAACCTTTGTCAGCATCCTCTCTACCTCTACCAAAATGGGAGCTTTGGAATAGGATATGGACATTCATCAAAGCATAATGGAAGTGGGATTTTGTAGATATTCTAGTTGGAAATGCTCTGGTAGACATGTACGGAAAGTGTGGAAGCATAGACAAGACACATGAACTGTTTGAAAAAATGCCTCAAAGAAATGTGGTCTCATGGGATAAGATGATTGCAAGATATATACACACTTACTTCGATGTGAGATTCACCACCCTTGTCTATCGGTAAGACCAATACCCTCAGTGAGACTTTTTACTTGCATTCTGACGTTATAACTCTCCTTGATGTGTTTACCGTCCATTAGTCATTGGTAAGACTTCTACATCGGTCAGACATTCTCTTCAATTTTTGATATCGTATCTCACACCGAAAGAATAACCACCGAACTACACCATTAGCCAGACCGCCTCTATCGGTGACACTTTTCTTCTCGCCTCTGAGAGTCCATCTCTTTCCGATGTTCCTTCTGTCGGTGTGACTCCCTCTCATCGGTGTAGT
This sequence comes from Cunninghamia lanceolata, assembly GCA_027924645.1. Classification (NCBI taxonomy): domain Eukaryota; kingdom Viridiplantae; phylum Streptophyta; class Pinopsida; order Cupressales; family Cupressaceae; genus Cunninghamia; species Cunninghamia lanceolata. The sequence goes on from BSBN01000007.1 coordinate 4,130,456, forward strand.
TCTCAACTGTTCTTCCGATGTGCCAATAAATAACCCATCGGTGAGACTTAATGATTGTCACCCCAATATGACTTGATCTGTGAGATCAATGTTGTCGGCTCAATGGAACTTTGTCTCTCCGATAACTATTGTCAGTCCGATGTCTTCGATTTAGCCTATACATAACATGACTTGTTATCACTAGTCAACTAACGTATCTTTTCCCAATTTTCCCGATATGGCCGGTCAACCTTTGTATCCTTTGACATGTACATTCACCATTTACAACCACAATAAATGATAGCAGGATATACACGAAATGTCCACGCATACATAAATGATATACCCATGGATTGTATCTTCGGTGAAACAATACCAATGGTACAAAATATGTTGCTTCTCTTCATCCAAAACCAATGGCAAAAAAATTTGGATAGATCAACAAAATGGATATCCGTTCTGAAAACGGATATCCATTTCTAGTTGCTTTCACCGAAGCAAAACAGATATCCGTTTTGATTGTTGACTTTTTATGGATTGTAACATGTTTTAATGTTTCAGTCTCTTTTTCGAACTTCACCCTTCGTGCTGACGACTTTTTTTTTATGCAAAATTGATAAAACGAAAAGGGTTTATAGAAAAAATTGTTAGCTTTCTAAAAATATAAGATTTATTTGGTTATCATTTTATTAAATAATTATTAATAATTTTCAATATACCGTGTCTCTGAAATCCTGATGGACACACTGATTGAAAAACATCCATAACTTGCAAACCATTTCATCTTTTTGAGATCCAAAACCTGCGTCACACTCTATGCTTTTCTGGCTATAGGTTAAAAAAAAAAATTTGAATTTTGATTTTTTTTATCGAGTTAGGTTGGCTGGAAAATTACTTTTTATTTTTAAAAAAAAGTCACAGTAAAAAAATCATAACTAATTATTTTATTAGAAAAAAATTTCAAATAAATATGCATCACATCAGGACATAAGTCCTCTACTTATTTTGAAAGTTTCAAAAAAATATATATATTTTTACTCATAGTTAGGTTGGCTGGACAGACACCCACTTTTTATTTTTTTCTAAAAAATTTAATAGTTGTTCATTGAAATATTCAATTTTCACTAAGTAAATTTAGTTTTTGTTTTAAAAAAAATAGTAGCCTATAAACTAGATTCAATTCTCTACAAATTTCATTCTTACATCTTTTTCAAATTGTATAGATAATCCATTCAAAATTTCACATGAACTTGATAAAATCTGATTTTTTGTATTTTCATTGCCACTTAGAGGTATAGTTTGGCCCATCATGATCCTACACATACCCAGTAGAAGATTAAGCATGCAATACAATAAACCTATATTCTAGAATCTCATACAACCCTTAGTTATCTTGATTCAAAAGAAGAATACACACAACATGAAGATAGTTAACATAATACATGCATATAGCATTTCTCATTTAAATCAACATGACATTGATAAAATCTATGCAGAAATACATTCAACATATAACTCATAAACTTACAAAACAAGAGATGAAGCATAACAGAAGACTTGTATCTTATTTACTCTTCAAAATTCTAAAATCTTCCCCCCAAAATGAAGGCCCAGTAGTTCACTTATAGGCTCAAAATATGTTGCCCTAAAATTTAGCACATTCTAGAGGTAGGTAAGAAATTCATTATAATTTTGCCCCCAAAGACATGGGAAAATATTAAAATATGTAGAAAAGAGGAGAAAAGAAAATACAATATAAAATGGTTTTAATTTATTTCCCCTTTTTTTTTTACTTCCCACACTTCACATTTGACTGTCGGATAACCCCATTTTGCACCATCGCAAAGCACTGTTGGAAGCTCTTCCATCCTCATGCAATGCCTCGAAACATAACTCTATGACCTATCCTCTGTCTCTTACAGCTTCTATGATAACATTTCACCCTCAAAGGAGAATTACACTAGCATTAAATGAATGATTTTTACCCAAACCAAACATCTTTGGGTCATTTTCTAAGAAACAGGGGCATTTTCACCCTATTGGCAGCCAAAAAATTAATGTAAATGTGTTTAAAACCTCTACCAATGCCTTAGGAATGATCCAAGGACAAATTCTGAGCATAAAATTGCATATTTTAGCTAAAAAATGCCCCCCCAAAAAAAAATTAGCCTGAAGCTAAAAAACATGATTGTAGTTTTCAATAAGCAACATTTCTGACCGAAGTTGCCTGAAACATGTCGAAACCATCGAAGAAACAAAGGGGATGCATCAATTTGTTCTATAGAGAGGAGAGCAAACTAGAAACTGCTCAGAAAAGCCAAAAGTGAACCAACGCATGGCCTTTTGGTATGCAGACAAAGCACCCTGTGATGGTGTGCTTTGGGCAAATTTGACTTTATTTCACTTGTTTCAACATTATAACCTAGAGTTATAATATTAACCCTTTAATATTTTCCCTTTAAACATTTAAAATGTTGATTAATATTTTCTTTTAATAATTGCATTTTTGGACTTTAAACTTTAGCAAATTTTTATTTTTCCTCCCAGGCAAATGACATTTTTTCACTGTGGGCAAGCTAAGCATCTGATGACCATGAAAATTTGCACAGGGTTATTATCAATTATTTCAAGAAAACCCATTTCCTTATAATCTATTTTGCCAACCAAATTCAGGGACCTCCTTTGTACACTGACCCACCGGATGAGTTCACCGCAACTGAGATACATTAAAAAAATGCATCATATGGTCTCTGATTTTGATGAAATTGGAACTGGAGAGGTTTGAGACCAAATCAAGAAATCGGTCGCCCTCAGATTTGTGAGATTTGAAACTTTTTGAAATGCCAATTTTAGCCCGGTCGCAATTAGAAAATAATTAAATACCCTATCAAAACTTGTCTCGGGAGCACAAAATTGAGCAAACATGTTACTATATGTGCCAAAAAATATTCCACCAACCGGATTTGCAAGGTGATGCCTGAGTTGTAAATTTTTAATCTCTGAAGGTGGCCTCCGAGGTAGATTGTGCAGCCCGTCGACCTAGCCTTGGTCAACATCTCGAAAGAATATTGGCACATCAAAACAACCTACACACCCACATCATTCAACTTACTTACACAAAGAAGGTTTCATGTCAAACGAGGGATATGCATAACACCATTGATTCCCTTCACTCGTCCATCAGGGAATTGAATCAAGACTCTTCACAACCAACAATCTTTAAGTGAGAATCATCACCCAAGTACACCCTTCCACCATCATATTCTTCATACTTCAAAAACCAACTCCGATCCAAGGTCATGTGAAAAGTTGCACCAGAGTCAATAAGCCACACATCCTCATATGCATGCATTGCCAAGGCAGCGACAAACGCTTCTCCTTCATCCTGAGAGGACTTGTCAGAATTCAAATCATAATTCTTCTTTTTCTTTTTCTCCTCCTTGCACTCCTTGTGGAAGTGACCATGTTTATCGCAATTCCAACACAAGGCCTTGGACTTTCTGGGAGACTTAGATCTCCCACGGGATTTGGATCTTCCTTTTTCTTCCTTCTTCTTATCCTTTTTCTTTCCCTTCTCTTTAGATCTACCATGAACCACAAGAACCTCCTGATGGCACTTGTTTTTGTGTCTCATTTTCTGAGCAAAGCAACCTTTAGAATGGTGGGAAAATACTCTTTTTAGACCCTGAAGCAACAGACTAGCTGAAAATTTTTAGCATTAAAATCTATCAATCCAGAGCTTGTCTCTAAAAACTATTTGGCAGAGATTCATAAATATGCATAAGGTACCTCCAGTTTGGATTTTGTGCTGATCGGATGAGTTCTGAGCCAAATTTTAATGTTTTGGCATTTCCAAGCAAGTGTGTTAAACAAAATCCAAATGATTCTATTAATCAATTCTGGTGAATTTACGAGTTTTGGCATTGCATCAGGATCTTCCATCTTCAATTTCAAATCATTCAGGTAAGTTTTGTAGCCGTGGTATAAAAACAAAGAAAATATTTAAAGTAGTTTGTGAACTGGCTCCGGTTACAAAGGAAGTCCCTAGAAATCTCATCATTAAATGATTCCATCAATTGTAAAATGTTCTCCAACATTTGTTATTACTCCTTGCAAGTTTTCGCGGCATTTAGATGTCGTTCAGGCTCGTGGCATCATTTCCATCATTCCAGCAGTGGTGTTTAAATGTCAGCAATAAAGGTGAAATTAAATAATTAAATCAATTTTTAATTGTTTTAATGTGGGCATTATATAGTAATATTTTATTACTTTGCAAGTGAAGGGGGGTTTTATTTTTCCCGTTCATAAAGGGGTTGGTAAAAAATTAAAATTTAAAGGTAAGCTTTAAAGCTTCCTTTCCTCCTCTCCAGCGCATTGCACAAGTTTAAATCTTTTTCTAAATTGTACTATGCGATGTGTGATGGACATTATTCCAAAAGGTCAAAGTTTTAAAAAATTAAAAACTTTCATATGGCTTAGACATCACACATCACATATTTGGAGGCCCATACATTATTGAAAGTTGCGATGGACGTATCTCATGCGATAGACTAAAGTCAAAGGGAGGTAATAATTAAAATATTGATTTCCAAGCATTTCATCGCAGAGCACAGTTTGAAAGCAAGTCATTTGGTTAAAAAAATACGATGAAGGAGATGTGTGCAATGAAATAGAAATCTGCCACATGGAGAAAGTTCTGGGGAAGTTTTCTATGGTTTTGCCTTGCATTTTATTGCTTTTTTGACATCTATAGGTTTGCCCTAACATTTCCTCACATCCCTGCAACATTTTGGGACTATTTATCACGTTTTGGCTGCTCTCCATGGATAAAAACATACCAGAATTGAGAAAAACAACCCAGCATGGTTAGTAATACCTCCAGGCAAGTGGAAAATGCCTTAGCTCTGTTAAAATTGCTTCCAATGTGGCAAAAATGCCTCCAGTATGAGTGAAAATGCCTTTGCATTAGTTTTGAGTACTCTGCTAAATGTAAAAATGCCCCTAGCTGATGAGTGCTAGGTAACACCCAGAATAATACACCTTTTTACTTCCTTTTTCCATCCTTTTAAATCCTATTGTCTTGGTAATTGCACCATAATAGACTGGTAAGATTTGTTTTAATTACATTAATGAGAGATGAATTACCGAAGGTCATGATTTTTGATTGAAGGACTAATGTGTAGCAAACTAATGAAAATGTGTAGAAAAAACTCTCTTTTTGCGTCTACAGGTGCAGTTGTACGGGCAAAGGCAATTTTGAGCATCTCTAGAGATGGTCCTAATAATCTTCGGAGTCAAAATGAAGGATACTACACCAGACTCCAATGCTTTCCCAATGTGTTGGAGGTATTTTGAAGTAGGGAAGCCAAGGGTGGATCATCTCTGGAGCTATACAGGAGTCATGGGTGCATCTCCAAAGCTCTTGGCGACATCACATAGTCTTCGGAGCTCCTATCGACAGTGCAGAGTCTCTGGTGCCACTATCAGTCTACATCTACGGAGGCAACTGCAATGCTCCAAAGTTTACTCAGCCAGCATCGGAATGATCCGGCGAAGACTCTAGTTGAATGTTAGGGATCCAGTTCCTCTTTATTGATTTTGCATGAGTTTTGAAAGACTTCTTAAATACCTACATTTCAGGTCCTCGCTGCCCAGTTGTTATTAAGTTAAAGACTCTGAATTTAGTGGGACTTCTGTACCACTAAAACCTATTTCAGTTTGCATGATTTTACTCTATAGTTAAAAAGTTGTTAAAATAAGATATTGATGATATCTCATAGATCAACTGATAGTTAGAACAAATAGATATCTCATCGCTTGATTTGATATATGTTAAGCTAGGAGCAACAGAAAGATAGACATATTATTGCTATTAGATTATTGTAATTTCTATTTTTTTGGATTCTACATACTTTTTGCATACATGCATACTGATGGAATTAAACTGAAGAAAGACTATGTTATTATATTTTTGTACTAAGTTCTTGCTTTATCCTTTAGTCCTGAAGGCGAGGAGCAAGGGGCCACTCCTTCCATCAACACAGGAGGCTAGTATCTCTTTGTTTCATTGTCTTACTTTAGATTCTATTAGGAAGATTGTTTACTACTTTCATAAGATAGATTTATTTCTGTTTGACAATTATTTCTAGTAAATGCATATCTTTTAGTTGTGTGGATTAGAATAGGTCAATTTCAGCAATTTACTACTTCAACATTGTTTTAGTGTTTTTAGACTTTCCTTTCTTAGCAAACAAATTAGCAGTATTAATCTTTCAAAAAGTTAGATCAGTAGGAATAGTTAGTGGACTGGTAACTATGGGATTCCTTATTGTAGATAGCCTAGGACACAGCCCTGGATTTGACACATGAAAAACATGATTAAATGCCAAGGTCCAGCGACGCTTGTCACCAGCATTGTAAAATGTCTGGTCATTGTCAAAGGTGCCTTGTAAAGACTATAAAATGCCTGACATTGTTTTAAACTAGCCTCCAACTATATAAACATTCCCAACAAACTAATGGACACCCAGCCATGAATGAGGCAGTGAGTAAAAGTGGATACTAGAAAAATAATGGTTGCATGAAAACTATTTGACAAAATGTCTAGTTGATTGTAGGGAGGGCAGTGAAGTTTTGAGGGGCATAGTACACCAATAAAATTGATTTTTACTTTCCAGTGATGGGATAAAGACTTGGGGGTTATTTTCTCCACTCACCAAGTGAAAATGCAGCTGGGAAATCATTTTTATAACTGGGTAAAAAATGTGGACGTGAATATAGAATTTGGGGAAAATGCATATTCAATTACCAGATGAGAAAAAAATGAGGAAGTTTGAAGATGATGTGGCATATTCCTCTTGCCAATCAGTTGCAGGATCTAAGGGGTTCAATTGTGCCATATGTCATGCCTCGATTGAATCTAGGGTTTTCATCTTCTTCTCTCTTTCTTATAATGTTGCTTCTGTATCATTTTTGGGGGTTCCAAATTTTCCAGGTCAAGTAGTCTGTAATTTTTGTATTGGGTTTCTACTTAGGCTTTAGGGTTCTTTAAGTTTCAGTTCTTAGATATTGTAATCATCAGTTCGTATAGTGACATGCCTTTCAGTTTGTACTTTAAATTGAACTTTGTTGTGTAGAGATGTCTCCTAGAACGTATGTTTTGTTTCTTCAATCTAAGTAATTAAAGATTATGATGATTTTTGTTGCACATTTGTTGCAATAAATATTTTATTAATGGCTCTTGTTCAAAGAGCGGATTAATTTTTCTTTTAGTCAAATATTGGGGCTAATGTGTTTCATTTAGGATTATTAAGAATGTTTTCTGCATGAGAGGCCTCATTATTGTAAGGCAGTAATGGTTGGAAGGTCACTGATCTTGTATTTCATGTTGTTATCTGATGGATTATTTGTATATTGACTCTATGAATGGATAAGGCTCTGGTCTAATGTGTTTCTTCTATACAAACCTTGGAGGGAATCACCAATTATAAATCTTCTAAATATTTCCTTTCATGTCCATTTATTGTCTGGTTTTCTATACCTTCATGAAGACTAATGGATGCAAGGGGTTACATTCAGGAATGGTGCAGTTGTAACCTTGTCTTACTTGGGATGAAGGTATTTCTATGTATTTTGTTCTTAGTTTTATTCAATACAGATGGGATATGCTTGAATATGGTTAAATATGAAACACCAATTACCATACACATGAGAACCATCCACTTCCAATAGGTCTGTAATTTGTCATTTGGCACATGTTATGTCATTCATTCAGGCCTACATCTAGGAACACCCTCCTGAGTCCTATGGAGCTCGAAGTGTAGAAGGTTATGTTTATAGCCTTGTTAGTTGGCCTTTTCTTGTCTTCAATATGTTGATAGTGCAAATTCCTTGTCCTAAACCCCTGATCCCCTGGTTTGAGCAGTGTGTTTCTCCTTAGGATTGAAGGTTGCAAGAAAAAACCTTGACAAATTGTTGACTCTACTGGGGAATAGTCCATTAGTCTATCATGGGTATTTAGATTTTGCATTAAGTACATTACCATTATTCCCTATTAAGGGTGGTGACTCTGATGTTCTCTATGCCAGTTGATTAAAGAAGAGGCATACTATGTGTGATACTGATATGTTTGAAGAATTTCTATGTGGCTCTGTTGTTGGAGAAGACCTAGAATGAAAAAAGGTTGTAAAGAACTTCGTGTTGTTTGAAGATCAGTTCCCCATGATAGGGGTGGTGACTGTGAAAAAGAACCTAATAAATGTGTGAAGAATATCTCAAATACTCTTAAGTCTCTAGTCGTTTACAACAGCCATAACAAATTTCTAGGTATTCCACATATTCCTGTCCCTATGAAGGATAATGTTATAATAGAAAATAGTTTGTCTGAAATTTTGAGATGAATTTGGTCCCTTATTAAGTGTAGTTAGGCACTAAATGAGAGGGAGAAGTTGAGAATAATCCTGTATACTTCTATGATTTAGGCTATGGCCTCAAGCGTGGTATTGCACACTATACCACCTCACCTATGCTATCAAGGAAATTTCATTAGTGAAAGGCATAGAGCAAAAACAAATTTGGCATTGAGGGTTTTCCAAATCATATACCATGTGAAATAAGAGATAAAATACCAAAGTTTAGTGGTGGTAAATCTGAATCAACAAGTAGGCATCTACAAGATTTCATTGATGTAATAGATGATTATGAAGTAGATTTTGAAGATGTTGTCATGAAATTGTTTGTTCAATCTCTAAAAGGAGATGCAAGAGATTGGTTCTCTTATTTACCATAATACTATATTTGTTCTTGGAATGAATTCAAAGCGGCTTTCATGGAGCAATTTGGTGAGAGAATCAATGCGGGTTCACTGATTAGTAGGTTCATGAACATTCAGAAGGAAGAAGATGAGCTAGTTCCAACATTTAACCTGAGATTTGCAAAAGCATTAAGGGATATTCCTAAAGCTATGTGGCCAAGTGATGCAACAAGTCTAGTTTACTTGGGAGCTTTTGATAGCAAGATGAGTTACTGGTTGAGAAACAAGGATCCTACTACCTTGCATCAGGCCTGTTAGATGGCCATGGACATTGAAAACAACTGGAAGTATGGAATGCACAAGGGCTATTTGTCTACAATTGTTTGCTACCCTAAGGCACCCAATGCTGATGAAAGGTGTAATTCAGAAATTGAAAATGAATGTAAAAACACTTACACCCCTGTTGTCCTAGCCTATACACTGGTCCATAGTGTTGGTCACATAAGGAGACATGAGGGAGAATCAAGATATGCTTTATTTTCTATAATCCTAAACACATATATGGAGATCCTTGTTGGTCGCAGGCCTCAAGAATCGGTATGCATTGATTTATTATGTGGGATATATGGGGCAGGTTTGAATTTATTACCTCAAAAATTGAAGCCAAGTAATTTTGCCCAAGTTCCTAGCTGGATAGACATGGTATAAAATGTTGAGATTCATGATGAAAGGAGTGACAACATTGATAGTGTTGATCACACTAGCCCTGTTATGGGTTGTGATTCAAACAATGATGTGAATGAAGATGGCATGTTCCAAACTAAGTTTTTTTCTCATGTCAGTGGAGAAAATGTTTGTGAACATCCAAATAATGTGGTGTGTGCACCTAAGGATTGCATTCATGAAAATTCAAGTACACTACACACTAAAATAATGCAAATGCATCAGGGGGTATGTTGTCATGGCACAACTGATGAAGAGATGGAAGCATTTTCAAATATCTAGCATATTACACCATGTAATAGAACTGCTAGCTGCTCCAATGATGAGATTGCAGAAGAAGTTCAATTGTAGTCTTGTGAATCATATGATTCTAGTGATATGTTCAATAATGAGTGATAATGAGACAATGTATTCATCATTGAGTATGCAGGAACCATGTAGTCCTAATTGCAATATTGCCAGGGTTGAGAACTTTGTCAATAATGATCTTGATATCACTTGGCCTTCTCATATGTATTTAGTTCATGAAGTGGATCATGTTGATTATTATTTTGCTGGTCACAGTGGCTCATATAAAGTAGAGTTGGAAAGTTTTACACTAGATGAGGATAACATTAGCATGCAATATGTTGGTGACATGAGTTCAATCTCAAATGATAAGGTTATGCATTATGATGAATATGCTAATGATAGAATATCACCATTATTGGTTAATAGTATTATGGAACTTGAAGAGCTTTATAATCATGTTGTCTCTGATTATGTTGATATGGTAGAAATTTCAGACATGTGTGTGGAACAGTCAGAGGATGAAGTTAAAAGTGATTTATTATCATTGCTTCTAAGTTGATTGTGATTGTGTTCCTCTAAGGGACAATGATAAATCTAAAAATGCTAATGTTGATGAAAAATCAAAGCTTCATACTGATATTTAAGGTGGGATATCTTCAGACTTGTCCGATCCTTCTTATGAAGCTGTGTACAGGGATGTGAGTGATGATTTTAAAGTTGAATCAAATTATGTCATTGAACCAAAAATGTGTACATTTGTGAAATTATTGGATGATGATGATGATGCAGATAAGTTGCAAGACACTAGAGCAAGTAGTGATATGGCTAAGTCAATATGCTTAAGTGAATGTCCCTTCCAATATAATGTATTGCAATTGCATGAGACACCTGTGTATGAATGCTTCTCTTTTCATGCACCTGAAAGTTGTTTGCATGGTTTGCAGTAGTATCCTTATGAGAACTTTGTGCTTAATGTGCAACCGGATGATGAGGTTAAGTATCATGATGCCAATTGTTTGGTAGAGTATGAGCACTTTCAGTTTCTAGTTCAGTTTAGAAGGGTTTTGATAGAGCATGACAATACGATGAAAAGTGAAGAATGTTACTTTCAATATACATATATGTTAGGTGATAATAAAAAAATTTAGTTTATGCCTGGTTATACAATGCAGAATGACAGAGGTAACATTGACAGTGGTATGCTCAGAGGAATTGTGAGAGATGTTAATGACAGTGTTTGTAATTAGGCTAATTTCAGTGGTATAAATAGACTGGGTTTGGGGAAGTCATTTAAGAACATAGTATTTGACATAGGAAGATTTTGGTTCTTCATTTTTGGGGTCTTGGGGCCACCAATTAATGTTTGAAAGTTGTGAGTTAGAGCTTTGCAAGTTTGAGCATTTTCAGAGCCGCCTAATAAAGTAGGCACCTGTTCTACATCCCGGAGAAATTTGGATTCTCTCCATGCCTATAAGGGACATCCATCCCCGAACAAGAGCCACTGATGGCACTTGTTTTTGTGTCTCATTTTCTGAGCAAAGCAACCTTTAGAATGGCATGAAAATACTTTTTTTAGACCCTGAAGCAGTAGACTAGCTCAAAATTTCCAGCATTAAAACCTATCAATCTAGAGCTTGTCTCCAAAAACCGTTTGCCAAAGGTTCATAAGTATTCATAAGCTACCTCCAATTCAGATTTTGTATAATCAGATGAGTTCTGAGCCAAATTTTAATGTTTTGGCATTTCCAAGCGGGTGTGATAAATAGTAGCCAAATGATTTCGTTAATCAATTCTAGTGAATTGATGAGTTTTGGCATTACATCAGGATCTTCCATATTCAATTTCAAATTATTCAGGTAAGTTTTGTGGTTGTGGTATAAAAATAAAGAAAATATTTAAATTGGCCCTGGTTACAAAGGAAGTCCCTAGAAATCTCATTGCTAATCAATTTCGTCAGTTGCACAATGTTCTCCAACATTTTTTATTACTCCTTGCAAGTTTTTGCGGCTTTCATATGTTGTCTAGGCTCGTGGTATCATTTCCATCATTTTGACAATGGTGTTTAAATGTCAGCAATCAAGGTGAAATTAAAAAATTAAAACAATTTTTAATTGTTTTAATGTGGGCATTATATAGTAATATTTTTTTACTTTATAGTAATATTTTCTTACTTTGCAAGTGAAGGGAGGTTTTATTTTTCCCGTTCATATAGGGGTTGGTAAAAAATTAAAATTTAAAGGTAAGCTTTAAATCTTCCTTTCCTCCTCTCTAGGGCATTGCGCAAGCTTAAATCTTTTCCCAAATTGTAATATGTGATGTGCGATGGATAGTATTTCAAAAGGTTAAAGTTTTAAAAAATTAAAAACTTTCATATGGCCTAGACATCATACATTGCATATTTGGAGGCCCATACATTATTGAAAGTTGCAATGGATGTATGTTATGTGATGGACTAAAGTCAAAGGGAAGTAATAAGTAAAATATTGATTTCCAAGCCTTTCATCGCACAACGCAGTTTGAAGGCAAGTCATTTGGTTAAAAAACATGATGAAGGAGATGTGTGCGATGAAATAGAAATATGCCATGTGGAGAAGGTTCTAGGGAAGTTTTCTATGGTTTTGCCTTACATTTTATTGCTCTTTTCACATCTGTAGGTTTGCCCTAACATTTCCTCATGTCCTTGCAACATTTTGGGATTTTTTATCACGTTTTTTACTACTCTCCATGGATAAAAATAGACTTGAATTGAGAAAAACAACCCAGCATGTGCAAAAATGCCCCAACATGGTTAGTAATACCTCCAGGCAAGTGGAAAATGCCTTAGCTCAGTTAAAATTGCTTCCAATGCGGCAAAAATGCCTCTAGTATGAGTGAAAACACCTTTGCATTGGTTTTTAGTACTCTGCTAAATGTACAAACACCCCAGCATTGTAAAATGTCTGGTCATTGTCAAAGGTGCCTTGTAAATACTATCAAATGCCTAACATTGTTTTAAATTAGCATCTCATTGTATAACATTCCTAGAAAACTAATGGACACCTAGCCATGAATGAGGCAATGAGTAGAAGTGGATACTAGAAAAATAATGTTTGCATGAAAACTATTTGGTCCAAAATGTCTAGTTGATTGCAAGGAGAGCAGTGAAGTTTTGAGGGGCAGAGTACACCAATAAAATTGATTTTTTACTTGCTAGTGATGGGATAAAGACTTGGGGGTTATTTTCTCCACTCACCAAGTGAAAATGCAGCTGGGAAATGATTTTTACAGTTGGGTCAAAAATCTGGACGTGAATATAGAATTTGGGGGAAATGCATATTCAATTACTAGATGAGGACAAAATAAGGAGGAAGTTTGAAGATGATGTAGCATATTCCTCTTGCCAATCAATTGCAGGAACTAAGGGGTTCAATTGTACCATATATCATGCCTCGATTGAATCTAGGGTTTTCATCTTCTTCTCTCTTTCTTATAACATTGTTTTTGTATCATTTTGTGGGGTTCCAAATTTTTTAGGTCGGGTAGTCTATAAATTTGGTATTGGGTTTCTACTTAGGCTTTAGGGTTCTTTAAGTTTCAATTCCCAGGTACTGTAATCATCACTTCAGATAGTGGCATGCATTTCAGTTTGTAGTTTAAATTGAACTATGTCGTACAGAGATGTCTCCTATAATGTATGTTTTATTTCTTCAATCTAAGTAATCAAATATTATGGTGATTTTTGTTGCACATTTTCTGCAATAAATATTTGATTAATGTCTCTTGTTCAAACAGAAAGTTAATTTTTCTTTTAGTCAATTATTGGGGATAATGTGGTTCATTTAGGATTATTAAGAATGTTTTCTACATGAGATGCCTCATTATTGTAAGGCAGTAATGGTTGGAAGGTCACTGATCTTGCATTTCATGATGTTATCTGATGGATTATTTATATCTTGACTCTATGAATGGATAAGGGTCTGGTCTAGTGTGTTTCTTCTATGCAAACCCTATAGGGAATCACCAATTATAAATCTGCTAAATCTTTCCTTTCATGTCTATTTATTGTCTGGTTTTCTATACCTTCATGAAGACTAATGGATGCAAGGGGTTACATTCAGGAATGATGCATTTGTAACCTTGTCTTACTTGGGATGAAGGTATTGATATGTCTTTTGTTCTCAATTTTATTCAATACAGATGGGATATGCTTGAATATGAAACACCAATTACCATACACTTGAGAACCATCCACTTCCAATAGGTCTGTAATTTGTCATTTGGCACATATTATGTCATTCATTCAGGCCTACATCTAGGAACACCCTCATGAGTCTTGTGGAGATCGAAGTGTAGAAGGTTATGTTTATAGCCTTGTCAGTTGGCCTTTTCTTGTCTTCAATCTATTAATAGTGCAGATTCTTTGTCCTAAACCCATGATCCCCTGGTTTGAGCGGTGTGTTTCTCCTTGGGATTAAAGGTTGCAAGAAAAAACCCCAACACCTCCTTAGCCAATTCGGAAGACTTTCTCTCCATCTCTTCAAACAACAACAAAGAAACCACTTCATCCATCTTGAAGGGGGTAGTGGTACTCCCAATGGCCATAACAAGGTGGTCCCACGAATCTGGTAAGGAACATAGTAATGTCATACATCGATCCTCCTCCATCTTCACACCAACAAAAGTCAATTGGGTGATAAGCATATTGAATGTATTCAGGTGATCAGTGACAGATCCTCCATCTTCTATCCTCATATAATACAATTTATTTCGTAGTAATAACTTGTTCACCAGGGATTTAGCCTAATACACATCTCCAAGCTTCTTCCAAAGATCCTTTGCAGTCTTCTCTTCATGGATATTCCGGAGCACTGAATTAGCCAAATAGTGTCTTATCAAGCCCTTAGTTTTTGTTCCTGAGACATTGTCATTAGTTTTGTACCAGATATTGTCTTCTTGAGATCTACAAGCATGTCCTCCATTTTGAGTTTCCACAACTCGAAATTACTTCCATTAAACTTCTCTATCTCAAACCTCCTAGATGTGCTCGCCATCTCTTACCTACAACAAAGATTTCAAAATCCTCTACACAAGCTCCCACTCAAATGAAGATCAGCTCAAAAAACCCTCTACCCAACAACTAGAACCAAAAGTGATAAGGCTCTGATACCAACTGAAAGGAAGCAAGGTATGCGGAAAAGCTTCCTACACTAATCTATTGAGGAAAGATTTATTCAAATTTTTACTTTTATAGTTACAGATTAAGATGCACATTAACAAAAAGATAATAACAACTTCCAAATGCAAACACAAAACTCACAACACAAGATATACGTGGGGTAAACCATTTCAGTTAAAAAACCCCACACTCCAAAGCCACCCAATATATTATTCGGGAATCACGAAGATTACAATATACTTGCATAGCAAGCTTTTACAAGAGGATATCCAACCAGAGATCCCGGAGGTAACTTGACATCTATAAGATTCTTACACACAACCTCCATCTCAAGATCCTGATATATAAGAGATACAATACAGTAAATTGTCAAGGGTAATTACAAAACCATGAGCCAAAACCACTCAAAAGTGGTGCCCAAATTATCTCTAATCAAAGATGCCTTGTGATGTGCCAAACCACATGCCAACACATGTAACTCTCCCCTTTACAACTCTTTTAAGTGTCCAACACGCTTTTACATTTCCCAAAAATAAGAGGTCCAACTTCCAGAGGTCATAACTTTTGATCTGGGTATCTAATTGACAAACCGTTTGATGTGTTGGAAAGCTTGTGAAGAGATTTATCACCCTGTAACCCACTTGGTTGGTTATGACAATTTTTGGAGTGTTTAGGGACCTCTATGTGCCTCAAAATTGAGTTCAAAACTTTTTTGGTAGTTTCAAAAAACATAAACTTTAATATCTTACGATCCAGGTATGATCTAGAGTTGAAACTCACCCGAGATGTTTACTTAGATGTTCCGCACATTCTGGGAAAATTTTAGGTCAATCCAAGGTCAAATGTAAACTTAATAAAAATAGTAAGTCCCACCATTTTTAGCCCTTTTGGAAACTTTGAAAGTTCTAGATCATTCTTTAAGATAAAGGGTATTTGAAAAGACCAAAACTGGGAAGAATAGTAACCTTTCAAAGTTACAAAGTTGAGACACTTTTCTTAACAGATCCACCCTCCAGAGGTAATCACTACATCCTGGTTTGCATTGATTATGCCACTAAGTGGGTAGAAGCAAAATCCTTGTCTGCTGCATGAGAGGAGAAAGTGGCAAATTCTCTGTATAACCACCTTACAAAAGTTTGGATCTCCAAGGGTTCTTGTCTCAAATTAGGGACCACAATTTATGTCAGTAATGATTAAGGCATTCATGACATGGTATCAAATCAGCCATAGAAAATCTTCTCCCTATCAGTCATCTGACAAATGGACAAGTTAAAGTAATTAATAGGGAAATTGAGAATATTTTGATGAAGACAATTTTATCCAAGAAAAAAGATTGGGCTGATAGAATGATAGAAGTATGGAATTACAATACCACTTGGAGGATTGCGACAAATTTTACTCCATATGACCTGATCTATGGGAAGCAACCAATATTCCCTATTGGGTATGAACTAGAAACACTAAAGATAGCCTTAGAAATAGGGATTGAGCTAACAAAATCCCAACAACACCGAATTACACAACTCAACAGACTGGATGAAATGAGATTAGAGGCACTTCATCACACAAAACTGATTCAGTAACAAGGAAAGGAGTGGCATTACAAGCATATCATTGGCAAGCTATTCAAGGTGGGAGACTAGGCTCTATTGTATGATTCAAGGTACCAAGATTTCAAGGGAAAACCACACAAGGTGGTTAGGACCTGTTTAGTGGGAAAATGGGGAAGCAAGATAGAAGACTTCAAGTCCCACACTCTCACACACTAAAGCATTAGGGAAGCAAGGAATAAGTTTAGGGATTAACTATTGATTTCCTATGTTCCTTTTTTTTCTAATTAGGTATGTTTGACTATTTTGATCAGGTTTTTAAAAGCTAATATCTTTCATTAAGCATGAAACCCTAAATTACCAATTAGACTGCAATAACTGAAATTCCAACATAGATACAAATTAAGTGATTTCTGAAATGCAAAGAGAACAACACAAAGGACATGTACCCAGAGATAGAGGCTCTGATGGACTAGGGCACCTAGGGCAATTTCCTAGAAATTCTTAACTATAAGAATATTCTATATCAGCAATCTAACAATCTTCAAAGGCTTCCAGATCCCAAAGAAATCACCTAGTTGGACTAGGACGCCTAGGGCAATGTCTCAAAAGTCTCACAATCTCAAAATATAAAACTCTGTGGTAAATGTGTCTGCAATACCCATCTTCCTATTGCTCTTTTCCATTGGATCTTGACGAATTCAACCTACAAAAGCTAAACGAGGAGAAAGATGGTTGTGGCTATATAGGAACTTGGCTCAGTCAAGCCTTATTTTCAGTACTCTTGCCTCAACAATAGCCAAAGATAAAGATCTGCAGATGTGTGTGCTCATCTAACAAATGTGTATGCATAACATAAAACCCTAGATGACTCAAGCATCAAGGAAAGATCAACAATTTGCTTCACTCAATGAACAAACACAACTTCACCTCAAGGAGATGAAAGCAATGAAGACTTGCATGAACAAGAAGGCAAGGTAGCCATTTCCGTGGAGGAATTCCAATCTTGATGTTGGAGGCTTCAACCCTTCTCCCAATCATGAAAAGGGTGTACAAACCCTAGGAAGTGCAAGATAGTCTCAAGATAGAAAATTCAAATTACTTCAAGAGCTTCAACAAATCACTAATCTTCAATGGCAATTTTGGCAGAGTTTTGGCAGAAAGCTTGCATATATCTTGTGTGTAATAAAATTATTTTCAAATGTCTTTAAATATCTAACCTTAGGAATTTCAAATTTTGAAATAAGATGTTGACATCGCACAAAAAATGAAATTTCAAAAATAGAATCCCAGAATGTACAGCGAGAGCCGACATCCTGCCAAAATTTAAAACCCCAAGAAATAGGGTAGGACAAGGGCATGAGTGCCCAAGTCCAGGCCCTAATTTCCTGATTAGGTCTTCTTTAAGGGGGTTCTAGAATCCCAAATCTGAACTCTCTTTTTCACTTTTAGTCTTCTGTTATCCTGAAATATGACATTCTTCTAGTTAGACATAGGTCAATCAGGGTTTAGGAAGGTCTGAAATAAAGTAGGTTAAAAGGTCACCAAAGGGGAGGAGCTAAACTATGAGAAATTGTACCACTCCATGCAAGAGGACAATTTTTGACATAACATTTAGCCCCCACTTAAGTGGTCATATGACAGTACGTGCATATGCAACTAAAGGAAACTAAATACATCTACCCAAAAGGATACTATAGAGGATGTCGAAGTGTTGTCACCAAAGAGGAAGAATCCCCCAAGTCTGTAATCCTGCAAGACCACAAAGTTAGGAACCACAACCTGCAAATGAACACTTGTCAGAAAATCAAAATCAAATCAACTTGCAACCAACACCAATAAGTTAGTCTATAAACACTAAGGAGGTTGATTGATGAGATGTGATGAGGGAGGAAATCAAGGGAGATATATGCCCCCTTGTTTCTGCTTGCTTAATCTGAAACGTAGAAACAAGGAGATATCTACACACGTCAATTTCAAGGAATCTTGATGAGAAATGCATTGTGAGGGTTGTTTGAACAAACAATGCCCAAGCACAACACATTATGTAGGATAGAGAGTAGAATCGGGATTCCAATGCAATAAACAGTGTGAAAATTTGAGTTCGACAACTCAAGATAAAGACTTAAGAGTAAAACTATTCAATTTTGCACCTAGATAGTGATATGAATTCTCATCCACTTACTATATGTAAAGGGAGTCTTTTCATTGTGTAGAGGAGAGAAGGAGGAAGAGATTGACAATGCCGACCCGACGTCCATACCAGCTTCCGAGACTGGAGATGCTCCAAGCCTGAGTGGTAGAGAGATGTTTCGAGGTTGAGGTAGGGTCCTAATCCTTGCTTTTGTTATCATTCTTTCTGTATTGTTTAGAGTTTATCATTATTCATGCCACCGAGGACATTCTGGACAAGGGTCGCCAACAGGGATGCCCAAGTCCACTCAGGGCACTAAGGTCCTCCTGGGGCACCCAAGTCTTATTTGGGTGCCTAGGTCATCTTGGGGCATCCAAGTCGAAAAAGGACAAGGGCCCCAGGGATAGGGTACTAATTGATGTTGCAAATATTAAGTGATGATATTATTTTATATACTAATTCATATTCTCACTATTTGTCATGCAGGTTATCCTCGAGATGCAAGAGCATACAGGTGGTCGCTTGATGATGCTTCTTCGAGATCACATCGATACCATGAGTGATGGAGAGAGTGGTCACTTATAGAGCATAAGGCTCTGGTGGGTGTTTAATATGTTCATAATTAGATTTCATTGTAGTATGCTGATGGCTTTGATGGAGAGATGGAATGTAGATACTTCTACATTCTATCTGCCCATAGGGGAGATGACTATCATGCTATAGGATGTCTATCAAATCCTACGCCTACCTATACGTGGGGAGACAGTGAGGATCATAGAGCATCGCTCAATGGAGTACACATGAGAGAATCAATTATATTGTCTAGGCCGCACATTCACTATGGTAGAGCGTGGGTACATTCAGCTTCAGTTACTAGAGCAAGGATGCGCTGACATCCCTCTAATTTAGAGCATTATGATTGTTATAGTGGCATTAGCAGTCGCATTGGATGGATGAGGCACTCACCTTCATGGGGGCCTTGTTCACACTATCAGGCAATGGAGAAACAGGGGAGAGTCTATGCATGGGGGTGCAGTATGCTAGCGCACCTCTATCGTAGGTTGGGATGATATGTCCATTACGAGGCACAGAGCTTGATATGTTGCACATTACTATAGGTCTGGGCCTTTGATCACATCAGATGCATGTAGCCTACAGGTTTTTCCATAGAGCTAGTATTTACCCATCCACGTGTCCACGCATATCCTCTTGTCAGATTCTAGAGACATGGTGATCTACTGTACTGGAGAGTTGTATTAGACAGATTACAGCCTAGTGATTTCATTTGGAGACCATATCGCAGTTATATAGCATGGCCAAATTAGCAGAGATAGTTAGTAAGGATGTAGAGGGATTGGCTGATGGCCGGTCACCTCGATCACATTGTTGTATGGTTTTACTTTGATAGGATAGCATGACAGTTTGGATGATGATAGGATGTACCTATGATGTGTCCAAGTTATGCATGCTATGTACGTAGCGTAGTCACGGTGAACAGCGTCCGACGGTTGATAGTAGCAAATGTAGCAGTTAGTGGTGATGATGGTATAGAGGATATAGAGCTGATATCTGATGCAGATGATGTCAGAGTTACTTGAGCATACCATATCTGGTGGTAGATAGTGTGTCATGCTCCTATCTATCTTCCCAATCACCCCACAGGCGATCCTCGACCTTGGCCTGATCATGCTAGTGACATAGGGGTAGAGGATGACATTAGTGACTTCGCTGAATATTATGATCTAGACGAGGAGAAGGATGATGAAGATGATGAGGAGGAGGCCCTATCATAGTACATCTTCAGGGTGAGACCACGACGAGATCAGCAAGAGGCATACAATGACAAGGAGGCCGAGTCTTAGTCATAGTCGAGAGCTCGTGGTCCAACTCCTACAGATGTGAGGAGATCAAGCTGGCATGAGTGAGGAGAGACTAGTAGTCGTATGCCCCTAGCTACAGAGTCAGTTGTAGATCTAGTCACACCATCAGCTATCCGAGATCCATCTTGGCGAGATGGAGATCTAGGTAGGATACTTTTTATATAGATGTAGTTATTTTTTATTATTTATATACGATGTCTATATGAGATATTGATATCTATTTTGTTTCCTTTTTGCAATTAGGACGGACACGTGGTGCAACCTTGTGAGTCATGTCATAGCAAAGATAGTTCCAGCCGATGTGGTCGAGCAACGGGTGTGGATGGGATACTTGCCACAGCCATCCGCAGGGCAGCATGCAGAGATTTTTATGCCATTCGTGAGATATAGAGTGGTCATAGAGGCTATCATAGATCTCTCTACATGGGAGAGAGAGGATTTACTTTAGAGGACTAAACATGCAGAGGCCAACTTCGGTCACAGTAGGATTGAGCTATAGTTGTGTTTGCACCTGAGAGAGATCCTATTGCGAGTGAGATCTTACTTCCTGAGTT
Organism: Cunninghamia lanceolata; assembly: GCA_027924645.1. Lineage (NCBI taxonomy): Eukaryota > Viridiplantae > Streptophyta > Pinopsida > Cupressales > Cupressaceae > Cunninghamia > Cunninghamia lanceolata. Next base: position 4,151,474 of record BSBN01000007.1, read on the forward strand.
ATGCCAGGTGAGAGCTGACATAGATAAGCTCTGGGTAGAGGTAGAGAGAGCCATGTCTGAGAGAGACTGATATTAGCAGATGTATCGGGAGTCATACGACAAGGTGCTAGGACTGAGAGGAGAGGTCAGGGGGTTACGATCGCGGAGTGTCTCTAGGAGTTATTTGTGATCCATAGCCACCCATGGTCAGGCCTCCATCACATGCACACAATGAGGTCCCGAGGGGACAGGTGACTGAGGTTTAGCTATGTGATGTGTTTTATGTACTACGACATCCCATTTTGTTGTATGAGATATTTGACTCTAATGTATATGTAAACTAATGATGATGATATATATATGATGCTTTCCTATTATTATTTCTAATGTTGTCTAATCTATCACATGTGATTTATATAAAATGTAACTAGTGATAAATGTTAAATGCTCATGTGGAAATGTGATTTATACTAATGTGATACTTAAACAATTCTTTGCAGAATATAAAGTAAAAAGCACAATGATTAATGAATTTCACACATACCCATTATTCTATGCTTAACTCAGTTAATACAAAGGTGATCTCCAATAAAACATGTTTATACAAGATACAACAATGATTAACTGAAAAAGATACTATGTTAAATGAATTAAGACAAAATAATCATATCTTGTCAAAATTGAAGCTAAACTAATTAGGAAGTTTGCTTTTTAAAGTAACATCTAACATATAATCTTAAGCATAAAATTTCTTGAGGTGTGCAACATTAATAGGTTCTTTAAGTGACATACCTTGTTCGTCTACTAGCTTATATGCTCTTGATCCAAAGGCTTCAGTAATGACATATGGTCCAAGCCAATTAGGGTTGAACTTTCCTTTTGCTCTAGGAGGTGTGTTCACATTACATTGATTCTCATAAAGTACCAATTCTCCAACATTGAATGAACGATGTATAACACGTTCATTATACAATCATTAGATACTCTTCTAATGGGCCTTAAGATGCTCGAGAGCATTAATACATTTTTCATCCAGCATCTCAAGTTGTTGTAATCTATTTTCTCTTTCCATGTCATCATCAATAACATCTCTCAAGGAGACTCTCAATGAAGGAATTTCTAACTCCAAGGGCATTACCACATCAGCGCCATAAACAAGATTATACGAAGTAGTTCTGGTAGCCATACGAATGCTTGTTCTATAAGCCCATAATGCATAAGATAATTCAGTATGCCAATCTTTCTGATGTTTGTTAATAGTTTTTCATAAAAATTATCCAATAACCTTGTTTGAAGCTTCTGCTTGGCCATTCAATTTAGGATAATAAGGCAGAGAAGCAGTGTTAAATATGATACTTTTCAAGAAATTTCTTCACATCCTTGTTCTTAAATGGCGTGCCATTGTCAGAGATCAAGGAGGAAGGAATACCAAATCAAGAGATTATGTTATCTTGTATAAAACGATAAATTACTTCAACAATCATGGATCGTAAAGGGATGGCTTCAACCCACTTCGTGAAGTAATCAGTAGCGGTAAATATAAAGGTATGTCCTTGAGAAGGAGGAGAAATTTTACTAATTAGATCCAAGCCCCAAACAAAAAATGGCCAAGGTGAAACTTGGGCACGAAGTTCCTAGGCAGGTGCTCAGATTAAGTGTTGATGTTATTGACATTGCGGGCACTTCTTGACATAAGCGAAGGAGTCTTGTTCCATACATTGCCAATAATACCCCATATGTATTAGTTTTTGTACCAATGATTTTCCTCCAAAGTGTCCTCCACAAGCACCAGAGTGAGCTTCTTCTAAAGCTATCAAAATCTCTGAATTACTAAGACATCAAAGGAGAACACTGGTATAGCTTTATCCCTATAAGACATTAGATAGAATGATTTATTATGCTGCAAGTTTACATAAGCAAACTCAAGCATTTTTAGATGTCGAATTAGGGATGGTTCCATCACGCAAATAGTTGAATATATGGGAGAACCATTCATCAGAACTTATATCACAACAAAGATCAATACTTGCAACTACAAGATCTTCTATGACTGGTGTTTTAAGATTATGAATAATGAAAGTAAATTCATCAGGAGAATCATCAGGGAATATAAGGGAAGCTGCACTTGCCATTGTATCTACATTTTGATTATCTTTCCTCAAGGAATAGTATCAATTGAAAAGGATGTAAATCGATTTAACAGAGACAAAGCAAAATCACAATATTGAGATAATTTGTCTCGTTTAGCTTGATATGATCCATTTATTTGTCTTACAACTAGTTGTGAATCACCATATATAGTGAGGTTTTTGATGTCTAGAACCAAAGCGGCATGAAGTATTGCAATAAGAGCTTCATACTCAGCAATGTTGTTTGTGCATGAGATGTTTAGGTGGTAAGGCATAGGAATCGGCTTACCTACAGGGGGGTACTAGTATAACACCAGCACCGGAGCCAATTTGACATCTTGATCTATCAAAATACAATTCCCATTTATCATCCTTATCAATAGCTAAAAATTAATCATAAGGAAATGGCTAATAAACATGCGAGAGCATTATTAGATGTTGAGGTATAAAGAATAAAAGGTTTATCAGCAATAACTAGTTGTAAAATAGGAGGTTTAGCAAGATAACTTTTTAAGTCCTCAAAAGCCTTCTAACACTCTAAATTCCATTGAAATTTTGAATCCTTCTTCAATAGTTGAGTAAAAGGGTGAGTCCTATCCACGAGCTGTGAGACAAATCGGTGAATGGCCTGTATCTTCCCTTGCAAACTATGAAGGTGAGATATGTTTTTAGGTGCTGGCATATTAACAATCACATCAATCTTTTTTGTATCTACTTCAATACCATGATTTAAAACTATAAATCCCAACAGTTTCCCACTGTCTACGCTAAAGATGTATTTACAGGGATTTAATCACATGTTGTATTTCTTTATTTGTTCAAAGATTTGTTGGAGAGTCATAGTATGATCTTGGGGATGAATAAACTTCACCAAGATGTCATCGACATAGTCCTCTAAAATATTGTGCATGTAATCATGAAATATGAGTCATAGCACGTTGGTAAGTTGATCTGGCATTCTTAAGTCCAAACAACATGACTACACAACAAAATGTTCCCCAAGGCATTATAAAATTTATTTTATATCAATCATGAGGGTTTATAAAATTTTGATTATATCCTAAAAATATATCCATGAAGGAAAGTAATTCATGGCCGGCTATTGAATCAACAATCATATCAATGTTCAAAAGTGGGAAATCATCTTTCAAAGATGCAAGATTCAAATATCTAAAATTGGTACACATTCAAATAAGACCATTAGGTTTAGCAACAACCACTATATTCAAAATCCAAGGTGAATAGTCAATAGGGTGGATAAAGCCAACTTGTGAAAGTTTTCTATCTCAACCTTAACAAGTAATGCAATCTTAGGATTCATCTTACGAATCTTTTGTTTAAATGGCTTAGCATCTGGTTTAAATACAATATTATGTCTTACAATTTGAGGATCAATACCAGGTATATCCGAATAATTCCAAGCAAACAATTCAAAAAATTTGTGTAACAACTTGGTCATATTGTCTTTTTCTTCACTTAAACAATCACCTATAGGGATAACTTTTTCGGTGTTATCTTTCTCCATGAAAACATCAACAGTCTTTCCATTAAGTAGAGTATTGTGGTCTAGGAGATCGGGTGATTGTGGTAACTCTTTAGATTCTTCCTTAGATTTCAAAGTAGTATTTATCATGCTAATGGACTTTCCAAAATATGCAGCATTGTACAAACAATAAGGCAATCCACGTTTATGATGGTAAAAGGGAATATTGTCGTAAGAACCCAAGAATTCAATTATCACTTCATCTGTTGAAAATACATCTAAGGGAATCTCTCCCGGAGGACAATTAGTGTCAATCATCTCAGGAAAGATCAAGTTAAGCGTAGATATTGTGTTTACATTAAGATTAGGACATCTACGGGCTTTAGATTCCCTAAAAGGGTTATATCCAATGCCATTTGAGTAATGTCGCGAAGCGGGTTCTATAAGCACACAAATCCCTTGTTGATTAATACTACAACCATTACCTACATAGCCACAATTCTTATAAAGGATCTAAAATCCTTGACCATAGAGAGAAGCCATTTCCTTGGAAGAAGGTGGGGCTTCATAGGTCTCATAATCTATAGTGTAAGTAAAAGTATTATCTATATTTGTTAGCAAAGAGACTTTAGATTTAGTATTTGAACATTTAGATGAGATCAATGCAACACTTGATGTTTCAGGAGTGGAGTTGTTAATTTTATATTCACCTATAGAGGGGATGTAAAATCTAACGAACCCCAATCATCACCAAGAAATGCATTTTATTGTTTAGACTCTTACACAACATTGTCTATCTCAAGAGGAGTTGACGAGTCAACTTTCAAGTTATTTAAGATCTTGTGATGAACAACTCGCTTTTGTGATTCAATTTGTAAACAATTATTTGGTTCAGGATCGGCATGAATAGTATGAAGTTTATCTTGATGAACAAACTTGATTGAACGATGAAGGGTAGAAGGAACTGCCCCAATGCATGAATCCAAGGTCTACCAAGAATCATGTTGTAAGATAAAGAACTAGGCATGACATGAATCAAGGTAGATAAAGTCACAGGCCCAACTTGTATAGGTAAAGCTATAGTGCCTATGGATTGTCTTCCAACATTATCAAAGCCATGGATACTTATCTTATCCATCTTAATCAAATATGTATCAACTTTAATCTTATGTAACAAATTGATGCCGCAAACATTAAGAGCTGACCCATTATCAATCATAACTTGTTTAATCAGTTTTTTATTTATTGTAATGAATATAATCAAAGGATCATACTAATTTTGAACTTCAAGAGATGGCAACTCATGGTGTTGAAACAAAATGTTTATTTTTGTCACATGCATACAATCTAAAAGAGCTACTACATCATTTGGTTTGATAGCAGGTGGTACAATCACCTTTTGTAAAGATTCTTGGAGCATTCCATGGTATGTACATGAAGTTTGTATAAGTTCCTAAAGAGATATCTTAGCAGGAGTAGCATGAAGCTACTCAACAAGATCATAATCTTGACCAACGTTATGTGTTAAACGAGGTGCTTGAGGAAGCATAGGTTGAGAAGCTTGTAAAGATATCAGAATGCTCGATTGTTGTTTTCTTTTTTTGTTATTCTAAGTATTGTATGTATGAGCAACCACAGTATGACTAGGTTGTTGTGAATTTTGATGTGTTATTTGTTTAGCATAGTTATAAATGTAATCAGGAGGTCGAGAAGAAGGCAGAAGACCTCTAATAGTGAGCACTAGTTTAGAAGATGGTTGAACCAAATATGAACACAAGGTGACCACTACTTTTAGTTTCACAGGTTCTTCCTGAGGTTTGGGAACATAGATTGCATTTACTAATCTTTGAAACAACAACGGTTTAGGAGTCGTAGTGGAATGTTCAATTGAGATGAAGTCCTTGAGAGCTTTATCTAACATATTGAAGTCATCACAACTAAATGGCTCATCATACACATGAAAATCTTGTAAAAAGTAATCTAACATTATAACATGCTCAAATTAACCCAAGACTTAAATGTAAAATGATATAGCATAAACTTTGTGAAAATGAAATAGAATAACACAATGCAACACACAAAGTTGTAATTTCAACCTCTTTTAATGAAAGGATAAAGAAATCACTCAAGATTTAATGCATGCACTTTCATAAAAGAGGGTTTGCAATCTGAATATGTTTTAGGATAGCAAACTAACTCAGATCTAATGTTAAAAGGACGTTAATTCTTTAGAGCATGGGTTCACCAAAATGTTTAGTGGAAAAATGGGGAAGCAAGGTAGAAGACTTCAAGTCCCACACTCTCACACACTAAAGCATTATAGAAGCAAGGTTTTTACAAGCTAATATCTTTCATTAAGCATGAAACCCTAAATTACCAATCAGACTGTAATAACTAAAATTTTTATATAGATATAGATAAAGTGATTACATAAATGCAGAGAGAACAGTAAAGAGGACATGTACCTAGAAATAGAGGCTCTGATGGACTAGGGCATCTAGGGCAATGTCCTAAAAATTCCTGACTATCAAAATCTTCTATATCAACAATCTAACAATCTTCAGAGGCTTGTAGATCCAAAAGAAATTAGCCAGTTGGACTAGGACGCCTAGGGCAATGCTCTGAAAGTCTCGCAATCTTAAAATCTAAAACTCTGCAGAAAATGTGTCTACAATACCCATCTTCTTGTCTCTCCTTTCCACTAGATCTTGATGAATTCAACCTACAAAAGCTAAAGGAGGAGAAAGATGGTTGTGGCTATATAGGAGCTTGCCTCAATCAAGCCCCATTTTCGGTATTCCTACCTCAACAATAGCCAAAGATAAAGATTTGCATATGTGTGTGCTCATCTAACAAATGTGTATGCATAAACATAAAACCCTAGATGAATCAAGCATCAAGGAAAGATCAACAATTTGCTTCACTCAATTAACAAACACAACTTCACCTCAAGGAGATGAAAGCAATTAAGACTTGCATGAACAAGAAGGCAAGGCAACCATTTCGGTAGAGGAATTCCAAGCTCTATGTTGGAGGCTTCAACCCTTCTCCTGATCATGCAAAAGGTGTACAAGCCCTAGGAAGTGCAAGATAGTCTCAAGATCTTGATTCCTAATCTCCATCCATTGTCTCCATGATAGCAAATTCAAATTAATTCAAGAGCTTCAACAAATCACTGATCTTTAATGGCAATTTTTTCATAAAGCTTACATATATCTTGTGTGTAATAAAATAATTTTTAAATGTCTTTAAATATCTAATCTTAGGAATTTCAAATTTTGAAATAAGATGTCAACATCGCGCAAAAAATGAAATTTCAAAAATGGAATCCTGGAATGTACGATGGGAGCTGACATCCTACCAAAATTTAAAACCCTAGGAAATAGGGCAGGACAAGGGTGTGAGCACCCAAGTGTTGGCAAGAGACATGTTATGGATTCATGAGTGTTGTCATTGATGGCAACAAAGTCCATCCCACACATCTGCAGGACATGGTATGACCATACTGGAAGACAGATTGAAGTGTATCTTAGTCTGGTAAGCAAGAACAGACCATGTAGCAAGGTCTGACAGTCAGGTCCGGATCTCTTAGAGGAAGTATCTTAGTAAAGTGCAGACTTGGGGAAGTCAAGAGGAGTACCATGACTAATATATTCTAGAGATTGAGCCTCCGGTGATGTAAGAGTGAAAAGATATGAACACCTAAGTGTTGGGTTCCTGTTTGGTAGAGTAGACTGAGGAAGAACTGACCGGCAGAGCTTCAGACCTTAATCCGGATGAGATATTGATGGTAATAAAGTTTCTTAAGGGATCATTCATGATTGGCTGACATGATTGATGAATTCTATAAGCATCTCTTTGATACGCATCACTTGGTAAGCAAGGATTCAGCCGACAGACCAGAGTTTGGGAAAATATTGAGTATTCTAGATGCCGACTAGAAAGATGTTGAAATCCTTTGTGCGGATATATATATATACCAGATGGATTTCGATGAGAAGGTGTGTGAGGTGTGTTGTGAAGTGCGAAGAAAAGTAGAGAGTAGTATGGAAGCTATAATACAGGTCTGATATGTGACAGGACAGTAGCATCAAAGAAGAGGAAGAATGAAGCAACAGATCAGTGTATTGAGCCTAACCGGAACAAAACTTTAGCATATGTGGATGCTTCTCATCAGTTCAAGTATTTTGTTACTTTCTTGTACCTTGTAGATAGTGAGTCTTTTGTAGGCAGTGAGCCCTAATTAGCAAGTGCCATTTTGTACTATCTTATTCTTTTAACAGAGAATACAATCTTGGGTTAGTCACCCCGTGGTTTTTCCCTTAACAGGGTTTTCCACTTCAAAATCATTGTGTTATGTGTATTGATGTTATTTATTCTTTCATGGTTATGTTTACTTATATGATTTGATGCTACACTAATTGTTAAAGAAGAATAGAAAGTAGAAGTAATTTAGATAACTGATTCACCCCCCCTCTCAGTTATCAACCATTGGTATCAAAGCCAAGTTCCTCCAAACAGAGCCTAACAGCTTGAGGAAGATCTGGGAATTCCAATGGATATGTATGGTATGAGGGAACAACTTCAGTCTGCCTTAGATGATCTTGAGCAATCTCACTTTGAAGTTAATAACTTAAGAGAAAGACTCAAACAAGCTGATGATTTCATAAATGAACTAAAGGAGAAACTAAGCATCTCTATGAAGAAGAGAAAGGAACTTCTTTAGCAATTAGCAAGTCAAAGTGAAGCCAATGATTCTAATGAAGATCTGAATGAGAAGAACAAATTATGTGAGAAGCTATCAAAAGAGGTCATTATGGTAAGACATGAAATGGAATCAGGGGTTATGAAATTCACCCAAGAAATTGAAGAGAAAACAAAAATTGAAGATGATCTAAGACAATCTCTCAAGGAGAAGTTAGAAGACTGCCACAAAATGGATAGAATAATCAGGCATCTGGAATCTAATCTTGAAGAAGCAAGAGATAATGAAGAACAACTTGAGAATCAAATTGACACTCTTAAAAGGGATCTTCAAACAGCAAATGAATACAAAGAGAAATTCAAGATAAGCTCAGCTCAGCTTGAAGTTCTTCTTCAAAGTTGAAAGAGGGTAGATGACAAGCAAGGCTTGGGGTATGAGAAAGGTGAAATCTCCGGATCCGGTTAGAAGAACTCAGGATCAGGAAATCCAAGGAACAGGCCTAGAAGACCTCCGGTAAGACAACCAAATGTTCAAAAATATCCATCCTTCAATGGATACTGCCACAATTGCAATAACTTTGGTCATAAAGCAAATCAATGCAGAAGAAGAATGAATCAGACTAATTCATCCTTCTCCAGATAGTGTTTTAACTACAAAAGGTATGGTCACAAATCTCATGAGTGTAGAAATATGCAAATGAATAATTCATTCAATGGTAGATGCTTTGCATGCAATAGAATGGGACATATGGCTAATCAATGTAGATCTAGAAGATACCAGTCAAATATGCAAAGAAATGTTGTTTACTACAATTGCAATAGATCCGGTCATATTGCCAAATTCTGCAGAAGTAAGCATCAGGATAAAAGGGGTTCGGTGCATCATAATCAAAATCAAGACAAAGGAAAAGAAAAAGTGAATGTAGATGAAATTCAAAGGGAGATGAACAAGATTTGGGTAAAGAGAAGTACAGAAAATATTGGGGATGGATCCGCACCAGAATCTGGTGTCGATATTCCTTCCAGAAACTAAATAAGATGAGCTCTGGCTCAGGGGGAGTAATAAAAGAAAAACATTTTCCCCCAGCCAATCAATAGGTGCCTAAAATTGGCACATGGAAGGTTGCGGATTAAAGAGTTCTCAGATAAACATCTAAAGAAGCCTTGGTAAAGATGTGGAAGATCCGCAAGAAGATTTGAAGAGTCTAATCTTCCAAGATTGATCCAGTTTGACAGTTTCTGGTAAAAGCTGGATTTTCACAGTTTGATCTGGTGTGATTTTAAACTGAAACATCTTGATCTGCGGATAAAGGGGATGATTTGAGGGAAGCAGAGACATTGAAATTAGTCATTAAAATCAGATCTAAGTACATCTAAGTGATCCAGAAAAATATCTCATGATAAGGCAACTGGAATAACTTAAGTTGTGCATTTATTACAAAATGAAATTAGGGTTTGCACAGGAATAAAAGGGTTCTTTTGTTCATCATTTGTACATTTGCATTCAAGAAGAAAAGAGAAGGAGCTCTGCAACAAATTATCTCAAGCCTCTCAAAGATCATCCACAGAAATTGATTTATCTAGCAATTTGATCTGGCTCATTTCGTGAACCCTAAAAGCATAAAAGGTATTTTCCATTCTTGAAATCTCTCTCTGAATCTTTTGAAAGATGGCTACTTCAAATGTTGTGAAGATCAACGATAGGCCGCGTCCTAAATTCAAGAAACATCCATATAAATCCCTAGAAGTTGATCCCCTAGGCACCTTTTCAAACATTCCGCATGGGGGTTTGTATGTAGAAGATGTTAGGGCATATATTCATGCAAACATTGAAGAATTTGGGGAATCCAAGCTGGTGGATATCTACCACAAGCAATTAATAGATGATTCATTTGAACTCAAACCTCAATACAAGGCTATCTAGGACAAACATTTTGGACATTGCATCCATTTCCCCTGTTTTGCAGAAGATGAATGGGTCCGGTATGTTTTGAGCAGAGTGCATGACAACTTCATGTGGTTGAATAGGTCGTTTAAGATCACTAAAGATGTCATTAGGGCAATAACCGGATTGCACTCATCCGGTGGGTTGCCTACTCTCAAATCTGTCAAAAACCAAATTGTGAGTGAGGCTACCAGATCAAAATTTGACAAGAGAGCATTGACTATAGAAGATATCACTAATTTGGATATCAAGTTTGCATCTATAATAATTGGCTATAAGATATATCACTCCAGCAGGGAGAATTCTATATCCAAAACTACTGTATATACTAGTTATGAAATGTTAAGAAAGAATGTTGACTATGATCTTTGTGAGCTTCTCCTAAACCAACTATTGGAAAACTTGCAGAAAATAAAGAAAGATAAAAGAATTCTTTCAAGTATGGTGGCCTGATACTTTGCCTATTCTTCTACTATATGAATGAGCTACCCAGAACTAATGGTTGGATATGGCAAAATGATAGACCTGTTGCCATACAAATCAGAGATTATTTGCATGGAATAGGTGATGCCAAGGCACAGAATACAGCACTATGGGGCTACTTCAAGAACTTTCAGAGTATGATGCAAGCAAGAGAGAGAATCCCCCAATCTCTAGTTGAAAATTATAAAGATACAGTATGCTTTATGGTAGAAACTGATCAATGCCTAATGGAGGCAGTGGAGCCAAGGATAGTCTGGATCATGTCAATGGGGTATAAAGTTGATGAGAAAATTCTAGAGCTGCATACTCAACACCTACTAAGTCGGTCCAAGGACCTAAAGGCAGAAAGGTTTGGAACCTTTGAAGAGTTGAGTGTGAAGATTCATGTAGAGCTAAGACAACTGGAAATGAAAAGAAAAGTGAGGAGGGAAGTAGAAGAATTTGCCAAGAGGCATGGAATTTCAAAGGAGGCACTTGATGCAAACATAGAAAAGATGGAAAGGGTAGAGAAAGAAAGGCAAGAAACTAAAAAATAAAGTACTCCGGTGCAAGCCCCCTCCTGGACCAGATCTTCCAAGAGCTCTGCACCTGCCACCTCTAAGAGCCAAAAGGCATCAAAACTGGAAGTCATGACATCCGGAAAGGGAGAGAAGAGAACTAAGACAAAGGCCACAAGGTCTTACATCAGTCAGAAGGATGATGAAGACACTGAGTCAGATGAGGAGGTAAAGAAAATGAAGAAGAAGAAGAAAGTATCTGGTGAATCCTCTATAGGTCAAGACAAGAAAGAAGAGGCAGAAGAATTCATTAAAAAACCTTCTCTCCACATTGATGATATCATCAAATCAGTTACTATAGATGGGAACTTGCAACCAATGGTTTAATTTTATGATGAATATAGTGAAACTGATCAGAAGATATTGCAAGATGCCACAGTCAGGTATCTAAACATCTACAACAAAGCATTCATTGAAATTATATCTCTGGTTCCCAAAATCTTAGAGAAGGAACTTGAAATAAGGAAGAATAATGCCTAAGCAAAAGATATAGAAATCTAGGAGCAGATTGCTATTTAGCTCTATCCGTCCATTACGCCTAAACAAATGAACATTATCTTCAAGGATTGAAAGGATGAGTTCTGGAGCAAAGCTAGAATGAATCAACTTATGCTTGGAGAAATTGACAAAGTGGCAAAGGAAATAGAAGATATCCTCTGGAATGCCTTTAAAAGATTTAATCTTCCTATTATAGAGGACTTAGGTGATGAACCCTCTGCTATGGATGACAAAGGAGAATCTACTGAGACAGTGGCAGAAGAGGCAAAGAAGACAAGTGAAGAGAAAACTGAGGATCTAGATTCCTCTGCTTCGGAAGAGGAAGTCCTTAAAGAAGAAAACATCTCTCCTCTGGTTTCCCCAGCAGGCTCTGGATCTAGAGGAGAAGAAAGAACAGAAAAGAAAATTAGTCAAGAAGAAGAGGTGAAGGAAAGAGAAGAAGGTCAAACAAAGAAGACCACAAGTGACAGTGCTGAGGTTGCTGAAGGGAAGAAAACTCTATCTCTGGCAAGAGACACTGTAGAAGAAGTCAAAGACTTCTTAACAAAAGAAATGATGGAATTGGATGAATCGGAGCTACTTCAAGGACCATTCAATTTTGATTCTCTCTCCCTGGTTCAGACTATGAAGATAGCATCCTTTGCCCATGCAAAGGCAAAAGAAAAACTTTTGAAGTCTTGCATGGAAGACTGTGAGCTAATAGAAATTGCATCTGGTGCATTGGAGAAAATCATGCCATCCTTCCAGAAGGATCTTTCAGCCTCTTCATCTGGTAACTTAAAATCTCTTGTTAATTCAATTAGCACACATTGTGATTCTTTGGAAAGTTAGCTGAAGATAAAGTCTAGAAAGAAATTTTGGGAAAGAGATTCTCTGAGGTGTAGAGTCTAATAACAAATGATAGGAGAGTTATGGATATTGGGATAAAGAGCTTAGAAAATTCTCTTAAAGATGGCGGAGATATATATAAATTTTGTTTATCCTGGCCTAAAGTCACCAAGGATATTGAGAAGAAAGTAAAAGAGCAAGAGGATAAACTAACAAGTTTATCTCAAAGTTTTGATCCTCTCTCCTCTTCCATAGTAAATCAAGAGTGTCAGACTATTGCAATCATAAATGAAATAAAGAAGCTTGAGAAGGAGAAGAAAAATAGAATAAACAGGTTAAGTGAACTTAGAGGGATCATTATCCCTAAGTTAGAGGCCATGAATGAGGCACTGACTGATGCTCAGACCACAGCCCGGACCAGTGATCTGACAGATCTAAAGAGGGCAGAGGCTTTTGCATTCTTGTTGAGTGGTCACATCTCAATTTTGGATAGGATGAAACAAAGTTGGGTAACATAATTTGTCCAGTTGAAGACAACTTTTGCAGATATACTTCAGTATATGTAAGTATGTTATGTATATATATTTATGCGACCAAGTATAGATTAATTTTGGAAATTTTGGTATGCGGATCCTACCCTGTGCTATTGATGTCAAATGGGGAGTGAGGAGTAGTGAAAAATGTAGAGCATAGCTAAGGGGGAGCTCCAGAAAAATGTACATTAGAACAAAGCATCAGCCAAGGGGGAGTGTAGTATAACACTTAGTCATTTTTCACTAAGTGTTGCCATCAATGCCAAAGGGGGAGATTGTTGGCAAGAGACACATTGTGGCTTCACGAGTGTTGTCATTGATGGCAACAAAGTCCATCCCACACATCCGCAAGACATGGTATGACCATACTGGAAGACAGATTGAAGTGTATCTTGGTCCGATAAGCAAGAACAAAGCATGTAGCAAGGTCTAATAGTCAGGTCCAGATCTCTCAGAGGAAGTATCTCAGTAAAGTACAGACTTGGGGAAATCAAGAGGAGCACCATGACTAATATATTCCAGAGATTGAGCCTCCGATGATGTAAGAGTGAAAAGATATGAACACCTAAGTGTTGGCTTCCTGTTTGGCAGAGTAGACTGAGGAAGAATTGACCGGCAGAGCTTCAGACCTTAATCCGGATGAGATATTGATGGTAATAAAGTTTCTTAAGGGATCATTCATGATTGGCTGACATGATTGATGACTTCTATAAGCATCTCTTTGATATGCATCACTTGGTAAGCAATGATTCAGCCGACAGACCAGAGTTTGGGAAAATATTGAGTATTCTGGATGCTGACTAGAAAGATGTTGAAATCCTTTGTGTGGATATATATATACCAGATGGATTTTGATGAGAAGGTGTGTGAGGTATCTTGTGAAGTGCAAAGAAAAGTAGAGAGCAGTGTGGAAGCTATAATATAGGTCTGGTATGTGACAGGATAGCAGCACCAAAGAAGAGGAAGAATGAAGTGCAGCAGATCAGTGTATTAAGCCTAACCGAAACTGAACTTTAGCATATGTGGATGCTTCTCATCAGTTCAAGTATCTTGTTACTTTCTTGTACCTTGTAGACAATGAGTCTCTTGTAGGCAGTGAGCCTCTTGTGAGCAATGTGCTTGGGTAGTGAGCCCTAATTGGCAAGTGCCATTTTGTACTATCCTATTCTTTTAATAGAGAATACAATCTTGGGTTAGTCACCCTGTGGTTTTTCCCTTAACAGGGTTTTCCACGTCAAAATCATTGTGTTATGTGTATTGATGTTATTTCTGCTTTCATGGTTATGTTTACTTATATGATTTGATGCTGCACTAATTGTTAAAGAAGAATAGAAAGTAGAAGTAATTTAGATAACTGATTCACCCCCCCTCTCAGTTATCAACACCAAGTCCAGGCCCTAATTTTCCGATCAGGTATGCTTTAAGGGGGTCCCAGAATCCCAAATCTAAACTCTCTTTTTTACTTTCAGTCTTCAGTTATCCTAAAATATGACATTCTTCCAATTAGACATAGGTCAAACAGGGTTTAGGAAGGTCTGAAATAAACTAGGTTAAAAGGTCACCAAAGGAGAGGAGCTAAACTATCAGAAATTGTACCATTTCATGCAAAAGGACAATTTTTGACATAACAGGACTGTATGAAATCAACCAAGTCTTAAGTAATGGACTCGTACAACTATTACCAATTGATGGGGATCGTAGGACCCTTCTAGTCAATGGCCATAGGTTGAAGACTTACCATAAGCTAGCATCTAAGGAAGAGTTTTATGTGGAACTACAAGCTTGTATTGAGCATTTTACCTTGGAAGATCTTTCTTCCATGGGTATAATGTCTTGATTCCTCAATAATGCAATAACCCTAGATAAACAAGTAGGGCTGAAAACTAGAAATGGTGGCCCCCTGTTCAAAAAGAGAGAAAATAGATAGAAGGGTTGAAAACCAATAATGGTGACCCCTCTATCAATATTCTTCCCTAAAAAACCAATATACTTAAAATTTGAAATCATTTTATAAGTTTTTTGCTAAAGCAATTGGCAATAGACAGCTCCAAAATCTTGAAATAAGTAGACCACTACCACAACTTACAAAGCTCCAAATGATGCCAGATATCACTGCTACAATAACCAAGCTCCAAGGTAGAATAATTTATCCCAACATGTGTTGTAACTCTTGCAACATTCAACATGGTGATGCCTAAGAAGTAAGTACCTTGCACGCTTTCTATTTCATTTCTCAAAATGGTTAACGGTCATTAAAAATGTATTTAAGTACCAATTCCCTATGTGTATGAGCTCACATCATGCGTTCAAGGCAATACATGGAATCCTTTCCATCAAGATATGTGGCATCATCGTACTTCTATGTGGTAGGAGATGGGACAAGTTGTAAATAGAGTACTAATTGCACTTCATTATAACAAATTACCCCCCTTAAATGTAGCATGAATGGAGTTAAGTACACTTAAGGTTCAAGTTTACAATTTATTGTGGTATGATCATGTCATTAATACAATATATTATGAGATGATGGTTAGAATATTTCAAAGGAGATGACACTTCTCTTATGGTGTCATCAAAGTTAGAAATGGAAGCCAAAAAGTGATAAGATACCTCACATGAGTCCAGCAAGGAGAACATAATGAAAGAAAATCAGCGATGGATTGGGATAGAGTCCCAGTTTGTGTAGATTCACTCGCCATTATAATTCCAAATCACTCCCTTGCACTTCCCAAAGTACAAGTCATAAATGCTATGATAATCATGAAGGGACAAATGGTTAATTAACTGCAATACACATAACATACCTTTGTTCAAAATTATTTTCACAATCTACAAGCATTCTCTCATCTATCTCCGTAGCTCTCTAGTTTATTGTATTTCTCAATTGAGTGAATCCTAAAAATATATCATAGCATCCATGGGATACAAGTGAAAAGTTGAGCTTGAGAATGTAGTATTTGACTCATTGAGTGCAAAAGCATTTGAGCAGGCTCGCTGGCTGAAATTATTAAAGAAATTTGAGGGGTTTGAGATATAATTGGTTGAAGAATTTGTAAAGAATTATCACCTCACCTTCTCAATAGTGAAGGGAGTACAAAGAAAAAAACTGTCGCTGGTAAAATCCCAGAGCCCAAGGCCAATGACCAGACTCCCATGACCTCTGTGAAGACTTCTGTCAAAAGAAAGATTTTACCTAGTGATTCTACCCTGGTGACCCTGCAGAAGAAGAAAAGGGGAAGTTTGGAGGAAAGAAGTGGTATGGACAGTAGGAATAAGGCCAAAAATGTTTCTATGGTGGTGGAGGAGGTTAAATTTGAGGAAAGTATTGGTGGTAGTGACAACACTGCGGATGAGGATTTCACCATGATCGGTAGTAAACCCCAAGTGTCGTCGACTGAGGCTTGCTGCTAAGCCTAGTCCTGTTCTCCAAAAGAAGGCAATCACTGAGTTGGAAGAGGATACTACGGACATGGAGGGTGATGGTATTTTTGATGACAAAATCAACAAAGTGGACACTATTGTGCCTGAGACTGAACAGATGGGTGGGGAATTTTCTATCAACAAGGAGACCAAAAATGATAATGTGGAGGTCAAAGTAGATGACGGGCCCAGTAATTTTCCTGAGCTCAATGTTAAGGGGTTTGAATCTATGAGCTCAGAGAAAGTGGTGAAGGAAGCGGGAAAGATGAAGAGGGGGTAAGGCTGATGTCAAAGATAAGGAGATAGAAACCCTCTCTGTTAGGCTCACCGAGTTGGAGAGGAAGTTCAATAGTCTGGCCAAGTTCTCTGCAAAAGTGATGTACCGGTTGGCCACAACTCTTGCGGTCCTCTAGGATGTCGAGCTTACTAGCCAGGGTATGAAGGATAAATAACTCAAGGAGTACCGTGATGTCTACCAATTCCTGACTGAAGATTAGGACTAGATGTTCAATTAGCTGTTGGGGGCTTTTTTTTGTGCTTTTGGTTTTTTGTCTATTGTTGGTCTGTTGTCAGTCCGTTGTGTCTAAGTCTTGGGTTTCTTTTTGGATATATCTTGTTGGTTCAGTTGGTTTCTCTCTTGGTTCTTTGATGAAACTTTGGTGCACCTTTTTGGTTGATATGTAATGGGATCGGCACCCTTTTTTGCCACTTACTTTATCAAAAATAGTGAAGGGAGTGCAAATTGTAGTTATTTCAACAATGATCAATCAATTATTAGGAATCCCTGAGGTAGGTGAAGACATTTATCAGTTTAAAATTTCCTATGAAGAACTCATTCAAAACTTTCATGTTACTCTGGAGCCCTTTCCCCGATACATATTGAGAAAAGGAGTCACTAAAGGGATCGATAGAAGTAGCCTTCTTGAGCCCTATTCTACCATTGTCATGTAGGAAAATGAAGTTCTTCACATGTGAAAGGTAGTATGGCATAGTGTTGGGACCAGGGTTACACATGATAAATCATCTTTGACATGGGGCCAATCACCCAGAATGCCTTATAAACCTACCCACTTTTCTTTATCACTATCTACAGATAATGAACAACAAAAAATGAGCTAATGAGAAAATTAGTCACCATGGCCTCATTCACCTAATCATCAAGCATACTTTCATGCAACAAGATGAAGGATAGAGAAAATGAGGAGATTTCCTCCAACAGAAGCCACAAAAGCACAAAAAAAGAAGACTAAATCTATCCGTGTCTCTTTTTGTCATGCCAGTCACTCATTCCTCCAAATGGCTCTAAAGAGCCATTGCACAATTGAACACTGAAGTTGAATAAGATGAAATAGCTTCCTCAGCCTCAAGTCTAAAAAGATTACATCAGAAGATTGTTTTACAAAAGGATGATGAAGAGGAGGTTAAAGAGGAGGCAGGGGCAGCTAAGATTTTAGGTAGCATGTCCTCAACTCATTCAACACCAACGAAATAATCCTTTGAAGTCCTCTGGAGAGAGGGAAAGCAATCCATGACTAAATTGATAGTAGATGAAGAAGAAGAACAAACTCTGCATACCCTCACTTTGTAGAAAATAAAGCATGACCTCTAGGAATGTAGGTGGAAAATTGATGAAATGAAGCAACTTCTTGGTACTAAAACAAAAGAATTAGAAGAAATTTAGTAGATAGATGCACAAGACAAAGTAGAGCAAAATAAATTGGTCTCTGACCTCCAGTTGAACCTTGAGCAGGAAAACGTTGGTGCTGCCACAAAAGATGCTCACATTGCCACTCTCTCTTAACAATTTGCCTCCAACCACTATTGTGCATTATAAATATGTTCAGGTTTCTTTTCCACCACCTCCATAGCTTGTACCACTCATCATGACTCACCTCAGGGAGGAGAACCCTAGATCCAAAGAGCTCTGGAGACCCTCCAATAGGATAAGAATGTGGCCGAAGCAGAGGTGGATCAGGCCTGTAAAACTAGGGAAGCGCTCCTTGCTCAACATCAGCCCTCAGGTGTGTGTGTGCTTTTTCTATGTGAACAATTTCTACATTGGAGACCATTAAGAATTGCATGCAATCTTTTAGTTGTTTTAAAAATGTTTGAGATTTATTGGAAACATTTTTGAAAGCATAATGGAACAAAAGGATATATTATGCAAATTTTTCTAGCATGGTTTCCTTATGGGCCATCACCATAGTTCAATGCTAAATTTATACATGGGGGAAGTCTAATTGAGGCTAGTGTTGGCCTCCTAATGAGCCATGAGTACCCAAAGACTACTTAGTTTTTAAAAAAATTTAGGGCACAGGTATATAGGTCATGGATCAGTATGTTTAGAACTTGCACTCCAGTATCTCTGCACTCCAGGACCATGAAGGGTACCTTCCTCCTGCTACCATTCGGGCTTGTATCAATAGATGGGAGGGTTTGCCTCACAATTTGCAATGGAGAGAGCCTATCTCTCCCACTAATCTGCATTGGACCCTTACCAGAGCTAGAAATTTTATCACACTTATCCACGAATGGTAACAAGAATGGATTGGGATGAGGTTTCAGCCTCCTTTTCTTCTTACACCAACTCCACTTCTGACTGTTGAAGGACAAATGCTATAAAGGAAAGTGGAAAAGTGGTTTACCAAAATTTCTAAGATAAATGGGTATGCAGAAAAGGGAAGGCATTTAATTATGTATAGGGAAGAAGATTATGACAGAAATAGGATACTAGAGGACAAAAAACTGGCTAACAAGGATGCAATGTAGGTTTCACCATGAGGATAAGGCGTGACTCCAATGGGGGGTGATGAGTCTTGATAATTATATTTTACTTTCATATAGACATTGCATCATTTCTTTATTTTATATGCACATGTATTTTTTTTTGTGAATAAAGCAGCTACTAGTTCCAAGGATTGAACATTCTAGATCTCTCAGAAGCTGATTCTGAAGAAAAGACAATTAGCTCCAGATAGCTTTGAAGTAACATTCTACATCATAAGTATTCATCCTTCTTCCAAGTAGTTTTTTCTTGACAAGTTCCATGCCAAAACTTTAGTCTTGGTATGTGCCTTGCAAAGAATAAGGTGATCCCAAATTACTTCGGTTGTCCAGTTAGTCATCATGACACTCCGGATAACTTTAGTTCTCTTTCTTTGCACCTTGTTATTTTAATTCCAAGGTTGAGTCATCTGAATAACTGAAGTTCTTCAGTAAATTTTTCCTCTAATGTAGGCCTCACCTGGATGTCCATGCACCTTTAATCAAGGATATCTCTTGGTTAAAATCATTGGCATCTCTTGTTTGGAATAAAAGACTATTAATCTTAGGAATAAAGGTAGGGAAAAGTATAGTTCAATCTAGTTTTTAGTCCAGTCTAGTCATGTTTTGGAAATAAGGCTCAAGTGTATAAATAGTGATCCATTAGAGTAGAAAGATAGTTCCTTTTTCTAGGATTTATTTTGCAATGACAATTTTATTCTTTTTTCTGTAAGCATGACCATATGAAATTTCCATTAAATGAAAATAAGAAGGAAATTCTCTTAATCCTGTGTTAGCATAAGAAGATTCTTCTAGAAGGTGAGTTGCGCTCACTCCACCCAAAGGAGGCAATCTACTGGTACTTCTTTTCTTGTGATTGAATTTATTTATGGTATGTCTAAAATTAGTTGTTTGCTTGTGACGTGATTAGAATAGTTTATGTATTGCTCATTTGTAGTTGTCAACCTGTAAGTAATTAAAAGAAAATCATAAAAAATGTTTATTTTTTCCAACATTGATTATGTTAAAGCATTATTTTTTAGCATGTGTATTTAGTATAGATCAAGTATTCACTTCCATCCTTGGTTCAATTCAGTATTGTTTTAATTCTTATTAAACATTTGTTTCTATATGTGTGTTTCATTAGCAATAGTATAGATTGTTATTTCAAGAATGACTCTCTACAGAAAAAATACTATAGAATAATGTGGAGAATGATAGATTTAAGTTTGATTTACACTTTCACCATCAAAATCTAGAAATAGGATCGCAACTTTGAAACCCCAAAACCTTACCGCAGATAGCGTCAAACACTGCCTAGATTGATAAAAATTAAATGATAGGAAAATTAGATGACTAAAATGATCCTATTAGGTGGGTATGTGAATGCTAGAGGAGGCCCTATTTCATTCTCCAAGTTTCCTAATCCTACTATGCTACAAGGTTCTAACAAAGTCTCTTAAGAGACTTAAGAGCAAAAAACTATCAAACTTTGGCAGAGTGGTTCTTGGAGTATGTGGCACTTAAGAATGATCTATTTAGACCTACAACTAGATTTTGGGTCCCTGCACAATAAACTCTCTTAGTTTTTTCAACTTAAAACCATTTGACCGTGTCAACAACAAATACATTCTTACAAAATGTTTCATTTATGTTCAACATAATGTTGCCAAGAGTCATATTTTACATTCTTCACCTCGTGGGACCAAATCAAATATGCCAAAACATTAGTTTTGGGTGGATACATGATAGAGGAGGCCTCATTTCATTCCCCAAGTGTCGTAATCCTTCCAGGTTACACAGTTTCGGCAAAGTCTCTTAAGAGACCTAAGAGCAAAAAATTGTGAACTTTGGCAGAGTAGTTCTTAAAGTTTGTGGCACCTAGGAATGATTTGTTTGGACCTACAATTAGATGTAAGATCTCTCCACAATAACCTCTCTCAAGTGTTATCGACTAGAAACTATCTGACCATGACAATAATGGATGCATTCTTGCAAAATGTCTCATTTACATTCAACATAATGTTGCCAAGAGCCATATTTTATATTCTTCACCTTGTGGGACTAAACTGACTATATCAACATGTCAAGGTGTGTGGGTGTATGCTATAGGAGGCCTTGTTTCATTCCCCAAGTGTCCCAATCCTTTTCAGACTACATGGTTCTATCAAAGTCTCTTAAGAGACCTAAGAGCAAAAAAATGTTAAACTTTGGTGCAACGTTTCTTAGGGTCTATGGCATCTAGGAGTGATATGTTTGGACCTAAAAATAGATTTTAGGTCCCTCCACAATAACCTCTTTCATTTTTTTAATTTAAAACCATTTGATCATACCAACAATGGATGCATTCTTGCAAAATGCCTCATTTACGTTCAACATAATGTTGCCATGAGCCACATTTTACATTCTTCACCCCATGGGACTGAACCAACTATGCCAACATGTTGAGATGGGTGGGCATATTCTATAGGAGACCCCATTTCCTTCTCCAAGTGTCCAAATCCTTCTATGCTACATGGTTCTTGCAAAGTCTCTCAAGAGACCTAAGAGAAAAAACTACCAAACTTTGGTGTAGTAGTTCTCGGGGTCTATGGCACCTAGGAATGATTTATTTGAACCTATAACTAGATTTTAGGTCCCTCCACAATTATCTCTCTCAATTTTCATCAACTCGGAATTGTTAGTATAAATAAGGACATTATCAAACTAGTTAGCTTTTAGCCTACTTAGGAGAGTCATATTCATACTAGTTAAGTCTTCACTTAGAAACTTTTAGTCTTTTGTCTCACTTCATGTGGTTGAGACATGTGTACTCACCTTTTGATACACCTAGTTCATGCACACTTGCCACATGATCTCACACTTGTCATTTGACCTCACAAGTGTTGCACGTTTGGAGGGGTAGTCAGTTGTTCAGTTCTACCTTCCTATCTCCACTTCCTTGTCTATTTATGCAAGGCTTATTTGTATATTTTATACACTCTCAATTTATATGATAGACATACTTTTGTGCTCAATTTTCCACTAGTGGAAGCCTATTATGATGTCACATTTGGATCTTTAGTGTAAATAAGAACATTATTAAACTAATTAGCTTTTAGCCTACCTAGGAGAGTCCTATTCACACTAGTTAAGTCTCCACTTAGGTACTTTTAGTCATTTGCCTCACTTCATGTGGTTGAGACATGCGTACTTTCCTTTTGAGACACCTAGTGCATGCACACTTGCCACATGCCCTCACACTTGTCATTTGACCTCACAAGTGTTGCACATTTGGAAGGTAGTCAGGTGTTCAATTCTACCTTCCTACCTCCACTTCCTTGCCTATATATGAAAGGCTCTATCATATATTTTGATTAAATTTTGAATATCATTTTGGCTTATTTGTACTCTCATTATATGTGGAAGTTTATCTTGCTCTTTCCTTTCAGATCTTGGCAATCCCAACATGATATAAGAGCCATGATTGCAACTCTTCCCTCATTTAAGTGAATCATGCACTTAGCCTTGTCAAAAGTGTCTCATAGAGCCAAACAAACCTCGCCATTGATTCTAGAAGGCCTGAGATAGTAAAGATAGCATGTCATTTCATCAAATTCCAGCACAAGTAATTTTTTACGAAAAATATTTACTGCCTACACCATACGACCTATACGGATCTGTGCCTATACTGATTATATGGATTTATCAATTGCAAAAGAAATTGTTTTATGCAAATCAAAGTTTTTGTAGGTTTTGATTACATTTTTAGCAAATTCTTTAGCAATTGTGGTCAATTTTACCTCGTGATTGGCTTGTGGTTCAAGGGTTTCAAGCAAATCTGAGGCAATCATCCAACATCCTCTTTTCTGGATTTGTGATCCTCTAGCAGGTTCATAGATTGATTTCTAGTTCAAGGAGGTTTGGTTTGATAATAGTTGTCTAGATATTCACACATCAAACCACCTAATTTAGGGCTTCAAGGGGCTTTGGTCTCTATTTCAAGGTTACACATAGTTGCCAAAGTTGAACGGTAAGTGTCTCCATCAATCCCCATCACTCTTTCTAGTATTTAGTCATAGTTTGAACATTCAACATCTAAGTATTGGTCATTGTTAAAAGTCTTCATGGTCCTTGTTTACAAACACATGGTCAATGTTTCTTACAGGGTTGAGGTTTTCTATTGGTCTCCAATAGTAGCAGTTGCCACTATCTAACCGAAGGTCATTTCAAGTTTTAGTCTATCATGGTTTTGAAGACTTTTGGCATTCACGACTTCAAGGATCTTCATTGTAGTTTAGAGCATTAAAGTCACCTTCTAAAGTCTCCATTTAAGGTTGGAGGCACTCATCGCAGTCTCCAAATGTTCCTATCAAGGTTGTAGGTTGAATTTGCCCAAATTGCTTATTTCATAGTTATTTTGTGTTAAAATTTATTAACTTTTGTTGTTATAATATAGTATGTAACATTAACAATCTTTGTAACCTACTAGTTTTTTCTGTTAATTTTTTCTATTACACTAAAGTTAGCATTTAATGTAACATCACATTTAATGTTAAACTTTAATAGTTTATGTAACCTAAACAATAATCACTAACCACTAGTGGTTTATGCTAGCTACCAGACCTGCTTAGTGCTCTACAGGGGGCACTTTTTCTTTTCACCATAACTTGCACTTGAAGAGACATATTTTCAACTTCTTATAGTCGACGGAAAGTTGGTTCCATCCACTATGCAATAGAAAAGTTAAGTTTTCCAAATTATGTTGTTTTGACACATTATTTGGCCTCTAAAGTTAACTAATTTGCATAATTTTTAACGAGGCATATGTTTCGCCCTGGTTATCAAAATTTTGCAAACTTGTTTTTGAAATTTATCAAAACTTCACAAGGAATTCATTCATACATGTAAAAATAAGTTTTAGAAAGCCTTTTTTCACAAAATTTATAAAATATTTATGTGTTATAAACAAATGATTTAGGCTTCCAAACTTGTACAAATTGTAATTTTCCTTGTCTATTTTCAGGGGAGCTATGTTACAGTACTAATCATTTTTTTTTTTTTTTTTGGGGGGGGGGGGATCTTGCATTTCTACTTTGGATATTGCTATAAATTTGATCATGTTTCTCACACACAATCCCTTCCATTTGAGTATTGTTCATAAACATTGTAATAAATGGAAAATCAACTGTGGATATTATGGGATGAAAAGGCATACAATAGAAAAATGTCTTCCCCATAAAAATAATGAAATGAAATAACTTCTTCATGATTATGGTATTGCTTTATCTAATTTTTATAATCCAATACCTACAAAAAAATCATCTAGTTTTGCTTAGACATCTTGTGAGACAACATTGTTTGGGGATGAACAATCTAGTCAGTTGACTTGCATTGAGATCTCATCTAAACCATCACCTAATGCTACATTTGAATCCAGAGTTGAATCATCCATGGCTTCTAATGATTCCTTACACCAGGACATTGATATTAGTTTTCCATATCCACCACATTAGGAAACATTTCTACTAGACATATTAGTTTTTTGTAGTGTCTTGCATTGCAAATTTAGAAGACACCATCGAGGACATTTGTCTTCTATTTGATGACAACTTTGATGAAATTTCATCACCATTGTCTTCTTTGGATATGATTGCTATTTTTTTCCCTAAATCATCTCCTCTAGTGACAGATTCTACAAATATTCATGAGTCCACATATTCAACTCAGTCGTCATCCATTTTGACACTCTCTATAGTAGTATCAGATTCTCATCAATCCAATTGTCACCATAGATCCATGGTTCATGTACCTGAATCTTTTATGATACCTGATTCATCCTATCAACATTTACCAAAGTTTACCATTGGCTTGGACATATTTGAGCAACATTCAAAGATATCATCATGGGCATCATCTACGGCTTTCAATCATGTGTAAAGTTAAGAGACATTCATACTTCTTGCATATTCCTATATAGAATGGGAAGATCATTTGCACACTTATGTGGTTCTATTTCTTCCGAAGGGGAGAAATGTTGTTTAGCATTCGTGGATCATCTTTAGCATCCAATGTTGAGCATCTACCAGTACTACAAAAGGCATTTTGATGGGAGGCTATATGGTTTAGATCTTCTCATATTAGTTTTGGGAGGGAGCATTTCCTCACACGAAGTTATTTCCTTCTCATTTTTTAAGGGGGTCGCATAGACCTTCTCTCTTTTCTCTCATATGGGGGGAACATTTCTTTTACTTTTTTGATAGAATTAGTGCTTGGAGGGTCATGTTGAGTCCTATCTTCTTCACTTGTACATTTTTCATGCATACTTTCTCTTTTGGAGAGGGGTTTTTCCCACTAGGTTTTCTCCTTTACTCCATTTATGAGAAACTTGTTTGTATATGGGTACCTAACACGGCCTAGTAGCTGGGAACCATCATCATTATCATTTTATCACTACTCCATAAGTTGCACTTAAGGGGGGTGTTAGTGTAAATAAGGACATTATCAAACTAGTTAGCTTTTAGCCTACCTAGGAGAGTCCTATTCACACTAGTTAAGTCTCCACTTAGGGACATTTAGTCTTTTGTCTCACATCATGTGGTTGAGACATGTGTACTCACCTTTTGAGACACCTAGTTCATGCACAATTTCCACATTCTCTCACACTTGTCATTTGACCTCACAAGTGTTGCACATTTGGAGGGGTAGTCAGTTGTTCAGTTCTACCTTCCTACCTCCACTTCCTTGCCTATATATACAATGCTCTATTATACATTTTGATTAACTTTTGTGAATAATATCATTTTGGCTTATTTATGCTCTCATTATTTGTAGAAGTCTATCTTCATCTTTACTTTTAGATCTTTGCAATCCCAACAAAAATGTTTTGATTGTGCCAACAATAGATGCATTCTTGCAAAATGCCTTAGTAGCATTTAGTGTAAAAGTGTCGAAAGCCAACTTTTTTGCAACTCAAGTGACCAAAATGAAAATACCAACACGTTTGAGTGGGCAAGTGAATGCTAGTGAAGGCCTCATTTCTTTCCTTAGGTCTCTCAATCCTTCTAAGATACATTGGATCAAGAGAGCCTCTTAAGAGCCCTAACAGAAAAATGTTGTCAAACATTGATGTAGTGATTCTCAAAATTCATCGCACCTAGAAATTTATGTTCGCACCTACAGGTGGATGTCGAGTCAATCTACAATAGACTATCTCAATTTTTGTCAACTCCATACCATTTGATTGTGTCAACACTGAATGCATTCTTCCAAAATGCCTCATTTGAGAGTAGTGTAAAGGTTCCAATAGCCATATTTTTTCTTTTTCACATTGTGAGACCAAACCAGTAGCGTCAAAATGTCAGGGTGGGTGGGTGAATGCTAGTGGAGGCCTCATTTTGTTCCCCAACTCTCCTAATCCTTTTAGGCTATATTGGACCGAGAGAGTCTCTTAAGAGCCCTAAGAGCAAAAAGTTGTCAAACATTGATGCAACGATTTTTATAAGTCATGGCCCCTAAAAATATTTTGTTTACACCTACAGGTGGATGTTGGGTCCATCTACAATATCCTATCTTTGTTTTTGTCAACTCTAAAATGTTTGACTGTGTTGACAATAAATGTGTTCTTGCAAAATGCCTCAGTTTCATTCAATGTAAAGGTGCCAATAGCCATATTTTTTCTTTTGCACCTCATGGGACCAAACTGACAACATCAACACATCGGGTGGGTGGGTAAATGCTATTGGAAGCCTCATTTCATTCCCTAGGTCTCATCAACACATCAAGTGGGTGGGTAAATGCTATTGGAAGCCTCATTTCATTCCTATGTCTCTTGAACCTTCCAAGCTACATTAGACCAAGTAGTCTCTTATATCCCATAAGAGAAAAAAGATTTTTTTCTTCGTTAATTTTTATGGTAAATTTGACGGGTTGGTTTTGTGTCTAAATCCTTTGTTTGTTCATCCTAAGACCTAATAGCTAGGACCTAAGGTTTCCAACCCATGTAACAATGGTGTCCACCCTTGTTAGGCATAAACCTCCCTTGCTAAATGGGCCTCCTTCCAACTAGCCATTATGAGTCAACTAAAGCACATAAATATGTTAACTTATGTCCTAGGGTTTTATATTTAAGGATAAGCCCTAATTTATTTCAAATCATTAAAGAGCTATCTAGTGATCAGGGGAGTAGTACATATACATCTATAACATGATAGAACTTTAAGGATAAAACCTAATTTATTTCAATTATATATTTATTGTAGTGAATAATTTTTTTCACTTCCATAAGTTATGATTCTCCACAACAAACTTGTGTTCGTCACTACAAAATTCTTATTGGTAAATCAATCTTTTTGAGATAGACAACAAGCATGCGAAAATTGACAATTTTTACAATTTTTCAACCAAGATGATAAGGGATGGTTTTTCCTATTGAAACATATTATATAGTCCATTCCTACACATTCCCATCATTATAAAATAGAATAAAGCTCTATATTTAATATTTAAAAATAAATTTAAGGTTTCCCTAGCAACTTAAAAACTATTTATTTAATAACTATTTATTCCAAAACATTAGAGGCCTATTCGTATGTAAAAACAACAATGAGTCTACCCAACCACTCATCCATGAGCTAATATCATTATTATTCATTTCTTCCAAAACTAAATAACATGTAGTTCACAAATTCTAAATATATAATTCCATCGAATACATGCTTCAATACTTTTTGACAACATTTGAATGTAGTTAATGAACAATCTCCTTTTATAACTTGTAGATCAACTTTCAACATAAATTAAAATTAGGACATTGAAGATTAACAATCTCTTTTAAAAGTCTAATCTCCATGAAGGTGCAAGCTCCAATCCAATGGGGATATGGTTACCTCCAAACCATTGTGATACTTTCAAGCATCACCCCTCCTTGCTAAGAGAGATTAAACATGGATCTACACACTTGTACATTTGAAGAGAGGCTCACAGAAACATTGAAGAATATGCAAGCAATATCAAAAGTTCTAAACATTAACATTATCTATCTTATGTAGAATTAAACTTTTTCTAGGAAAGTTCATACCCTTCAACAAAAAGGACAAGCCTACTCATGTTAATACAATTCACACTCACCCAAATAAGCTCATAATAATATGAAATGATAATATGACATAACACAAGTCATGATTCAGGGTATATCATTGTATATCTTTCTAAAATCTAATATCATCATATATAAATAATAAATGTGACAACATCTATAATCATAATTGATAATCATATATAATGTAAAATTTCCTATACATAATGTCATGAAAATGTCATATAGTGTATACATAATGTCATGAATACGATGAATGTATAAACAAAGCCATATAGGCATACAATGATATATATTGGTAAAACAAAAATGTTTGTGTACAAAACCATATAGACATACAACAAAATGCTATATCATATAAAGTCCTATGGCGTGTTGTGGAATAATCAATGACCCTTTCTCTATCGTGAAGATGGAGAAGAAATCAATGTCTCTTGCTCTCTAATCCATCAACTGGATCTCCTCTCATAAATTTTTTGGAGCTCCACCTATTAATACAATTAAACAATATACACATTAATATAGAAAACATGAAATATACAATGACAAGTGAATAATCACTTATTGCAAGCTAATGATCCTTCTCAATCATTTGCATCCTCTCTTCATCCGCAAGTGCATGAACTGAAGTTGTGACCTCTTGTGAGAAGCATGAAGAAGCAAATTAGACTAGAGATCAATATCATTTATTTATATTAAATGATGTGAGATAAAACAAGAAATACATATTGCAATTACATTACTGGCTCATACCTTGGTCAAAGGCATCAGTTGAAGATAAAATAGTTGCAGTAATTGCAATAACTTTACCTTAGTGAAACTTGATATATGACTACCCCTACCAACTCCTCATGATGTTGGAGGTCCAACATCTACATGTTCATCATAAAATTATCATTTTAAGATTACCATTGATATATGACAAACTTTTTTTTATATGTAGTATATTTACTATTTTGTTACAAATTACATATCTGTGGACTCAACATGGCCACATAACCATGCATTGGACAACTGATAGATGTAGGATGAGTACTTTGACCTTGAAATTTCATAATACATATAATTCTTTACATTAATTTTCATTCATAATAGATTAAGATAATTATTTATAGATTTCAAAAGGAAATATAATAAATTGTAGAACCTTAATAAAAATTACTTGTCCGTCAATGTCAAAGGTCCTATCTAGCAAGTCATCTATTATTACCATATTATCTACTATGGAAGTATCTTAGTCCTAGCCCTATATAGCATACTCCTAAAACTATAGAGCATCCTCTGCAACGTGTGTATCACCAAAAATTTTAGACTCATAATCACAAAGAGCTCCACAGGTATAAAAAATTTGTGGTGCCTATAAATGCCTACGAGGCTCACCCTCATCAATCTATAAAAGAGGCCTACTATGTTGTAATAAGATCTGTGTGAGGTAACTAATAGATTTTAGGGTCTCCACCTCAATACTCTCCTTCATAGTGAAAGGGACTATGACATGTTGAATAGATGGCCTAGCTAGGGGTCTACTAGGTGGTCTTAAGAACAATGTGCCCCCTCCCTATCCTATGTAGAGCATTGGTGATGTAGGATCATCCCTAGTTCATGAGAAATCTTCAACCAAAAATGTTTGCATTTCATTTTGTTTTCTATCATTTTCTAGTTCAGTACAGTTAGTTCAGTCAATAGCATTTTTTGTATTTTGGCCCACATTTTGCCACAGTTTTGTTTTAGACCTTGCAGAGCTGGACTTAACATCTAGACATCTTCATGCACATCATATCCAAAACTTGGATCAGTTTCTTGAAAGATATTTCTATCAAAAGATTAACTATTTTCTCACAGTAGAGCATCCTGACAGTCTTAGACAACTAGCTAAAGGAGAAGACTTGTAGAGCATTTCACGGCTTGCAGAGTTGAATTACACATCATTCAAGGAAATTTAGTTCATGGCCAACCTTCCCTGAGATCCACGTGTTATTTCATTCACTTGTAGAGGATTCCCATCTGTTTAGGTCTGATTTATCCATGTACACACGTTACATCTCTTTCATTAGAGTTTGTGATCTGTTTGGCTGACGCAGAGGAATCTTATGAGATGGAGATGATATATAATCATGTAATAGATACATAGGAAAGTAGTTCATCATAGTTAATGATTAGTTTATAGTTTGATAGTTTGAATTTTTTTGTAAAGCACTTTAAAGCTATATCTTGCGCATGTGTTGAATCAGGCATGTGAGACCTAATTTGTAAGCCTGCATATTGCCGACATGTTTCTATCTTGAATCTATGATATACTGAATGACTAAATCTTCATTTGCATCCTAACTTTGAGTTGTTTCTATTGTGTTTACTCTTGTTGCACGTCCTAGACTATTCACTTTGTGGACCCTCCTAACTGTGTGATGCAGGAGCATCCAGTGGTGTAAGGGCAATCTTGCATCACCCAAAAATAAGTTAATTCAAAATCATTGTAGTTGTTTTCATTTATTTCCATAATTAGTGTTTCTGGTTCCATAATATCCAGAATAATGATGTAGGACTTTCAGTTTTTCCAAAACTACTAAAAATAGCAACCTGCCTGTTTTGGAAAGTCTACCTGCTATTTTTGGAAAGTTTGCAGTTGGGCACGGATTGAAGCGAAAACTTGTAGAAAGTTACTAAATGGAAATATAAGACCTTTGGCGAAGGAATCAGGAAAAATCATTTGTGAGTTGAAAGATATTAAAGTTTTTGTTTTCTAAAAAGCCCCTAAAAATTTTTGAAACGAGATATGAGGCACTAAAACTTCCCTAAACATCCTGAAAAGTTGATGGAAATCCATTTACAGATTTCTAACATGATAGTTCACATCGCGAGCTTTCTGACGCCTAAAACGGTTCGTCAATCGGACACCCAGATCAAAAGTTATGCTTCCCGGAAGTTTACCTACTTTTATAGGGGTTGTAAATTTCGAAATTTAGCTGAAGGCCACCAAAAAGTGTTATTTAGGGCTATTTTTGGGGACCCTGGGCAATAGTAGAGTTAAGGGGGCAAGTGTAGAGTCAAGAATAGGTGGGAAAATAGAAACCCTAGCTGATTTGGGGATTACAGAAGGTGAAAGATTCCAGAGCCTAGGATGGTAGCTGTAGTGTGTTGCAGCCTGTGGAGGACTGATTCCTCTTATTGTAATTAAGCTTCTGTAATGTAATGAGTTTCCCAGATCAATAAAATAAAGTTCTATTCTCTGTGTTTAATTTTTGTTATTGTGTGTTTTATGATATACCCCCTTCATCAAGTGGTATCAGAGCGAGGGTTCTTGAGTGTGTAGACAGATCGCTGACCGTGAAGCAGTTTGCACTAGGACCTGAGGTTGTGGGTTTGCTATGGAGACCAGGATGCCTCCATGAAGAAATCATGTTGGGAGGAATGCTTTGAAAGAAGAGGGTTTTAGAGCCCTACAAAGGCAAATCGATGTGTTAAAAGAGGAGCTATGAAGAGGGTTTGAGCCGAGGATAAGAGACGAAAGCGAAGATGAAGCTGAAGAAGAGCTATCTGAGGAAGAACAAGAAGCTGCCGAAGATCCTGCAAAAGTTAGGTTGTTGAGGGCTATTTCGAAGATCAGAAAGAGGCCCAGGATCGAGGTTTGTACATATTCTAGGGATTTGAACCCAGAACAGCTTATTGATTAGATCAATGACATGGAGGAGTATTTCAAGTACGAAGATGTGGAGGACCCAGATCGGGTCAAATTTGCAAAAACAAAGTTGAAGGGCCATGCCAATATTTGGTGGAAGGAGGTCCAACTAGAGAGGAATAGAAGAGGAAAAGGAAAGATCACCAGATGGGATCAGATGGTGGAGAAACTAAAGAAGCAGTTCATTCCTGTGGATTATGAGATGGAGTTACTGAAGAAGTTGCAAGGACTGAAGCAAGGTAACAAGTCTGTTAAGGAGTATACAGAAGATTTTTATAAGATCACTATCAGGATAGTCCATGGAGAGGCCAACAAGGAGAAGGTGGCCTGTTACATTAATGGGTTGAGGCTGAGTATTCAAGAGGAGCTGAGCCTAGTCAGAATGACCACCATAGAAGATGCATACCAGTTTTCCCTGAAGGTGGAAGAGAAGCTGAATGAAAGATTTGATAGCAAGCAAAGGGGAAGAGGTCAAGGCGGAAGGACTGGTGGGAGGCCCTATGGAGGCCATAATGAAGATCAAAAGAAAAGTGAAGAAGCTTGCACTAGTCAAAATCAGAGAGGGGATAACGCCTACCGCCCTCGTGACCAGAACAATGGTGAGCAAAGAGGAAGAGGAAGAGGTAGACCTGGGCAAGGACCCGGAAGAGGAGGTTTCAGAGGAACCTGTTTCCAATGTGGGGAAGAAGGGCATCGGGCATACGAGTGTCCACAACATCAAGGAAGGACAAATAGAAGACCTGAAGGCAATGCACAAGTTGCACATGTAGATGAAGATGCACATTCTGAACATTCTGAAGATGCTGAAAGGGGAGAAACCCTAGTTGTTAGAAGAACCTTACTGAATGAGGAGAAAGAACCCAATCAGAGGAAGAGTTTATTCCGCACAAGGTGCAAATGTGAAGGTAAGTGTTGTGATATTATTATTGACAGTGGAAGCACTGATAATCTTGTTTTAGAGGAAATGGTTGATAAGTTGAAGTTGACAAGAAGAAAGCATCCGCATCCATATCAGATTGCATTGTTGCAGAAGGACCATAGAGCTTTGGTCAATGAGCAATGTTTAGTGAAGTTCAAGATTGGTGATTACCATGATGAGGTGTTGTGTGATATCATACTGATGGATGCATGTCATATGCTGTTGGGGAGGTCGTGGTAGTATGACAGGAGTGTTGTCCATGATGGCCGTGCAAACACATATTCCCTGACAAAGGATGGAGTTCGTCATAAGTTGAAGCCCTTGAAGGAGGTGGAAGAAAAGATATGTAGTACCACTAGAATTTGCCTAGTAGATGGCAAAAAATTTTTGGAGGGTATGAAGCATGAGCGTCATTGCTTTGCATTGATTCCGAAGATTAGTAAAGAGAACAGTGAAGATGTACCAGCAGAAGTTTCAGATATGTTGGAAGAGTTCTAGGACATTATCTCTGATAATGTACCAAAAGGTTTGCCACCAATAAGGAAGATAAGTCATCAAATGGATTTGATACCCGGAGCTAGTTTGCCAAACAAGGCAGCCCACAGAATGACCCCTACAGAGAATGAAGAGCTGAACAGACAATTTCAGGAGTTGTTAAGAAAGGGACTGATAAGGGAGAGCCTAAGTCCATGTGCGGTACCTGCAGTACTAGCACCGAAGAAGGATGGAGAATGGAGGATGTGTACAGACTCTCGAGCCATCAATAAGATAACTATCAAGTATAGATTTCTATTGCCAAGAATGGATGACATTATGGATTGTTTGAGTGGAGCCAAGTACTTCACGAAAATTGACCTGAAGAGTGGGTATCACCAGATTCGTATCAGAGAAGGAGATGAATGGAAGACAGCCTTCAAGACAAAGGAAGGTTTGTATGACTGGTTAGTCATGCCATTTGGGCTAACCAATGTACCGAGCACATTCATGCGGCTCATGAATGAGGTATTGAAAGAATTTTTGGGAAGTTTTGTTATTGTTTATTTGGATGATATTTTAATTTTTAGTAAGACTTGGGATGAGCATCTGATGCATATCAGAAGAGTTCTAGAAAAGCTTAGGGAGGAGAAGTTGTTGATTAATCTAAAGAAATGTAGTTTTGCAAAGGAGTTGGTATACCTGGGATTTGTAGTCTCAGAAGAACGTCTTAAGATGGACCCCAAAAAAGTAAGGGCTATCATTGAATGGCCTACGCCAAGGACTACAACAGAGGTAAGATCCTTTCATGGTTTGGCAAGTTTTTACAGAAAGTTTATCAGGAATTTTAGTAGCATTTGTGCACCCCTAACTGAGACAATGAGAGGGGATAGAAAAGAGTTTCGATGGACTAAAGGAGCAGACAAGAGCTTTGATACATTGAAGCAGAAAGTTGTAGAGCAACCTGTTTTGGCACTTCCAGATTTCAATAAGGTATTTCAGGTAGATTGTGATGCTAGTGGTAGTGGTATAGGAGCTGTTTTGAGCCAAGAAGGTAAGCCCATTGCTTATTTTAGTGAGAAGCTTAATGATGCCAAGAAAAAGTATTCTGTTTATGATCAGGAGTTTTATGCAATAGTTCAGGCTTTAAAGAAATGGAGACATTATTTGTTGCCAAAGGAGTTTGTTTTATATAGTGATCATTAGGCTTTGCAGTATCTTAATAGTCAAGGAAAGTTGAACCAAAGGCACTTAAAATGGGTTAAGTTTTTGCAGAGCTATACTTTTGTTTTGAAGCACAGGAGTGAGAAGTCCAACAGAGTTGCAGATGCCTTGAGCAGAAGGCAAAATTTGTTAACAGAAATAAAGATAGAGGTTGTTGGGTTTGATGAGCTCAAAAGTTTGTATCCTAAGGATCCAAATTTTGCAGAGGCCTGAAAAGCTTGTTTGGAACCTGTTACTTTGGACAGGACAAGATGGTTGGATTTCATAATCCAAGATGGCATGTTGTTTAGAGGAAGCCAGTTGTGCATTCCAAGGAGTTCCATGAGAGAGAACCTGATTAAGGAAAAGCATAGTGGAGGATTGGCCAGACACTTTGGTCAAGATAAGACCATTGCTATTGTTGGTAAAAATTATTATTGGCCATAGCTGTAGCAGGATGTGAGGAAGTTTGTGCAGAGTTGCAGAGTATGTCAGATGGCAAAAGGAACAAGTCATAATACAGGGTTGTATCAACCATTACCTGTACTAGAGAAGCCATGGGATGATATCAGTATGGATTTTGTTCTTGGTTTACCAAGGACACAGAGAGGAGATGATTCCATTTTTGTGGTGGTGGATAGATTCTCGAAGATGTCGCATTTTATTCCTTGCAAGAAGACTAATGATGCTATTCATATTGCTAAATTATTTTTCAGAGAGGTGGTGAGACTACATGGTCTACCAAAGAGCATAGTTTCAGATCGAGATACCAAGTTTGTTGGTTATTTCTGGAGGACATTATGGAAGAAGTTGAAGACAGATTTGAAGTTTAGTTTTGCACACCATCCACAGACTGATGGACAGACCGAAGTGGTGAATAGGAGTTTGGGTAACCTGCTACGGTGCTTAGTAGGAGATAATCCCAAGGGATGGGATTTGATTTTACCACAGGCAGAATTTGCTTACAACAATTCTGTCAATAGGAGTACTGGTAAATCACCATTCCAGATTGTATATGGAAATAGTCCAAGAAATGCTTCAGAGTTAAGGAATCTAGATAAGGGAGAAAAGACAAGTGTCGAGGCTGAAGACTTTGCAAAACATCTGAAGAATTTGCATGAAGAAGTGAGAAAACACATTAATAAGATGAATACTCAGTACAAGGCTAAGGCAGATCAGAAGAGGAGGTATAAGGAGTTCCAGGTAGGAGATGAAGTCATGGTTCACTTGAGAAAAGAAAGGTTCCCAATTGGAACATACAATAAGTTGAAAATGAAGAAATTTGGACCATGCAGAATCTTGAAGAAGCATGATTCAGGCAATGCATATGAGGTAGAGCTGCCGAATGGGATCAATATTTCCCCTGTTTTCAACATTGTTGATTTATTAGAATATCATGAAGGTGGAGCAGAGGATGGACCAACAGAAGTGTAGTGGAGTATTCCCGCATCTACTTCAATGGATGAGATAGAAGCGATCTTGGATAACCATGTGGGAAGAAGTACTTAGAACAAGCAATATGAAGAATATCTGGTAAAATGGAAAGGAAGGCCTATTGAAGATTCCTCTTGGTTATCTAAGGCAGAGGTTGACCGTTTGCGTTTCCCTCACATAAACATCTAAGACGTGACAGGGTCACTTCTCAAATTACCCTAGGTGTCTGATGCAGGAGCATCCAGTGGTGTAAGGGCAATCTTGCATCACCCAAAAATAAGTTAATTCAAAATCATTGTAGTTGTTTTCATTTCTTTCCATAATTAGTGTTTCTGGTTCCATAATATCCAGAATAATGATGTAGGACTTTTAGTTTTTCCAAAACTGCTAAAAATAGCAACCTGCCTGTTTTGGAAAGTCTACCTGCGATTTTTGGAAAGTTTGCAGTTGGGCACGGATTGAAGCGAAAACTTGTAGAAAGTTACTAAATGGAAATATAAGACCTTTGGCGAAGGAATCAGGCAAATATCATTTGTGAGTTGAAAGATATTAAAGTTTTTGTTTTCTAAAAAGCCCCTAAAAATTTTTGAAACAAGATATGAGGCACTAAAACTTCCCTAAACATCTTGAAAAGTTGAATGAAATCTGTTTACAAATTTTTAGCGTGATAGTTCACATCGCAAGTTTTTCGATGCCTAAAACGGTTTGTCAATCGGACACCCTGATCAAAAGTTATGCTTCCCGGAAGTTTACCTACTTTTATAGGGGGTTGTAAATTTCAAAATTTAGCTGGAGGCCACCAAAAAGTGTCATTTAGGGCTATTTTGGGGACCCTAGGCAGTAGTAGAGTTAAGGGGGCAAGTGTAGAGTCAAGAATAGGTGGGAAAATAGAAACCCTAGCTGCTTTGGGGGTTACATAAGGTGAAAGATTCCAGAGCCTGGGATGGTAGCTGTAGTGTGTTGCAGCCTGTGGAGGACTGATTCCTCTTATTGTAATCAAGCTTCTGTAATGTAATGAGTTGCCCAGATCAATAAAAGAAAGTTCTATTCTCTATGTTCAATTTTTGTTATTGTGTGTTTTATGATTTACCCCCTTCATCACTGTGACTACACCAAGTGGTATCAGAGTGAAGTTTGAATCCGTTGGGAGCGAAGGTGAACGAAATTAAGCAAAGGAGAGCTAAGTTCAAATATTTTGGGAGTGAAGTGAGACACGTTTGTGAAGGCATTTCATAAGATCTTATTGTGAACAGATCACCAAATCTGAGGTAGACTACTTGTGTTGTCAACCGATCACTGAATGTGAGGCAGTTGTCACCTTGTAGCCCGATCGCTGAATTTGAGGTAGTTAAACTTGATCCTAGGAAGAGATGCCACCGAGGAGAATACCTGTTGTTGGTACTATGGATGGAATAATGGATGAGATGATGGAAATTATGAAGATAATGTGAGTTTGCTTCGATGCTATTGAATAAAATCAGAGAAGAGGACTTACACCTAGACCTAATGTTGAAAGTGATGATGAAGAATTTCAATCCATTGATCAAACTGAAGAAACCCTAGGAGAAGAAGAAGACAAGTAAAGATGTTGTGATCTATTTCAAAGATTGGGAAAATACATAGGGTTGATGTACTGAATTACACTAGCAATTTGAATCCTGAGGAGTTGTTTGATTCGATAAATGACCTAGAAGAGTACTTTGAATATGAAGAAATTGAAGATCCAGAGAAGGTAAAATTTGCAAAGACTAAGTTGAAAGGACATGTTGCTATTTGGTGGAAAGAAGTTCAATTGGATAGAAATAGAAGGGGAAAAGAGAAGATCATAAAGTGGGATAGAATGGTGACAAAGTTGAAGAATCATTTTATACCTACTGACTATGAGTTGGAATTATTGAAGAGATTGCAGAACTTGAGACAAAATGAGAAATTTGTGAGAGTATACTGAATATTTTCATAAGATGATCATAAGGACATGACATAGTGAAGCAAGCAAGGAGAAAGTGGCTAGATACATCAATGGACTGAGATTGAACATTCAAGAAGAACTGAGTTTGGTAAGGATGACAACATTGGAAGAAGCATATCAATTTTCCCTAAAAGTTGAAAAGTTGAACAAGAAGCATGAGAAAAGACAGAGAGGTAGAGGAGGTAAATTTCAAAGAGGTAGAATATTTTTCTAGAGGAGAAAGATCATTTGTGGAGCAAAGAAAACAAGATAAAATATTCAAGAAAGAAGACAGAGAAAACAATACATATCAGAGAGATGACAAAACTTTCTACCGTAGAGGAAACCCTAGTTCATACTGGAGTGAAGGATACATAAGATATGGAAGAGGATTTGATAGGAGAACATTTAGAGGAACTTGTTTTAAGTGTGGAGGTGAAGGACATAGAGCATTTGAATGTATCAAGGAAGTGCAAGCAAGAAGAAAGAGAACAATGGAAGAGTAGCCTATGTGGAAGAAGAACCTATTGGATCACCAAGTTCAATTGGTAAACCTGAGAAAAGAGAATCACTTGTCATGAGGAGAGAACTAGTTCAAGCAGAGACAAATGAGGAACCACCACAGAGGAAAAGTTTGTTTAGAATGAGATGCAAATTAGGAGGTAAATGTTGTAAAGTTGTAATTGATAGTGTTAGTTCTGATAATTTGGTTTCAAAGGAGATGGTGACTAAGCTAAAGTTGGAAAGATTGAAACACCCTAAGCCATATCAAATAGCATGGATTTAGGATGATCATAATGTACTGGTGAGTGAATAGTGTTTGGTGAAATTTCATATTGGATCTTATCATGATGAAGTCTTGTGTGATATTATGCCTATGGATGTATGTCATATATTGTTGGGTAGACCTTGGAAGTATGATAGGAAATCTATACATGATGGGAGAAAGAATACATATACTATAACATCAAATGGAAAGAGAATTACTTTGATTCCTTTGGAAGATGAACCTAAGAGTGAAGTATGTTGGAATGCTAGAATCTATTTGGTAGATGGAAGGAAATTTCTAGATGGTTTGAGACCTAAGAACGTGTGTTATGCTTTGATTCCTAAGAAGCCTGAAAACCTGAAGACAGAGACTGAAGAATCACAATCGGAGGAGATAACTGAGTTGCTGACAAAGTATGAAGACATCATATCAGATAATGTACCTGAAGGATTGCCACCAATCAGGAGTATCAGTCATCACATGGATCTTATACCTGGAGCTAGTTTGCCTAACAAAGCAGCACACATAATGACACCAACAAAGAATGAAGAACTGAATAGACAGATACATGAGTTATTGAAGAAAGGTTTGATTAGAGAAAGTTTGAGTCCTTGTGCAATACTTGCAATGCTAGCACCGAAGAAGGATAGAGAATGGAGGATGTGTACAGACTCTAGAGAAATCAACAAGATCATAGTGAAGTATAGATTTCCCTTGCCTAGGATGGACAATATTATGGATTGTTTGAGTGGAGCAAAATATTTTACAAAGATAGACTTGAAGAGTGGATACCATCATATCAGAATCAGAGAAGGAGATGAACGGAAGACTGCTTTTAAGACAAATGAAAGATTGTATGAGTGGTTAGTGATGCCTTTTGGATTGACAAATGCACCGAGTACTTTCATGAGATTGATGGATGAAGTTTTGAAGAAATTCTTGGGTAAGT
Source organism: Cunninghamia lanceolata (assembly GCA_027924645.1). Taxonomy (NCBI): domain Eukaryota; kingdom Viridiplantae; phylum Streptophyta; class Pinopsida; order Cupressales; family Cupressaceae; genus Cunninghamia; species Cunninghamia lanceolata. Next base: position 4,191,244 of record BSBN01000007.1, read on the forward strand.
TTTTATTGTATACTTGGATGATATTTTTATTTTCAGTAAGACAAAAGAAGAAAATTTGTGGCACTTGAGACAAGTATTGCAGAGACTAAGAGAAGATAAATTGTTGATAAACACCAATAAGTGTAGTTTCATGAAGGAAGAATTGGTATACTTAGGATTTGTGATTTCTACGGAAGCATTGAAGATGGACCCTGAGAAAGTTAGAGCAATTGCTGAGTGGCCTACACCTGAGAGCATTGGAGAAGTTAGATCATTTCATGGATTAGCTAGTTTCTATCAGAAGTTCATCAGAAATTTTAGTTCAATATGTAACCCTATGACAAAGACAATGAGAGGTGACAAGAAGGACTTTAAGTGGACATCAGGAGAAGATAAAAGTTTTGAATTATTGAAGTAGAAAGTGACAGAGCAACCTGTGTTGGCATTACCAAATTTCAATAAAGTATTTCAAGTAGATTGTGATGCAAGTGGAAATGCAATAGGAGCAGTGTTAAGTCAAGAAGGTAGACTTGTAGCGTATTTCGGTGAAAAGTTGAATGATGCAAGGAGAAGATATTTAGTTTATGATCAGGAGTTCTATGCCATAATTCAAGCCTTGACGAAGTGGAGACATTATTTGTTGCCTAAAGAGTTTGCATTGTATATAGATCATCAAGCTTTACAGTATTTGAACAGTCAAGGAAAGTTGAATCAGAGACATATGAGATGGGTGGAGTTCATGCAGAGTTACACTTTAGTATTGAAGCATAGGAGTGGAAAATCAAACAAAGTTATAGATGCACTAAGTAGGAGAAGGAATTTGCTGACAGAGATGAGAGTTGAAGTGTTAGGATTTTAAGAGTTGAAGAACATGTATGAGGAAGATCTTGATTTTGCAAAACCTTGGAAAGCATGTAAGGAACCTGTTGTGACCGATAGAAGTAAGTGGTTGGATTATTTCATTCAGGAGGATATGTTATTCAAAGGAAACTAGTTATACATATCTAGGAGTTCAATGAGAGATAATCTGATAAAAGAGAAGCACAGTGGTGGATTAGCAAGACATTTTGGAATTGACAAGACAGTGGCTTTGGCAAGTGAAAATTACTTTTGGCCTCAGATACATAAGGATGTTAGGAAGTTTGTGCAAATTTCTAGAGTATGTCAAGTTTCAAAAGGAAGTAGTTAGAATATTGGGTTGTACAAATCTTTGACAGTACCAGAGAGACCTTGGGAAGACATAAGCATGGATTTAATAATGGGATTGTCGAAGACACATAGAGGGCATGATTCTATATTTGTAGTGGTTGATAGATTTTCAAAGATGGCACATTTCATACCTTGTAAGAAGACAATTGATGCAGTGCATGTAGTTGACCTATTTTTCAAGGAGATTGTGATATTGGATTACCTAAGATCATAATTTCAGACAAAGATACAAGATTCATTAGATATTTTTGGAAGACACTTTGGAAGAAGATGAAGACAAACTTGAAATTTAGTTCAACATTTCATCCACAGACTGATGGATACACAAAGGTAGTGAATAGGAGTTTGGGAAAGTTGTTGAGATGTTTGGTTGGAGAGAAGGCAAGAAATTGGGATTTGATTCTATCACAAGTAGAGTTTGCATATAATAATTCAGTGAATAGGAGTACCAAAAGAACACCATTTGAGATTGTGACAAGAACTAACCTTAGAGGAGTAGTAGAATTAAGAGATAACATCATGGAAGACAAGAGGAGTGCAGAAGTAGAAGAACTTGCAAGACACATGGAGACAGTGCATAATCAGGTAAAGAAGCATTTGGAGAAAATGAACAGTAAGTATAAGGAACAAGCAGATGAGAAGAGAAGACACAGAATTTTTAGTTGGAGATGAAGTGATGGTATATCTGAGAAAAGAAAGATTTCCAGTTGGGACATATGACAAGTTGAAGATGAAGAAGTTTGGACCATGTAGGATACTCAGAAAGTTTGATTCAGGAAATGCATATGAAGTGGAGCTACCAGAGACATTGGGCATATCACCTATTTTCAACATTACAGACCTATATTAGTACCATGAAGCAAAGTTCAGTGACAGCCTTGAAGTAGACTTGAAGAAGTTGTTACCACAATGAGCACCAAAGCAGATTGAAGACATCTTGGAGAGTAGAGTTGGACATAGCACCAGAGGAAGATAATATAAAGAATACCTTGTGAAGTGGAAAGGCAGACCGGAAGAAGATTCATCATGGATTTCTCAGGCTATGGTGGACTGTCTTGGTTTTCTTCTAGCCCCAACAAAGTGAGGGACTCACTTTTTCAACAACCTCAGGTGTCTGATGCAGGATCACCCCTGGCTCAAGAGCAATCTTGCATCAACCAAAAATATTTGCATTTCATTTTTTTTTCTTTCATTTTCCAGTTTAGTACACTCAGTTCAATCAATAACAGTGTCTGTATTTTGGTCTGCATTCTGCCGTAGTTTCATTTCAGACCTTGCAGAGCTGGACTTAGTATCTAGACATCTTCATGCACATCATATCCAAAACTCAGATCATTTGGATTAGTTTCTAGAAATATATCGCTATTAGAAGATCAACTATTTTCTTAGAGCAGAGCATCCTAACAGTCTCAGACAACTAGCTAAAGGAGAAGACTTGTGGAGCATTTTATGACTTGCGGAGCTAAATTACACATCATTCAAGGAACCTTGGTTCATGACTGACCTTCCCTGAGATCCACACGTTATTTCATTCACTTGTAGATGATTCCCATTTGTTTAGGTCCAACCTATCCATGTACACACATTACATCTTTCATTTGAGTTTGTGATCTATTTGGCCGACACAGAGGAATCTTGTGAGCCGAAGATGATATATAATCATGTAATAGATGCATAGGAAAGTAGTTCATCATAGTTCATGATTAGATTATAGTTTGATAGTTTGAATTTTCTTTTGTAAAGCGCTTCAACGCTATATCTTGTGCATGTGTTGGATCAGGCCTATGAGCCCTAATTTGTAAGCCCACATATTGTCTGCATGTTTGTATCTTGAATCTATGATATATTGAATGACTAAATTTGCTTTTGCATCCTATCTTTGAGTTGTTTCCATTGTGTTTACTCTTGTTGCACAGCCTGGACTGTTCACTTTGTGGACCCTTCTAACCATGGTTGCACCACTTTCCCTCTACCCTAGAAATTTGGCATATCAAAATAATTTATCATATCATCGAGGATGAAATTGTAGTAGATTTTGCTCAATAAATATTGGGGCACCTCATTATTGTTGAAATGAGGCTGGTAAAAAACCATCCACCACCTATTCTAAAAATTATCTACTATTCCTTGGTTTCAGCACCAATGAATAGGGAATCTTTTAGAACTTCCATGCATTAGCTCATTGGTTCTTGGATTAATAAATAATGCACATAAATCAGAGTTCATTTTTTTAATCTTTGACTTGTTTATATAACAATTTTGTAGAGTAAAATAATCATGCATTCTCCTTGTAATTTGATCATATGTTAATTTGGTCAGTAATAGAATCTATGTGAGAAATTAAAAATTCCAAGGATGTCACAAGGGCTCTTCGATGTGTGTTGATTGCATTGAGATTTTTTAATGTTTCAATCAATGTTTCAAGTTTTGTTGTTTTCCTCTATTTTCCCTAATATATTAGTTTTTGTTTCACAAGAATGTCACAAAATCAACAAAGGAGTTTTAGGAGGCTTAGTTTGTGCCCCTCTTCAACATGAATTTCATCATGAACTTGGTTCGGTGAATTAGGGTTTGGAGGCATTGGAGGGATCATTTGCTAAAATTTAAAAAAATGAATCAAAATAATTAAAAATAAATGTTTCATATTCAAATCACTAAAAACTCTAAAATCTTACCTCTTTAAGCTTGTAGATCTCATGGAGCTTGCAAACATCATGATAGCATAATGTTGGTGTTGAATTTACTTCATTTGGCACAAAATGAGCTCACAGAAAAACCCTATTGCATTTTGGAAGCAATGGGAAGAAATAAGCTAGCGACCCTTCTTATTTTCCTTTTATTTTCCTAAAATGTTCTCATGTTATAACCTATTTGGACCAAAAACAATTTGGCCACTTTTTGATCCCCCATCTTTATGCACACCCTCCTTCTCATTTGGTATTTAGGTTTTGGGATAGAGTTTTAGGAAGTCTAGTTCACACATATGATTTTAGCTTGCACTATATACAATATTGCTAATCAAAAGTCTAATAGGTGTTAGAAATTGAAGGTAAACAACTATCAATGAAAATTTGATTACAATTGTAATATAGATATTTATCTGTGTAGAACCAAAATGGAGATAGTATGAAATTAACACAAAGAAATAACAGAACAAAAATTCAAACACATAACACAATGTTTACGTGAAGAAACTCTTTCAGAAAAAACTCCACACAAGAAGAGATGCACCAATCTGTATTAACTTCAATAGAGTTTACAATACAACATTATCAATCTCCTCTTTAGTCTTCAATCCAGCAGTGCATATTTTTCTAGTCTCAACTTTCTACTCTACTCATTCACAGTCGTAATACAATATCCTCATAAAGGGGTTGCCTTATAGGGTAAGAAAATCTAAGATAACCTCTACAATCAGATATGTGACCTAATGATGAACGGTCTAGATTTATAATGAAATATATATATATATATATATATAATGTGGCTTTCAGGGCATTTCCCCAAACCCCCACCGGAGTGTGCAGCCCTTGGACCCCTCCTTGAGGGGTCATCCCCCCAAACCTCGCAGCGGGGTACCCCCCTACACCCCCATAATGAAATGTCCTCCATAACCAACATCCTTCAGGTACCGAGATCAAATATGCAACTGAAACAAGATCACTACTTGGTGAAACCTTTCATCCCTTATGGGTGATTTACAAACAATAATAGGAATAATAAATTACATAGGATTTACAAGGTTGATGGCACCTTAATCCTAAAATTCTCCCACTTGACATCATACACTATAAATAAACTCATAGAAAACATAAAGCAACTAAGTACTATGAACAAGGCCCATGGTCTTCCTACACCACGTAAACTTGTCTATGCTCACAGGTTTAGTAAGTGAATCTGCAACATTTTTCTAAGTGTCAACCTTCTTCAACTCAATCTGACCATTAGTAATCATTTCACAAACAAAATAGTATTGAACATCCACATGCTTAGTCCATGCATGATACATGGGGTTCTTGGCCAAACATATTGCACTCTGGCTATCACAACCAATTTGAATAATCCTACAATCAAAATCAATACCTATACACAAAATTCATAACCAAATTGCCTCCTTAGAGACATGAGTATCATCCATATACTCTACTTTGGTGATGGATAAAGCAATAGTGGGCTTCCTTTTACTCATCCAACTCATAGATCCTTCAAACAAAGTAAACACATAGCCACTAGTGGACCTTCAACTATCCAAGTCACCTGCCCAATCTGCATCAACAAAACCCTATATGTCCAATGTCTTATCCACACTGTTAGTACCAAAATAAACCAAACAGTAATTAGAACTACCACACAAATATATTAACATCCTCTTTGCATAATTCCAATGTTGTCGACTAGGGTTAGACATAAATCTGCTCATGATGCAGGAGCATCCATGGCATAGTGGCAATCCTATGTCAACCAAAATATGTTTAATTTTTTGTTGCATTTTTGGTGGTGGTTTGAATTTCATATTTTGTCTTGTGAAATTCATTATGATGTGCATTTGGATGTCATGTCATGTTTTAAAATTAAATTTGCAATTTGGAGTTAAATTTGGTAAAAGTGGAGATTGTGGAGATAGTGGGAATCATGCTTTGAAAGCACAAAATCCAGAAAAAATAAAAAGGGGTGTGAGTTTTTGGAGACTTTCAATTGCATTTAAAATATCATTTCAAGATTCAAAATCCCTAAAAAATAGGAGAGAGTGGGCGTCCAGGATAAGGAAAGCATATTTTTGCTTTAATGCATAAAGCAAGAAAGCCAAAAATAGCACCACCACAAAGCATGGCAAGTCCCGAAGTTTGAATGGCTTATTTTAGTCAATTTAATTGATTAAAATAAATGAAATTGGCTTTTCCAGGAGGTGGGCATTGCATTTTGGAGAGTGGGCTAGAAATGTATTGAAATGCAAATAAATTAATAGAAATTACATTTCATTCAAAAATGGAGATACAAAAAGGAATGATAATTCATTTTTAAGTTTAGTTTTTCCAGATTGCAAGAGAGACAAAGGGGAGGCATGGTATATGTCCAAGAGTGGTTTTGGATTGTGTTGTTGTAGATTTGAGACTGATTGCATAGCCATTGAGATTCCAGGAGAATCCATTATAGTTGCATAGCTGTTTGTTGTGATTTTGCAGGAGCTGGAAGGAGAAGTTTTGTGAAACTTTGGTTTGTTGTAGCAAACCATTTTGTAATTGATTTTTGCAAATTTGTAAGGGCTTTTTGCAGCCCCATTGTCCTTTTTGGACTAATCTAATTTCCTTTTTATGAAAGTTGGATGAATGTATGAAAATTGGTTGCAATTTTAATTTCTATTTGTGTGTGTGTGAAAATAGATGTGAGGGTTGTTTATTTCAGCTCTCATTTCATTAGTGGTATTAGAGCAAGTTTGATCCTGAGTGTGTAGACAGACCACCAAAGAGAGACAGTTTACACCAGGACTTGTGAGTTGTTGTGTTGCAAAGATGTTTGCCAGAGGAGCCCCATGAGGTAAGGGTAGAGGAAGAGGAAGAGGAGATAATTTTGTCAAAGATGATGATTTTAGAGCCTTGAGAAGGCAGGTTGATACTTTACAAGATGATATAAGGAGAGGTTTTGCAAGAATAAGAGACCTAGGAAGTGATGATGAGAGCACTGAGAATGCTAGTCAAGATGGAAGCCAAGGTGCAGCAACAACAACAATTACTCATGATCCATTGGTAATTGCATTATCAAGGATATGAAAAAGGCCTAAGATAGATGTGCCTACATTCAGTGGAATTTTCAATCCAGAGGAATTAGTAGATTGGCTTAATGATATGGAAGAATATTTCAAATTTGAAGAGATAGAAGATCCTGATAAAGTGAAATTTGCCAAGACAAAGATGAAAGGACATGCTTCAATATGGTGGACGGAGGTCCAATTAGAAAGAGGAAGAAGAGGAAAATATAGAATTACCAAATGAGACAAAATGGTGGTGAAAATGAAAAGGCAATTAATTCCTGTAGACTATGAATTAGATTTGCTCAAGAAGATGCAATGTTTGAAGCAAGGAAGCAAGACTGTTAAAGAATACACTGAATAATTCCATAGACTTCTTATCAGGATTGGACATTCAAAGGCAACCAAGGAGAAGGTTGCAAGATACATAAATGGGTTAAGATCAAGCATTCAAGAAGAGATGGCACTTGTCAGGGTTGTAACAATGGAGGATGCTTACCAAACAATATTAAAAATAGAAGAGAGGATGAAAAAGAGGTTTGGAAACAAGCAAAAAGGAAGAGGGTGTGGAGGCAAGGTAGGAGGAAGAACTTACAAGAATGAAGATAATCAGCAAAAGAGCTCCAAGGATGAAGAGGGCAGAATATAGAAGCAAAATATGAAGGACAAAGTTCAAGAGACCAAAATTTCAGAGGAAAAGGTAGAGGTCGTGGTTATGGTGGAGGCCCATTCAGAGGTACTTGTTTCAAATGTGGAGAGGAAGGGAACCGAGCCTATGATTGCCCACAAGAAAAGGAGAAGCCAAGAAGGAGACAAGAATACCAAGGAAGAGTAGCAAATGTCAATGAGGAAAAGGCACCTTCCTCATAATCTGAAGATTAAGAAGAGGGCGAGGTCTTGGTGATAAGGAGAGCACTCCTGAATGAAGACAGTGAGCCTATGCAAAGAAAGAAGTTATTCAAAACAAGGTGCAAGTGTGAAGGAAAAGTGTGTAGCATCATAATAGATAGTGGAAGCATAGGCAATCTTGTGTCTGATGAAATGGTGAGGAAGTTGAATCTTGAGAGGAGGAAACACTCGAATCCATACCGGATTGCTTGGGTGCAAGATAATCAGAAGTTGTTAGTGAATGAACAATGCAATATAAAGTTTAAGGTTGGGAATTATCATGATGAGATTCTATGTGATATCATCCCTATGTATGCTTGTCACATTTTTCTTGGAAGGCCATGGCAATATGATAGAAAGGCCATACATGATGGGTGTGCCAACACCTACACAATTGTAAAAGATGGAGTGAAGCATAAGTTGAAGCCTTTGAAGGAGGAAAATGTTCAAGTTTGTTGTAATGCTAGAGTTTGCTTAGTTGATGCAAGGAGATTTCTTGATGGTATGAAGCATGAGAAGGTTTGCTTTGCTCTTATTCCTAAAACTAACAGTGAAGTTGTTGAAGATGTTCCTACAAAAGTTGCAAATTTGTTGCAAGAGTTCCAAGACATTGTGTCTGATAATGCACCAGAAGGACTCCCACCAATGAGAAAAATCAGTCATCAAATTGATTTAGTTCTCGGAGCAAGTTTACCCAACAAGGCAACCCATAGGATGTCACCAACAGAGAATTTGAAGAGTTGAACAGACAAGTAGCAGAGTTGTTGAAGAAGGGATTGATTCGGGAGAGTTTGAGTCCCTGTGTAGTGCCTGTAGTATTGGCACCTAAGAAGGGAGGAGAGTGGAGAATGTGCATGGAATCTAGAGCTATAAACAAGATCACAATAAAGTACAGATTTCCATTACCTAGAATGGATGACATAATGGATTTCTTGAGTGGAGCAAAATACTTCACCAAGATCGATTTGAAGAGCAGCTTTCACTAGATAAGGATACAAGAAGGAGATGAGTGGAAGACTACATTCAAGATGAAAGAAGGTTTGTATGAGTGGTTGGTCATGTCATTTGGGCTAACCAATGCACCCAATACTTTTATGAGACTCATGAATGAAGTTTTGAAAGAGTTTCTTGGAAGGTTTGTGATAGTTTATTTAGATGATATTCTCATTTTCAGTAAGGCACTAGAGGAGCATTTGATGCATATTAGGTGTGTGTTTGACAAGCTTAGAGAAGAGAAATTGTTGATTAACCTTAAGAAATGTAGCTTTGTGAAGAGGGAATTGGTGTATTTAAGTTTTGTGGTGTCAAGTGAAGGCATTAAGATGGATCCAGAGAAGGTGAAAGCAATTCTAGAATGGCCTACACTGAGAATGGTAATTGAGGTGAGATCTTTTCATGGTTTAGCTAGTTTCTACAAAAAGTTTATTAGAGGATTTAGTAGCATATGCAGCCCACTAACAAAAACCATGAGAGGTGATAAGAAGGATTTTAGGTGGACTTCAGGAGCAGCAAAAAGTTTTAATGTGTTGAAGGCAAAAGTTATAGAGCAACCTGTCTTGGCACTTCCAGATTTCAACAAGGTTTTTCAAGTAGACTATGATGCAAGTGGAAGTGCCATTGGAGTTGTTTTGAGTCAAGAAGGTAAACCCATTGCTTATTTTAGTGAGAAGTTAAATGATGCTAAAAAGAAGTATTTTGTGTATGATCAGGAGTTTTATGCTATTGTGCAAGCATTGAAGAAGTGGAGGCACTATCTTTTGCCAAAGGAGTTTGTTTTATATAGTGATCATCAAGCTTAACAATATTTGAGCAGCCAAGGTAAGCTAAGTCAAAGGCACATGAAATGGGTTGAGTTTTTACAAAGTTACACTTTTTTTTAAGCATAGGAGTGGGAAGTCTAACAGAGTTGCAAATGCTTTGAGTATGAGGCATAATTTGTTGGTTGAAATGCAGGCAGAAGTTGTAGGATTTGAGTTGAAGGATTTGTATGAGGAGGATCTGGATTTTGGAGAAGCTTGGAGATCTTGCAAGAATCCTATTTCAGTAGATAGGACAAAATGGTTGGATTATTTTATCCAAGATGGCATGTTAATAGCCAAGGTAACAAATAATGCATTCCAAGGAGTTCTATGAGGTTGAATCTAATCAAGGAGAAGCATAGTGGTGGTCTTGTAGATCATTTTGGGATGGATAAGACTATTGCACTTGTAGGTGAGAGGTATTTTGGCCTCAATTGCAACGAGATGTGATGAAATATGTACAAGGTTGCAGGGTTTGTCAAATGGCAAAGGGTGTGAGTCAAAACACTAGTTTGTATCAGCCATTACTTGTACCTAAGAGGCCATGGGAGGACATAAGTATGGATTTTGTTCTTGGTTTACCAAAGACACAAAGAGGACATGATTCCATCTTTGTTGTGGTAGATAGATTCTCTAAGATGGCACATTTTATCCTTTGTCATAAGACTAATGATGTTGTGAATGTTGCAGATTTGTTTTTCAAGGAAGTTATGAGACTTCATGGACTTGCAAAGAGCATTGTTTCTGACAGGGATACCAAGTTTGTTGGCTACTTCTGGAGGACTTCGTGGAAGAAGATCAACACTGAATTAAATTTTTTCTCAGCATACCACCCTCAAACAGATGGATAAACGGAGTTGGTGAATAGGAGTTTGGGAAACTTGTTGAGATGCTTGGTTGGAGACAAATCTGAAGGGTGGGATTTGATCCTACCACAAGCTGAGTTTGCCTACAACAAATCAGTCAATAGAAGCACAGGTAAATCACCATTTTAGATTATTTATGGCAGCAGCCCAAGAGTTTTTTTTCAGACTTAAATCAAATTGGTAAAGATGTGAAAAAGAGTGTAGATGCAAAGGATTTTGCAGAGCATATGAAAGGCCTACATGATGAGGTGAGAAAACATATCAGCAAAATGAATTTTTCTTATAAAACTAATGCTGATTTGAAGAGGAGACATAAAGAGTTCAGGTTAGAAATGAAGTGATGGTGCATCTAAGAAAGGAGAGATTTCCAATGGGTACATATAACAAGCTTAAGATGAATAAGTTTGGACTGTGCAAGATTGTGAAAAGACATGATTCTGGTAATGCATATGAGGTAGAATTGCCCAATGAGTTTAATATTTCTCCAATTTTTAATATTTTAGATCTAACCATATTTCATAAAGGTGAAAATGATGAAGTTGAAGCAATTAAGCAGCCACAAGCGCTCACACCTACTTCAGAAAATGAAAAGATTGAAGCAATTCTTGATAGCAGGGTAAAAAGAAGCACTAGAAGAAGGCAATACATGGAGTATTTGGTGAAATAGTTTGAGAGACCTGTGGAGGATTCTTCATGTTTATCTGAGGTTGGGATTACTCATCTTGGATATCCTCTTGAGAAGTGATGAGATCAATTTTCTTCTACTGTGGGTGTCTAATGCAGGAGCATCCATGGTATAGTGGCAATCATGTGTCAACCAAAATATGTTTAATTTTCTATTGCATTTTTGGTGGTGGTTTGGATTTCATATTTTGTCTCGTGAAATTCATTTTGATGTGCAGTTGGATTTCATGTCATGTTTTAAAATTAAATTTGCAATTTGGAGTTAAATTTGGTAAAAGTGGAGATTGTGGAGATAGTGGGAATCATGCTTTGAAAGCACAAAATTTAGAAAAAGAAAAAAGGGGCGTGGGTTTTTGGAGACTTTCAATTGCATTTAAAATATCATTTTAAGATTCCAAAATCCCTAAAAAATAGGGATGGAGAGAGTGGGCACCTAAGATAAGGAAAGCAAATTTTTGCTTTAATGCATAAAGCAAGAAAGCCAAAAATAGCACCACCACAAAGCATGGCAAGTCACGAAGTTTGAATGGCTTATTCTTAGTCAATTTAATTGATTAAAATAAATGAAATTGGCTTTTCTAAGAGGTGGGCATTGTATTTTGGAGAGTGGGCTGGAAATGTATTGAAATACAAATAAATTAATAGAAATTACATTTCATTCAAAAAGGAGATACAAAAAGAAATAGTAATTCATTTTTAAGTTTAGTTTTTTTAGATTGCAGGAGAGACAAAGGGGAGGCATGGAATACCTCCAAGAGTGGTTTTGGATTGTGTTGCTATAGATTTGAGGTTGATTGCATAGCCATTGAGATTCCAGGAGAATTCGTTACAGTTGCATAGTTGTTTGTTGTGATTTTGTAGGAGCTGGAAGGAGAAGTTTTGTGAAACTTTGGTTTGATATAGCGAACCATTTTGTAATTATTTTGCAGCTTTGTAAGGGATTGTTGCAACCCCATTGTCCTTTTTGGACTAATGTAATTTCCTTTTATGAAAGTTGGATGAATGTATTAAAATTGGTTGCAAGTTGCAAACCAGATTTGTAAATAATTGTTGCAAGTTTAATTTATGTTTGTGTGTGTGTGAAAATAGATGTGAGGGTTGTTTATTCCAGCTCTCATTTCATTAGCTCAAAACTCCCATTGCTTGGGCAATATCTGGTCTAGTGCAAATCATTGCATACATCAAACTTGCTACAACATTAGCATATGGCACATCAGACATATCCTCTAAATCATCTTCATTCTTAGGACACATATCTATAGAAATCTTAGTACCAACCGGTAAAGGAATTCTAACTGGATTGCAATCCTACATGCTAAATCTATGCAAAATAGTATTCACATACTTACTTTGTGATAACCAAAGATTTCTATTACCTTGATCCCTGTTGATCTCCATTCTCATAATATACTTGGTTGCCCCTAGATACTTCATGTCAAATGCACCTCAAAGTTGAGCTTTCAACTCACTGATCATATCCTTGGTGTTACTAAAAATAACATATCATCCACATACAAGGCAATAGTCAAAATATCATCATCAATACATCGAATGTAGACACAATGATCCTCTTCACTTCTAACAAAACTTAATTTCAAAACAAATGAATCAAACTTATAGTACCACATTCTAGGGGACTATTTTAAACCATAAAGAGATCTTTTTAACTTGCATACCTAGTGTTCTTTTCTTTTTACCTCAAAACCTATAAGTTGTTGCATATAAATTTATTCTTCGAGATCTCCATGCAAAAATGCAATCTTAACATCCCTTTGCTCAATTTCAAAATTATAAGCTGCAACAATGGATAAAAGAAATCTAATAGAAGATAATTTAGCAATAGGGGAGAAAATTTCAACGAAATTGACTCCCTCTCTCTAGGAGTAGCCCTTGGCTACCAGTCTAGCCTTATACTTTTGTAATGAACTGACTGCTTCAAAATTCTACTTTAAGACCCACTTACATCCTATAGCCTTTATTCCTTTGGGAAAATGTACAAGATCCTAGGTGTCACACAAGTCTAAAGCCATCATCTCATCCTGCATGGCTAGCTACCAAGACTTACTATCATATGCATGAATAGCTTCCCTATAGGATCTAGGTTCATCGTCAATACTCAATAAAGAATATACATAATAGAAATCCAATGGGATATACATATCAACTGAGTTCCATTGTCTTATGGATCTTCTTAAGGGTAGCGTAAGAGATTCTTCCTCATGTTCTTTCATATGCTCAACTTCTTTTGTAACAACAGAGTCTTCCTCATCTGAAATTTCACTTGAATCTTCTTTTTCTTCTCCATCCCCTAATCCATCATTTTTTTCTCCCTGATGTGCATTTTCTTTTTGTAAATAAAAATGCACTATCCTCTTCCTTTCTTTTTCTTATGGTTGTATAGGATCAGAAATAGCTCTAAGTTCCCTGGAAATCATATCTCTAGAAAAGACATTTTTTTTCTGGTTAGAGGATCCCAAAGCTTATAACCTTTTACATTATAACTTTTCTGGTTAGATGCATTTTTATGCTTTTGGATCCAACTTAGATCACTTTTCCTTAGACACATGAACAAATACCTCATAGTCAAAAACCCTTAAATGTGAAACATAAGGTTTCTTATTTGTCCACACTTCATATGATGTTGAGTCAAGAACCTTACAAGGAGATCTGTTTAACAAGTAACTTGAGCAATACTCACAGCTTATGCCCAAAAGCATTTATCCAACTGTGCATCATTTAACATGCTTCTGGCTCTTTCCATTATTGTTTAGTTCATCCTTTCTGCAACACCCTTTTGTTGTGGTGTATATGGAGTTGTCTTTTGTCTTATCATACTTGCATGCTGACATAACTCATCAAATTCCTTAGAGCAATATTCCCCTCCATTGTCAGATCTTAATATTTTTATCTTAAGTCTTGATTAGTTCTCTACTAAGACTTTAAAATCCTTAAACTTAGTGAAAACTTTAGATTTATTCTTTATAAAATAAATCCATGTGAATCTGGATACATCATCAATGAAGGTAACAAAAAATTGAGATTTTCCAATAGAATCATTATCCACGGGTCCAAACACATATGTATGAATAATTTCTAACTTCTCTTTTGCTCTATTGCTTCCTCAAGAAAAATATGTTCTGTTCTATTTTCCAAACACACAATGCTCACATAAATCAAAGTTCTCATCAAAATAGGAAAAACCGTCCAACAAATTTTTATTCATAATTGTTTTCAAAACATTTTCACTTGTGTGGTCCAATCTATAGTGCCACAACATACATGTATTTTCAGTAGTTTCAGTTGTAACATAAGTGGAATTACAAACTATAGTGGCATCAATCCTAAACAATGTTCCCATCCTTGTTCCTCTCACTACCAGCAAGCTTCTTCTCACCATTCTACAACCATGCTTATTAAACATTACATACATTCTCGAATCATTCAACTTTGAACAAAAGTAATATTTCTAGCCAATCCAAAAATATGTAAAACACCAAGGAGGGTTTTGATTCTCCCATCACTGAAACACAACAATATCTTTCCCCATCCAACAATTGGATATGTAGTGTTGTCTCCAAGGTGGACATTACCTCCATCATATTGCTCATATGTGGAAAACCATTCTTTGTGTGGAGTTGTGTTACGAGCATCCTAAGTCAACCAGCCAATGTTCATTAGCAACAATGTTACAAGAAGAGAGTAAAACCTCATCACCTACATCCGAGGACTTTTTTGTAGAGGAATCCCATTATTTTTTCTTGTTTCTAGAGTCCTTCTTAACATGCCCTCTTTTTCCATAGTTCCAGGACTTAACTTTGTTCTTCTTTCAAGAAGTCTTAGATCTACCTTTAGATTTGTCCTTAGGCCCCTTTTGATCCCCTTTTGGTCCTCTTTCGTTATACCTTCCCCTGACATTAAGAGCATCCACCGATCTATCCATAGCCTTCTTCCTCATTTCTCATAACAACAGAGTTGCAACAAGAGCATCCATCTTTGGATCTTTGAGACTAGTATTGATAGTAAGAATGAAATTCTCCCAAGACTCAGGTAAAGAATAAAGAAGTATAATGCATTTATCTTCTTCCTCAACCTTAACATCTATAGAGGCTAATTGACTCACAATCAAATTAAATGAATTTAAATGCTCTGCAATAGATTCACCTTCCTTCATTTTCAGAGAAATTAACTCAAATGATTTAAATAAAGTTTGTTTACCAGACTTTTGTCTTGATAGATTTCACCCAACCATTTCCATAAAGCATATGCAATCTTTTCTTAAGCGATATTCAGTAGGACAGAATCTGCAAGACATAACCAGATTGTACCCCGTACCTTTTTGTCCATCTCATCCCACTCATCTTGATTTATAGTATCAGGTTTCTTCTCTTTTGTCGTAGCCAACCATTGACCTCTTTCTTCAAGTAAATCCTCCATTTTCAACTTTCACAAATCATAATCCATTCCATTAAATTTTTTGATGTCTAATCGGTATGCGGATGCAACCATGCTTTTTACATGAAATCTGCAAAACAAATTCAACCAAAACTCCCACTACAGCTCAAAAAACCCTCACACTTCCACCCAAGACATAGAACTGGCCAGGCTCTGATGCCAAATGTTATAAATTGAAGGTAAACAACTATCAATGAAAATCTGATTACAACTATAATATAGATATTTATTTGTGCAAAACCAAAATGGAGATAGTATGAAATTAACACAAAGAAATAATGGAATAGAAGATCAAACACATAACACAATGTTTACATGGAGAAACCCTTTCAGGAAAAAACTCCATACAAGAAGAGATGCACCAGTCTATATTAACTTCAATAGAGTTTACAATACAACACTATCAATCTCCTCTTCAATCTTTAATCCAACAGCGCCTATTTTTCTAGTCTCAACTTTCTACTCTACTCATTCACAGTCGTAATACAATATCCTCATAAAGGGGTTGACTTCTAGGGAAAAAAAATCCAACATAACATCTACCATCAGATATGTGACCTAATGATAAATGGTCTAGATTTACAAAGAATATATATATTGATGTAACTGAACTTCACAACATAAAATTCAACTCTATTATTACAAAAGAATACTCATAAAACTCAGAACTATTTTTAAATTTCTTCTCATTCCATCCCATCCTGCTACAACTAAAGATAAATATCCAATTTATACAAAAATGAAAAGTACCATTTTTGGTAGATTTTCATAACTTTCTAAAATTATCATTTTTGGTAACTTCACATCCTTATCTGTATGACCATGAAAGTTTCCAAATATTTGAAAATTACTAAAAAATGATTAATCGTCAACTTTCTAATCTAATTGCAAGTAAATCCAAGAAAATATTTAGAAAAAATAAGGAAAATCTTGAAAAAACATTAAAACCTCATTTTGAGGCCCTAGATGATCAAATAAGGTACCGAAAAAGTGTCAAAATGGTGACCTACCGAATTTACCAATTCAATGAGTTTTTTATTAAACTCTTTAAGATGCATCTACCCACCAAATTTCAACTCCAACGGACCTCTAGGTCAAAAGTTATGACCTCTGGCTTTCGGGGGTGCTGCCCCCAAACCCCCACTAGGGCGTGTGACACCCAGACCCCCTGCCAGGAGGGTCATCCCCCTAGACCCTGCACCCCTCAGAATGAAATGTGCTCCATAACCAACATCCGTCAGGTACCAAGATCAAACATGTGGTTGAAACAAGATCGCTATTTGGTGAAACCTTTCATCCCTTATGGGTGATTTACAAAAAATAATAGGAATAATAAATTACATAGGATTTACAAGGTTGATGGCACCTTAATCCTAACAATAGGGTTGTGAAGTTTGTAAACATCCATATTGGCTTATTCAAATGTTGTTTGATATTGTATGTTTGTAATCCATGTTGTATTATTTTTTTTATTAAGGGTAAAGATAAATATTGAAAGGGTCTAGAACCTTTTACAAAAAGGGGCTTCAACCAACAATAAATGACCACTAGTGAAGTTTTAGCCAAGATGCCATGATATTCCACACATTACTAGGACCGACCACCTACACAACACGTGGCCTCATCCTTACAATCCAAACACCCTTAACCTAGTGTGAGATTCATAGACATGTTTAGGAGGACATGCCTTGTTTGAACAATCATCCATGATACATCATTTTCCAAATCTTTAAATCGAGGAGATAAGAGAGGGCAATCCTCTATCATCATCTCAATCCGAGTCACCTCACACATAGAATGTCTAGCCAAATGCTATGTTGAATCCAAAGATAGAGCAAGAGCCATTGACCCACCACCTAGTGCCATGAGGGTTAGAGGGTCTAATGGTGAAGTTGATAAAACTAGGTCTTGAGAAGAAGTCCCATCAGGAGAAATATCTAGAGCCTCAACACCCCCAGTGGGATCCACCTTAGAAGTAAGGGCCGCCATGGCCACATCCTTAGGCCCGTCATCGTCCTCAGAATCAGAAAAATCACCAAGAGTCAAGTGGTCAAGGAGGCAATTCTACCACCATGTAGCTAAACCCTCATTCTTACAGTGAGACTAGGGGCAATTAAAGGTTAGGTGTCCAATAGTGAAGCATGGCGTGTAGAGAAAGGGGAGACCCTAATAATCGAGCATCTAAGTCCAAGGTCTATCCCCTAGGTCATCAAGACAATATCAAGGCTAGGAAGATTCTTGGAGATGTTGAGTCCACCAAAATAGGGGCATGTGGCTAAAGTTTGAAGAAGTTGAATCCTCTTGTAGAAAATGACCAAGAGCATTGCCAATAGAATCAAAATAGGAGATGTCCTAGAATTGGAGAGGGGGTTTTCCCAGAATTGGAGAGGGAGATTGGGTAGTTTGACCCAAACTGGTAAGATACTACTCAAATATTTTGTTAGAGGGTTGAATGAGGGAAACCATAGTTTGAGTGAGAGGGAATGATGTCCCCACATCCAAACCCTACTATCTAGCACTAGCTTCCTATCATCTTCTGATCGAAAGGTCACAATAAAAATCCCCTAGCTTAAGGATATAGCTCAATCCTACCCTCAATGAGAGGCCTCCAAGACTCCAAAACCTATTTATGCAAGTTAGGAAGGGAAGGCCATTAGTGATTGTATTGTTGATATTACACATTATTCTAATAATATTAAAAGCACTTGTTTAGATTGTTGAATTTGTTTCTTTATGGGTTGGAACTTACTATGACAAAGAATACTTGAACTTAAAGAAAGAAAAAAGAGATAGGAAATACTATAAGAAAAGAGATAGTGATAGTGAGTGAAGAATCTAAGAGACCGGATACTTTAATTAGTATTAGAGCCCAATAGTATTAATTTTCTTATTTAAATCTTGTTAGAGGGAAGAGTGCAACTTCGAGTAGATGGGAAGACCCTAGTAAGACTCATTGTTGAAGGTTGAGAGAAGTCATTTTAATGCACATGCACTCAACTTATAAAGTGCCATCATTCATGTACTTGTATTTTGGGGGGCATAATACATAGGCATTTTAAAATCATCAAACTCATATAAAGTTCTAAATTTACTAAGGGGAATCTAAGTCAATAATGGGTATAGCAAATCATCCTTCTATCATTACCTTGGAAAAGATGAACTACAACTCCTGGCAAGATGCCATCTTAAAGCACTAGTAATTGATTCATCGCTTGCCCCATTTGTATGAGCTTATTCCTCAACCAACTATTGATTGGTCAAGACATGTGTGGGTTAATAGAAATGATCATGTCCTAGGATTGATTCATTTAAGTATTGGTAACCACACATCATGGGCTCTGTCACACATTGAGCGTCATAGCACACTTTGGACCAAATTTTGGGCAATGTATTGAGATCCAAATGAACCTTCATTCCTAGAAAATCCCACTATGGACATACTTCTTATCCTTGATGTTTCTGAGAATGTATCATATGATGATGATACCAAAGAGGAGCTTACTTATTGGGAAAGTCTTGAATGTTGTGATGACAAAGAGAACTCTCTTGTTGCTTCTTCTCCTCCTAGACCAATAAGTTTTCTTCCACCTCAACCTACTAGATTGACACAGATCTCAAATTCTCTACATGCTCCTGTAGATTCTCTTCAGTAGGTTCACACAATTCTTCTTAATCATCAAAATATCTACTTTCTTTGACATACAACATTTATTTGTAGAATCTTACATTTTGGATCTTGATGACAATATCAAGAGGACATATGTCTTCTCTTTGATGACAACTCACACTAAGTTGTATCTCCTATTTTGGATCCTTCCATTCTATCTCTGCCACATCATGCTTCTATCTTAACATATATTGGTTCATGTTGCTTCAAGTCTTCCACCTTAGTTGTCACTATTCTTGAATCTTGTATGGTACAATTATAGTTTAGCATTGGCATAAGACACACGAGCAACTTCTAGTATCATGCATCCTAATTCATTTCTACACTCTACCATCTGAGTGAGAATTGAATAGTTTGATAGCTTGAGGTTTTCTTCTTCTGAAAGGAAGATGCATCTTTCATTGCAGAGGGATAACTTCAACACCTACCATGCAACATTCTACATTTGCATTCTCCTGCTTCTATGTGGAGGCACACATGGTCCTTGTCTTGTAGGGATTTCAAGACACTATCAATTTTGGGGAGGGCTATCTTGTCTTGCTATCTTTCCTCTCCTTGGGATGGAGTTTTGTCCTATGGGTTTTCTCCTCTTATTTTGGAGGGTGCACTCTCTTTGTAAATTGGGGTTCTTTTAGATTGTATATAGGTATCTTACGTGGCGTGTATCAATGTTAGGACCCATTTCTTTATTACCTCAATTGTACTTAAGAGGAGGTGTTGGTGTTATTAGTTATTGCACTCATTATATTAAGTTTACTTAAAACTAAGTGCTATTAACCTTCTCATGTTTACTTTTCTAAAATTAGCTCTTAATTTAAAATTATACACACCTACAAGTATATCAATTATTAAACTAAATTAATTCATTTATATATACATCTTATTAAATTAACCTAAATTGATTTTTTTGAAATTTTGTAAGAAATAAATATTGTCACATTATTAATTATGTTAAAAAAAAATCTTCATATTAAGAATTACTTTCTAAATTATAAATAAATTAATAGACATAAACATACATAATAATAGCATCTAATGATGTATTATGCACTCAAGTTAAATAAAAATATAATGTAAATTTATGTGAATAATTCACTTTAACAAGTGTGAGAATAATATGATTTAAAGGGCATCAAAGTCATCGTGGCCATGGTTAGTTTTAGAGACTATAATAAAACATATAAATATATAATAAAACATATATATATAAGAAATAGTAAGATAGAGCTTCTAAATTTTAAAAAAATAGTTGCATTGGAGATACAAGCATTAAGGGGGTGAAAGAGGATTATATTATTGAAAATTTGATGTAATTTTAAAAATTATTTAATAAATATTTATATTAAAATTATGGGTGAAAGGGGATTATATTATTGAAAATTTAACTTAATTTTTAAAATTATTTAATAAATATTTATAATAAAATTATAAATAAGATATGGGTAAAGTATGCTATAATTTTTAAGCTTTTTTTTTAATTAAAAAATCCCACTCAATTTTTTAACTATTTTTTAATTAAAAATTTTAGATCCAGTTCATTGTGTTATAAGTTGAACTCTAAATATTGTTGGGAGTTTTTTAAAGAAATTAAGACCCGTTAATTATATTTATTTTATTAAAGAATTTTTAAAGAAAATTTTATATGCAAAAGTAAAGTATTTTTTTAATAATGGCCCAAGAAACTATCTTTATTTTAAGTTTCTTTGTATAAGTAAAATCTAAAATACAATATAAATAACATTGTTTTTTCTAGATTTAAATCTCAAATTTGAATCTTCCAAATTTTTAGAATAGACAGACTTACAATTATGAATACTTTAATTAGAAGGTTGGATGATTTGGAGTATCAAGCATGGAAGATTGGACTTGATTTGGAGTATCAAGCATGGAGGATTGGACTTGCCAAGGTTTGGTTCAAAAGACTGCAAAAACCAAAATATAAGAGTTTAAGAGATAGAAAAGGAAATCCACGAGTGTATCCTATTTCACAGGTACCACTATACAACTGGATTAATTAAGTTCAAACTTGAAGTAAAAATTACTGACATTTAATGTTTGAATTTGCTATTTTATATTTAAAAGGAAAGATTTTAAATTTTGAAAGGAGCCGTCATACAAAACCAATATCCTTGATTGAAAAAATACTTTGCAAATTACCCCTGCATGAGGTCCACCAAAATACCCTAATTTGTTTAGTTGATCATATGCTCTTAAAGCAAGGGACTTGCTTTGAGATCTCAAGCTTATTAGGTATCTGATGGATTATGTAGTTATCCTTAGACTACTTCAAGACCTCAATTTAATAAGGACAAATTGTGAATGTTAAGATTACTGTTTTTATATGTAATTGATGCTAATTTGTAGTTATTTTATATGTTTTTTTTTGGTATTGCAAGTATTTCTTGCTCAGTGTTTGACAGTCTGCAATTATGTGGCTACCCAATACACTACTGTTTCTTGGTCAGTGTTTGACAGTCTGCAATTTCTATGCAGCCGGGTAACTAGGCCATGGTCAGGCCATTCTGATGTTCTGTGTTTTGTTTCTGATGTTAAATTTTTCTTATTTTTGCTTAATCCAAAACGTAAGAAGTTATGTTAAAGTTGTCCTTTGATCAATTATAAGTTCTTCCAGCTATTTCTAGTTATCAATTTTATAAAGAATTGGTTGTTCCATGGATCCTTGAACAAGGTTCAGCCTGTTGGCTGGGGTCAAAAACTTTGATCAGGTAGTTGAAACATATGATGCACAAAGATCCATGTTCCAGACAAAATTTGCACTTCTTTTGAAAAAATTTCAGTGAAAAATCTACAAACACTGTTTAATGATGCTGACTGGTCTTGCAGTTGACACATATGATGCAGAATAAAACACACCCACAAAATTTTTTCAAAAAACTTTGTTTCACTTAGTCACATGCACTCTGAAAATCTTATGTTCATGATGTATGCCATAATATTTGAATAAAATAGGTTTGGACTTTGAAATTACTTGCAGGAACAAAAAATGTCACTGTTCAGTGTTAAGCACTGATAAAAAGTCTAATCACTTTAACACCTTTTCACATTGAATCCATCCTAGAGTGGAGAACTTGTCTCTGTTCATTGAAAACCGTAGGCATAATTATATCAAATCTGGCTGCTGGATTGCATCAAATTCAATCAGTTGAAAACCAGACTCAACTTCCGTGACCTGTTAAACTAGTACCTTTTCTTTTTATCCATACAAAATAGCCATTTGTTTGAAATTTTTTGAGTAAAGAAACTTTAAGCACTGTTCAAGGATGCTGACTGGTCAAGTAGATGACCCATATGATGCAGAAAAAAATACCCACAATTTTTTTTTTTTCACTTAATTACATGAACTCTGAAAACCTGATGTTCATTATGTATAATATTTGAATAAAATGGGTCTGAAATTACTTGCAGGAACAAAACTATCACTGTTAAGAACTGATAAAAAGTCTAATGGCATTAACACCTTTTCACACTGAATCCATTTTAGAGTGGAGAATTTGTCTCTGGTCACTGAAAACCATAGACATTATTATATTAAATCTGGCTTCTGGATTGTACCAAATTCAATCAGTTGAAAACCAAAGTGGAACTTCCGTAAACTGTTAAACTAGCATCTTATCTGAGCTATTGTACAGGACCTCCTCCACTGCATTACGTCACTCCACAGTGGGGCAATGTCTATCCAGTATGCTGATAGAGAATCCACAGCAAGCAATCTGCTTCAAAACTTAAATGGAATTTATATAAGGACTTTCATTAATTTCAACTTAATGCTATGCTAATCATTGTACCTCTTTTGGCACGCAGAAATATGAGGAAAGTTATTTTCGAATTTATTGATTGTACTTATAAATATATGGTATTCTGAACTTTTGTACTTTTGAATAGTTTTAGCTTCAACTGTGCGGTGTAACCAGAATTGTTTTTTAAAAAACAGGTTAGAAAAATGAAAATGTTGTTCTCAATAATGTGCTTTCTAGCAAATAGGTATATGATGATGTGTATGCTGCATGCATAGCAGACTTAGCTCTTTCTTATAATAACTTTTTATTAAAAAAAAATCAATTTTTATGATGGAAGGTACATCGGGGAAGGATTCAAAAGTTATGTACCTTAATTTTATATATGAAAGCTTTTCTTTAGAGGGTTTGTAGTTTGGGATAAAGCCTTTTTTTAAGAATGAAAATTTGGTATGTAAACTTTAATCTTCTAATTGGATGCTTCTTTGATTCTTTTGGGTTAGGTTCCCTAAACTTTTGTTACAATTTTGGACTTCCAATTGCCTTTCTTCCATTGGAAATTCACTTGAAAAACTTATTTTTATCTTAGATTTGTCTCAAAATGATGAGTCATTTTCACCTTTGCAAAAAATTTTGTGGGAATGGGCTTATCTAAAAAATTATTTGAAAAAATTTGATTAAAGGTTGGAAATAGGATTTGGATGCAATAGGTGGACTTTGAAGGAATTGTTTTTAGATGAAGGGCATGTTTTGTTATGGACCATATGGCAGTGGCGTGTCTAAAGTCATTTCCTATAGCACATCAACCTAGGCAGGGTACTCTTTTGCTAATCTTTTGGGTTTCTTTGGATTCTCAAGATTCTCCAATAGCCTCCTCTATAGGATAGTTTTTCCTTTCCACTCAAGGTTAAGGAGGTTTCTCCCTTTATCCAACCTAGGCCTAATAGGTCTTCCTCTTCCACCAATTTTGAGGTGCCATCTCCTCTTGGACATATGTAAGTTTCCAGGGATTCTCTTGATGATCTTTCAATTGGAAATTCCAAAATGTCAATTACTATAAAAAAACAGCCTTCCACCACTACAAAGCATGTAAAGAGTTAAAGCAAGATGACTCTTAGATCCCATGTTAAAAAGGTTAACCAAACTTTGCCTTAGTTTAAATTTATAAAAGACCCCTTTCATTTATTAAGCCTATTTTCCTATTTATAACTTAAAATGCTTTTGAATACATTATTTTTTGAATGTTAAAAAATGGATGAACCCTACTTCTTAATTTAGGTAACAATAATTAAATCATTAATTTTTTATTATATAATTTATGTGAATAAATTTTTAGTTTTATAATAAAAATTTTGTTGATTTCATTTATGGAAAATTATAAATATCAACGTAAATGTTAGTGTGAAGAAGGCTAGGAATAATGAATAAATTTTAGACAACCAATGGTTTTGTATGTTATAGTAAGATCTCTATTCTCTACTCTTATGTTGGGTCATGGTATACATCATAAAAAGCACAAGATAGTTTAAATTGAGAGGAAAATCTAAAGAATGATTTATATGGAAAATATAAGAAATCAAGGAAATGGTGCAAATTGTCAAAGAAGTTAACTTCAAATGTGAAAATATAAATCTAATATTTTTTAAATAATTATTAGAAAACATTCTTTTCACTTTTCATTGACAATATTTTGTAAATAGTAACATAATTAAGGATAGATTTATGAAAATGATTTTTAAAATTTATTTATTTTTATAATTAATATAATTAAATTAATTTTTAAAATGGACATTATTATATTTTTAAAATATTCAAAATGAAATAATAGATAATTAATTATATATTATAATATTATTAGATGTTATTATTATAGTTAAATAGATCTTTAACTAATTTGTCACCATTAAAAATACTAAGCAAAATTCTAGATTAGAAACAAACAACTTATATTAAGTGTATTAGTTTTAATTACTCAATAGTGTTCATTTACATAGTAATATGATTTTTATTAAAAAATTAGTAACATTAATTTTTAGATTTTAATTAGATAAATGAAACAAGAAACTAGCATTAAGAGAGAGAAGGGCTAAGAGAAGCATGTTTAGAAGAGTTATAGGGGTTTGGAGAAGGTTGCAAGAGATTGAAAAAATGGCTAGAGAAGGTCTCAAATGTGCATAGACCATTTTTTAAAACTCAATAGATGGTTGTGTCATATTTATTGTACTAGTGACCTATGAGGCAAGCTAGAGACCTCTAGAGCATTGGTGTCCTCTTAGAAGCATTAGTGACCTCCTTAGAGTGTTTATGTTTAAAAAGTGCACTCATGTCCAATTGTAAATGGTGGTGTCTAATGCTTGATGTTACTTATACTCCCCTACACATAGAAGACCCCAACTCTTATGGTTGGAAAAAGTAGTTGTAGAGATGGGAGAAGCTCTTAGGGAGGAATATTTGTGCCTAGGCATGTTTAGGAGATTCCCTTAGTCAAATCCGTATTTGATATGTTCCAACATAATTGGAAGTGTACATGATTTATGTTGAGTTGTAATGTGGTGTGTACAACTATAATAGTGACTTTCCAAAAATATTGTGTGGGAAGGTGTAAGATGATGGAGGGAAGAATAAAAGAGAGATGGGTCCCTTCAAAAATGGAGTTTCCCTTAATAGATGCACCTAGTTCAAGTTACTATTGAAAACACGTTAGGGTTAAGTTTGGAAAATAGTTCACAAGTATGTAATTTTTAACTCTACAAAAATATTATTAAAGTAAAATAAAAACATATAAGTATAAATAAAGGTACACAATCTTTTAAAATAATAAAATATTTATTGGAAGTTATAGAGGCAAGAGTTCTCCAAATAAATAATACAACACACACACACACACACACATATATATATATATATTACTTCAATAATTAAACCATTAACATTGATTCACATTTAATTGTTATAAAATAAAATTTTCATGTTCACAAGTTAATTTAAAACTATAATATACATTTTCTAAACTTATATAATTTTAAAAAAAAAATTGTGGAGATCATCCACAAGATCTTTTTTTTTTAATTTATATATAATAATTTTACATAGTGATATTTTTACAAGCTCAATTATAGATTTATGAAGTCTTTTCCTTTATATAATTCAAAATTTTATTATAAAATAATTTAGTTATATAATATTTTTATTAAAAACTATTTTATTTTACATTAATGATAAATATTTTAAAATAAATTTATATGGAGGAAACTCTTTACTATTTCTTTACATAAGCTTGTATGCTTGTATGATGTGACTAATAGTTTTCTATTTTCTCTTAAAAATAAAGAATTTTATATCAACAACAAATGTTTATTTTTACTCCTAAAGATATTTGTTCTTTTTAACTTGTATGTGCCTTTGTAATATAAGATCATTTGTTATCATATTTATAATGTTTATGTATTTGGTATATAAGAATTTGTCCTCCTTTAAATAAATACTCATTAATACTGGAAGATTGAATAAAAATTTGTTGAAAAAAATTGTGTATTTAGTTTTTAATAATGTATATTAATATATAAAAGGGTATAAATAATTTAGTTTTAATGACATTTAATCAATTAATTAAAATGAAAAGGAGAAAATTTACAATTGAGAAGTAAAAATTCCATATTATTTTTATTCACTATTTTGTTTTAATTATAGTATATTTGTTTAGTGTCTTTAATATTGAAAGGAATTTGTATTGTTCTTTAATATTTTAAAAGATTATTATACTTCTCATTAGATATTAATATAGTTGATAGACTAAATTTTTATGAAGGTATTTTTCTTCAATAAGATAAGATTGAAATTAATCTATATAAATTGTAGTTTAAAATTATTATAAAATCTAATGTATTTTAGTTAAATTTGTGTTGATATAATTAAATTGATTTATATTTTGATATAAAACTATAAAATATTTTTATATAAATTGATTAAATGGCTTTACAAAAACTATTCTATTTATGAGATATAAAAATTATGACTGATAAAGAATCTAAAATATATTTATAAACAATTAAAATTTAAGCCAACATCATTTATAAATTAGTTTTCCTTATATAAAAGATGAAATTCTATTTTAAATACAAGGAATCAATTTGTAAATTTGTTTTTTCTCTATTAAAATATTCTTAAAAATTAATTAAATGATCACAACATATAAAATAATTATTTAACACAATAGTATAATAAAAATTAAAGAATAAAAACTAAAGGAAACTTACAAATTAATCATAATCAACATCATAATTACACACTACCTCATAGATGGCTATGTCAAAATAAGATATTATGTTCAACTAACATTCAAAGATTACAAGCAAATTTGTCAAATGATAATATTGCAATCACATCATGCAATCTTGCAAAGAATATAGTCAAATCATGATATTGCAATGATATCTTCTAATTGACCATACACTCTACATTAACCTAATGGTTTGTGATTTTATTAGTGCATAGTAAGTTTTGTAAGTTTGAGGCATCAACCTCTCATTTTATATGAATATGAATATTACAAATTAAATATTTTCTTATTAAATTATATTATTTTTGTATCATTTTGATAATAAATTATATAGTGTTTTGAAAATATAGATTTATAAAAAAAATATTACTTTTTACTTGTGATTAACATAAATTTTAACGCATCAAATTTTTTAAATAATATTTTTATTATTTCATTTCATCGAAATGTTATATATATAAATATAAATTAACTATTAACTTAATACAAAGAAAAATAAAGAATTGATGGCACCTACAATATATATAACTTTTTTAGGGTTTTTGTATGGAGCTATTTTTCTCAAGGGCTCATTTACCTTTTCTAAAGTTGTTGCAATGTCTGTGCCTTTGGCTATCCTTGTAAATGGATTGGGTGTCATTAGCAACACAAAGTAGGACATGATATTAGGGTGTTTGCAAATAACTTCCTCCAATGTAGATAATGCACGAGTATGATCTTATACCATTAGTGGCCATGGGTCCATAGGTGGAAGAGGAGGTTGAGCAAGACTTTGTCTTATGTCTTCTTTATTGATTTCAACATTTCTAGCTAAGCTTGACTAAGTTAAACAACAAGGTCTCCAAAGCTCATAAGCCCTTATTGTCTGAAGATCTATTTCTCTATCCTTGCACTCAGAGTTTCTTTATTGATGTTTGTGACTTGAAGGAAGCTTGACAAGTCCTTTTGGATGCAAGTTCATGGCATTGGGGCTCCACTCTACTTGTATGAAGCCATGGTTTTCGAAGTTTATTCCTTCTTCAATTACCTTTGCTTTTGCCCTTGTTTGGATTTGAAGGTTGACTCTTCTTCAATTTTGGCATCCTTCTAGTTTGACTTCTACAATGCTTTAGGAAGATTCATCTCTATCATCCTAGAAACTAACTAGTGCTCCCTTTTAGCCTAAGGTTCTTTGCTTATTGAGTTGCACTTTTCTAGTGGTCTACTATCGGAGATTAATTTGCAAGTTTGGGTACCATATTTGGAAGCAAGCTCTTAACTATCAGAAGATTGCTTTCTGATGTAGATCATAATTCACTTATGGTCATTTGGCTAAATATTGTTCACACAAAAATTTGAAGGGTGCTCTTCTTCCACTTGGTCGATTAGGGTGAAGCATCACCACCAATTGATTTGGGTTAACCCTCCTTTTTCAGAATCCCCTCATCATGTTACTCTTGTTGTTGATCCCTCTACTAGTGCAAAGGTTGTTTCTAGGCATCCTCCACTTTTCTCCAATGTGGTGCACTCTATGCTTCCCTTTGTTGCGGTCCCTTCTCTAGCGATGGATCCTCTTGAGTCTCTTCCTTACCTCAAGGTAGTATCTAGTGCTAGCTAGCCCTTGGGTGCTCAATAATTTATGGGGATTGGAGCTTTGAGTGGTATGTGGTTCTCCAATCTTCTAATTCTCAAGATGTTGCCATGTCCCCTTCTAGAAAATCTCTCAACAATTTTAGACTATTCTAATTGTGTTAATACAAATTGTTTTGATGGATGAGCTTCTATTTCCAATAGGAAGTTAACTTTAGGGGAAAAAACTTTTAACCATATGCTCCTCTCTCTCACAAGAAGAGAAGATTAACCTAATTTTTTAATTTAGACATTTATTTGATACACATATTAGTTTTGTTCTTCTCTATTATTAATTATTTAATCAAACTATTATTTATTTGTAATACAAAAACCTTTCTATTAAATCTTATATACTATACTTATATTTGTTTTGGGCTAAAACCCATATATATATATATAAAATGTTTGGACTAAAAACCATATATATATAAAAACTTCAAAATTAAATACAAAGTAGAGAAAATCTAAACTAATGCTAAAATGATGCAAACAATAAATTACAAATAAACAAAGAATCAAGTTTAAAAAGAAATACAAAACTAGTAGGAAACAACTTTTCCCTCATGTTCCATCGGTTGGATGTTTTGATAAGGCTCCAAAAGATTTGCAAAGCCCAAAAGAAAATGAGTGCCATAACATTTCCTGATTCCATGTCAACTTGCAGCCATTTTCAAGGACTTTGTAAGTAGGAAGTACACAACAATCCCATATATTGAGCCAAATTCAAATATAATAGTGTCCATAACCCCACTAAGCCCACCTTCCAACCCCCTTATTGGGAAATCTCTGATAGGGAAAAGAAAGGGAAAGGGCCCATGTTGTCTTGTTAACCATAGTAGAAAAGCTCTCATGATTTTGACCTTAAACACTTTGCAAATTTTCTTGAGCACCCCCAAAAGTCTTACAGTTAATGAGTTTTTATTATTAAGAATATACAACTTTGGTGCACTTCCCGACACTATAATCACCATATAAGAACAAAAAGGGATATAACAGGGGGAAGAGGAAATCAAACTGTCTAAAAGTATTGTTTAATCTTGATTTTATAGAGTATTAAAAGGGGAAGGAGAAGGAGAAGGGGCAAACCATGCGTGCATGCCATTCATCATGCATGATGGAGCCATTGTCATCATCATATCATGATGATATCATCTCTTAGTGTAATCGATCAGGCCATTGTAATTAATGACAAGTTTGTCTGGATAAGTAAGGATAAAAGAATTAGTTGGGGTTAAAAAAACTGAATAAAAAAATGATACGGTCTTGTCATTTCCTTCTCCCTACTGATTAGTTTCGACGAATTTATATTTGTTTGGGTTTGGGGCACTCAAATAGAGAGAGCGAGAGAGAGAGGTTGATTCATTTCACCTTCTAGGCAGTTCAGTTTCATTCGTTTTGCCTGTGTTTTGCATTGGGAATTATTGCTAACAATGGGAGAGGTGAGTTATAGTGCTGATATCCCTTTAATGCCTGGTTTTGGTTAGATTGTGTGCTTCTCATGGCCTTTTGGATGGCATTTTCCTTGTTGGGTATTGAGATCTGCATTGGTAAATGGAAAAGCTTTTATTTAATCTTGATATTGGTGATAAGGATGATGTGTTTTTTGGTTGCAGCAAAAGGAGGAGAAAACAGAGGAGAAGAAGGAGAAGAAGGAAGAGAAGAAGGGTGGTGGTGAGAAGAAGGAGGATGGACCTGTTCCAGTTGTTCTTAAGGTGGACATGCATTGTGAAGGCTGTGCAAGGAAGGTCAAGAAATCTGTCAAGGATATGCAAGGTGATTTTTGAGTTTTTGATTAAAATCTGTATTGGGTGTTGGGGATTAGGATTTGGTTTTTCTTTTGCATTGAAATCTGTTGTGGGTGTTCAGGATTGGGATTTTTGGTGTGTGTTTATTTAGCCTTGCAATCAATTGTATGTGGTTGCAGGTGTGGAGAATGTCAAGGTTGACTTAGCTGGTAACAAACTGACTGTCATTGGTAAGGTTGATCCCAAGGCGGTGTGTGAGAGAGTGCAGAAGAAGTGCCAGAATAAGGTTGAGCTTATTTCTCCCCTGCCCAAGAAGGATGAGGGGGAGAAGAAGAAGGAGCAGAAACCAGAGGAAAAGGAAAAGAAGCCAGAGGAGAAGAAGGAAAAGGAGGTATGACGCTGTGCTGGGAATTGGTGTGTGATGTGTTATTAATCTAGATCTGGATTATTGAATTTTGAAAACTCACACCCATCTGTGTGTTTGCAGCCAACTGTGATAACTTCTCTATTGAAGGTCAATTTGCACTGCGAGGCATGTGCTCATAACGTGAAGAAGGCTATTATGAAATTCAAAGGTTTAGTTGCAATTCCTACTCTTAGAATTTCCATGGCTTTTTCTTTATTACCCTTGCCTCTCTTCTGATTTAAGTGTTTGTTGCTGCTGTTGTATGTTTCGTACAATGTTATTACATGGGAATAGATAGATCAACACTTTAATACTGTTTACAATAGAGGGAGTGGTATTACCATATTGCTCCTAAAAATACAGGCAATCTACATCACATGATTTGGTTAAGGACACCATAGAATGGATGTTTCATTGTTTACACCTGGCTTAGCTTTGTCCAATATTAGGATATACGTTTCCAGATGGTTACAGGGATTGCATATCGGCAATGTATGGTCAGAGATTAACACTGTGAATACGTTATGAGTCTGTGTTGTTTGATATATTTAACCTGCTCCAGAGCCCTTATCAGATGAATTTTTAAGTTTTTGATGTTTCTATTAGTTTACTGACTGGTCTGATTTTTTAGTTCCCCTTCTGGGGTATGGGATAGCCTTAATTGCTCACATGCTCTGATTACCTGATTTTTGTTTAATATAGTAACTGACTGGTTGAGAATAATGGATTCTAGTCTCCCTTTTAGTGTGTGGGTTAGCTTTAATTGCCTATGGTGCCTTGATTAGATGATTTTTGTTTGTTTTTTATGTTTCTTATTGGTTTACTATCTGCTTGAGAATGTTTGATTTTAGCCCTATTTTTTTTTATGTATGTGATGGCCTTAATTGCTGTAGAGCCCTTACTAGTTGAATTTAGATGTTTATGTTAGGTTACTGAATGGTTGAGTTTAGTTGATTATAGTACAATTATTCATGTGTTTCTGTGACTTGCAGGAGTACAAACTGCAGAACCTGATATGAAGAGCCACATGTTTACCGTGAAAGGAATTATGGATCCAAATAAACTGGCAGAGTACCTACACAGGAAGACCAAAAAATATGTTGAAATTGTCCCACAGAAGAAAGAGGGAGACAAGAAGGAAGATAAGAAGGATGGGGAAAAGAAAGAAGGGGGAGACAAGAAAGAAGGTAATGGTGGGGGTAAGAAGAAGGACGGTGGGGATAAGAAGGATGGGGAAAACAAGAAGAAAGATGGGGAAGATGATAAGAAGGGAGATGAATCCAAAGGTGATACTGAAGAAACAAAGGGTGAGGGCAAGAGGAATGAAGTACCCATTCCTAGATATGTAATCGAGTATGTTCATCCCCCTCAAATTTTTAGTGATGAAAACCCAAACGCCTGTTCTGTCATGTAACTAGGTACTTCCATAGAGTACCAGACGTTCTGTGGGCAGGCATGAATCCTTGGCAAATTGAAGTGATCATATGATTTGAAGATGGTAAAAGGCAATAAACTGTTTGGGAGGAAATCTTGTGCATAAAACTCTAGGCAGGACTATAGAGTAGTACTTAGATTGAAGGTTTTTAGTTATGTTCCCATAATACTTACTGAGTATGTTTGTTGCTGAAGAGCATGAAATTCTACTACTTGCTCCGAAATTTTGCACCCAAGAGCAGATTTATGTAATAGCATATTTTGTCCAATTCAAGGCAGTAGCCCCGAGATGTACGTTCCTTAGGGAATAAGTATCATAAATATGCTGTAAATAAAATATGTATTTCAAAATATTCATGCTGGATCCAATTTCTGCTCTCATTTCATTATTTGTGTTTGAAAATGCCTTGGGCTTATTAGGTTGTGTATGTTTCTTGATTTCATGTTGTTTCAGTCAATTGCATTTTGTAAGTGGAATGGTACTACGATGTGTAGCCTCCGATTATAGTTACTCTGTGCAGTTTGTAAACCTTAGATAAGCTCTACAAATGGATCTTTCAGAAGTAAAAATTTATTTTGTGAAATTGTTTAACTGATTCTAAATGTATCTACTTTACTTGGTTTACGGATCAGGATAAGAAGGAAGGATAGACAAAACTAATACTAAAATGGATCAAATCAGAACTTGGGTTTTAAGGCTTGAAATTTGTTGTTTTGGTTTTTTTACCATCCTGCATATTAAGTTTGATGATGTGGTATGCTGCCGCTGGGGGTAAGTCTTAATGTTTAGCAAAGTGGGTATTGAATGCAAGTTTGATAAGAAGGGTGTTAGGTACGCTGCAGCCTTGGTTCTAAATCATGTTTGTGTTTGATTATACTTCAATTGCTTGAAGGTCTATATTATGATTGTGCAAATGTTATGCACACAACACAACAATTTCAAGAATGTAGAGGTGATCAAATTCAAATTCTGACTTGGTTTGATTTTACACAACACAATGCAACAATTGGAGGATTGCAGGGGAATTAACATTAAAATCATAGCTTGTATTTATTTCATTAGAATGGCAAATATAAACCATGATATACACAAGACAATTCAACAAGTTGAAATATAATTGATAAATTAAAGGATTATGGCTATACACAACACAGTAGATCAACTGAAATTGAAAGGAATTGGCTAAACATAACATTATAGTTAGAGGATAAGGACTTCACATGAAAGGATTTGGCTAAACATAACATTGATAGTTAGAGGATGAGGACTTCACACAACATGGTATATCAAATGGAGGATTATGGCTATATGCAACTCAGGAGATCAATAGGACGATTATGGATACACACAACCCCAATTGACCAGTGGAAGATTCTGGAGGATTTTGTGTATAATACACAATGTATTCTAGCTACTGAATGACATAGGATTAACCAATCATACAAACAATATTTTCTCTACTGTATGGCACAAGATTGACCAATTTTCCATATAATATTTTCTCTACCGTATGGCACAGGCTTGACCAATTTTACATATAATCCTTGTACCAATCGATCAAGTGGGGATTTAAGATATATGTTTTAGGCACTTCATATTTGAGACAATCCAACAATTGCAGGTAAATGGGTTTACAGACAACACAATCAATTGGAAGGATTTTGGCTATTTAAATTGGATATAAACACCCAAATCCATTTTTAACCAACAAGGGGAGTGTGAATGTGTACAACTACCTACCCACAAGAACAATTCTACTGTGCATATGTATAACTACATAAGAACCAACATCCAATTGATTTGAGTTTTGAACATAAACATCCAATTGATTTGAGTTTTGAACATATGGGAAATAGTTGATGTTCACACACCAACATACAAGTTTAACAGCCAACAAAATTGAACAAAATGGGAACGTTTTGGATAGACATTGACCTAGTTTGGTGGCACATGTTATCCTTCTTGCTGGCATTGAACAACCGTGTCAAATGGCGGCAGAATGCAACCACCCCAAATATATTAACAATACAGAAACTGCCTTTGTTTCCTCCACCGCCTTATGCTACAATCCAAATACAATTCCTATTCCTTGCCTATTCTACAAGTTTTAGATCCGAACCTAAGAAAGCCTAAAAATACCCAATTCAAGGAATTAATTTCTCTAAATCCACCAATGCCAAGGCCAGTTTGAAACAGAGACAATATTTTTTTGTTTGCAATACAGATCAGAAGCCACATAAGAGTGCATATATTTTATATATTTCTTTGAGGTCTTCGGTCTTATAATTTTCATGGGAAGAGAGACAAGATTCTTGTCGCACGCGGACAGATGGATTCAATTGGCCTTTTTTCATGAATGTTTTAATAAAGTATTTGAAGACGTAAAGCGTACAAAAAATTATGTAGGATACACAATATTTAATGGTGCAGGCCAAATTACATATGAGATCATTATCATGGCGTATACGTAAGAACTACCAGTGGAAATGATACGTGTCATTTTCGTTTCTTTGTCAAAGTAGAATTCTTTTGCCATATGTCAACAAAGGCAGGAGAGAATTTATATAGAAAAGGTATAGCAGCTTCTCATCATAGGGTTGTTTAGTCCTTAATTATTACGAAAAGTAGACCTCCAACCTTCTGGACCTTTCCATGAGTATCTAGATCTGATTTCAATTGCTTTATCTGTTTATGGATAGATTAGTTAATCCTTAAGATTTAGGAGGCAGTCTTATGAGAAGGGTTTAGTTAATCATTAGGTTATGATTTTAGAATTTAGGTTTTTCATGTAAATAGTCCACATGTTGATTATAATTTATGAATGCAATTTCTTTTTTATAATTGAAATAATTTTTTTTTTCTTTAGATTTTTGTGGTGGGGTTGTAAGTTTTTTATGTCTTATCAATTTAAGGGTTTTTATGTTCACAAGCCCTTCATTTATTTTGGAATTTCTATTTAATTTTGGTGAGTTTTAGGAAAGAAATTTTAACTAAGATAAATATTAAAGAGTTAGTTAAAGAACAAGCTTTTTCTCAATATTTTTTCAATAATAGTTTATACAAAATAATTATCAAAATCCAAACACTGATTGAAGAACAAGCTTTCCCTCAATATTTTTTCAACAATAGTTTATACAAAATAACTATCAAATCCCAAAGACTGATTGAAGAACAAGCTTTCCCTCAATATTTTTTCAATAATAGTTTATACAAAATAATTATCAAATCCCAAAGACTGTTTTACATCGCTGAGGATTTTTTGATTGTTGAATTTTTTTATGTAACTTTCTTACATGTGTAAGTTAATAGAACACCCTCACATCAAATATTTAAGAAAAGTATATAAATAAGTACTAATAAATATAAATAATTATTAAATCCCAATGACTGTTTAATTTACATGGTTGAGGATTTTTTGATTGTTGAAAATTTTTATGTAACTTTCTTACATGTGTAAGTGAATAGAACACCCTCACATCAAATATTTAGAAGTATATAAATAAGTACTAATAAATATAAATAATTATCAAATCCTAAATATTGTTTAATTTACATAGCTAAGGATTTTTTTGATTGTTGAAAATTTTTATTAACTTTCTTAGATGTGTTAGTGAATAGAACACCCTCACATCAAATATCCAGGAGAAGTAAATATAAATAAGTACTAGTAAATAATTTACCTTAGAATAGAGAGTTGGGATTGAAAATGCATATTTGATTGGATCTAAAAATAGAATGAAATAATAAAAAAATAATCTATACCTTGATGTATATGAAGAGATGGATTTCACAGTGACAAAAGATTGCTACTTGAAATTTGATCCCAAATTTGAGATGGGTAGACTAAAACAACTATAATATTTGACTTTTGAAGTAGTATGTAAACCTGGGTCACTTCTATACTTGTGAAAGTGATCTACATGCCCATAGATTCATTCTCTGATTCACAAAAATGACCTTTGATTGTAGATTTGACCCTGATGTTTTTAGACCTTCTGTACCTATAAACAAAGTTTCATCTTAGGTGCTTAGACTTGTAATGAAGATTGGTGGTGTTGACAAACACCTTTGGGAGCTTGCTCAGTGAGGGCCTTCTCTTTATGATAGACCTTAGATCTAAATTAATGGTTTTGGAAAGAGTTAGAAGACAACAAATAGTAATGCAAGTGATGTTGATGTGACTATGCTGATGCCTGGTAATTGACACTTAAGACTTTGTAGATGGAATGCAATACAACAAGTATTGGAATGACTTAGTGTAAGAACTTGGGTTTTTTCATGTGTTAATGCAAGAGCCAATGTGGAAAGTTAGATAATAATTGACAAGTGATTCTTTGTGATAGATAAATGTAGAAGGGGTTGTCCTAATGATGGGTGGATTATAGATTGATTGCCTTATGAAATGACCTAGGGGTAGTGTTCCTTTACAATTGACTTAGGCAACAATTTGAAAGCTTTGACATGTAAAACAATGAACAATGGCTAATTAAAAGGTGATTTGATTGAGCATGGGAAGAAAATTAAATTTTGAACAAGAGGTTCAAATTTGCACCACAAAATTGCTCTAGTTCATTTTCACACCTATAGATTTGACTTAGAAATGAAAATTGATAAACTGAGAGTTGGGAAATGTTTGAGGGATTAAGTCTTGTTTATGAAAGTCAATTTAGGGATTTAGGTCATGGTGGGGGGGGGAGGGGGTCAAATCACTTGAAGACATGCACTACGACCAAGTACTTAAGACACCTATGCAAAGTGGTGTAAAATCAATGGTAAAAGTGCAAGCACTTTTCACCATTATATTTTTCCCTCACTTTGGTGTGCATGTGAATCTACATAAGAAAGCATATCAAAGTAAAAAGTAAAAGACAAACACAATTAGAATTAGAATAACTAGAGCCATGATCTTTAAAGTCAACATGCCCCCTTTGATTTGTATGTATCCCTTAAGACATACACACAAATCAAGGAAAGAGAAATTAGATAAAAAGTAAGCATAATAACATGAAAATGGTTATATGGAGAGTAATCATAAACATGACTAATTAGACTCTAGAAGGTATGGCCATGATGGATTGAACATGTGGAAAGTCTAAAAATACAATTAGAAAATCAAAGATGCATACTTGAAGTACTTTACCTTTGTGGACTAATGTGCTTGTGAAAATGGAAGATAATGGATGCACCCACTTTTGTGCCCCCAATTTGAGCAATCATGGATGCATGTAGCCTATAAAAACAAACAACAACCTTGTCACTCAAGTGAAAACCATGTAGATAACTACATAGCATAAAAGTACAACAAGAGAGGTAAATGAAGATATTAACCAATGAATACCCCACCGTGGACTTAATCTATCTCAATGCACTTAAAAGATGTGTAATTGTAATCCATACCCTCCAAGGAAGTATCAATTATAATGGCATGTCCTTCATATCCTTATTTTTTCATCATGTTGACTTTGTTTGATATCTACATGTACAACCTTAACATATGATATGTTATGCTTATCAAAATCAATATACTCATCATTGCTAACATTAGTATATTCTCATCATTCGATTCCTCATGATTACCCTCAACTTGTATTATCCCCTTTTCTATAAATCTTGAATTTTTTGTTTCAATGTAATTTATCTATCCATTGAATGCCCATGCATGCGATGATAAGCTCAAAAATACTTTACCTTGTGTGGTGCAAGCTAAGATATAACCATTGGCTTAACAAGAGACAAAGTGATAAGTTTTTATTCTAAAATTTGTGCCAATATAACATATGGACTATCCTCCAATCTATTGAACTCTCTAAATCTCTTTGGTTGGATGTTTTCATGATGATCCTCACTATGGTTAATAGTAGATGCATCCCCATTTCCCTCATATTTGCAAGGAACCTATAAATGTAAATGAAGAACTTGTAAAATATAGCAGGCAATAATATAATAAACAATAAGATCAATAACATATAAAATATGATAAAAAGAATGATTTCAAGTATTAATGTTCACAGTGTCACTTCGAGGGGGGCGCCTCCTGAAATAACACCAACTTTAATAAAATATTCTACACATGTCTCTCTTTCCTATGCACCACAATATATAGCACTTAGCTACTTGTGACTACCACTTTCTCATACATGTGGGATAAATACAATATATAGCACTCAAATACCTACAACTACCACTTCCCTACACATGAGATAAATATTTTTATTCTAATTATCTAGTGGGGTGACTTGTAAAGCATATGCACCCAAGCCTTTATTTATTAATACCTAATACATATCAGAAAAGGGGTTCCTAACAATATTCCAAGTTTGACATTGATAGTACCTCATGTGAATAAGGGGAAGTGCTAGAAATATGATGATGTAAAAGAGGATTTTCTGATAAAGCATAGTTACATTTGCATATACTAGCACATAAATTTGAAAATAAATGATAAGGCTTGCAAAAAATTTGTCCTTTGATGAGTGGAAGTAAACCATTGATATATAAACTTTGAAGCTCTCTATCTAGTAATGTGAAACCCATGTTAGTAATCAAAGCTTTAAATATTAACATATAATCATTAATTAGTTACTATTCTTCTTGCTTTCACTAGAAGATTTTAGCAACAATTATTTTATGCTCAATATTGCAATGAAAAGTTTCCATGAAAGTATTATCCTTGAATCTACAAAAGAAGTGATAGACACGTGGTAATAAATAAAACCTTGTGAATGCATCACTCAAGATTATTGGAAACAATCTAGAAAGCATCTTGTCTTCATGAAATAAATGAAGCAACTTGGCCTACTCTAGCTATGGTGATTAATTCTTGGTATCTACTCAAGCATATTTGTTACCGTTAGATTTGGCATTTGTGTTTGGAAATTAGTTGAGAAGGTTTCTTGCTTCTATGTGACAATTTAGTTTGGTGTCTCTTTGGATTGGATCTTATCTTTTGTGCATTGGCATGATGGAGGATGAGAGGATTCATGTTTGAGATGGTGGTCACCTTGGTTATTGTTGTAGGTACCTTGATGGGGCACATGGATCACATGGATGCTTACATGGTACATGGATCATTTTCTTGATGTTTGAGTTTACTTTTTACCCCTTATGCGCAAGTGGGAGAATGTTGGGAAAGGTGTGTTGCACACCTTGCATAATTCTAATAATGTAAAATGTAATATTTAATTGTGCTACATCATAGAGATGTAAACATCATAATGGGTTAGGCATTCTTGGGGCCACTTGCATGTTATATGTAACATTGGGATAAATATTTAATGTGGGTTGCACATTGGAAAAATATTTTAATATTGGGAAAACTTAGTACCAAAAATTAAATAAGTGGGACATGGTTTAGTGAGCTCATGGTTTTGAGATGCATGGTTATGTAATACCATTTGGTGGTTTTGTGCAGGCTTATTTCTATAAAAGAGTACACGAGTAGTTGTTGAGGGTTCATTGGTTGGCTTGCATAACCTTTG
This sequence comes from Cunninghamia lanceolata, assembly GCA_027924645.1. Taxonomy (NCBI): domain Eukaryota; kingdom Viridiplantae; phylum Streptophyta; class Pinopsida; order Cupressales; family Cupressaceae; genus Cunninghamia; species Cunninghamia lanceolata. The sequence goes on from BSBN01000007.1 coordinate 4,231,243, forward strand.
TCTTGTTTGCTAAGGTTGGATTGAGAATGTCTTGTAGGTTGCATCTGTGAGGAGAGGAAGCATGGATTGGGATGTGTGATTAAATGATCCTCATTTGCTTGTTCACATGGAGTGTAATTAGGGAGCTTGATATTTTAGAAGTATTCATGGAGGCTTTGTAAATGTATTGTAATATTTTTTCATGAGATAATACATTGAGTGTGGATGCTTTTGGAGGTTGGGATTTTTCCAGGGTACATCTTCTGTCATCTTGATCGTATGTTTGTCTATTGTTGATTGCATGTGGATTTTGAATATTTGTTTGTATATTTTTTCTCTCTTGGGGTTATGTGGAAATAATTTATTATGGTTGTAAATTTCCTTTTAGAAATGGGGACTTTGAAGGAATGGCATGCCAAGAAAGGAAACTCTGAAATGATAAGTCAGTATGGCAAGGTTTGAAATCCTAAAATTCTACCCAGACCTTGGAAGTTGAACTGAAAACCTTCACACTTAAATTTTTTTAAGTTTAGACTCGCGAAAAAACAATAAAGGAAGGAAAAACACATAAAGACCAAGGAAGTCCATTTAATAATTATTTAATAACTTATTAGTGATGGGCAGAGTAAAGGTTTAGTGTTGGAAAACCTAGAAAGATCAAGGAAAACCTAGAAAGATCCAAGAAAACCTAGAAAAACCTAGAAAGATAAAAAGATTCAAAATGTTTTAGGGTTTAGTGTTTGGGGTCATGGGTTAGTAGTGTCCAAAAGGAAAACTAAGGAAACAAAGATGACACAAGACTTATAAAATTTTCAATTGTTGGGGTAGGTGCCAACACATTCCAAAGTAAATACATGCAATAAAATGAAATAGTAGATTGATCCAAGATATGGGGTATTGGTGATACCTTGTCATTATTTGTGTACTTATAGAACAACGTCCTTCATACTTGAAAACACAAGTCATTAGTAGTACCTGTAGAATTGTGTTTAAGGTATAAAAATATATGATCATAAAAATTAATTTTTTTACAAGTGTGAAATTGATACTGTGTAAAATAGAAAGTGTAGGATTAATGGAATATGACATGTCTAGAAACCATGAAGATGTGACTAAGTTGGCCTCCATTAAACTATATAAGCTTGAATCCATGTAAATGCTAAGTTAGAAATGAAGTCACAAGAATGTGACTGAGTTGGTCCACATGAAACAATGTAAAGTTGAGTCTAAAAATGGAGTCATGAGGATGTGATTGAATTTCCCCCCATGACACCAAGTAAAATTGAGTTTGAAAATAGAGACACCATGTAAATCTAAGTCTAAAAATGGAGACATAAGGATGTGACTAAGTTGGCTTGCATGAAACGAGGTAAAATTGTGTAATTAAATATGGATAATATGCCCCCCTCAAATTGAGTGCATGACATCATTATGGATTCAACTTGAGGAGATGGGAAAATTTTTAATGACGACATATAGCAATATGTTGGCCCAAGATTTGATTTGAAACATGTGATCATGAAATATCATGAAATGAGAAACAAAACACTTACCCCAATTTTACCCCTAATGTGAGTATAAATAATAATATGAGAAAGTAAAAATGACCATCTATTAGATGTTATCATATAAAATCAAGTTGGTAAATATTGTGTAATAAATGAGTGAAAGAATTAAAATAAGTATGGAATGAGATAACATATTGAAAAATCCATATAAGACATGTTGTGTAAGACATGAGAATGTAGGAACAACATAAGGAATATGTCATGTAAAATATGTTCATGTGAAAATGGCATAACAAGTTCACATAAAGTATATAATCATGATATAATCATATGGCAATTATAATATTATGCTATGATGGTGTAAGAGTTGTTGGTTCCATAAATATACTTTGTATTATTTTGAATATTTGTAAATATATGCCAAGAATAAATATGTGCTAACATTTGAAGAGAATGCACATAAGTAGGGATAAAACATATAGAAGATATATTTAGAGTGCATCATGTAATTTAAGAGTGGTGGATAAGATTAGATGTTATATTTAGGTGAATCATGTACTATTCATAAATGTATGTAAATGTAGTCCCATTAGAGATTCTATCCTATCATAGATGTATGCATGCAATGTAATGAAAATATTAGCCATTTCATTGTGCATGTAACTAACCAAGGCTAAACACTAGAATTAATTCATGCGTACTAATATCACACTCCATAAATCTCACTTGAAGCTCGCTTGAGTCCATCACCATTTAACATACCTGCACAATATTAAAAAACATATATGCAAATATACTCACAATAACTTATTTACAAGAGATACTTGAATGCTAAAATTGGTAGAGTTCCACTACTTCATTGCTTGACCAAAAGTGAGTACATTGATGGAGTTCATATAGATGATTGTCCCTACCATTGACTTAATCTATAATAGGACTACTTTTACGTACATTTATGAATAGTACATGTTTCACCTAAAATATAGCATCTAATCTTATCGAGTTATCCTAAATTACATAATGCACTATACATACATATTCTAGATGTTCTATCTCTACTTATGTGTGTTCTCTTATAATGTTGGTGCATATCTATTCTTGGAGAATATTTGTAAATATTTAAAATAACACAAAGCATATTTATGGCACCAACAGATTTCCATGTGAGATGTGATCATTAACAAAAAATGATGATACATTGCTTGATAAGAATGATTTGTGTGGTGATTGTAAGATCTCTAAGGAGAAGAAATATGTGGATTTTTAAAATACATGGATAGATATGACTCAAATAAAGAAAGAAATCAAAGATGATCTATATCATAGCTCATGTAAAAAAAATTGCAATGATTACTCCCAAATTTCCCCTAGTGTGAGGACAAGTAATGATATGAGTAAGATGGCCATAATGTGCCAAATGTTATAACATAAGAGAAATAAATATATTAGTGTAAAATATGTGATCATGCAAGTTCCATATGAAAAATATTATGTAATATGTGATGGTGTTATTTAATGACATAAGTGAAAGGAAGCCAGGTATGCGGAAAACGCTTCCTACACTGATCTAATGAGGAAAGATTTATGCAAATTTTTCTTTTACAGTTACAGATTAAGATGCACATTAACAAAAAGATAATAACAACTTCCAAATGCAAACACAAAACTCACAACACAAGATATATGTGGGGAAAACTATTTCAAGTAAAAAACCCCACTCCAAAGCCGTCCAATATATTATTCAGGAGTCACGAAGATTACAATATACTTGCAGAGCAAGCTTTTACAGGAGTATATCCAACCAGAGATCTGGGAGGTAATTTGACATCTATAAGATTCTTACATGCAACCTCCATCTCAAGTTCCTGATATATAGGATATACAATACAGTACACCGCCAATGGTAATTACAAAACCATGAGCTAAAACCACCCAAAAGTGGCTCCCAAATTATCTCCAATCAAATATGCCTTGTGATGTGCCAAACCACACACCAACACGTGTAACTCTCCCCTTTACATCTCTTTTATGTGTCCAACACATTTTTACATTTCCCAAAAATAGAAGGTCCAACTTCCGGAGGCCATAACTTTTGGTCCGGGTGTCTGATTGACGAACCATTTGATGCATTGGAAAGCTCGTGAAGAGATCTATCACCCTATAACCTGCTACCTCAGTTATGACAATTTTTGGGATGTTTAGAGAAGTTTTGATTCCAGTAATTGAGTTCAAAACTTTTTTTTCTGGCAGTTTAAAAAAAAAAAACTTTAATATCTTACGATCTAGATATGATCTTGAGACAAAACTCACCCGAGATGTTCACTTAGATGTTTCACACCTTCTAGAAAAAATTTTAGGTCAATCCGAGCTCAATCGAAGGACTTACTAAAAATAGTAAGTCTCGCTATTTTTAACTCTTTTGGAAACTTTGAAAGTTCCAGACCATTCTCCAAGATAAAGGGTATTCAAAAAGACCAAAACTGGGAAGAATAGTAACCTTTCAAGGTTGCAAGGTTGAGATACTTTTCCTAACAATAAGAATATTGGTGTAGGATATGATCATGAAATTACCATAAGATAAATGCCATGTAAAATAGAAGCATGTAATATAAATGGAAATGCATGCCTTGTAATATGTAATCATGTAAAGGTAATGGTATGACGTAAGGTGTTTTTATTTTATCTCCAAAGGGAGATGAGAAATTACTTAACTTTGATGATAATAGCGAGAGATGCCTTGAAACGGGTAGCCAAGAAACATGTTGTGTGCTAGTGGAAAGTGTCAAATGTAAAAAGAGACATAAATAAATATCAAGGATAATGAATGTGTAAAATAACATAAATGATGATGGAAAATACCATGTAAAATAAAAACCCCTATTGTGCTACAACTTGGCAAGGTGGTAGACAAACCCCTTAGTCCCTTTAAGTTCAATCCTTCCTATTGGTTGGTGGAAGCTAACTTTGAGAATTTCATCGAAGACAAATGGATCAAGTATAATTATAATATGGGGGTACTGATTGTTTTCAATTTACTAAAATCTTATGAAGATCAAGTATGTTGTCACTATACAAGATTTCTAAAAATGTAGGCTACAAGATCTGTTGCTTACTCAAGTTAAGGGAGAGCTATTTGAGTTTTACAATACTTTGGTTGAGGGAGAATTTAATGAGATAGCTAAATAAAAAATCTTTCTTGGAGAAAAAGAAAAATGACATTCTTTTGGATCATGAAGCTATTTGGAGAATGAAAAGTAGGGCTAAATTTGGTTGAAGGCTAGTGATGAAAACATCATTTTTTCATATCTATATGTTAACCATAGGAAGAACATTAACTCAATTTGGGAGATGCCTATAGTGAATGCTTCTCTTGCTAGGTCTTTTGAGGATATTACTTATTTGGGTGTTTCTTATTTCAAGAATTTGTATAAGGAGTTCTAGAGGGTGAATATTGTAGTTATTATGAAGCTTACTACTTTTTCTACTAGTTATGCCACTAGTGAAACAATTTTGATTCTTTTGGAGAAGATAACCAAGGATGAGTTTTAAAAAGCTCCCTCTCCTTACAGAAGAACAAAAGTCCAGGGCCTAATGGGTGAATTGGGGAGTTTTTCATTGATTCTTTTGATTTGAGTGAGAGGATTTGTTGTGAGTTATTGAGGAGACTAAAGACTTGGAAAATCCATATGAACATTAATTCTTTCTTTATACCTTTGATACCTAAAAAAGTAGCCTAGAATCATTTGAAATTTTAGACCTATCTCCTTATGTAATTATTTGTATAAAATCATTACTAAGATCATTGCACAAAGGATCAAGACTATTTGTATCATATATAATCCAAAAAATTTAGTTTTCTAAATGGGAGAAAAATTCATGTTGTTGTGGGTGTGGCTCAAGAAGGGTTACATTCTATCAAATATAAAAACTTCCTACATTTGTGGTACAATTGGATCTATCCCAGGCATATGACAGGGTTAGTTGGTTGTATCTTAGACTTATGCTCATACATATTGTTTTTAACTTACAGGTTGTGAATTGGATCAAGGAGTGTGTTTCTTTAGTTTCTTTTATTATTTTTATCAACAACTTAACTTCCAAATTCTTTAAGATTGGTAAGGGATCCAACAGGGCTATCGTTTACTTCCCTTTCTCTTTCTATTGATTGTAGAGGGTCCAAATAGAGCTATAAGGGAAGCTAAGAAAACTAGGGATGTAAAAGGGATAAAAGTGGGAAACACTTTATCTTTGACTCATCTTTTATTTGTGGATGATGTTCTACTTTTTGGTGATGGTTCATTAAGGCATGCTTCCAAATTGAAGGAAATATTGGATACTTTTAGTATTTCTACTCGTATGGAGATTGATATGAATAAGTCTACTTTGTCATGTCATGCTTTATTTGAAGATGAGGAGAGACATATTATGTAGATTCTTCCTTTTACAAAATCTTTATTTTAGTATATGATAAAATATACGGGATTCTTGTTGAAAATAAATGATTATGTTAAATAGGAGTGGGAATGACTAGTTGTAAAGATTGTCAAATGTATCAATTTGTGGTACAATAACTAGTTATCTTTTGGAGGTAGATTTACTCTATTTAAGTTTATCTTGGAAGCTATTCTAGTGTATTGGAAAGGTTTAGCACATATTCCTATGGGGATATTGGAGAAGATTAGGAAGAGGTGTTTTAATTTTTGTAGTTTGGAAAAAGGGATAAAGATGATATTGTTTTGGCAAGTTGGAAATAGATTTCTAATCCTAAGGAAGAAAGGGGATGGGGTCTTAAAAATATTCACTTCTTTGGTAGAGCCTTAGAAACTAGGAGTTTATGTAGATTCATTACACAAGAAGGTTTGTGGAAAATTGTCATTATTAAAAAATATATTAACCCTCTAGCCATTGTTTAGTTAATAAGGTTGCCTACTAAAAATATTATCAAAGTCTCCATTATATGCAAGCCCATGGTCCAGGATTTTCCACTTGTTGGTAATTGACTAGTCTAGAAAATTGGTAATGGTGGTAATGTGAGAATTGGGTTTGATCCATGGGTTGGGAGTGGGAACTACTATATACTTTTAGATAATCTCATATATTAGATACATCATATGGGATATGTCATGCCATCTCATATTATGGATCATGCTTCTACCTCTATTTGGCAACAAGGATTGTTGAGGGCTCATCATTTGGGTTTCACTGGTCATTAATGCAAGTTGTTGAATGATTATGTGGGTCATTTAATTAGAAATCCTACAAGGATCAGAGTTGATAGTGTGGTATACAATCCCTATGATGGGGACTTTTATTTCTAAGATTGGATTTTGTGTTGAGCAAGGTGATCAAGATTGGTGGTGGATGTTAGAATCTGTAAAATAAATGATAACCCAAAATTTAGTGTAGGAAATAGAAACTATGAAACTCCAAATACAACTGATCAAATATCAAAATAACATTACATAGTTAGAATCCAATGAGACAAATGTAAATGCCCAAGAGACACAAATTTGCAATAAGAAAAATAGCATAAAGGAAAGCTCACAATAACATGAATTGGCTAGAAGAGGACACACACACACACACACACACATATATAGGCCTCTTAGATGCATGAATCAAGGAGATGACAAGTACAAGAGGTATGAATTAACTCTCAATCACTCCCAATCAATAGGTGAAATGAATCAATCTAACTATGAAGTCAAGAGTTGAATTGCCAATCAACGAATTAGTTCACTCAACCTGACTAAGACAAAGGTGGTCTTAACTAAATAGAGGTGGCACCTAACTACCATCAATCATGAGTTGATGAGGTAGTGATGGCACTTGTGTAACTCAAGTAAATGTGTACACATGTCATTATTAGCTACCTAGGAGAGAAAAATTAAATATTCATATTATCCTAAGTAAACTTAATAAATAGGTGCAATATCACACTTAGAATAAGACATATCCAAGGTGAATAAAATATTACACCAATAGTGGAAATTTATTTGGAAGGTCAGGAATCCTTTGAAAACTCACACCTTTATGTGGCTTGCTCTTAATCATAAAGTTTTAACTTGGTATTCCCCATAAAGAAGAGGATGGAAGGACCTTAGATGGTGTTCCTTATGTTGAGAATCTCTAGAAACTTTTGAACATTTATTAAATGGATACTCCACATAATTTGTATGGGTATGTTAGGAAAGGTGTTTCAACCTTTCTCTCCTATTGTTAAGAGTACAAAAATGTTATTTTTGGGCTATAAAATTTAAAAAACTTAATTTTGTGTGTAGAGGTCATTTTTGGCCAAAATAAATATTTAGGGTTGTTCAAAATTGGTTTCTTGATGCTTGGGACTTAGACCTCTTTGAGATCTACAATTAAAAAAATAATCTTAATTGGCCTTGTTGTTATATGGAGCCTAATCAAACTCAGAGGTTAAATTTACCCCACTTTTATCAGCGCGGTTTCCCCCCAAATTATTTAACGAGGTCAAGGGTCAATGCCCCTTATAGGGTCCAGGGGCAGTGCCCTTGGCGCGCTCCCTGTCGTGATACAGGGCGGGGTCAAGGGGCAACGCCTCTGAAACCTCCAACGATTTTTTATTATTTTATAAAGGCGTCGGGAGTTATTTTTCTATTGGCTGACATAAAAAAACCTATTTTTGTAACTGACATAAGGCTTGATAAAAGCGGCTAAGGGTTAGGGTTTCTGTTGATATTGTATTGTAGCATTTTGCAACGGTATTGAGTTGCAAGGATTGCTGGTTGTAATCGGTTTGATTTACTGGATAATAATATTGGACTCTCTATTGGTGGATGTAGCCCGAGTTTGGGTGAACCACGTTAAAACTTGTGTCTCATTGTTATTATTTCTATGTATTTCCATTCCTCTATTTAATCTTTATTTGAATTTAATTGATATCTTCTGTCGGCTAACCCTAACAAGTGGTATCAGAGCGTGTTGTGTTCAACTATCGTCTGCAGGAAGGTCTCATGGTTGAGTGGGAGTCTCACGGTTGAGTGGGAGAAATGGAAGACGAGGGTAAATTGAAGGTAGATAAATTCAATGGGCAGAACTATCATTTATGGAAGATGCAGATGGAGGATTATCTCTATCGGAAGGATTTATGGAGGCTGTTGGAAGGAATAGCCAAGAAACTGACAATAATGACTGATGAGGATTGGAATCTTCTGGATAGAAAGGCACTGGGAACCATTTGGTTGTGCCTGGCACCATCTGTGGTGTTTAATATAATAGAAGCGATGACAACAAGTGAACTAATGAAAGCTTTGGCTAAATTGTATGAAAAACCCTCAACCTCAAATAAGGTATTTCTCATGAAGTGTTTTTTTAATCTGAAAATGATTGAAGGTGGATCTGTGACAAATCATTTAAATGAGTTTAATACGATTACCGGTCAGTTAGCTTTTGTAAAAATAAAATTTGATGAAGAGGTGAGGGCTCTCTTGATATTATGTTCTTTGCCAAAAAGCTGGAATAGCTTGGTAATGGCTGTAAGTAACTCTGTCTCTGGTTCAAATACTTTGAAATTTGATGATGTTGTTAGTGTCATCCTTAGTGAGGAAATGTGACGGAAAAGCTTAGGAGGGTCCACATTAGGTAGTGTTTTGAATGCAGAAAGCAGGGGCAGATCAAAAGAGAGAGGAAAAGGTTCTGGAGGTCATGGGAAGTCACGAGGAAAATCAAAGGACAAAAGGATTGCTAGTACTGTGGGAAACCAGGTCATTTGAAGAAAGATTGTTGGTCTCAGAAGAATAAATAAGGAGATAAACAAGAAGGCAATAAGGAGGCAAATGTGGTAAGTAATAAATCTGAAGATGATGCTTTGATTCTTTCCCTAGATAATGCTAATGATTCATGGGTTTTAGATTTAGGGGCCTCATTTCATGCTACGCCCCATAGAAGTTATTTTCTTGATTATGTCCAAGGGGATTTTGGGTTGGTTTATTTGGGAGATAACGAACCCTGTCAGATTGTTGGAAAGGGAAGAATCAAGATTAAGTTGTAGAATTGGAATCATTGGCTACTACAAGAGGTAAGACACATTCCAAGGCTAAGAAGGAATTTAATTTCAGTAGGGCAGCTAGCTGATGAAGCTTGCATTGTTACATTTACTGATAAAAATTAGAAGGTTTCAAAAGGTGCCTTAATAGTAGCAAAAGGTGTGAAAGTAGGCACCTTATATCTTTGTACAGGTCATATTGTTCCTTCTACTTTAGCTGTTGCAGAGAAAAAACAAACAGGTTCAGGAACAGTTGCTGCAGGTTCGCAGGAAGAGACAAACAGTTGCTGAAGGTTTTGAGACAACACTGTGGCATAACAGACTTGGACATATGAGTGGAAAAGGTGTGAAGGTACTTCATTCTAAGAAAGTTTTACCAGGTCTGAAATGTATTAATATAGATTTCTGTGAAAGTTGTGTGTATGGAAAACAAAAGAGAGTTAGTTTTCTCAAGGATGGGAAGCAGAAGAAAGATGAAAAGTTGGAGCTTGTGCATACAGATGTATGTGGACTAGCTCAGGTATCTTCTCTCAGTGGCTCTTGGTGTTATGTTACATTTAGAGATGATGCAACTAGGAAGGTTTAGATTTATTTCCTTAGGCAGAAATCTGATATATTTGAAACATTTAAGAAATGGAGAAGCTTGGTTGAGAATGAGACAGGTAAAAGATTAAAATGTCTCAGATCTGATAATGGTGGTGAGTATTGCAGCAAAAAATTTGAGGATTATTGTTCCTTTAATGGAATTTGTAGGTAGAAAACGGTTCCAGGTACTCCACAGGAGAATGGAGTGGCTGAACGCATGAATAGGACAATAATGGAGCATGCAAGGACCATGAGATTACATGTTGGGCTGCCTTTAAACATGTGGGTAGAGGCTCTCAACACCACTGTATATTTAATTAATAGAGGTCCTTCAGTTCGTTTGGGCTATGGTATTCCAGAGGAAGCATGGACAGGTAAGAAGGTGTGTTATTCTTTTCTCAAAACCTTCGAATGTGAAGCATTTGCACATGTAGATTCTAAAAATAGAACCAATATGGATGCAAAATCAAAAAAGTGTACCGTTGTTGGATATGGCATTGATGAATTTGGTTATAGGCTTTGGGATTTTGAAAATTAGAAAATTGTGAGAAGCAGGGATGTTGTATTCAACGAGAAGGTGTTGTACAAATATTAGTTGCAGCAACATGAGAAGAAAGAAAAGGATTATGTGTTGCTGGATGATACTCCAAATAGTGATGTTCCAGTAGTTCCTCATGCTCCACAATAACAACAAGAAATACCACAAACTCCAGTGAATGTTAGACGGTCAACAAGGCTAAGTAGACCTCTTGAAAGGTTTTCTCCCTCTTTGTATTCTATTTTGTTAACAGATGATGGTGAATTGGAAGGGTGTGATAAAGCTATGCAGATGGATACAAAGGTTCAATGGGAGCTTGCAATAAAAGAAGAAATGGACTCCTTGCTGAAAAATCAGACTTGGGAATTATGTAAGTTGCTTACAGGTAAAAAGGCTTTATCAAACAAATGGGTTTATAGGCTAAAAGAGGAAGATGGAGGTAAGAAAATATTTAAATCTAGGTTAGTTGTAAAAGAATTTGCATAGAAAAAAAGTATTGATTTTGATGAGATATTTTCTCCGGTTGTTAACATGACTTATATTCATACTATTTTAAGTATTGTGGCTGTTGAAGATTTGCATTTGGAACAACTAGATGTGAAAACTACCTTTCTCCATGGTGATTTGGAGGAGGAGATATATATGGAGCAACCACAGGAATTTGAGGTCAAAGGTAAGGAGAAATAGGTGTGTAGATTGAAGAAGAGTTTGTATGGCCCGAAACAAGCACCTCGGCAATAGTTTTATGGCTGAGCAAGGCTACAGCCAGTGTAATTCTGACCGTTGTGTTTATTTTAAGAGGTTGGATAATGACAGCTACATTATTTTTTGTTTATATGTTGATGACATGCTTGTAGCAGGGTCTAACATGGAACACATAAGAGGGTGAAAACAACAGTTAGCACAATCATTTGCTATGAAGGATTTGGGGGCAGTAAAATAAATCCTTGGTATGAAAATTTGAAGAGATAGGAAGAATAGAAAATTGACTCTATCTCAGGTTGATTATGTTGAAAAGGTGTTGCAAAGATTCCATATGGAGAATGCAAAAGATGTTAGCACACCTTTGCCTAGTCATTTGAAATTGACTAAAGAGATGTGTCCAAAGACACAAGAGGAGGAAGAAAAAATGTCCAAGGTACCATATGCTTCAGCTGTAGGAAGTTTAATGTACGCCATGGTATGCATGAGACCGGATATTGCACATGATGTAGGAGTCATAAGCAGGTATATGAGTCATCCTGGATTGGATCATTGGAATGCAGTCAAATGGATTCTCATATATTTGAGAGGTACATCCAATAAACACTTATGTTTTGGGGGCTCTAATACTGATTTAGCAGGTTATGTGGACTAAGATTTGGCAGGGGATATTGATACCAGGTGGAGTACTACAGGTTATGTCTTTACTGTAGGTGGGACAGCGGTGAGTTGGATCTCTAGGTTGCAAAAGGTGGTTGCTTTATCCACCACGGAGGTAGAGTATGTAGCTACAACAGAGGCAAGCAAGGAGATGATATGGCTGCAATCTTTCATGGAAGAATTGGGAAAACAACAGGCTAATAGTTCTTTGTATACAGACAGTCAGAGTGCCATACATCTTGCAAAGAATTCTGCCTTGCATTCAAAGACCAAACACATACAGTTGAGGTATCACTTCATTCGGTCGGTGTTGGATGATGGACAGTTAAGGCTGGAAAGATCCATACAAATGAAAATCCAACGGATATGTTTATGAAGGCAGTGACAAGGGAGAAGCTGAGCTCCTCTTCAGCTTCGGTTGGTCTTCAAGACTGAAAACAAAAATTAGAACAATAGAGTCTAGGGTGCTTATTTCCAGTGGGAGCTATAGGGTTAGTGGTGTTATGATCAGTCTCTAAGTGGGAGACGATATGGTGTGGAGTCTGATCAGTCTCCAAGTGGGAGATTGTTGTTATATGGAGCCTAATCAGACTCGGAGGTTAAATTTACCCCACTTTTATCGATGCGGTTTCCCCCCAAATTATTTAAAAGGGTCAAGGGGCAGCGCCCCTTGTAGGGTCTAGGGGCAGTGCCCCTGGTGTGCTCCCTATTGCGATACAGGGCAGGGTTGAGGGGCAAAGCCCTCGCAGGGGCTTGGTGGCAGCGCCTCCGAAACCTCCAACGATTTTTTATTATTTTATAAAGACGTCGGGAGTTATTTTTCTATTGGCCAACATAAAAAAACCTAATTTTGTAACCGACATAAGGCTTGATAAAAGTGGCTAAGGGTTAGGGTTTCTGTTGATGTATTGTAGTATTTTGCAGTGGTATTGAGTTGCAAGGATTGCTAGTTGTAATTGATTTGATTTACTGAATAATAATATTGGACTCTCTGTTGGTGGATGTAACCCGAGTTTGGGTGAACCACGTTAAAACTTGTCTCTCACTATTATTATTTCTATGTATTTCCATTCCTCTGTTTAATCTTTATTTGCATTTAATTGATATCTTCTACCAGCTAACCCTAATAGGCCTCCCAAATCAAAAGTTATGGTATCTAGAAGTTGGGCCTCCCACATTGGAAATGTAAGAACATCTATGAGCTATAAGAGGAAGTTACACTTGTTGACCAATTTATGACACATGTTATGACACATCATAAGACATATTTGAATGGAGATAATGGATCCAAAATGGAGTTCCCAAGTTGGTGAATGGATTATGATGAGTTTATGATAGGTCAATGGAATATGCTATTTTTAGCTTGTGGACTCATCTTGGGATTTGGGTTTTGGAATTTTAACTAGGGACTTGGGTGCCACATTTTGGGTGGTTTTAGCTCATGGTTTCCTAATTATCATTTGATGGTTTCATGTATTTTCTCTCCTATTTATTGGATGCTTGAGATGGAAGTTTTGATAGTGAGTTTTGTAGGTACTATTATGCTTCTAGAATTATTCTAGATCTCTGGTTAGTGATACTCTTATAAAGATAGACTTTGTAATTGTATTGTAACCTTTGATGATTGAATCTAGTACATTGAGTTTCTTTCGAGTGTGTTTTTTTTCTCCTTAAAAGGCTTTTCCTGGATGTAAATCACTATGTTATGGTATATTACTTTTGTGTTTATTTCCTTGTAACTATATGATTAGTTTACTTTTTGCACATACCTCCTCTCATAAATTAGTGTAGGAAGCGTATTCTACACCTCTATTTCTTGTCATTTATTATTAGAACCTAATCACCTTAGATTTGGTGTTACGGCCAATAGTTTTTTGTACTAATCTTGGATTGAGTGGGAGCTTGCACAAAAAAGATCTTGTTGTAGGAAAAATGGCAAGCACATCAAGGATAGAGATGGAGAAGTTCTCAGGCACATACTTTGAGCTTCTAAAGATCAAGATGGAGGATATGCTTATGGATAGAGATCTATAGGTTGTAGTATCTGGATACAAACTTATCGTAATGAAACAAGAAGACTAGGACATATTTAAACAAAAATCTAAGGGTCTTATTAGACTCTGTTTGGATGATTCAGTATTGTTGAATGTGCATGAAGAGACTAGTGTAGAAAAACTTTGGAAGAAGTTGGGTACGATTTATTAGGATAAATCCCTAGAAAACAAGATTTTCCTAAGAAATAAGTTATATACTCTCATGATGGAAGATGATGGTTTTGTGGTTGAACATCTAAATGCTTTCAATATGATTGTGACCTAGTTTCACTCCATTGAAGTGAAGATAGAGTAGGAGGATCAGTGTATGAATTTTCCATGTTCTTTGCCAAATTCATGGGACCACCTTGTTATGACCATTGGAAGCACTACCACCACTTGAGTTGAAAATGGATGAGGTGGTGGCATCATTACTTTTTGAAGAGATGCAAAGAAAGGTTTTTAAATATGCTAAGGAGGCCCTATATGTTCATGGAAAATATAAAGAGAAAGGAAAGAAGAAGGACAAGAAACAAGACAAGTTTAGATCCAAATCCTATCAGAGGTTCAAATCTCTTAGTAAGACTAAGGCAAAATGTTGGAATTGTGGCAAGCCTAGCCATTTTATAAGAGACTACAAGGAGGAGAAGAAAAGTAGAAGAGTGATTCTAATTATGAGTTTGAAAAATCCTCCCAGGATGATGTTGATGTCTTTGTCATGGCCTTGGATACACATGCATCAGATGGTGCATGGTTGATAGAATCTAGTGCTTCTTTCCACATGACCTCACATCAAGTTGGTTCTTGAACTATGAAGAGTATGATAGTGGAAAGGCATAACTTAGAGTTGACTCTCATTTGAATATTTTTAGCCATAGAAGAGTCCTAATTTGATCCTTGATGGAAAAGTAAAATAGATCAACAATGTATTGCATATCCTTAGTTTGACATAGAACCTACTTTCTATAAGTAAACTTAATGATGTGGCTATATATGATGAGTGTCAGGTAGTACTCATCAAAATATGCTTTTATGTCTCCCTTTCCTATCCTAAACACCATTCTATCTATTGATTTGTACTTTAAAGACTATTAAAACCTTGTTTAGTTATGTTAAAATGAGATGTGATGCTATAACAACTATTGTGGTTAAAACGTTTCATATTTTGACTTTGAGCTAACAAAATATGCAAAAATATCTCTTTTTGATGACATGAGCCCATTCATTCCAGATAACAAGGTTTTTGAAGACTCTAGAGAAGCTTTTTCCATCTCCAGAGTTATGCAGAATGAATATTGCGAGGTGTCTAGAATTTTGCAGAAGTGTTGAAGGATCTTTGGAGCTGTGTTCCATGGAGATGTTTAGACATACTGACTGCATAGTCTTTGGAGTTGTGTTCCACGGAGTTGTAGTTAGCTTTTTACAAAGATCTTCAGAGCTATTCTTTGAGAAGTTGTTTAGATAGACTATGTAGAATCTCCAGAGTAGTTTTAGGAGCATCTTTAGAGTTCTACATGAAGGTGTCATGGTTTTTGGAAGAAGACTACAGTAGTGGTTTAGTGAAGAAGAAGGACACGTGTTAACTATTTTTGCATGGATTAAGAACTTTTGTTAAAATATTGTTTAAAGTTATTTCCTTTTCTTTATCAATGGCCTTCATGAACTGATTGAACTTAAGTTAAACTCTTG
Source organism: Cunninghamia lanceolata (assembly GCA_027924645.1). Classification (NCBI taxonomy): domain Eukaryota; kingdom Viridiplantae; phylum Streptophyta; class Pinopsida; order Cupressales; family Cupressaceae; genus Cunninghamia; species Cunninghamia lanceolata. The sequence goes on from BSBN01000007.1 coordinate 4,246,951, forward strand.
ATTTAAGGGACACCTCCAGTGTCACTTTAAACCTCTTTAGTTTATACATGATGCTCTTTTTAAATGGATAGTTGCATGCTTAGAATAGGGAATAAATATCTTTATGTCTAAATAGAGAACTAGGAGTAAAATAATAAACTCCATAGATATTGTATCAAAAGAACAACATCTGATATGTATTGTATGGAAGCAATAGAATAGATATAGAATATTTTTCAGAAGGAACAAGATATACTCTATTTTTGAAGAATCTAGAATAAAAGGAAGGCAATTTTACATCTGTGTGGTCTGAGGCATTGAATTAGTCTTTCTTCTAGAGGTGTGGAGCAAGGGTCCACTCCCACCAAAGGAGAGAAGGCTAGTATTTACTGTTTAGATTTACTATTTTACTGGATTCTTGAAATTGCTTAGTTTAGGTTCATTGCTTTGGTAATTTTAGATCAGATTGTTGTTTCATTCCATTTACTATTTTTCCATTTTTTTGATTAAGTAGTTCATTCCAGAAAATTATACTTTCAGATTCTTAGATTAGATCTTTTTTCAAGAAAGTGGTTAAATGCATGCTTCTAAATGGATAAGTAGGTTTAGTTTTTAGAAGATAGTTCTAGGACTACTGATTATTAGTTCCTACCGCAAATAGCCATGATACACTACCCTGGATTTGACAAATTAATTTAATTAAATGTAAGGTAAAACGACCCTTGTCAATGTAGGTTATTTTCTCAAGTGGAGGGCACAATATGGTGAGAGGGGCTATGGTTTCTGTTAAGGGTTTCTACATAGGCACTCTATTTTAGCTAGATGCATTCATAATTTATTCCAATAGCTCTTCTATTCCTATAATGAAGAGATCTATAGAATCTACACCTACACCATTGGAACTAGTAGAAAAGAGGGGTGTTGCATCCACTTTTGATGGTCATGCTTTCTAGGTGTCTAAGGATGCTCTTGCTTTTGAGACTAAGCTACTAGTTGAGAAGATAATGTCATAGCACAAGAGGATGGGCCACATAGGTGAGAAGGGTCGAAGGGCTTTGAACAATTTTAAAAAAATATTGTTGAGGGGTTAAATGGTTGTAATCTTGAATTTGATTTATGTTAGCATTGTGTATATGGAAAATATAACCGGGTTTAGTTTTACTCTAGTTTTCATAAATCTTTTAGGGTGTTGGACTTAATCCATTCTAATGTATTTGGTCTTGTTAATGTTCCTTCAATTTCTAAATCTATATATTATGTATCTTTCATTGATGACTATAGTAGAACATAGTCATATTTCCTTAGAAGTAAATTTAAAGTATTCAATTATTGTAAAGAGTTTAAGGCACTTGTAGAGAATCAAAATAGTAGGAAGAATAAGATTTTGAGGACTAATAATGGTGTTAAGTTTTTGCAGTAGGTTTTGATATATTATGTAAATATCAAAAGATAAATATACATAAGATGTAACTCCATACACCCCTTAGTAGAATGAAGTTGAAAAAAGAACATGAATCGGATGTCAATGGAGAGGGATTGGAGTTTTCTTAGTGGATCTAGGTTGGAACAAAAGTTTTGGGCAAAAGTGCTTGTCATGGCTTGTTGCCTAGTTAACAAGTCTCCTAAATCAACTCTCATTGAGAATACACATATGGAGATATATTGCTTGGGAGAAGTAGTCTAAGTTGGAAAACAAGGATGTAAAATGGGATCATGTGACAAAAAAGGTTTTGTATAGAAGAAGTGTTATCTTTAGAGAAGTTAAACCTTCTTCCATAGTATTGTAGCTAGAGAAGGATGAAAAGAAAGATGTGGTAAAACTATCCCTAAAGATTGAGAAGGTTGAACCAAAATCCCATGAAGAACTTAAAGAGGGGGAGAGCTCAGATAGTTTAGAGAGTTTTGAAGAGGAGGTGGAACCTCCACCTTAGCTCTTGAGGAGGTGCACTCAAAATAGACAACAACTAGATATGTATAATCCTCTTGATTAGAGGTGTATTTTGTCTTTGATTACTAACATAGATGATCCTAGAACTATGAAGGAGGCATTATTGGGCATAGATGATTTTGAGTTCTAGAGAGTGGTTATGGATGAGGAGATGGCTACATTGAATAAAAATCATAAACCTTTGCCTAATGGTCGAAAACTTGTTGGTTGTAAATGGGTGTTCAAAAGGAAGATTAGTTTTGATGACAATGTTGAGAAATTGTATATGGATAGATTAGTTGTGAAGGGATATTCCCAGGTTGAGGGGATTGATTATGGTGAGATTTTCTCTCCAATTACTAACTTGACATCTATTCGGTTCTTATTATCTATTACAATAGCTTTTTACCTTAATGTTGAGAAGATGGATGTGAAGGAAACTTTCCTTCATGGTGATTTGGAGGAAGAAATTTACATGATACAACTAGACCACTATGTTGAAAAAAGTAAAGAAATCTTTGTATGGTATTAAGAAATCAGCAAAATGTGGTACCAAAAGTTTGATTCCTTTGTGTTGGGATTGGTATTTTTGAGATCTAAATTAGATCATTGCATCTATTATAAGAAAGACAATGATCATTTCCTTGCTATCATATTATATGTTAGTGATATGTTATTTTTTAGTAATAGTAAGGACATGATTTGTAAATTGAAGTCTCAAATTTCAACACAATATGAGAAGAAATACTTAGGGGCTGCTAGGTTCATCTTGGGTATGGAGATTATAAGAGATAGAGTAAACAAAAATATTTGTTTGGGCTAGAGAAAGTATGTGAAATTGGCATTGAAGAGGTTCAACATGACATCTTGTAGACTAATGTGTGTTCTTGTTTCGATGTGGACTATGTTATTAGTAGACCAATGTCTGACTTATCCTAGTGAGATGGAGGATATGGTCCAAGTACCTTATGCTAGTGATGTTGGGAGCTTAATCGATGCTATGGTCTATACTAGACTAGACATCGCATAAGGAGTGTGAGCCTTGAGTTGATTAATGGCTAATCCTAGACATGTGTATTGGGATGTAGTGAAGAGGGTGTGGGTTACCTCTATGTACTCCATTTTTTATCATGGTAATTCTATAAGGGACCAACACTTAGTGACTATTCATGGTTTTATGGATTCAGATTGGGCTAGGGATGTTGATACTAGGAGATCCACTAGTGGATATGTTTTCACTATGTTTGGTGGTACAATTAGTTGGATGGGTAAGCAGTAAGTTGTAGTCGTTTTGTCCACTACATAAGAAAAGTACATGGTAGATACTCATGCTTGTAAGGAAGCCATCTAGCTTAAACATTTGTGTTCAAATGTGGGGATAACTCCAAGAGCTATTATAGTTCTATGTGATAGTCAGAGTTCCATATGTCTTGCTAAGAACCTAACCTTTCATATGAGGATGAAGAATATTGATGTCTAGTACCATTTTGTTCATGACATGGTAGAGGATGGGAGGGTGATGCTAGAGAAAGTTGACATGTTGCAGATGCATTGGTGAAGTTAATGAGTACAAAAAGGTTTAGGCGGTGTTGTGAGTCGATGGGCCTCTTGATCCCTAGTAATTAATTGATAGTATTGGTACTCCTTTTGCTCTTGAAAAGTGTTCAACAAGTGGGGAATGTTAAGAAAGGTGTCTCAAACTTTCTCCTAATGTTAGGAATACAAAAAATGTAATTTTCATGCTATAAAATAGAAAAACTTAATTTTTGGTCTATAGATGTTGTTTTTGGCCAAAATAAATATTTTGGGTTGTTTGAAATTGGTTCCCTATGCTAAGTACATAGACCTCTTCGAGCTCTAAAAATTTAAAATTAAGGTCCAATCAACCTCTCAGATCAAATGTTATGGCCTCTAGATGTTGGGCCTCACACATTGGAAATGAAGAACATCTATGAGCTTTACAGGGGAGTTACACTTGTTGACCAACTTATGACATGTGTTATGACACATCATAAAGCATATTTGAATGGAGATAATGGAACCAAATGGAGTACCCAAGTTGGTGAGTGGATTATGAAGAGTTTATGATAGGTGGATGAAATATGCTATTTTTAGCTTGTGGTCTCATCGTGGGATTTAGGTGCCACATTTTGGGTGGTTTTAAATCATGGTTTCCTAATTACAAATTGATGGTTTCATGTATCTTCTCTCCTATTTATTGGGTTCTTGAGGTGGAGGTTTTGATAGTGAGTTTAGCAAGTACTGAAGATACTAGAAAGTAGGAGATGTTAGAAACACAAAGCAAACTAAAAATAATAGGTTATACCTTTAAATCTCCTCCATTCAAGTCTCATTGATAAGGTGGAGGAAAATGCATGCACCCAATGCAAAATCCTAGCTTTACCCAATATGAGCTAATGTGAATTGCTCAATCTAATACTAGCATGGTGGAAGTAAGGATTTAGGTGTAAATTGGATGTGGAATTCGCTGTAATTTTGGCTATGGATGTGAGAATTTTTGGAGCATAAGGATGGTATGTCAAGATTGTGTAGTGTTTTAAAGGCTTAGGGAAGGTTCTTATTTATAGATTTTTGAGGATTTTTAGATCAACAGTGGAGGTTCTAAGGTGAGATCCAAGGGTGGAGATTCCATAGTGAAACCAAGGGCTAGGATTTCATCAACAAAGATGAAGGGCTCTCATTATTTTGAAATTTTAAATTCAACCTTGGGAAGGCTTTGCATTTATGAATATGGAGACATGCGAATGAATTAAAAATTCATTTTAATGCGTGAGTGGGATGAGAAGTGACAAATGCATGGATTTGGAAAGGTGAGGTGGAGACATGTGTGAGCTTTATTAATTAAATAATGCTCTTTCACAGATTAGGAAAGATGAGATGGAGACACATGTGATTCCCATTAATTAAATAATATTAATTATTTAAGTAATTGTGGGAAGATGGGATAATGATGGATTAGGTTAGTTAATTAAGTGATTAACTTAATTAATATGGCTGGTGGAAATTAGGAGATGGATTAATTAGTGGCTCAAATTGATTAAGTATAGGTTTACTTAATTAATTCGGTCATAGGGGCTATGTAGGGTAGGGTAGCTAATTAAATAAATGATATTTATTTAATTATCCTAGGTTTAGTCATAAGCTAGGTGATTAATTAAATAAATGGACTTTATTTAATTTATTTAGGTGAGTGATAAGGGATAGGGTAGTTAATTAAATAAATTGTAATATTTATTTAATTAATTATAGACAATGGTTAGGTGAGAGTAATTAATTAAATTTAAATTATTTAAATAATCATGGGTAAGTGACTATGGGGGATTGACAAGTTAATTAAAAGCATTGATTTATTTGATTAACTACGTGAAAGGGGATAATTTAGCATGGGGGATGCAGGAAAATGACTGTATAGAGTTTGTCATTTTTAGGTGTCTACATGTACTATTATGCTATCAGAATTACTCCAGACCTATGGTTGGTGATACTCCTATACAGGATTAGACCTTGCAAGTGTATTGTAACCTTTGATTACTGAATAATACATTGAGTTTCTTTGGAGTGTGGGATTTTTCTCTTGAAAGAGTTTTCCCTATGTAAATCACTTTGTTATGGTATATTGTTTTTGTGTTTATTTCCTTGTAACTATATGATAGTCTAATCTTTACACATACCTCCTCTCATATATTAGTGTAAGAAGTGTATTATGCACCTCTACTTCCTTTTAGGGTAGAGCTAGAAATTCTCATTGGATATCTTGGTTCTTTGCAAGGGAGCTCTCTTTCTAATTTGTTGATGCTATGGTTTGATGTTAGAGAACTAAAAATATTTATGGAACTACCTTTTGTGGTGGCATGGGTGATATGGTTAACTAGGGATGAAAGAATTTTAAATAATGAATATATTATGCTTTTGTAGTCCTATATACAAATCATATATAGCTTTGAAGACTTGAAAAATACTCTTGTTGTAAAGGTTATTGCAATGCTCATTGAGGTGAAGGTTGATAAATCTTTTCCTTAGGGTTATTTTGATGGGCATGTCAAGGCTTTCTTGGGTTATGTGGAGCCAAAGGCATTCTTTACCTCAATGCAAAACATATTATCCTTTATAAAGCTAGGTGGAGCATGTGGTCTAATAATTATCTTGAGTTACATAGTCTTAAACTACTCCTTAGGATTGTCTGGGAACATAAAGTGGATAGAATACAAGTGATTAGAGACTCTTTGGTTGTTATTAATTTTATGAAAAAATTGTATAGGATGGAGAGCCTACGTTTGACATCAATTTTTTATCATGTTAAACAATTGGTTGAAGCATTTACTTATATTTCATACAAACATGTGTATCATGAATTAGATACCATTGTAGATACATAGTCCAAAGATGACCTATTGATGTTGTATGAATAGTGGGTGAAGATGGAAACCTTGGATGGTTTTGTGTTGCCTCTTGTGCAATACTCTATATAAGATTTTAGCCTATCTTTTTTTAGCACTCCGTTTATTATTTTGGCATTGAGTTGGGGCTGTATTGTGCTTTATTTGTTAAATTTTCTTGTTTTTTCTTTCTTGGCCATCTTATGGTTTTCTCTCTTTGTGTTGAAGTCGTTGTTCGCACTTCATATTACATTTTCTTAATGTCATGTGCATATACACAATGCAACTTGTTTTTTGTTAGATTAAAAGTTACAATTTTTTCTTTAAGAGAAAAAAGTCATGTAAAAAAAAGAAACATAACAAATAAGGTATAAAAAATGTCAAGAAAATGTAAAAAGATAATGGAGATAGATGAGAATAAAAGGAGAAGCACACAATCTCAACTCAATCAAAGCATCCAATCAAGATCCAAAAACCAAAGGCGACTATAATGTTTTTAGTCAACACGAATTAAGTGTGTTGAAGACACTTGTATAGCTTTGCACCATCCCAAATCCATAAGGACAAACAAAAAGGTAAAAGGAAAATAATGAATAGGTGTAAAAAAAAGCAAACTGAGGTTATGAAACCAAAAAGAAATAATCATGGCCACTTTTGTTAGCATAGACTATGAGAGCCATGTTTTTGACATTCACAAAGTTTCAGTGATCATGAAAAAAATGAAACTCAGTCAAATGGAAAAAACAAATAAAATACATATCATTAGTAGGAGAGTAGCAAGTGTGTTGTTTAATTTGGTGTCTCTTTTAGTTTTTTGATAAATGAGTGCATTGTAAAGTTCACTATAGTTGAAAAAGATTTGCTAAAATATTGTGGATCCATCACCCTATGAGCATAATCATTAATATGCAAAAAAATATTAAAGAGGAACTTATTGTTACAAGCATTGAGAACCCCTGTAGGATCATCAATGAGCATGCATTGATTAACATCCTTAATGTATAAATGTCATTGATAAGTTTTATTGAGAATTTTGTTGTAAGATTAATAAGTGCTAAGGAAGATGCAATAGATTGATCTTCAATAGCATTGACGCAATCCTCACATGATTTAAATTGAGATTGAAAGATATCACAATAAAGTTGCTTTTCTTTATTTATTTCCATGCTATCTACTTGCTCCTATTGGAGAATGGAATTTGTGTATAAGATAAGATGATGATCATGTACACTGTTGATCTCAGAAGATAATGCATCTTGAGAAGTTTTATCGGGTCCCATAATAAGACCAATCAAAGCAACATTTGTAGGATCATGCATGTAATGTATCGTACTACTTGGGTCTAATTACCATCATGAAATGAAGTATGAAAATTATTATGAGAATTTAAAGATGTTATATCATAAGAGAATATGGATAGGCCCATAAGGTATAGAGGTTGAGAGATTAGAATCACTATGAAAACACACTCTAGGTAAAAAGCAACACAATCTATGAAAGTAAATGATAAAATATGAAATGAAGTATGAGAAATATAAAATGAATCAAACCATTATACTACCGTATCAATTAAAATATTTTTAAATATATTTATTAAAAAAATATCATCATATGCATGTGCTAAATCATATACATGTGCTAATAATATATAAAGATTAAAAAGATCTAATTGAACCCATATTTAAAACATTGTGTAGATAAAAGAAATCTCTTTTCAATTCATTAAGAATGCACTAACACTTCTAATTATGCACCTTCTCTCATATGCACATTAAAATATAAATAAAAATAAAATAAAATTAGTGTGCGGTTATTAACCATGTACGCCGATGGTTTGGAGATTAAGTTAGAAGAGTCTAGAAAACAAATAGAGGAGATTTCACTAGTCGAAGGGTGGAATGGTAGTTATCGAAATCTGCTCTCGTACCTAATTGATGTTGATGTGTGTGTGTATGGCCCAATGTACAATTCCACACAAAATTTCCTAAAGAAACTAAACATTTGGTAGGTACGTGTACTTGAAGCTAAACAGTAAAAGTTTGAAAAAAGTGGGTATGTATATAAAGTTAGTTTTTAAGGTCACTATCCCATAATGTCACTCATTTAGTACATGTAAGTGTGGTGTGGTTAGTGGTAAATTTCTTAAGGTGTTATGTTGGAGTCTCGTTAAGGAGGTTTGGTTGGAGTCTCTCCAACCAAACAAACCTCTTATATAATATATATATTTCTTAAGGTGTTATGTTGGAGTTTGTTATCTATCTTTGTATGATTCTCCAGTGTTACTAACAAGACAATAATTTGGTTGGACTTGACCTCCCCCTCATTCTTCTAGCCACCAAAATGGTTGGTCTCCAACTCTGCATCACTCCTCCACATCCTCTCAATGGTATGGTTGGGCCCCTTTTAATAAGGAAATTTTTGAAAGGAAGCAAGAGTGTAGAAAAGCTTCCTAATCTAATATTTGAGGAGAGGTATGTACAAATAAATTAAATCTTTGAAGTTACAAGGAAAAATACACAACAAAAATTATACCATAACACAAGTTTACATGGAAAAATCCTTTTGGGACAAAAAACCCCACTCCAAAGTACGAATTAATTGTATTATTAGCAACAACTGTTAGAATACAATCACAAGGACATGCCCTTATAAGGGTATCACCAACACGAGATCTAATGCGATTCTAGTAGCATAACAATACCTACAAAACTCACTATCTAACCTCCATCTCAAGTACCCAAGAAATAGGAGAAGCAATACATGAAACCATCTAATGGAAATTAGGAAACCATGAGCTAAAATCACCCAAAAAAATGGTGCCCAAATCTATAGTTAAAAATCTACCCAAATCCCAAGATGAGTCCATAGACTAAAAATAACATACTCCTACCTACCATAAGCTTGTCATAACCCACTCACTAACTTGGGCACTCCATTTTGGCTCCATTATCTCCATAAAGATGCCTTATAATGTGTCATAACACATGCCACAAGTTGGTCAACAAGTGTAACTCCCTCTTGCAACTCTCTTATGCATCATAGATGCTCTATTTCCAATGTGGGAGACCCAGTTTTTGGAGGACATAACTTTTAATTTGGCAAGCCAATTGAACCCCTTTTTTTAAATTGTTGAGCTTTTGAGGCCAAAAATGACTTCTGTAGCCCAAAAATCGATTTTTTCTATTATACAACCCAAAAATTGCATTTTTGTGTTCTTAACATTAGGGTGCAATGTTGAGACACCTTTTCTAACAAATTCCCTTGATTGGTGCTTGTTATATCTCCACCAAAATTTGCTCAAAATCAAGTTGAGGAGGATCTTGAGGATGGTGATATTGTTGCTCATGATAAATTGGAGCTTGTGGATGGTGGCAAGGATTTGCAAGGTGGTGAATGTGTTGACCTTGATGGGCAAGATCCCCCTCCTAATACTGGTGTCACCCTTGTGACTAATTGTGTTGATTTCCATTTGTTTTTATGTTGATCTGGTAATTTGACGATTGTTTCCCTTGTGGATAATAGACATGTTCAATTTGTGGTTTTTTCCCTTTTTGGGGCCACATGTTTATTTTGTATCCTAGTTCAACTAGTTTGACTTTTGGGTGTGATCCCATGTCACCCATTTATTTAAAAATTTGGCTATTTTTCTTTAAAACATTTATTTTAATATATAATATTTTCATCAAAAAAATGTCTTCTATTTACTTTATATATTTTAAGATGCATGCATCTTATTCTTAAAGAGGGTGCAATATTATAATTATATATTATATTAAACAAAAATTAGGTAATAAGATCATCTCTTTATATTCATGTTTTAGATTATATTATGTGAATTATGATCAAGATAAAATGATATAATATAAATTGCATATTAGAGTTCCTTGATCTAGTTACATTTTATGATGTAAATTGCATTATGTGAGGTAAGTGCATGGAAATGGGGGACAATTTAGTGGCCAAGCTTGAGTTTTGGGCAAAATGCATGCATGCTGTGAAAAACCCATACGAGCCATAATGCATACACATTATAGTTTGCAAATTCAATGCAAACATAATGTGAGTGCGTTATGTTTGCATTGACTTTTTATAAAAATCAACACAAACATAACTAAGTGCGTTATGCTTGCATTGATTTTGTAAAAAATAACGCGTACGTATTTTTAATTACTTGAATTTAATTTTTTTATGATCCCACCCATTTAGGCTTGGATTTCCAAGCCTAAGAGCTGGAGATCCCTTTTAGATCCTAAATTCATGCTTTCAACCTAAAACAATGAATTTGAACTTCAACCTCATCATCTTTACACGTTTTACATCAAAATATTATGAAACTACCACCAAAACTATGAGCTACTCAGCGTTCTAGCCATGTAATTTTTTTTATTATTTTGAATAAGTTAAGGTATTTAATTTTATTTTCTTTGAAGAGTGCCTTCATATTCCTCTAAGACGTGTATTGATTTTTCTTTATAACTTTTCACCTAATTATCCAAATTTTAAAAAAAATATATATATAAGACTGTTCTACACTTCATTCTCTACACATTTTAGTTTTGTACAAGTTATGTGACATGCACACTCAATGATGTAGTTTTCAAGATGCACCCACTTCGAAAAATCACACAAAAAAAAATCAATAAAAAATATGAAAAAATACACTTGTAGTACTCACTCTCAAATATATTTCTACTAACTAGCTTTTAAAAATACCTTATGCAAAAAAAAAATAGGGGGGCACACACTAGACACTATGTTCTATTTTAGTGATAAAAACAAGAACACTTTTGTGTGCACTCAGCACTTCACCCTCTTAACCTTAACCATTTTTCAAAATCTTTAGTATTTTAGAAACTATATTTATAGTACTACAATTCTTGTTCTTACCATGTCTTCAAATTTTGAGTGTAAACATCTCAAATTGATCACCCAAGTTCAAGTTTAGTTGATTTCAAGAAAAAAGTGGCCACTTTTGATCCCCCTTTTGTCCTCCATTTCCATGCACTTACCCACTAAGGTAAGTTAATCCAAACAAAAAGGGATGATATAGGATGAAAAAATACTATAAGAATAAAAAATATCCATTGACAAGGCATTGAAACTAAAAGGAATAGATCAGGTGGTGCCACCACAATTTAAAAATAGTGCTTGAACAACAAAATTATATATAAATTTTCTCATAAAAGGAATGGTGGGGCTCTTGATATCTCCTTGGAAAGGTATATAAACAACAAGAAGTGGGGAGCTCCTAGACACTGGTCTTTGATATTCCTACTAGTATTTTCTAGTTAGTGAAATAAAATCATAGGGAGGTTGGTCCATAATCAATTTCAAAAATAACCATTACATTTTCCCTTGAGGTATGAGAAACAAACTCTAGGGATTGAATCTATGAAGTACCATGAGAGGTTGTATGATATCCAAGAGTGGAAGTAATATGCCTATACCTACCCATGATGAATGACAAATGACAAGGGAATAGACTACATGCTCCAAGGGTATGTTCTCCATGACCCAACTCGAGCTCTAGCTCTAGATTTGTTTCCAATACCTGCAAGAACATAAAAATGGGGGACATATCTAGCCTGTGAAAGGAAGCTAAGGTGCAAAAATTCTTCCTACACTAATCTAAGAGGAGAGATGAACAAAAAATATGTTCTAAAATAATTTGCAAGAAAGAAATAACACAATAAAATCATTTTCCAAAACACAATGATGTATCTTGGGAGAACCCTTTCAATAAAAAACCCAATCTCCAAACTCTAAACCAATGTATTAATCAACAATACTATTAGTTACAATACAATCCAAGTAAGTAGCCTTCACAAGAGACAACACCAACACTTAGATCTAGAGTAATACCAATAGCATAACAATGCCTATAAATAAACAATTCAAACTCCATCCCAAGAACTCAATAAATAGGGAAACCAATACATGAAACCATTAAGGTCAATCACAAAACCATGAGCTAATACTACCCAAAAGTGGCATTGAAATCTATTATTCAAATTCCAACACCCAAATCCGAAGAGAAGCCCTATATAAATCTCATAGTTACCCTCCCAACTTGGGAACTCCAATTTATCTTATTCAAACCTTCCAAAGATGTTTTATGATAGTCGTAATTACATGCCATAGGTTGGTGAATGTTCTCAGTCAACATGTACCACTCTCTCTTACATCTCTATTATGTGTCATGGATGCTCTTACATTCTTGATGTGGGAGGCCTATCTTTTAAAGGCCATAAATTTTGATTTGAACTTGATTAAGCCCATTTTTTAAATTGAAGATCTTGGAGAGTTCCATGTCAATGTAACCCATTTTAGTTGGTTAAATACTGTTTCGATAATTTTGAGGCTAGAAATGACCTTTATAAACCAAAAATTTCATTTGAACATTAGGATGCAAGGTTGAGACACCTTTCTTAATATTCTCCCACTTGTAAAACAACTTGCAAGAACAAAGGGAATACCATCATTGTCAACTATCTATTAAGTTTGAGAGGCTCATAGACTTACTACACCACCTAGACTTCTTTGTGCTAATTGGATTTGTCAAAGCATCTACAACATTCTCCAAATTATTAACTTTCTCTAGCAATACCCTCCCATCTTCCACTATGTAATAAACAAAATGATACTATATTGTCAACTATCTCTAACTACTCTCTAACATAAACCAACATCCAAATAGAACCGTAGAAGACAAATGGACTCCTTACAGGCATAAGTATCTATCATGTACTCTACATCTATTGTGGATGAAGTGATCATATAACTTGTTTCTTATTGCACCACTGAATAAGCTAAAAACATAGCCACTAGTATACCTTCTACTATGGACATCCCTTACTCAATCTAGATCTACATAACCTTATATATCCATTGAGTGTTGGTCCTCTAAAATATCACCACAATAATAAATGGAATACTCAAAAGCACCCTACAAATTTATGTAGACCCTCTTCATTGCAACCTAATGTTCTCATCCGGGATTAGTCATGTAACAACTTAAGACTCCCATTGCTTAGGCAATGCCTAATCTGGTGTAGACCATAGCATACATAAGGCTCCCAACTACACTAGCATAGGGAACTAAACTCATCTCCATCTCTAAGAGTGTCTTAAAATGCTATTCAATTGAAAGCTTAGTTCCCACAAAAATAGGAATAATCACTTGTTTTCTCTCAACCATATTGAAATGTTATAAAACTGTAGACACTTAAAAATGTCCCTTTCACTCACAAGCATCACATTCATGTCAATTTCAACTATTAATTAAATTTCCTCCTTTCTAATCATTTGTCTATGTTTCTTCTATGATTAAATAATTAATTTTAATTAATTGATTATTTAATTATTCACACTCTAATGTCCCTCTTCACTCAATTGATTTAAACAAATAAACATTTGTTTAAATACCTCTCACTTAATTAAATAAATCTCATTTGTTTAATTAAGGGTTCACATGTCCCACTTCAAATAAATTAAATAAATTGGGCAAATTTATTTAATTTAAACTCCCTCACACCTCATCATATTTTTGAATTTTAAATTCACTCTTGTCTTGTAGTGGAGGGAAACCCTAATTGATCTCCACCCTTCATTTTGCTCCAAAGTCAATATCAGATCCTAGCCCTTCATTCAAACAGGTTCCTCTATAAAACAATTTCTACAGCTTTTTTTTCATCTCTCTAAGCTCAGAACTTAACCATAATCTGTTGTACACTCTCCAAAATCTTGCTAATCACTCATTTGAGCTTCTCTAGATTGTTGCAAAACCTGCAAAATCTAAGAACATAATGGTGAGATTGAGGAGGAAAATGGAGATTAGTCAATAGCTAGCTTAGAATCATAGTTTATTTCATGTTTATTTGATTGATTTTGTAGCTAGTTTGCACTCCATTGGGAGCTAGGGTTTGCTATCATTGTTTTCTACAAGTTTGATAAGCATTTTCCCTATCTCATTCTAGTGAACCTGACGTGAATCATCCGTACATTTCATAAATTTCATGATTTAGGGTTTGTAGGAATAGTATGACACATGTGCAGGTCTGTGCGATGCTTCCACTTCTTCATGAGACACATGAGCTGTACGGCGTGATGCATCCCCTGGAGTTTGCAATGCATCAAAAGGATTCTATGATGCATGTGACTGTGTTTAGGGCAGAATATCATCATTTCCTTTTTATCAGCCTAACCCATTTGGTCTTACAGGGTTTCAACCATACTGCCTGATGCTCTATTTGTTTGCTAACCCTATGTTCTATTGTTTATTTCATTAGGCTTTCATTAGAAGCATTAGGGTTTGTTGTTTCAAGGGTTTATCTAGGGTTTTATTTGAGCTTGTTCAATCATTTAAACATACCCTATGAATGTCTGAAAGTTTCTCATCTTTCTGGCATTAGGGAACCAACTCTGCTAATCCTAGGGTTTTTATATTACCACTGGACTACGTTTTCATTTGCTGTTAGGGTTTTCATGTTGTTTTTTTTAATTGCAGGCACAGAGTGATGCTTCTTCTATTTCGTGTGATGCCCTTGAAGCTTTCTGCAATGATATCTACATAACAGTAAACTGCATAAGCTTCTCTATGCGACGCAGTCACAGTTCCCTGTGACGCATCCGACTGGTAAAAAACAAAATTTTTAGGGTTTCTTCCATATTTGATATTTCAACAGTAGAGTAGGGTTTTTTAGGGTTTTACATAGTAGAGTTAGGGGTTTTTCTCTATTATTAATCTCTGGTCTGCAGTTGTGTGGCATCCATTGGAGGAGAACTTTTTGTTAAAAATTACTTACTTGTTGTAGGGTTTTCCTTCATTTTCATGCGTGTGTGGTTAGGTTAGGAGCTCTTTGATTTGGATTTAAAAAAGAACCACAATCTATTTGCTACCACACTCATTTGGCTTAAAAAGAACCACATTCATTTGGGTTAAAAAGAACCACAACTTGCATCTTTTCACTCATTGGTTAAAAAGAACAACAACCTGCATATTTTCACGCATTGGGCTAAAAAGAACAAACAATCTACATACTTCACTCATTTGGCTTAAAAAGAACTTGTATTTCACATTCATTGGGCTAAAATGAACAACAAATTGCATCATTGTTTGATTTGCTTTGTGATTTTGTTGATGTTGTGAAGAAGTGTATGCTCTTCCCTTGCGCTTTTAGCGATATTGGGAATCAAAAGCTCTTCCTGACATTTGCATAAATCACACCACACATTTAAATTTCTAAGGGTCAATGAACTTTGTCTAGTGTAGCCAAGTCCAAATGTGTATGCTCTCTTCTCGTATCATCATATGAACTTGGAGATCAAAAGCATTTTCACTTGTGCCTCTTTTGTTACCCTTTTAGAGTGGCCTGCCTTGGTGGGAAAAGAGGTACTCACCCCAAGGGAATGACCTCAAGTAGTACTTCCGTTCGGTCTACTTTATAAAAAAGGTTAAGGCGAAAGCCAAGTCTTAACTGGTATCAACAATTATTGTACAGTGCTGGTTTGAAAGGAGGCGTACCTTGTGTATATGATACTCCTAGTAGTACTAGTTAAAGCTTTAAGTAGCTTGTTGAACACTTGTAACGTGCCGGTCCCTCGAACATTGACTAGACACCTTTAGATTAGAGGCCTACCCTTTTTGACCTTTGGCATCTTGTTCAGTGCAAGGGAAATCGATATAAACCCCCAAGATTACCCACCAAATGTCTCCCTAGAGATGAGATGGGAATCCTTGGCTTAGCATAAGCTATACGTAGCTTTCCGGGAAAAGGGTGATTGCGTCATCCTTCCAGTGCAGGAGGCCCCTATCCATCCTCTCTCGCAAAGATAATATAATGGACACACTTAGTAATCAGTGTGTTTGCATTTGAGTCAGAGATTCCAAGTTGTGGGCTTGAGCAAGCTGCCATCAGCCTTTGACTTTAGGGATAGGAATTGTCTTATGTACATGAATTGTTTTTGAATTGTGATAAGACCTATGGAAATTTTGGTTTGGATAGCCCCTGAACATACACATACGCTTACCAAATCAAGAGTCACCAAAAACAACCAAATTGATTACCAAGTGTCCTCTATGTTTGACGTGTTTTCTTCAAGTGCTTGCTTAATCATCACCATAAACATTCTTGTCCACACATTCATCCCAAGTCATCCTATCCTAATCACACTCTTATCATATCTTCATCATTCAACCTTCATATCCTAATCACCTTTTCTAATCACATCATCCAATCATCCACCTCTTAATCATCCTACTTGTCCTATCCTAATCACTCTCCCTAACCACATCCTCCTTGTCATTCCATCCTAGTCCAAACCCTAATCATCCTTATTATTCATATAACCCATATCTTAATCATCCTACTTGTCCTATCCTAATCACATCCTAATTAAATTATCATCATTCCACATCATCATCCTCTTTCTAATCCAATCAACACCATTCCAAGTCAAACCAACAGCTAATCATCATCCTTGTCATCCCATATATCCTAATCCATGTTCATCCTAATCAATCTAAATCATCTAAACTTGTCCTTCCTCAACATCATAATGATCCCCTTTCTCATCTAATCAATTTCATCTTAATCATTCCTAATCATTCTACATAGTCATCCTCTTTCTAATCCAATCAACATCATTCTAATCATTATCCTAATCATATCCAAATCAACTTCATCCCAATCCATCCAATTCATGCAATCTTGTCATTCTTCATCACCTTGATCACCATTTTCCTAATCATCCTTTCTAATCACATCTTTCAATCAAATTCACCCTAATCACCTCACCCCTAATCATATCCTAGTCATTTCCAAGTCATCCTAATCACAACCCTAACAATACCCTAATTATCCCTAATCACCCATATAATCATCCAATCAATCTCATACTCTATCACATTCCTAGCCATTCCACCTTATCATTACCCTAATCCTAGTCAAGTACTTGTCAACATGGTCCTAATCCTTAGCGATCCTATGTCCAAACCAAGACCTAAACTTGTCCTTCAATGGGCCCCTCCTCCAACTTCCAATGATGACAAGACACATATTGCATGCCTTGAGACACAAGATGACATACAACGATATGAAGACATGTGTCATTTCATGACAATCCTAGAGAACAAGGTTCCAACACCCCAAGCCTCTTCACAAGCCTATCCAAGTCCACCTTGGCAACAAGACAAAGTGCCTTCAAATTCCAATGCCACCTTTGACAAGGGAAACATCAATCTACCTTATGCATCATATAACTACCTTCTACCACCTAATCCACCATCAACTCCACGTCATAAATTCAAAAATTACAAAAGAAAATCCAAATCCACCAACTCATCCAATCCCTTTGACCTTTCAGTCCATCAAAGTCAAAATCCTAAGCCAAAACCTTCCATCCCTTTTATCCCTCCACCATGGGAACTTTCCACTCAACCTAATCCTAATCCTAAGCCTACAAATTTATCCGTCATTATCCACCCATTATATTATCCCTCCACACATACACTTGCAAAGGATGTGATCCATTGGCTACTAGCGAGGAATCAACCCTCCCCATGTCAAACATATATCCTTAATCCAATCAATGAACCTTCAAACATCATGTCCATCCCTTCAAACCCACCATGTGGTCCACAACATGTCAAGCCTATCCAAGAGTCTTCCACTTCCACTCAAAGTCAAGAGATATGTCAAGGGTATAATCCTAAGCATGAGGAAACATCTAACCCTTATCCCAATCAAGATCAAAGCCCCTCTATGATCCCATTCATAGCACACCTAATCCTATTAATGATCAAGCTCCCATCTTTGATCAAGATCCCTTTTATGATCAATAAGACCATGATGACCCTCTAAGTCAGCTTTATGCATTCCATGGTCAAGAGCTTATCACTCCACCTATCCATGATCCACGAACATCCACTTGTCATGATGAGACACTTGGATCCCAAGAAAACATAGAAGATAACACAAATAACTTGGATCTTAGTGAACATAATAATAATCAAGATCCTAATGATTCTTCATCATCGTCCACTATCAACCATGTTGCAAATCCATCATCATATCCACATGGTCTATCCACCTTCATTCATGAGTGTTCATCCTTGGGACAACAACAACCTTAGTCCACCACATCACCTTCTCCATCCAATAATGAACACAAGTCTAGTGTCCAAAGCACACCTAGTCCCATCGTCCAATTGCATACTCCAAAAAATGAACTATCAAGGCAAAGGCTTAGGCCTTCATGAACAAGGAATTTTGGAGCCCATCCATGTCAAAATCCCTCCCCACTCATATGGCAGGTTGGATACACACCCCAAGGACATCAATCTAAATATGTTGGTACTTCCTCCACGCCTCCTAAGTCCACCACTTTCCATCGCAAACCCTATCATATTCCAAAAGCATATGTTGCCATCCCACCTCCATCATCCTACAAATGTCAAAAGCATGTGACCATACACCTTCCACCATCCACTTTGCCTCCACTACTTCCAACTCTTAACATCCCTCCATCCACTTTACCTCCACTTCTCCCAATGCCAAATCCATCCATTTACAAATTCCCTCACATTCCTAATCATAACCAATCAATGCACACATCGTCTAAACATAAAGCTTCCACCATACCCATGGGATTCAAAAATAAACATTTGGATACCTCTACCTATAAAGCCAAAAATCCTAAGGGTCCTAATGCCTTAGGGAACAAATGTAAAAAGTCAAATACATCCAAAAAGCTACCATAGCCCATACCTTCAAAAGACAAGGTCAAAACTAAAATGGTTTGGGTCCCTAAACAAAAATCAAGCAAGTCAAATGAGGCATCTACCTCTCAAAAATCCCAACCATCCTCTTCCATCCAAAAGTCCTATTCCATTCAAAAGTTTCAAATTCCTCCATCCCACAAGCAAAGCAAAAATCATAAAAATTCTAAGTCTATGTGGGTACCTAAACTCCTAGATCACCCATCCACTAAGAAAACATCACCATTGCTTCCTACACCACCTTCCAATCAAAAGCTTCAATGTTTACCATGGTGTGTGCAACCGTTGGTCATGATTCCTTTCCATACCTCCATCACCCCATCATTCAGCCATTATCCTACATATCTTACCCATTCTATCCCTATGGTCCATGCTTTTGGATAAGCCATTCATCCATCCTTACATGAACCCTACATAATCCATATCATAATCCACTATCTTCATACATAATCCACTATCATACCCACATAATCTGCATCATAATCCACTATCTACCTACTCCATCTCTCTTCACACAATCTCCTACCAACATCTTGAGCATAATGACTTGACATGGTCCATTTGCGATGACATCTATCTTTAACGGGACTATCACCTTCATAGAACTAGACACTTGAGTCCCTCTTTTTCCATATCCACCTATCCCAATCAAAAAAGTAAAAAAAAAAGTAAAGAGAAATCCCTTCGTCCAACGGTGAAAACCACCCTTGGTGGCGCCTTGGACAAGTACCATGATGAAAACCTGGAAAACAAGTGTCATGTTTAGGTTGGTCTTCTATGTCACTTACACTTGGGGGCACATTATCTCATCCAACCTATCATTTTCTATCTATTTCCTATCCTATCCATTACATACATATACCTATCATATTGCGTCCATTCATCCTCCCTTCCTCCTTTTGATCTTGATAAATATTGGGGGCACAATGTTGACAAATGTTTTGGATATCTCTTGACATACCTCATCCTTTCCAAGCAATTCTTTCATCACCTTCTAGTCATGAGCTTTGTCATGTCAAATCCTAAGTATTACACCAAGATTGGGGCATGGTGTTCCTATGTGACATAGCCTTTGGAGATCACATCCTTGTTCTCTTATGCATACATCCATTCATTCCACTTCGCCTATCCTTTTGTCCATCCAATCCCACCTACCTCCTCACACCTAGACTTGGTTCCCCCTTGTCACTAGTATCTAGCATAAAGGCTATAAAAGAAATTGTCATCCAATGCCATATCAAAACATTTCAAAAATCCAAAAAATTTGAAAACATGTCAAAATACAAAAAAATCACAACACTTCAAAAATACAAAAAAATCAAATATCCATAAAAAATCCAAGCAATAAAGTCAATCCATAAAATCAATTTCAATCACATCATCAATATCAATTCAAATCAATTAATTCATCAATTCTTCCAATCAAATCACTCATTCAAATAATCATTCAATCCAATCAATCAATCCTTCCATCAAATCAATTCAATCAAATCATTCCATCCAAATCAATTCTTCAAATCACTTCTTCTAATCAATCAAGTCAATCCAAGCAATGATCCAAATGCAAGTCATCATCAATTCATACCAATCAAGTCAGTCAAACAAGTCAAATTATCCAATTACATCATGGTCTTGATCCTAATCTTGATGTAAACCAAATCAATCAATCAATCAATTAATCAAATCCTAGTGTTGATTCACATGGCCAACAACATTAGTGTCAATCATATCAATTATCTTAGATAGGATGTTGCATTATCAAAACCAGACCAAGTGTCTTATACGACATGTTTCATTTCTTGAAACCAGACACGATCATTATCACCAATCAATCAATCATTAATCATTGGTTTACAGCTTGACAAGGGCAATACCTTGTATGTTTTTAAATCATTTGTGCATGCTTGCTTACTTGCTTGTGTGTGTTATCACTTTATCTTGCATTTGAATCACATCTAGAAACATCAAATATTTCTCAAAAACCAAAAACATCAAATATTTCTCAAAAACCAAAAAACATCAAATATTTCTCAAAAACTAAAAACATCGAATATCATCAAAAACCACCCAAAAAATAAAATAATCAACCAAAACTCCAAGCAATAAACAGTGTCAAACCACCTTGTCGATCTACGATGCCTCTGAGATTTCATGTAGGCAGGGCCATCTTTGATGAGCCCTGAGGCATTAGGTCAGTCCCTTAGGGCCCGTTGAGTCAACTATCATAATAAATCGTCCCTTAATGAGATGGACACTTTGATCAAACTAAAGCAATCAGTCTTTCATAAAGAAAACAACCTCGCACGTCAACAAGACAACTAAATCAAAACAACCTAACAATCATTCCTTATCACTCGCATAGTGATAATCGAACATTGCTATGAACAATCTTCATCAGCAACCGCATGGAGCATGGTCGAAACCAGGCTTTACGCCTTAGACGATATATTTTCATCCTTCTAACTTTCACAATCATCACATACCAAGGATTCTTCATAACTTGTGGCATTCCTAAAACCAAACCACATGCCTTATACGGGATATCACAATCCTATCGCTTGCCTTAGACAGGTAGGGGCATTGTTGAAACTAGACCAGGCATCTTATACAACATGCTTCCTAATCTTGAAAGCAGACCTTACTCACCCATTCTCAATCAACAAAACAAACACACATCACTTGGCAAAAGATCTGAATGGCTATTGACTCTGCTCTGTATTATTTTACTAGATTGTTTTTTAAGTCTCATTCTTATGCTTCTCAAGGCAATCCCTAAGTGATGAAGAGAAGCGAGGATAGAGCGAGACCTTTTTCTTGGATTTCTGTTTGCAGTTTGTCTTGGCAAAATGACTGGGGCAACTAGGTTCCTTGCGTGTGATCAAGATTCCATTAGGTATAACTCAAAGACATCCTATGCATAGGAAAGACTAAATGATTCCTTTCATAAGGACTTGCATACCTCAAGGTTATCTCATTACATGTTCTGACAAGGTACCACGGTTACTAGTCTAAGTTAGGAATTCCTTGTTTGTCATTTGCCTGTTTCACAAGGGATCACATTTTTGCACTTTGGCCTCTGTCACGCCATTGTGTCTGTCGTCCCTTGACATAATAAGTTTTATGATGATAAGTAGAAACTGCAAGTGAGAAGCTCAAAAATCTATCAAAGCAAGATCTCATTTCCATTCTTCTGGCCAATCTTCATTCCTCCACCATCTCTCTCTCTCACATCTTCATTTCTTCTTTCACTTTACCATGATAGCATACTTTTCAAGAAATTTCCCAAATTTTTTGAATATTTGCCAAATTTCCTAAGGGGGCATGCTATCTTGCTTCATCTAGGGCACACTAGGGCATGTCAGGGGCATATTTTAAAATTTTTCTTTGAGACGTCAGAATTGACATTGTATCAAAGAGGGGCAAAATGTAGACACTTAAAAATGTCCCTTTCACTCGCAAGCATCACATTCATGTCAATTTCAACTATTAATTAAATTTCCTCCTTTCTAATCATTTGTCTATGTTTCTTCTATAATTAAATAATTAATTTTAATTAATTGATTATTTTAATTATTCACACTCTAATGTCCCTCTTCACTCAATTGATTTAAACAAATAAACATTTGTTTAAATACCTCTCACTTAATTAAATAAATCTCATTTGTTTAATTAAGGGTTCACATGTCCCACTTCAAATAAATTAAATAAATTGGGCAAATTTATTTCATTGAAACTCCCTCACACCTCATCATATTTTTGAATTTTAAATTCACTCTTGTATTGTAGTGGAGGGAAACATTAATCGATCTCCACCCTTAATTTTGCTCCAAAGTCAACATCAGATCCTAGCCCTTCATTCAAACAGGTTCTTCGATATGTTGGTGTGAACAGGGTTATCACCTAACTGGTTTACCCTTGTGTGGATAATTCATCTTATTTAACTATTTACTAGTTAAATAATATTCACACATCACACATAATTCACACATGTTAAGTTGACTTAGTGAGTCTTCTAGATGTCTAGTTGAGTCTAGTTGTGTGTTGAGTTGTTGATAGTTGGAGTGAGTTGTCTTATCCTCCACATGTGCAATTAGTTATCATCCTCTAATTGACACATGTTGTAGGAATATCTCCACTTTCCACTCCACCTTCCTAGCTCTCACCTTGTCTTTATAAGCAAAGCATATCATGTACATTGTAACAACAACAATCTTTTGCATTCATTGATAGAATAGCATTATTCTTTCATTTGATCTCTCTTGTGCTTTCATGAAGTCCTAGATCCTGGGTGGCTCCAATCATAGCCAACTCTAACATGGTATCAGAGCTCTAGGAAGAATCACTTTGTGTTAGTCATTTTTTGAGAGATCTTGAGTGCAATTCATGGTGGATCTTGATAGTTGAGTATGCTCTTCTCTTGCATCGCATGATGACCTGGAGAATCAGAAAGACTTGATAGAAACATCAAATTTGTGAGGGTTTCCCCTTCTTGACCTTGTATTGCAAGTGCATTTTGGTGCGTGTTGTTGCAAATCAGACTTCACCATTGCGTCTGAAGTAGCTGAAATAGTCAAGATCGCCTTTTGTGTCATCCAAATTGGACATCGGAGGCAAAATTCATGAGGGTTTCAATTTGGGGCTCTTTGGCATGATCTGAGAGGTACCAGCAATTTCAGAGCAATTTGGCCCAAATCAGACACTGCCATTGCGTCTGGAGTGGCCAAATCAGTAAAGATCGACTATCTAAACGCTAAAATCCGTTACTGTCGCAAAAGGAAGAAAATTTTTGCCTCTACCCTGACCGTACGGATCTATCACAGAGCATATTCTCAGAATCTTCATCGGCATTTTCTTCTGGTCGCTGCGGAAATTATCCATTGGGTAAAAGTTTTTTATTTTCTGGTTAATTATATTTTCTGCGGGATAATAGAAAAGGTTTCTGCAGATTCTATTCGTACCCTGTTGTAGATCTGCAGACCTGTAGACAGTACTCATAGGTACTAGAAAGAACTATGCCACGTGGTGTGGGCCCCCACACCCTATCATAGGCGTCTTCCTTGAAATCTCAAGGCGGTCATCACAGGAAAACAAACTCTTTGGCAGCGTTAAAAATTGATCGGCGGTTGTCAAAAAAGCCCGTGGGATCTTTGACTTCATGGACTTGCATTTACAAATAGTTAATGCCAATCTGCACTGTTGGTCAACCACCAGATCCAGCAGCCAAAACCATTCACATTTTTGCGGTCTGAAAAGTTTCTCAGTAGGCGGCCATTCTGCAGTGATCGGTGATTTTTTAATACTTTGGCAACCATCAATCGACCTGTGGTCTGTTTAAACATTTGGTGGCGATCTCCACTCATCAGCGGCATTGGATATCATAGCCAAATGGTAACTATATCAACAACCATGTTGTTTCAAACATCGGCACCCTGCATCCAATCAATCGACAGTCTGCAAAATCTCAACCTTTAAGCAACAGGCAATACAAATAAAACCCTCGGTCTACATTTTAGGTGGCCACATTGGAACCTCACGTCAAAAAATTTTGGAAGATCGTCATTTGTTTCTATCAGTGGGAGTCTTCAGATCATCCGTGGGAATCTTTAGACCATTAATCTGTGGGCATTCACTAGTGGCGATCATTAAAACTCTGTAGTCTCAATAACAGCGGCTACTTCCAAGCATCTCGACGGTTACGGTAGTTTCGGTAGATTTTTACCTGTTTTTCCTCTGAAAGTAGTTTTCCGCAAAACCCGTGGTTTCTGAACCTTTAGAAGGTGGTTTCCACCAGAAAATTGACGGTTTTAGACTTTCTGCAGGGCATTTTTTCATTAACAATCAGGTGGTTTCCAACTGCACAAAGGCAGTTTTTGCCCAAACAGGAGGTTTTCCACAGATGAAAGGTGGTTTCGGCCTAAGAACCAGCAGTTTTCTAGTCCCTGTAGAAGATTTTTTGGCAATTTTTTTCTTTCCGGGAGGGGGGCTTTTTTTCACCAAAAAGGGAATATTCTAGGAATATTCTGCTGACATCAGCAATAGGGGCCATTTTTGCCCCTAAAAGGGGGCTTTTTTTCATTTTTGTATAACTTTTGCTTACGAAGGCAAAATCAGGAAAATGAGATACTGTTGAAAAGATGACAGAGAGCACTTCGCAGTGGTGTCAGTAGTTTTCTGAAATTTTGCTGCAAGTGACTGCTACAACAGTTTGAAGACAGATCTTCATTTTTTGCTTCCGAGCTCACAACTTTCTGCCACGATCTCCAATTTTCGCGATTCTTGCGACATCGGAAAGGTATCTAGGAACTCTTCAAATCCATCCATGCACTTTTCTCAGATTCAACCCCAAGTTCATTTTATTTCATTTGTCAGTTCTTTGGCTTTTGGGTGATAAATTGGTCATTTTGACACTTGAGAAAGTGAAATTTGTTTTGAAGGGATCTATTTGTTGTGGTTAATCATTGTGAACAATTGTAATCTCCCTTGAATCTCATTTTTAAGATATTTTCATGCTTTCCCAATTTTGGTTCCTTGAGGACAATTGTAAATCGCACTAAGTATAAAGTGCCATAATCATTCATTTTTGGGGGCATGATCTCTTTGATTGAGTAACAGGGGGGTTGTCTTGTGTTCTTTTTTGTACTCTTGCATCATGGATCCATATAAACTTCCTCTACTCACACCATATAGCTATCATGAGTGGAAAACTAAAATGGAGATTCATTTAAAAAGTTTGAAAATTCATAGAGTAACAATGGGTATAGAAATTGAACCACCAGCAGCTGCAGAAAAGAGAAAGTGGTATAATAGATGTGATCAAGCTTATGGAACACTATGCTTGTTTATCTCTCCTGATCTTCTTTTTCATATTAAATCTTGTAAAACACCTAATGAAGTGTGGACTACCTTAGAAAATCTCTTTGGTAAACAAGATACTATGAGAGGTTTCAAATTGGAGAACGAACTAATTAGTTTGAATCCAACCGATTTTGCAAGCATCCACGACTTCACAAAGCTAAAATCACTTAGATTGCAGCTCAAACAATGTGGAATTGAGAAAGAGGACACTCAATTGATTCTTTCAATCCTTGCCAAGCTTGGTCCTAATTATTCAGTTTTTGTTTCTACCTTTTATGCTACGATGGATGCACTTGGGAAAGCTTTCACAATGCCTTCACTTGATGAGTTTGCAGCATCACTCACAAGAGAGCAAGCTAAGTTAGTACACATGGGCACATTGAAGTCTCTTAGGAAGCAAGTTCTTCTTGCTATTCAAGGTTCAAAGGATCAAAAGGCTTCAACTAGCAAAGGCAAGAAACAGAAGAATAAGGATTTCAAGAACAATGAGCAAGCAAAGGAGTCAACCAAATCACCTAAGTCCTCATCCTCTCCCAAGGAGGAATCATCTAAGAAGGAGAGACCAAAGTGTGCATATTGCAAGAAACTAGGACATGCTGAGCATAAGTGTTATGAGAAGAAAATTGATGAGCTCACTCACATTATTCAAAAGCACAATATCCAAATGCCATCATCATCACCTAGTACATCCTCTTCTTCGACACCATCATCATCTACACATACAGGGATAGCAGGCATTGCCAATGGGATAATCAAAGGAAAAGGACAAGCACTCTTTGCTTCTACAAGTCTTCAATCAGAGAGATGGCTTCTTGATTCAGGAGCTTCTCATCATATGGCATCTTCACAAGGGATGATCTCTTCATTTGAGTCATGTACTTCGACACCTATTTTGATGGGTAACAATACATACATGCATACAACTGGTAAAGGGACAATTGATGTTGGAGAGAATACATTAAAAAATGTGTTGTGTGTACCTTCCTTGTCAACCAATCTCCTTTCCATCTACCAGATTACTCATTGTGGTGTAGGGAAGATAATTGAATTCACTCCTGATTCTGTGCTCATACAAGACTTGGAGAGCAAAGATATCATTGCAGTTGGGATGGTTGATCATGCATCTTGCTTGTATACTTTCTCCCATTTTGTTTCTTCTGATGATGTAGATCCATTGATTGATATTCACACTCATGCATCAAGTGTGAATCATGTTTCTGAGGAGAAGTTTGGTCACTTGAACCTTGGTGTTCTTTCATCTACTTTGGTTCATGAGACTAGTGCTGAGCTTCCATCACCTCATCCTCCTGCTTCTTCAGAGATCGACATCGTCAGTGTTTCATCTACCTCAGTTGAGCAGGATCATACAGGTCTTTTAGACATAGCTTTGTGGGATACTTTCTTGGCATGTATATCAGACTTGTTTTGTGAGTCTCATATTACAAATTTGGAGGACACACTTGAGGGGATATCTCTCCTCTTTGATGACAGTTACAACACAAATGTTATCCCATCTACTTCATCTTTGGAGGTTGTTCCTCCTCAGTCTACCTAGGATTTTGGATTGGACACACATCATTGCATTGTGGCATTCCTTGATTTTGACATGTGGACATTTCAGTAGTCTTCAGAGCCATCTATCATGAGGCTTTTTCCCTCATACCTTGAGATGGAGTTTCTTCGACATCAGCCTTTGGATTGGTTTCTTCCTAAGGGGAAGAATGTTGTTTGCAGGTACATGACACTTTCTAGCATTCATCTTCAGGCATTCACCATCAGCACATGAGCTTCTTCATTGTGGAGGGGACCTATAGTCTCACACTTGCTCTCCTATGGGGGGTATTTGATTGTACATATGTGATAGAAGTTGTCCTTGGGGGGTCATGTTGAGTCCTTCCTACTATCACTTCTTCTTTCACTTTCATTCTTTCATGCATTCTCACTTTTGGAGAGGAGTTTTGTCCCATGAGGTTTTCTCCTTTTCTCCACTTGAGATTTGTTTGTACATGGGTACCTAACATGGCCTAGTAGCCGGGACCCATCAATCATTGCATCTTTCTTTAGTCAACTACTCCCTAAGTTGCACTTAAGGGGGGGTGTTGGTGTGAATAGGGTTATCACCTAACCGGTTTACCCTTGTGTGGATAATTCATCTTATTTAACTATTTACTAGTTAAATAATATTCACACATCACACATAATTCACACATGTTAAGTTGACTTAGTGAGTCTTCTAGATGTCTAGTTGAGTCTAGTTGTGTGTTGAGTTGTTGATAGTTGGAGTGAGTTGTCTTATCCTCCACATGTGCAATTAGTTATCATCCTCTAATTGACACATGTTGTAGGAATATCTCCACTTTCCACTCCACCTTCCTAGCTCTCACCTTGTCTTTATTAGAGAAGCATATCATGTACATTGTAACAACAACAATCTTTTGCATTCATTGATAGAATAACATTATTCTTTCATTTGATCTCTCTTGTGCTTTCATGAAGTCCTAGATCCTGGGTGGCTCCAATCATAGCCAACTCTAACACTATAAAACAATTTCTGTAGCCATTTTTCATCTCTCTAAGCTCATAACTCAACCCTAATCTACTGTACACTCTCCAAAATCTTACTAATCACTCATTTGAGCTTCTCTAGATTGTTGCAAAACCTGCAAAATATGAGAACATAATGGTAAGATTAAGGAGGACAATGGAGATTAGTCAATAGCTACCTTAGAATCATAGTTTATTTCATGTTTATTTGATTGATTTTGTAACTAGTTTGCACTCTATTGGGAGCTAGGGTTTGTTGTCATTGTTTTCTACAAGTTTGATAAGCATTTTCCCTATCTCAAAAACAAACTCAACATACTTCCTCTAACCAATCCAAAGTTTCTTGTTAGCCTTATCTCATCTAGTTTCCATCCCAAGGATTTCAAGTTTGTAATCATTTCCTTATCATTACCAAATAACATACCATTGACATACAAAGTAATAATGATAAAATGATAACCATTGGAGTGAAACTTCTTTTTGAAGACCCATTTACAACCAATGGGTTTCCATCCTTTAGGAAATTAAATCAAGTCCCATGAATCATTCTTCCTTAGTGTAGGTATCTCCTCATCCATGGCTAATTTCTAGGACTCACAACCATCCATTTTCATTACCTCTTTAATACTTCTAGGCTCACTAGTGTTAGTCAACATTGCAAATATATATCTAAAATTAGGTAGGCTATATCTTTCTTGCTGCCTCCTTTGTTGAGTGGGCCTCCTTAAAATTTGAGGTGGAGGTTCTACTTCTTATGAACTCTCTAAGATCTTTGTACTACCCTCCTCATCTAGTCCAACCTAAACATCTGGTTCAACATTTGGTGTAACCTTCTCGATCTTTGGCTATAGTTGCACAACTAAATTCCCATCCTAATGTAGAGGCAGGGGAAGAACTCAAATGCAAGGACTCATTGACCACTTGATTGATTATGCTTTGTTTGGATTATTCTCTCACAATGCATTGTCTCAAGACTAAGGAAAGGTGACTCCACATACCTAGAATGGGTGGAACTCATGATCAATCTCTAAGACACCTTAAACCACTCTAATTTGATGGATTGAAACTAACTAACCTCACTAAGACCCCTAATCACAAACCTTTCCAATCATTTCTAAATGGCCTAGTTTGCTTGTAGCCCTTGGAAGGATGTTTTTCAGACATAACTTGCAGAAATCTTAACAAACCCATGAACAAATTAGTTTTTCAAATACCCATTAAGCCTCCTCATATCATA
Source organism: Cunninghamia lanceolata (assembly GCA_027924645.1). Lineage (NCBI taxonomy): Eukaryota > Viridiplantae > Streptophyta > Pinopsida > Cupressales > Cupressaceae > Cunninghamia > Cunninghamia lanceolata. The sequence continues at coordinate 4,276,668 of BSBN01000007.1, forward strand.
TTAAACATGCAGTATGGGCTGTTTTTGGAAATATGTCCCAAAAAGGGATTGCCTCTGCTGTTCTAGGCTTAATTAGATCTCCTAGACAAGGTAACTATGGTGTAAGTGCACTATCAACTCTTCTAGCCTACTCCAAGGCATAAATGGGATGGAAAATGATCTAAATAAACTGATTTTAGGGTTCTTGGGTTGTCTCAACTCTCTCATGCATCAACTCACTTCTCTATGTAAGTCACAAATCCTAATACATGAAGATATTAGGTTCCACAGCTGCAACAGTCACTTTTCTCTTATCTCCTGCTCTTATCATGAAAACCCAATACAAAATCAAGTAAAAAAACTCCATTCCATCCATTTTTGGTTAATGTGCAGGTGGAATGAAGCAAAATTTCATCACTTTTATCAAAACCCTCAAAACTAGGGTTTAAGAGCAACCTTTACAAAATCAGCTACAAAATGACTAAACTTCAATGATATTCCATCCTACTTGGACCAAATGAAAGGTAAGATCATCTATTACACCATTTTTATCAATTGTGCCCTTGACTGTGTAGTGCGGGCAAGTACAGTCTAGAGGAACAACAAAGAAAACAAAAATAAGACTGGAAAATAGGGGAGTAACAAGAAAATGTTTGATAAAATCCTTCAATGCAAATGAAAATCCTCCAAAACTGATCTAAAACAAATCTAACCCTATTCTCTTATTCATCATGAACATTTTGAGCTATTACAATGCTATATGGCCTCATGCTAAGTGTTGGAACAACACAATATACAGAAAAATCAGAAAAATAGGACAGTCAACAACATTTTCTTTATTTCCTCCATTCAAACTTCATAGATCTACAATACTTAACATGTGAGAGGTCTCTTCCTTATGTCTACCACGAATTCCACTATTACCATGTTCCCAAATTCGTGGGAAAAGGCTAAAAAAAAGCCTAAAACTGACAATTTTTACTAAAAAAACTAACTGTCTAATAATAGATTGATCTAGACTTAGCAACTTTGCAAAATCCACTAAAGAAATGGCCTATTCTAGGCCCCCAATACATATCCATGCCTTTAGAAGGATTCAATACATAATTTTAAGACTTCACTTTATCTCTAACAAACAAAAATTTCAAAATTTGACATAAAACTATTCTAGGTGAATTGCACCACATCCTCCTTTGGCTACTCAACTATAATGGAAGGATAGAACTCCCTAAAAATCACATTTTGAATATAGATAAATTTCCAACCATATGATTCCAAATCTTGTACCCTTTCACATTGACACAATAGATAATGAAGATATATTTCACAACCTTACTATCCATCTTTTACCACTTCTCTCTAGGCACATGAGCATATGCCTCACAACCAAATATATAAAGATGTTTAAGTGAAGAATTTTTTCCCATCCATACCTCCATGGGGGTTTTATCCATAAGCACTAATGTAGGAGACCTATTTACTAGGTAACATGTAGTAGAAATTGCTTCTACCTAGAACCTCTATTCCAATTTAGAACCACTAAACATAATCCTAGCCCTCTCCATCAATGCCATGTTCATGAATTTTGTAACTGCATTCTACTGAGGGGTGTATGCATTTTTCTCATGTATTTCAATGTTATTCTCCTTACATAATCTATCAAAATCTATAGAACAATACTTACCACCATTATCAGTCCTCAAAATATTAATCTTTGTACTAGTCTAGTTTTCCAAGAGAGCCTTAAAATTTATAAATTGACTAAACACCTCAAATTCACTTTTGAGAAAATATACCCATGTCCTCCTAGAGTAATCATTAATAAATGATAAATAATACAAATATTTTGACAAGGAAGGAACATTTAGAGGACCAGATACATCATAATGAATAAGATTAAAAAACCTAGAAGATTTATGAGAATTGAAATAAAACTAAACATAGTTCTACCTTCCATAAATGTAATGTTCACAAAAATCAAAATCAAGAGAATAATCAGTAAGCCCATCTTCAAGAATTTTATTTTCTAAGGCCTATATGCCATTCTCACCAATATGGCCCATGTGTTGTTGGCATAACTTGTCTTCTTAAAGAAGTAACTTTCTCTTTGAGGTAAGAGCATGCTTAGGTACCTAGAATTCATGGCCATAAAAATTGGATACAACCGATTTATTTACTACAAGTTTTAATGATTTAGGTATAGAATTTATAGATCTCTTCATCACATATACTAAATAAATATTGCACTATATGTAAGCAAGCAAAAGTAGCGTACCAAATCAAACCCCCTTTGTGAGCACTATATCTTCTTGAACCGTCTTACAACCTCCATTTCCAAATACTACTTTCACACCTACATCATTCATTTTACTTACAAATAATAGGATTCATGTCTAGCTAGGGATGTGAAGGACTCTAGTAATCCCTTTTATCCTCCCATAAAAGAATCAAATCTTGACTCTACCATAGATAACTATGCTATAAATGACTTTTCACCAAGGTATACCTTCCCACCATCATATTTCTCATAATCTAAAAATCACTCTTGATGGGGAGTCATGTTGAAAGAAGCTTTGGAGTATAATATCCATGCATCTTCACATGCATGCATTGTCAAGGGTAGGATAAAAGCATCTCCTACATCCTCTTGAGAAGATTTATCATAATCAACATTAGATTCAACCTTATTTTTTTCTCTTTCTTGTAGTCTCTTTTGAAGTGTCCAATCTTACTGCAATTCCAACATTTTACTGGGACTTTCTAGGAGACTTAGATCTCCCATGAGATTTAGATCTACTCTTTTCCTTCTTGCCTTTAACTTTAGACCACCCATGAACATACAAGGCCTCCTTGGTGGATTCAATAGCCTTTCTCCTAGTCTCCAATAAGATAAGAGCAACTATGATCTCATTAAACACCAGTTTTGAGACAATGCTTCTAATAGCCATTACTAGGTTGTCCCATGAATTCAAAAAATAACATAGAAGGGCAATGCATCAATCTTCCTCTTCCATATTCACACTCATATATTACAACTAGGTTATAATCATGTTGAACACATTTAGGTTATCAACAATAGAATCACCATCATCCATCCTCAAAGTGTAGCTTCTTCGGTAGAAAAAGCTTATTAACTAGGGATTTAGTCTAGTATGATTCCCCAACATTTATAGAGGGATTTTGTGGTGGATTTTTCATAGACATTCTCTAACATAGAATTTTCAAGCAAATTATGATAAGGCTTATTTCCTTTCTATCTAACACTACCCAATCATCTAGTGGTGTTTCAACTAGTTTGGATTTAGATATTGTAGCACACAATTCTTGATCTATGAGTAAATCATGTATCTTGAGCTTCCATAGCTCAAAGTTAGTGCTACTAAATATTTCTATCTCCATTCTAGATGTGCCTTCCATCTTCCTTGAAATAAAGATCTTCTCTATGCATGCTCCCACTCAAACCAAGATTAGTACAAAAAACTTGTACCTACCACCTATGACCTAAGTTGATTAGGATCTAATACCAAATTAAAATAAGATAAGGTGTAGAAATGCTTCCTACACTAATCTAAGATGAGAGATGAACATAAAAATGATCTAAAATAATTTATAGGAAATAAACAATATAATAAAGTCATTCACCATAACATAATGATGTATCTTGGGAAAACCATTTTAGGAAAAAAATCAGTCTCCAAACTCTAAACCAATGTATTAATCAACAACAATATCAATTAGAATACAATCCAAGCAAGGAGCCTTTATAGGAGACAACATTGACACTCATATCTAGAGTGATACTATTAGCACACAAAAACATGTAAATACACAATGTAAAATCCATATCAAGAACCTAATAAATAGAGATACCAATATGTGAAACCACTAAAATGGAATCACAAAACCATGAGCTAATACCACCCAAAAGTGGCTCCCAATTCCCTAGTCAAATTCCAACACCCAAATCCCAAGAGAAGTCCTCTAAGAATCTATCATAACATGTTAGAGTTATCCTCCCAACTTGGGTGCTCCAATCTATCTTATTCAAACCCTCCAATGATGCCTTTTGACAGTCCTATGACATGTCATATGTTGGTGAATGTTCTTTGTCAACATGTGTAACTCCATCTTATAACTCTCTTATGTGTCATTGATGCTCTTACATTCTTGATGTGGGAGGCCCAATTTCTAGAGACCATAAATTTTTATTTGGGAACTTGACTAAGCTTGTTTTTCTTAAATTAAAGATCTCAAGGACCTCCACATCACCATAACCAATTTTAGCTAGTTAAAGCCCATTTTAGTAATTTTGAGGCCACAAATGACCTTTATAGCCTAGAAATTACATTTGAACATAGTTAAGATGCAATGTTGAGACACCTTTCCTAACAATCCAACCAAAGTGGTCTAGGATATAATCAACAAAATCATTCTAACTTATTGGGAATGGGTGGTATGGGAGATCTAAAATAATCAAAGAGGCCAACCAAAGCATGAGACTCATCATAGAGAGGGGGAACCTTAAAATTTTTGACACCTAGGAAAATTGAATGATTTGGAACTATCTTAGCACTAGAGTAATAAGTCTTAAAAACTATAAGTACCACAATTTAGTAGAACACTAGGATCAAGGAAACTAGATGGGGGAAGTACCAAGTCTCAAGTACAAGAAACAAGAAAGTCACAAGAATGTAAAATCATGCAAATGTGGTGTTGGTGCTCAAACATACAACTCCACAAATCCTAAAGATTGGAACCAAAACCTAAGGCCATGCATATGTTGACAAAGGTAGTGGGCAAGACTTATGCTCAGACAATGCAATGAATAGACCAATTATTGTGAGTGAGTAAACTCACTTTCAACTTTAGGCTCTGCAAGGCCAAGGTGAGTTTTCTATGAGGTCTTAATAACATGACAATTAAAGAGAGATAAATGATAAGACTCCAATCAATTAAGCATCCATAACTAACATGCTATGAACACCAAGATCTATCACTAAGTTCATGTTAACATGGACTACATATAGACCTACAATACCTCTAATAAACAAATGATAATTTCACTCTTACCATGCACCAAAGATATAACAACTATACTATATTGTTTCCCAACAGATGACTCCGCTTAACATTGCATACACATGGGTAAGAGGAAAAAACACTAGCATGATTCTCTAATGATATTCTAGTTTAGGACTACACATGATATGGCAATTTATAATATTGAATCATGTAGGTATGGTGGTGTTGGTGTCTTTTTTTGATGTAACCTCAAATCTAAGGTATTTCAACACACAATTTAGTCCAGAGACAAAATTAACTTATGATCAACTTGAGGGTGAAAAGGCCAACAACTAGGAGGGTGGATAAGACCTCCTCTTATTCTTTGGGCTTTGCCTCACTCAGGAGGGTATTTCTCTGAGATCTTTTAAAATTAAAATAGGCAAACTTACTATGCAAATCTCAACATTTATAGTAGATAGGTTTCATGATGTGACAAAATATAATAAACCAGTTTCTAATACTTGCAAATGTGCTCATTGATAATTACTCACAACATCATTAACCTAGAAAACACTTCATCACTACTGTACAACACTTGAAAGTGTAAATATCCATTTTAAATTTATAAGAGTGGATGAGAATATTGGAAAAGATTAGTGCTTGTTCCTTGGGATTATAGAGTCTAAAACTTAATCTAGTATGCTATCATAACAAGATTATATCTCTAGGGTTTAATATAGTATCACTTCCTTACAATGATTTGAACCCATGAAACTGACTTGTTAAAACTGATTTTACTTACTAATCCTCCACAAATATTGCACACCCCAATCATTAACTGAAAATATTTACCAACCTCCATGAAGATGAGCTAATCAAACCTGCAACTCTTACAACAAATGTGCAAGAAGAAATTTTCTATTTTCCTTGAAAATTTATGCAATATTATAAATGAGACAATCAAGATCAAAAGTTCTCACTCAATATATTTATTTTAGAGAAAATTTATTACAATAGACATACTTGAAAATAGAATTTCAAACCTCTATTATGCTTCAAAAAATTTATCACAAAGTTTCTCTATTACATGCAATTTTTCTCTAGAATCCCAAACCCTTACAAATGAGAATGTTCAGACATTATATAGAACACTCTTGAACAATCAAGCCAACTATTATAATTTTTGGAAAAATAAAGACATTGAATTTGCTAGAAATCTTCTATTTTCATCCTCATTCTGATTTTGTAACTTGCACTGCTTTTTCCTTTTCTTTTTGGGAATTTAAAATTCAAAACAAAAAATGTTTAATGTAGCACAACTTCTAGGAGCCATAACTTTTGATCCTGGTACCCATTTGAGCTCTCATTTTTTTAAGCTAAAGATCTCAAAGAGATCAACTACCTTGAAATTTGCACCACCAATTTTGGCAAATTTTAGACCATCATTCCATCATTTGAACCTTCAAAACATCAATTTAGTATATTTTTCAATATTTTTGAAAATTAAAAGGTTTAATAACTTGTTGTCTAAGTGTGATTTTTTATTGAAACTTACTCCTAAGGTAGACTTAGTAGTCGTAGAGCTTTGGGTAAATTTTTAGTTCCACATGTACCTAAATGCAAACTTTCTAAAAATAGAGGCCTTGACATTTTTAACTTTTAAATTTTTTTTGGTTATTCTAAACCATTCTACATGATGTTTTAGAGGAAATAGGCTTGATGTGTATTTTTTTAGCAAAAGACATAAACTGAGAATTTCAACATGGGTTCTAACATGTGGAAACCTAACATACTCCTCCAATTAACAAGAGAGATGATTATAGTAAATGGTGTTTATCCCTTCACCAATTAGAGTAGTGCCTACTCCATTAGGCAACAAAGTCATAGCTGAGAAAGAGGATGGAGACATGTCTGAAGATCAACAATAGAACAAAGCTTGTACATTCATATAAACTCATGAAATAAGGAAACATGTAGATGACATTCTTAGTTATCCCTAACAGATCAACAATACCCCACATGTAACAAAATAAGACCATTACAAAAGAGTTTGCAATGCTTTAGAATACCTGCCAAACATTAATTAAATCTTTTTACAATTATACCAAAAAATGTGGCAAGTAAGAGACAACACCTAGGTTTGAAGCCCCTCCTGAGATACTACAACCTATCATGGAGACATACATTTATAGGAAAAACCTTACTAGACAAACCTAATTTACAAACATGCTTTATCATTTATAGAGTTGAACATTTATCATTTGATACCCTAGAACCTGCTTGAGGCACTTACAACAAAAAATTGGCTCAATGACCAATCTCTTATATATCTTACAAATATGTATATGGAGAATTACATTTAGTCTTGTTTCTTAGATGAGAATCTAAGAGTGGTCAAAAAATTTGTAGGTTGCCCATGTTTGTTGCATCACCTTCACATAATTGTGCTCTTGAAAGCATGCCCCTTGCAATAGCAACCATATGTCTTTGTACATAAATCATGTCTTTGAGGGATCTATAGGTACTAGGAGGTGTTTGAAAGTCTTCCTTTGTCTAATCACATCTATTTGAGATCATTAATGGCATCTTCAATTGTATAGCGAGGTAGGTAGGGCCTTTTGTTCAAATGGTAGAGTTCTGAGATTTTGCATGTGAGATGCGCAAGAAGGTAAAAACATCCCAAATTCTTGAAGTAGTATCCAAGATGGGAAAGTCTAAAATCTCAAAATTTGAAGGGAAAAGGATGTTGCAAGTATGTGCCTAATCGGTGTTATCATTGATGTCAACATATCTATGTTGTCATTGGTGTTAACTGTGCTCTTACTTTGTTGAGGATATTGAGAAAATTAGCCCATCCGGCAATAACAATGTGTTGCAGTAGAAACAATGCATTACATACATAAGAACAGTCTGAAAGAATGCTCCGCAGTTCCTGTAGAACAAATATCTTTGTCAGTGGATTGGAAGTTATTTAGGAACCTATCTGAAGATGTTATATAATAGGTTTGAGCCTCCGATATGAAGAATTGAGTAAGTTATGTTCACTAGAGAGAAAACAACTTTTTCTGTGTGTTTGGTGGTGATAGGGAGAAAGTGTTTTGCTCTGCATTCCTCCGCATTGAAGTATTTTTGTCTGTAGTTTTGGAAGTAAGTCTGTGATGATGTTAAGTGCCTTCAACTGCAATGGTTCTTGATTTGGTGGTCCGCAAGCTATCTTTTACTTATGACAGTGGTTGACAGTGTTGTTCTTGTGCTCTGGTTTGAAGAATCTTGTTGATAGAGTTGTTCCTGATGATTATAATGTACTTGTGGATGTCTCTTGATCATGCTCCTACATTTGGATTGGTCTGCAAGGTGTAATTCAAATAGTACATGAAGTGTGTTCTTAAATACTTGTGTCAATATCAGTCTTGGCCGACCTGGTTGAATCCATTATATGCGGAGATGCATTGAAGATTGTGATAGCGTGTTGTAGCATGGAGGATTGTGTTTGAGTCCCATCTAAGGCATGGCATGATCTGCACACATTATTACATCTTTTCCTTAGCTAAATTTGTATTAGGTGTAGACCTATTTTATGTATGTTTGTAATGTTGACCTTGGAGATTGTTCCAACGGTAGATGATTGTAATGATGACCTTGATGATCATTCCAAGGTTGATGTAGTGTATAAATAGTTGTAACTAAGTCTTGAAAATGTATCCAAGTGCAAAGATGCGAAGATAGAAGTGAAGTAAAGTAGCAAAGTAGAGCAGAGGTGTTTTGTGCTTCAATGGAACTGAACCTTGGCATGGAGTAGATGCTGTTATCTCAGTTCAACCTTTTGGCAGTGAGCCACCCTTTGGCAGTGAGCCATCCATAGGCAGTGAGCCTTTGTTTATAGTGAGCAATTTGGGCAGTGATCCTTGTAGGCAGTGAACATCTATTTTTTAGTATTGATATAACTTATATATTTCTATGGGATAACACCCACCGTGGTTTTTCCCTTTTAGGGTTTTCCACGTAAAAATTTGGTGTCTCTTGTGTTGTTTATACTTTTGTGTTGAGCTTCTCATTTGATGCTTTCATGGTTATATCTAAATATAAGTAATTGATAAGTTGATCATATTTGGTTAAAAATTTTAGGAAAACTGATTCACCCCCCCTCTCAGTTGTCCATTACAGTTCAACAATTGGTATTAGAGCAAGGTTCCTCTGAAAAAAACCTAACAACTTGAGGTAGATCCAAGATGTATTATAAGAAGGAAGCTCCACATTTTGATGGGACAAATTATGCTCTTTAGAAGGCATGAATGAAAAGCCATTTTCTTTGTCTTGGTTACAAAGTATGGAAAGCTGTAGAAGCAAAATATACCATGCCTCCAAATGGCTTGACAAATGAAGATGAAATCAAAGAATATGAGGTGGATGTCAAAGCAAAGGATGCTTTGCTAAGTTCCTTAAGTGACTCTATGATGACAAAAGTTGTGGACCTTGAAACTGCAAATGAGGTTTGGGATAAGCTGAAAAATCTGTATGAAGGAGATGATTCTGTAAAAGAAGGGAACCTACAAAGTCTGAAAGTGAAGTATGAGGGTTTGAAGATGAATGAAGATGAAAACATAACAGCCTTTATGCAAAGAGTTGATGAACTTATCATTGGAATAAAGGGTATGGGAGGAATTCTCAGATCACTACCAAAGTCATATGGTCACAAGGTAGCTGCAATTGAAGAATTCATGACTATAAAGTCTATTGATAGAGATTAGTTACTTGGAAAGTTTACAACCTTTGAGATGAGAGAATTTGGTGATGCCTTGCCTAAAGTTGAATCAACTTTTAAAGCCAGTACTTCAACAGAGATCTCTAGAGTTGAGAAATACAAGGTGGATGATGGCTTTGATGAAATTGAAGCTAACTTTGTTGACAGGCTACAAAGAGGATCTGATAAGTTCAAAGGTAAATTACCTTTCAAATGTTTCTCTTGTGGTAAATTAGGTCATTATGCTTCCAGATGTCTTGAAAGAATTGAAAGAAATAAGAAGAAATATGAGAGCAGGCCTAGAGTTCCAAAGAAATGCTACTATGTCAGAGATTTTGATGATGAAGGAGTGACTAATGATGAATCTGATGATGCTAATACTAGTGCAAATGAATGCCTGTTTATTGCTATTAAAGAAGATCCTGTGTCTACTAATTCTACTAGCTATATAAAGGATGAAAAACCAGTAGAATAAAGTGCTTTGGTTGTTTAGGTTGAGAAAGATAAGGATGAATGGATTATTGATAGTGGATGCTCACGTCACATGACTGATGACAAAAGTAAGTTTGTAAGTTTGGAAAAGTATGATGGAGGACTAGTTAGGTTTGGAGATAATGCAGCTGGTAAGATTTGTGGAAAAGGATCTATTTCATTTGATGGAAAGCATAATACTGACAATGTTCTGTATGTGAAGGGTTTAAAGCATAATCTTTTGTGTGTTGGTCAGATGTGTGACAAAGGATATGATTTGAGATTCAAAGATAATGGGTGCAAGATCATGGAAAGCTCTAGAACAGTGATTGCTACCAGTAAGAAGACAAGAGGAAACATTTATCAATTAAGAGGAACTAATGATTATTGTTTGTTGGCTCAGGTAGATGAAAGTTGGCTATGGCATAGAAGGATGTTTCATATAAACTTTGATAGTTTAGTAAAGATAAGTTCAATTCAAGCTGTGAGAGATTTGCCAAAAATTGTGAAAGCCTCCAACTCAATTTGTAAGGAATGTCAGTTGGGAAAGCAGACAAGGACAAGTATCAAGAGCAAAGAACAATTTTCTACCCGTTTACTAGATCTAGTGCATACAGATCTCTGTGGTCCTACAAGGGTAAGAAGTCTACAAGGTGACAGGTACTTCATGTTGCTTATTGATGATTATTCTAGAATGACTTGGGTTACTTTTCTAAGAGATAAATCAGAAGCCCTAGAGAAGTTTAAATCTTTCAAGGCAATGGTTGAGAATGAAATAGATTTGAAGATCAAGTGCTTGAGGTCTGATAGAGGAGGTGAATTCACATCAAATGAATTCAACATTTTCTGTGAAGAGCATGGGATAAAGAGAGATGTCTACTCCTAGGACTCCTCAGCAGAATGGAGTTGTGGAAAGGAAGAACATGACAATTCAGGAGGCTGCTAGGACAATGATGAAGGAAGAAGGTCTCCCGGAAGTCTTTTGGAAAGAAACTATTCACACGACTGTCTACATTCAAAATAGAGTTCAAGTGAAAGGTAATGGTACTAAGACTCCCTATGAATTGTGGTATGGAAGAATTCCCACAGTGAAATATTTCAAAGTCTTTGGAAGCAAATGCTATATCAAGAGAGATGAAGATCTAGGAAAGTTTGATGCAAGATGCGATGGAGGAATCTTCCTTGGATACTCTACCAAGAGTAAGGCCTACCGGTGCTACAACAAAAGGCTCAAGAAGATTATTGAGAGTGTAAATGTGAAGATGAAGGCAAAGAAAGAATATCAGACCTGAGTTTTTATGAACCAGATGAACCTGTGACTATAGTAATTGAAGAGAAAGACAAGCAAGAAGACAGTCAGGATGAAGAAGAGGCTCTAGAAAGTGTTGTCAAGACTCCCAGGTATGTAAGGATCAATCACTTTGAAGATCAGATTATAGGTGACAAGAACAAAGGTGTGCTGACAAGAAGAAGAGCTACAGATGTCGAACAAGTCAATCACTGTTTGCTTTCAAAGATTGAACCAAAAACTGTGAATGAAGCATGCAATGATGAGAATTGGGTAAAGGCAATGGAGGAAGAACTATTGCAGATAGAGAAGAATGAAACTTGGGAATTAGTTCCTAGACCTTCTGAAAAAAATGTTATTGGAACTAAATGGGTCTTCAAGAACAAGTTGAATGAAAATGGAGTTGTGAGGAATAAAGCAAGACTTGTATGCAAAGGATATTCTCAGATTGAAGGGATAGATTTTGAAGAAACTTTTGCCCTAGTAGCTTGGATTGAAGCAATCAGAATGTTCCTAGTGTTTGCAGCTCACAAAGATTTTAAGGTATATCAGATGGATGTGAAATCTACCTTCCTGAATGGTTAATTAGAAGAGGAAGTATACGTTGAGAAATTGGAGGGATTCCAATTGTCAAATCAAGGTGATATGGTATGCAAGTTGAAGAAAGCATTATATGGACTCAAACAAGCTCCTAGAGCCTGGTATGCAAGGTTAGACAGGTATTTATTGTGATTGGGATTTAGTAAAGGTACTACAGATAGTAATCTGTACTTCAAAATCAATGATGATCAGATCTTGATTGTTGAGGTCTTTGTTGATGTCATTATCTTTGGAGGAAATGAAGGTATGTGCATAAGGTTTGCCGATGAGATGAAAAGTGAATTTGAAATGTCCATGTTTGGTGAAATGAATTTCTTTTTGGGTCTACAAATTAATCAATTACATAAAGGAATCTTCATATCTCAGTCTAAGTATGTGAAAGAGTTGTTGAAGAAGTTTGCGATGGAAGACTCTAAACCGGTATGTACTCCCATGGTGACTAGTTGCAAGTTGAGCAAAACTAATGAATCATCTAAGGCTGATCAGAAAAAGTATAGATCCATGATTGGAGGATTACTTTATCTAACTCAAACCAGACTGGATATTATGCATGCAGTTTGTCTTGTTGCAAGCTTTCAAGCTGATCCAAGAGAATCACATGTGATGGCAGTTAAGAGAATCTTGAGGTATTTGAAAGGTACTCCAGATTATGGCTTATGGTATCCAAAGGACAATGATTTCACTCTCAGTGCTTATACAGATGCAGATTGGGCCAGAGATGTTGATGACAGAAAGAGTACAAGTGGAGGTGCCTTCTTCTTGGGAAATAGATTGTTCTCATGGCTGAGCAAGAAACAAGATTCAATTTATTTGTCAATTGCAGAAGTAGAGTATATTGCAGCAGCATGTTGTTGTACTCAAGTGTTATGGATGAAGCAGACTTTGAAGGATATAAGAGTTGTTTTTGAAGATCCAATTGCAATCTTGTGTGACAATATAAGTGCCATAAATATTTCCAAGAATCTAGTGATGCACTCAAGAGCAAATCACATATCAATAAGGTATCACTTTTTGAGAGAGAAGGTGACAGAGAATGAAGTAAAGTTGGAATATGTGTCCACAAAGGATCAGATTGCAGAAATTTTCACTAAGCCTCTGCCTAAAGATACTTTTGAGTATCTCAGAGAAAAGTTAGGGGTCATTACCTCTCCTGTCCTAAACTAAGATTTATAGGAATGGATCAACCCAGTGGAGCTCAAGTGTCATTCTTTGATATGGATTGATGTTTTTGAGGGCTACCTCTTAGGGGGAGCAGCTAGATGTATTGGTAATAGTTCATTTGGATCAGAGCAACAGAATGCAAGTATGTGCCCTTTGCCATTAATATCAAAGGGGGAGAAAAATCATGTGAAAAACTCAGGGGGAGAAAGAATGCAGATGTGTAAAGAGAAAGGGGGAGAATCTTGTCTTGATGGTTTTTTCAGTTTTTCACATCATATGTTGCCATCAATGACAAAGCGGGCAATTGTCGCAAGTATGTGCCAAATCGGTGTTGTCATTGATGTCAACATATTTGTGTTGTCATTGGTGTCAACTGTGCTCTTACTTTGTTGAGGATATTGAGAAAATTAGCCCCTCCAGTGTTAACAATGTGTTGTAGTAGAAACAGTGCATTACATACAGAAGAACAGTCTGGAAGAATGCTTCGCAGTTCCTGTAGAATAAATATCTTTCTCAGTGGATTGGAAGTTATTTAGAAACTTGTCTGAAGATGTTATATTCTAGGTTTGAGCCTCCAGTATAAAGAATTAAGTAAGTTATGTTCACCAGAGTGAAAACAACTTTTTCTGTGTGTTTGGTGGTGATAGGGAGAAAGTGTTTTGCTCTGCGTTCCTCTGCATTGAAGTATTTTTGTCTGTGGTTCTGGAAGTAAGTCTATGATGATGTTAAGTGCCTTTAATTACAATGGTTCATGATTTGGTGGTCTGCAAGCTATCGTTTACTTATGATAGTGGTTGACAGTGTTGTTCTTGTGCTCTAGTTTGAAGAATCTTGTTGATAGAGTTGTTAGGGATTGTGCGGTTGCTCCTGGTGATTATAATGTGCTTGTGGATGTCTCCTGATCATGCTCCTACATTCAGATTGGTTCGCAAGGCATAATTCAGATAGTGCATGAAGCATGTTCTTAAATACTTGTGTTAATATCAGTCTTGGCCGACCTGGTTGAATCCATCATATGCGGAGAAGCATCGAAGATTGTGATAGCGTGTTGTAGCATGGAAGATTGTGTTTGAGTCCCAGCTAAGGCATGGTGTGATCCATATACATTCTTACATCTTTTTCTTAACTAAATTTGTATTAGGTCCAGACCTATTTTATGTATGTTTGTAATGTCGACCTTGGAGATTGTTCCAACGGTTGATGATTATAATGCCGACCTTGATGATCATTCCAAGGTTGATGTAGTGTATAAATACTTGTAATTGAGTCATGAAAATGTATCCAAGTGCAAAGATGCAAAGATAGAAGCGAAGTAAAGTAGAAAAGAAAAGCAAAGGTGTTTTTTGCTTCAATGGAACTGAACCTTGGCATGGAGTAGATGTTGTTATCTTAGTTCAACCTTTTGGTAGTGAGCCACCCTTTGGCAGTGAGCCATCCACAGGCAGTGTGCCTTTGTTTGCAATGAACAATTTGGGTAGTGAGCCTCTGTTTTTTGATATTGAAATAACTTTTATATTTCTATGGGCTAACACCCACTGTGGTTTTTCCCTTTTAGGGTTTTCCACATAAAAATATGGTGTCTCCTGTGTTGTTTATACTTTTGTGTTGAGCTTCTCATTTAATGCTTTCATGGTTATATCTGAATATAAGTAATTGATAAGTTGATGATCATATTTGGTTAAAAGTTTTAGGATAACTGATTCACCCCCACCCCCCCCCCCCCCCCTCTTAGTTGTCCAATGCAATTCAACAAAGGATACTTGGAAGGAAAGGCATACTAGGATGCTGGGATGAGAAAGTGTGAATTCCCAAAATTAAAAGGAAATGGGGAAAATGGACTTAGAGGGAAATGGAAAATTAGGACTTTGAAGGAATGGCATGTCAAGAAGGGAAACTTTGAAATGGTATGCTAGGATGAGAAAGTTTGAAATCCCAAGTTTGTAGGGAAAAAGGGGACTTGGAAGGAAAGGCATGTTGGGATGCCAAGATGAGAAAGTTCAAAATCTTGAAATTGAAGGAAATGGGGAAAATTAACTTAGAGGGAAATCAGAAATGGGGACTTTGAAGGAATGACATGTTGGGAAGAGAAACTCCAAAATCTTGAAATTCTACCCAGGCCTTGAAAATTGAACTAAAAAGCATTCACACTTAATTTTTTTTTGAAGTTTAGACTTGTGACAAAACAATGAAGGAAGGAAAATCACATAAACACCAATGAAGCCCATTTAATAATTCTTTGATTAGTTGTTAGTGATGGTTATGGTAAAGGGTTAGCACCATAAAACCAAAAAAACCTAAAAAGATAAAAATATTAAAAATGTTTTAGGGTTTAGGGTTTGGGGTCAAGGGTCAGTAGGGTCTAGCAGGAAAATTAAGGCAACAAAGATGACACAAGACTTGGAAAATTTTTGACTTCTAGGGTAAGTGCCAACTGAAAGGAAGCTAGGTGTGCAGAAAACACTTCCTACACTAATCTAATGAGGGGAGGAGAGTGCAAATTAAATTTTATCCTTACTATTATAGCAATGTTAAACCCACTAATAGAGATATTACAGAAAACACATAAACAAGAAAGTATAATAGAAGAAGAGAGACACAAGATATACGTGGGGAAAACCCTTACGGGTGAAAAACCCCACACTCCAAAACACAGCGCAAATGTATTACGTAAACAATGAAGGTTACAATACAACATAGAGCCAATGCTCTTGCAAGAGTCTTTGAGACTCATATCTGGAGATGATCCAGTAGCATAACAGTACCTATAAAACCTGTAGTACATCACCTCCTCAAAGCACCTATTTATATAGAATATACAAGGCAAAATTGGCTCTATCTTGGAATAGGCATCCAACATGGCCTCATGGCCCAAAACCCATGCCTATGGGCACTTGTCCAACCTTGTAGAATGTTCCTGACACTTGTCAGGTCACCCCATCCCAAAGAGGTCACCTATTTCCAAAATGGGTTATGACAGATGCTCTTACAACTCTTACAACCATCATAGAATCTGTCATAGCTGTCATAACTTACAACTGTAAGAGAATCTATCATACACAGGCTATAAATAGCATATTCTCTTACAACATGTCATAGTCCACCTTGGGACACCCAAAGATACATTTTCAAAGATGCTCTTCGACACATGTCCTCGCCTATCATAGAATCTCCTATTTCTGACTCTTACATGTCATAACTTTGTCATAGGAATCTGTCATGACCGTTACGCTCAATATTCCCTTACACAAAATCTAAGATGCTGACACATGGTAAAATATTCCTACCACTAAGTGGGACGCCTATCTCCTCATGTGAGGACAAAAAATACATGTGGTCATATGCCATGTAGGATGACACATCATCGTGCCAACTCCCACAATATGACAACATAGGATTTGCATCCAATTAATAAAATAGGCAAATAATACATAAATACAATGTAAAAATACAAGGAATTACCAAGGTTGAGACACCTTAATTCCCAACATTCTCCCACTTGTCGAACACCTTGTAAGAGCCAATAGAATTAATAGGATTTAACTCCTATAGACCGAGAGGCCCATAGACTCCGAACACCATCTAAACTTCTCTGTTCCCATTAGTTTCATCAATGCATCTACAACATTCTTCAAAGTATCTACCTTCTCCAAATTTACCTTCCCATCCTCTACCATGTCTCGCACAAAGTGAAATTGTACATCAATATGCTTTGTTCTGGCATGGAAAGTTGGATTCTTTGCAAGGCAAATCGCACTCTGACTATCACACTTGATCGTAATCTGACCTGCATCAACACCAATATTTGAACACAATCTCTTAAGCCAAATGGCTTCCTTGCAAGCATGAGTTACAACCATATACTCAGCTTCAGTAGTGGACAAAACAACCACAGGTTGTCGCTTACTCATCCAACTAATTGTTAGAGTTGGCTATGATTGGAGCCACCCAAGATCTAGGACTTCATGAAAGCACAAGAGAGATCAAATGAAAGAATAATGCTATTCTATCATTGAATGCAAAAGATTGTTGTTTGGATTACATAATACATGAAGAGAGGCTTGCTTATAAAGGCAAGGTGAGAGCTAGAAAGGTGGAGAGGAAGGTGGAGTGGAAAGTGGAGATATTCCAACAACATGTGCTAATTAGAGGATGATAGCTAATTCCACATGTGGAGGATAAGACAACTCACTCCAACTATCAACAACTCAACACACAACTAGACACAACTAGACATCTAGTAGACTCACTAATTCAACTTAATATGTGTGATGTGTGAATATTATTTAACTAGTAAATAGTTAAATAAGATGAATTATCCACACAAGGGTGAACCGGTTAGGTGATAACCCTGTTCACACCAACACCCCCCCTTAAGTGCAACTTAGGGAGTAGTTGACTAAAGCAAGATGTAATGATGGATGGGTCCCAGCTACTAGGCCATGTTAGGTACCCATGTATAAACAAATCTCAAGTGGAGAAAAGGAGAAAACCTCATGGGACAAAACTCCTCTCCAAAAGTGAGAATGCATGAAACATGAAAGTGAAAGAAGAAGTGATAGTAGGAAGGACTCAACATGACCCCCCAAGGACTACTTCTATCACATATGTACAATCAAATACCCCCTATAGGAGAGCAGGTGTGAGACTATAGGTCCCCCCCCACAATGAAGTAGCTCCTGTGCCGATGGTGGATGCCTGAAAAAGAACATTGGAAAGTGTCCTGAACCTGCAAACAACATTTCTCCCCTTAGGAAGAAACAAATCCAAAAGCTGATGTCGAAGAAACTCCATCTCAAGGAATGAGGGAAAAAGCCTCATGATGGATGATGTCTCTGAAAACTGCTCAAGTGTCCACATGTCAGAATCAAGGAATGCCACAATGCAATGATGTGTGTCCAATCCAAAATCCTGTGTAGACTGATGAAGAACAACCTCCAAAGATGAAGTAGATGGGATAACAGGTGTGTTGTAACTGTCATCAAAGAGGAGAGATATCCCCTCAAGGGTGTCCTCCAAATCTGCAATATGAGACTCACAAAACAAGTCTGATATACCTGCCAAGAAAGTATCCCACAAAGTTGTGTCTGAAAGACTTGTATGATCCTGCTCAACTGAAGTAGATGAACCCATGTCGATGTCGATCTCTAAAGAAGCAGGAGGATGAGGTGATGGAAGCTCAGTACTAGTCTCATGAACCAAAGAGGGTGAAAGAACACCAAGGTTCAAGTGACCAAACTTCTCCTCAGAAACATGATTCACACTTGATGCATGAGTGTGAATATCCATCAATGGATCTACATCATCAGAAGAAACAAAATGGGAGAAAGTATACAAATGAGATGCATGATCAGCCATCCCAACTGCAATGATATCTTTACTCTCCAAGTCTCGAATGATCACTGAATCAGGAGTGAACTCAACTGTCTTGCCTGCACCACAATGAGTAATCTGATAGATGAAAAGGATATTGGTTGACAAGGAAGGTACACACAACACATTGTTGAATGTATTCTCTCCAATATCAATTGTCCCTTTACCTATTGCATGCATGTATGTATTGTTACGCATAAAAATAGGTGTCGAAGTGCATGACTCAAATGAAGAGAACATCCCCTGTGAAGATGCCATATGATGAGAAGCCCCTGAATCAAGAAGCCATCTCTCTGACTGAAGACTTGTTGAAGCAAAGAGTACATGTCCTTTTCCTTTGTCTATCCCATTTGTAATGCCTGTTGTCCCTGTATGTGTAGATGATGATGGTGTCGAAGAAGAGGTTGTACTAGGTGATGATGATGGCATTTTGATGTTGTGCTTTTGAATAATGTGAGTCAACTCATCAATTTTCTTCTCATAACACTGATGCTCATCATGTCCTAGTTTTTTGCAATATGCACACTTTGGTCTCTCCTTTTGAGATGATTCCTCCTTGAGAGAGGATGAGGACTTAGGTGATTTGGTTGATTCCTTTGCTTGCTCATTGTTCTTGAAATCCTTATTTTTCTATTTCTTTCCTTTGCTAGTTGAAGCCTTTTGATCCTTAGTACCTTGATTAGCAAGAAGTGCTTGAGGTTTAGGAGACTTCAATTTGCCCATGTGTACTAACTTCACTTGCTCCCTTGTGAGTGATGCAGCAAACTCATCAAGTGAAGGCATTGTGAAAGCTTTCCCAAGTGCATCCATAGTAGCATAGAAGGTAGAAACAAAAACTGAATAGTCAGGACCAAGCTTGGCAAGGATTGAAAGAATCAATTGAGTGTCCTCTTTCTCAATTCCACATTATTTGAGCTGCAATCTAAGTGACTTTAGTTTTGTGAAGAAGTCTTGGATGCTTGCAAAATCGGTTGGATTCAAACCAATTAATTCATTCTCCAATTTGAAACCTCTCATTATATCTTGTTTACCAAAGAGATTCTCTAAGGTTGTCCACACTTCATCAGGTGTTTTACAAGATTCAATATGAAAGAGAAGATCAGGAGAGATAGACAAGCATAGTGTTCCATAGGCTTGATCACAACTATTATACCACTTTCTCTTTTCTGCAGCTGCTGTTGGTTCAATTTCTGTACCCATTATTACTCTATGAATTTTCAAACTTCTTAAATGAATCTCCATTTTAGTTTTCCACTCATGATAGTTATATGGTGTGAGTAGAGGAAGTTTGTGTGAATCCATGATGCAAGAGTACAAAAAAGAACACAAGACACCCCCTGTTACTCAATCAAAGAGATCACCCCCCCAAAAAAGAATAATTGTGGCACTTTATACTTAGTGCGATTTACAATCATCCTCAAGGGACCAAAATTGGGAAAATATGAAAAATCTCTTAAAACTAAGATTCAAAGGAGATTACAATTACTCACAATGATTAACCACAACAAATAGATCCCTTCAAAACAAGCTCCACTTCCTTAAGTGCCAAAATGCCCAAGTTATCACTCAAAAGCCAAAAAATTGACAAATGAAATAAAATGAACTTGGAAAAAAATTTGAGAAAAGTGCATGGATGGATTTGAAGAGCTCTTGAATACCTTTCCGATGCCGCAAGAATCACGAAAATCAGAGATCGTGGCAGAAAGTTGTGAGCTCGGAAGCTGAAAATGAAGATCTGTCTTCAAACTACTGTAGCAGTCACCTGTAGTAGAATTTAAGAAAGATACTAACACCACTGCGAAGTGCTCTCTGTCATCTTTTCGACAATATCTTGTTTGCCCAATTTTGCCTCCATGGGCAAAAGTTATGCAAAAAAGAAAAAAAGCCCCTATTTAGGGCTTTGAGGGCAAAAATGGCCCCTTTGGCAGAATATTCTTGGAATATTCCCTTTTTCCAGAAAAAGAAAATCTCCCCCTGGAAAAGCAAAAAATGATGGGAAATCACCTTATTTGGTGGAAACAGTCGTTTTAGTTACGGGCACTGCCTTTTGACTGCGAGAATATGCTTAAAAGGGAATCTTTACCGGAATATGCTGCTTAGCGCTGGTTGTAAGCGGAATCACCGCTCGGGCTTTTAAGGTCACCACCTGGTGGTGCAGCAGAGAGAAGGCCACCGAGAAAAATCTTTTGAAGCTACCGCAGGGTGTGTTTATAAACCTTGCTAATATCCAAAAACAACGCCGATGTTAAGAATATGCCTGCCGACTTTTATGCCATCTGCCAAAGACTTAAGGAATCCGCCAAGATCCAAGCAGACCACCAAGATTTTTGGAGGGCCCACAAGAGGTTTAAGGACAACACCGATAGGAACAACCGATGATTTTAGATATTTTCTGGCATGAATTTCTTTACTGCCTGAGACAATATCGATCCACCGTGAAATGCAGTACAGACCACGGTTTTACCGTTGGGCGGTTAAATGCCATTGAGGATTTTGGAATGCCGTCGACGATTTTAGAAAATTTCAGAAGATTTAACTTTGCTAAATGCTGGAGGTTGTTTGTAATCCCGCCATGAGTTTGCAGATGCCTTTACCCACCGGTGATGTGAGCAGAGACCACCAAAGGATTAGATTAAACCCGCCGATGTTTAAACTGTCGGTGACTATGATTTCCGATAGTTTAGCAGAGACTGCCAAAAATAATAAAGGGTGTCGGGGATTCAAGGAATCCACTAATAGGAACAATTGACAGAGTTTAGAAAATTTCCCCAGCAATGCCGATCCTCTGAGATCTTTGAATCCCGCTGTGATGAAGGCTATTGATGAAATATATGATTGAAGAAAAACCTTCGTTTAGATGGAACGGCCAGGCCGAAGGTGGTTTGGAGACCACAAGGATAAAAGCTGCCGACGCTGCCAATAGTCTTTGACTCTACTAATGATGCCAATGAAGATTGGATGAGGCCGTCGATGGTCATGAGATGTGGGCAGGGCCCGCGCCACGTGGCGCCTGCCAAAGGCACTGGTACCTTCTGCAGACTACAGGGTACCTTCCTCACGGTAGATCTGCGGGTTGAAAAATAAATCTGCAGATAAACAATTTTAATAACCTGCAAACAAATCTTTTAACGTTCAGACCAAAAATTGATGACACCAGCGACTGTGCAGACAAGATTCTGTAGAATATGCTGACTACGACAGGGAATATTCCTTGCAACATATTCCGTACGGCCGAGAGGGAAAAAAAATTGCCTTTTGGTCCAACTTTGTCCGATTTGGATGATTTTATAGTTGATCCTTACTAATTTGGCTGCTCTGGACGCAATGGTGATGTTTGATTTGGGCCAAACTGCACCGAAACTATTGGTACCCCCTGGATCACGCCAAAGAGCCCCAAATTGAAACCCTTGTCAATTTTGCCTCTGGTGTCCGATTTGGACGAAACAAAAGGTGATCTTGACTATTTCGGCTGCTTCGGATGCAATAGTGAAGTCTGATTTGCAACAACACGTACCAAAATGCACCTGCAATACAAGGGCAAGAAAGGGAAACCCTCACAAAACTGATGTTTCTATCAAGTTTTTCTGATTCTCTAGGTCATCTATTGATGCAAGAGAAGAGCATACTCAACTATCAAGATCCAGCATGAATTGCACTCAAGATCTCTCAAAAAATTGACTAACACAAAGTGATTCTTCCTAGAGCTCTGATACCATGTTAGAGTTGGCTATGATTGGAGCCACCCCGGATCTAGGACTTCATGAAAGCACAAGAGAGATCAAATGAAAGAATGATGCTATTCTATCATTGAATGTAAAAGATTGTTGTTTGGATTACATAATACATGAAGAGAGCCTTGCTTATAAAGGCAAGGTGAGAGCTAGAAAGGTGGAGAGGAAGGTGGAGTGGAAAGTGGAGATATTCCAACAACATGTGCTAATTAGAGGATGATAGCTAATTGCACATGTGGAGGATAAGACAACTCACTCCAACTATCAACAACTCAACACACAACTAGACACAACTAGACATCTAGTAGACTCACTAAGTCAACTTAATATGTGTGATGTGTGAATATTATTTAACTAGTAAATAATAAAATAAGATGAATTATCCACACAAGGGTAAACCGGTTAGGTGATAACCCTGTTCACACCAACACTAATTGCACCACCAAACATAGTGAACACATAGGCACTGGTGGATCTCCTGCTGTCAATGTCATCTGCCCAATCAGAATCCACAAATCCACGAATACAAACTAAATGCAGAGATCCTGTAGCATTACCATGATAGCATATGGAATACTCAGAAGTACCCCTCAAATATCGAAACACTTGCTTAACTGCATCCCAATGTACCCGTCTAGGATTAGCCATAAATTGACTAACGAATCCTACTGCTTGGGCAATGTCTGGTCTTGTGTAGACCATAGCATATATCAAACTACCAACAACACTAGCATAAGGTACTCTGCTCATGTCCTCCACCTCACTAGGAGATTTTGGACAATCATTAATAGATAACTTTGTCCCTAATGAAATAGGAACACACAATGGTCTACAATCTGCCATGTTGAACCTATCCAACACGGTCTTCACATTCTTACTCTGGCTTAACAAAAATTTTCCATTTGCTCTGTCTCTTCTGATTTCCATTCCCAGAATGTACCTAGCTGCCCCAAGATTTTTCATCTCAAACTGTGCTGACAACTGAGACTTTAAATTAGAAATCATATTCTTACCATTCCCAATCAACAACATATCGTCAACATACAATGCAATAATGAGAATGCGATCATTGTCAAACTTGTAATACACACAATGATTAGATTTTGATCTCAGATAGCCAATCGACAACAAAAAAGCATCAAACTTCAAGTACCACATCCTAGGATAGTGCTTCAAACCATACAAAGACTTCTTAAGCTTGCAAACCAATTTTTCTTTACCTTTCTCTATGTAATGCTCTGGCTGTGACATGTAGATTTCTTCCTCCAAATCACCATGAAGGAAAGTTTTTTTCACATCCATCTATTCTACCTCTAAGTCATAAGAAGATGCAAGAGATAACAGAAATTGAATGGATGTCAGCTTTGCAATGGGAGAGAAAATTTCACCATAATCAATTCCCTCCACTTGTGAATACCTCTTCACAACCAATCTAGCCTTGTACTTTTCAACACTACCATCTGCACCAAATTTCTTCTTGAACATGCATTTGCATCCAACGGGTTTATGTCCATCAGGCAAAGGCACCAAGTCCCATGTTTTATTCTATTCCAAAGAAGCCATCTCATCTTCCATAGCCTCCTTCTAGGAACCTGCATCTTTCATGCCCATAGCCTTTTTCATAGTTCTAGGCTTGTCAGTGTTAGTAAGTAAAGAAAAGCACAACTAGAATCAAGTAATGAATAACCAAAACTATCAAGTTACTTTCTCATTCGTGTAGACCTCTTCAAAGGCAGAGCTTGAGGTTCTGCTTCTTCTTCTGAGCTTTTAGAGCTGCTAGAGCTCTCCTCATCATCAGGTCTCACAGGGTCTGTCGGTTCAGTCTTCTCAGGGGTAGAAGGAAACTAAACTACATCTTCTTTCTTTTTTGTCTATTATGGCTGTAGAACAACGAAAGAAGGTGTTAGCTCTCTGAAGATAACACTTCTGTTATACAACACATTTTTAGTCACAGGATCCCAAAGCTTGTATTCTTTCACATCGACACCATAGCCAATGAAAATACATTTAACATCCTTGTTCTCCAATTTAGACCATTTCTCCCTAGGCACATGTGCATATGCCTCACAACCAAAAACACAAAGATGCCTAACTGAAGGCTTATTACCAGATGACACCTCCATAGGTGTTTTACCAACAAGAGCTGATGTAGGAGATCTGTTTACCAGATAGCAAGCAGTGGTAATAGCTTCAGCCCAAAACTTTTGTTCGAGGCTTGCTCCACTAAGCATACTCCTAGCCTTCTCCATCAGTGTCCTGTTCATCCTCTCTGCAACTCCGTTTTGTTGCGGGGTGTATGGAGTTGTCTTATGCCTTTCAATCCCTTTCTCTTTGCAGAACTTATCAAACTCTGCTGAACAAGACTCACCACCGTTGTCAATTCTCAAACACTTAATCGTTTTACTAGTCTAATTTTTAGCAAAGGCTTTAAACTCCTTAAACTGACTAAAGACTTTAGTCTTGCTTATGATAAAATAAACCCGTCCTTCTACTGTAATCATCTATGAAAGATATAAAATATACAGATTTTGAAATCAAAGGAACATTATGAGGACCAAACACATCAGAATGAATAAGATCCAATACACCAGAAGACTTGTGAGAACTAGAGTAAAACTGAACACGTTTTGTTTTCCATAAATGCAATGTTCACAAAAGTCAAACTCAAGATTACAATCATTTAAACCCTCAACAAGGTTTTTATTTTTTAGGGTACGCAGACCCTTTTCACCAATGTGGCCATATCTCAAATGCCATAACATAGTCTTTTCAGCAAGAAGCTTAACTTCCATAGCATGTGCACTACCATCGGAACTAGTTACAACAGATTTCTTCACTGCTCATTCAGATGGTGGGGATGAAGTGACTGCAGCTCTTTTCTTTGAGTCAGAAGAACTATTGCACTGTGTAGTGCATGCCTCCAGCTGAAATAGAGTACCTCTCTAAGTACCCTTCACAAGCACCATAGATCATCTAGTCATCTTGCATCCATCCTTCGAAAAGATAACTTGTACACCTACATCATTCAACATACTTATAGAAAGTAGGTTCCGTGTAAGGCCTGGAATGTGCATTACTCTAGTGATCCCCTTCACTCATCCATCAGGGAATCAAATTGAGACTCTTCCATGACCAACAATCTTCAGGTGATAAACGTCACCCAAGTACACTCTTCCACCATCAAACTCTTCATATTTCATGAACTAGCTTTGATGCAAGGTCATATGGAATGATGCACCAAAATCAATCAACCACACATCATCAGATGCATGGGTGGCTAGGGCTGCGATGAAGGCATCACCATCATCTTGTGACTTGTCTGAATTTGAATTTGGGGTTGATTTCTTTTTTTTTTCTTTTCTTTACATTTCTTTCAGAAATGCTCAGACTTGCCACAGTTCCAATAGAGAGCCTTGGACTTTCCAGGAGATTTGGATCTCCCATAGGATTTGGATCTACCCTTCTCAACTTTCTTGTCCTTCTTCTTCCCTTTCTCCTTGGGTCTTCCACGAACCACAAGAGCCTCTTTGGCTGATTCGTATGTCTTCCTCCACATTTCTTTAGATAACAATGAGGACACCACATCTTCCATCTTGAAGGTGGTAGTGGTGCTTCCGATAGCCATGACAAGATGATCCCATGAATCTGGCAAAGAATAAAGCAGGATCATGCAACGATCCTCCTCCATTTTCACACCCATAGATGTCAACTGTGCAACAATCATGTTGAAAGCATTCATGTGGTCCGCAACAGATTCTTTGTCTTCCATCTTTAGAGTGAACGACTTCTTTTTCAGGAAAACTTTGTTTACCAAGGACTAAGCCTGATAAACATCACCCAACTTCTTCCAAAGATCTTTCGTGCTCTTCTCCTCATGGACATTCAACAGGACAGAGTCAGCTAAACAGAGTCTTATGAGACCCTTATCCTTCTGATCTTTGAGGTCCCAATCATCTTGTGACATTGTTGTAGGTTTCACATCGGATATGGTTTCCCATAGGTCACAATCAACAAGTAGGTCCTCCATCTTGAGTTTCCACAAATCAAAATTAGTGCCATTGAATTTCTCAACCTCTAACCTTCCGGATGTTGTTGCCATCTCCTTGCTACAACAAGATACAAAATACTCTGCACAACACTCCCACTCAACCTAAGATCAGCTCAAAAAACCCCTACCTAGCAGCTAGAACCAAAACTGGCCAGGCTCTGATACCAACTGAAAGGAAGATAGGTGTGTGGAAAATGCTTCCTACACTAATCTAATGAGGGGAGGAGAGTGCAAATTAAATTTTATCCTTACTATTACAGCAATGTTAAACCCACTAATAGAGATATTGCAGCAAACACATAAACAAGAAAGTATGACAGAAGAAGAGAGACACAAGATATACGTGGGGAAAACCCTTACAGGTGAAAAACCCCACACTCCAAAACACAACTCAAATGTATTATGTAAACAATGAAGGTTACATTACAACACAGAGCCAATGCTCTTGCAGGAGTCTTCGACACTTGTATCTAGAGATGATTCAGCAGCATAATAGTACCTGTAAAACTTGTAGTACATCACCTCCTCAAAGCACTTGTGTATATAGAATATACAAGGCAAAATTGGCTCTATCTTGGAATGGGCGTCCAACATGGCCTCATGGCCCAAAACCCATGCCTATGGACACTTGTCTAACATTGTAGAATGTTCCTAACACTTGTCAGGTCACCCCATCCCAAAGAGGTCACCTATTTCCAAAACGGGTTATGACAGATGCACTTACGAATCTTACAATCGTCATAGAATCTGTCATAGCTGTCATAACTTACAGCTATAAGAGCATCTATCATACACAGGCTATAAATAACATATTCTCTTACAACATGTCATAGTCCACCTTGGGGTGCCCAAAGATGCCTTTTTCAAACATGCTCTTCGACACATGTCCTCACCTATCATAGAATCTCCTATTTCTAACTCCTACATGTCATAACTTCGTCATAGGAATCTGTCATGACCGTTACGGTCAATATTCCCTTACACAACATCCAAGATGCCGACACATGGAAAAATATTCCTACCACTAAGTGGGACACCTATATCCTCATGTGAGGACAAAAAATACATGTGGTCATATGCCATGTAGGATGACACATCACCGTGCCAACTCCCACAATATGACAACATAGGATTTGCATCTAGTTAATACAATAGGCAAATAATAAATAAATACAATGTAAAATTACAAGGAATTACCAAGGTTGAGACACCTTAATTCCCAACACCAACATGAGGGAAGCAAAAATAAAAGAAAATTTCCTTAAGCACTACGAATGAATAGGAAAGAACCTATGAGAACCAAAGAACAAGGATTTATGGGTCAAGGTGTTATATTCAATATATAACATAAGATTGTAACAGTTAGTGGAACTAACACCCAACCAAGGGTTCTAATCAATAAATCATGGGGGTCCTAAAAGTAACATATGAGAGACAACCTAAATTTTTGAAAAAGGGTAAGTCCACTAGATAAGGAATGAATAGAAATAACAATAAAATTAATTACATCCATGGATTTCTTTGATCTCCTAATGAGACAAAGGAGTTGAGAAAGACAAAAGAAAATAAAAAAATAATCATGCTAACAAGCATGACAGTAACCCTAGGGATACTCAAATTGGGAAGTTAATAAACACCAACTCCAAAAGGGAAGGGGGTATGATAGGATATGCCCCAAGGTTGTGTAAGACACTTATGATATCCCATAGGGATTAATAATTCTAGGGGCAAGGCTTCTTACCTCAAATAGCACAAAAAAGAAGAAACCTTAGCCCAAAAGTAACCATGGAGATAGAAGGGGGGGTAGCATGCAAAAGAAAGAAAAATTGAAATGTAGGAGAGGCACAAGATGGTCAAATATTTAGGGCATGTGTTCCTAGGCATAAAGAAGTTAAATATTAAAATATTGCTAGATGATTTTCAAACATTGTGATATATAGTTTTAGCTTTATTCAAATCATAATATTGAAATCAAACAGACATTAAAATTAAAATTAATATTTGAATCTCCTAATTTAAAATTGATGTTTAAATTTATTAAATTTGGTATCCAAATTTTCTTTTTTAAAATTTCAACAGATGAATCTTTAAATTTAAAATTCAACTAATGCATGATAATGAATTATTCATACAAAGTGCAATAATTATTCATTATGAGTTATATACATAAGTGATCACTTTAAAAATCACAATACTATTTACACACAACAAAATACTTGAATTATCAAACCAACTACATATTAACATAACCAACTTTAAAAGAGGGTCACTGCGGGGATTTCTTCCTTGCCTCTTTCTTATTTAATATTATAAAAATGTTGTGTATCTCATACATAATGTATTTTAATCTCTCTCATATCACTCTCTTTGCAAAGGGAGAATAGTAAATCAATAGTCATATCAATCCCCTATGGAATAGGGAAGTCATAGAGTCCATTGAAATAAGACCTACTAGGTATGCATCAAAATTAAGTTTAGCATTAAACATATCCACAAGAAAATCTATTGGGTGTGCACTAACATTATATTTAGCATCAACCATATCTACTTCTTCTTCAACCTATGAAGAATGATCATTTACTCCTACACCAAGCATATTAGTGAGAATGTTAACTTAAACCTACTAAGAAAAAAATGGATGAAAAAACAATGAAAATGACATACAAGCCAAAATACTATAAAAATACTACACAAAAAATACCACTGGTCATTCACTAACATGCAAAACACATGACATGCCTCCTCACAGTGCCCCTAGAAGGAAAAATATGTGAAAATTTTTCACTAATATTCCTATTGAGTAGTGACCTTCTACATGGTTGACACAAATGAATGTACCCTCTACTATTTAGTGAAAGGAAAATTTGACAATTCCTAGTTGATTCAGTTAGAAGAGCAATACAAGTATCCTATATCTAATAAAATTTTAGCAGATTAATGACACTAGATAAAGAATAGCAAAGATAAAGAATAAGAAAGGAAAAAGAGAAGAAGAAGAGGAACACACTACACAATTTATGTTACACTCCGTGTGTTTCTAACTATTTACTATTTACCTTGACTGGTTAATTTACTTGAATAAATGAATGGTTTATAAATCTTTGCATTAATGTGTATTGTGAATCTTGAATTGAATATATTGAAAGATTGAATGATGCAATGTGATGTATTATAAGTGATTCTAGTTATAAAATATATAAAGCATATGATTATATTGTGATCAGCTAACTACTATTGTGATGATGTAAGATGAATGCAAGAACAGGTTGCTGCTCCGAAAATGAGGGGAAGTATCACTCAAGAGAAGGACTTGGTCTGGTAAACCTTAGAGAAGCCTAAACTGAGAAAGCACACACCACTATCCTACTTGGTCTAGGTTATGTCAAGTATGTGTGGGTAAAGGTAAGTAATATGTGGTAAAGTATTCTTTGATAAAGTTTGGAATTGTAAACGACAAGGTATAAACGTGAAATGAATATATACACATATGTAGATACATGTCCACGATAAACTTATACATATGAGAAAATACGTGCATGAGTATACGTAGGTAGATGTATCTACGCATGCTCATGAACGTATTGCTCATAGGCATAAGAGTATTGATTGGATGAGGGATATCTATATATATTTGTGTATATGTGCATTTCATATTCATATGTCATTGGTAGATATGTGGGTTAATGAGTTTTATGTTGTTTTCAAGTAATGATAATATACATATATGTGTGTGTGTGTGTATTTAATAAGTATATTATATATATAGTCGTTAATGAGAACGTATGTGTATATATATATATTAATATATATATATATATATATATTAATATATAAATTTGCATTCATATATATATATATAATAGTTTACAGTATACGTAAACATATGTAGTTGATAGAATATGTAAATATGAATGTGTGAATTCTATTATCAAATGATATTTTAAATATAGCTTATAAGGATATGTATATTAATACACACACACACATATATATTTATATATTATATATGTTAATATCTCTTAAGCCCTACTTTGATAAGCATAGTGCTGATTTGTTAAACATAGCGAGTAGCTTTGAAACCTATGTAAAGGTTATACATAAAGCATAGTATAAGACTATTGCGCAACATTTACTATGATTACTACACAACATATAACTATGATTGTTGCGCTGTAAATACAACACATATAGGTATAATGTTTGGGGCACATAAAGTGCCATATAATGTGAATATGACATCACTCCATAAAGCATTGTTAACTGATTTCTAATGTGGGAATTCAAAGACCTGTTCTTGCCAAACTGCTAGCAGGAAAATAGGGGGCATGGTGTTTGAGTGGCACCATGATTGAATGGTGCAAACCAAATAGGAGTCTTGAATCTAATCTATTTCCTTGCATTTCTAAGCTTAGGTCCTGTTGTCCACTTTTGTGTTCTATATGCAATGATTTCTGCTGCCACCTTGAATTTGTTTTACTAAGTCAAATTTCTGAGTGGGAGTTGTGGCGAATTTGGGAGCTTGTTTGTAGCCTTGGCATGCTTAGATTTTTGTATAAATAGAGGAGATCTTCCATTCATTTGTACACAATTTTCCATCGATCCACTCTATGTTGTTCTGCTATAATTTTCTGAGTTAGTGTTTTGAGTGTGCATTGTATTTTGGTCTTGAGATTTTGAGGGGAACTAGTAAGAAGTAAAGAGGGGAAATTGAGTTGTTCTTGGAGGAGATATTTAGCCAGCTTGAGGAATCAAGAGCAAGGAATCCGGTTGAACTATTGGAGCATAGCATTAACAAGCATGCTAATTTCTTCTCCAGTGTGCATTTGATATTTGAAAAGATTATATGTTCTTGATTGATTATTTGGAAATAATCTTGGGTTTCTTTTCTCTTCCGAATTGGGTATTTTCTTATATGTTCAATGAGAGGTATATATATGTAGCATGGGAAATATAATGTATTGAATGTATGAATAATCTCCATAGTAGAGATTAGTGTCTAAAGTTGAATTATGGACTATATTAAGCTAAGTATGAATAAATTATTGCTACATTATGAAAGGTTAAGTTATGAAAACCATGTATTACAACTGTATTATTTTGGTAGAAGTGTCATAGTAAACTTGGAATTGTTAAGTGGGGTTAATCCTAGTATTATTTGATCCATGGGTAAGGGAGTAACCTTTGTATAGAGAATGATGTCATACCAAATCGATCTAGGAAGATGGGTGAACGTGTGACATCCATTCTGAATTAGGGGTGATGAATACTTTGGCCAATGTAGTGTACGTAGCCATTGTTTACACTGTCAGTTCATTGTGATCCAAGTTTACATACTAGGCAGGGATAATCTTACTTGTAGGTTGGAGCCACAGTATGATAGTTCTAGTTATGTAGGACACAACATCATGTTCAGAATAAGCTAATCTTTGAGGTTACCATACCAATCCCTTCGTCAAAGGGTAGGGCCGTTTGCTAGTTTGGTAAATGTGTGGGGGACCGTGATTAGTCCGTGGTTGGTGGAAAAGCGCTTGAGTGATGCTTCTCCTCATGCAATTGGCGGTCAGGATTTGATGAAGGACATCAAAACAATTTGTATCTCTACTTTCAGTTGAGCTCTTTGAAGCTTGTTTGTAACTTTGTATCTATCTTATGGAATTTTGTAAATGAGAAATATTCAATACTTGTAATATTGAAATGTAATTTGATTATGCAATGGTAAAGTTTGAAATATGTTTCAAATGTGCATCATATCATTTTAAAAGAAATAAAAATTTTAGTGCTCATATTGTTGGTATGAAGAACTATTTACTCTTGGGTTAAATTTTAGTAAATTTAGTTGGTAGATCTTTGGGCATGTTACACGTGGTAGCAGAGCTACCAGGTTCAGCTCTGGAACCTATGTGCTCACTATGCTTTCCCATCCAACATTATAGAGTCTAATGTTTGGAATTCTTGTGTCAGGATGGTGCGTCTCAAAATGACTACAAGGAAGTTAGTTATTGGGAACGAATGCTACCTAAAGCCAAGAAGGAGAGAGAAGCCATTGTTTGTACCATTGAGGGAACAAATGATGATAACAACATATGGTTAAGTGACATGAAGACATTGAGTCATGCCCTCACTTGAATTAGTCAAGAAAAAAGAAGGATGAGAGACATTGCCAACTTCAACCATCTGCCTTCTGTCACTCTAACCAAGTCAGAATCCTTACCACTATCTAAGGATATGCCCTCAGAGTATAGTGTGAGTCCCATCATGTTGTTTAGAGATCATCATGTCCCTCCTTTAGTGGAAGTAATTGTAATTTCTTCAAGTGTTGATTTAGAGGAGTATGTTCCCCAAAATTATGTGTCAGAGGATAAGTCTGAGGGTTACTATCCATATGATGATAATCGTGAACTAGAATCTGAGGGATACACTCCACCAAGTTATGTATCTAAGAGTGAATCTGATGGATACTCTCCATTAGACTATCTTAATAGTCATTCTATGTAAACCTAAGGATATTTAAATCCTTGTTGATATTAATAAAAGAAAGTGTTTTTTATCAAAAACTTGTGTATATGTACTCTTTTATGGCAAATGTTTTAAATATGAATAGATGATTCTATTTGAAATGTTTAATGTTTTAAGAACATTAGGTAAACATTTGTAGAATCTAATCTTAATGGAAACCTTCAGGTATAAACCTTCTTGAAAAGAATGGTTCGTACAAGAACTAATATTGGAGGAAGTGAAGAAGTAGGGTAAGAATCGAAAAACATGGATTCTAAGTTGGATCGAATCTTAGCAGTGTTGGAAGAGACAAGAAAGAGAGTAGGGAACTTGGAACAAAAAGAAAAAGGAAAAGATAGAGTGGGAAAAGAAGTACCTATCAATAAAGACGTTCATATTATTAATGAGGTCCCTAACAGTGAGAATGAAGGAGAGAATTCTCATGACCAGACACAAACTAGTGAGCATGAGAATGAAAGGTCACAATCACAATCTCAATCTCAATCACGATCTGAAGGAACCAAGAGGAGGAGAATGGCAAAAGAGCTATCCCGAGACATGAGGAAAATTACACCTCCTAAGTTCGAAGGAAGTACTAGTGGGGACATAGCTGAGGCTTGGCTCACTGAAATGGAAAAGTACTTCAAGATTCGAAACTATACTGAAGTTACCAAAGTAGTTTGGGGAGCTTTCCAGTTGTTAGGAGAAGCATCCAATTGGTGGATGAGTAAGAAGACAGAGCTAGGGCTTAGTTCTACTATGCTCACCTAGACTGAATTTGTTGAAATATTTTGAAAACATTGGTTACCCCAACTTTTCTCTGACCAGAAGCTCTCAGATTTTTAGAGTCTCAAGCAAGGAGATTCTTTGATCAGTGAATATTGGGAAAAGTTTACACGTCTTTTGAGATATGTACCCATGTATCAATTTGATGAGTGGTTCCATATTAGGAAGTTCATTATGGGATTGAATAATTAGATAGGTGGGGAGGTGGATATGCATGGTCCTACCACTATGGATCTTGTATATGAAAAAGCTTTTAAGTAACAATGGAAGCTTAAGTTTGCTGCCAATTATCGTGAGAAGAATAGAAAGAGGTTTAAATGATCTCAAAATAATCAAGCTTCTAGGAAGCCAAATGAGGTACAAGGGTTTCCAAAGCAAGGGGAAAAGGATTCTCAGAATAAATGAAATGAGCCTAGGAGAGATCGAAGAGGAAATAACGACAATAACTTCAGCAATGCCACCAGAAACAATGGTAACTCTAGAAGAACTTTAGGAAGGGGCCAGTTAAGGGATGTTTCACTTGTGGTGGAGATCACTTGACTAGTCAATGCCCCAATAAGCCATCAGGGTCACAACCTCGTGGTAATCCTCTTCCACCACAAAAGGACATCTTTCAACAAAGGATATATGCTGCAGTTAATAACCGACAAGCAAAATATCATATCACTCCAGTGGAAGTCACCGGTACTTTATCTGGCATACCCATCTCTATTTTAATAGATACTGGTGCCACTAAAATTTTTATTTCCCCTAGAGTAGCTAGTAAAGTGTCTAAGAAAGCTGGCTATATGGAAAAGTCTTGGGTTGTTGAATATGCAAACCAAACAAGAGCAAAGGTGGACCAATGTCTATTCGAAACAAGGGTTGAACTTCCTAGTTTTTCTATGGAAGTCAATTTGTACATAGCTCCTTTAGGGTCTTATGATGTCATCTTAGGGATGAATTTGTTATGGAGACTTAGAGCCAAGGTTGACTGTCATGCTAAAACAGTAGATGCCTAGATGATCTTGGGAACTAGGTATCTTTGCAAGGGACACCTAGAGAAGTTAGGCTACGACAAATATCAGCTGTGCAAATGCATAGAGCAAAGAAGAAGGGTTGTCAACTCTTTGCAATTAAAATAGAAAAACTTGAGGAATACAAAGAGATTATCAATCAAGATGATGTGGCATATTATGGACCACAAGATCTCCAAGAAGCTGAGGATGGAGAGATGGAGGATGAAAAAAAGATGGATATGGAGAAATACCCTATCCTAAGAGACTTTGTAGATGTATTTCTAGAAGAACTACCTGGATTACCTCCCAAGAGAGTGTTTGACTTTTCCATTGACATAATTCCAAGGTTGGAACCTATATACAAAGTACCATATAGGATGACGACAACTGGATTGATGGAGTTAAAATCACAGCTTGAAGAATTGTTATCTAAGGGATTAATAAGACCTAGTGTTTCACCTTGGGGAGCGCCAATGATCTTCATAAAGAAGAAAGATGGGACATTGTGTTTTTGTATAGATTATCAGTTTCTCACCAAAGCGACGATAAAGAATAAGTATCTATTGCCATGTATCAATGATCTCTTTGATCAGATGTGGGGTGCAATAGTGTTCTCAAAGATTGATCTAAGGTCAAGTTATCACCAGTTAAGGATCAAGTATGAAGACATTTCCAAAACTACTTTCAGAACAAGGTACAACCATTATGAGTTCACAATTTTACCATTTGGGTTAACGAATGCACCTGCAACATTCATGAACCTTATGAATAACGTGTTTAGAGACTGCTTCGATAAATTTGTGTTGGTCTTCTTTGATGATATTCTAATTTATTCCAAGAATGAAGAGGAGCATCTTCAACACTTAGAAATGGTACTCCAACGGTTAAGAGAGCATAAGTTGTATGGAAAACTTTCCAAGTATACCTTCTTTCAGAAGGAAGTACAGTATCTAGGTCATGTGATTTCAGTAGAAGGAATTGCAGTTGATCCAGCTAAGATAAAAGCAGTGCTTGAGTGGCTAGTGCCAAAGAATGTTCCTGAAGTTAGAAGTTTTATGGGTTCGGTTGGGTATTATCGTAAGTTTTTAGAAAACTTTTCTAGAATAGCTTTTCCTATCACTTCTTTGCAGAGGAAATGGAAAAAGTTTGAATGGTCTGAAAAATGTCAAGAGGCATTTGATCTCCTAAAAGAGAAGTTGACCATGACTCCAATATTGAAAGTGTTAGATCTAGATGGTAACTTCAATGTTGTTATCATGGATGCATTAGGTGAAATTTTGGGTGGAGTGTTAATGTAGGAAGGGCAAGTCATAGCCTATGAATCAAGAAAGCTAAAACCTTATGAACAAAATTATGCTTCGCATGATTTGGAGTTAGCAGCAGTGGTTCATGCTTTACAGATGTGGAGACACTATCTGTTGGGAAAACCCTTTGAATTAAAAATAGACCATCATGGTTTGAAGTATCTATTTACTCAACCCAATCTGAATGCAAGGCAAAGGAGGTGGTTAGAACTGCTATCAGACTATGATTTCAACATTAGTTATATCAAGGGAAAAGAGAATAGAGTTGTCGATGCTTTAAGTTGAAGAAGGCATATATCTTCAATGGTATCTATTCAAACCAACTACAAAAGTCAAGTATTGCAAGGATCCAAGGGTGATGAGTTCTATGAACAAGTCAAACAAGCACTCTCAGATAATTTGCAAGATAAAAGGTATGAAGGTTTTTACTTTAAACCCAATGGGTTATTGAGGTATAAAGGAAGAATTTATGTACCTGATTCTGGTGAGTTAAGGAATTTGGTATGGAAGGAACTACATAATGCACCATACTCAGGATGTCCTGGTGTTACTAAGATGTTAGTAGATGTGAAGCCATTATATTTCTAGAGGGGAATGAAAGGGGATGCCACAAGATTTGTGGCAAATTGTTTAGAATGTCAAAGAGTAAAGGCAAAACATCATCATCCTGCAGGTTTACTATATCCCCATGATGTACTAGAAAGTAAGTGGCAAGTTATTAGCATGGATTTTGTGCGAGGTCTCCCAATGTTGAGGAATAAGCACAATGCCATTCTAATAGTTGTGGACAAGCTTACAAAAGTGGCGCATTTCATACTAGGTAATCTGATGGATGGATCTCCTGTAATAGCTCAGAAATTCATTCAAGAGGTTTTTAAATTGCATGGAATTCCTGAAAAGATTATTTCTGATAGGGATGCTCGTGTAACTTCTAGATTTTGGCAAACCTTGTTTTCTTCACTTGGAACTCAGCTAAACATAAGTTCAGCTTACCATCTAGAAATAGATGGGCAAACAGAAAGAGTAAATCAAGTGTTAGAAGATCTTCTAAGGATGTATTGCATGGATCAACAATACAAATGGGAGGATTACCTACCTTTTGTCGAGTTTGCATACAATAACTCCTATCACTCTGCAATAAAGATGGCTCCGTTTGAAGCATTATATGGCAGAAAATGTCAGACTCCTATAAGCTGGGATAAGCTAGAAGATAGGATAAGTCTTGGGCCAGAAATGTTATCAGATATGGAAGAGCAAGTCAAGATTATCAAGTAGAGACTAGCAGAAGCTAATGATAGGCAGAAGAGCTGTGCAGATGCCAAACGGGTTCCTAGGAATTTCTCTGTTGGGGATAAGGTTTTATTGAGAGTAAAACCCCATAAGAGTTCTATAAAGTTTGAAAAGTCATCCAAACTAGCTCCACGCTATGAAGGTACATTTGAGGTCCTTGTGAAAGTCAATCCTGTTGCATATATAATTGCTTTACCACTAGCTCTTGCCAGGATGCATAATATCTTTCATGTCTTGTATCTTAAGAAGTATGTTCCAGGGGATAACCATGTTATTGATCGGAATGCTTTACAGGTATAGGACCTAGGAGTGGTAACAATTGAGCCTCTTAAGGTGCTCGAAATGCGTAATCTTTGCTTGCGTAACAGAGAGGTTCTGCAATGCAAGGTCTAATGGGATCAGTATGCAGAAGATTCTACCACTTGGGAAGATTATGCTGAGATGAAGCAGAAGTTTCCACAAGTTTTTCTAAATTTTAAAAACTCTTGAGAACAATGTGTTATGTGATATGATACTTTTTTATGTCTTGTTTATGTTATGGTCATACTTGATACTTAAAAATCATCAGGGACGATGATTCACAAGGGGGGAATATGTTACACCCCGTGTGTTTCTCACTATTTACTATTTACCTTGACTGGTTAATTTGCTTGAATAAATGAATGGTTTATAAATCTTTGCACTAATGTGTATTGTGAATCTTGAATTGAATATATTGAAAGATTGAATGATGCAATGTGATGTATTATAAGTGATTCTAGTTATGAAATGTATAAAGCATATGATTATATTGTGATCAGCTAACTACTATTGTGATGATGTAAGTTGAATGCAAGAACATGTTGCTCCTCCAGAAATGATGGGAAGTATCACTCAGGAGAAGGACTTGGTTTGGTAAACCTTAGAGAAGTCTAAACTGGGCAAGCACACACCACTATCCTACTTGGCCTAGGTTATTTCAAGTCTATGTGGGTAATGGTAAGTAATCTGTGGTAATAATCTTGAATGCTTATTGGGATATGATTTTATGAGTGTTTTGAATGAGGAATGTGATTTAGTCTGAGTGTCAATTGAAGTCTTCTTTGATAAAGTTTGGAATTGTAAACAACAAGGTATAAACGTGAAATAAATATATACACATATGTAGATACATGTCCACGATAAACTTATACATATGAGAAAATACGTGCATGAGTATATGTAGGTAGACATATCTATGCATGCCCATGAACGTATTTCTCATAGGCATAAGAGTATCGATTGGACAAGGGATATCTATATGTATGTGTGTATATGTGCATTTCATATTCATACATCGTCGGTGGATATGTGGGTTAATGAGTTTTATTTTGTTTTCAAGTAACGATATATATATATATATATATATTATACACACACAAATATATATATATATATATATATATATATATATATATATATATATATATATATATATATATATATATATATATATAGTCATTAATGGGAATGTATGTATATAGATATATAAAAATTTGCATTCATATACATATATATAATAGTTTACAGTATACATAAACATATGTAGTTGATAGAATATGTAAATACTTATATGTGAATTCTATTATCAAATGATATTTTAAATATATATATATATATATATATATATATATATATATATATATATATAATGTTAATATCTCTTAAGTGCTGCTTTGATAAGCATAGCACTGATTTGATAAACATAGAGAGTAGCTTTGAAACCTATGTAAAGGTTATACATAGTGCATAGTATAAGACTATTGCGCAACATTTACTACATGATTACTCCGCAACATATAACTATGATTGTTGCGCTGTAAATACAATGCATACAGGTATAATGTTTGGGGCACATAGAGTGCCATATAACGTGAATATGGTAGCACTCCATAAAGTGTTGTTAACTGATTTCCAACGTGGGAATTCATTGACCTGTTCTTGCCAAACTACCAGTAGGAAAATAGGGGGCGTGGTGTTTGAGTGGCACCATGATTGAATGGTACAAACCAAATAGGAGTCTTGAATCTGATATGTTTCCTTGCATTTTTGAGTTTAGTTCTTGCTGTCCACTTTTGTGTTCTATGTGCAACGATTTCTACTGCCACCTTGAATTTTTTTTACTGAGTCAAATTTCTGAGTGGGAGTTGTGATGAATCTAGGAGCTTGTTTGTAGCCTTGGCATGCTCAAATTTTTGTATAAATAGAGGAGCTCTTCCATTCATTTGTACACAATTTTCCATCGATCCGCTCTATGCTATTCTAATATAATTTTTTGAGTTAGTGTTTTGAGTGTGCATTGTATTTTGGTCTTGAGATTTTGAGGGGAACTAGTAAGAAGTAAAGAGGGGGAATTGAGTTGTTCTTGGAGGAGATATTCAACCAGCTTGAGGAATCAAGAGCAATGAATTCGGTTGAACTATTGGAGCATAGAATTAACAGGCATGCTAATTTCTTCTCCATTGTGCATTTGATGTTTGAAAAGATTATATGTTCTTGATTGATTGTTTGGAAATAAGCTTGGGTTGCTTTTCTGTATCGAATTGGGTATTTTCTTATATGTTCAATGAGAGGTATATATATGTAGTATGGGAAATATTATGTGTTGAATGTATGAATAATATCCATAGTACAGATTAGTGTCTAAATTAGAATTATGCACTATATTAAGTAAGTAGGAATAAAGTATTGCTACATTATGAAAGGTTAAGTTATGAAAACCATGTATTACAACTGTATTATTTTGGTAGAAGTGTCATAGTGAACTTGGAATTGTTAAGTGGGGTTAATCCTGGGATTAGTTGATCCATGGGTAAGGGAGTAACCTTTGTATAGAGAGTGATGTCATACCAAATTGAGCTAGGAATATGGGTGAACGTGTGACGTCCATTCCAAATTAGGGGTATTGAATACTTTGGCCAAAGTAGTGTAAGTAGCCACTGTTTACACTGTCAATTCATTGTGATCCAAGTTTACATACTAGATAGGGATAATCATACTTGTAGGTTGGAGCCACAATATGACAGTTCTAGTTATGTAGGACACAACATCATTCTCAGAATAGGCTAATCTTTGAGGTTACCATACCAATCCCTTCGTCGAAGGGTAGGGCCGTTTACCAGTTTGGTAAATGTGTGGGGGACCACAGTTAGTCCATGGTTGGCAGAAAAGTGCTTGAGTGATGCTTCTCCTCATGTAGTTGGCAGCTAGAATTTGATGGACATCAGAACCATTCATATCTCTACTTTCAATTTAGCTCTTTGAAGCTTGTTTGTAACTTTGTATCCATCTAATGGAATTTTGTAAATGAGAAATATTCAATACTTGTAATATTGAAATGTAATTTGATTATGCAATGGTAAAGTTTGAAATATGTTTCAAATGTCCATCATATCATTTTAAAAGAAAGAAAATTTTTATTGCTTATATTGTTGGTATGAAGAAGTATTTACCCTTGGGTTAAATTTAGTAAAATTTAGTTGGTAGAACTTTGGGCATGTTACACTATACATAGTATATACCTTGGAAAAAACCCTACAAAGGGAACAAACTAGAATTCAAAGCACCACACCCAATGTATTAATAAAAATAAATGTGTTACAATACAATATTAGAGTCTATGTGCTTCAATGAGGTTTGCATTATGAATTTGAAGGAATTTTGGTAGCATAACATGCATAAAATATAACATACAATATCCATCCCAACCCTCAATATATAGGCCAAGGAGACCTAAGAAACTATTAGCTCAAAACCATAAACCAAAGACAGTTTAATGTGGTCCAAGTCCAAGCCATGTACTCCACCTCCAAGTGTAACTCCCCCATAGATGGAATGTAACTATCAATTGACCAATTTGACCCCTAACCCTAAGAGGGGTCAAAGTAAATACCAAGCACTCTATTTAGGTTTAATAATTGTCTCTTACACATGCTAATTAGTCAAAAATGCTACTCATAGTCCACCTAGTAATTCCCTATTTTCAATGACTACTTACAATTGTCATAACACCAATAATATGTATGGTGAAGAGTGTCAACAATGGAATCTCAAGATTCCAATCAAGTGATGTGCACTTTTTCATGTAGGCACATTATTTATAACATAATAGAAATATTAACAACTTGCAAATGTGCCTAGGAATTGCAAGGTGTAAAACACCTAGTCCTAGCATTTAGTCCATTCTCTTTTAGTTATGGTGCTTTCTCTTTTATAATTAGCACCCTCTCCTTTGCATATGACTCATTCTTCTTTATAATGTATGCATTATCATTTACAATATGTGGTACCATCCATATAAAATTTGCATTCTTACCAATACAATGAAATGGATCCAAGTAGTCATGTCTTCTCATGGTCCTTTAATTGCATTCTCCAATAGGGGAATTACAATTGATTACACATTCTTTTGAAACCTAGTGATGGATAGGTACTGGAGAACTTAATTATGAATAAGTTTAGTGGTATATTGGTTTTAGAGAAACTTAGTAATGAATGACTTTTAGAAGAATTTAGTGGTGACCCATTAAATGGTACACTCTAAATTTTTGAATTCATTTCCATAATCTTGGAGTGGATTTGTAGTCAATTCATAGGGAAATCTGAAGGTTTCTTCAATAATA
This sequence comes from Cunninghamia lanceolata, assembly GCA_027924645.1. Classification (NCBI taxonomy): domain Eukaryota; kingdom Viridiplantae; phylum Streptophyta; class Pinopsida; order Cupressales; family Cupressaceae; genus Cunninghamia; species Cunninghamia lanceolata. Next base: position 4,318,574 of record BSBN01000007.1, read on the forward strand.
TTATACTTCGTACAATGATTTATGACCATAATGAGGATGAAACTAACTAGATTTGTGACACTTTAATCAATTCATTCATATTTATATAAGTGACTAGTCAAATCTTTAACATCCTACAAAGATCTAATAATGGTAGCTAACTAATTATAGTCATGTTGGTTTATAACATTTCAAGTAAGCTGTAAGAAAATTTGTAACTATTAACATGAATCTATACTACAAAGATCCATGATAATTGTGAGGATGCACCTAACTTAATTTATGAAAATTTAATCAAGTCATTTGCATTTATCTAAGTGATTGAACAAATATTCAACACCCCAAAAGAGGACTAATTATGATGACTAAATAGTAATAATCATTATTGGTATGTAACATTTTAATCAAGTTATAAGGAATTGTGAAAGTCTTTGCACAAATCTTGTACTACATGAAATCCATGACCACTTGATAATAAGTGACTAGTCAAATATTAATAGCCTACAAGATCCAAATGCACTAAACTAGTGGATTTGCATAGGATCCAATGACACAAGAGCTCACATCCTTCACAATAATGAAGTATGCCATATTCCCATTTAAACACTTTAAAATATATGAATTTCACCACTTACCATAATACACATTAAATATTTATTTTTCTTTGCAAATGCATTTAAAATTAAGACAATAGAAACAATGAATATTGAAAAAATAGGGTCCCAAAGGAATACTCTAAAGATTTGTAAGACTTACAATCTTTAGGGAATTCCAATGTGAGGAGTATGAAAGAAGGGTGATGATTAAGAGGGTAATTATGATGATTATCCTCTCACACCTAACTCATGATTCTTTGTAGTCATGATATTTCCACAGTCCATGATAATAGAAAGTTCAATGCTTCTGGTAGAAAACTGTGTTTGCTTTTTTTGTCTCAACGTTTCGGATTACACTCCATGATCCATCATCAGGAGGAAAGGAAAGAATGTGAATGAATTAGATTGTAGAGATGTTTCTTAAAAAGAGAGAGGGGGTTGGCATAGATAGCAAGAAAAACTAGAGGAATTATTAAAAGGGATAAGTAAGGAAAAGTAAAGAGAGTTTAAATTAAGAACATCAAAGAGTAAGAATAAAAAGATAAAAAGAAAGAAATAAATCAAAGAGGTTGAATAAAGCAAAGCTAATGTAGAGGTTTATGAGGAAATAAATGCAAAGATAGGAGAGAGGTAAGAGGGGGATAAATATAGAGAGGGAAATAAATGCAAAGCTAATGCTCTCTATATTTATCCCCCTCTTACCTCTCTCCTATCTTTGCATTTATTTCCTCATAAACCTCTACATTAGCTTTGCTTTATTCAACCTCTTTGATTTATTTCTTTCTTTTTATCTTTTTATTCTTACTCTTTGATGTTCTTAATTTAAACTCTCTTTACTTTTCCTTACTTATCCCTTTTAATAATTCCTCTAGTTTTTCTTGCTATCTGTGCCAACCACCTCTCTCTTTTTAAGAAACATCTCTGCAATCTAATTCATTCAGATTCTTTCATTTCCTCCTGATGATGGATCATGGAGTGTGATCCGAAACATTGAGACAAAAAAAGCAAACACAGTTTTCTGTCAGAAGCATTGAACTTTCATGATTCTTTACATACGAGTCTCTATCCCAGAGGAACCTAAAGATATATATCCAACAATGATGATGATGATGATGATGATGATGATGTGAACTACTAGTTTTCATCCATAAATAGGGTGGGTATGCCACACTTTGTTCCTTTAGCAACAGATTTAATTTGATGTCAATATCTCAAACACTCTACAACTTGCATTTAGTCCCATTAGTAATGTTTGAACTATAACTTATATATATGAAAATCACTCACATAAAGATACTAACCATTAGTAATGTGAAAAATAATAAGCTAGAATGCACAAATATGGAAATATGTAATTAATCTAGAGAAAACCCACAAGGAGGAAATACTTCTTGCTCGACTATGAAAAAAGGAAGTATAAAGGTTTTACAATGACCAATCTAGTCCAAAAAGCTCCATCAATGCTTATTAGAGCTTTAAAACACCTCAACAAACACTCCTCTACTATTTTAGACTTGCATGCACATGTTATGTCTTTAAAAAATGGCTCTACACAATCATTCATGTAACCTTCTTTTAGGGATGGATATGGGATCTAAAACATCCGTTAGCCTCTGCATGATTAAAATCCATAAGATCGAATGCTAAGAGCCAAAGATCACAATTTTTGCCATGTCAAAAGTCACTATTTTGGGCATTTTAATTAAAAATGACAACTTTTTTCATTTATAATTTTTCTATTAAGATTTGGATGGTTGAAATACATTTAGTTTCCCCTTAGGATGACTAGAAACCTTCAACAAACCTCCAAGAAGACCCACCAATCAATTTGATCATTAAAAATATGTAGTGTAATATTTTTCAGCAACTGCATGCAACTTCATCAACAATTATGTGACTTCATCAACAAATATTGTAGACTTCATCAACCACTATGGCAAGTTCAATAATAACCTTCTCAGAGCCACATCTTTTGTATGTAAATCAAAATGTGATCATTTTTTTGAAATTGCATAGAATTTTGATAGGAACAAGAATATGCAAAAAAGTTCCACGTTTAACCTCATTTGACCATTTTTTTGGCACTACAATAGTGCTACACACTCATAACATGACTCAAATTGTCCAAATGTAAAAAATAGTTTCACACCACTTACTCATTTTTAGATCGCACCTCTCTAACTAGGCAGCTTTTGGTTCCTAAAAGCCTTAGGATACTACTGAAAAACAAATCAAAGAACTCTTAGTCTACATGTCTTTTCAAGAGTTCTTGTTTAGGCTTAAAACTCCCAAGCCAAAATTCTATTTCATTAAGTAAATGTAAACTAGTCAAAGATACTAGACTATCTCTTGACTATTCCACTCGCTACATCAACAAAAATGAAAGGAAAAGATCTTCTTATCTATGTGGTTACCTTCTTCAACTCACAATCCACTTCCTTCTCAACTTTTGCATGCCTAAAAACTTATGAAAACTCTTACCCTATTGTTCTACATCATTTTGAAGCCTTACAACATTCTTATTTGTTACTCCTTGGTGGGCATATAGTTCCTCATCCATTGAAGAACCCAACCTTCCAAAATCATTAATTAACCTCTTTAAACTTGAGGTTCTAGCAATGAAAATTCTATGCCTACCAATGTACAAGTGTACAAAGAAATGTTTTCCCTACAATTGGAGCTTATATTCATTCTTGCACCTAAAATAAAAAGCATCCCTCATATGCAAGTAGGGAATACCAAAAAATCAAATCATAGATATCTAACAACACAACATCAAATAAAACTTTATCCCTACACTTTGAATGTAGGCTAAATGCTAACTTACATTGCTTACTAACCCTCATATCTACACCATGTTCCAACCACCCCAACGAGTATAGACATGGGTGTGGTACAACCTCTAATTTTAATGCATTAATCAATGTGTAAGAAATGAGATTGCATTGCAAACATGGGTTAAATAAAGTAGTTAACTTCTTACATTTTGTTGGTTCCCAAAACTGTAGGTCCAAAACCCTAGAGTGTTTCCTAATCTCCTAGGTCAGGGGTGTCATTAAGGAGACAAGAAAGGGACTTGAATCAATAGGATAAGGATGATTAATGGCCAATTGTTAGGAGTGGGTAATCTCCTCTTCTCTTCAAGTTAAACTAAACTTAGGAGGCTATTCCTAGAGGTATCCCTCAATAGGAATTAATTACAACATAAAATGCACAGGATAATAACACAACAACAGTACCCAGATGGTAGTTTTGACCCCAGAGGCTATCACTAAAGCAAAATCTAACCTATTGCACTATTAACCTCTTATGAAGTTGATAATGACATATTTAAAACAAATAAAGATGCAAGTATCCATGTTTGGTTCAATAAGATTAAAACTTAGTTGGTTTGCTAAAGATATTCCCTGGTTAAAATGCATAGCCAAAAGGATGCATACAAATTAGGACCTATTCATATTCCACAATTGAAAGATATAGTTCATTTTAAAGGTTTGTGGGTGATCAAACATTTCTTAGACCAATTCCTATCAAATGGGCTATAGAATCCCTATTTTATCAAAGGAAAGTGACAATAAAGAGACATATGAGGGACTTTTTGAATACTTAGATGCATAGAAATGTGATAATTAGCAATGAATATACTTAGTAATCTCTTATTATACTGCATTCATCCACACAACATAGAAATGATCACTACCAATTATGTAGTGTTTTAAGAAGCTATTATATTCATAAAATTTGTAATTACATTCATACCATAAAATATGGCAAGAGGAAATCCTAGCTACAACTTAGGGATTTCCCTAAAAAAATACATACAATGATGGAAAAGTTCAAATACTAATATTAGTTACACTTTTACAATCTTCATACATTTATGATCATTTCCCTCATGAAGAACTAGAAATAACATTTCTTGCAACCCTATAAAGCTTCTACACTTCTGGTGCCTGGAAACTACAAGAATCATCCTCCTCTATTCGTGTTTTGCCAAGATATATAGTGTATATACAATCCTTTGATATAGTTTAGGTGGGAATCATCTACCCCACCTACCCTTGTATAGTCATAACCAACTCTATTCAATATCCACCTACCTACAATTCATCTTCATTGAGCATTAATGGCGTGTAGGTATTTCAAATAGTAGAGCCCACAAAGAAAACACATTAAAATGTAGCACAGGGACTGAGACATGCTTTTTTAGAGCTCTAGGGGCTTGTTGAACCTTTTTTTTAACATTTCAACAAGCTCACAAACTTGTGAACTCATCGAAACACGTCACTTTTCTTTCTTTCTTCTTGCCTCTTGATTATCAATATTTCAACAAATTTGGCAACTTAAGAAATCTTTTGGTGTTTTGACGAGTTTGTGAACCCATGAACTTGTTGAAACATATAACTTTTCTTCTTCTTCCTTTGTTATGTCTTTATCATCATCTCACCCTCTTTTCTGATGTTTTAGGCATTTTAAAAACTGGCGAGCTATTTTTGATGTTTCAATAAGTTTGTGAACTTATGAACTTGTTGAAACACATGATTTATCATTCTTTCTTTGCCTTGTTCTCTAATGTTTCAAGCTAAACAAGAACTAAAGAACCTTTTTTGCAGGTTTATGAGTTTGTGAACTTGCCAATAATTTGAAACACTAGGATTTCAAGCTTTTAGTGGGTTTGCGAACTCACAAACCTGCCAAAAGGCTTCTATACTTAGACAATTTGAAGTATTTAGAGAATTTTGAAGGTCTTTTAAGGACATGAAGGGTTTTTTTAGGGTTTTCAACACATGAAAGATAAAAAAGGGAGAACAAGAGGGGCCCAAAACTTAGGATCTTTGTAAATTTACGACTGGAAAATATAGGCACACAAGTTCTTGCTTCAAATAATTGGGCAAGCTCCTCTTCACCATGAGAGCTTCCATGTGCCTTCAAACTATAGTTCTTGAGCATGGAACATTAAATTTTTCCTTCTTCATATAAGGAGTCTGGGCCTCCATGGATTTCTTTCCCTTTGTCAATAATGACAACATTGTTATTTTTGTTCTTCCCCCTCCAAGAATGAATTAAGTTAGGATCCAACTACTAACATCTCTCCTCCATGTGACCATCTTTGTCACAATGAGAACAATGGAACTTGTTCTTGTTTTTGTCCTTGGGAATTGACATGGAAGTAAAACTCTTCTTGTCCTTGCACTCTAATTTCTTCTTGTAACCATCCTGCTACTCATGTTACCCTTATGTTTTCTAGAATGAAACCCCTTCTTATCCAATTTGAGGTAGTGTACATGGGCACATGCCTCATTTATTTTTTGGGACTTAGCCATGAATACCACCCTTTATAGGTGATCAAGTAAACAAGCTAAAGCACTCATTTCCAAAACTCACTAGTATAAGCTTGTACACTTTGCCCGTGCTCTTGCTTCAAATGATTCCATTGTGTCACCCCTTCTTCATGGTAAATTAGGTAGAATTATTTCTTAAGAAACTCCTTGAAATCTTCCCACTTGAACACTAATACTACTTTTTGAACCTCTAAAGAGAGAGTGTAACTCTCATACCATGTGACAACATGTGTAGACAACTTCAATTGTGTAAAGGAAATCTATTGATTCAGAGATATTTTGTGAAGGCAGAAATATACCTCCATTTGCAAGATTGATTGATAGATACTATTTGCACAAATTTCACCATCATAGGGTTGAATGTCTATTTTTTCTTCAAATTGGAAAAACCTCCTAGATGATGACTCTTCTTGGAAATTAATTTTCTTCTCTAACTCCACTTCTTCTGAATACTCTTTTGGAATCTATTTCTTCTCAATCAAGGATAGCATAATGTACTCAAGCTTACCAATCTTCTCTCCAACATGGATAATCCTTGCAACATTAGCTTCCAACATTCTAAAATGTGTCTCTCAATCTTCCTCTATCATACTTGTTGTCTTAACTCTTTTTAACCACTCTCTTGACTCTATTTCAGGTTCAACTAGTAATAAATTCCCTTTTCTACTTGACCTCATGTATGGCATACAATTGTACAACCTACAAACTTATATTTCCCAATGGAAATTACTTCTTTGATACCACTTGATCCATAAACAGGGTGGCTATGCCACACTTTGACTCTTTGAAAATGAATTTAATTTGATTTTAATATCTCAAATACTCTACAACTTGCATTTAATATCATTAATAATGGATTACATACATACATATATATACAAATCACTCACACATAGATATTATTAGCAATGCAAAAAATAATAAAATAACGTGCACAAATCTGGAAAAATGTAATTAATTTGGAGAAAACCCACTATGGGTGAAAAACTCCAACCTAAGAAACAAATACTACTTGTTTCTCTATGCAAAAAATAAGTATAGATGTTTTACAATGACCATTCTATTCTAAAAAAGCTCAAATAATGCTTATCAAAGCTCTAAAACACCTCAGTAAACACTAATTATTGTTTCAAACTCTCATACACATGTTGTCTTTAGAAAATGGCTCTACACACTATTAATCATTCATCTAAATTTCTTCGAAGCATGGAGATGGGATCTAAAAAATCCCTTAGCCTTTGAGCATAATTAGAATCCAAAAGATCAAAGGCCAAATATCAAAAACCACAATTTTTGGCATGCCAAAAGTCACTCTTTGGGGTATTTTAAAGTAAAAATGGTAATTTTATGTCATCTACGATGTTGGTGTTAATATTTTGATTCTTTAAATATGTTTATTTGGCATTTAGGATGATTAAAAATATTAAAAAATGTCCAAGAAGATCCACCAATCAATTTTGAAGGTTAAAAAGACATCCCATGATCTTTTGTAGAAACTGCATGTGACTTCATTAGCAGTTGTTTATCTTTGTTAACAATTATTATAAACTTCATTAGCCACTATGAAAATTTTAACAACCACCTTCTTGGATCCATATCTTTTGCATATGAACTTGAAAAATGATGTGTCACATCTTGACCTTTTGCTTGCATTTATAATTCAATATATTTGATGAAACTATTGGACAATACCTTATGATTGTTTGATTATTAGATAATTACATGTGTGTGAAGTTAATTTGTTGTTAAATTTCTAAAATTGCATAAAATTGAAATTGAAATAATGATGGATTATTATGTTTATGATTATGGATTTATATCTTGCTTGTTCTTCAACTATAGTTTTATGGGCTAACCTATTGACTAGGATCTGAGTGCGAATGAGTGCAGGAACATGTTGAAGACAAGAACATGGTTGAGGTAGAAGTGTCTTAGCCACCTGGTAAGAGTTGGCATGATGGAAAACCCATTGCACACACACACACACACACACACACACACACACACACACACACACACACACACGTAGTTGCATACATACTGCATTATGAATGAATTTGTTATGCATTTATGTTATCATGGATATGTAGTTCTAATTGTACATTTTACTTTGAAAATTGTTTGTGGTTATGACGTTTAACGATTAGTTTATCTATATGCAATTTTTCTTATTATGTATGTTCTTATTATAGCGATTGAATTCGGTATTTATATGAAATATATATATGTCTATATATATGTACACATATATAATGGATATATAAATATATATGTACATATATAAAAATATACATATTGCATGCTAATTATATGGAAGCAGTGGAAAAGCGAAGTTTTGAAATTAAAAAGATAGAAATAGGACACATTGGGCTGCTCACGCACCCTTGATGCTATGAAAAGTGTTAGTTTTATATTACAAACTAAAGAAAGACTTGGGCTGGGCGATTCAGGCAAACACCCAAACTTAGGGCAATGAAAAAAAAGAGAAAGGGGGGCTTCCCTGTGCTTTCCTCCACTCTTCTCACTTGCACATCATTCTTTTTTAATTGCAATGGTGACATCACTTTGAATAAGGAGATCATTCTCATTGCATTCAGACGTGACTAAAATTTCTACTAATTCTTCTTCTAGATTCCAAAACCTTAAATCCTCCTCTTCATTATCTTATAAACATTACTTTTGTTCATCAGAAATATTATATTTATAGCAGTACATAACAGGGGCAGCCAGAGCACGGGTGATAATGGCCTCAACATCAACACAAATGGGCTCTATATTGGTACACTCCCAACTTACAGGGTACATATACTTCCATGTTGGTGCAGTCTCGAAGAAGTTTGATATATCTTTATTTCAGTCTCTTCATAAATGCAAGGATTTTTTTGGGAAGCAGGATAAAAATGACAACCAGCCTGCATTGGCTGGGGTATGTGTTTCACCTTGCCTTTGGTGTTTGTCAGTTTGCATCTATTTGGGTACTCTACAATTTCCATAAAGATCCTTACTTAAACAATATTTGGGGTTTTATAAAATGAAATAAAATCTTGATGAAATCTGACGTATTAATCTTTGCATTATTATTCCACATAGTAGATCTCTATTATAATAACATGTGTAAAACACATTTTCATTTGGGTATTTGAGGCTACCAGCTTCAACACTAGTTGTCCAATTGCATGCTCAAATGTTGAAAAAAAGTAGCAGGCTCCCTATGAGGAGATGGTCAGGTAGAGAGTATTCATTGTATATGTGACCAACACTTATTCCTACTGACTAGTGTCTAACTATAAGTTTTATAAACTTGTTCGATGTCCACATATACCAGCTAGAATTGAAGGAACATGTGTAATAGGAAAATAGTAGGGAAATGGCATTGCCTAATTTGAGCATGTTGGTTTGGTAAAACCCAATCTAAATGATGAAAGCAGGGGCTGTGAATGTTAAATTACCAATTTTTGTAACTTGCAAAAATAAAAATTATGCTTGAGAACTTAATATGATTTCACCATTTGGCTTCTAATTATAAAACACGTGGGCTTTATTAGTGAACCTTTCAGGACATCGGATCATGCCAGCTCCTTGAAAGAATTGTTCTTTTATACCATTCTTATACGTGAAGGTCTATTTTATATTTGTTTCTCTCTATATGACCTCAAATAACACATCTTTATCATTTACCTTGGATGCATGTGTGCATATAATTGTATATCGTAACTTGGGAGAGCCAGATAAACTGCATAATTTCTGTTTTCTTTCATTTCTTAAAGGGACCAAGCCTATCATCAGCCAACACCTATTCTAGTAGACATGTGATTTCAATGTTGATGGGATGATGGTATATCAAAATTTGGGATTTATTTTAGAGTTGACTTAATGAACCCTCAAATTAAACCAATACTCATTTAAGTCAAATAGCTGCAAGAAAGAAATCTGTATCCATTCTGTATGTGACCATGATTTTGCTATCCATAAACTTAATCTTTACTTTTATTGTATATATCTACATACATGCGTGTATATACATAAGTATATACATGTATGCATGTTAATGTATGTAAATATACATAGATACCTCTGTTGTTCACATCATGAAGGAAAGACATAAAGTTTTCTCTGTTGTTCTAATTTTTACATTCAACAGTAGTTTTCATAATTAAATATGTTGTCTAAAAAGGTTATTATTTTGTTTATATATATATATAAAATCTTTGTTGTAACTATACTTTATCTAGTAAATATAGAGGTATATACCTGCTGACTAGAATATAGATCATGAATTGGTTGAATGTTGACATCTCTATTGTTTTGTTTATTTTAACTCAGCAGTATATGAACCTGAAACTGAGTGGAAAGATGATTTTCTCAATCCTTATCTCAAATTCTATTATGACTATGTTATGAATCAGATCTTGCTTGTGAGCATGAAATCATTGAATTAGCCTTTCTTATGAGATAATTGTACATGCAATGAGGGATATAACTGAAATCTCTTTATCCCTGTTACAAAACAAGAAATGGTTAGGAAAACATGAGTATAGATAGTATTTGCATTTGAAATAAATAATCACATGAAGTTCCTATTAGAAGTATAATAAGCATAAATCATCATAGATCTCATACTTGTAAGAAAAGTATAATTTGTAAATCACCTTAAACTTTGCTTGAAAAGAAAAAGGAGCAAATGCATGTGCTACCATGGATTGATTTTTTAAAGAAATTAGTTTATTTTCTATGAGTGTGATGGGTTTACCTTCTGGGAAAGGGTTTCGAATGTGAGCTAATAGAAAAGGTTGATCCTCTTTTCAGAATTTGCCAGTATATTCATAAGTGCTTTGGCCAAAGCTGAGTTTTCATTGAAATAGATGAATATTTGCCTAGTTTATATTGATATGTTTCTCTTCCATATCCTAATAGTAGGACATTGCATGTTCATGATAGAAATGCATGTAGATATATCAGATTGCACCAGGTTTCAATCCTACCTATCGTTTCCAGGTTTCTAGGCATTTCATGCAAGGTCGGGTATTCTTCATGTTAGGAAGAATTCTGGGGAAGCGTAAGCTTCGTGGTTAGACAAAAAAGTGCCTGGGCCATGTTCTTGTCTCTTGGCTTTGCAGATGACCATGTGGGTTAGTGGTAGCAGGTGACAACGACTATATTCATATATCATTACTTATATAATTCTTGTATTTGTACATCATTATTGTATAGAGTTGACTATATGGCATGAGAGCTAGAGTTATATCATTTGTGTATTATATTTTCTTGTGCTAACTCTTGGATTAGGCCTTTATACTTGTTAGATGTAAATTGACATTCTTACATATATTGAAGATGTATCTTTTCCATTTTATATTAAAGTGAATTTGAGATGTTTATTTAATTCAGTGTCATAGTTTATGGGATGCGTACTTTACATGATACTATTTTTTGAAATTGTATACAATTTCTAAAGAACGTAAGAATATACAAAAATGTTCTATCTTTGACCTTCTTTGACTATTATTTTTGGTCCTGCAATAGTGTTGCACACTCATGATATGACTCAAATGGTCCAAATGTCAAAAATAAATTCAAATCACTTGTAATTATTGTAATCTTGCAATTATAATAGCCATTATATTTAAGGTGTTTAATTAAAAATATATAACAATTTTAATATTAATTTGCCAATTTTATATGGAAAAAGATTTAATACTTCTCCATCTTCATCTACTTGGACATACTTAAATTAGTTAAATTAGGTTGAAAATGGGGAAATAAGTTGATGGTTAAATATGATTTGAATTTGGAGAATTTTTTGAATTAGGTGGAGAGGTCAAATGTGATCTAAATTAGGTGAAATTAGTTGAAACTAGATAAAATTAGGCAACATGTCTCAAATTTATGGAAATGGGCCCAAATTGGTTAGGATATGACATTTTATTTATAAATAAGGCAAATCACTCAAGATTGATCAAATCTATTTGAAATTGAAAAATAATTATTAAATAGTCAAAATTAATATAAATAAGAGGAAATAAATTGTTAGTAGTTAATCAAAATTTATATAAGCTAAGTAGTGAGCCATTATGATTTATTTGGTAAGTAGTTAATCACTAGTTATTAAGTTGATTGATGTAGGAGCATCCCTAGTTTAAGAGCAATCTTGCATCAACTAGAAGCATTTGTATCTCAGTTTGTTTGCATTTTAGTTTGTTTCTTTTCATTTTCCATTTCAGTTCAAGTAGTTCAGTCAATAGCAGTTTCTGTATTTTGGTCCGCATTCTACAATAGTTGCATTTCATATCTTGTGGAGCTGGACATAGCATCTAGATTCATTCATGCACGTCATATCTGATTTTCAAAGCATTTGGATCAAGTACCGGTAAGATATCGCTATAAGAAGATCAACTATTTTCTCAGAACAGAGCATCCTGACATTCTTAGATAATCAGCTAAAGGAGAAGACTTACCGAGCATTTCACGACTTGCAAAGTTTAAAGACACATCATTCAATGTTGTTTCGTTCGTGGCCAACCTTCCTTGAGATCCAAACATCATTCCATTCATTTAGGTCTGACCTATCCGTTTACACATGTTACAACTCTTCATTGGATTTTGTGATCTTCTTTGGCTAATGCGGAGGAATCATTTGTATTGGAGATGATATATATTGATGTAATAGATGTCTAGGAAAGTAGTTATGATCATTAGAATAAGTTCATAGTTTGAATTCTTGTGAAGGAGCTTTAAAGCTATATCTTATGTATATTCTGATATTTTGTAATCAGGCTTGTGAGCCCTAATTGTAAGCTCGCATGTTGCCGACCAATTTGTATTCGAATTCTATGATATACTGAATGACTGAATCTACATTTGCTTCATATCTTTTAGTTGTTTCCATTGTGTTTACTCTAGCTGCACGGTTTGGATAGTTCACCTTGTGGACCCTCCTAACTGTGATTGCACCAAGTGGTATCAGAGCAAAAGTTTGAATCTTTGGGAGCAAATTGAGCGAAGTTGGCGAAGGAATTCCATAAGATCTTGCTATGAACATATCATTGAACCCAAGGTAGATTACTTGTGTCACAACCGATCATCGATTGTGAGGCAGTTGTCACCTTGTAGCTTGATCACTGAATTGAGGTAGTTTGCACTTGATCCTAGGAAGATGCCACCGAGGAGAATCCCTGCTATTGGAACAATGGCTGGAACAATGGATGAGATGATGGAGATGATGAAAACAATGCAAATCAGGTTGGATGTTGTTGAACAAGATAGAAGAAAAGGACTAAGCCTTAGAATTGATATTGAGAGTGATGAGGAAGAATTTCAATCTGCGAATCAAACTGAAGAAACCCTGGGAGGAGAAGAAGAGGAAGAATTAGATCAAGTCAAGATGTTGTGAGCTATTTCAAAAATTGGAAAGAGACTAGAATTGATGTACCAAACTATACTAGCAATTTGAACCCTGAAGAGTTGATAGACTAGATAAATGACATGGAAGAATACTTTTAATATGAAGAAATGGAAGATCCAGAGAAGGTAAAATTTGCAAAGACAAAGTTGAAAGGACATGCTACTATATGGTGGAAAGAAGTTTGGTTGGATAGAAACAAAAGAGGAAAAGAAAAGATTACAAAATGGGATAGGATGGTGACAAAATTGAAGAACCAGTTTATACCTGCTGACTATTATTTGGAACTGTTGAAGAGATTGCAAAACTTGAGACAAAAGGAGAAATCTGTGAAGGAGTTTACTGAAGAATTTCATAAGATGATCATAAGGACATGACATAGTGAAGCAAGAAAGGAGAAAGTGGCTAGACACATCAATGGACTAAAATTGAACATTCAAGAAGAACTAAGTTTGGTGAGGATGACAACACTAGAAGAAGCATATCAGTTTGCCCTGAAGGTTGAAGAAAAGTTGAATAAGAGGCATGATCAAAAATAGAGAGGTAGAGGAGGTAAATTTCAAAGAGGTAGAACATTTTCCAGAGGAGAAAGATCATATGTGGAGCAAAATAGACAAGAAAACACATTCAAGAAGGAGGATAGAGATAATAATGCATACCGAAGAGATGATAGAAATTTCTACCGCAGAGGAAACCCTAGTCCATACCGGAGTGAAGGATATAGAAGAGAAGGAAGAAGACCTGATAGGAAAACATTTAGAGGAACCTGCTTTAAGTGTGGAGGTGAAGGACACAGAGCATTTGAATGTAAACAAAGGAGTACAAGCAAGAGAACAGAGAACAGTGGAAGAGCAGCCTATGTGGAGGAAGAACCTATTGGATCACCTAGTTCAGTTGGCAAACCTAAGAAAGGAAAATCACTTGTGATGAGGAGAGCACTATTTGAAGCAGAGACAAATGAGGAACCACCGCAGAGGAAAAGTTTTTTCAGAACTAGATGCAAATCAGGAGGCAAATGTTGTAAAGTTGTAATTGATAGTGGTATTTCTGATAACCTAGTTTCAGAGGAGATGGTGACTAAGCTGAAGTTGGAAAGTGTAACGTTGGAAAATGTCCACTTAGGGGCTTTTCCCTCATAAGGTTTAGCTCCCGGGTCTTTTAGCTACATTTAGGACATCTTGCATCATATTTTGACATTCTGATGAAATGAGCCCTAAGTTTCATGACAAATGGGACCTAGGGGGATCCCTTGAACCTAACCCTGACCAAAATAGGGGGGAGGACTTGGGCGCCCGTACCCTAGTCCTACCCTATTTTGGGTCAGTCCCAAATTTTTAGAGTCGTCTTGTGACCATTATTTGGGTCCCATGCTAACATGGTAAGTTTGAATTACAAAATTCTTGGTGGAAGTGTTTTTAGTTGCATATATAAGCATGTTTAGGCATTCATTTGTAAACTAGATGATTATTGTGATCTTTTAGCATCCTAAAGGTGATTCAAGGCATTCATTGTGTAGCAAGAGCATATTTGTGTTGTCTATGTGTTTGTATTTGTAGATTTGAGTAATCATCTCCTCATGGAATGAAGAGCTTCTTCCTTCCATGAGATCTTCAATACAAGGTGACATCATTGTGTTTTGAGCATTTATCATTTGGTTTTTGCCTCTGCCCCTCAAGGCCACACACTCTCTATCTGACAATGGTGTTCAGGAGACGTGAATGTCTCTCCGGGACTTGACTGAGGCAAGTCTCTAAACACCACAACCCCCTCCCAAAGATTCTGTGATTGTAGGTTACAGGTTGAAGATATGGGAAAGGAGGAGTTGCAGGAGGGTACTATAGAGTGTCAGATTTGCAGATCAGAGTTGAAAATAGCACCCTAGACTTGGGAACTCGCTCTTTAGTCCTCCGTATTCTACAACAGAGAAATCTCTGTGACAACAAGAATAGGTTGCAGACTAAGTTCCTAGATCCTGACAAAAAGAATAGCACTAGACTAGGGCGCCCGCTCATTAGTCCCCGACTATTCCACTTCTGAACCTCAAAAATAGGTGCACAATTATCTATCATTTTACATCTTTTTGTAGCAACATTTTTTGATATTCGTCTGTTTGCTTCCGTAATTGCATAATTATGGTTTTGATGTGTAATTGAACATAATTAAACATAATTAATAATCAAATCATACAAATCCAAGTTTCCCTACATTCCTAGTGCCAAGGGTATGATAGGGTTGTAGACACTAAAAATTGTTTAGGTCTTGTTTACACATGACCTTGTATGTCTTTTGCCCTAGGTCCTAGTTACACAACACATTGTAGACATGAACTTGTATATGTTCCCCTAGGTCCTAGTTCATCCTAGTTCATCTAACCTCATCCCACTTAATCCCATTTATCCCTAGGTCCTAGTTCATCTTAATCACATTGGTCCAACTTAATCACCTTCTTGATTAATTAAATAAACCCACTTTATTTAATTAATCCCACTGGATTACATTCCCAATTAATTAAATAAATCCCATTTATTTAATAAATTGCACCTAGTCACATGTCTCACATAATTCAAATTAAAAATTTGAATAAACCCCTCACCTCTCATCACATTACGACACATGTTGCATGTCTCCATCTTCCACTTAATATGCCTTCACATGTCAATCTAATTCAAATATAATATTTGAATTAGATCCCCTTTATTCTCCTTCACACACTTGTCACATGACTACACTTTCTTGATGTGCAAGGAAACCTAATCAATCCTAGCCATCCATATCATCTAAACCCTAATCGATCTTGTCCATCCATTCTAACTAGGTCTTTCCTATAAACCTAGCCTCCTCTAAGCCATTTAGGGGGATGCAATCTAATTTCATACTGTTATGCTATGAAAATCCTGAGCAACCAACATTCAACCATATCCACCAATCTCCCTCTTGCATCCATTTCTATATCCATCTTGCATATTTCTTCATATTGCATCCATCATCTTGCAGGTATCAATCAAGCCATCATCTTGCACATATCATTCGAGGTGTATTGAAGGTTTGGGATTGGTAGACACTTGAGTCCCACCCATCCATATCCCCCCCTTTCCCATTCAATTTTTTTTTTTTAAAAAAAAAAGTAAAGAGAAATCCTTTCATTCAACAGTGAAACCTGCACTTTGGATAAGTACCATGATGAAAACCTAGTAAACAAGTGTCATGTGTAGGTTGATCTTCTATTTCACTTACACTTGGGGGCACCTTGTTTCATCCAAACTATCTATCCCATTATATCATTCTCCATCCTATCATGTCCTATACTATCTTATCCTACCATCCTTATCCATTACACCCATGTACCTATCACATTGTATCCATCCATTCACCCTTCCTCTTTTGATCTTGATAAAGATATGGGGGCAACAATGTTGAAACATGTTTTGGATATCTCTTGATGTACCTCATCCCATCCAACCCATCCTATCATTACTCTCTTTCCATTACCTATTTTTCCATCCTTTCCAAATGAACCCTATCATCCAAGTCATAAGCTTTGTCATGTCAAATCCTATCATCCAATTGCCTTAAGCATCGTCCTAAAAAATCCTAAGTCTACTACCTAGACTGGCATGTTATTCCTATGCAACATAGTCCTTGGAGATCACATCCTTGCTCTCTTACACATACATCCATTCCATTCCATAGCCTATCATTTTATCCTATCCATTTATCATGATCCTTTCATCCATTCACTATTGTCCATCCTTTTGTCCAATACCATTCATTTCCTTGCACCTAGACTTGGTTTTTTCCCTTGTCATTGGTATTTAGCACAAAGGCTACCCAAATTATAAATCCAATACCATCCCAAAATATTCCAAAGAAAATCCAAAAAATCAAAATATTCCAAAAAAATACAAAAAAATCAAAATATTTCAAAAAAATACAAAAAAAATCAAAATATTTCAAAAAGACAAAAAAATCAAAATATGTCAAAAACTCCAAAAAAAATTTAAAATCCAACAAAATCCAAGCAATAAAACCATTCCATATCAAAACATCAAAATCACATTCTTCCAATCAAATCAATCTCAATCATCAAAATCAAAACACATCAATCCAACCATCAAATCCATTCATCAAATCAAATCAATCCAAGCAATGATCCATTTGCAAGTCATCCTTTATTCATACCAATCAAGTTAATTGATCTTGCCAAATTATCCAATCACATCAACGGTCTTGATCCTAATCTTGTCGTAAACCAATTCAATCAATCAATCATCATTATCATCAATGGGATATATCATTCCCGCATCCTTGTGTTGATCTAGGGATATATCATTCCCCGCAATGACAACACTATCATCATTCAGTCAATCCCAACCAATCCATAACTTGATCAATCCAATCCATATCATCACATCAATAAAACACAAATCAGAACTACATCTCATCTTTATCGTTAAGTGCCTTGATCTCGTGGATACAGGGTATGTAGGTAATCTGGGATACGAAGGAAGTGCCTAGATTCAGGCACAGACAATATTCCTCTTTCTTCTTTCATCATTCTTCTATCATCTATCTTCATCAATTCATCAATCTTTCAAAACATTTCTTTCAATCAATCTAATTCTTCAATTCTTCTTCAATCACTTCATCTAATCATACTTCAAATTCATCAATCACTCCAAACAATAAATCCAAATGCAAGTCATATCAATCCATACCAATCAAATCAATCAATCGTGTCAAATTATCCAATAGCAATCAATGGTCTTGATCCTAATCTTGTCGTAAGCAATCAATTATCATCATCATCAATGGGATATATCATTCCCCACAATGACAACACTATCCTCATCAATCAATCAATCAATCAATCAATCATTAGTTTACAGCTTGATAGGGGCAATACCTTGATTTTTTTGTATCATTTCTGCATGCTTGCTTGTGTGTGTTATCATTTTTATCTTGCATTTGCATCAAATCGATATCATCCCAGGTAATATTCATATCTTGTATCTAGACAAGGTTATATTATGCTGGGGCACGAGACACATCGTCACCTTGGTCCTTATACTTTGGTGCATAATGTTTAGTGCTATGTCAAACATCATGGTTGCTCACTTCCATTGCAACATAACTCATCCATCCCTTCTATCCATTCCTTTATCTTTTGTCATTCCTTTCATTTTGAGAACACACTCACATTTGTCCAACCCGCCTATCCTCTTGAGGGGGCATCATCATCCTATCCTTTTCCTTTATCCATTTTCTTAACTTCTTTGAAATGATGTTACTCAAATTAAAGCTTATCATCTCGCAACATCATCTCAAAGAGGGGCAAATGTAGACACTAAAAATTGTCCAGGTCTTGTTTACACATTACCTTGTATGTCTTTTGCCCTAGGTCCTAGTTACACAACACATTGTCGACATGAACTTGTATATATTCCCCTAGGTCCTAGTTCATCCTATTTCATCTAACCTCATCCCACTTAATCCCATTTATCCCTAGGTCCTAGTTCATCTTAATCACATTGGTCCAACTGAATCACCTTCTTGATTAATTAAATAAATCCCATTTATTTAATTAATTGCACCTAGTCACATGTCTCACATAATTCAAATTAAAAATTCAAATAAATCCCTCACCTCTCATCACATTATGACACATGTCGCATGTCTCCATCTTCCACTTAATATGCCTTCACATGTCAATCTAATTCAAATATAATATTTGAATTAGATTCCCTTTATTCTCCTTCACACACTTGTCACATGACTACGCTTTCTTGATGTGCAAGGAAACCTAATCAATCCTAGCCATCCATATCATCTAAACCCTAATCGATCTTGTCCATCCATTCTAACTAGGTCTTTCCTATAAACCTAGCCTCCTCTAAGCCATTTAGGGGGATGCAATCTAATTTAATACTGTTATGCTACCAAAATCTTGAGCAACCAACATTCAACCATATCCACCAATCTCCCTCTTGCATCCATTGCCATATCCATCTTGCATCTTTCTTCATATTGCATCCATCATCTTGCAGGTATCAATCAAGCCATCATCTTGCGCATATCATTCGAGGTGTATTGAAGGTTTGGGTTTGGTAGAGACTTGAGTCCCAACCATCTATATCCCCCCTTTCCCATTCAAAAATTTATAAAAAAAAAAAAAAGTAAAGAGAAATCCTTTGGTCCAACGGTGAAAACCTGGTAAATAGACGCCTTGGATAAGTACCATGATGAAAACTTGGAAAACATGCATCATGTGTAGGTCAATCTTCTATGTCACTTACACTTGGTGGCACCTTGTCTCATCCAAACTATTTATCCCATTATATCATTTTCCTTCCTATCATGTCCTGTACTATCTTATCCTACCATCCTTATCTATTACACCCATGTACCTATCACATTTCATCCATCCATTCACCCTTCCTCTTTTGATCTTGATAAAGATATGGGGGCAACAATGTTGAAACATGTTTTGGATATCTCTTGATGTACCTCATCCCATCCAACCCATCCTATCATTACTCTCTTTCCATTACCCATTTTTCCATCCTTTCCAAACGAACCCTATCATCCAAGTCATAAGCTTTGTCATGTCAAATCATATCATCCTATTGCCTTAAGCATTGTCCTGAAAAATCCTAAGTCTACTACCTAGAATGGGCATGTTATTCCTATGCAACATAGTCCTTGGAGATCACATCCTTTCTCTCTTACACATACACCCATTCCATTCCAGAGCCTCTCCTTTTATCCTATCCATTTATTATGATCCTTTCATCCATCCTCTATTATCCATCCTTTTGTCCAATCCCATTCATTTCCTTGCACCTAGACTTGGTTTTTTCCCTTGTCATTGGTATTTAGTACAAAGGCTACCCAAATTATAAATTCAATGCCATCCCAAAATATTCCAAAAAATATCCAAAAAATCAAAATATTCCAAAAAAATATAAAAAAATCAAAATAGTTTTAAAAAATACAAAAAAATCAAAATATTTCAAAAAAATACAAAAAAATCAAAATATTTCAAAAGACAAAAAAATCAAAATATGTAAAAAACTCCAAAAAAAAAATTAAAATCCAAGCAATAAAACCATTCCACATCAAAACATCAAAATCGCATTCATCCAATCAAATCAATCTCAATCATCAAAATCAAAACACATCAATCCAACCATCAAATCCATTCATCAAATCAAATCAATCCAAGCAATGATCCATTTGCAAGTCAACCTTTATCCATACCAATCAAGTTAATCGATCTTGCCAAATTATCCAATCACATCAATGGTCTTGATCCTAATCTTGTCGTAAACCAAATCAATCAATCAATCATCATTATCATCAATGGGATATATCGTTCCCGCATCCTTGTGTTGATCTAGGGATATATCATTCCCCGCAATGACAACACTATCATCATTCAATCAATCCCAATCAATCCATAACTTGATCAATCCAATCCATATCATCACATCAATAAAACACAAATCAAAACTACATCTCATCTTTATCGTTAAGTGCCTTGATCCTATGGATACAGGGTATGTAGGCAATCTGGGATACAAAGGAAGTGCACAAATTCAGGCACAGATGATATTCCTCTTTCTTCTTTCATCATTCTTCTATCATCTATCTTCATCAATTCATCAATCTTTCAAAACATTTATTTGAATCAATCTAATTCTTTAATTCTTCATCAATCACTCCAAACAATAAATCCAAATGCAAGTCATATCATTCCATACCAATCAAATCAATCAATCGTGTCAAATTATCCAATAGCAATCAATGGTCTTGATCCTAATCTTGTCGTAAGCCAAATCAATCAATTATCATCATCATCAATGGGATATATCATTCTTGCATCCTTGTGTTGATCTAGGGATATATCATTCCCCACAATGACAACACTATCATCATCAATCAATCAATCAATCATTGGTTTATAGCTTGATAGGGGCAATACCTTGCTTGTTTTTGTATCATTTGTGCATGCTTGCTTGCTTTCTTGTGTGTGTTATTGTTTTTATCTTGCATTTGCATCAAATCGGTATCATCCCATTTGATATTCATATCTTGTATCTAGACAAGGCTATATTATGCTGGGGCACGAGACACATCGTCACCTTGGTCCTTATACCTTGGTGCATAATGTCTAGTGCTATATCAAACATCATGGTTGCTCACTTCCATTGCAACATAACTCATCCATCCCTTCTGCTATCCATTCCTTTATCTTTTGCCATTCCTTTCATTTTGAGAGCATACCCATGTTTCTCCAACCTGCCTATCCTCTCGAGGGGGCATCATCATCCTATCCTTTTCCTTTATCCATTTTCTTAACTTCTTTGAAATGATGTTACTCGACTTAAATATTATCATCTCGCAACATCATCTCAAAGAGGGGCAAATGTAGACACTAAAAATTGTCTAGGTCTTGTTTACACATGGCCTTGTATGTCTTTTGCCCTAGGTCCTAGTTACACAACACATTGTCAACATGAACTTGTATATGTTCCCCTAGGTCCTAGTTCATCCTAGTTCATCTAACCTCATCCCACTTAATCCCATTTATCCATAGGTCCTAGTTCATCTTAATCACATTGGTCCAACTTAATCACCTTCTAGATTAATTAAATAAACCCACTTTATTTAATTAATCCCACTGGATCACATTCCCAATTAATTAAATAAATTTCATTTATTTAATTAATTGCACTTAGTCACATGTCTCACATAATTCAAATTAAAAATTTGAATAAACCCCTCACCTCTCATCACATTACGACACATTTTGCATGTCTCCATCTTCCACTTAATATGCCTTCACATGTCAATCTAATTCAAATATAATATTTGAATTAGATTCCCTTTATTCTCCTTCGCACACTTGTCACATGACTACGCTTTCTTGATGTGCAAGGAAACCTAATCAATCCTAGCCATCCATAATATCTAAACCCTAATCGATCTTGTCCATCCATTCTAACTAGGTCTTTCCTATAAATCTAGCCTCCTCTAAGCCATTTAGGGGGATGCAATCTAATTTCATACTGTTATGCTGCCAAAATCATGAGCAACCAATATTCAACCCCAGCCACCAATCTCCCTCTTGCATCCATTTCCATATCCATCTTGCATATTTCTTCATATTTCATCCATCATCTTGCAGGTATCAATCAAGTCATCATCTTGCGCATATCATTCGAGGTGTATTGAAGGTTTGGGTTTGGTAATGTATGCATTTTTTTCATCATTTCAGCTAATCCAAATTTTCAGTATACAAGTGCATTGCCACTTGACCCAAAGTCTTTGAATGAAAGGGTGAAAGGAGGATACACACACAAAATTGCCAAAAATTAGTCATCCAAATTTTACCCTTTACAGTTTGGTGAACCCATGTTGTTGGACTTGTTTTCACCTTGTTGAGTGTTTTGCTTTAGATTTACTTTGATTTCATTCATTCATATCATCATTCATCTTATTGCATTGGAAAACTTACAAAAAAATTGTAAAATTTGAATTTTTTTGCATTCTAGGGTTTCTATTTTGCAACAATTAATTTGAATTTCATCAAATTTCTGATTTTTGCATTAGATCTAAGCTAAATTACAGAAAATTACAAAAATTAAATAGCTTGCATTGCATTTTTATCATAAAATTGCTAGGGTTTTGTTGGAAATTTTGCATTTTTCATATAACCTAGTAATTTCAAAAACTAGGGTTTGTAAGAAAAATCTTGTTTTAGATTTTTCTATTGATCTTAGACACTCATTCAAATTTGAATTTGGCTGTACTGTTGCATTTTAGTGTAAATTTGCATTTTGATCTCAAAAATTTGTATTTTTACATAGAAAATTTCAACAAAAACTAGCATTTTCATTATTTTTTCCTTAGATTTGCACTTACATTTTGCATGGTAGGGTGTGAAAATCATTCTCAGATCTGAGTGGACTTAGTTTTTATCATAAAACATATTACAAGACATTCATATAGCATTTTGCATTAAGATCTCAAACTTAGGGCTTGAAAAACCTTGATTTTCACTAGATTTGGCCTTATCGACTCTCAACATTTGCACCATAGGCGTGTTGTGAAGAATATTTTTGTACTAATTAGTTGTTATAAGGGTTATTATCTGCTTCCCCTCCTAAAACTATTTACAACACCTTGTTATTGGGCTCTTGTATTGAAAAATTGGTGAAAATTTGCACATTTTTGTTATATTTGCCCTAGGGTTTGACCTATATTGCACTCCAAGCATGTTGTAAAATATTTTATGATTCTATCTGACTGATATTATTGCTATTATTTTTTGTACCCATTAAAATTCTTTACAACACCCCTTTTGCTATGTCTTGGAGTTGAAAAATTGTGAAAAATTGCATATTTTTGCTATATTTTCACTAGGGTTTGATCTTGAGTGGCATTAGGTGGCTTTTATTATTGATATAATTTGCTTTCCATCATCATTTTCCTCACAACACCCTTTTTCATCCTCTTTTGCATTGAGATTTGGTGAAAAAAATCGCATATTTTTGTGTATTTTCACTAGGTTTTGACTAGTCATCATCCTAGATTTGCATCAAAAGTGTGTTGTGGAGGATTTTATTTCTGTATTGGACTAAAAATAGAAATATTATTTTCTACCCCTAATCAAATTCCTTACAACACCTTTTCTTTCATATAGTTGCATTAAACAAAATACAAAAAATCAAGCATTTTAGGTCATTTTCATACATCATTTTGTACTTGTCTTTTGCATAACTTTTGAAAAGCTTTTAAAATCTGATTTTGCATTGATGTTACAAGAAACTTCATTATGGCATCTTCATCACATCGGTCTTTGGTATCTTTACATGCATATATCAAAAAGTTTGAGAGTTTCTACAAATTTCTTAATATGAATCCTCATGTTCTCACTTATTTACAAGCTATGTGTCACAAGGATATATTTCAATGCTCTTCATTTGAAATCCTTAACTATGTATCTGATTTTTAAAACTTCACTTCTCTCATGAATACATACCCTTGGGTAGTAGAAGATTTAACAAAACATATTGAGAATGATGAGTGTGAAGTTTTTCTTAACACTTTGGAATTCATAGCTAAAACATGTGATGATGACATAAAAAATGATTCCTCCTATGAGGATATACTGGCACAAGAGGATGAACTCATTGACACATTCCTAAACATTACCCTACCCTCTTTGGAAAATGAAACATCAATGCATAAAGGGCTCCCTCTCAAGAAGGATTCTTCATGGGTAGAAAAAGCATATTCACCTAATGATCATATGGTGCATGAAAACCCATTAGATCTTACACCTTTGATTGAAAATTGAAGAACCTTAGATGAAAAAGATTATGGATAGCTCTATTAATGATAAAACACCTTGCCCTCTTAACAATACAGTACCTTCCTCTCATCCCATTGCTCTCCCTGACCAAGATGTAGCATTAGTGGATGAGAAAAGGTCTCTCACATTAAATCCTTTAAGGATAGATGTTGGGTGCAATCAAGAGGAAAATAGTGTTAATTCAATATTCATTAATAGATTTTGTAGCAATATTCCTAAGATGGTTGTGTGGGGGGCACCTAGTGCACCTTCTTGCTTAAAGCCGGCGATTACGGTTCAGGGTGTTCAAAATGTGTTACAACAACCACACCACAATGTGATTGCTCATACATACAACACCCATAATAACAAGCAAAGTAAGCAAGCACTGCATGTGCCTGTCTCTCTTCCATGTTCTCAACCTATGCTCCCTCCACCACCTCATCTTACTCATAAAAGTGGTCAAGAGTATGATCTTGTCAAACAACTTCGCACTACTCCAGCTAAGATCTCTCTTTGGGATTTAATACAAACATCACCTACATACCATGGAATGCTCCAAGAAGCCTTACAAAAGGTGATTGTGCCACTTGTTGTTAAGCCAAATGATGTAGCAGCTTTATTAGATTGTATGCATGCAACAAAAATGGATATTCTCTTTCAACCAGATGAATTACCGTTAATTGAAGTTCAAAACCAATATGATCCACTTATAATCTTTGTTACAATAAACAAAACATTAGTTAAGAGAGTTATGATTGATAATGGATCAACTCTTAATGTTTGTGGCATTGACTTATTACATAAGATTAAAGTTGATACATCTGCCATCAAGCTGGAAATGTTAAGTATCCGTGGTTTTGACAATGTTGGACGACAATCTGTGGGCACTATAACTTTACCTATACAAGTGGGACCTATGATTGTGCCTACCCTGATTCATGTCATGCCTTGTTCTTTATCTTACAACATGATTCTTGGTAGACCTTGGATTCATGCATTGGGGGCAGTCCCTTCAACCCTGCAATGTTCAATCAAATTTATATTCAAAGATAAAATTCATACTATTCATGTTGATCCTGAACTGGATAACTGTTTACATATTGACATGCAAAAACTAGTTTACAATCATATGAGCTTAAACAATTTACGGGCTGATTCATCAATGCCTCTAGCCACGAATAATGTTGTGCAAGACTCTCAACCATCGAATTCACTTGTTGGTGATGATTGGCGTTCATTAGATTTTAATCCTTCAAGTATAGGGGAATATAAATTTAATAAACCTGACACATCAAAAGTCACATCGATCTCGTCTAAGAAATCTTTTGAAACATCTGAGAAAAATAAAGTCTCCTTGGTTGAAAATAAAGACAATAATTTTACTTATACTACAAATTATGATACCTATGAGGCTTCACCTTCTTCTAAAGAAATGGATTCTCTATATGGTCCTGGATTTCAAATCTTGTACAAAAATAATGACTATGTAGGCAATGGTTGCGGTGTAAATCAACAAGGAATCAAAGTACCTTTACAAGTTGCTAGAATTAATTACACAGCCGGTATAGGATACTGCTCTTTGAAACCCACCAAAGCCTCTCGTCGTCCTAAACTTAATGTTAATGCAATATCAACAAGACCGAATCAACATATGAGATATCCTAAGCAAATGAGCCACAATTGTTGTAGCCTCTTCCTAGATATGTATGTTCATAACATTTGGGTTCTAACAGGTAAGTATTTCTAACCCTTTATCTCTCTCATGATGTGCTTCCCCCGTGATGTGTTATGTGTTGTTTAGGCCTCCTGGGATGACCCCTAATTCTCTTGTAAGGTTCGAGATACTAGGAGACCGCCTCTGTTGTGACCTTCTATTTGTATCATCATTCTTCTATATTGCCTCTCTCTGATTTCATTGTTCTGAGTTGTGTCTTACGGACATAGCATCCCTAAGATACTTATTTCTCCTCTCTTATTTATTGTTTCCCTTCCTCTAGTGTTTCTATCTAGCGGGTAGATGATGAAAAACATTTATATTGATGCAGACCTAGCGTCCCTTTAGCAAGAAATCAAAAATTGGACTTAGTTCCTAATATGATGATGGGGTTGTATATCTTATCCGACGCTTGGCTAGTAGAAGCACTCCGTGCTTTCTATGTAGTGATATTGATGATCTTTATCTCACTTACAAACCTTAAAAATACTGTTGCTCCATGCACTTTGCCTATCTTTGAATCTCGCCTTGGTGACACTCGGTTCTGAGATTTTCGTGATATAGCCACATGGTTATCCTCGATCTCTGAATTCATAGTATAACCTTGGCTCTTTGTGTGATCGATCATATGCATTGATGGTGTTGTTTATCATGATTATGGACATTAACATGTTTCTTGCAGGGATGTGTTTGTGGGAACATTTGACAATCGTAATGTACATGTCACCTCTGGGGGGCATGGGCTTTGTGAAAGTCTGTGTTCCCTTGTGTGTATTCTTCCTACCTTAACGTGCTTGATATCGATGTGTGATATCAACCACCTTAAGGTGGGGGCATATATAAGGTAAGCTATCTGTTGTAGATATTAGCAATGTGCTTGTCCTTAGGTGCAGTTTAAAGACTGATGGCAATGATTCCCTCCTACATTTTGATTTTGTTTTCAATCAGTCAATCAATCAATCATCTTAAGCCCTCTGCGGAGGTGGGGATGGTGTATTTCTTGGAGCAGGTTGCATCATCCTATCATTTTCAAAAGTCCTCTGCGGAGGCGGGGAGTGGTTCTGTGACTAACTCAACCCTTAAGCATGTCTTCGGCGATTGTTGTGGCAAAGCCCAATCGTCAGTGTGTGCCTATAATGTGCCTAAGATGGTGATGAGCCTAGAAATAGGAACACTCCATCGCTTGTCTGTCATGTTTTCTCCGTGTCTTCAAAGTGTGTGTGTTTAGCATGCTTTCTTTGTTTGGCATGTTTGTTGCCCCATATGTAGTCTAAAGACCAGCGTGATGAGTGCTTCCTGCATTTTGGGGAGGTTTGGTGTGTCGTGTGTGTGTTGCCCCATATATGTAGTTTAAAGACCAGCATGATGAGTGCTTCCTGCATTATGGGAGGTGTGTTTACTTTCCTATACTTGCATCTGCATTTCATATATATGAGAAAAAGAAAAGAAAAGAAATCATTCCTGTCTTCCATGTGTTAACTGTCTTCTATGCATTTACTATGTTCTCTGTGTTTTGCGTGACTGTAACTGTCTTATCTGTGTTTTGCGTGCCTGTCATTGTCTTCAATGTGTTTGGCGTGTCTTCTCCGTGCTTGGCATGTTTGCTGTGTTTGTTGACTGTACTTTAATGCATGTATTGGCCTTGCATTTATACATACATTAAAGTGGGGGCTAAATGTAACGTCAAAAAATATCCCCTTGGGGGCTTTTCCCTCATAAGGTTTAGCTCCCGGGTCTTTTAGCTACATTTAGGACATCTTGCATCATATTTTGACATCTCGATGAAATAAGCCCTAAGTTTCATGACAAATGGGACCTAGGGGGATCCCTTGAACCTAACCCTAACCAAAATAGGGGGGAGGACTTGGGCATTTGCGCCCTAGTCCTACCCTATTTTGGGTCAGTCCCAAATTTTTAGTGTGAGTGTGTGACTGTTATTTGGGTCCTATGCCGACACGGTAAGTTTGAATTATGAAATTCTTGGCGGGAGTGTTTGTAGTTGCATATATAAGTATGTTTAGGCATTCATTTGTAAACTAGATGATTATTGTGATCTTTTGGCATCCTAAAGGTGATTCAAGGCATTCATTGTGTAGCAAGAGCAGATTTGTGTTGTCTATGTGTTTGTATTTGTAGATTTGAGCAATGATTTTCTCATGGCATGAAGAGCTTCTTCCTTCCATGAGATCTTCACTACAAGGTGACATCATTTGTGTTTTGAGCATTTATCATTTGGTTTTTACCTCTGCCTCTCAAAGGCATGCACTCTCTATCTGACAACGGTGTTCAGAAGACTTGAATGTCTCTCCAGGGCTTGACTGAGGTAAGCCTCTAAACACCACAACCCCCTCCCAAAGTTTCTATGATTGCAAGTTACAAGTTGAAGATACGAGAAAGGTGGAGTTGCAGGAGGGTACTATAGAGTGTCGAATTTGCAGATCAGAGTTGAAAATAGCACCCTGGACTTGGGTGCCCACTCTTTAGTCCTTTGGATTCCGCAACAAAGAAATCTCTGTGATAGCAGGAACAGGTTGCAAACTGAGTTCCCAGATCCTAACAAAAAGCATGGCACTGGACTACGGCGCCCACTCATTAGTCCCCGACTATTCTGCTTCTGAACCCTGAAAAAAGGTGCATAGTTATCTATCATTTTACATCTTTTTGTACCAACATTTTATGATATTCATCTGTTTGCTTCCATAATTGCATAATTAGGGTTTTGATGTATAATTGAGCATAATTGAACATAATTGATAATCAAATCATACAAATCCAAGTTTCCCTACATTCCTAGTGACCAAGGGTATGATAGTGCATTGCCACTCGACCCAAAGTCCTTGAATGAAAGGGTGAAAGGAGGATACACACACAAAACTACCAAAAATCAATCATCCAAATTTTACCCTTTATAGAAAGATTGAAACACTCTAAGCCCTATCAAATAGCATGGATTCAAGATGATCATAAGGTACTGTGAGTGAACAATGTTTGGTGAAATTTCATATTGGATCTTATCATGATGAAGTCTTGTGTGATATTATGCCTATGGATGTATGTCATATTTTGTTGGGTAGACCTTGGGAGTATGATAGACAAGCTATACATGATGGGAGAAATAATACATACACTATAACATCTAATGGAAAGAGAATTACTTTGATTCTTTTAGAAGATGATCCTAAGAGTGAAGTATGTGGGAATGCTAGAATCTGTTTGGTAGATGGAAGAAAATTTATGGATGGTTTGAGACATAAGAATATGTGTTATGCCTTGATTCCTAAGAAGCCTGAAACATTGAAGAAGGGAACTAAAGAATCACAACCAAAGGATATAACTAAATTGCTGACAGAGTATGAAGACATCATTTCAGATAATGTACCTAAAGCATTGCCACCAATCAGGAGTATCAGTCATCACATGGATCTTATACCAGGAGCTAGTTTGCCTAACAATGTAGCACACAGAATGACACCAATAGAGAATGAAGAATTGAATAGACAGATACAAGAGTTGTTGAGGAAAGGTTTGATCAGAGAAAGCTTAAGTCCTTGTGTAGTACCTATAGTATTAGCACCGAAGAAGGATGGAGAATAGAGAATGTGTACAGACTCTAGAACAATAAACAAATCACAGTTAAGTATAGATTTCCTTTACCTAGGATGGATGATATCATGGATTGTTTGAGTGGAGAAAAATATTTCACAAAGATAGATTTGAAGAGTGGATACCATCATATCAGAATTAGAGAAGGAGATGAATGGAAGACTACTTTTAAGACAAATGAAGGATTGTATGAGTGGTTAGTGATGCCTTTTGGATTAACAAATGCACCTAGTACTTTCATGAGATTGATGAATGAAGTTTTGAAGAAATTCTTGGGTAAGTTTGTTATTGTATATTTGGATGACATTCTAATTTTCAGTAAGACAAAAGAAGAATAGTTGTTACACTTGAGACAAGTATTGCAGAGACTGAGAGAAGAGAAATTGCTGATAAACATCAAGAAGTGTAGTTTCATGAAGGAAGAACTGGTATACTTGGGATTTGTAATTTCTACGGAAGGATTGAAGATGGACCCTGAGAAAGTAAGAGCAATTGTTGAATGGCCTACACCAGAGAGCATTGGAGAAGTTAGACCATTCCATGGATTAGCTAGTTTCTACCGAAAGTTCATAAAAAATTTTAGTTCAGTTTGTAACCCTATGACAGAGACAATGAGAGGTGATAGAAAAGACTTTAAGTGGACATCAGGAGTAGATAAAAGTTTTGAATTGTTGAAACATAAAGTGATAGAGCAACCTATGTTGGCATTACCAGATTTTAATAAGGTATTTCAAGTGGATTGTGATGCAAGTGGGAATGCAATAGGAGCAGTGTTAAGTCAAGAAGGTAGACCTGTAGCATATTTCAGTGAGAAGTTGAACGATGCAAGGAGAAGATATTCATTTATGATCAAGAGTTCTATGCCATAATTCAAGCCTTGAAGAAGTGGAGACATTACTTGTTGCCTAAGGAGTTTGTGTTGTATACAGGCCATCAAGATTTGCTATATTTGAGCAGTTAAGGAAAGTTGAATCAGAGACACATGAGATGGGTAGAGTTCATGCAGAGTTATACTTTTGTATTGAAGCATATGAGTGGAAAATCAAACAAAG
The DNA here is from genome assembly GCA_027924645.1 of Cunninghamia lanceolata. Taxonomy (NCBI): domain Eukaryota; kingdom Viridiplantae; phylum Streptophyta; class Pinopsida; order Cupressales; family Cupressaceae; genus Cunninghamia; species Cunninghamia lanceolata. The sequence goes on from BSBN01000007.1 coordinate 4,349,618, forward strand.
TTGCAGATCATGCATTGTGTAGGAGAAGGAACTTGTTGACAGAAATGAGAGTTGAAGTATTGGGATTTGATGAGTTGAAGAACATGTATGAAGAAGATAGTGATTTTGCAGAACCTTGGAAAACATGTAAGGAACCTGTTGTAACAGACAGAAGTAAGTGGTTGGATTATTTCATTCAGGAAGATATGTTATTCAAAGGAAATTAGTTGTGCATACCTAGGAGTTCAATGAGAGACAATTTGATCAAAGAGAAGCATAGTGGAGGATTGGCAGGACATTTTGGCATTGATAAAATAGTGGCCTTAGATACATAAGGATGTTAGGAAATTTGTGTAGAGTTGTAGAGTTTGTCAAATTGTAAAAGGGAGTAGTCAGAATACTGGATTGTATAAACCTTTGACAGTACTGGAGAGACCTTAGGAAGACATAAGTATGGATTTTGTAATGGGATTACCGAAGACAAAGAGGACATGATTTAATATTTGTAGTGGTAGATAGATTTTCAAAGATGGCACATTTCATACCTTGTAAGAAGACAACTGATGCAGTGCATGTAGCTGACCTATTTTTCAAGGAGATTGTGAGATTGCATGGATTACCTAAGAGCATAATTTCAGACAGAGATACAAGATTTCTTGGATACTTTTGGAAGACACTTTGGAAGAAGATGAAGAAAGATTTGAAGTTTAGTTCAGCATTTCACCCACAGACTGATGGACAAACAAAGGTAGTAAATAAGAGTTTGGGAAACCTGTTGAGATGTTTGTTTGGAGAGAAGGCAGGAAGTTGGGATTTGATTCTTTCACAAGTAGAGTTTGTATACAATAATTAGGTGAATAGGAGTATCGTAAGAACACCCTTTGAGATTGTTACCGGAGTAAACCCTAGAGGAGTCACAGAGTTGAGGGATATCAACATGGAAAATAAGAGAAGTGCAGAAGTAGAAGAATTTGCAGGACATATGGAGACAGTGCATAATTAGGTAAAGAAGCATTTGGAAGAGATGAACAACAAGTATAAGGAGAAGGCAGATGAGAAGAGAAGACACAAAGAATATGTAGTTGGAGATGAAGTGATGGTATACTTGAGAAAAGAAAGATTTCCAGTTGGGACTTATAAAAAGTTGAAGATGAAGAAGTTTGGGCCTTGTAGGATACTCAGAAAGTTTGATTAAGGAAATGCATATGAAGTGGAGTTACCGGAAACATTGGGTGCATATCACCTATTTTCAACATGCAAACCTATATCAGTATCATGAAGCAGAGTTCAATGATAACATTGAAGAAGACTTGAAGAAGTAGTTACCACAACAAGCACCGGAGCAGACTGAGGATATCTTGGACAATACAGTTGGACGTAGCACCAGAGGAAGACAATACAAAGAATACCTGGTGAAGTGGAAAAGCAGACCAACACAAGATTCATCATGGATTTCTTAGGTTGAGGTGGACCGTTTTGATTTTCCTCTAGCCCCAGCAAAGTGAGGGACTCACTTTTTCAATAACCTCGAATGTCTGATGCAAGAGTATCCCTGGTTCAAGAGCAATCTTGCATCAACCAAAAACATTTGTATCTTAGTTTGTTTGCATTTTAGTTTGTTTCTTTTCATTTTCCAGTTCAATTCAGGTAGTTCAGTCAATAGAAGTTTCTGTACTTTGGTCCGCATTCTACTGTAGTTGCATTTCAGATCTTGCAGAGCTGGACTTAACATCTAGATTCATTCATGCACATCATATCCAATTTTTAGAGCATTTGGATTAGGTACTAGTAAGATATCACTATCAGAAGATTAATTGTTTTCTTAGAACAAAGCATCCTAACAGTCTCAGATAATCGGCTAAAGGAGAAGACTTGTGGAGCATTTCACGATTTGCAAAGTTCAAAGACACATCATTCAATGTTGTTTGGTTCGTGGCTGACCTTCCTTGAGATCCCCACATCATTCCATTCATTTGCGGAGGAGTTCCATTCATTTAGGTCTGACTTATTCATGTACACACGTTACAACTCTTCATTGGAGTTTGTGATCTTCCTTAGCCGACGCAGAGGAATCATTTGTATCAGAGATGATATATATTGATGTAATAGATGCCTAGGAAATTAGTTATGATCATTAGAATAAGTTCATAGTTTGAATTCTTGCGAAGGAGCTTTAAAGCTATATCTTGTGTATATTCTGATATTCTGTAATCAGGCATGTGAGCCCTAATTGTAAGCCCGCATGTTGCCGACCAATTTGTATTTGAATTCTATGATATACAGAATGACTGAATCTGTATTTGCTTCATATCTTTGAGTTGTTTCCGTTGTGTTTACTCTAGCTGCATGGTCTGGATAGTTCACCTTGTGGACTCTCCTAACCGTGACTGCACCATTGATGTTATGTTAACTATAGTGGTTTAGTTGGAGGTTAGTTTGATGGTATGTTAACTATAGTAGTTTAGTTAGAGGTTATTTTGATGGTATGCTAACTTTGGAATTTTAACTAAAAGTTAGTAATCTTAGAAATTGTGATGTATAAAATAAGTAGGACCTAATATCTATGAATTAGGTACACACGCATAAAGTAAAACAACACTATACTATATTAGTTGAGCAAAAGTGAGCTACTAAAAAAACAATACTAAAGTACTTGAATATAGAGGCCTCTTAGATGAGTAAGTCAGGATGAGACACGTCTAAGAGGTGATGAGTTAACTCTCAATTAGGAGATGAGTTAACTCGATCAAGTAAGATGGACATGACCTTTGATTAGAAAAAGGTGGCACCTAACTTCCACTATTCAACAATTAATGAGGGATTAATGGTACTTGATGACCTCAAATCAAGGGTGACACATGTTATTATTAGCTAGCTAGGTGAGGAAAGATAAATTTAATAAATAGATGAAATATTATTGTTAGGATATAATACTATCGTAGGTGAAGTATATAATATTACACTAACCCCCTCCTCCCCCCTCTCCACCCTCATAAATGCAACTTAGGGAGCAACAAAAATGAGTCCTAAAGTTAAGGCCATGCTAGGTACCTATGTACAAAGATTAAAACCCCCAAAAAGAATGTGAGAGAAAGACCCCTTCCAAAGAAAGAGATATAGAATCCCATAAGAGAGAGGATAAAGTGAGAGTGAGTCATTTGGGGATACATTTAATCATTAAATCTTAATGCTTTGCAAAGTGGGCATCGAAAGCAAGTTTGATAAAAAAAGTGTGTGAAGTTGGTTGTGGTCTACTAGTGGTATGTTGGGGCCATTTATGAATGAATGATCTTCATTCTAAATCATTGTTGTGTTTATTTTTACTTTAATTGCAAGTCTAAACTATGATTATGCAAATGTTTGTATACACAATACAACAATTTGAGGAACGCAAAGGGGATCCAAATTCAAATTCTGACAATTTGATTTTACACAACACAATGCAATAGTTGGGAATGAGGTCCCTCCCATACTCATGATGCCTATTGCTACTTCGGTTCCTAGTGATGGTGAGCCTCACTTGTTTGCATGACAGCTTCTCAAAGGTCGCCTTCCCCGACCAGACATTCCTCTCCCCAAGCGCCACCCCCTTCTGAGGCTTTGGTGAGAGTCTCCCCTCCTACATCTCTTATTTTTGCGGATGGAAATAATGAAGTTTTTGGGACCATTGTGCATAGAAGGAAGAAAGGTCTTCCGAAGCATGTTTCTCAAACCCACACTCAAGCCAAGGGTATATGACCTGCTAGGTCAGGTTATGATATTGTTTAGTCTTTTGTTGTAGTAGTTGTTCCTTGCAGCCTTGCTGCAACTTTGCCTTTTGGGCTTTGTTGTTGGACTGTTGTTTATGGTCGTTTTGGTCCTGTCTTGCCTTGCCTTAGGGTAATTGTTATAAAGGGTTGGGACCCTTGTTTCCCTCTTATCTAATAAAAAACATTGAAATCATAGCTTGTATTTATTTCACTAGAATGTGTAACATCCAAATCCAAAATGACAAGAAGTAACTAAGTTTTCACAACGGTAAATTTTTTTTTTTACTAGGTAATCAAATACAAAAGTAACTCATCTATAATCCAATACAACATTTTTCATTCTATTATAAACATGATTTCATTTTCATAAAAACTTGAAAGAAATGATATACATTAAACTCTTTTCTAATCAATGAAATTTTCTTGAAACAACAAATATTGGAAACATACCTTTATCATGCATCTCGATTATCAGCCCATCTCATTCAAGACTCAGCATTCCTCAGTATTTGGAAGAGAAAGTATCTTCAAGGAGCTTAACCTCCAACCACAGACCGTCGGTCTCCCGCACTCCTTCCTAACTGGAAGTGGCCCTACCCTACTCAAGAGGATAGACTTAGGATAACCATCGATGTTTGCCATCTGAGCTAGGTGTTGTAACCTACGTGTCTTGTTATCGCGCAAATCCCTAGATACCCTCTAGTCATGCACAACACTCAACAAGAAACGCCATCCAGTTACGGTGAACGTTCGATGCACTTGAGGATAGTACACCACCTTGGCCAAAGGATTTGTATTTTAAATCAGCATTCTAAGAACGCATGAATTTGGTTCACCCACCCTACTCGACTTGAACAGGTCGAAATCCTACAGTTTCCTATTTGTATAGTTTGAACTATTTTGATGACCTTGATAACCTCAAGGATTTAGGATTACCTCCTGTAATAGCGCATGGCGCATCATTTACTCTTATCCCAAGTTCATAGTTATCAACACCTATTTTCAAGTAAAAATATTGTTTATAAGCGCCCACTCCTAAGTGGTTTCATAATCGTTTACTCGGTTCCCATGTTTGCACAACACACACAAGTATCTGAAACATATTTCCGTTATCCCGGAAGTCAGGGGTTCTAGACTCTTAAGGTCTACAAAATGAAACTAGAGTCATCGCATGCAACGTAATCTAGATTCCACATGCGGGTTTTCGACACAAGTACATTAACTCCTACTTCCCTTTTCAAATCAATTAATTTTGCAAGAGTTAATGAGGTAAAATTTGTAAAATATAGTAATAAAAGATTTGAAGTCTTTCTTACGACTCTAGAGATGACCAACGCTCGGTCGACCTCTATCAAAAGATACAAGACAAAAATGACTCAAACTAGTTGTATCTTCAACTTCGGTTATCCAGCACATTAACGTTTACGTCAATCTTGTTTTTAAAAACTAGAGTTTATCTCTCCTACACAACACGCTCGTGGAGCAAAGTATTTTCTCTCTAAGGAGCTATTAATTCAAGTGCCCAAAGCAGTTTTATGTTGATATTTCTGTCTTGAAGGAATTCTTTAATATTCTACGTCTTTTAAGTTTGTAGTTCACATTGGCAATCATGCATTGATCAATCTTTGAGGACAGCACATGGAGACCTATACTCTATCATCTTACGACATCTACCAAGAGAGGTAATAATCTATTTTCCAAGTTCTTGCATACTAATCGACAGCAGCATCATTGTCACTGAGTTTTCTTCTATCATAATACAGTAATAATACATTTACAATGAAGAACTTCTCACAGCATTGCAGTAAAATACATGATTATGATATCATAATTGTTGTAGGAATATTACCTTACTCAGCAACGAAGAGCACAGCAAGTGCCGAAGTTTCCCTTCGATCCTTTACCACCAACCACACAGATAAGCTCCTTCCGTTATCTTGCTGTCAAATCCTATGACAAAACCTGTCAGTCTCTTCCTCAAACTCACTCATCTCACTGCCGTTTATTTCCTCCTCTCCAAAAACACACCCTTCCACAATGAAGGATATCAATTCCTTTTCTAAAACTCTCTGCTGTATCACACTATCTAAAGCCCACGACAGTCCCTACGACTCACTCCTCTCACCTCAGAAGTCAATCTCCACTGAAACTAATCACTACTTAGAAGTTGCTCCAACCTCCAATGCTTCCATAGATGTCTCTCTCACTCCGTCCAGATAACTGATCACTCCTCCCACAAGAACGAACCTCCTCCTTCAACACAGCGACCTTACCTCCACAATGCTACGGAGTTTTAGGCAGAAACGTTGCGTAATAACACTCCGCTTGTTCATGCAAACCAAAGAGGTTTTATCGTTGATAAAGATCACTATCCAAAGTAGTTTAAACAATCCACTTCGGTCATGTGAAAACTCCACGTAACATCTTCCGAATGCTTCCCCCCCCGAAAGCATAGTTCTTTTACCTTTTCATTCTAATACTCTGCCTTCCTTGCTATGTCCCGTTCTCTGGTAATGGGAGGCCGTAAGTGCACAGCGTACGCCAAAATTTTCTCCCAGAAGAAGCATGCAGATAATCAAGGAAACGTGGCTCTCTATAGTTCATTAACAGTCATGGAAGTCGTGGAAAGATCTCCTGAACTCTAGCAACCACTCCTTCAACACAGCGACCTCACCTCCTTGACTCCCTGCCGTTATGCTCCTCTCGTGTTACTTCGCAGTAACTTTTTTTTATTCTCTTACCTTCCTCGACGGCCTTTCACTTTTCCTAGCCCTCTCTTCCTGTCGATACGCAGTACCTTTCCCATAAACTGCGACAGTCCGCTATCGCCACGCTCTTAACTCCGACCACTACTTAGTAGATTCCTCCGTCGGTTGAGAATAACTGACATTTAAGTCTTGTTAACCGATTCTATCTTCACCTTTCGACGGTTTCCCCATCTCCTTCTCTTGAATGAGGAAGCACCTGCATTAATTGCTAGCTAACTAATTATCCACGGCATGATTCGCCACCATACAATGAAGGAGAAGGACTAGTTTTAACAAGGTTTTCGAATCTAACCACACATGGCTATTCACAAGGTCGGTATTAAATGCAACTATCTGACTCAATACTTGCAGCGGTCCCAACCAAAAAGAAGGTTCTAAATGACAACACCACACAGCAATTTCGTCATTCTTCCGCAAAAACCTCTAACCTTCAAGAGCAACTGAAAGATGAATGGAGAATTTAAACACAACAAGATAGCGGGTAATAAAGGCCTAAAGCATCTCTATGGTCGAACAAGTAAAGGAGACAAAGATCTTTTTCGCAAAGAGACTCAAGGTTAGACCAAAATAACTCGCGGTCAGAGCCAGAAGAAAAGGACTCATGTTAAATGATGACCATAATAAATTATTTCACGCTATGGCTTCGAATCGACATTCGTCGATCTACAAGAATAAAATAAATTCACAACACAAGTTCGACGCGTTTTATGACAATCACCACGGATTGATCGTAACGTGAACGAGTTCTTACAACGTTAGACGCATAAAACTGACTTCTCGCGTCTTTCGATTACGAGACAAGATTTACAATTTTGCCACCAAATGGTTCATTAAATACTTAGAGACGAGAATAATAAACGTCTAAATAAGTCGACTTGCTATTATGGACTTACGACGCCATCGATGACTCCAAGATTCTACAAGACGACTTTCGACTAGGATGTTATACTTTATCCTTTGACGTCAACATCTAGTTAACTAATCCCAACCGACAAACAAGACTAACTGGTTGATTTCAAGGTTTATCTACCTGTTTGGCGATCTCAGTAACAAACGCCCATGGTTAATTTCCAGAGTCTATACTCCCTCTCGAAGATACTTTCTCTTCCCGTTGAACACGGTCCACCTGTTCCTGCATCGACAGACTCACATACAATTTTGTGGTCAAAGCACCTATGATCCAAATATAATATATTCAAACATCATTGCATTTATTATAAAGACATTTAGTCTACAATATCACCTTGATCGTAATCATTAGATTCCACAATTTCATATAACAACTTTGTAAATTAAATTGTCAGTTTCCATGTCGTTCACAACATAGTAATTTACTGAAATTTGTAAGAAAGTAAATAGCATAATTGTTTTCAAAAGGAAGGATGTAACATATCCTTCCCCTTTAAAAATCATCGTCCCCGATGATTAAGTTTATCAAGCAAAAATTAAACTTAAAACAAACTTTCTATAAAGCAACATTTATGTCTTTAAAAAGTTTTGGAAATCTTTGATAAATGTCTTTGTAGTCTTCCCAAGTGGCGCTATCCTCGCCATATTGGTCCCACTGTATTTTGCATTGCAAAACTTCTCGATTACGTAAACGAAGTTTATGCATTTCGAGCACCTTGAGTGGCTCGATCACAACCACCCCGGGTTCTTGCATCTGTAAGGAATTCCAGTTAAGGATGTGGTTATTACCTACAAAATATTTCTTTAAATACGAAATATGAAAAACATTATGCATCTTAGACAAGGCTGGAGGTAGAGCAACTTTGTAGGCAACCGGATTGATAATCTCTAGTACTTCGAAAGGTCTAACATAAAGAGGAGCCAATTTCGAAGATTTACCAAACTTGATAGAACTCTTTTGGGGTTTCACCCGCAAAAGCACCTTCTCGCCAATAGAGAAGTGTCTAGGCACTCGTTTGCGATCAGCATAACTCTTTTGCCTGTCATTGGCTTCTACCAACCTCTTCCTAATCACTTTAACTTTTTCTTCCATATCAGCAAGCATTTCAGGTCCAATGCTTATCCTATCTTCCAGCTTATCCCAGCTTATAGGAGTTCTGCATTTCCTTCCATATAATGCTTCATATGGCACCATCTTAATGGCAGAATGATAGGAGTTGTTATAGGCAAACTTGACAAGAGGTAGATATTCCTCCCATCTATATTGCTGATCCATGCAATACATTCTCAAAAGGTCTTCCAATACCTGGTTCACTCTTTCTGTCTGACCATCAGTTTCAGGATGATAAGCAGTACTTACATTCAGTTTAGTCCCTAATGCAGAAAATAAGGTTTGCCAAAACCGTGAAGTTATCCGAGCATCTCTATCAGATATTATCTTTTCAAGTACCCCATGCAATCTGAAAATCTCTTGCACAAATTTTCGAGCCAAAAGATGTGCTCCATCTGTCAAGTTTCCTGGTATGAAATGTGCAACCTTGGTTAGTTTATCCACAACAACCAATATTGCATCATGCCTATTCTTAGACATTGGCAACCCCTGGACAAAATCCATACTAATAACTTGCCATTTCCATTCTGGTATATCATGTGGGTACAACAACCCAGCAGGATGTTGGTGTTCTGCCTTCACTCTTTGACACTCCAAACAACTAGCTACAAACTTTGCAGCATCGCTTTTCATTCCTTTCTAGAAATATAACTGCTTGACATCAGCTAACAGTTTTGTCACACCAGGGTGCCCAGAGTAAGGAGCACAGTGAACTTCCTTCCACACAAGGTTTCTAAGTTCCTCTGAATCAGGGACATAAATTCTTCCCTTGAATCTTAGCAAACCATCGGATTCAAAACTAAATCCGTCATATCTTGGGTCCTTAGGGTTTAGGTGCAGAGCCTGTTTCACTTGTTCATAATACTCATCCCCAGATAAGTTTTGCAATACTAAATATTTAAAGTTAGCATGTATGGAGATTATAGAGGCTATGTGCCTTCTTCTACTTAAGGCATCCGCTACTCGGTTCTCCTTGCCCTTGATATAAGAAATTTCAAAGTCATAATCTGATATGAGTTCCAGCCATCTCCTTTGCCTTGCATTGAGATTAGGTTGTGTGAATATGTAGCGAAGGCTTTGGTGATCAGATTTTAAAATAAAAATCCTTCCCAACAAGTAATGTCGCCACATCTGAAGGGCGTGAACCACTGCTGCCATCTCTAGGTCATGAGGAGCGTAGTTCTGCTCATAATTTTTCAGCTTCCTTGACTCATAGGCTACTACCCTGCCATCTTGCATAAGCACACCTCCCAATCCTTCACCCGAGGCATCAGTGATAACCTCAATCTCACCCTCTGGATCAGGAACTTTCAAAATTGGAGCGGTTGTTAATTTTTCTTTTAACAAGTCAAATGCCTTTTGACATTCAACCGTCCAAACAAACCTTTTTTCTTTTCTCTGCAATGAGGTGATAGGACTAGCAATGCTTGAGAAGTTCAGCACAAATTTCCTGTAATACCCTGCCAATCCCATGAAACTTCGTACCTCTGACACATTGGTAGGTTCAGGCCATTCCATAATAGCTTTTATTTTGGCCGGATCAACTGATATCCCATCGGCTGATATAATGTGCCCTAAATACTGTACCTGTTTCTGAAAGAAAGTGCACTTGGAGAGTTTTGCATACAGCTTATGCTCTCTTAATCGCAACAAGACTATTTGAAGATGTCGTGCATGCTCCTCTTCATCCTTGGAATAGATCAGAATATCATCAATGAAGACTAGTACAAACTTATCGAGACAATCTCTGAATACGCTATTCATGAGATTCATGAAAGCAGTAGGTGCGTTGGTTAATCCAAATGGTAACACCGTGAACTCATAATGACCATACCTCGTTCTAAAAGCTGTTTTGGGAATGTCTTCCTCTTTTAACCTTAACTGATGGTATCCGGATCTCAGATCTATCTTGGAAAAGACCGATGCGCCACACATTTGGTCAAATAGATCATCAATTCGTGGCAAGGGATACTTGTTCTTTATAGTTGCCTTATTAAGCATCCTATAGTCTATGCACAGCCTGAGAGTTCCATCTTTCTTTTTGACAAAGATAACCGGAGCTCCCCACGGTGATACACTTGGCCTAATCAAATTCTTAGACAAAAGCTCCTGCAACTGAGCTTTTAATTCCATAAGTTCAGTGGTAGTCATACGGTACGGAGCTTTAGAGATTGGCTCCGATCCTGGTTTAATATCTATACCAAAGTCAAAAGTTCTCTTCGGAGGCAAGCCAGGTAACTCCTCGGGAAATACGTCTCTGAAGTTGCACAGAAATGGATATTTTTCCTCAAAAGATTGCTTCTCCGAGGTTTCCTCCACTAGGTCCATCTTAACTGCAAAAAGTTGACACCCCTTTCGTCTAGCCCGCTTTAGTTGTTTTGAAGAAATGGATCTAACCTTTATTTCCCGCTGAATTCCTTGAAGATTTACAGTTTTGCCCGACTCATCCAGACACTCGATGGTTTTATGAAAACAATCTACTTTGGCTCGATGTTTCCACAACCAGCTCATTCCTAGGATGACATCGTAGGACCCTAAAGGCGCTACGTACAAGTTTGCCTCAGTGGTGAAGTTAGAAACATCAATCCTAGCTTCGAACAAACATTGCTCTACCTGAGCCTTTGAATTATTTGCATACTCTATTGTCCAAGGTTTTGACATAAAACCAGCTTTTCTAGAAAATTTACTTAGGACTCTAGGTGACACAAAATTTTTTGTTGCACCCGTATCAAATAAAATAGAAACAGGAACTCCAAATAAGGTACCTGTCATCTCAATAGGAGTGATCTGATACTCTGCTTGCCGATTGTCGAGAGCGGCATGAATCCTTTGCTGAAAGGCTTCCTGTTGTGAAGGAAGCTCCGTGTTCCTAGGCCTCCCATTTGGCTTCTTGTTGGGGCAACGGTTGGCATAATGATCTCCTCCACAAGAGAAACATCCTCCTATAGGTCCTCGCTTCTCAGTTGGCCTACTTGCAGAGTCACCATTCTTCTTAAAATTTGTATTTCTCTTAAAATCTTCACCCCCGCGCTCATTACCAGATCCTCCTTGATTCTTTCAATTTCCCCTATCAAATCTCCTGTTTCCATATCCCTTATCGTTTTTCCTTTTAAAAGACTGATCATTGTAGTTCTTGTCAAACTTCTTGCGTTTCTTGTCACGGTAAGCGGAGATAGACTTAATCTTCTGCTCCTGTTTTATTGCCTTTTCATAAACTTGATCCATTGTGCTTGGACCATGCACCTCCACTTCACCACCGATCTGAGGGTTGAGTCCCATGATGAACTTTCTGATTCGGAACCTTTCGTCCTTTTGGTATTGGGGAACATACTTCAGTAACCTAGTGAATTTTTCTGCATACTCAATCACAGATAATTCACCTTGCCTGAGGTTTTGGAAGTCCGTTAACTTCTGATCAAAATACAACTGTGGTAACCATCGTTTACGGAATAGTTCCACGAACTCGTCCCATGTCACCTTCAAGGGACTTAGTTCCAACTCCATTTTCTTATTCATCCACCAAGTGGATGCTTCCCCAGACAGCTGATAGGCTCCCCACATGGCTTTAGTAACCTCAGAGTAGTTTCTGATCTCAAAATATTTCTCCATCTCCGTCAACCATGCTTCAGCTACATCTCCAGTTTTTGTTCCATCAAACTTTGGAGGATTAACCTTCTTCATATCCTTAGATAGCTCTAAGGCAAGTTTATCCTTGGTTCTTCTTTGGGCTTCACTGTCATCATGATGTTCACTTGACGTGCCATTTTCCCAATGTTTACTCTTGCTTGTGAAGTGACAGTTCTTGTTTCCATCCTCTGTGTTACCAGTTTCATCTATTTTCCTCTCTAGTTTGTTCAATCTTTCCTTGGTTTCAGTGAGCATGTTGAGGATCCTATCCAACTTGTCAGTGGAATTTTCCCGAGAGTTACGACCTTCCCGATCCTCCCCCTCGTTAAACCCTGATTGGTCCATGCTAGTTTAGTTTCACACCTGTTTAAACATATACTAATCAGTTTTACACTTATTAAATTAAACACCATCAAAAGAACACAACATTTGATCATATTCATAATTGCTCTCAAACCAAAATTTTGTCTTTATTTATTTTGCAAAATTGTTTCAACATCATTAGAGATAGACAAATCTCATGTTTCTACACAATGTTATCTAGTGGAGTGTAACCTTCGGATTCATTGTCTGACACATAATCACGAGGTGTATACCCCTCAGACTCACTATCTGAAGATAACTCAATAATCTCAGCTCTAGGCATTACACATGGATCTCTAGTGATCATGGGTATAGTACTAGGTACAATCTTAGGTACACTAACAGGTACACTATCAGTTTCTATCCAGGAGCAACGGTCGATCATGGTTCGAACCGCCATCTCTACTCCCTCTAGGAGTTCTCTCCTCACTCACTTAAGTCGTGACATTGCATTGGCTAAGGTTTCCACATCATCAAGCCAAATGTCGTTCTCGTCATTGGTTTTCTCTATGGTCTTGACCATCGCAAGTCGTTTCTGCTTAGCTTGCAGATAACACTTTTTACCCGCGAAGGATTTTCTTGCGGTTTTCTTGGTGTATACCATCCTGGCACAATAAACCAAATCATTAGCTACCCGCATAATGATGATTTCCTAATCAGGTTAGTGGACTCATCAGCCCTAGTGCTGAACCTGGCTAGCTCTGATACCATATGTAACATCCAAATCCAAAATGACAAGAAGTAACTAAGTTTTCACAACGGTAAATTTTTTTTTTTTACTAGGTAATCAAATACAAAAGTAACTCATCTATAATCCAATACAACATTTTTCATTCTATTATAAACATGATTTCATTTTCATAAAAACTTGAAAGAAATGATATACATTAAACTCTTTTCTAATCAATGAAATTTTCTTGAAACAACAAATATTGGAAACATACCTTTATCATGCATCTCGATTATCAGCCCATCTCATTCAAGACTCGGCATTCCTCAGTATTTGGAAGAGAAAGTATCTTCAAGGAGCTTAACCTCCAACCACAAACCGTCGGTCTCCCGCACTCCTTCCTAACCGAAAGTGGCCCTACCCTACTCAAGAGGATAGACTTAGGATAACCATTGGTGTTTGCCATCTGAGCTCTGGTGTTGTAACCTACGTGTCTTGTTATCACGCAGATCCCTAGATACCCTCTAGTCATGCACGACACTCCACAAGAAACGCCATCCAGTTACGGTGAACGTTCGATGCACTTGAGGATAGTACACCACCTTGGCCAAAGGATTTGTATTTTAAATCAGCATTCTAAGAACGCATGAATTTGGTTCACCCACCCTACTCGACTTGAACAGGTCGAAATCCTACAGTTTCCTATTTGTATAGTTTGAACTATTTTGATGACCTTGATAACCTCAAGGATTTAGGATTACCTCCTGTAATAGCACATGGCGCATCATTTACTCTTATCCCGAGTTCATAGTTATCAACACCTATTTTCAAGTAAAAATATTGTTTATAAGCGCCCACTCCTAAGTGGTTTCATAATCGTTTACTCGGTTCCCATGTTTGCACAACACACACAAGTATCTGAAACATATTTCCGTTATCCCGAAAGTCAGGGGTTCTAGACTCTTAAGGTCTACAAAATGAAACTAGAGTCATCGCATGCAACGTAATCTAGATTCCACATGCGGGTTTTCAACACAAGTACATTAACTCCTACTTCCCTTTTCAAATCAATTAATTTCGCAAGAGTTAATGAGGTAAAATTTGTAAAATATAGTAATAAAAGATTTGGAGTCTTTCTTACGACTCTAGAGATGACCAACGCTTGGTCGACCTCTATCAAAAGATACAAGACAAAAATGACTCAAACTAGTTGTATCTTCAACTTCGGTTATCCAGCACATTAACGTTTACGTCAATCTTGTTTTTAAAAACTGGAGTTTATCTCTCCTACACAACACGCTCGTGGAGCAAAGTATTTTCTCTCTAAGGAGCTATTAATTCAAGTGCCCAAAGCAGTTTTATGTTGATATTTCTGTCTTGAAGGAATTCTTTAATATTCTACGTCTTTTAAGTTTGTAGTTCACATTGGCAATCATGCATTGATCAATCTTTGAGGACAGCACATGGAGACCTATACTCTATCATCTTACGACATCTACCAAGAGAGGTAATAATCTATTTTCTAAGTTCTTGCATACTAATCGACAGCAGCATCATTGTCACTGAGTTTTCTTCTATCATAATACAGTAATAATACATTTACAATGAAGAACTTCTCACAGCATTGCAGTAAAATACATGATTATGATATCATAATTGTTGTAGGAATATTACCTTACTTAGCAACGAAGAGCACAGCAAGTGCCGAAGTTTCCCTTCGATCCTTTACCACCAACCACACAGATAAGCTCCTTCCGTTATCTTGCTGTCAAATCCTATGACAAAACCTGTCAGTCTCTTCCTCAAACTCACTCATCTCACTGCCGTTTATTTCCTCCTCTCCAAAAACACACCCTTCCACAATGAAGGATATCAATGCCTTTTCTAAAACTCTCTGCCGTATCACACTATCTAAAGCCCACGACAGTCCCTACGACTCACTCCTCTCACCTCAAAAGTCAATCTCCACTGAAACTAATCACTACTTAGAAGTTGCTCCAACCTCCGATGCTTCCATAGATGTCTCTCTCGCTCCGTCCAGATAACTGATCACTCCTCCCACAAGAACGAACCTCCTCCTTCAACACAGCAACCTTACCTCCACAACGCTGCGGAGTTTTAGGCAGAAACGTTGCGTAATAACACTCCGCTTGTTCATGCAAACCAAAGAGGTTTTATCGTTGATAAAGATCACTATCCAAAGTAGTTTAAACAATCCACTTCGGTCATGTGAAAACTCCACGTAACATCTTCCGAATGCTTCCCCCCCCGAAAGCATAGTTCTTTTACCTTTTCATTCTAATACTCTGCCTTCCTTGCTATGGCCCGTTCTCTGGTAATGGGAGGCCGTAAGTGCACA
This sequence comes from Cunninghamia lanceolata, assembly GCA_027924645.1. NCBI lineage: Eukaryota > Viridiplantae > Streptophyta > Pinopsida > Cupressales > Cupressaceae > Cunninghamia > Cunninghamia lanceolata. The sequence continues at coordinate 4,365,153 of BSBN01000007.1, forward strand.
GCTTACGCCAAAATTTTCTCCCAGAAGAAGCATGCAGATAATCAAGGAAACGTGGCTCTCTATAGTTCATTAACAGTCATGGAAGTCGTGGAAAGATCTCCTGAACTCTAGCAACCACTCCTTCAACACAGCGACCTCACCTCCTTGACTCCCTGCCGTTATGCTCCTCTCGCGTTACTTCGCAGTAACTTTTTTTTTTTCTCTTACCTTCCTCGACGGCCTTTCACTTTTCCTAGCCCTCTCTTCCTGTCGATACGCAGTACCTTTCCCATAAACCGCAACAGTCCGCTATCACCACGCTCTTAACTCCGACCACTACTTAGTAGATTCCTCCGTCGGTTGAGAATAACTGACATTTAAGTCTTGTTAACCGATTCTATCTTCACCTTTCGACGGTTTCCCCATCTCCTTCTCTTGAATGAGGAAGCACCCGCATTAATTGCTAGCTAACTAATTATCCACGGCATGATTCGCCACCATACAATGAAGGAGAAGGACTAGTTTTAACAAGGTTTTCGAATCTAACCACACATGGCTATTCACAAGGTCGGTATTAAATGCAACTATCTGACTCGATACTTGCAGCGGTCCCAACCAAAAAGAAGGTTCTAAATGACAACACCACACAGCAATTTCGTCATTCTTCCGCAAAAACCTCTAACCTTCAAGAGCAACTGAAAGATGAATGGAGAATTTAAACACAACAAGATAGCGGGTAATAAAGGCCTAAAGCATCTCTATGGTCGAACAAGTAAAGGAGACAAAGATCTTTTTCGCAAAGAGACTCAAGGTTAGACCAAAATAACTCGCGGTCAGAGCCAGAAGAAAAGGACTCATGTTAAACGATGACCATAATAAATTATTTCACGCTATGGCTTCGAATCGACATTCGTCGATCTACAAGAATAAAATAAATTCACAACACAAGTTCGACGCGTTTTACGACAATCACCACGGATTGATCGTAACGTGAACGAGTTCTTACAACGTTAGACGCATAAAACTGACTTCTCGCGTCTTTCGATTACGAGACAAGATTTATAATTTCGCCACCAAATGGTTCATTAAATACTTAGAGACGAGAATAATAAACATCTAAATAAGTTGACTTGCTATTATGGACTTACGATGCCATCGACGACTCCAAGATTCTACAAGACGACTTTCGACTAGGATGTTATACTTTATCCTTTGACGTCAACATCTAGTTAACTAATCCCAACCGACAAACAAGACTAACTGGTTGATTTCAAGGTTTATCTACCTGTTTGGCGATCTCAGTAACAAACGCCCATGGTTAATTTCCAGAGTCTATACTCCCTCTCGAAGATACTTTCTCTTCCTGTCGAACACGGTCCACCTGTTCCTGCATCGACAGACTCACATACAATTTTGTGGTCAAAGCACCTATGATCCAAATATAATATATTCAAACATCATTGCATTTATTATAAAGACATTTAGTCTACAATATCACCTTGATCGTAATCATTAGATTCCACAATTTCATATAACAACTTTGTAAATTAAATTGTCAGTTTCCATGTCGTTCACAACATAGTAATTTACTGAAATTTGTAAGAAAGTAAATAGCATAATTGTTTTCAAAAGGAGGGATGTAACAGAATGTCAAATATAAACCACAAGATACACAAAACAAATTCAACAGTTTGAAACACAATTGATAAATTAGAGGATTATGACTATACACAACTCAGTAGATCAATTGGATGATTATGGTTACCCACACAACACCTATTGATTAAGTGGAAGATTTTAACTGATTATATGTATAATACACAATATTTTATCTACTGTATGGCACATGATTGATAAATTGTACATATAATCCCCATACCAATTGATCAAGTGGAGGATTTAAGATATTTATGCAATACATATGCACTAGAAAACCTTCCAAGCACCCATTACAACTGATTTGCTATAATGATAGGTCTAATCTATAATATGCAACTTTTTCAAGCACAGAACCCCATTCAACAATTCACAACACAATCGATCAAGTAAGGGATTCTAGACATATATCTTAGGCGCACTCTCATATTCAAGACAATTCAACAATTGGAGGTAAATGGATTTGCAGACAACACAACCAATTAGACAGATTTTAAATATGTAGATTGGTTACAAACACCTAAATCTATTTTTAACCAACAAGAAGAATGTGGATGCGCATAACAACATACCCAAAAGAACAATTAGACTGTAGATGTGTATAACTACTTAACCACCAACATCCAATTGATTTGAATTTTGAACATTTGGAAAATAGTTGATGTTTACATACTGACTTACAAGTTTAACAGCCAACCAAATTGAACAACAATAAGAACTTTTGGATAGACATTGACCTGGTTTGTTGGCACATCTTATCCTTCTTGCTGGCATGGAAAATCCGAGTCAAATGGCGGCAGAATGCAACCACCCCAAATATATAAACAATACAGGAACTGCCTTTGTTACCTCCACCGCCTTATGCTACAATCCAAATACAAATCCTATTCCTTGCCTATTCTACAAGTTTTAGATTCGAACCCAAGAAAGCCTAAAAAACACCCAATTCAAGGAATTAATTACTGTAAATCTACCAATGCCAAGACCAGTTTGACTCAGAATTTCTATAAAACAGAAACAATATTTGATTGATTGATTTTTGTTTGCAATACACATCAGAAGCTACGTAAGAGCGCATATATTTTACATATATTTGAGGTCTTCATGGTAGTAGAGACAAAATTCAATAGATGGACAATTCAATTGGCCTTTTTCATGAATGTTTTAATAAAGAGTTCAGAAATGATATTTTAATTGTGTAGGCCAATTTGCTGCTTAAGACAATAAAAAAACAGTGCAGGCCAAATAATATATGAGATCGTTATCATGGCGCCTACGTAAGACCTACCAGTGGACATGATGATTCGTTTCTTAGGTAGATTTTTTTTCGCCATATGTCAACAATGGCAGAAAAGAATTTATATAGAAATGGTACAGGAGATCCAAATTGTTTGGTGGTTAATTATTACCAAAAGTAGACCTCCAACCTTCTAGACCTTTCCATGAGTATCTGATTTCAATTGCTTTATCTGTGAAATGTGTGCAAGTATATACATAGATTGCACATCCTAAGATTTAGGAGGTGGTCCCATGGGAAGGGCTTAATTAGTTATTAGGTTGTGGTTATTGTGATTTGGGAATTTAGGTTTCTAGTTGATAGGTTTTTTTTAATGATACTTAATTTTGTAAATAAGGTTTTCACTTTTAAATTTATATAAAAGTTTTATGGTATTGACATAAAATGGTTATGAAATTAAATGAGATTTTTTTGTATATAAGTGAATTGTAATTTTGTTTGTCTAAAATTTTAGTGGTGGGGTTGAAAGTACTTACCTCCTGCCAATTCAAGGGTTTTTATGTTCACGTTGTAGAATTGCAAGGTCTTTATGTATTTTGGAATTTTGCCCAATTTTGGTAAAGTTTTTGAAATGAAATTTTAACTAAGCTAAATATGTATGGTCAAAGAATTCGTGGAAGCACAAGCTTTCTATATTTTTTCACTTAAACTTTTCAATAATAATAATTTTGTTCTGTGCCATTTTGAATCGCTATGATGGTTGTGTCATGCAGAGTTCTATTTCTGTTTGTGTATGCAAAGTCTTAGATTGCACTTTATTTGTAATGCATTCTTTCAATATAAAAAAAATAATGATTATCAAGTCTATAAGACCATTTTATTTTTCTTCTTGCCATCACCCAAGATTTTGTTTGACACTATGAAAAGGTTTTCAAAGCTTGGGAGCCATTCTTGGTGTGATCTAAAGCTCTTCAACATGTTAGGAAAGGTGTCTCAACCTCACATCTTGATGTTAAGAAAAAATGTGATTGTTGGGCTATAGAGCACAAAAATGTAATTTTCAGGACTTTAGAGGTCAATTTTGGCCCTAAAAAAATTTCAAATTGAGTCTTAACTAAAACAAGTGAGTTATGATGACATGGGTCTCTTCAAAATCTTCAATTTGAAGAAAAATAGGCTCAATTAGCTTCCTAGATCAAAAGTTATGACAAAGCATCTAAGATGCATAAGAGAGTTGTAAGAGGGGGAACTACACTATTGACCAACTTATTATATGTGTTATAACATGTCATAAGGCATCTTTGATTGGAGATAATGGAGTCAAAATGGAGCACCCAAGATGGTGAGTGGATTATGATGAGCTTATGACACATGGAAGGAATATGTTATTTCTAGCTCATGATTTTGTCTGAGGATTTGCATTAGATTTTGACTAGGGATTTGTGTTCCATATTTTGGATGGTTTTGGATTATAGTTTCTTAATTACAATTTGGTGGTTTCATGTATTGCTTCTCCTATTTATTGGGTGTTTGAGGTGGAGGTTTCATAGTGAGTTTTGTAGGTATTGTTATGTTGCCAAAATTACTCTAGATCTGTTATTGGTAATGCTCTTGTAAAGGCTTAGACTCTACAAGTGTTGTTAGCCCACGATTGTCGTTAAACCAAAAGGTCAACCCTTCAATTTCTAATACAAGCTCCAGAGTTAACGAATCCACGGGAGGCCATTAGTCCATGTCACAAATCCCATGGGGAATGCTGACCATTTGCCAACAAACTCCCCCCTAGTGTTACCTGGGGGGATTCAAACCTGTGACCTTTCGCTCTGATACCAATTGTTGGCCCACAATTACCATTAAACCAAACGGCCAACCCTTCAATTTCTGATACAAGCGCCAGAGTTAATGAATCCATAAGAGGTGATTAGTCCATGTCACAAATCCCATGGGGAGCGTTGACCATTTGCCAATAAGTGTATTTGTAATCGTTCATTACCAAATAATATATTGAGTTGATTTGGAGTGGGGGGTTTTCTCTCAAAAGGGTTTTCCCCATATAAATCATTATGTTATGGTATATTTCTTTTGTGTTTATTTCCGTGTTGTCTAATTTAATCTTAAACATACCTCATCCCATAGATTTGTTAGGATAGTATAATGTTTAGTTGCAATCCTAATGTAATTATTTTAGGGTCATCCCACAATAATGGGTTACACTTTTTGGCCAAACTTGGCATTGAAATCAACATTTTGAACTAAATCTTCACTTTCTGACATCTATAGCCGCTAAACCGTTAGGAATTTGAAGATGATGCGAACTAGTGATTTGTGAGATTTTGTTTGTAGATTCTAAATAGATATTTTTAAAAAAATTTGGAGTTAAATTGTAAAAATTTTTGCGTCTCCTTTCATAACTAGTTTTTAATAGTAAAGCATATTTTTTAAAGTGATGTGTATTCTGTAGCACATAACCTTTTTTTACAAAGAATAAAATTCCGATTCTTTTGAATTTAGATTGGTAACACTGATATATAGGGCATGCATTTGGTTTTATAATGTTTTGTTGAATATATATTTTTTAATTAAGTTTTGAAGTCAAACCAATTATAATTTAGACATAGGCGTATTCTGTAAAACATAACTTTTTCTGTATGTACCAAAATTCATTTTTTTTTTGTTGAAACAAGAACATCAATACCTAGGGCATAGATATTTTTCAAAAAAAAAATTCACTAATTTACTAATTTTCCATGTGTGTAGAACAGAGAACTTGATGTTCGGTGAAAAACTTACATTCATAAGAAATAAAAAATAAATATAATAATCAAATTAAATATATTTAAAATTATACTTTTTGGGAAGCTTATAATAAGGATTACATACTTACAAAACATAAATTTTAAATGAATTCATTTGATCCCCCAAAAGGTAAATCAAAAGTGGTTTTTATCAGCATTTTGATAAGTGTAGAGGAGACTCCATTATAGGTATGGTTTAAAACTAGCGGGGTTCTATCCAAGGGGGTTTGAATATAAGGGGGTTTGATCAAACCCTCTTTAATTCAAATCCTTTAAATGGAACCTTTCAAGTCTTAAATCAATATATTTTCTAAAAATATGTGATTTCAACAAAAATCAGAATGTCCTAGAAAGTGTAACCCATTATTGTGGCAGCACCCTTTAAACTTAAGCATATGAGATAGCATGGAAGACACAAAATGTTGTGGATAATGACCACAAGATTAGGTTAATTGCAACCACTTTTTGTAAGCAAGCACAAGACTAGTATACTCATTATGATCCTAATGGCACCAAGAAGGGTCCACAAAGATATAAGAGTAATCATTTGTCATCTAAGAGAAATTTTACATTTAAGGGTGCTAGGGCCAACAGAGAAGCACTTTAGAACTCATCCTACGCATCAATAAACAACTAAACACAAGAAATGCAAATTGACATATTAACACAACAATATCCAACTAAGTTATTGAAAGTCAACTATTGATACCTTGTTCTCCATCCAGATTACAAAATTGGTCCACTTTTTGCTTTGTAACATATCCTTTTCAAATTGCATTAGAAACTAGCCATATTTCTCCTCCTGTCAAAACATGGCACATGGACTAGTTAAAGTAATAATATACAATCATTTACTTTTTCCTAGGAAATAAAAAAAATATCATTTAACATATTAAATATACTTACAAATGTATAGATCAAGGCTTGTAAACCTTTTTGGCCACTGTGATGCGTGGCATGAAGTTTGTCAAGCCTAGCCTTGGAGGCCTTATCCTGAAACATATACTAATTCAATTTAACTATGCACAAATAAAATTTAAAAATCGTTTAATAAATTTGATATAATCTTATGACCAAATTCAAATACCTGTGTACTCTCCTCACCGGACTTCCCCCGTGCATCAGACTTCTCATATGCTTTTACAAGCTCTTTCCATACTTTCACACTTACATCAATTGGCCTTTTTTTGAGCCTTAGCTCAGGAGTGAGTTTTTATCTTCTTTGTTTGGTTGCACTAAAATCTCTTGCAGTTTTGAGACATTCATAGCCTTATCTTCTTTACAGACCAACCTATGCCAAATTCAGTCTCCATGTCCTGGATAACTACTTTTTGTAGGTGCATAGGTATCTTTGAGAATGGAAAATGTAGATGGTCTTTGAACCGTTGAAGGCATGATTCCTTCAACCTATTCACAAATATTTTTCTATTATCTGTCATTCAGACTTCCCCTGAAACCACATCGTATTCTATCTTGGTGTTGTAGGTACCAATGCAAGATGCAAAGCATGGCGTGGTGGTCGAAGAAGTCTATGTCCCAGGATTGGGTGGGACATTGGAAGCCTCTGTTCCCTATTCCACATTCTTAGAGGTTATTGTTATCGATTTCCTCTTGGATCTTTTGCTTGATCCAGGACCGGTTGGAGAATCAATTGATTCCTTTTGACACTATTGATTTGGTTGTAATGTTTTAGGGGCTTTACCAGATCATTTTTCTATGTATCTGGGAAGCATTGTCAAGTCCACACCATCCAATTTGTTCACTGCCTCTACCCCCAATATGAAAGCCAATGCCTCTTTATCTTTGTCAGTCTCATGTTCCTATATATATAAAATAAATTTATTTTTTAAAATTTACAAATAAAAAACTAAAAACTAAAAATCAAAGAAACAATGGAAACATTTACAAATCTATAAATTGACAATGAATTACCTCATTGTGGCCAGAGTCTACTCCCTTTGCTCTCTTCCCTCTATTGCTTGAAATTTTGAGGCGACCTAGGGCAAATTATTTTTGTTTAGTCTGTGGAGGCAAACAAAGTACACACTGCCATGTATGAAAGTTTTCGTCCAGTTTTTCTATATTCCTCAAGGTTTTTGACTTTTACTTTGTAGAGCAAATCATGAAGCTATTTTCCTATGAATCAATTGGTGCCTTGGGAGGGAATTTATAGTTCCGGGCCTAATTTTAGTTTGCTCACCCTTATCTCAAAATCCCTATCTCCTCATATTCTCTTGACCAACCTCTATTTTAGTTTGCTCACCCTCATTTCAAAAGCCCTAATTTTAGTTTGCTCACAATCGACTTGTCTTAAAGCATTCAACTACTTTTTTAGGAATGAAGCAAGAAAGTTGTCTTATGAGAAAGGTATTGATGGGAATGATAAGCGACCCTGGGCATTGGGGTTTAAAAAATGCATTCACTACTCTCGGATGTAGAGGAAATAATGCAATGTCTACAATTTTACCCTCCTCCTTTGCAACCACATGAGACTTGAATGATTCGACTGTAAACAAAACAATATTCACAACCCTTTCTTCACAATCCTTTCCATTTAATCGAAACAAAAATATTTTTGGGAATTTTTTTTTATTGTAATTGTAACCTTACCTATGGTGTTGCAAACTAAATTGAATTTCTCATCTACTTGCTTGTTTTTCCCTTTTTTCTCCTCCCTTCACATGGCATTTTTCTGCTTTTTTCTCCTCTAATTCACACGACGTTTTTCTCCTGTAATTATCAAATTTCTCATATAATTCAGGTGGGAAGTTTTTATTTTTTGTTTTTGATTTACAGGTCCTGCCATTGCCAAAATAAGGACGAACAAAAAAAACCCAAACACTCGATCTCTACACGCCAAATGCTCAATCTCCAAACAAAAAATGAACACCAAAAATCAATAAAGTTTTGTTTTTTTTTTTGTTTTGGGGTATGTGCATGCAAGAATTTTTAAATTTTTTTTTGATCCAGTAGTCGGCACTATAGTCAGAGCAGGTACCACCGACTTTAGTGCTGACTTTTAAGCCTAAATGTAATCTTTTTGGGGCACAAAAGGCGGCACAAAGTGCACCTAATTTAGCGCTAATCAATGCAAAATGATGTATTTTTCTTGGAAGTTGATAAAAAAATAACCTCACCAAATTTGGATTGTCCTTATAATAAGTAACTATATCTTGTTTCCATGATAGCATTTTGACTTCATGCTTCTCTTATGATTAGCTCAATAATGACTCACTCTTTCACGACCTTACACAGATGGTTGGTCACAATCCTTATGCAAGTGATATGGCTTTGGAAAAACTAAACAACTCTTCTCTTACTATCATGATGACATGATATTGGGACTATATTGGCAGCTTATGGAGTGTGCTTATGGTATTGTGATTTTCATTTCTATGTTCTCATTAACCTATTTTAGTTTGAAGCATGGTAACTAACCCACTAGCTATTATGACAGTCATACAATGACTAGACAATCCTCTCCACTTTGACTATGATAGTCCTATGCATGGTGTTTTCTTCATGACAGTCCCCAATAATGTGAATTATTGATAGTAGCTAGTTCAAATGGAGTTTTGGATGTAGTAAGTTGTCCCTATGGCTCATGATAATGCATGCCTTGGTTATGCCCTTGTGACATTACTCTCTAGATATCTCCTCTTTATAGTGACAAGGTTTCAAGAACATGACAACTTAAGTAAGGTATCAACTTGTCTCTTTAACCTCTGGATTGTCATTTTTCAAGAATTGATCTCATTGAAATGCAAAGACAACATGTTGATTGATGACTAACTACAATGTTACTATGATAGTGATTTAACCTGGTCACAAGATTAATGAGACAATTTTATAGTAATAACTCTATGGATGGATACCTAGCTACCCTAGGTATACTATGACAATAATTTAATGTTGCTAGTGTTGCTTTTAAACCTCCTATGGTTGTTACCTATGCCTCATGGTATGACAACCTCTACAATGTTAATCCTCATGATCCCACTACAATAGTAGATCAACACTATGATGGTCCCTTGACTTATCATTTTGACACCAATTATTTTAGTTGGATCCATGACCTTCCATCTAACATTTGAGAGTTGGATTTGGGATTAAGGACAACCTTAAGATATGTGATAAGAGATTGACAACATTTTAGCTAAGTCATGATAATCTTTGTTTATATTATTTGACTTCACTATAATCTTGAGGCCCAGTTTAAGAGGCCATGAACTATCTCCTTCATTATTTGACAACCTTCCACTTCCTCACATACCTATGATAGTCCTATTTATACATCTAGTTATTCATTAGATCTTGTCAATCTTTAAGGCATGATGACAACATCCCTAAATACAGATGGTTGGGGTTATGATAGCTAATAGAGGGTTTTCTTTTCAAAGGAAACCATTAATTTTGGAGTGAAAGGTAATGGTGAAATATAACATGAAGTCCCTATAATTAAATAATATCCAATGGCTAGGATTAACCTAACAAAGATTTAACGACGTGATTTCAAAATTAACATCCAAATTATCCTTCCCTCCATCAAGAATTTAAAATTTTAAGGCCAAAGACTCTTTGAGACTATTTTGAGGGTTCTATGATAGTTTTGAGGGTTTTATGGCCACTTGGAGAGATATAGATTGCCTTAAATGACCCATAAAAGAAAAAGGAGAGTCAAATAAGAAATAAATGTCTTTTTGATGTGAATTTGTAGTCATCTTGTAATCATAAGATTTTAGCTCTAGTTGTCAAGATTCTGCGTGGAAACTTTTTTTGAAGAGCAAAATGTTGCAATGTCCTATTTTGTTTTTCATAGTGTGTCCTAATGAAAAGTGAGTGTATTAACAAGATAAATTCAAGAATATTCTCTTGGTGCATAGCTATTATGTGACTATTCTCATTGTTGTGTATTACAAGATCCAGAGGAGGCCATGGAGAGAGGACTTGGACGGCGTAGAACTACTAAATCACAGAGAGGAAAGTGGGTGGAAATAGATATGACAACGGAATCTGCAGATACAATAGAGGTAAGAAGAGAAAGCAACCTCAACCAAAGGAGGAAGGTGTTTATGAATTCACAAATGCTACAACATAAAGGAGATAAAGTCATTTTTCTATCCACGAGGCCTCTGAGGTCAAACTTATTAGTTGAAAATACATAGGAATGGTGATTAAATGTGATTCTATGATCAAGGGAAAAGTTTGAAAATTAGGATGGCCAAAACATGATATCAATATGTCAGATATATGACTAAAGTGAGGTTTTGTGTTGGATAGCATATTCGTTGAAATGATATAATTGGTGTACTAAACATTATTTACTATGTTGTGTATTATAGGGGCCAAACGAGGCCATGGCAACAGATCATGTCATATCAAATGAGGACACAACAGATGAAGTTGGAAATCAGGTACTCAAATCCAATTTTCTTAGGAAAAAATGATGTGATGGAATTTTGTGATACGTCCATCTTTTTTCATAGTATTTTTGAAATTTATAATGTATTATCCAATCTTGACATAAATTAATGCATGTTGTTGATTATTTTAGATGGAGATTGGAGCAAATGCAAAGCCTGAGCGTTCAACTAGCAAATGAAAAAGATATGTACGTGGACATGGACCTAAAATTGTTAAATCACGTAGACAACAGTGGGTGGAAGAGGATATCACAATGGATCCTGCAGACACAACAATGATTACACTGAATAAGAGGTTGGTCAGGACTATAGTACATGGGATGAATACTTTGAGAAAATTATTGTTTGTGGATGTTCTGTATGTCGTGGAAAGAAATAATTCAAATGAGCGATTGTACAAAGACATTACATATATAATGAGCTTCTAGTCGGTAGTATGCCTCCTACAATCGATTCAAATCCAATAGGAATTGTGGTAATGAATTTTCCAAATTGATGTAAATAACATGTATACATCATTTAACCATTGTTTTATATTATTTAAATAACTAATTTTTTTCTTAATGGATACTTGCAGGATAAAGTTCTTGGTTTAAAGTTTCCTGGATCACCGACTTCTAGCCTAGAGGGCAATGATCATTTATCAGATGTTACATCTAACAATAATATGTGCCAATATACCAGCTCAAAAGATGAGGAATTGATGAAAACAAGCAACAGAACAAGAACCGGTTTAAAGATGCATAATTTGCTTAAAGACAAGGAGAAGGTGGATTACATACCCTATGAGAATGAATGTGATGGAGATGATGACTTGCCCCTGAGTTTGAGATCAATTTACAAAGAGACATTTGATCGTCGACTATATTGTGCTTGGCCTAGTGATCAACAACTACCTAGAGTGTACGAGGTGTTTCAATTTTGGGGATACAGCTACATGATATGACCCTCCAATATTCATGGAGCGAATCTAGGCCTCTTTATTGTCCCAAATGTACATGTGGGATCTAAACATAGAAACAATTCAGAACAAACGATTAGGAGATTAATGCCATATTATGGTCCATCATATTACAGTGGTGAATGGAGAGGGCTAGCAGAATATAAGCCTAGCATGTCAGCATATGGTCTAAATTTGAATATGTATACACATCGTCTCCAATTGGAGAGTGGAAAAGAAATGAATAGAGGTCATCTTATGTATATAGATGGACATGCATACACACACAAAAATATTGCAAGATTTATAAATAGTAGTAAGGGAAGGGACCCTACTGTAAGACCGAATTGTCAATTTGTTGAGGTTATAAATGATAAAGATTGAGATATGGAAAGAGAGGTTGATAGATTGATAATGGTTGAGGCTACTATGAACCTTACGATTGGGGATGAGTTATCGATTGATTACCCCTTCTTAAAATGTACTCTTGCATGAACGAAGAGGGAAGAACAAGGTCTCCCTAAGGATGTTCTTAAGGGCAGAAGACCAAAGAATAATAAATGAATGTGGACTGATGTTTTATAAACTATGTTGTCAAAATTGTGTTTTATTTAAATTATTGTATAAAAAAGGTAGTCTATAAAATAATGTTCCATTATTCAATTGATGTATATATGTTCATACAATTTATATTTTTATTTTTTAAGCCATATTTGAGTATATTTCTTTAAAATTGATACATTTATGATTTATTCAATTGTTGCCAAACATTAAATAATGCTTGCGTTTGTTGATAGGTAGAATATGTTGATGAAACACATACTAATACCCAAGATCCAACTGGGTTATTAAGATTTGGACGGGATGATCCAAACCATCCTTTAAACAATACCAAGGTGAAAAGAGCATTATTGAAGAGAATACTACCAACTAAGAAATTTGAAGAGCTGATGAGATCCGCATACACTGATGACATGCCACCTAGCCTTAATGATGATGATCATGATAGTGAAAATGCAGTTCATGAAGAAGGATTGAATGAAATGCTTACAAATTTCTTTGGGGATGAAAACAATGATGACAATAATGATCATATGGTTGAGAGTAACGATGATAGCAGGGGTAATTACCACCAACGTAATGTTGATGATAACAACCTGAAAGACTCCATCAAGCAAGCAACGAAGACACCTGTGTTCAAATCAGGTGCAAGTAGAACCTCAAAACTGGCATGCACATTAATATTATTGGAAATCAAGTCACTATTTGGTTGGTCAGACAAAGGATTCACTACGCTACTGAAGTGAATTGAAATCTATTTCTTACTTTGCAATTGTCAGTTGGTGTACATAATTCATAAACATTCATTAACTTCGTTCATATTTCTTTAAGGGGATTTTAAAACCATATATTGTATATAAATAGTCCTAGTATAGATTGACATATCAAACATGTTCATCATAATTCAAACATTCAATTGATTTAATCTCTGGCAATCTTACAGGGCACTAAAAACTAAAATATTCCCTGAAGAGAATGTGTTGCCATCAACTTGCAGAGAGGCGCGTCTGTTGTTGGTTGAGTTGGGGATTGAATATAAGCAAATTCATTCATGTAAAAATGATTGCATTTTATACAGAGATGAATATCAAAACAAGGTAGAATGCTCTATATGCAAAGAGAAGAGATATCATATAGATGTACAAGGTCCTACAGTTCCAAAGAAGGTTTTACATCACATGTCAATTATACCTAGACTTAACTGAATGTTTCTTTGCAAGTCACTTTCACAATTGATGGACTGACATGCAAAGAATAGGAGTAAAGATGGATTCATGCAAATTCTGACTGACTCCAAAGCAATGAAACACATAGAGGAAAAATGGCCAAGAAAATTCAAAGATGAACCCCGTAGTATCAGGTTTGGTCTTGCAATTGATGGAGTGTGCCCATTCTCTTTCCTGAGCTCAAATAATAGTGTTTGGCCAGTCAGATTGATAGTATACAATATTCCCCCATGGATGAGTGTTAGAAAGGAGCACCTTATGCTGACTCTCATTGTTCTAGGAAAACATAAAGTTAAAAACATGGATGTTTATCTTGCGCCTTTTATTGATGAGATGCAACTATCATGGAAAGGCATAAGAATGTATGACATATCACATCCCCCATCAAATAGGTCCTTCATGTTGTACGGTGTTCTATGTTGGACTATTCATGATTTCCTAGGACTTGGTGTTTGTTCTGGTAAGATAAAATATTTACGTATTTACAATCATAATTTATTTTCATCCCAACTTTCATACTTAGTTTTATACTATTTTTTTGATGTTATTAACATTACTTATTAAATTGTAGGGCTTCAAACAAAGGGGATATTTGCATGTCCAAGATGTGTAGAACAATTTCAAGGGCGGTATTCTAAAGATCTACATAAATTTATTTACGCAAACAACAAGGTTTTTCTACCACTAGATCATAAGTTTAGAAATCGCCTGAAGAATCAATTTGATGGAAAAGTTAAAAATAGAGGCCCTCCCATGATTATGGGTCCAAGTGATTGGCTCAAGAAGTATGAAGATGCTGAATTGAAAGGTTGGGAGGATTTTTTTGATCAGGGTGATTCAATTGAAGAACCAGAACAAGTTGTAGTTAATATGCCAGAAGGAATGAAAAGGCAATCCATATTTTATGAGCTCCCTTATTGGAAGGATCTATTAATATCTTGCCTATTAGATCCTATGCATGTATTTAAAAATGTCCCAGATTCTATATTCAAACATATATCAGGCAAAGAGAAGGATGCCTTGTCTTTGAGGAGAGATATTACTCTTTCGCGTACCAAAATTGATAGAAAAAATTTGTGGCCAAATAGGGAAAATGAAACATATGCAGAAGCTCCATGGATTTTGAAAAAAAAAAGAGCTAGACCAACTAAAAAATGTTATCCATCCAATAAGGACACCTTCTGGCTATGGGTCATCATTGGCTAAAGCTTTTACAGTTGATGGACATATCATAGGATTTAAAACACATGATTTTCATAATTTTATGAAGGTATTATATATCATCATTTAATATTTACTGGTAACATTGATTAAGTACTAAATATATTTTGATATTTTGTTGTGTGAGAAAAAAATACTAATGACTTTCATAAATGTGTTTGATAGCATATCATGCCATTGGCAATTAGGGGCGATTCATGTCTTACAGTTGACTTAAGGAATGCCATAAGTTGATTGTCAGCATTTACAAGGTATGTGGTTATATGAAATGTTCATGTGTAAGAGACATAGAGATATTATATTGCATTTTAATTTTTGACTAAAGGTTCATACTAATTTACTATTCTTATATTAGGTGGGTGACCTCCAAGGAGATCCATGAATGTGAAGTACCAAAATGGAAGAAGGAATTGCAGAAATTGTATGTGTATTTGAGAAGAAGCTCCCTACAAGTTTCATGGACCTACAAGTCTATTTACTTATACACCTAGTCGATGACATTGAATTGGCGGGTGTCGTATCAATGAGGTGGATGCTTTTCTTTGAGAGGTATATGAAAAATCTAAAAAGATATGTCTGACAAAAGGCACATCCAGATGGTTGCATGGCTGAAGGGTATGCATTGAATGAAGCAATTTTCTTCCTATGTGAATTCCTTGGTAAGGATTTTGAAGATGGCCCACGCTTTTGGGATGAAGAATGAGCATCAGATATTATTGATGGAGAAAAACCACAATCTAATGGTGTTCAAGGAGAAATTAGTAAGTAAATTCACAATCAGTGTGGTTTTTTTCTTGCAATCATTAATTTACTCTATAATTTATTTGTCAAGTTAACAACATGACATTTGGAGTTTGAAATAAACATGTTGACATGTAATAGGTGTAAACGAAAGTGCTATACTTGACAAGTTCATTCTGTACCACATGGACTTTATGGACAAATGGATTGATCTGTATTATAAAAAGAGAGAAGAAGTGTTAGAAGCAAGGAGAAAATTTAAGAGATCGAACCCAAGGAATACTCCACTTCCCACTGATCTGCTTAGGGAATGGGACAAAGATTGCACACTAGAATGGGTTACTAAACAAATTTAAAATCAAATAGAAGATGTAGGCATCGATTCAAACATAACAGAAGATGAAATCAACATGTCTAGAGGATGTGAAAGAAAGGTACCGTTGGAATTTTACAAAATGTTGTTTCCTTATAGTTTTGACACTATTAACTATTTTAATATTTGTCATTATATTTGTTTTCACTGAAATAAATGGTCTTTCATAGGCAAGGAAATATCCAACAATGTGGGCATATGGTTGACATTATAGTGTAGAAAGTGTAGATGTAAAGAGACGATCCTTCGATTGTGGCATCATGGTTGACTTCAAGCAATCCAGTCAATCAAGCTCAAAAGATAAGAATATAATTGAAGGGAATCTACAATATGTTGGGAAAATACAAGAAATTATTGAGTTGGATTACCGCTCTTTTAAATGTTATATTTTTAAGTGTAGATGGTATGAAGCATTTGAGAGAACATGAAGACATGATACCCATAGTGGATTGTTTTCTATAGATTCCTCATGTTTCCTACTGGAGGATAAGGAGCCTTATGTTCTACCAATTCATTGTGAGCAGGTATTTCTTTAACTCAAACAAGAAGCAGTAGTGATTATTAATCTATTAATTCATAATTTATTGCGAATATATACATGTGTTTATTAATCAATAAAATTGTTATACCATACGTCTAATATATAGATGTCGTTCATGTGCAGGTATTTTTCTATGAAGATATTTTGCACCCGAAATGGATATTTGTCATACATTATGATCCAAGATTAAGGCATGTATTTGATGATGCATTAGTGGATACTGAGCAAAACAATGATGGCCAACAAAATGAGAGAGGGATTAGAGAACATCAAATAAATTGAAATCCATGATGATGTTGAAGATGGTTATGTTCAAGCACAAGAAGACAACAATCCAGAGTTGGATGATGTTATGGAAGACAACAATATGGATGGTATACAAAATGATGATCCAAATATATCTGGTAACAATATAGATGGTCTACAGTCAGATTTCAATGATGATGAAGATGATGCAGGTCAAGATGAGGATGATGATTATATTAAATACTTGAAAGAACATATGAACATTGACAATGATACACTGGATGATATTGTAGCAGACAATAATGTTAATGACCAAGACTTCTAAATTTTTAGAATTATTTGCAATCCATGTTTAGAAAAGGATGATTCTTATGGCCTAAACTTTGAAATGCTTCAGTAATATTACTTGTGTTGATACAAATTACCTATTGCAATATCCTTAAATTGTTCAATCTTTGGTATGAATTGTTGGTAGAAAAAATTAGGATTACTTGGATGCAATTTCCTTTTCATCGCTTTATATTTTGCTTGAATGTCAAGGTCTCAACCTAACCCTCATTTTGCGAGGAAGTTATGATTGAGGATTTGATGACTACTACATATTTTAATGGGGAAGATGTTTTTCATCATGATGCACATGTTGCACATATGGATAGGTAAGACATGAATCTTACTACACAAATACTTATATCAAACCTTTATGAATTTGAGCAATAATGTTACTACACAAATACACTCCACGTATTATCTCATGTTGCCACTTCCACTCCCATTTTAATCATAACTCCTAATGTTCATCCTTCCAACATAGATGTAATCCTTAAAAGAATTGATGAGATGCAAAGTAATGTTGATGCATTACCCCTAGTAATCAAAGGATATCATAGGAGAAATCAAGCATAATCCACTTTCATTTGAGTTATTTCTTATCCATTTCTAGCTTGCAATTGTTTCTTTAATTTCACATTTTCAAAATACAATTTGTTTACTTCATCATTCATTACTTTATGAGTTTTCTCATAATCATGCAGCCTTTGTTCTAACTTCTTCATAGCAGCATGAGTAAACATAGCAGTATGAACATTGAGAGCAACTACTTTTGTTGCTGATGTATGTTACCCTAAAGATATGCCAAATCTTATGATTAGGTTTTATATGTGAATTTGGCCAACTAATAGAATTTCTTAGATTAATCAAAATTCTCTGCACTTTAGGCTCTATTCAAGCCTAGGTGGGTGTTACCTTGTTTCACCAATGACAATTTACTTTCAAGTTTGCTGGTGACTTCAGAACAGATTAAGGAGCTTATGTAATTTTGTCAATTAAATCATCCACTTCACTTAACCCAATCTGGCATATGATTTGGATTAATGTTTTCTATAAATCTTTAAACCCTACTCCTAAAATAGAAAACAAAATTGGATTTTGAAAATATATACAAGGGAATGATTTTCAAAAGAGAATGACCGGTCCCTGCCACATGAGGAGTTTGTTTATCTTTAATTATTTTTCATATATATCCTTAATTATATCTATGCCATGTTATCTAATTGTAATAAGTACTTGAGTAAGACCATTAATGAAAAATGAAGTGGACATATTATCATCTATATTAGCTAATTGATTGCACAAATATTTCAATTTATCAACGATCTCATGTTTCTATTCATTTTCAACACTTTGAATAAAGACATCATGATCATAATATTCTTCTTCATCATTAGAATAAAATATTGAGATATTAAGTAATTAAGATAGAGAAATGAAAATGCAACTCATAAACTCACAACAAAGAGAATAGAACAACCCAGAAAGCTTTGCTTTTTCCTTAATTCTTCAAAATTTTCCAAGTCTTCAACAACAAGAAATGAGTGATACAGTTCCATTATTTAACAGGAACGTGTACCCTCAGCAATTAATACATTGTCTTTCAAATTCAATGAATACAGAGAAGCGCCTAAAGGCATTGGAGAAATATTAATTGCACCGAAGGAAACAAAAAGGAAGGAGTGGTTGGCCTTGAGAAACACGAGGAGCTACTTGGGGATCTGCATTGTTGTGGTTGGAAGATGATAGCCAAGTTGTCATTATTTAGATCCATATCTGTCCTCCCACCCACCGTATGTTCTTTCAGCCAGCCAAGGAAATGAGATGATTTCTTCTATCTTACCATTGTGGCTGACATACTGTGCATCTAGGATACCTTTGACACTTTTACCAAATAAGTCAAATATAATGTCTACCATGTGCAGTCTTTCAAGTGTCCAACTTAACACATGTTGAGCTAGGTCTCCTTTATCATAACAAGTTGGAATTAACTGATTACCATTATCAATTATTTCCTTCCTCCACTTATTCAAGTCTTTTGTAGTCCCATCAGCTTCTAAAATATGAGGCAACCATTTTGTGTCTAGCTTTTCAACTACCTACATTTTATCCTTTAATATTGTATCCAATTTTAGTTGATAAGAAGCCACCTCCTCAAGTTTTTCCAGCGTTCCTGCTACCAACTTCATCTTAGGAGGAGGCTCTGAATCATATCTAGAACACCTGAGAAATTCATTGATTTTCCCAGTCCTTGGCAGCCACTTGGTCTTCATAGCTAATAGCCTCTATTTTTCTGACTCATATTTTTCACGTGCTATCCTTAACAGGGAGTAAGACTTATGGGTCTCCTCCAACCTAGCCAATATCTTGTTAACTCTATACATAACTAAATTTGTGGTCATATCCTTCATTTTGCCTTCCATTCCTTCATTTAACTTCTTATTCTCTTCTTTCAATTCCTTTATCTCTTGAAGCAGGGGTTGTGTGTCCACTGGCAATGATTCTGCAGTCCATATGATTGGGGGAGTTTGGGATGGACCAGCTTCCAATTGAGGTTGACTCTCATAAACACTAAGCCTAGCCATTGCCTCTGTGTATTTCCCCAATAATTCATTGTAATATTTCTGCAGTTTAAGTGTTGTTGCCTCTGCAAAATGTGTTGTATGTACATTCAAGTTGGCTGCCTGAGGAGCAGGGGTGTCTGACACCCTCTTGATTATCACATTACTAGTTAATTACTCCAATCCTACCTTTGGTTTCTTATCATTTGGGGCCAATGCCCAGATAGCCAAGGTATCAAATTTATGGTCAAAGATAGCACCCTGCAACGCTCTCTTGGCCTATTCTCCACTTACATTTGCATCATCCCTAGTAATGGTATCAAATGTGATAGCATCTGATAATGTCCAGTGTGGCAATAGTAATATTTTTCTTTTCTTCACAAGTTTTCTCCCTTCTTCAAGAGTCATGGCACTGATATCCTTGTTCAGCTCACCCAAAACCCTCCTTGTGATAGCATCATATTTTGAAGGGTTTGCACCACTTTTTGCTTCTTCTATCCTTCTCTGAAACTCTTCACCCCTCGTTCTCAACATAAAGGATTTGAATTTTTGGATGGCAATGAATGCATCATCAGAGATAAATTGATTGCATGCCACTTTCCTCACATCTTTAGTGTCCACCTCATTGTTGACTATGGACCTTATCAACCTATTCTCTGGGGAGGCATATGGTGCTATCCTTGGGGGAGAATGCAATTGATGTGGGGGTTGTGGATCTTGTTCCTCTACCACCTCTTCCTCTAAATTCACAACTTCCATTTTTTCTTCTGTCTCAAGATCAATTATCTTTGTACGTTTTGGGGCAGGGGTATCAGGGGAGTCAGGGGAACTTTTCCTAATATATTTGCCCTTTGAATTGCTCAGTTGATAAGTGGGCCTTTCCTCTCCAGCAAGTGCCTCAGCAATCAATTCATCTCCCTTTTCAAAGAACGTTTTGATTAGTGTAGGAAGCGTTTCCGCACACCTAGCTTCCTTTCAGTTGGTATCAGAGCTTGATCACCTTTGGTCCTAGTTGTTGGGTAGGGGTTTTTTGAGCTAATCTTAGGTTGAGTGGGGGTCTGTGCATAGCATTCTGTATCTTATTGCAGCAAGGAGATGGCAAGCACATCAGGAAGGTTTGAAGTAGAGAAGTTCAATGGCAGTAATTTTGAGCTGTGGAAGCTCAAGATGGAAGACATGTTAGTTGACCGAGACCTTTGGGAAAGTGTGAATGGAACTAAACCAGATACAATGACTCAAGATGAGTGGGATCTCAATGATCAAAAGGCTAAGGGTCTCATAAGACTTAGTCTTGCTGATTCTGTGTTGTTAAATATCCATGAGGAGACTACTGCAAAACTCCTTTGGAAGAAGTTGGGGGATGTGTATCAAGCCAAATCCCTAGTCAATAAACTTTTTCTAAGAAAGAATTTGTATTCTCTTCGAATGGAGGATGAAGGATCCGTGGCTGAGCATATGAATGCCTTTAATATGCTGGTTGCACAATTAACATCTATTCATGTAAAGATGGAGGAGGAGGATCGGTGTATGACCCTACTTTGTTGTCTGTCGGACTCATGGGATCATCTTATCATGGCAATCGGAAGCACCACATCCACATTCAAAATGGAAGAGGTGGTTTCTTCGCTATTATCTGAAGAGATGTGGAGAAAGTCTTCTGAGGCAGCCAAAGAAGCCCTTGTAATTTGTGGAAGACCCAAGGAGAAAGGAAGAAGAAGGACAAGAAAGCTGAGAAGGGTAGATCCAAATCCTGTGGGAGATCTAAATCTCCTGGAAAGTCCAAGGCTCTTTGTTGGAACTGTGGCAAGACTGAGCATTTCTGAAAGGAATGCAAAGAGGAGAAGAAGAAAAAGAAGAAAGCTCCTGATACAGATTCTGACAAATCACAAGATGATGGTGATGCTTTCATCGCAGCCCTGGCAAGCCATGCATTTGATGATGTGTGGCTAATCGACGTTGGTGCATCATTCCAGATGACCTCGCATCGAGAATGGTTCACTAAGTATGAGGAGTTCAATGGTGGAAAGGTGTATCTGGGTGACGACTCTCATCTGAAGATCGTTGGTCATGGAAGAGTATCTATTCGATTCCTTGATGGTCAAGTGAAGGGGATCTCTGGGGTTATGCACATCCCAGGCTTAGAACGGAACCTAATTTCTGTAAGTAGTTTGAATGATGCAGGTGTGCAGGTTGTCTTTTCAAAATAAGGATGCAAGATGACTAGAGGATCTATGGTGCTTGCTAAGGGTACTTGGAGAGGTACTCTGTTTCAGCTGGAGGCATGTATTGCACAATGCAATAGTTCTTCTGACTCAAGGAAGAGGGTAGCAGTCACTTCATCCCCACCATCTGAATGAGCAGTGAAGAAATCTATTATTTCTAGTCTTGATGGTTGTAATCGTGCATTGGAAGTTAAACTTCCTGCAGAAAATATAATGTTATGGCATAAGAGATTTGGCCACATTAGTGAGAAGGGTCTGCGTACCCTTAAAAATAAGAACCTCGTTGAGGGGTTAGATGATTGTAATCTTGAGTTCAACTTTTGCGAACATTGCATTTATGGAAAACAAAACCGTGTTCAATTTTACTCGAGTTCTCATAAGTCTTCTAGTGTGTTGGACCTCATTCATTCTAATGTGTTTGGTCCTGTTAATGTTCCTTTGTTATCAAAATCTGTATACTTTGTATCTTTTATAGATTATTATAGTAGAAGGACATGTATTTATTTTCTCAGAAGCAAATCTGAAGTCTATAGCAAGTTTAAGGAATTTAAAGCTTTTGCTGAAAATTAGACTGGTAAAAAGATTAAATGTTTGAGAACTGACAACGGTGGTGAGTTTTGTTCTACAAAATTTGATAAGTATTGCAAGAAACTTGGGATTGAAAGACATAAGACAACTCCATACACACCGCAAAAAAATGGAGTTGCAGAGAGAATGAACAGGACACGGATGGAGAAGGCTAGGAGTATGCTTAGTCGAGCTGGTCTAGAACAAACGTTTTGGGCTGAAGCTGTTGCCACTGCTTGCTATCTAGTGAACAGATCTCCTACATCAGCTCTTGTTGGAAAGACACCCATGAAGGTGTGGTCTGGTAGAAAGCCTTCAGTAAGGCATCTTCATGTTTTTGGTTGTGAGGCATATGCACATGTGCCTAGGGAGAAGCGGTCAAAGTTGGAGAACAAAGCTGTTAAGTGTATCTTCATCGGCTATGGTGTTGGTGTGAAAGGATACAAGCTTTAGGACCCCGTGGCTGAAAAAGTGTTGTATAGAAGAAGTGTCATCTTTAGAGAGCTTACACCTTCTTCCACTGTTTTGCAGCCAAAAGAAAGAGAAAAGAAAGAGGATGTTGTTCAATTTCCTCTCACCCCTGAGAAGACTGAACAGAAAGACAATGTTGGACCTGATGATGAGGAGAGCTCTAGCAGCTCTGAAAGCTCAAAGGAAGAAGCTGAACCTCAACCTCAGCTCTTGAGGAGGTCTACATGGATAAGAAAGCAACCTAAAAGGTTTGGTTTTACATTGCTTGATTCTAGTTGTGCTTATGCTTTAATCACTAATAGTGATGAACCTAGAACTATATCAGAGGCTTTGGATATGAAGGATGCAGGTTCCTGGAAGGAGGCCTTGGAGGAAGAAATGGCTTCTTTGGAAAAGAATCAAACTTGGGAGTTGGTGCCTTCGCCTCCTGGATGGAAACCCATTGGATGCAAATGGGTGTTTAAGAAGAAGATTGGTGCAGATGGAAGTATTGAGAAGTATAAGGCCAGATTGGTTACGAAGGGGTATTCACAAGTGGAGGGTATAGATTATAGTGAGATCTTCTCTCCCATTTCAAAGCTGACATCCATTCGATTCTTGTTGTCACTCACAGCAGCTTATGATTTGGAGGGAGAACAGATGGATGTGAAGACAGCTTTCCATCATGGTGACTTGTAGGAAGAGATCTACATGTCACATCCAGAGCATTACATGGTAAAAGGTAAAGAAAATTTGGTTTGCAAAATTAAGAAGTCTTTGTATGGTTTGAAGAAATCCCCTAGGAGATGGTACTTGAAGTTTGATGCCTTTGTGTTGTCAATTGGATTTGTGATATCAAAATCGGATCACTGTGTGTATTATAAGTTTTATGGTAATCGTATTCTCATTGTTGCACTGTATGTTGATGATATGTTGCTAATTGGGAAGAGTAAGAATATGATTTTTGATTTTAAATCTCAGTTGTCATCTCAGTTTGAAATGAAAGATTTAGGGGTAGCTAGGTACATTCTAGGAATGGAAATCAAAAGAGACAAAACCAACAGAAAACTTTGGTTAAGCCAGAGTAAGTATGTGAAGACCGTGTTGGACAGATTCAGCATCAGAGATTGTAGATCATTGTGTGTTCCCGTTTCCTTGGGGACAAAGTTGTCTGTTGAGGGTTGTCTAAAATCTCCTAGTGAGGTGAAGAACATGAGCAGAGTACCTTATGCTAGTGTTGTTGGCAGTTTGATATATGCTATGGTCTACACAAGACCAGACATTTCCCAAGCAGTGGGAGTCCTTAGTCAATTTATGGCTAATCCTAGATGGGTTCATTGGGATGCAGTTAAGTGAGTGTTCAGATATTTGAGGGATACTTCCAAGTATTCCATTTTCTATCATGGTAATGTTTTAGGACCTCTGCATTCTGTTGATATTCATGGATTTATGGATTCAGATTGGGCAGGTGACATTAACAGTAGGAGATCCACCAGTGCTTATGTTTTTACACTGTTTGGTGGTGCTATTAGTTGGATGAGTAAGCGACAACCTGTCGTTACTTTGGCCACGACATAAGCAGAATATATGGCAGCAACTTATGCTTGTAAGGAAGCCATTTGGCTTAAGAGATTATGTTCCAATATTGGTGTTGATGCAGGTCAGATCACGATCAGTTGTGACAGTCAGAGTGCAATTTGCCTTGCAAAGAGTCCAACTTTCCAAGCTAGAACCAAGCACATTGATGTTCAGTTTCACTTCATGAGGGACATGGTTGAGGATGGAAAGGTAAATTTGGAGAAGGTAGATACTTTGAAGATTGTTGCAGATGCATTGATGAAACCAGTGGGCACTGAGAAGTTCAGGTGGTGTTCGGAGTCTATGGGCCTCTCGGCCTATAGCATTTAAATCTTATTTTTCTATTGGCTCTTACAAGGTGTTCGACAAGTGGGAGAATGTTGGGAATTAAGGTGTCTCAACCTTGGTAATTCTCTGCATTTGTAATGTTTGTATTTATTATTCAATTGCCTATGTTGTAAATAATTGGAAATTCCACTTTGTCATATTGTGGGATGTGGCACAGTGATGTGTTAATCCTACATGGATTATGACAACTTGTTCTTTTGTCCTCACATGAGGAGATAGGTGTCCCACTTAGTGGTAGGAATATCCTGCCATGTGTCGGCATCTTCTATGTTGTGTAAGGAATGTTTGATCGAAACAGTTATGACAGATTCCTATGACGAATCTATGACATGTAAGAGTCCAGAATAGAAGGTTGTAAGACAGGTAATGACATGTGTCATGAAGCATCTTTGAATGAGGCATATTTGGGCACCCCAAGGTGGAATATGATGTGTTGTAATAGAATATGCTATTTATAGCATGTGTATGATAGATTCTCTTACAGCTGTAAGTTGTAACTGATATGACAGATTCTATAATGGTCGTAAGTGTCGTAAGAGAATTTGTCATAGCCCATTTTGGAAATAGGCGACCTCTTTGGGATGGGAACTGTGGACAAGTGTCAGACACATTCTACAATGTTGACCAAGTGTCCCTAGGCATGGGTTATGGTCCAAGATGCCATATTGGACGCCCATTCCAAGAAAGGTCCAAAATAGCCTTGTATGTTCTATTTAAATAGGTGCTTGGAGATGGAGTTTGTATCACAGGTTTACAGGTACTGTTATGTTGCCAGATTGACTCCAAACACGAGTGTCGAAGACCATTGAAGCTTGCATTGCAAGTGTATTGTAAACATTCTTTCAGATTTGTTAATACATTGTGTAGGTTTCAAAGTGTGGGCTTTTTCACCCGATAAGGGTTTTCCCCACCATAAATCTTTGTCTCTCTTCTTCTGTCTACTTTCTGGCTCTTGTGTTTTGCTACAATATCTCATGTTAATGGCTTAACATTGCTGTAATAGTTAGGATAAAGTTGAATTTGAATGTTGGGAATTAAGGTGTCTCAACCTTGGTAATTCTCTACATTTGTAATGTTTGTATTTATTATTCAATTGCCTATGTTGTAAATAATTGGAAATTCCACTTTGTCATATTGTGGGATGTGGCACAATGATGTGTCAATCCTACATGGATTATGACAACTTTTTATTTTGTCCTCACATGAGGAGATAGACGTCCCACTTAGTGGTAGGAATATTCTGCCATGTGTCAGCATCTTCTATGTTGTGTAAGGAATGTTTGACCGAAACGGTTATGACGAATCTATGACATGTAAGAGTCGAGAATAGAAGGTTGTAAGACAGGTAATGACATGTGTCATGAAGCATCTTTGAATGAGGCATATTTGGGTGCTCCAAGGTGGAATATGATGTGTGGTAAGAGAATATGCTATTTATAGCATGTGTATGACAGATTCTCTTACAACAGTAAGTTCTAACTGCTATGATAGATTCTATGACGGTCGTAAGTGTCGTAAGAGCATCTGTCATAGCCCATTTTGGAAATAGGTGACCTCTTTGGGATGGGAGCTATGGACAAGTGTCAAACACATTCTACAATGTTGACCAAGTGTCCCTAGGCATGGGTTTTGGTCCAAGATGCCATATTGGACGCCCATTCCAAGAAAGGTCCAAAATTGCCTTGTATGTTCTATTTAAACAGGTGCTTGGAGATGGAGTTTGTATCATAGGTTTATAGGTACTGTTATGTTTCTAGATTGACTCCAGAAATGAGTGTCAAAGACCATTGAAGCTTGCATTGCAAGTGTGTTGTAAACATTCTTTCAGATTTGTTAATACATTGTGCAAGTTTCTGAGTGTGGGGTTTTTCCCCCGATAAGGGTTTTCCCCACCGTAAATCTTTGTCTCTCTTCTTCTGTCTTCTTTCTAGCTCTTGTGTTTTGCTTCTATATCTCATGTTAATGGTTTAACATTGTTGTAATAGTTAGGATAAATTTGAATTTGCATAGCCCTCTCCTCAATAGATTAGTGTAGGAAGTGTTTCCGCACACCTAGCTTCCTTTCAGTTGGTATTAGAGCTTGATCACCTTTGGTCCTAGTTGTTGGGTAGGGGTTTTTTGAGCTAATCTTAGGTTGAGTGGGAGTCTATGCAGAGCATTCTGTATCTTATTGCAGCAAGGAGATGGAAAGCACATCAGGAAGGTTTGAAGTAGAGAAGTTCAACGACAGTAATTTTGAGCTGCGGAAGCTCAAGATGGAAGACATGTTAGTTGACCGAGACCTTTGGGAAAGTGTGAATGTAATTAAACCAGCTACAATGACTCAAGATGATTGGGGTCTCAAGGATCAGAAGGCTAAGGGTCTCATAAGACTTAGTCTTGCCGATTCTATGTTGTTAAATGTCCATGAGGAGGCTACTGCTAAACTCCTTTAGAAGAAGTTGGGGGATGTGTATCAAGCCAAATCCCTAGTCAATAAAATTTTCCTGACAAAGAAGTTGTATTCTCTTCAAATGGAGGACGGAGGATTTTTGGCTGAGCATATGAATGCCTTTAATATGCTGGTTGTACAATTAACATCTATTGGTGTGAAGATGGAGGAGGATCGGTGTATGACCCTGCTTTGTTCTCTGCCAGACTCATGGGATCATCTTGTCATGGCAATTGGAAGCACCACATCCACATTCAAAATGGAAGAGGTGGTTTCTTCGCTATTATCTAAACAGATGCAGAGAAAGTCTTCTGAGGTAGCCAAAGAAGCCCTTGCAGTTCGTGGGAGACCCAAGGAGAAAGGGAAGAAGAAGGACAAGAAAGCTGAGAAGGGTAGATCCAAATCCTGTGGGAGATCTAAATCTCCTAGAAAGTCCAAGGCTCTTTGTTGGAACTGTGGTAAGATCAGGCATTTCTGAAAGGAATCCAAAGAGGAGAAGAAGAAAAAAGAAGAAAGCTCCTGATTCAAATTCTGACAAATCACAAGATGACGGTGATTCTTTCATCGCAGCCCTGGCAACCCATGTATCTGATGATGTGTGGCTAATCGACTCTAGTGCATCATTACACATGACCTCGCATCGAGACTGGTTCACTAAGTATGAGGAGTTTGATGGTGGAAAGGTGTATCTGGGTGACGACTCTCATCTGAAGATCATTGGTCATGGAAGAGTCTCTATTTGATTCCCTGATGGTCGAGTGAAGGGGATCTCTGGGGTTATGCACATCCCAGGCTTAGCACAGAACCTAATTTCTGTAAGTAGTTTGAATGATGCAGGTGTGCAGGTTGTCTTTTCGAAAGAAGGATGCAAGATGACTAGAGGATCTATGGTGCTTGCTAAGGGTACTCGGAGAGGTACTCTATTTCAGCTGGAGGCATGTATTGCACAATGCAATAGTTCTTCTGACTTAAGGAAGAGGGCAGAAGTCACTTCATCCCCACCATCTGAACGAGCAGTGAAGAAATCTGTTGTTTCTAGTCTTGATGGTTGTAATCGTGCATTGGAAGTTAAACTTCCTGCAGAAAAGACAATGTTATGGCATAAGAGATTTGGCCACATTGGTGAGAAGGGTCTGTGTACCCTGAAAAATAAGAACCTTGTTGAGGGGTTAGATGATTGTAATCTTGAGTTCAACTTTTGCAAACATTGCATTTATGGAAAACAAAACCGTGTTTAGTTTTACTTAAGTTCTCATAAGTCTTCTGGTGTGTTGGACCTCATTCATTCTGATGTGTTTGCTCTTGTTAATGTTCCTTCGTTATCAAAATCTATATACTTTGTATCTTTTATAGATGATTACAGTAGGACATGGATTTATTTTCTCAGAAGCAAATCTGAAGTCTATGGCAAGTTTAAGGAGTTTAAAGCTTTTGCTGAAAATCAGACTGATAAAAAGATTAAATGTTTGAGAACTGACAACGATGGTGAGTTCTGTTCTACAGAATTTGATAAATATTGCAAGGAACTTGGGATTGAAAGACATAAGACAACTCCATACACACCGCAGCAAAATGGAGTTGCAGAGAGAATGAATAGGACACTGATGGAGAAGGCTAGGAGTATGCTTAGTGGAGCTGGTCTAGAACAAAAGTTTTGGGCTGAAGTTGTTGCCACTACTTGCTATCTGGTGAACAGATCTCCTGCATCATCTCTTGTTGGAAAGACACCCATGGAGGTGTGGTCTAGTAGAAAGCCTTCAGTAAGCCATCTTCATGTTTTTGGTTGTGAGGCATATGCACATGTGCCTAGGGAGAAGTGGTCAAAGTTGGAGAACAAAGCTGTTAAGTGTATCTTTATCGGCTATAGTGCTGGTGTGAAAGGATACAAGCTTTGGGACCTCGTGGCTGAAAAAGTGTTGTATAGCAGAAGTGTCATCTTCAAAGAGCTTACACCTTCTTCCACTGTTTTGCAGCCAGAAGAAAGAGAAAAGAAAGAGGATGTTGTTCGGTTTCCTCTCACCCTTGAGAAGACTGAACAGAAAGACAATGTTGGACCTGATGATGAGGAGAACTCTAGCAGCTCTGAAAGCTCAAAGGAAGAAGTTGAACCTCAACCTCAGCTCTTGAGGGGGTCTACACGGATAAGGAAGCAACCTGAAAGGTGTGGTTTTACATTTCTTGATTCTAGTTGTGCTTATGGTTTGCTCACTAACAGTGATGAACCTAGAACTGTATCAGAGGCTTTGGATATGAAGGATGCAAGTTCATGGAAGGAGGCCATGGAAGAAGAAATGGCTTCTTTGGAAAAGAATCAAACTTGGGACTTGGTGTCTTTGCCTCCTAGATGGAAACCCATTGAATGCAAATGGGTGTTCAAGAAGAAGATAGGTACAGATGGCAGTATTGAGAAGTATAAGGCAGGATTGGTTGCGAAGGGGTATTCACAAGTGGAGGGTATAGATTATGGTGAGATCTTCTCTCCCGTTGCAAAGCTGACATCCATTCAATTCTTGTTGTCACTTGCATCACCTTATGACTTGGAGGTAGAACAGATGGATGTGAAGACAACTTTCCTTCATGGTGACTTGGAGGAAGAGATCTACATGTCACAGCCAAAGCATTACATGGTAAAAGGTAAAGAAAATTTGGTTTGGAAACTTAAGAAGTCTTTGTATGGTTTGAAGCAATCCCCTAGGAGATGGTACTTGAAGTTTGATGCCTTTGTGTTGTCAATTGGATTTGTGAGATCGAAATCGGATCACTGTGTTTATTATAAGTTTGATGGTGATCGTATTCTCATTGTTGCACTGTATGTTGATGATATGTTGCTCATTGGGAAGGGTAAGAATATGATTTCTAATTTTAAATCTCAGTTGTTAGCTCAGTTTGAAATGAAAGATTTAGGGGTAGCCAGATACATTCTAGGAATGGAAATCAGAAGAGATAGAACAAACAAAAAACTTTGTTTAAGTCAGAGTAAGTATGTTAAGACCATGTTGGACAGATTCAGCATGGGAGATTGTAGACCATTGTGTGTTCCCATTTCCTTGGGGACAAAGTTGTCTGCTGAGGATTGTCTAAAATCTCCTAGTGAGGTGGAGGACATGAGTAGAGTACCTTATGCTAGTGATGTTAGCAGTTTGATGTATGCTATGGTATGCACAAGACCATACATTGCCCAAGCAGTGGGAGTCCTTAGTCAATTTATGGCTAATCCTGGACGGGTTCATTGGGATGCAGTTAAGTGAGTGTTCAGATATTTGAGGGTTACTTCTGAGTATTCCATTTGCTATCATGGTAATGTTGCAGGACCTCTACATTCTGTTGATATTTGTGGATTTGTGGATTCAGATTGGGTAGGTGACATTGACAGCAGGAGATCCACCGGTGCTTATGTTTTTACACTGTTTGGTGGTGCTATTAGTTGGATGAGTAAGCGACAACCTATTGTTGCTTTGTCCATGACAGAAGCTGATTATATGGCAGAAACTCATACTTGTAAGGAAGCCATTTGGCTTAAGAGATTGTGTTCTGATATTGGTGTTGATGCGGGTCAGATCACGATCAGTTGTGACAGTTAGAGTGCAATTTACCTTGCAAAGAACCCAACTTTCCATGCTAGAACCAAGCACATTGATATTTAGTTTCACTTCGTGACGGACATGGTTGAGGATGGAAACGTAAATTTGGAGAAGGTAGATACTTTGAAGAATGTTGTAGATGCATTAACGAAGCCAATGGGCATAGAGAAGTTCAGATGGTGTTCGGAGTCTATGGGCCTCTCGGCCTATAGCAGTTAAATCCTATTTTTCTATTGGCTCTTACACGCTGTTTGACAAGTGGGAGAATGTTGGGAATTAAGGTGTCTCAACCTTGGTAATTCTCTGCATTTGTAATGTTTGTATTTATTATTCAATTGCCTATGTTGTGTAAGGAATGTTTGACCGAAACGGTTATGACGGATTCCTATGACAAATCTATGACATGTAAGAGTCAAGAATAGAAGGTTGTAAGACAGGTAATGACATGTGTCATGAAGCATCTTTGAATGAGGCATATTTGGGCACCCCAAGGTGGAATATGATGTGTTGTAAGAGAATATGTTATTTATAGCATGTGTCAAACAGATTCTCTTACAGGTGTAAGTTGTAACTGCTATGACAGATTCTATGACGGTCGTAAGTGTCGTAAGAGCATCTGTCATAGCCCATTTTGGAAATAGGTGACCTCTTTGGGATGGGAGCTATGGACAAGTGTCAGACACATTCTACAATGTTGACCAAGTGTCCCTAGGCATGGGTTATGGTCCAAGATGCCATATTGGACGCCCATTCCATGAAAGGTCCAAAATTGCCTTGTATGTTCTATTTAAACAGGTGCTTGGAGATGGAGTTTTATCACAATTTTACAGGTACTGTTATGCTACCGGATTGACTCCAGACATGAGTCTCGAAGACCATTGAAGCTTGCATTGCAAGTGTGTTGTAAACATTCTTTCAGATTTGTTAATGCATTGTGCAAGTTTCTGAGTGTGGGGTTTCTCACCCGATAAGGGTTTTCCCCACCGTAAATCTTTGTCTCTCTTCTTCTGTCTTCTTTCTGGCTCTTGTGTTTTGCTACTATATCTCATGTTAATGGTTTAACATCGCTGTAATAGTTAGGATAAATTTGAATTTGCACAGCCCTCTCCTCAATAGAATAGTGTAGGAAGCGTTTCCACACAGCTAGCTTCCTTTCATGAATTGTTCAGTTGATAAGTGGGCCTTTCCTCTCTAGTAGGTGCCTCAACAATCAATTCATCTCCCTTTTCAAAGAATATTTTGATTCTTTCAATGGGGTCTTGAATTTCAATGAATGCCTCTTGATATGCAGAGTTGGAATTTTTCTTCCTTTTCTCTACATCCATTATCAATTTCCATTTATTTCTCAAGAAAAACACTTGTTGCATTGATTCACAATTTCTAACAGTATCCTCATCAAGTAGGACATGGTGTGGATATTCAGGCCTACCGATTTTACACCTTGTGTCATGAATAAAGCCTTTAGGATCAAAGAGCCTTATTGCCTCCATATTCATCCTATAACATTGCAGCATGAAACCAATCTGGTCTAAACCATTCTTGTCAATTGTAATAAAATTATGAATTTTTAGAGATGCTGGGATAAGAGATCCCTTCTGTTGCTTTCTAAAATGTTCTTTATCTGCTACATTCAGCTGTCTGATGATCTCCATAAATCCTATTCTTCTAGGCAAAAAATTTGGTAAGGAATAGGGTGGAGCCTCACACACATAGATTCTGATACAGGTTGTATTTTCATGTAAAAACTAATCTCCCCAATTGTGATTGATATTCAGATGGGGGGTTCTCTCCATTGGTCTTAGAATGTCCTTAATTTCCTTTGGTATCCTTTCTGCAACAGGCTCCAGGAATCCCAATACTTTACTCACAAAATGCTCCTCAAAGGTGACATAACTAGCATATTTCAGGTGCATGTCTAGCATGTAGGTCCACATCTAAACTGGCATGGCATTGCCTTCTGCATTAATCATTCTCAAATGCAATTCCTTGCCCCAATGGCCAGACAGAGAAAATAGAATCATGTGGCACATTAATGAATACCAAGTGAACCTTACATGGGGGCCTGGAGTATACATATTATTCTTAATGGCCATCATCTATTCATGCATCTTCTTAGACAAGTACCCTGCATAATCATATGGCTTGTCGGCTTCATAATCTTGGATATATATTGCCATCATCATTAGAGACACCATAATTCTATCTAATGCATCTCTCTTGAGCACATGACACAAGCTATGATAAGTTTTAATAAAATATTCCATGAACAGGCTGCATCGGAGAGGTTCCTCTTATGTGACAGGGATTTTGATCAGAGCTCCATCAACCCCCTTCAATCTATGCTTGGCCAAGTTGTAAGATCTGTATACATACCTAAGACTTCTGTATTTTTCTCTAAAAGCATTCAAGTCTATAGGTATACCAGCAGTAGAATTAAGATTGAAGATAGTATCAATGTAGGCCTTTGTGAATCTAATGATAACACTACCATTTCCAGACAAGACAGACATGGTCTTA
This sequence comes from Cunninghamia lanceolata, assembly GCA_027924645.1. NCBI lineage: Eukaryota > Viridiplantae > Streptophyta > Pinopsida > Cupressales > Cupressaceae > Cunninghamia > Cunninghamia lanceolata. Next base: position 4,398,674 of record BSBN01000007.1, read on the forward strand.
GGGTCATACCTAGTTGCTACATCTCTCACTAAGTCTATGTTTATGAAGACATTAGGGCATATCAATTTGGCCAAGTCTAATGTCTAAGCATGGCAGACTGGGGCTCTGGAGTCACTTTGTTTGTGCCAATGCTCAAATAGACTCTAAGCAGACACAAGGAGCGTAGCATCTCTATAATCTACACAAAGGTCATATATTGTATCATTTCTACCAACCTCTCCTAAATTTGTCAAAGGTCTTTTAGATGAGCCAGGACACTGAATCATGATGTCTTCATCAAGGCTACATTTGGAGGTTGAAGCTTCATCGGACTGACTCATTTTGTATTTTATGCAATCAACCTAGGGTTTATGCAATTAACGGCTACCCTAAATGTTTCAGAGAATTCTTACAGATAGAAAACTAAGTGCAAGGGAGAGACAATGACTTACTAGTTTTGGATGTCACAAAGGCTTTGAATTTCTTCTCTTTGCTTGTTCTGATGATTCTCTAGCTCTGAATACGATCGCTTCTTGAAGAATGACAAGAAATAACTTGAATTATAACATCAAATTCATGTACCACTCTGTATATTAATGGAGGTCGCAGAAACCATAACTCTACTCATGCCACAGTCGTTTGAAAATATTCATTGTTTGCATTTTTTAATTTGGACCGTTGATCTTTTGTTACCTTTCTTAAAATCTACGGCTTTGATTCACTAACTAGATTTGACAATCTTAGTCATCTTGGTTGACAATTCATCGTTCAATGGGAATGAGCCAAGTCTTCAGCACGGATTGGATGCATGTCACCTCTTTGCGGTGTTGTAGTCAAGGAGGGCCCACCATATACCTACCGCGTGATGGTGCGACATAGCACCCATGTGCCTTTATGACACTTACTTTTTAATTGGTGAATGTCACGTGTCACTATCTCACCATCTCATGGCGAATATTCCTTCTAAAAAGATTCCCCTGCACTGGCGCACAACTATTGGATCTAAACACTCAACATTGACATGTGGCAATGGAAAATTGGCTGAGGCAGACACTTCGCAGGCAAAGGTTACATGGACAGGTGGCGGCCTGTCGCGGTGTCACGGTCGGGTATGATGTCATCCTGACATGCTTCGTGACGATCGATTTTAGTTTTATAAGAATTTAGGAATTACCGACGGGAACAAGTAACGACTAGGCTAAGGGGCCGGTCAACCCACAGACATCAAGACTTAAGGTTGTGACTTAAAGGATCGACAACCAGCAACAAACGGTCAACACAAGAACATAACAATGTATTAATGTTTTCTATAAATCTTTAAACCCTACTCCTAAAACAAAAAAACAAAATTAGATTTTGGAAATATATACAAGAATAAGGATCCTAGATGTTTCTTAGGAATTCAAAATTAAAGGCATTGGGTTGTTTCCAACAAATGCAAACCACAAAAATCTCAAAATAAAAAATCAATCTTTTTTTATTCTAAACATAGGCATGGAAATTGTGAGTTCAAAAAAATGTAGGGAAATAAATCATACCCTATAATAGAAGATTTAAGTCCAATCCTAGATTTAACTAAACTTTAAAGTACAAGGAGTTGAGAGTAGAATAAAATATTGAGATATTAAGTAATTAAGATAGAGAAATGAAATAGTTGAGAAGAAATACAAAACTTATTTGATCTTTTTAGCATGATATCAAATGTGAAGTGCATGATTAACTATGCTCTCTCTCTCTCTCTCTCTAACCTATCTGCCTCCTAGTTAAATCCTTTTTCTAGCTTTCCTAGCTAGTTTTCCTTTTCCTTTCCAATTTCCCTTTAGATCCCACCATTTTTTCCCTATTTTACTATTTTCCACCTCTCCTCTCATCATTCTTCCCATCCAATGAACTTTAGTTTTATCTTGTTTCCATTTCATCCTGCCAATTTATATCCTCATCCCTCTTTAATTTCATGTCCTAGTTTTCTTGTTTCCATTTGCTTTGTTGATAAGGGAGACGGATAGAGGCAAAGAGGAAGAGACTAGAGAGAGAGAGAGTCCTAGTTTTCTTGTTCATTTCCTTCATCAATAAGGGAGAGGGAGAATTAATAGATTAAGGGAGAGATAGGAAGATATATATAGGTCAAATGATAGGGGGAGACAGGCAAGAGATAGAGAGATAGGCAGATATAGCTAGGTAGAGAGAGATAGAGAGGAGACAGATAGGGAGAGATAGAGGAGACAGAGGGGAGATATAGGGAGATAGAGAGTGACTAGAGAGATGTCTAGAGAGATAGGGAGATAGAGGAATGATAGGGGGAGAGGCAAGAGATAGGGAGATATAGATAGGTAGAGAGACTAGAGAGGAGATAGATTTGGAGAGATAGAGGAGACAGAGGGAGAGATAGGGAGATAGAGAGTGAGTGAGATGTCTAGAGAGATAGGGAAAGAGATTGAGAGGTAGAGGGATGATAGAGAGTCGAGGGAGATAAGGAAGAGATAGGGAGATAGGGGTTTAGGGTTGCTCAGGCCATTTAGGGTTTAGGGGTTAGGGGTTAGGGGTTAGGAGTTAGGGATTAGGGGAATTATTTAAGGTTGAGAAATTTAGAGAGAGAGACTTCTTTTGACATGCAACTGTAAACCCCAAATAATGCCCCCAAACCCTAACCCCTAACCCCTAAAACATATATAAACCTTAAATAATGTCCCTAAGCCTTGAGCCCTAACCCCTAAACCCTAAACTTGAGAAACCCTAAACCCCTAAACCCTAAACACTAAAACCAAGCAACCCTAAACATCTATCTCCCTATCTCCCTATCTCTATCATTCCTCTACCTCTCAATCTCTATCCCTATGTCTCTAGCCATGTCCCTCACTCTCCATATCCCTATCTCTTCTGGCTATGTCTCTGGCTATGTACCTCACTCTCTATATCTCCCTATTGGTCCTCTCTCTCTAAACACTAAACCCTAAACCTCTAAACACTAATTAACCGTAAACCCTAAATAATGCTCCTAAACCTTAACCCCTAACCCCTAAACCTGAGAAACCCTAAACCCCTATTTCCCTATGTCTATTGTCCCTCTACGTCTCAATCCTTCTCCCTATCTCTCCCCTCTATGTCTCCTCTATCTCTACCTATTTGTCTCTCCTCTCTCTCTTTATCTAACTATCTCCAAACCCAAGCAACCCTAAACCCTAAATCCAAGCAACTCTAAACCTCTATCTCAATATCTCTCCCCTATCTCCCTATCTCTATCATCCCTCTACCTCTCAATAATCTCTCTCCCTATGTCCCTAGCCATGTGCCTCATTCTCTATCTCCCTATCTCTCGCCACAGTCTCCTCTATATCTCCCTATCATTCATCTCTCTCTATAAACCCTAAACCCTAAACCTCTAAACCTGAACCTCTAACCCCTAAACAATAAACCCTAAACCCTAAATTATAATGCCCCTAAATCCTAATCCCTAAACCCTAAACCCAAGTAACCATAAACCTCTATCTCCCTATCTCTCCCCTCTCTCCCTATCACCTTTGTCCCTCTACCTCTCAATCTCTCTCCCTATCTGTCTATCCATATCCCTCACTCTCTATCTCCCTATCTCTCCCCTCGATCTCCTCTATATCTCCCTATTGGTCCTCTATCTCTCTCTAAACCCTAAACCTCTAAACCTTAACCCTTAACCCTAAAACCATAAACCCTAAACCCTAAATAATACTCCTAAAACCAAGTAACCATAAATTAGGTGCTAAGCTATGCCCTAAGTTAGGCACTATATCAGGTGCTAAATCAAGCGTAAAGTAGGTGCTAAATTAGACGCTAAAGTAGGTGCTAAATTAGGCTCTCAAGTAGGTGCTAATTAGCGCCTGAATTAGTGCCTACTTGATCTGATCAACACAAAAAACACCAAAAATAGTGCCATCCCGATAAATAGCACTGACTTTTTCAAAAAATTGGAGAAAAATAGATTAAAACAGTGGGTGGAAGCAAAAAATGGAGCAAAAAAGGGAGTTAATCACAAGGATTTGTTGTAGTGAGTAGATAACCCAACACATGTGGTAGCACTATTACTTGGTTGTGTAGTTGTAGTGAGAATAGAAGAAGTATATGTAGAAATAGGGAGTGTCGATATGGGTGCCGACACTTGAGTCCCTATGTGATTGGAAGAAGTCATATTGGTGATGATTTCAACACAACTAGCTGCCGACATAATGTTGTTATGCACTATGTGAGCTAGGTCACGCAAGACTTCCAATCCCTCTTGTCCTTCAAGAAACAAACCTCTTAGACTCTCAATGACAAGGATGGCCTCCTCAGCTAAATGTTCTGAGCTTACAAATTGATGAAAGTTAGCCAACTCAGTGTCTAACCTTTGAATTTGAGCTTTGGGAACATGAGCGACAAGGTCATCAATATCGATGGTTTCATGAGAATTTGGTGCTTCAGGGATAAGCAAAGTAGGAAGATATGTGATTTGATTCAAAAATTTAGGTTCTGATGTATCAAGATTAGCATTAGAGCCCATGATTTGAAGACTTCTTTGCACCAGAGTGTTAGAATTGAGGCATCTGGTCACAAAGCTCATAAAGCATCTACAAGCTTTAGCAACACACAAGATGCACAAATATAAGAAATGAATGATGTAGCGAAAGAAGAGTTTGAGTTTTTGTTTAAATGAAGTGATGCTCTGCTGAAATGTAAAAAAACATAATGAACATAATATATCCTTGATCAATTTAAAATCTACTCAAATCCACTTAGATATCAATAATGCAAATGCTCAAATAAAACCTTAATTTCCAAGCTTTTTCAAAATTTTATAATTCAAGATTGTTCTTCCTTTCAAATTTCAATGCAAGATGATATTTGTAATGTATTAGAGAAAAGTAAAATCAGATTTGAAATGCAAATGACAGCAGCAAAATCTTAAACAAAATATTAATCACAAACCCTAGATTTCAACATTAACTAGGTTTTCCTAAAAATGTAACTTTTTGACAAATCTTAGCAATGAAAAGATTCAAATGCAAGATGTAACACTATAGAATGATTAATTACTATAATAAAAATCATATTTGATGTAAAAATAATAAATTTAATTCATTTTATGATGATCTAACATTATGAAATGCAAACAAAGTGACAAATATGTTTTTTTTTTTAAATCTAGAATGAAATGTTTGTTTTCCAAATTTCACATGCATGGATGCAAGAATATTCTAAACAGTGCTAAGAATGATAAGGTATAGAAAATGAAAGTATTTTAAACAACCTAACAATGCAACAAGAACTGAAACAACTCACTGCTTTCTAAGCCCTAGGTTCAAATCTAGCTATATTTTCTAGAAATGCAATGTTTTTACAAACCCTAGTTTTGAAACTATGCAAAAAATTAACTATGTATGCATGCAAAATAATTAATGAACTCAATGCAAATCAGATCTAAAACAAGAAGGATGCAAAAGTGCAAGACAAGTTGGGTTCACCAAAATGATGTGGTGGAAAAGAGTGATAGCTTAAAGGATTAAACTAGGTCAAAACTCTCTTCTACCAAACATTAGAACACAAACCGAGATTGGCTACTACCCATGGAGGAGATCTAAACTATAGGGGTTATGTTCTTTTGTTGTATAGAGGAGCATCAACTAAATTCAATCGAATCCTAGCAAGCAAACTACGACAAATGACTAAACCCTAATTGACAAAGATTTGCTAATAACTAACTATCAAAAATAGATATCAGAAATCTAAAAGTATAGTAGAGATCAAGAGATAGAGAAGAACATGGATCTAGACTCGAGGGAGCCAAAGGACCACGGTGCTCAGGTACCCTAGACCCTAATTAGGGTTTTACAGAATCTCTGAGTTTCACTAGACCTGTACCTACAAACCCTTTTTTCTTCTTAGATCTTGTCTTCCGAAACCTCTATCTTCAACCTACACACAAGCAAAGAGGAAAAGGTTGTTCTGTGTATAGGGGCTTGCCTTAGTCAAACCCCGTATTGGTGTTTCCACCTCCACTACAACAATGATTAGATCCAAGAGTGCGTGCCCTAGGAGGGCAGAGGCCAAATCTGTAATAAATGATGAAAGTATGAATGAAAATGATGAAGATTACCACAAGATGTGAAACCCTAGTTGGACTAGATGCTCAAGATCATGCACCAACAAGGAGAGAGATGGATAAGGCTTGAAACTTGCTTCAAGACCTGCAAACAAAATTCATAACATCCACAAGAAAATAGCAATTCCAAGCATGAAGAGCACCTTAGCATAGAAGATCAATCATGTAAGCAATTCCAATTGTTCTCTTGATAAGCAAGTAGTCATCTAGCTGTAAAATAAATTGTAAAACTCCTAAATATATATGCATTCCCACTAAAAAATGATTAATAAAACTAGATGGGGTGGACATGTACAAGCTAAGGAGGTGTCCTAAGCTGAGACCACAAGAGAGGAGCTAAATGACCCATCTGGGACCAGGGCACTCGGGTGCCCTAGTCTTTTAGCCCCACAAACTCTAGGGAGTGTCTAATGTCATGGGTCTAGGCCAGTCCTAAGTTTATTCTGTCAGGTTTATTCATCGAGATCAAGATTTTATCGTTTAATGTTCAAAAATGTGTTAAAATAGGTCATGATTACAAGGATTAACATTTTACTCTATAATAGTATTAATCAATAACACTATCAATTAGAATACAATCCAAGCAAGGAGCCTTTATAGGAGACAACATTGACACTCCTATCTAGAGTAATACTATTAGCATACCAATACATGTAAATACACAATTTAAAATCCATATCAGGAACCTAATAAATAGAGATACCAATGCATGAAACCACTAAAATGGAATCACAAAACCATGAGCTAATACCACCCAAAAGTGGCTCCCAATTCCCTAGTCAAATTCAAACACCCAAATCCCAAGAGAAGTCCTCTAAGAATCTGTCATAACATGTTAGAGTTATCCTCCCAACTTGGGTGCTCCAATCTATCTTATTCAAACTCTCCAATGATGCCTTTTGATAGTCATATGACATGTCATATGTTGGTGAATATTATTTGTCAACATGTGTAACTTCATCTTATAACTCTCTTATGTGTCATGGTTGCTCTTACATTCTTGATATGGGAGGCCCAACTTCTAGAGACAATAACTTTTTATTTGGGAACTTGACTAAGCGTTTTTTTAAAATTAAAGATCTTAGAGACCTCCACATCACCATAACCAACTTTAGCTAGTTAAAGTCCATTTTAGTAATTTTGAGGCCACAAATGACCTTTATAGCCTAGAAATTACATTTGAACATTAAGATGCAATGTTGAGACACCTTTCCTAACAAACCAACCAAAGTGGTCTAGGATATAATGAACAAAATCATTCTAAATTATTGGGAATGGGTGGTATGGGAGATCTAAAGGAATCAAATAGGCCTTGAACAAAGCATGAGACTCATCATAGCGAGGGGAAACCTTAAAATTTTTGACACCTAGGAAAATTGAATGATTTGGAACTATCTTAGCACTAGAGTGACAAGTCTTGAAAACTATAAGTACCACAATTTAGTAGAACACTAGGATCAAGGAAACTAGATGGGGGAAATACCAAGTCTCAAGTACAAGAAACAAGAAAGTCACAAGAATGTAAAATCACACAAATGTGGTGTTGGTGCTCAAACATACGACTCCACAATTCCTAATGATTGAAACCAAAACCTAAGGCCATGTATATGTTTACAAAGGTAGTGGGCAAGACTTATGCTCAGACAATGGAATGAATAGACCAATTATTGTGAGTGGATAAACTCACCTTCAACTTTAAGCTTTGCAAGATCAAGGTGGGTTTTCTCTAAGGTCTCAATAACATGACAATTAAAGAGAAATAAATGATAAGACTCCAAGCCCTTAAGCATCCATAACCAACATGCTATGAACCCCAAGATTTGTCACTAAGTTCATGTCAACATGGACTACATATAGACCTACAAGACCTCTAATAAATGAATGATAATTTCACTCTTACCATTCACCAAAAGATATAACAACCATACTATATTGTTTCCCAACAGATGAGTCCACTTAACATTGAGTACACATGGGTAAGAGGAAAAAACACTAGCATGGTTCTCTAATGATATTATAGTTTAAGACTACACAAGATATGGAAATTTATAATATTGAATCATGTAGGTATGGTGGTGTTGGTGTCTTTTTTTGATGCAACCTCAAATCTAAGGTATTTCAACACACAATTTAGTCTAGAGACAAAATTAACCTATAATCAACTTGAGGGTGAAAAGGCCAACAACTAGGAGGGTGGATAAGACCTCTTCTTCTTTGGTATTTGCCTCACTCAGGAGGGTATTTTTCTAAGATCTTTTAAAATTAAATAGGCAAATTTACTATGCAGATCTCAACATTTATAGCAGATAGGTTTCATGATGTGACAAAAGTTAATAAACTAGTTTCTAATCCTTGCAAATGTGCTCATTGATAATTACTCACAACATCATGAACCTAGACAAAACTTCATCACTATTGTACAATGCTCAAAAGTGTAAATATCCATTTTAAATTTATAAGAGTGGATGAGAATATTGGAAAAGATTAGTGCCTGTTCCTTGGGATTATAGAGTCTAAAACTTAATCCAGTATGCTATCATAACAAGATTCAATCTCTAGGGTTTAATATAGTATCACTTCCTTACAACAATATTAACCCATGAAATTAACTTGTTGAAACTGATTTTACTTACTAATCTTCTACAAATATTGCACACCCCAATCATTGTCTAAAAAGATTTACCACCCTCCTTAAAGATTAACTAATCAAACCTGCAACTCTTACAACAAATGTGCAAGAAGAAATTTTCTATTTTCCTTGAAAATTTATGCAATATTATAAAGTAGACAATAAAAATCAAAAGTTCTCACTCAATATATTTATTTTAGAGAAAATTTATTACAATAGACATACTTGAAAATAAAATTTCAAACCTCTATTATGCTTCAAAATATTTATCACAAAGTTTCTCTATTACATGTAATTTCTCTCTAGAATCCCAAACCCTTACAAATGAGAATGTTTAGAAATTATATAGAACACTCTTGAAAAAACAAGCCAACGATTATAATTTTTGGAAAAATGAAGACATCGAATTTGCTAGAAATCGTCTATTTTCATCCTCATTCTGATTTTGTAACTCGCTACTTTTTCCTCTTCTTTCTGGGAATTTAAAATTCAAAACCAAAAATATTTGATGTAGTACAATTTCTAGGAGCCATAACTTTTGATCTTGGTACCCATTTGAGCTCTCATTTTTTAAGCTAAATATCTCAAAGAGATCCACTACCTTGAAATTTGCACCGCTAATTTTTGGAATTTTTTTACCATCATTCCATCATTTGAACCTTCAAAACATCATTTTAGTATGTTTTTCAAGATTTTTGAAAATTTGAAAGCTTAATAACATGTTGTCTAAGTGTGATTTTTTATTGAAACTCCTAGCCTAAACGTACCCATTTGGACGCATTAGAACTGTCAGTTTGGTTGCATAAGGAGCAGAACGAATGTTACACCCTTTTGCAACTTTACACTACATGCATTTAACACTTTTTCCATCAACTAAAAACTAGAGACCATGGGAAAACACCTCAGAGATATCAAAAACTGAGAGAGGTTACTTAGAGGGGCCCTACATGATCCTACAGCCTCAGACAAAATGTTTCTAAGTGACACAGTTTCTGAGTAACAACTTATCAAAGATTACTGCCTTTTTCCACTTTGGTCTCTTAAGGGATATCACCAGTACAATGTAGCTCGGACTGTTTTGGCATGTTTGGGTGAGAAATAGGATCGTGCCTAGCCTAAATGTACCCATCCAGATGCGTTGGAGCTATTGTTTTGGTTGCACGAGGAGCAGAATGAAAATTACACCCCTTTGCAACTTTACACTACATGCATTTGATACTTTTTCGATCAATTGAAAACTAGACACCACAGGAAAACACCTTAGAGATATAAAAAACTGAGAGAGGTTATTGTAGAGGGGTCCTGCATGATTTCTAAGCCTCAAACGAAATGTTTCTAAGTGATACAATTTCTAAGTAACAACTCATCAAAGATTGCTACCTTTTTGCACTTTGGTCTCTTAAGGGATATCATTGGTACAATGTAGCTCGAACTATTTCGGCATGGCCTAAACATACCCATTTGGATGCATTAGCACTGTCAGTTTGGTCACACAAGGAGCAGAACAAAAGTTACATTGCCTTGCAACTTTACACTGCATGCATCTGACACTTTTTCCATCAACTGAAAACTAGACACCACAGGCATACACCTTAGAGATATCAAAAACTGAGAGAGGTTATTGTAGAGGGACCCTACATGATCCTGTACCCTTAGATGAAATTTTTCTAGGTGACACGGTTTCTGAGTAACATCTCGTTAAAGATTGCTACCTTTTGCACTTTGGTGTCTTCAGGGATATCGCTGGTACAATGTAGCTAAGATTGTTTCGGCATGTTTGGGTGCGAAACAGGACCATGCCTAGCCTAAACGTACCCATCCGGATGCGTTGGAACTATCAGTTTGGTCGCACGAGGAGTAGAACGAAAGTTACACCACTTTGCAACTTTACACTACATGCATCTGACACTTTTTCTATCAACTAAAAACTGTACACCACGGGAAAATGCCTCAGAGATATCAAAAACTGAGAGAGGTTATTGTAGAGGGACCCTACATGATCCCATAGCCTTAGACAGAATGTTTCTAAGTGACATGGTTTCTGAGTAACATCTTATCAAAGATTGCTGCCTTTTTGCACTTTGGTCTCTTAAGGGATATCATCGGTACAATGTAGCTCAGACTGTTTAGACATGTTTCGGTGTGAAATTGGACCATGCCTAGCCTGAACATACCCATATGAATGCATTGGAATTGTCAGTTTGGTCACACGAGGAGCAAAACAAAAGTTACACCCCTTTGCAACTTTACACTGCATGCATCTGACACTTTTTCTATCAACTGAACACTAGACACCACGGGCAAACGCCTCAGAGATATCAAAAACCAAGAGAGGTTATTGTAGAGGGGCTCTACATGATCCTATATCCTTAGACGAATTGTTTCTAATTGACACTCTTTCTGAGTAATAGCTCGTTTAAGATTGCTATCTTTTTGCACTTTGGACTCTTAAGGGCTATTACTTGTTAACACCCCTCGTTATTCCCTTTCATAATCGTGTTTCAGGTGAAATGATGGTTGAGTAAGGGTCTCCTAAGTCTGATCTAGGGCTGCAAAGGTCAAGTTTGCAAATTGAGGTCTCCAGATAGTCAAATGGTGAAACCATAAATATGCATATAATTTGCCCAATATTCACTGTATATGTGTAAAAATGCAACAGCAAGAAAAAGACAAACATATGTAAACTTGGAACCAAAACATATGTAAACTTGAAATGTAGAAATGAAAGGTCTAACTATCAACTACAATACATTAATATCAATAACATGACTTTACAAAATCAATGTTCATACTTACAAATTAATCCAATGAACCATCCGGGTTTGCTCTACTCTTTATTTTGTCAAGCATTGCCTCATGGTCAAACTCACGCACCTTCCACAAGGTCTTTTTCAAAGGTCTACCTTGATATTATATCAAATGAACATTGGATGCCATGACAAGGTTTGAGTAATGAAGAATCTTTTGATGCGTGTCAAAGTCCTGAAATAGCCAAACATTAACACTCTTATGTAGGTACTGTTATCAATGAGATTTACACCCTGTTAAACGTAAGGTTTAACAATCTATTGAAACATGGGAAGACCTCAAAAGCTGTGGGTCACTTTAAAAGCAGAGGTCAACCTCTGGAGAAGGTTGGCTTCCTATGGTTATCACCTAAAAACTATTGCTTTGACGAGGAAAAGAGTAAGAAAAGATTACAGAAATATTAAATCTACGACTAAGGTGATGCACCAAAACTAACTAGGACCTACAAACACAGCTTGTATGCACTTGGTTTCGACAAAGTAATTTGACATACACAACCCAAAATGATATGCTTTTACATAAATAATTCATAAGAAGGTTATATGCTTTACTCCTAGTAGGAAAAATATATCTTCACAACTAAAATGTTTGCATTTTCAATACAACCTATGACCTGTAAACTACATATTCCTCCGCAAAAGGTGCTAAAACTGAGACAGAACTACAAAGAAATAGATAATCTCACAAGTAATTGCATCAATCAATATGAATGCACACAATGAAACAGAAAATTGAGAAGGTAAAATAACTTATCTTTATTGATTTCCAAGGTAATCACTGGTAAACATATCCAAAAAACAAATGAGATACAAACTCACAAAATCTGAGCAAGGATGAAAAATTAGAAGTCTTTGAAATCTGTATGTAAGAACTGAGTACAAAAAAGTCACAAGAGTGACTATATCCACCACTATCCAAGTGGTTCCACAATAGAAGGAAACTCCAAACTGATTGTTGGGAATTAAGGTGTCTCAACCTTGGTAATTCCTTACATTTGTAATGTTTGTATTTATTATTTAATTGCCTATGTTGTAAATATTTGGAAAATCCATATTGTCATATTGTGGGATGTGGTACGGTGATGTGTCAATCCTACATGGATTATGACAACTTGTATTTTTGTCCTCACATGAGGAGATAGGCATCCCACTTAGTGGTAGGAATATTCTGCCATGTGTCAACATCTTCTATATTGTGTAAGGAATGTTTGACCGAAATGGTTATGATGGATTCCTATGACGAATCTATGACATGTAAGAGTCAGAAATAGAAGGTTATAAGAGAGGTGATGACATGTGTCATGAAGCATCTTTGAATAAGGCATATTTGGGCACCCCAAGGTGGACTATGACATGTTGTAAGAGAATATGCTATTTATAGCATGTGTATGACAAATTTTCTTACAGCTGTAAGTTGTAACTGCTATGACAGATTCTATAACGGTCGTAAGTGTCATAAGAGCATCTGTCATAGCCCATTTTGGAAATAGGTTACCTCTATGGGATGGGAGCTGTGGACAAGTGTCAGGCACATCCTACAATGTTGACCAAGTGTCCTTGGGTGTGGGTTTTGGTCCAAGATGCCATGTTGGACTCCCATTCCAAGAAAGGTCCAATATTGCCTTGTATTTCCTATATATACAGGTGCTTGGAGATGGAGTTTGTATCACAGGTTTACAGGTAATGTTATGCTGCCGGATTGACTTCAGACATGAGTGTCGAAGACCATTGAATCTTGCATTGCAAGTGTATTGTAAACATTCTTTCAAATTTGTTAATCCATTGTGCAGGTTTCTGAGTGTGGGATTTTTCACCTGATAAGGGTTTTCCCCACCGTAAATCTTTGTCTCTCTTCTTCTGTCTTCTTTCTAGCTCTTGTGTTTTGCTGCTATATCTCATGTTAATGGTTTAACATTGCTGTAATAATTAGGATAAATTTGAATTTGCATAGCCCTCTCCTCAATAGATTAGTGTAGGAAGCATTTCCGCACACCTAGCTTCCTTTCAGTTGGTATAAGAGCTTGATCACCTTTGGTCCTAGTTGTTGGGTAGGGGTTTTTTGAGCTAATCTTAGGTTGAGTGGGAGTCTGTGCAGAGCATTCTGTATCTTATTGCAGCAAGGAGATGGCAGGCACATCAGGAAGGTTTGAAGTAGAGAAGTTCAATGGCAGTAATTTTGAGCTATGGAAGCTCAAAATGGAAGACATGTTAGTTGACCGAGACCTTTGGGAAAGTGTGAACAGAACTAAACCAGCTACAATGTCACAAGATGAGTGGGATCTCAAGGTTCAGAAGGCTAAGGGTCTCATAAGACTTAGTCTTGTTGATTTTGTGTTGTTAAATGTCCATGAGGAGACTACTACAAAACTCCTTTGGAAGAAGTTGGGGAATGTGTATCAAGCCAAATCCCTAGTCAATAAACTTTTCCTGAGAAAGAAGTTGTATTCTCTTCAAATGGAGGATGGAGGATCCATTGTTGAGCATATGAATGCCTTTAACATGTTGGTTGCACAATTGACATCTATTGGTGTAAAGATGGACGAGGATTGGCGTATGACCCTGCTTTGTTCTCTATCGGACTCATGGGATCATCTTGTCATGGCAATTGGAAGCACCACATCCACATTCAAAATGGAAGAAGTGGTTTCTTCGTTGTTGTCTGAATAGATGCGAAGAAAGTCTTCTGAGGCAGCCAAAGAGGCCCTTGCAGTTCATGGAAGACCCAAGGAGAAAGGGAAGAAGAAGGACAAGAAAGTTGAGAAGGGTAGATCCAAATCTACTAGAAAGTCCAAGGATCTTTGTTGGAACTATGGCAAGACCGGGCATTTCTGAAAGGAATGCAAAGAGGAGAAGAAGAAAAAGAAGAAAGCTCCTGATTCAAATTCTGACAAATCACAAGATGACGGTGATGCTTTCATCACAGCCTTGGCAACCCATGCATCTAATGATGTGTGGCTAATCAACTCTGGTGCATCATTCCACATGACCTCGCATCGAGACTGGTTCACTAAGTATGAGGAGTTCGATGGTGGAAAGGTGTATCTGGGCGATGACTCTCATCTGAAGATCGTTGGCCGTAGAAGAGTCTCTATCCGATTCCATGATGGTCGAGTGAAGGGGATCTCTGGGGTTCTACACATCCCAGGCTTAGCACGGAACCTGCTTTCTGTAAGTATGTTGAATGATGCAGGTGTGCAGGTTGTCTTTCCAAAAGAAGGATGCAAGATGACTAGAGGAGCTATGGTTCTTGCTAAGGGTACTAGGAGAGGTACTATGTTTCAGCTGGAGGCATGCATTTCACAATGCAATAGTTCTTCTGACTCAAGGAAGAGGGCAGTAGTCACTTCATCCCCACCATCTGAACGAGCAGTGAAGAAATCTATTGTTTCTAGTCTTGATGGTTGTAATCATGCATTGGAAGTTAAACTTCCTGTAGAAAAGACAATGTTATGGCATAAGAGATTTGGCCACATTGGTGAGAAAGGTCTGCGTACCCTGAAAAATAAGAACCTCGTTGAGGGGTTAGATGATTGTAACCTTGAGTTTGACTTTTGCGAACATTGCATTTATGGAAAACAAAACCGTGTTTAGTTTTACTCGAGTTCTCATAAGTCTTCTGGTGTGTTGGACCTTATTCATTCTGATGTGTTTGGTCATGCTAAGGTTCCTTCGTTATCAAAATTTGTATACTTTGTATCTTTTATAGATGATTATAGTAGGACATGGATTTATTTTCTCAGAAGCAAATCTGAAGTCTATAGCAAGTTTAAGGAGTTTAAAGCCTTTGCTAAAAATTAGACTGGTAAAAATATTAAATGTTTGAGAACTGACAATGGTGGTGAGTTATGTTCTACAAAATTTAATAAGTATTGCAAGGAACTTGGTATTGAAACACATAAGACAACTCCATACACCCAGCAGCAAAATGGAGTTGCAGAGAGGATGAATAGGACACTAATGGAGAAGGCTAGGAGTATGCTTAGTGGAGCTGGTTTAGAACAAAAGTTTTGGGCTGAAGCTGTTGCCACTGCTTGCTATCTGGTAAACAGATCTCCTACATCAGCTCTTGTTGGAAAGACACCCATGGAGGTGTGGTCTGGTAGAAAGCCTTCAATAAGGCATCTTCATGTTTTTGGTTGTGAGGCATATGCACATGTGCCTAGGGAGAAGCGGTCAAAGTTGGAGAACAAAGCTGTCAAGTGTATCTTCATCGGCTATGGTGTTGGTGTGAAAGGATACAAGCTTTGGGATCCCGTGGCTGAAAAAGTGTTGTATAGCAGAAGTGTCATCTTCATAGAACTTACACCTTCTTCCACTATTTTGAAGCCAGAAGAAAGAGAAAAGAAAGAGGATGTTGTTCAGTTTCCTCTCACCCCTGAGAAGACTGAACAGAAAGACAATGTTGGACCTGATGATGAGGAAAGCTCTAGTAGCTTTGAAAGCTCAGATGAAGAAGCTAAACCTCAACCTCATCTCTTGAGGAGGTCTACATGGATAAGAAAGCAACCTGAAAGGTTTAGTTTTACATTGCTTGATTCTAGTTGTGCTTATGCTTTGCTTACTAATATTGATGAACCTAGAATTGTATTAGAGGCTTTGGATATGAAGGATGCAGGTTCCTAGAAGGAGGCCATGGAGGAAGAAATGGCTTCTTTGGAAAAGAATCAAACTTGGGACTTGGTGCCTTTGCCTCCTGGACAGAAACCCGTTGGATGCAAATGGGTGTTCAAGAAGAAAATTGGTGCAGATGGTAGTATTGAGAAGTATAAGGCCAGATTGGTTGTGAAGGGGTATTCACAAGTGGAGGGTATAGATTATGGTGAGATCTTCTCTCCCGTTGCAAAGCTGACATCCATTCAATTCCTGTTGCAGAGCATGCAGTGGAAGCACTCAAAACAAGGGATAAAGACCCATTAAAACCCACAACACCGAGATATTATTGCTTAGTCAGCTTTAATTCCCTTCACAAGGTCCAAATAACACCCAAAATACATTCTTTCTTCCATATCGACAAGATAATATACTATCAGTGAAGCTAAAAACCCTTCAGCCGATAGGCCGATGCCACCAAAACCTGTTGAATTCCATCACTCAAACTTCATACTGTCGGTGTAGCTCTAAACTTATCCTTCGATAACAATACTCATACCGATATGCATTGTCTTCATCTTGTACTTCAGTGAGACCTCCTTCCGTCGGCAACTTCCAAAATTCTTCTATCGATATCCACCATCTCGCTGATGTAAATCAACTTGTATATGCTTCGTTTGACCTACTATCGCCGGTCACTGTTTGTATCCAACGAAGGGTGCATTCTCAACATGCATTCTATTCCACTAATTCTGCTGGTCGTCACTTGCATCCAACACATGTATATGCGCAATGTATATATACAACATACATTCAGAACATGCATTTGACTGTTAACTTTCCTTGTATCAACCTGATGTACATTCACAATGTACATTCGCAACATGCATTTGCAACATAGAACCCCGACATACAATTGCAGGATACACACGAATTGATACTCACATACATCTGTGATATACACAGGAAATGTTCTTCAACATACAATTATGGTATACACATAAAATGTATATTTAGTGACAAACCATGAATCTTAAGCCGATAACCTCCTCTACAACCTTTGTAACCGAACGATGCATAGAAACAACTAAAACCTACAGAATAGAAAGATAATCTAACACTACGGAGGTGATTCCACTAATTTTGAAGAAATCTTAACCAGTGGAATGACTCTAATCTATATGCTTGTAACTAGACCAAAACACAAAACTTCTTTATTCCTCCTTCAGAAAAATACATACAAATCTTCTGTCTCGCTATTCCTCTTTGTCTGTCCTTCTTCATGAATAGAGACCAACTATTTAAAGACTTACATCTTGACAGTTACATACAGTGGAAAGTGAACCACCTCTGCTGATTACTTACATTCCTTAGTTCAGTTACAATCTTTTCTTGACATGTTATACAAACTTAACATTATGCCGTTACTCGGCCAACTAAGATTCAACGTGGCACTAAGGCCTTACAATATAACATTTGGACACAACAGAAAATATGAGGAATCCTCTAGATTCTCAATGTCTCGAGGTGCTCCTGCACCAGTCTCTCGCAATAGCTTATGACCTGGAGGTAGAACAGATGGATGTGAAGACAACTTTCCTTCACGGTGACTTGGAGGAAGAAATCTACATGTCACAGCCAGAGCATTACATGGTGAAAGGTAAAGAAAATTTGGTTTACAAACTTAAGAAGTCTTTGTATGGTTTGAAGCAATCCCCTAGGAGATGGTACTTGAAGTTTGATGCCTTTGTGTTGTCAATTGGATTTGTGAGATCGAAATCAGATCACTGTGTTTATTATAAGTTTGATGGTGATCGTATTCTCATTGTTGCACTGTATGTTGATGAGATGTTGCTCATTAGGAAGGGTAGGAATATGATTTATGATTTTAAATCTCAGTTGTCAGCTCAGTTTGAAATGAAAGATTTAGGGATAGCTAGGTACATTCTAGAAATGGAAATCAAAAGAGATAGAACCAACAAAAAACTTTGGTTAAATCGGAGTATGTTAAGACTGTGTTGGACAGATTCAGCATGGGAGATTGTAGACCATTGTGTGTTCCCGTTTCTTTGGGGACAAAGTTGTCTATTGAGGATTGTCCAAAATCTCCTAGTGAGGTGGAGGACATGAGCAGAGTACCTTATGCTAGTGCTATTGGCAGTTTGATGTATGCTATGGTCTGCACAAGACCAGACATTGCCCAAGCAGTGGGAGTCCTTAGTCGATTTATGACTAATCCTGGATGGGTTCATTGGGATACAGTTAAGCGAGTGTTCAGATATCTGAGGGGTACTTTTGAGTATTCCATTTTCTATCATGTTAATGTTTTAGGACCTCCGCATTCTGTTGATATTCGTGGATTTGTAGATTCAGATTGGGTAGGTGACATTGACAGCAGGAGATCCACCAGTACTTATGTGTTTACACTATTTGGTGGTGCTATTAGTTGGATGAGTAAGCGACAACCTGTTATTGCTTTGTCCATGACAGAAGCTGAGTATATGGCAACAACTCATGCTTGTAAGGAAGCCATTTGGCTTAAGAGATTGTGTTCCGATATTGGTGTTGATGCAGGTCAAATCATGATCAGTTGTGACAGTCAAAGTGCAATTTGCCTTGCAAAGAATCTAACTTTCCATGCTAGAACCAAGCACATTGATGTTCAGTTTCACTTCGTGCGAGACATGGTTGAGGATGGAAAGGTAAATTTGGAGAAGGTAGATACTTTGAAGAATGTTGCAGATGCATTGACAAAACCAGTGGGCACAGAGAAGTTCAGATGGTGTTCGGAGTCTATCGGCCTCTCGGCCTATAGCAGTTAAATCCTATTTTTCTATTGGCTCTTACAAGGTGTTCGACAAGTAGAGAATGTTGGGAATTAAGTTGTCTCAACCTTGGTAATTCCTTACATTTGTAATGTTTGTATTTATTATTTAATTGCCTATGTTTTAAATATTTGGAAAATCCATATTGTCATATTGTGGGATGTGGCACGGTGATGTGTCAATCCTACATGGATTATGACAACTTGTATTTTTGTCCTCACATGAGGAGATAGGCATCCCACTTAGTGGTAGGAATATTTTTCCATGTGTCAGTAGCTTCTATGTTGTGTAAGGAATGTTTGACCGAAACGGTTATGACGGATTCCTATGACGAATCTATGACATGTAAGAATCAGAAATAGAAGGTTATAAGAGAGGTGATGACATTTGTCATGAAGCATCTTTGAATAAGGCATATTTGGACGCCCCAAGGTGGAATATGACATGTTGTAAGAGAATATGCTATTTATAGCATGTGTATGATAGATTCTCTTACAGCTATAAGTTGTAACCGCTATGACAGATTCTATAACGGTCGTAAGTGTCATAAGAGCATCTGTCATAGCCCATTTTGAAATAGGTGACTTCTTTGGGATGGGAGATGTGGACAAGTGTCAGGCACATTCTATAATGTTGAACAAGTGTCCTTGGGCATGGGTTGTGGTCCAAGATGCCATGTTGGATGCCCATTCCAAGAAAGGTCCAATATTGCCTTGTATTTCCTATATATATAGGTGCTTGGAGATGGAGTTTGTATCACAGGTTTACAGGTACTGTTATGCTGCCGGATTGACTCCAGACATGAGTGTCGAAGACCATTGAAGCTTGCATTGCAAATGTATTGTAAACATTCTTTCAGATTTGTTAATACATTGTGCAGGTTTTTGAGTGTGGGGTTTTTCACCCGATAAGCGTTTTCCCCACTATAAATCTTTGTCTCTCTTCTTTTGTCTTCTTTCTGGCTCTTGTGTTTTGCTGCTATATCTCATGTTAATGGTTTAACATCGCTGTAATAGTTAGGATAAATTTGAATTTGCATAGCCCTCTCCTCAATAGATTAGTATAGGAAGTGTTTCCGCACACCTAGCTTCCTTTCACTGATTGGGGTCGGATGCCCCCAAAAAGCCTAAAATCTAGGGCCTATATCCTCTCCAAAAGTTTCCATAATGCAATAAAAAGTCTATTAGGACTTAGCCAAACATAATAGCTCATGAAAACAAGTCTAAAAAGGACTCTAGGAGTAATAAAACACTCCTATATACCCTCCAACAAACAACTCAACCACTAATCACCCTCAAGACCTAGTCAAACCTTCTCTCCTCCAAAGCAAAATAAAATGCTATATTCTTGGCATGTGTATGCCACATCTTCACAGTTCAACCATATTCTCTCAAAGACAATAAAAACTCTCAACACTCTCCCTTATTCTCTCCTTTGCAATAACAGCTCACAATAACACCTAAATGATTCATAAGGTCATCATTTAAGGTGCTTGTTTTACATTTCATAGTATGCAAGGAAGAGATAAATAAAAGTTAAAAAGCACTGAAGTGCTGCCTAATACAAAGGGGATCAAAGACATAAAAGACTTAACAAAGTCTTAATATACATCAAATCCACCTCGTGGCACACTCCTAAGCATTTCACTTTCAATGTCTTGGACCACGACAGTTTTAAAACTTATGCAAAAGAAAAGAAAAGACAAAAATAAAGACCCATCGGGTCTTTAGGTTTTTGAAACCCTAAGAAACACAAAAGCAACTTTCGTGCTCTCATTTTGCACTTTACATTCTTCCAATCTTGCTCTGCTATTTCCTCACCGCCGACAAGGGTTTGATGTTTGGATCTCCTATAGGTGATTTGAAGCATTTTCACTATGTTATTCACCATTTTCTATCTTGAAGCTAGAGGTAAGCTTGTTGAAACTATTTTTCTGGAAAAAACACTGCAAATCTTACCATTTTATGTTGCTCTTACTCACTGTATCTAAAGAATCTCCTTGTATTCCTTCATGTCTATGTAGAAGATTTTGTTTTATGCATAAATGACTGTATTTAAAAGGCATAAGCTACATAAAATGATAAAATATTTTCATTTCTCTGTCACTTCTTCTTACTACAAATGATGCTCTCTGTATATCTCTGTCAAGGCCATGATGAGAAAGGCACTTTTGTAATAGTTTCTTTGTTCTATTACAATTTACTTAGGGTTTCATAAAAAATAAAACCCTCACTGTAGTTCCTCTGGATATTACACTTACAACACGAGATATTTATGTATTCTGTTGTGGTTGCTCCACTGTTCATCTTGTTGTATCTGTAGCATCTTGAAACAATGAAAGGTGTCAACTTCTTTTGGATACTTTGATAGCTCCTCAAGCCTCTACATTATTTGCTTTTCTGATGTAAGTGCTACAAAACTATGACATGATCCGTTTATGCTCTGTCACTATTGCTTCTTATCTAGCTATGTAACTATATGATGCTCTTCTTCCTTCTTTCATTTCTGTAGCTGCAAGTCTATATTATGATGACTATTACAGGATCTTATGGAGTGATAACTATCTCCATTTTTTGATAAAGGCAATACCTATAAACTATAACTGGATTGTTCTTTATTAGCAGCATGATTGTTTGCTCATTGGAGGGTATCTCTCTATCTACTATGAACAATGTTGATTCACTACTACTGTCAGGTTGTCTTTATCAAATGCAGTAAGATGCTTCAGTTGTTATCAATCATGATTATTTATTGTTCATACACAATCTGTAGGCATTGTTTATCTCTTAACTGCTACAATCCTCAACAATCTAGATATGACTACTCCAGATGACAATTAAAAACACATGGCACTTCAAGTTGATCTTATGACTATCTTTGGCAATAATATCATGCTGCTCTTTATGATCTAGGATTACAATTTTGGATTTGCTGTCATCCTTGCATGACTGTGGTTGTGGGTCTCTCCTTATCATGTTAGGCTCCTTTGACTCATTACATACCACTATCACTCTTTGTCTTCTTGATAGAAATTGATGTTGTCTTGGATGCTCTGACAGTTATTATCAAGCAATCACATGCACTATTTGACACTATATCCCTCTCTTGTCTCTATAGAAGATCTTCTTTGCATAATGGTGATAGTGTAAGACTACTTATGATGGCTTATTTAGGTTTTAAAAATGATCAAAACCCATTGGTATTTATGATCTATGTTCACTGTCTCATGATTGTCCTCCTTTATAACAGTTAGGGATGATTGTCTTGCACTTAACTGCTCATGTGATTTTCAACTGGAAATAAATGATGTTGCTCTTATCAAAAGCTATATCTTTTGAACATGACTATCCTCTGCCTTCTTGCATTATTGTACCTTCAAAGTTGTCCATGATTGATAACTGTTGGTGACTGTACATTATTTCTATTGTTAAGATGCCTGTCAATGCCCTTCCTATCCTGTTGGTGACTACCTTAACACATTCAACAAGTTCTATCACTGTCCTGGACTCTGTACAACATTAACAGACTAAGGGAATCATGATATACTTGTTATAGACTGTCAGATCTATTTTCTATGACTATTCAAAAGGCATTAAGTACCCTGTCTTTATCAATGCATCTCTTTAAAACATGACTGCCCCTGTGTGTTATATGTTGTTTGGCAGTCTTCCCTGTCAGAGATGCATTACCTCTTATGTCAACTATCCTCCTTGAGACCACTTCTTATATTTACTGT
The DNA here is from genome assembly GCA_027924645.1 of Cunninghamia lanceolata. Taxonomy (NCBI): domain Eukaryota; kingdom Viridiplantae; phylum Streptophyta; class Pinopsida; order Cupressales; family Cupressaceae; genus Cunninghamia; species Cunninghamia lanceolata. The sequence continues at coordinate 4,421,349 of BSBN01000007.1, forward strand.
TGTAGCTTTACTTGCATGGCATTGTCAATACAACATTCATTTTTTATGATATGGAATCATTGTGACAATACCATTGAGGCTTACAATATTGAACCTTCTTGTCATGACACTTACTCATGGCACTCACTGTATGAGATTGTCTGCACTTATCTTGCCATTTCTCCTCCATATACTGTCACAATGATATGTTCATATACAAATTCCTTGGACTACATCTGTATATGAAAAGATCATTGTGACTGTGTTATTGTCATGATAGTGCTTTGTCATTTGCTCTCCCCTGAGGACTGTTACCTGCATGATTGTTCTTTTTTCCACACAGTCTATACTCTTTATGACATGAAAACATATGAAATACTTCTGTAACACTTATGAGCTAGGCTCAACCCTTGTGGGAGCCACATTTTCCTCCACTCATAATATAGTCTAATGAATCACTCAGAAACACAATTTCACCTATATCTGCACATGAAGTAAACTTGTCAGAAAAATAAATGCATACTTTGGATGTGTTTGATGACTTTCTTGTTTTCTAGAACATCCAAAGTATACATTTCTTGTTTAATGCATTTGAGGAGCAGTTTATGCATGCATAGGTACCTGTTCATGTTAGGTTAGGGACCATTCATTGCTTAGAGTATTACTCTAACACCATTCTTTTGCCAGATGTAGGAAATAGAGATGACATGGACTTGGAAAGACAAAGACAACTCGGGGCAACATGACAACACACCTGAACTAGAACTAGTCATTCTCAGGCAATGACTGGCCTCTACCCTTACATGCACATGCTTTTACTTTTACTTATTCATGTATAAATTGTTTCTTGAACTTCATTGAATAAGAAAGTTAATCTCACGGCTTGTGTGAGATAATGTACATTTTACATTCAATAAAGATTATTTATTTGTTTCAAAAAGAATTTGTATAAATCTTTCTTATGTTACATGCACTTGGATAAATGCAATAATTTGCTAATCATAATCTTTTAAATTATTTCATTTATGCACTTGAATGTAATGTAATAAGGATCAGATAAAATGTATCTTTTAGACTTTTGAATCAAAGCTCTACTTGAATGAGCTATAGTGAAATTTAGGTAACAGGTACCTTCTAATCCATGTTCCAGTAACAACAGCTAAGCCTGTAGGGTATTCAATGTTTTCTCCATCTGTAACTGGGGCCTCCAATTTTATTTTTTTAGCCTCAACACAACACAAGTAATAATCCATTCCCTCTTCATTGTCTTCATCTGCAATAACTGCATAAACATGCCCTACATTAATATGTGCATCAAATTAGATGAAATTAGTTAACATTACAAAAACACTACAAAGTAAGATAACATTAGGAATTTCAAAAAACTATGCAAGTAGATATATTACCTTGTTGAACTAGATTTGATATGTGGTCAAAGTCAACTGATGATTCCATCTGTGTTAGTTCCAGTGTCATCGGGGGCCGATACGTGTCAAGTGGGCTAAGATAACTTAACCACCATTCATCAACCCACTCCTTTGACTCGCACTCATTCCAGGCTTGAATTGTACGTGAAGAACAAAAGCATGCCATCTTCCGTGTATGGATACTCCATGAACCTGCAATTGAGATTTTGAAAGAGTGTAGCTCACTTGATCCTGTCAGTGTACAACAATCCTCATATGGTGCAATATTAGTATCATCTATCAACCAAAAAAATCTACGAACTGAAGACTTACCTTCATTTCCTGGACCCATCAAAGCATTACACCAATCGATGATTAATTTTGCATCTGTCAACTTTGCATTATCTTTATACTTTAACTATTCTTGTTCTATGGCTCTTTCGATACATGCTCCTACACCATCATGCTCCCCCTTTCCATGCCCAGCCTCACAAAAGTTCCACATATGTTGAACACCTATAATATTATGCATCCTGCTCAGCCAATAGAACATCCACAAGTTCTTGAATTGTGATGCACAGTTATCCGACCATATGATATGTTGACTAAATGGTATGCCCCTTCTAGCCAAATCATTGTTGAACACCTGGAAGCAACCTTGTACGAACTTCATAGAATGCATGTGATCATCACTAATATAAAAATGATACTCCCTTATGATATTTTTGTTATCCTCTGTACTATCATTCACATGAATGAATGTGATATGCACAAATATAGAAACCTGTGTAGAGTTGTAATATTGTGATTGCACCTCACATTGTGGCTGTAAACTATAGTTCTTTGCAAAGTCGACAACTGAAACAATGCTACCAAGTGGAAATGTGTCCTTGCATAACTTGAATTGCAAGTCCAATTATCAAGCTCTATGGGTATGCCTTGCATACTCATACACTATATTGTCATGAAATGTAGACATAAACTGATACAATGGAATCTTTTGAATAACCAAATCACACCTCTTTGCTTCTTTACCATCTTTTGTATTGTAGGCCATTGTTTTATACTTGCCAAACTCTACTAATTCGTTTCCAACCGCATGTGTTATTTCCATATGTTCGCATATTAGCATACGTTGCAAGCCACCACAATGTTGACATGTGCCATCCAAGCATAATTTCCTATAGAATATTTGGCCTTCCTCTCTTTCACATAAAATTGTTGATATGAAGTCTCTTGAAGATGTTGGTGGGGCATGTATGCTACAAGCATACAAAACATTATTAGTATGCAAATCTAAACATATAGACTGATAAACATCAAAATGGTTAGAAAATTATTCAATATGTAATCTACAACAAGTAGTGCATGTGTGATTTATTTTGACATAGAAAGGTTTTAGCATTTCAAAATATCTTTGACAAATTTTAATTTGAGGATACATCTCTAGAAATTTACCAAAAAATTGTGTTTGAGTCATATCCAAAAAATGCTTTGGATGTGGCTCACGGTTTTGAATACCAATTCTCCTTCTTACCACATCCATTTGATTCGAAGATACCCTTGTGTAATTCTTCCAAAAGTCTTCAATTAGTGATCTCAATGCTTCAACAATTGGTTTATCTTTTGTGGTAGTCTCCTCGAGAATGCCCATAATTCATTGGCATCAGTGTCCTCAATTCTTTGGCACCTTCCAATGGATCTTATAAAGTTTTTCTATTAATTCTCAATGCTTGACTCATCTTTCTAATGAGACGAGCTTTCCTCGTTTGATTACTTACTATTGTCGGTGTAATGACATGTCGTGTGACATTACTATCTTTTGTGCGTGAGGTGTTATCCACACTCTCATATGCACTCATTAGATTCTTGACAATAGATTTTTCACTTGAAGCCTCCGATGTTCTCAACCCAAGAATTTTCATGATGGACCTATAATTTATACTTCGCATCATTTCAACGAATAGTTGACATCTTGCGGTCTCATTTAACTTTTCAAATAACACTCTCCAAATCTTATGAGCATATCTTCTACAAGTGTGTTTTGGAATCTTACCTTCCATTGGCTGCAAAATATTCTCATCAATATCAATCAAATACTTTGGATTTCTATGCAAAATTCTAGGTGGTGTTGTGAAAGGTAAATTCATCTCAACATTAAGAATTTCATCAATATTTAAATGGGATGAGCTAGATGGTATACCTTTGATTGGAGATGGAATAGATGATGTACCTTGAGGTTGAGGTGAGAATGATGGTGTACCTCCTTCCTCACATGTGAGTGATGATGTACTCTCAACTTGAGATACAGTAGATGGTGTCCCTCCATTTTCACTTGTGGTAGAAGGTGTGTCTCCAACTACAATATTCAAATCTCTCATAGCATGAAGTTTTTGCATTTATTCCCTTTGTGCTGCCAATACCATATCTCATGTTGATGGTTGAGGTTCCTATTCAATTGGCATATGTCTTCGACAATCATGTCGAATTATCTCTTCTTATGAAGTTCCCTCATACCTGTTGCTTTCTATTGGCGTAGCGACTATATCGACGATGAGATCCCTCTCCACCATTAGTACATGCTTTTGGTGTGACGGCAAATTCTACATGGTATTAGAGCGCAAGTCATCGGTTCGAGTCCCTCAAGCCCTCGACCCTTCTTCCGTGTAAGCTCAGCTTATCGACGTGGTATGTAGTGGGTACGAATCCCACATGGTACGTGGTTGTATCTGGCTCTATTGTGTGGGGGGGTGTTGGCATAGCGACTATATTGATGATGAGATTCCTCTCCACCACTAGTACGTGCTTTTGGTGTGACGACAAATTCTACACTTTCTTTGCATTCTTAGCTTCTTTCTCTTCCTGTGTTGGTTTAATCCTTAATCGTTTCCTCATCATGACGGATAATTTATCTGTAGCATGATAAAGGGACAAATATTAGTTCCTAAAACAAGTGCACTAAGAACACAAGGAAAATGGAAAGCAAAATATTTTGAAGTATTTCTACCTTACAAGAATTTATCATGTGACTTTGCTCTAGCCATTTTCTAGTGTATGACCTACCAATATAATGTCCACAAATAGACATGTATGCAAAATGTGGTAGCATAGACAAAGCACATGAATTTTTTGATGGAATTCCTTAAAGAAATCTAGTCTCATGAAATGCCATGATTGCAACATAAGCACAAATGGATTTTTTAAAAGACATTACAAACTTTCAAGAAAATACAATTGACTTGAGTATAAATCCAAATTCCACAACTTTTGTGAACATCCTACCTTTGGTTCACAAGGTATGGGCATCAATCAAATCATTGAAAGAAAGGGGGATTTTTGTCAAATGTTTTAAATATTGCAACTCCCTTTGCAGCAATGTATGAGAAATGTGGAAGCATGGACAAGGCATGTGAATTGTTTGACAAAATGCATCAAAGAGATATGTCATAGATTGCAATGATTGCGAGATATGCACAGAATGGATTTGTTGAAAAGGTTTTGGAAACTTCCCAGCAAATGCAATCAATGGGTGTGAAGCTAAATTCTACAACCTTTATCAAGATCCTCCATACCCATGCTAAGAAAGGATGTTTAGAAAAATACCTCAAAGATATATGGTCTCATGGAGCATAATGATTGTAGAATATGTAGAAAATGGATTTGATAAAAAGATTTTAGAATCTTTCAAGCTAATGCAATTGGAAAGTGTAAAGCCAAAATCGACAACCTTTGATAGCATCCCCCTACATTATAAAAAATGGGCTATTTCAAACAAGGTATGGGCATGATCCCTCAAAGCATAATGGAAGGGGGATTTTTGTCAAATGTTATAGTTGCAAATTCCGAATAGAACAACAAAAATAATTTAGACAACATTTCTTTGAGGCATTTTTTCAAACAGCTCATTGCCTTTTCTATGCTACCACATTTTACATACATGTGTATCAAAGCATTTTATCAAACAACATAGACAAGGCTAAGGTTATAATGAGAAACAAACAATGATGAACATGGAATATATATAATAACATAATCAAAGCATTGTATTAAGCATGTATGATAAGGGATGATAAAGAAACATAATAGAATTATGGAAAATGTAAAGAACATGTGTAAAGACTTGACATACCTAAAAAATGGAGATTCGAATGGAGAGTGTACCCAATTATTTAGTTTTTTTCTTCTTGCATCAAACTCAACAATTTGAGTTTTTCACAAACTTGCTTCCTTTTCAACGTTCAATTGTATATCACTCAAATAGAATTACTAACAAAAATACAATTAACCAATGTATAATGTTAAATTCCTACAGTTCAATCACAATTAACATTGCAACACTACAAAAATTGAAACTTGAAATGATATATATCAAATTTGATGTGAAAACTATGTTATTTTCTCCTTCTTAAGTTGGCAAACTAGAAAAAGGTGGTGGAAAGTTCATGCAAAGGTGGTAGAATGTGAAAAATCTGCATGTGCACTTCCCAACAACATGAAAAAGATTTTTTTTTGTCAGAACACGTGCATAACTTGTAGAAAATAGAGTATGTGGGCCTGGATCACGAGTGTCCTAGCTATTTTACCATTCAAATAGCAATTCAAAATGTGCTCACATTATAACGCGAGCGCATTTTAGCTTACTATATAAAACTCCTTACCTCTCCACCTCTCTCCCTCCTCCTTACCCATCTTTCCCTCAAGTTGCCAACTTCACTCTCTCATTTTATTCTATCTCTCCTCTCACCTCTCTATCTCTCACCTCTGTCTCCCGTTTACCTCTCTACCTCTTCCCTCTCTATGTCTCTCAGTCACTCCTTGTCTACCTCTCCATCCAGCCTTAGCCATCTAGGTCTCTCACTTAACCCTAAACCCTATCCCTAAAGCCTCAACCCTCAACCCTTAAACCTTAAATCCTAAACCCTATCCCTAAACCCTCAACCCTCAACACTATACCTTAAACCCCAATCCCTTGAACCTAAACCCTAAACCCTATCCCTAAAGCCTCAACGCTTAAACTTTAAATCCTAAACTCTATCCCTAAACCCTCAACCCTCAACACTATACCTTAAACCCTAATCCCTCAACCCTAAACCCTAATCCCTCAACCCTTAAACCCTAAACCCTTGACCCTTAAACCCTAAAGCCTTAAACCCTTGACCCTTATCCACCCCTCTCCTCCCCTATCTGTCTCAACCCCATCTCTCCCCTATCTCTCTCACCCCTTTCTCCCTAGGTTGTAGGTCTCTCACTTGTATATCTCTCAGGGATCTCTAGATATGTCCCTTCCTCTCCACCTCTCTCCCTCCTCCTTACCCATCTTTCCCTCAAGTTGTCAACTTTACTCTCTCATTTTCTTCTATCTCTCCCCTCACCTCTGTATCTCTCATCTCTGTCTCCCCATCATCTTTCTACCTCTCCCCTCTCTATGTCTCTCAGTCACTCCTTGTCTGTCTCTCCATCAATCCTTGGCCATATAGGTCTCTCATTTAACCCTAAACCCTAAACCATATCCCTAAAGCCTCAACCGTCAACCCTTAAACCTTAAATCCTAAACCCTATCCCTACACCCTCAACCCTCAACCCTCAACCCTCAACACTATACCTTATACCCTAATCCATTGAATCTAAACCCTAAACCCTATCCCTAAAGCCTCAACCCTCAACCCTTAAACTTTAAATCCTAAACCCTATCCCTAAACCCTCAACCCTTGACACTATCCCTTAAACCCTAATCCCTAAACCTTTGACACTTAAACCCTAAAGCCTTAAACCCTTGACCATTATCCATCCCTCTCCTCCCCTATCTACCTTAGCCCCATCTCTCCCCTATCTCTCTCGCCCCTCTCTCCCTAGATTGTAGTTCTCTCACTTGTATATCTCTCAAGGGCTCTCTAGATATTTCCCTTCCTCTCCACCTCTCTCCCTCCTCCTTACCCATCTTCCCCTCAAGTTGTCAACTTCACTCTCTCATTTTCTTCTATCTCTCCCCTCACCTCTCTATCTCTCACCTCTATCTCCCCTCACCTCTCTACTTCTCCCCTCTCTACGTCTCTCAATCACTCCTTGTCTGCCTCTCCATCTGTCCTTAGCTATCTAGGTCTCACACTTAACCCTAAACTCTAAACCTTATCCGTAAAGCCTCAAGCCTCTACCCTTAAACTCTAATCCCTTGAACCTAAACCCTAAACCCTATCCCTAAAGCCTCAAACCTCAACCCTTAAATTTTAAATCTTAAACCCTCAACTCTCGACACTATACCTTAAACCCTAATCCCCCAACCCTTAAACCCTAAACCCTTGACCCTTATCCACCCCTCTCCTCCCCTATCTGCCTCACCCCCATCTCTCCCCTATCTCTCTCACCCCTCTCTCCCTAGGTTGTAGGTCTTTCACTTGTATATCTCTTAGGGCTCTCTAGATATTTCCCTTACTCTCCACCTCTCTCCTTCCTCCTTACCCATCTTTCACCCAAGTTATCAAATTTACTCTCTCATTTCTTCTATCTCTCCCCTCATCTCTCTATCTCTCACCTCTATCTCCCCCTCACCTCTCTACCTCTCCCCTCTCTATGTCTCTCAGTCACTCCTTGTCTGCCTCTCCATCTGTCCTTAGCCATCTAGGTCTCTCACTTAACCATAAACCCTAAACCCTATCCCTAAATCCTCAACCCTCAACCCTTAAACCTTAAATCCTAAACCCTATCCCTAAACCCTCAACCTTTGACACTATACCTTAAACCCTAATCCCTTAAACCTAAACCCTAAACCCTATCCCTAAAGCCTCAACCCTTAAATTTTAAATCCTAAACCCTCAACCCTTGACACTATACCTTAAACCCTAATCCCTCAACCCTAAACCCTAATCCCTCAACCCTTAAACCCTAAACCCTTGACCCTTAAAACCCTAAATCCTTAAACTCTTGACCCTTATCCACCCCTCTCCTCCCCTATTTGCCTCACCCCCATCTCTCCCCTATCTCTCTCACCCCTCTCTCCCTAGGTTGTAGGTCTCTCACTTGTATATCTCTCAAGGCTCTCTAGATATTTCCCTTCCTCTCCACCTCTCTCCCTCCTCCTTACCCATCTTTCCCTCAAGTTGTCAACTTCACTCTCTCATTTTATTCCATCTCTCCCCTCACCTCTCTATCTCTCACCTCTATCTCCCCCTCACCTCTCTACCTCTCCCCTCTCTACATCTCTCAATCACTCCTTGTCTGCCTCTCCATCCATCCTTAGCCATCTAGGTCTCTCACTTAATGCTAAACCCTAGACCCTATGCCTAAGGCCTCAACCCTCAACCATTAAACCTTAAATCCTAAACTCTATCCCTAAACCCTCAACCCTCGACACTATACCTTAAACCCTAAACCCTATCCCTAAAGCCTCAACCCTCAACCCTTAAACCTTAAACTCTAAACCCTATCCCTAAACCCTCTACCCTTGACACTATACCTTTTACCCTAATGCCTTAACCCTCAGCCCTAAAGCCTCAACCCTCAACCCTTAAACCTTCAACCCTAAACCCTATCCCATAAACCCTCTACCCTCGACACTGTGCCTTAAACCCTAATCCCTCAATCCTTATACCCTTAAACCCTCAAACCTTAAACCCTTAAACCCTAAACTCTCAACCCCTAGATTTCCTTAAACCCTTAAACCTTAAACCCTTAAACCCTATACCCTATACACTTAACCTTGGACACTCAACCTTGAACATTATCCCTCAACCTTCAAACCTCTACCCTATACCCTTTACCCTCAACCCTATACTTATGCCCTAAACCCTCAACCCTCATCCATATGCCTTATACCCTCAACCTTAAATCCTAAACCCTATATCTTAGACACTCAACCTTGAACAAATGCCCTCAACTGTAAACTCTCAACCCTCTACCCTATACCCTCAACCATATACTTAAGCTCTAATCCCTCAATCCTCAACCCTATACCTTAAACTCTAAAACCCACACCCACAAACCCTCATCCCTATACCCTATAACCTCACCCTAATACCCTAAACCCTGAATATTGTGCCTCAACCCTATACTTAAAACCTAAACCATACACTCTCAACCCAAGTCACCCTATGCCTTATATACCCTCAATCCATATCATAAACCCTAAACCCAATATTTTAAACCCTAATCCCCATACCTTACACAATTAATCTTATACACTCAACAAGATGAATATTATCCCTCAACTATAACCATCAACCAAGTCTACCCTCTACCTATTACTTAAGCCCTAATCCCTCAACCCTAAACCCTATACCTTAAACCCTAAACCCAAAAACCTCAACCCTCAACCCTGAAATCTATACGGGATTAGGTCCTTATATACCCTAAACCCAAAACCCTTACATACATACATACAAGCATACATACATACAAGCATACATACATACATACAAACATGCATACATATATACATACATACAAGCATGCATACATACATACATACATACATACAATCATGCATACATACATACATACATACAAGCATGCATACATAAATTCATACATACAGGCATACATACATACATACATACATACAATTTGGAATACATACATACATAAATACAAATATAAATACAAACATACTTAAAAACCTTGAACATAAAACATTCCAAGCGAGACATAACGCTAGCGCATTATAACTCGCTCGCGTTATGTCAAACTTGACAAACATCGGGCAAACTTTTGCAAAAAAAAGGAAAAATGCAAAACAAAACATAACGCGAGTGCGTTATAACGCACTTGTGCTATATGTTGCTTTGGGAATCCCAAGCCTTCGGATTGGGATTTGCTTTGGATTTCCAACCCAAAGGCTTGGAGTGCCTTCCCAACATCCAAAGATGTGGTTTTGCATATTCTACAAGATTTCACATAATTTCATTCGTTCTAACCCTCAGATTTACACGTGTTTCAAGGTCGAACAAATTGAACACCTGGGTACTATTAGGCTTTCTCTTAGCTATTTAACGATGTAATTTTTTTCACATTTTGATAATGTTAAGCCTTTCATCTTTAATTTCTTTTGTTTGTGTCTGTTTTTTGGAAAAAACCAGTGTTTGGTCTTTTATAAATTAACTGTTCATTGAAATTTCAAATAAATTACATTTTTATAAACTAGACTTCTACACATATTAAAAAAAATTGATTTTGAATTAGTTTTCAAAATTTGTAGGGGTAGCATGACCAAAATTCTATTTTTCAGGATGTGTCCACTTTGAAAATTAGTAAAAAATCAAACATTCATTAAAAAAATTATCAAAAAAATCGGGCATAAACTACATGCTGTTAGCTAATTTCTCACTGAAGCAATTTTAAAAATACCAAAAAAAGTTAACCTTTTGAGGGAGCCACAAAACACACTATGTTATGTTTTTTTTACATAAACAACACCAATTTTTGTGGCTCCCTTTTTTGAACCCCTTAATCTATACCATTTTCAAAAAAATTAATAGTTTAGAAAGTAGACTCAGAGCACTACGAACATTGTTTTTGTTCATCTTAAAATTTTGAGTGTAACTATGCTCAATTTCTCATCCAAGGCCAGTATTTCCTGATTTTAGAAAAAAAGTGGACACTTAAGACCCCTTTTTGGCCCCCATCATCTTGCACTTACCCTTATGCAACATTGGATTACCCATAAAATATTGTGTGTAAAATTAGTAATAAGAAAATTAGCAAACCCTAATAAGGAAACACATAACACCAGATTTACATGGAGAAACCCTTTCAAAAAAACTCCACCATCAAAGAGAGGAAGAATGTATTAATTTTCAAGAATAGAATACATATGTAACACTCTTTAACTAACTACTATCTCATGCCTCCAATTTATAGAGAAATAGGAGAGAAATACCATAAATGGTTTCCCAAAATAATGTACCATCAAACCATAGTTAAATGCAAAAAACTCCCACATCCAAAATGAAGAGAATCTTTTTAGAATAGTAAATGTAACTCCCAATGAGCCATGAATAGCAAAAGTAACCTTCATACTAATAATAGACAGAATATTTGACTTATAACTCCTCCATAATAGCACACATTACAAGGTAGGTGTCCAAATTCAACTCCATGAATGCATGTGGGGCCCACTAATAATACAAGATGTTCCACTACTTAATTCTAGTGCTCAAGTTGAGACATCTACTAAAAATAGCTTTGTAATGCCAACTCCACCTCCTTCATGAATGTCATTACAAGTAATATTCCAAGCCAACAAGGAGAATAGTAATAAAATAATAATTTCTCTCAACAACATGGGCATGTTGGAAAGGCATAAAATAATTACATTAGGATTGCAACTAAACATTATACTATCCCAATAAATCTATGGGATGAGGTATGCTTAAGATTAAATTGATTAGACAACTACAAGGAAATAAACACAAAAGAAATATACCATAACATAATGATTTATATGGGGAAAACCCTTTCGAGAGAAAATCCCCCACTCCAAATCAACTCAATATATTATTTGGTAATGAATGATTACAATACACTTATTGGCAAATGGTCAGCACTCCCTGTGGGATTTGTGACATGGACTAATCACCTCTCATGGATTCATTAACTCTGGCATTTGTATCAGAAATTGAAGGGTCGGCCTTTTGGTTTAACAGTAATCGTGGGCCAACAATTGGTATCAAAGCGAAAGGTCATGGGTTCAAATCCCCGCAGGTAACGCTGGGGGGGAGTTTGTTGGCAAATGGTCAGAGCTCCCCGTGGGATTTGTGACATGGACTAACCACCTCCCGTGGATTTGTTAACTCTAGTGCTTGTATCGAAAATTGAAGGGTCGACCTTTTGATTTAATGGCAATCATGGGCCAACAACACTTGTAGACTCTAAGCCTTTACAAGAGCATTACCAACAATAGATCTAGAGTAATTTCGGCAACATAACAATACCTACAAAACTCACTATGAAACCTCCACCTCAAACACCCAATAAATAGGAGAAGCAATACATGAAACCACCAAATTGTAATTAAGAAACTATAATCCAAAACCATCCAAAATATGGAACACAAATCCCTAGTCAAAATCTAATGCAAATCCTCAAATGAAATCGTGACCTAAAAATAATATATTCCTTCCATGTGTCATAAGCTCGTCATAATCCACTCACCATCTTGGGTGCTCTATTTTGACTCCATTATCTCCAATCAAAGATGCCTTATGACATGTTATAACACATATAATAAGTTGGTCAATAAGTGTAGTTCCCCCTCTTACAACTCTCTTATGCATCTTAGATGCTTTGTCATAACTTTTGATCTAGGAAGCCGATTGAGCCTATTTTTCTTCAAATTGAAGATTTTGAAGAGATCCATGTCATCATAACTCACTTGTTTTAGTTAAGACTCGATTTGACATTTTTTTAGGGCCAAAATTGAACTCTAAAGTCCTGAAAATTACATTTTTGTGCTCTATAGCCCAACAATCACATTTTTTCTTAACATCAAGATGCAAGGTTGAGACACCTTTCCTAACATGTTGAAGAGCTTTAGATCACACCAAGAATGGCTCCCAAGCTTTGAAAACCTTTTCATAGTGTCAAACAAAATCTTGGGTGATGGCAAGAAGAAAAATAAAATGGTCTTATAGATTTGATAATCATTAATTTTTTTATATTGAAAGAATGCATTACAAAGAAAGTGCAGTCTAAGACTTTGCATACACAAACAGAAACAAAACTCTGCATGACATAACTGTCATAGCGATTCAAAATGGCACAGAACAAAATTATTATTATTGAAAAGTTTAAGTGAAAAAATATAGAAAGCGTGTGCTTCCACGAATTCTTTGACCATGCATATTTAGCTTAGTTAAAATTTCATTTCAAAAACTTTACCAAAATTGGGCAAAATTCCAAAATACATAAAGGCCTTGCAATTCTACAACGTGAACATAAAAACCCTTAAATTGGTAGGAGGTAAGTAATTTCAACCCCACCACTAAAATTTTAGACAAACAAAATTACAATTCACTTATATACAAAAAATCTCATTTAATTTCATAACCATTTTATGTCTATACCATAAAACTTTTATATAAATTTAAAAGTGAAAACCTTATTTACAAAATTAGGTATCATTAAAAAAAAGCTATCAACTAGAAACCTAAATTCCCAAATCACAATAACCACAACCTAATAACTAATTAAGCCCTTCCCATGGGACCGCCTCCTAAATCTTAGGATGTGCAATCTATGTATATACTTGCACACATTTCACAGATGAAGCAATTGAAATCAGATACTCATGGAAAGGTCTAGAAGGTTGGAGGTCTACTTCTGGTAATAATTAACCACCAAACAATTTGGATCTCCTGTACCATTTCTATATAAATTCTTTTCTGCCATTGTTGACATATGGCGAAAAAAATTCTACCTAAGAAACGAATTATCATGTCCACTGGTAGGTCTTACGTAGGCGCCATGATAATGATCTCATATATTATTTGGCCTGCACTGTTTTTTTATTGTCTTAAGCAGCAAACTGGCCTGCACAATTAAAATATCATTTCTGAACCCTTTATTAAAACATTCATGAAAAAGGCCAATTGAATTGCCCGTCTGTGCGCGTGCATCAAGAATTTTGTCTCTACTACCATGAAGACCTCAAATATACGTAAAATATGTGCGCTCTTACGTAGCTTCTGATGTGTATTGTAAACAAAAATCAATCAATCAAATATTGTTTCTGTTTTTAGAAATTCTGAGTCAAACTGGTCTTGGCATTGGTAGATTTACAGTAATTAATTCCTTGAATTGGGTGTTTTTTTAGGCTTTCTTGGGTTCGAATCTAAAATTTGTAGAATAGGCAAGGAATAGGAATTGTATTTGGATTGTAGCAAAGGGCGGTGGAGGTAATAAAGGCAGTTCCTGTATTGTTTATATATTTGGGGTGGTTGCATTCTGCCGCCATTTGACTCGGATTTTCCATGCCGGCAAGAAGGATAAGATGTGCCACCAAACCAGGTCAATGTCTATCCAAAAGTTCTTATTGTTGTTCAATTTGGTTGGCTGTTAAATTTGTAAGTTGGTATGTAAACATCAACTATTTTCCAAATGTTCAAAATTCAAATCAATTGGATGTTGGTGGTTAAGTAGTTATACACATCTACAGTCCAATTGTTCTTGTGGGTATGTAGTTATGCACATTCACATTCTTCTTGTTGGTTAAAAATAGATTTAGGTGTTTGTAACCAATCTACATATTCAAAATCTGTCCAATTGGTTGTGTTGTTTGCAAATCCATTTACCTCCAATTGTTGAATTGTTTTGAATATGAGAGTGTGCCTAAGATATATATCTAGAATCCCTCACTTGAGCGATTGTGTTGTGAATTGTTGAATGGGGTGGTGTGCTGGAAAAAGTTGCATATTATAGATTAGATCTATCCTTATAGCAAATCAATTGTAATGGGTGCTTGGAAGGTTTTCCAGTGCATAGGTATTACATAAATATCTTAAATCCTCCACTTGATCAATTAGTATGAGGATTATATGTACAATTTATCAATGATGTGCCATACAATAGATAAAATATTGTGTATTATATATATAATCATTTAAAATCTTCCACTTGATCAATAGGAGTTGTGTGGGTAACCATAATCATCCAATTGATCGATTGAGTTGTGTTTAGCCATAATCCTCTAATTTATCAATTATGTTTCAAACTATTGAATTTATTTTGTGTGTCTTCTGGTTTATATTTAATATTCTAGTGAAACAAATACAAGCTATGATTTCAATGTTTTTGATTAGATAAGCGAGAAACAAGGGTCCCAACCCTTTACAACAATTGCCCTAAGGCAAGGCAAGACAAGCCCAAAACGACCAGAAACAACAGTCAAACAACAAGGCCCAAAAGGCAAAGCTGCAGCAAGGCTCTGAGGAACAACTACTATAACAAAAAGACTAAACAATATCATAACTTGACCTAGCAAGTCGTATACCCTTGGCCCGAGTGCAGGTTTGAGAAACATGCTTTGGAAGACCTTTCTTCCTTCTATGGACAACAGTCCAAAAAACTTCATTATTTCCATCTGCAAAAATAGGAGATGTAGGAGGGGAGACTCTCACCAAAGCCTCAGAAGGGAGTGGCGCTTGGGGAGAGGAATGTCTCGCTGGGGAAGGCGGCCTTCGAGAAGTTGTCATGCAAATAGGAGAAGGATCACCATCACCAGGAACTGAAGTAGCAATAGGCATCATGAGTAGGGGAGGGGCCTCCTTCCCAACTATTGCATTGTGTTGTGTAAAATCAAATTGTTAGAATTTAAATTTGGATCCCCTTTGTATTCCTCAAATTGTTGTATTGTGTATGTAACATTTGCACAATCATAGTTTAGACCTGCAATTAAAGTAAAACTAAACACAACCATGATTTAGAATGAAGACCATTCATTCATAAATGGCCCCAACATACCACTAGTAGACCACAACCAACTTAACACACTTTTTTTTATCAAACTTGCTTTCGATGCCCACTTTGCAAAACATTAAGACTTAATGATTAAATGCATCCCCAAATGGCTCACTCTCTCCTCTCTCTTGTGGGGTTCTATATATCTTTCTTTGAAAGGGGTCTTTCTCTCTCATTCTTTTTGGGGGTTTTAATCTTTTTACATAGGTACCTAGCATGGCCTTATCTCTAGGACTCATTTTTGTTGCTCCCCAAGTTGCATTTATGAGGGTGGAGAGGGGGGAGGAGTGGGTTAGTGTAATATTTTACTTCACCTACGATAGTATTATATCCTAACAATAATATTTCATCTATTTATTAAATTTATTTTTCCTCACCTAGCTAGCTAATAATAACATTTGTCGCCTTTGATTTGAGGTCATCAAGTACCATTAATTCCTCATTAATTGTTGATTAGTGGAAGTTAGGTGCCACCTTTTTCTAATCAAAGGTCATATCCATCTTACTTGATTGAGTTAACTCATCTCCTAATTGAGAGTTAACTCATGACCTCTTAGACGTGTCTCATTTTGACTTACTCATCCAAGAGGCCTATATATTCAATTACTTTAGTATTATTTTTTAGTAGCTCACTTTTGCTCAATTAATATAGTATAGTGTTGTTTTACTTTATGCATGTATAACTGATTCATAGACATTAGGTCCTAAGTTTTTTTATACATCACAATTTCTAAGATTTCTAACTTCTAGCTAAAACTCCAAAGTTAGCATACCATCAAAATAACCTCTAACTAAACCACTATAGTTAACATACCATCAAACTAACCTCCAACTAAACCACCATAGTTAACATACCATCAACCTAATAACTAGTGATTAACTACTTGCCAAATAAACCATAATGGCTCACTACTTAGCTTATATAAATTTAGATTAACTACTAACAATTTATTTCCTCTTATTTATATTAATTTTGACTCTTTAATAATTATTTTTCATAATTGAGCTTAATTTCAAATAGTTTTGATCAATCTTGAGTGATTTGCCTTATTTATAAATAAAATGTCATATTCTAATCAATTTGGGCCCATTTCCATAAATTTGAGACATGTTGCCTAATTTTATCTAGTTTCAACTAATTTCACCTAATTTAGATCACATTTGACCTCTCCACCTAATGCATATAGTTTTCATTTAGTTTCACCTAATTTAGATCAAATTCAAAAACTTCTCCAAATTCAAATCATATTTAACCATAACTTATTTCCCCTAATTTAGATCCATTTTCAACCTAATTTAACTAATTTAAGTATGTCCAAGTAGATGAAGATGAAGCAGTAATAAATCTTTTTCCATATAAAATTGGCAAATCACTATTAAAATTGTTATATATTTTTAATTAAACACCTTAAATATAATGGCTATTATAATTCCAAGATTACAAGAATTACAAGTATGATGGGAAGGGCTAAAGTGTGGTTGCAACCATCTTACTCATTCTCCTCATTCACACCCTTGATATTTATTAGAACATGCAATTAAATGAGATCTAATACACATTTTCCTAATACTAAAGATATACAAGATAATAAACTTGATCTAAGAATGAGCAAGTGATTTGAATTTGTTTTTGACATTTGGACCATTTGAGTCATATCATGAGTTTGCAACACTATTGTAGGGCCAAAAATAATAGTCAAACAAGGTCAAAGATAGAACATTTTTGCATATTTTTACATTCTTTTGAAATTGTAAACAATTTCAAAAAATAGCATCATGTTTCAAGTTCATATGCAAAAGATATGGATCCAAGAAGGTGGTTGTTGAAGTTTTCATTGGTTAATGAAGTTTATAGTAATTGTTAACAAAGATAAATAGTTGCTAACGAAGTCACATGCAATTTCTACAAAAGATCGTGGGATGTCTTTTTAACCTTCAAAATTGATTGTTGGATCTTTTTGGAGGTTTTTTAAATATTTCTAATCATCCTAAATGCCAAATAAACATATTTAAATAATCAAAATATTAACACCAACATCGTAGATGACATAAAATTACCATTTTTACTTTAAAATACCCAAAAGAGTGACTTTTGGCATGCCAAAAATAGTGGTTTTTTATATTTGGCCTTTGATCTTTTGGATTCTAATTATGGGGAGGCTAAGGGACGTTTTAGATCCCATATCCATGCTTGGAAGAAAGTTAGATGAATGATTAATAGTGTGTAGAGCCATTTTTTGAAGACAACATGTGTATGAGAGTTTGAAACAATAATTAGTGTTTATTGAGGTGTTTTAGAGCTTTGATAAGCATTCTTAGAGCTTGTTTAGAATAGAATGGTCATCGTAAAACATCTATACTTATATTTTTCATAGAGAAACAAGTAGTATTTGTTTCTTAGGTTGGAGTTTTTGACCCATAGTGAGTTTTCTCCAAATTAATTACATTTTTCTAGATTTGTGCATGTTATTTTATTATGTTCTGCATTGCTAATGGTTAATATCTATGTGTGAGTGATATGTATATATATGTATGTATGTAATCCATTATTAATGATATTAAATGCAAGTTGTAGAGTATTTGAGATATTAAAATCAAATTAAATTCATTGTCAAAGAGTCAAAGTGTGGCATAGCCAACCTGTTTATGGATCAAGTGGTATCAAAAAACAATTTCCATCGGGAAATCTAAGTTTATAGGTTGTACAAGTGTATGCTATCCATGAGGTCAAGTAGTGTTATGGAGTAAAAAGTATCCACGTGTCTTTTTACCTCCTTGTTTAGATCCTAGGTCCCCTTTATGACATTATACATTCAAAATGTTTATCCCGACACAAAATTGCCTGACACCAAAGTAAAATTGGGGTATGGGCCCCATGATTTAACTTACCCTAGACCTAAATGAGGCTAAAGGACCTAGGCGGTACAGCCTAGGTCCCTCACTTTAGGTTGGGTCTAATTTAATTTTATGTCAGCTTAGCACCTTTCTAAAGGTTTTTCCTTGTCATCTCTTTTGGTTTGAATTCACGATTATAAGTGGGAAAGCATATATTAGTGTGTTTATGAGGTCATTATCAACTAGGTTTTAGAAAAGTTTGGAAAAGGCATAACTTGAGATCTTGAAGAAAAGAAACCAAGAGCCCTCATTTCTAGATAAAATTTGAATTGTCATTGTGTTGTTATTGCAGATATGGAGCTATCATCTATTTTCCTTAGGAGTTGGAGGATCTTCATCATTCAAAGGGTTCATCACATAGGTGATATCATTGTTTGTTTATCATCATTTGAATCATCATAATATCATTGTTTTCAGCCTCCACCCCCATGAGGGCATACATTCTTTATCAATCAATGGTGTTGGGAAGCTTGAATGCTATCCTGAGATTTGACTAGGGCAAGTCCCTAAACACCATAACCTCCAAACCCCTTCTTATCTTCTTGTGTGCAGATCATAGGAGCGAGATCTAGGAAATACAGAGCTATAGAAAGACTGAGTGCAAATCAAGGTTTCAAGATCCAGAAACAATTTCAAATTTTCTATCACTAGGGACTTGGGTGGTACGCCCATGTCCTCCTGCCCTTTCTAAGTTCATATCTAGCATCAAGACATCATCTGCAACAACTTTCCAGTTTACACCTCTGGTAGATTCTTCCAGTTAGGACATGGGTAGTCCCACCTTGGTCCTTCGACACCTCTACTTTCTGGAGATAGGTTATATCATTCCTTTGATCATCCTTGTGCAATTAGTTTCTGGATTGTTGTTGTATATTCTTTGTTATAAGCTAATCATTTTAGAACTAGGGTTTCATGCATTGTTAACCTAGGGTTTGATAAAAAGGCTAAATTAAATTATCTGATCCATCTATAACATACCTAAGTACAAGATCAGCAGCTGAGTCCACCTTCATTTGGTAGTGATTTGGCTCGGCCTTGTCCTTAAATGTTATATGGAAAAGGGTTTGATCTAGTTTGTGTTCTAGTGGTCATCATTCTCCTTTTTCATACTAAACATTTTGGTGAACCCATAGCTTCAAGCATTTGCATCTTGTTGATTCTTCAAATCACGTCTTTCATTGATTTATGACATATTTATCAATATTCATTTGAAAATCGTGAATAATTTTGAAAAAAATGCATATTTAGGCCTTCAAAAGCTTGTATTTTGGTAAAATTTTGCATTAGGGTTGTAAAAATTCTCTTGAATAATCATATTGATGGTACTTGATAAATGAATAGATTTGATTGTACATTGTTGTTCCAAGATATTTTATTATGGCATCTTCATGTTATTTCTCTTTGGTATCTTTACATGCATATATCAAAGATCTTGAACATTTTTACAAATTGATTAATATGCATCCTTATGTTCTAGATGTTGATATCTTTAAAGGCTCTTTATATGAAATCCTTGGTTGCATATCTAATTTTGATAGCTTCATAACCCTCATAGGTATGTATCCTTCAATATTAGAAGATCTAACCAAATTGAACTCCATGAATAGTCATGAGAAAAATGATCGTGATGGTTCTTCTTCTACCACAAGTTAGGACAATGCCATGTCTATTCCCATGGATCTACTCTCTAATACATGTGATGGTGGCCTAGCTTTGTCTATTCCACCCTATGATTTGGATCCCTCTCCCAAAGTTGTTCCCACTTGTGAGGAGGTTTTGGCGCAAGAAGATGTAATCATTGACACATTCCTTAACATTGCCTTACCCTCTCTTAATTCCAATGCTCTCCCTTTGAAATATGAAGCATTAGTAGATGAAAATCCTCCTCTCAAAAAGGATCCTCTATGGGTAGATAATTGGAATTCATCTAATAATCTTAAATCCTCTATTAACATAAAACATGAGGCTTCTATGGCTCATCCTATGGATCTCCCACCTTTGGTTGAATGTTCAATCACATTGGATATCACTAAGGAAGTGAAGACCCTTGATATTCCTCCTTTGGTTGAATGTTCAAGTAGCTTGGATATCTCTAAGTATGTGAAGACCATGGATAGTCCTCCTTTGGTTGCATGTTCAAAAGATACAATCATCAACAATTCTCTTAACAACACTTTACCTTCCCTTCATTCCAATGTTCTCCCTTCAAAAGACGAAGCATTGGTGGATGAAGACAGGTCTCTCACATTAAATCCTTTGGGGATGGATGTTGAGCTTAATCAAAGTAAAAACAATGTTAATTCAATCATCATTAATAGACTTATTCAACCCACTAAGGGGATAGTGGATAAGTGTACTAATATTCCTAAAATCATTGTGCATCCTCACTTCAAACTGGTGATTACGGTTCAAGGTGCTCCAACACCACTTGGACCTCCAGGTTACATTCTCAATTATGCAAAACAAATTACTCAAGGAAATCAAGGTGCACAATATGTGTCGCAGTATCACATGATTGCTCACACATATAACACCCGTAACAACAAGAAAAGTAAGCAAGCACCACATGTGCATGTTTCTCTTCCATCTTCTCAATCTATCCTACCTCAAGCACCTCATCATACTCATAATGTTGGTCAAGATTATGATCTTGTTGAGCAGCTTCATTCTACTCCCTCTAAGATCTCTCTCTGGGAACTCATACAAACATCACCTACATACCACAAAATGCTCCTAGAATCTTTACAAAAGGTGATTATACCACCCACTATTAAGCCAAATGATGCAGTAGCTCTATTATATTATATGCATGCAACAAAAATGGATATTATGTTTCAACAACATGAATTACCATAAATTGAAGTTCAAAATCAATATGATCCTCTTGTAATCTTTGTCATGATAAATAAAAAGTTGATAAAGCGAACTATGATTGACAATGGATCGGCTCTTAACATTTGAAGCATTGATGTGCTACACAAAATCAAGGTTGACACATCTTTAATCAAACCGAATTAATTTAACATTCGTGGCTTTGATAATGTTGGTAGACAATCACTAGGTACCATAACTTTACCTGTAAAGGTTGGACCTATGACATTATCTACTCTTATCCATGTCATGCCCGGTACACTTTCTTATAACATCATTCTTGGTAGACCATGGATTCATGCCATGGGGGAAGTTTCGTCTACCCTTCATCAATCAATAAAGTTTGTTTATGCAAATAAACATCAAATCATTGAAGCTGACCCAGACCCAGAAATTTGTTTACAAGTTGAAGCACAAAAACAAGTTGTCAATCACAAGCTTCTCAATAACTTAAAAGATGATTCATCAATACCTCTTGCCATAGATAATGATGTGCAAGATTCCAAATCACCATTGAATGCACTTCTTGGTGATGATTGGGGTTCATTAGATTTTACTCCTTCCTTTATGGGGGAATATAAACTTACTAACCCTAATCCTGAAACATCAAAAGTTGCCTCGATCTCATCCAAGCAATCTTTGGAAATACCTAAGGAACCTAAAGTTTCTTTACTAGCAAACAAAGGCAATACACTTACACTACAGAATATGAGACTTATGAGGCCCCGCCTTCTTCTAAAGAGATGGAATCTCTCTATGGTCATGGATTTAAAATCCTTTACAAAAATTGTAACTACATAGGCAATGGTTGTGGCATAAAACAAGGAATTAAAGTGCCCTTAGAAGTTGTTGCATTTAGTTATTCAACTAGTATTGGATACCATCCTTTGAAGCCCACCAAAGCTGACCATTGTCCTACTCTCAATGTTAATATAGTATCAACAAATCTAACACTAAATCTGATACATCCTCAGATGATAGACATAGATTGTCCGCCAGGAAATATCCTGTATGAATTAGGTAAGTATTTCTCCCTCATTGAGCCACACTTGATAGGGTGGCCTCCTCCTCTTAGGTATATATGTTGATGTGTTGTGTTCCCCTATATAGTGTTAAATGTTTTTTAGGTCTCCTTGGATGACCCTTGATACTCTTGTAAGGTCAAGGATACAAGGAGACCGCCTCCATTGTGACATTCCTTTTATTTGTATCTCTATTCTTCTACACTTCTCTTGTTGCAATTATTGTGTGTGATGCCTTGGGGGCATAACGTTGTGGAAGCTGTCTTGGGAGCATCTTCCCATGTATTGTGACCCTAAGTCACTTTTTGTCTACTCTCTCATTTTTCATGATTTCATTCTTCCATTGTACTTGTGGCTCTACTAGTCGATGGATGACAACAAATATACACTTCTGATAAGGATCGTGCGTCCCTAAAACAAGAAAATAAAAATGGACCCAGTCCATTTATGAAGATGGGGGTAATTTGTTACTGATGTTTAACAAGTAGAATCACTTTTGTGTCGTAATGTGATCATGTGATCGTATATCATTTTTTGAAATTGTTGTAACAAACCTTTGCAATACTCTAAATCTGCTTCTGTGCACTTTGAATTGCTTTTGTCTCACCTTGTAGCTACACTTGGTTCTAAGATACCTGAAGTATAACCTCACGACTATACTCAGTTTTGAACCCATAAGTACAGCCTTGGTTTGTTTTAGCAACATGTTGCCTTATTTCTGTATCAGTTTCATGAAATGATTTGGTTGTTCTAACAAAATCTTATTATTGATTAATGGTTATTAGAAAATGATATTGATGTGTTTCTATCATGATTTTTGGGAACGATTCAGAGATTGTAAGCACATGTTACTTTGGGGCATGGGCTTGGAGAAAGCTCTCGTTCCCTTGCGTGTTTTCAACCTTACCTTAAACGTGATTGCTACCGGCAAGCGAGAGCAACCACTTTAAGGTGGGGGCATAAATTGTGATTAATGCTTGCATATCTTAGGTATTGCGATAAATTGTGTTGCATATACTTCCTTTTCACTGTAAGGCATCCCCACGATGTAGGTGGGGTTGTATACTTTGTTTTGTGTTCGTGTATGCTTCCTTTTCATTGTAAGGCATCTCCACGATGCAGGTGGGGTTGTATAATTTGTGCGCATGCTTCCTTTTCACTGTAAGGCATCTCCATGATGCATGTGGGGTTGTATGCTTTTTAAATCCCTTCTGTGAAAGGTGGGGTTGTGTCTTCTCTTGAGTGGTTGCACATCCTTTTGAAAAATTCCTCTCGCGGGAGGCAAACCCGGGTCTTGAGTTACTCACCCTTAAGAGTGTTTTTGGCAGTTGTGGTAGCGTAGCTCAACCATCAAGTGTGTTTGGCATGTCTTAGATGGTGGAGCATAGTGATGAGCTCCTCCCCATCGCCCATGTTTACTTTGTATAAGATGTATAGTGGGTCAATGACACACTCTACGGTGCTTGTGTATTCCCTATGTATTCTGTGTGTTTTGCATGTTTTGTTGAGGCACGTAGCGATGATCTCCCCCATGCCATGTCTTTTGCGTGTTTTGTGAAGGCACGTAGTAATGAGCTCCACCCATGTTGTGTGTTTTGCGTTCTTTGATGGTGGTGCATAGCAATGAGCTCCCCCCACCACCTATTAGTGTTATATAATTGCTTAATCATGTCTTCTCTCTGTGTATATTTTGTGTATTGTGTGGTTGCATTCATGTCTTATTCATGTATTGTGTGCTTCTCTACTATCTTCTTTGTGTTTTGCATGTTTATCAAGTGTCTTCTTATGTTTTCCTAAGCTTGGGGGCTAGAGATAGTCTTCCAAACTTAGGGTGTGCAGCTGGCTCTAGTGTTTGACGTGCTTGATGTATTCTCGACCGTACTTTAATGTATGTACTAATCATAAGATCATACACACATTAAAGTGGGTGCTAAATGTTATAGACTAAAAAGTATCGACATGTCTTTTTACCTCCTTGTTGGGCTCCTAGGTCCCCTTTATGACATTATACATTCAAAATGTTTATCCCAACACAAAATTGCGCAACACCAAAGTAAAATTGGAATATGGGCCCCATGATTTAACTTACCCTAGACCTAAATGAGGCTAAAGGACCTGGGCAGTACCGCCTAGGTCCCTCACTTTAGGTTGGTTCTAATTTAAGTTTATGTGAGCTTAACACCTTTCTAAAGGTTTTTCCTTGTCGGCTCTTTTGGTTTGAATTCATGATTATGAGCTAGAAAGGATATATTAGTGTGTTTATGAGGTCATTGTCAACTAGGTTTTAGAAAAGGTTGGAAAAGGTATAACTTGAGATCTTGAAGAAAAGTAAGCAAGAGCAATCATTGTGATTCTAGAGAAGATTTGTATTGTCATTGTGTTGTTATTGCAAATATGGAGCTATCATCTATTATTCCTTAGAAGTTGAAGGATCTTCATCATTCTAAGGGTTCATCACATAGGTGATATTGTTGTTTGTTTATCATCATTTGAATCATCATAATATCATTGTTTTTAGCCTCTGCCCCCACGAGGGCACACATTCTTTATCAATCAACGGTGTTGGGAAGATCGAATGCTATCTCAAGATTTGACTGAGGCAAGTCCATAAACACCATAAACCCTAGACCCCTTCTTATCTTCTTGTGTGCATATTACATGAACAAGATCTGGGAAATACAAAGCTACAAGAAGATTGAGTGCAGATCAGGGTTTCAGGATCTGAAAATAGTTTCAGATTTTTCTATCACCAGGGACTTGGGCGGTACCACCCATGTCCTCCTTCACTTTCTGAGTTCATATCTAGCATCAGGACATCATCTACAACAACTTTCCAGTTTACACCTCCAGCAGATTCTTCCAGTTAGGACCTAGGTGATCCCACCTTGGTCCTCCGACACCTCTTCTTTCAAGAGATGGGTTCTATGATTCCTCTAATCATCCCTATGCAATTAGTTTCTAGATTGCTGTTATATATTCTTTGTTATAAGATGATCATTGTAGAACTAGGGTTTATTGCATTGTTAACCTAGGGTTTGATAAAAATACTAAATTAAATCTGATCCATCTATAACATACCTGAGTACAAGATCAGCAGCTAAGTCCACCTTCATTTGGTAGTGATTTGGCTTGGTCTTGTCCTTGAATATTATATGGAAAAGGGTTTGATCTAGTTTGTGTTCTAGTGGTCGTTATTCTCCTTTTTCATACTAAACAAGTAGAAAAGGGAATTTATTTCTATTTGAACTTGAAATAGAGTCAAGAGAGTGGTTAAAAAGAGTTAAGACAACAAGTATAGTAGAGGAAGATTGAGAGACACATTTTAGAAGGTTGGAAGCTAATGTTGCAAGGATTATCCATGTTGGAGAGAAGATTGGTAAGATTGAGTACATTATGCTAGTCTTGATTGAGAAAATATGGATTCCAAAAGAGCATTTAGAAGAAGTGGAGTTAGAGAAGACAAATAATTTCCAAGAAGAATCATCATCTAGGAGGTTTTTCCAATTTGAAGAAAAAATAGACATTCAACCCTATGATGGTGAAATTTGTGCAAATAATCTCTATCAATCAATCACACAAATGGAGGTATATTTCAGACTTCACAAAATATCTCTGGATCAATAGATTTCCTTTAAATAATTGAAGTTGTCTATGCATGTTGTCACATGGTATGAGAGTTACACTCGCTCTTTAGAGATTCAAAAAGTAGCATTAGTGTTCAAGTGGGAAGATTTCAAGGAGTTGCTTAAGAAATAATTCTACCTAATTTACCATGAAGAAGTGGTGACATAATGACATCATTTGAAGCAAGATCGTGGGCAAAGTGTGCAATCTTATACTAGTGAGTTTTGGAAATGAGTGCTTCAGCTTGTTTACTTAATCACCTATAAAGGGTGGTATTCATGGCTAAGTACCAAAATGAGGCATGTGCCCAAGTACACTACCTCAAATTGGATAGGAATGGGTTTCATTCTAGAAAACATAAGGGTAGTGAGTAGCATGATGGTTACAAGAGGAAATTAGGGTACAAGGAAAAGAAGAGTTTTACTTCCATGCCAATTCCCAAGAACAAAGCCAAAAACAAGTTCCATTGTTCTCATTATGACAAAGATGGTCACATGGAGGAGAGATGTTGGTAGTTAGATCCTAACTTAATTCATTCTTGGAGGGGGAAGAACATAAATAACAATGTTGTCATTATTGACAAAGGGAAAGAAATCCATGGAGACCCAGACTCCTTAGATGAAGAAGGAAAAATTGAATGTTACATACTCAAGAACTATAGTTTGAAGGCACATGGAAGCTCTCATGGTGAAGAGGAGCTTGCCCAATTATTTCAAGCAAGAACTTGTGTGCCTATATTTTCCAGTCCTGAATTTACAAAAATTTTAAGTTTTGGTCCCCTCTTGTTCTCCCTTTTTATCTTTCATGTGTTTACCCATGTGTTGAAAACTCTCAAAAAACCCTTTATGTCCTTAAAAGACCTTCAAAATTCTCTAAATCCTTCAAATTATCTAAGTATAGAAGCCTTTTAGTAGGTTTGTGAGTTCACGAACCCACTAAAAGCCCAAAAGCCTAGTGTTTCAAATTTTTGGTAGGTTCACAAACTCGTAAACCTGCCAAAAAGGTTCTTTAGTTCTTGTTTAGCTTGAAAAATTGGAGAAAAAGGAAAAGAAAGAAAGATAAATCATGTGTTTCAACAAGTTCATAAGTTCATGTACTTTTTGAAACATCAAAAATAGCTCGCCAGTTTCTAAAATGCCTGAAACATCAGCAAAGAGGGTGAGATGATGATAAAGATAGAACAAAGGAAGAACAAGAAAAGTTATATGTTTTAGCAAGTTCATGGCTTCGCAAACTCATTGAAACTCTGAAAGAGTTCTTAAGTTACCAAAGTTGTCAAAATACCGATAATCAAGAGGCAAGAAGAAAGAAAGAAAAGTGATGTGTTTCGACAAGTTCACAAGTTTGCGAACTTGTGGAAATGTCGAAAAGAAGGTTCAACGAGGCCCCAGAGCTTTGACAAATCATATCTTAGTCCCTGTGCTACATTTTAATGTGTTTTCTTTGTGGGATCTTCTATTTGAAATGCCTAAATGCCATTAATGCTCAATGAAGATGAATTGTAGGTAAATGGATATTGAATAGAGTTGGTTAGGATTGTACAAGGGTAGGTGGGGTAGATGATTCCCACCCAAATTGTATCAAAGGATTGCATACACTATATATCTTGGTAAAACATGAATAAAGGAGGATGATTCTTGTAGTTTCCAGGCACTTGAAGTGTAGAAGTTTTCTAGGGTTGCAAGAAATGTTATTTCTAGTTCTTCAAGAGGGAAATGCTCATAAATGTATGAAGATTGTAAAGGTGTAACTAATATTAGCATTTTAACTTCTCCATCATTGTATGTATTTTTTTAGGGAATTCCCTAAGTTGTGGCTAGGATTTCCTCTTGCCATGTTTTATGGTATGAATGTAATTGCAAATTTGATGAATATAACATCTTCTTAAAATAGCAAATACTTGGTAGTTGTTGGTTATTTTCCTAGACTGGATGCTTGTTCCCCGTTATCCCTACAAAGTAGCCATGATTGATCAACAGGATTCCTGAGTTAGGGGCCAACAGTACAGGAGATAGACTCTATAAATATCTCCTCCTCTTCTTTAGGCTCTGCAGAACCAAGGGGGGTATTCCCTATTCAACATCTATAACATATGCACATGAACTTACTTGGATGTTGATACAAAGCAGATAAATCCTCTCTTACGCAGACCAAAACTGTGGAATAAGTGCAAAGGGGCTAGCTTAGGGCCTATATTCAGTTGTGAGATGGAGGATTTTGGTCCTAAAAACTACTTCTAATGTCCTAAAGGTTTGTAGATGAAGTTTGAGTTTGATTTTATGTTTGGATGTAAAACTAAGACTTTGGGTTGCAACCTCAATACAAGACTGGATTGGTGCCTATCCAAGGCTCGGAGTCAACAGACATACACATGTGAATGGCCAGCATGAACATATACCAAAGACTGGATATCAAGGGGATTTTTAGTATTTGCCTTACAGATACTTCCCAAAAAAGAGTATCCTATTATCTCTACTTACTGATATCCCTATTGCAATGTCTTCTTCCCAACACTTGATCTGAAACATTTAATCTACTCCTTGAGCAAAAGTAAGAAATCAAGCATTCAACAAAGCAAACCTATATTCTAGAATCATAAACACCCCTTAAATGCTTAGATTCATAAGAAGAACACACTCAATTTGCAGACAGATAACAGAACGTATGCAATATAGCATTACTCATTTAAATCAACATGATATCAGTAGATTTATGCAGAAAAAACATACAATATGAGACTCATAAACTCACAAGATAACCAAGACAGAGCCACCAATGAAGTCGTATCTTATTACAGCACCAAAATTTTTGTCCAGTTTTCAACAACCAAAAAGAATAGCACAGTCTGTCTTTTTATACCCAGAGTGCGTATTCAACAAAATTTTACAAGGCAAATCAAAATTTCACCAGATTCAATGCATTTTTGAGTTGGTGCTCAAAACAATTAATGCAACAAGTAGACAGAAAGGCTAGGAATGGTTGAACTTGAGCCCCATGCCGCCACTTCAAGATTTTCTTCTTCAATCAGGTAGCTGGCCTATCACTCCATCCATCGTGCCTCTGCAATTGCCATTAATACTCAACCAACCCACGGGATGCAGCTGCTGCTGCATTCACCTTGAGGTTTTTCCCAGCCAAACAACTACATAGGCACAGGAAAATCCATCGCTGCCAATTTAAAACACATCTGTCGATCATATCTCCCTGCCGTTGAGATCAACGGCATCAAAATATGCTGAAAAGTTGCCCACCAATGATATCGTGCTACGTCAGCACCTTATACATCCATCGCTAACTTTTCTGCTATCCAAATTGCCCTTGTATATGCAAAAGCATATACAATCACCTTATATACAAGTTGGATCTCAAATTTTATAGAACAAATTGAAATCACTTTGAGATCTGGCTTGTAACTCATTACCTTTGTATATCGGCACATATACAAGCATACATATATGCAAACTGCAGATGCCAAATACTTATAGAACAAATTGAGATTTCATTCGGGTCTAGCTCGTATCTTTCTCATTGCACATTGGCTTGTATATTCCCTGCATATCACATCATACAAATGCGATATACATATAATGGACCCCAGCCAATTTATCCATCGGATTTGAAAAACTTTCAAATCCAGGCCTTGTATCTCCCTTTGTTTGTATATAGGCATATACAATGCCATATACATGTAAGCTAGATCTCAACACCTTATCTGCTAGATTGGAACACATCTTGGAGTCTGCATTGTACCTATCTCATTGTATCTTTTCGTTGTATATCACACATACAACATACAACATGCAACCTGCGGACTTCAACTTGAAATCTGCCAAAACACATTCCTCATCGCATCCGAATTGTATGTTCACCTCCTTGTATATTTCCTTTTGTATATAGTGTTGATAACTGAGAGGGGGGGGGTGAATCAGTTATCCTAATTATTTCCCTTTTTGAACTTTCTTATTAATTAATGCAGCATTGAATCAAACACAAAAACATTACCATGAAATAAGAAACACATGACACAGTATTTTTGATGTGGAAACCCTGTTAAGGGAGAAAACCACGGGGTGATTAACCCAAAAATTATTCTCTGTTAGAAGAATAGGAAATTACAAAATGGCACTTGCCAATTAGGGCTCACTGCCCGAGCACACTGCTCACAAGAGGCCCACTGCCTACAAGAAGACACACTGTCTACAAAGTGATAAGAATCACAGTCTTGAACTGATTGGAAGCATCTGCATATGCTGGAGTTCAGTTCCGGTTAGGCTCAGTACACTGATCTGCTGCACTTCATCTTTCCTCTGTTCTTTATTCTGCTATCTTTCACATACCGGATCCTTTTTGCTACTTCTGCTCTGTTCTAGACTTATTCACATATGTATTCATTCATTCACACCCTTCACAACTAAATCCATCCTCTATATATATATCCGCACAAGTAATTTCATCACCTTTCTAGTCGGCATCCGGAACAGTCTAGTTTCTTACAAACTTTGTTCTGTCGGCTGAATCCTTGCTCACCAAGCAATGCGGATCAAGCATATACTAGTATATATCATTAATCATGTCGGCCAAACATGATTCATGCCTTCACAACCTTTATCATCAACAGTAACACATCCGGAAAGTAGTCTGATACTCTGTCAGTCAGTTTTTCCTCTGTTTTCACTGTCTCTCAGGAATCCGATACTCAACTATTCATATCTTTTTCTTTGTCCATCACCGGAGGCTAAATCCTTGGAATATACCACTCAAGGTAGTCCTCTTGACTTCCCCAAATCTGCACTGTACCAAGACACTTCCTCTGAGAGATCCGGATCAATCTGTCGGACCTTGCCACATGCTCTGTTCTTGTTCACCGGACCACAACAATCTTTATTCTGACTTCCGGTAGAGACACATTATGACTTGCGGATATGTGGGATGACCTTTGTTGCCATCAATGACAACAACCATGAATCCATATAGTGTCTCTTGCCAACATATAGCACATACAACCGCGAACATACCAACAAGGAATCCTTTCCGGAATATTCCACCCTTGTATATTTTTCATTGCATGTGCCCGATGTATGTTTAGACATAGAAGCTCGATATACAAGCGGTGAATATTCCTGGGAATTTGTGAAAGATTCCCCCTTGTATATGCACCTTCTTGAGACTGATATGCATTCAAAAATGCATATAATTCAATTTTTAACCATTTTTTGAAGCTCGATAGAGATTTCACAAGCCCGCCAACATACATTTGCAATTACACATACAAAACTCAGCATTTTGCCTAAGTGCGATAGGAACAAGCGGTAAAACACTGCATGTAGGTCGAGGAACAATTTATACCTAGGCACTAAGGGTTTGAAGGAATAAACACAAAAGTCTGCAAACTCAAATTTAGAACCCTAACCCTAGGTGAACACCACCAGTGGCTCCGACTGGGGATGTGCAAACGCAAGACTGCAGTGAGAACCAAGCTATTCTGGGGCAGACCAGACAAAACACAAAATTTCAAAACACAACCGACTATACAAGGCATGTACAAAACATTTACATCTAATTTACAACCTGCACAGAAGACATTCATCTATGAGAAGTAGGGCTTCAGGAACTGACCATGCACAGGCAATTCCAACAATTCACCGCTTAGGGCCTGAAGAAAATAGGAACCTTCTCCGTGAGTGTCGCTGATTTGGTACGGGCCCACCCATAAGGCCTCAAATTTTACCGTGCTTGCCCCTATCCTAGTTCCTTGCATTCCATACAAGGACCAAATCACGTATCTGAAACTTTCTTTCTGTAGTCCTTTTATCAAACAGATATTTTACCTTTTGTTGTCTTTTGATGTTCATTTTCTAGGCCTCCCTTCTCATTTCATCTAGTGCAACCAACTGATTTATTCTTTCAATCATTGAGTCCTCAATTTCCTCCTCATTTTCTTGCATGAATTTGTAAACTAGTAGGAAGTTGTTCATAGGCAATTTAGCTGCTGCACCATATACTAATTCAGAAGGTGACCTTCCAGTTGCTTTCTTGATTGTCACTCTGTCAGCCCACAATGCCATTTTCAGCTTTGAATCCCAAGCCCTTTTGTTTTTACCTACCATCCTTTTGACAATTTTCATGAGGCTTTTGTTGCTTGACTTTGCTTGACCATTTCCATGTGGATGATATGGTGATGCATGCAACAAATTTATTCCATAATTGTTGCAAAAATTAATAAATTCACCAGACCTGAAGCACATAGCATTATCTGTAACCAATTTGGTTGGTACTCCAAATCTGATAATAATATTTTCTAGAATAAAATCCATCACCACTTTACTTGTAGCTTTTTTAGTTGGAATGGCTTCAATCCATTTGGTGAAGTAATAAGTGGCAACAAGAATCCAACCATGTCCTCCACTTGATTTTTCTGAGATTTCCCCTATAAAATCAATCCCCCATTGCTGAAATGGGGCTTCCATAGTTACAGTCCTAAGGGGCAATGCACCTTCATATTTTAGCTTTCCTGAGAACCTTTGGCAAGGATCACGTCTTCTTACCATTCTGTGTGCATCTGAGAAAAGAGTTGGCCACCAATAGCTTGCTCTAAGAATTTTGTGGGTCATTGTCTGGGTAGTATAATGTCCACCACACACTCCATCATGCATGTCACTTAAAATATCCTTAGCTTGATCCTCATTCACACACCTGAGTAGCACACCATCGGTATTTTTCCAATACAATTCTCCTTGAACAACGATGTATTTTATAGCATGTAGCTTCAAGGTCCTCTTCTGATTATCACTGAGATGGGAAGGACAGTTCAAATTCTGCAAATAATGTACTATGTCCTTATCCCATTCAGATTCTAACATATTTATATCTTCATTATGCACTACATTCACTTGGCATGCCTCTAGATTTTACCGTGTTATTAATTTTGCCAAACCTTGTCCTCTTACCAATTTTGTGATCTGTATTTCAATGTTGAACTCTTGCAATTTAGTTATCCATCTGCATCTTCTTCCAGTTACCTCCTGCTGAGTAAAAACATCTTTGACTGCTGCATGAGGCACATATGCAATTATCTGAGAGCCTACCAAATATGGTCTAAAACTTTTGACTGCTCTAACCAGTGCATATGCTTGCTTCTGCATGATGTCATATTTTAACTTGGTAGCCTGTAATGACCTGCTAAAGAAAGCTATAGGTTGTTCAAACCCTTCTTCATTCTTCTGTAGTAAGCATGCAACAATAGTATGGAAAGAAGCAAATGAGAACAGCTGAAAGGGCTTAGAAAAATTAGGAGATTTTAACACCGGAGCCATCTTTATGGCCTCTTTGATGTTCTGAAATGATTTAGTTGCTTCATCTTCCCATTTGACAATTGCACCTTTCTTCAACATTTTAGAGATATCTTTTGTGGTCTCTGTAAAGTTAGGCACAATTCATTCTTCTGTAGTAAGCATGCAACAATAGTATGGAAAGAAGCAAATGAGAACAGCTGAAAGGGCTTAGAAAAATTAGGAGATTTTAACACCGGAGCCATCTTTATGGCCTCTTTGATGTTTTGAAATGACTTAGTTGCTTCATCTTCCCATTTGACAATTGCACCTTTCTTCAACATTTTAGAGATATCTTTTGTGGTCTCTGTAAAGTTAGGCACAAATCTTCTAACAAAATTAATTTGTCCAAAGAAGGATTAAATACCTTTCACTATTCTAGGGATCTGAATTTTATCAATTGCAACCACCCTTTCAGGATCAATCCTGACTCCATCCTTGGAAACAATATGACCAAGCAATTTTCCTTCCACTACCCCAAAAGCACATTTCTTTGGGTTGAGTGAGATGCCATACTCCAATGCCCTAATAAAGATTTATTCTAAGTGTATACAATGTTGTTCCTCCTTTTCAGAATAAGTAGTTAAATCATCTTGATATACAGCTAGGATTGAGTCAATCAACCCTGCAAAAGCAACATCCATAGCTCTTTGAAATGTAACACCTGTGTTTTTTAGTCCAAATGGCATTCTTACATATACATAGGTCCCCCATGGAGTGGTGAAAATAGTTTTGAACTATTCTAATTTTTTTACTTTCACCTGATTGTACCCTAAAAATCCATCCATCATGGATAAAAGTTCATATCCAGTCACCTTCTGCAACATGGCTTCCATGTTGGGCAATGGATAATTATCCTTCAAAGAAGATACATTGAGATTTCTAAAATCCACACAAAGCCTTATGTCACCATTTTTCTTTCTGACTGGGACAAGGTTGGACACCCAAGTTGAGTGTCTAATGGGCATGATTATTATAGCCTCCCTAAGCTTCATAAGTTCTTCCTGCATTTTTGGAGCTAAAGTTGGGTTGATAGGCCTTTGTTTTTGTCTAAATGGTTTAGCTTCAGGCTTCAAAGGGATTTCTTCTCTATAAGCTTTCAGGTCCTCATATGACCAAGCAAAGACATGCTTATATTTTCTCAGTAGTGCAATCAACATAGTTCTAATGTGTGGTTTGAGCTGTTTGCCAATATATACCTTCTTGGGGGCCTGAGATGTCCCCAAGTTTATCTCTTCTAAATCATTCTTGTTTGTTGGAGACGCCTTTGTAACAAATTGGTCCCTATTGTCAAAAGCTCTCTCTAAAGCAACCAGCCCTCTTGGGATTTTATTTGTCTTGAGTTGAATTACCTCCTTCCCTAAGAGAGTTTCTTTCCCATCCACAACTTCTACAAAATTCTAAAAATCCATTTCTTGGTTCTCATATTCATCAATGCAATGTAGAAATCTCAATAAATCCTTATCATCATCAAACACTTACCAGTTGCATACATTATCTGGCACTACAGGTCTAAGTTTGACCTCAACATTTGTGACATCTGACAAAGTAATATCATCTGGCCTTATGGCTACATTAGCTAGAAAATCTACCCTGACATTTTTTGATCTCCCTATCCAGCTTATTAAAAAAACATCAAACAATTCAATTGTATCCCAAACAGCATGCTTATACTGTTTTAACCTCTTATTCTTTGATGCATACTTATCTCTGACTTGGGAGACAACTAACTCTGAATCCCCAAATACTTTGAGCATCTTGATCCCATGCTTCAAAGCAACATTCAATCTTAATAACAAAGCTTCATACTCTGCAATATTATTTGTACAGGCAAACTTCAACAAGAATGAGAATTTTAGAAGCTTACTAGCTGGAGACAGAAATACAATTCCAGCACTAGAGCCTTCCTTCAAACAGGCTCCATCAAAGTACATGGTTCAGAGACCCTGTTGGTCAAGTTCTTGAATGCACATGTCTCTCCCTTTACCCTCTTTATCATCTGAGACAACTTTGAAATTATCACAGTCAGTGTCCACAAAATAAATATACTCCTCTGACTCTTGATCCTCAACTGTGTCTAGTGACCTTTCTTCTCTGATCAGTTTGACATCCCTACCATTCATTGGGATCATAGCATACGATAGATCCAATTGCTTACTCCCACCAATCAATGCTGCCCACCTTCTTGACAATAACATACCATATTGTGGCTTGATATCAACAACTATTATGTTCATTTTGTAAGTTTTTTCTGGATATGCTGCCAGTCTGAAGTTCACATCTTTCATGATTCCAATGACTGGTACCTCTCTAGCATCCATGGCATAGCATTTCCCACATGCCTTATCTATCTTTGACCCGACTTGTTGCATAATGGCCAAAGGCATGATATTCGTTGATGCTCCTAAGTCAAGCATACAATTCTTAATCACCTTTCCATTTATGACAAGAGAGACATAAAATGGTTCAACCTGTGAAGGGAATTTTTTCATGGTCATCCCCAAATAAACTTCAGGGACCTCATCCTCATCAATACACATAGCTTATTTTTTTCCCTAAGTTTCATCATTCAACTTGGTTTGACAAGGTACTCCAGAAATCAAAGACATTTCTTTATTTCTGAATTCTTCAACTTTCATCAGCTCCATTAATGGGACAGAGACCTTTATCTGGGACAAGACTTGAGTTATGTCAAACGGGGCATAATTTTGTATGACAGTTGTAGCCTGATCCACAGTTTTATTTTTATCCTGAGATGATCTAGCTTTAATTTTTGTGCATCCTTGATTGTCATCTTTGATCTGAAAATTTATGTTTTGATCCTCAACCTGGGGAATTCTATTTTTTGATTCTTGAGAATCATGACTCATTTTTTGCTTATTATTGCTCCATAGCTTCTTTTGTGGTTCAGTCCCTTTATGACTGTGCATAGGTTGGTTTACAAAAGTATTCTCTAGTTGGTGTGATTTACTTACCTAAGCTTTACCCCTGAGATTGTAATTGCTTTTGACTTGAGCTACTGCCATAGCTGTGAGGGCTCTAATTTCTTCATCAGAAGGTCTTCTCAAGTTATCCAAAAATTTGTGTGAGTCCCGAGCATAAGCATAATTATCTTCATCATCTTCATCACAGGGAAATTGCTAGCAGACCTGAATCTCATTATTTGTGCTTGCATCAACATCATGAGAAGGATACTCCCTGTTTGTAGACAACATATTGACATTGTTATCTTCCATGTAATGTGGTTCATTGCATTCATCACAGGCCACGACATTGTTATATAGAGACTGAGCAATCATACATTGTGATTGTGAGTGAGGCATCTGACATATTATGCACCATGGGGTGTCATTAACACTATTAACAGCCTTCCTCAAAGGATCAGGTGTTTCCTTGACATTTTGAGTCCTTGAATTTGTGTTACTGTTTGGAAGAATGGGTTTACCATTATACCAATTGGTGTTGTATGGCATTTCATGTAATGATGGTCTTCTTTTTTGCCTTTGGTAAACTTGCCTGTCAGGACCTACCCCTTTTTCATTCTTAGCCATTCTATAGCTTAGGTCCTTGACAATAGTTGTCAACTTATCTAATTTATCCTCATAAGTAGATGCATTGCCCTGAGCATTTTGAGGTTTAGTATTTGGATTTTATAGAATTTTGCCATCATCTCTTCTATTTGTCTTACCAGATGCTTTTTTGTTATTTTCAATATTTGTTGCAATTTTGAAAGCATCTCTGAGGCTGTGAGGACCCTTATCTCTTAACCCATAAGCTATTTTGGCATCAAAAGCATTTATGTACAACACTATGCACATTGGTTCATTAGGCCTCATGTGATATGGTAATTTGTTCAATACCTTAGTGAATCTAGCATTGAAATCAGCAACCTGTTCATTTGATCCCTTGGTAATACCAGTGAACTCATTTATGAAAAAGCTAGGATTAGTTTTGTCACCAAATTGTTCTTTGAAAATTCTTCTAAAGTCATCCCATGATGAAATACTCCTATCAGGCAGACCCTTGTACCATTCTCTTGCCTCATCAACTAAGGATTGCATAAATAATTTCATAAAAACATCCTCATGCTCAACCTCAAAGTTGTCCATGATATTCTGAAAAGTTTTTAAGTGGTCTTCTCCTGACACAGTATTGTTTCCTGAAAACTTTGGCACTTGCGGCCTCACATGTTTGTCAATAGGATTTGGGTAACTAGGAATGCCATTAAAAACTAGTTGTCTGAATCTGTCCAGCTGCATAGGTTGCCTGTCAAACTAATTTGCATTTACATTTCTATTTGCATTCTGATTTCTTACATTATTCAATGGTATTCTAGCATTATTTGCATTCTATCTTTGATCGTTATGTTGATCCTGAACTTCATTTATGTGCTGGTTCCTCAACACATTTATATTCTCAAGGGTGGGAAATGAATCATTATGAGCAGTTCTAAGAGCCTGCACTTTCTGTCTCATATCATCTCTAATTTTTACTGCTTGCAAATATTCTAATTATGCTCTCAGACTCTTGATTTCTTCGGCTAATTCCTCCTCTCTAGGCATAGAAGAGGAAGGTTTCATCACATTCTGATCATCATTATCATCTCTTGGGGATTCAGCTTCCTTAAATCTATCAGGGGAATCATGGAAAGGGCATTCTTGAAACACTTCCGACCTCATTCTCAACCCACTACCCTACTGTCTTTCATATACATTCTAGATTTCAGCCTCAGTGTTTGAAAAATAAGGTATTGTTCACTCTGAAGATCCTGGATTGTCCTGAATATTATCATTACTTCTGGGAGAACCCTCTTGACTGGCTTGAGCAGTCCCTTTTCTTCTGTACATCATTTTTCTGGGTAATTCTTAAGATAGAGAATTATGCAGGGATCTTCTCCCTTGCATACAAATTTTTACTTTACCGGTTGGGAGATTGTTCGGAGTCGCCACCTATAACTAGGAATTAATTTCTTTCAGACCAGGGTTCTTACACAAAGTCCCCAGCAGAGTCGCCAAATCTGTTGGTTATTTTCCCAGACTGGATGCTTGTTCCCAGTTATCCCTACAAAGTAGCCATCATTGATCAACAGGATTCCTGAGCCAGGGGCCAATAGTACAAGAGATAGACTCTATAAATATCTCCGCCTCTTCTTTAGGCTTTGCAGAACCAAGGGGGGTATTCCCTATTCAACATCTATAACATATGCACATGAACTTACTTGGATGTTGATACAAAGCAGATAAATCCTCTCTTACGCAGACCAAAACTGTGGAATAAGTGCAAAGGGGCTAGCTTAGGGCCTATATTCAGTTGTGAGATAGAGAATTTTGGTCCTAAAAACTACTTCTAATGTCCTAAAGGTTTGTAGATGAAATTTGAGTTTGATTTTATGTTTGGATGCAAAACTAAGACTTTGGGTTGTAACCTCAATACAAGACTGGATTAGTGCCTATCCAGGGCTCGGAGTCAATAGACATACACATGTGAATGGCCAGCATGAACATATACCAAAGACTAGATATCAAGGGTATTTTTAGTATCTACCTTACAGATACTTCCCAAAAAAGAGTATCCTATTATCTCTACTTACTGATATCCCTACTGCAATGTCTTCTTCCCAACACTTGATCTGAAACGTTTAATCTACTCCTTGAGCAAAAGTAAGAAATCAAGCATTCAACACAATAAACCTATATTCTAGAATCATAAACACCCCTTAAATGCTTAGATTCATAAGAAGAACACACTCAATTTGGAGACAGATAACAGAACACATGCAATATAGCATTACTCATTTAAATCAACATGATATCAGTAGATTTATGTAGAAAAAACATACAACATGAGACTCATAAACTCACAAGATAACCAAGACAGAGCCACCAATGAAGTCGTATCTTATTACAGCACCAAAATTTTTTTCCAGTTTTCAACAACCAAAAAGAATAGCACAGTCTGTCTTTTTATACCCAGACTGCGTATTTAGCAAAATTTTACAAGGCAAATCAAAATTTCACCAAATTCAATGCATTTTCGAGTTAGTGCTCAAAACAATTAATGCAGCAAGTAGACAAAAGGGCTGGGAGTGGTTGAACTTGAGCCCCACACTGCCACCTGAGGATTTTCTTCTTCAATTGGGTAGCTAGCCTGTCACTCCATCCATCGTGCCTCTGCAATTACCATTTATACTCGACCAACCCACGGGATGCAGCTACTGCATTCACCTTGAGGTTTTTCCCGCCCAAACGACTACATAGGCACAAGAAAATCCATCGCTGCCAGTTTAAAACACAGCCATCGATCATATCTCCCTACTGTTGAGATCAACGGCGTCAAAATATGCTGAAAAGTTGCCCACCAATGATATCGTGCCATGTCAGCACCTTATACATCCATCACTGACTTTTTCGCTATCCAAATTGCCCTTGTATATGCAAAAGCATATACAATCACCTTATATACAAGTCAGATCTCAAATTTTATAGAACAAATTGAAATCACTTTGAGATCCGGCTTGTAACTCATTACCTTTGTATATCGGCACATATACAAGCATACATATATGTAAACTGCGGATGCCAAATACTTATAGAACAAATTGAGATTTCATTCGAGTCTAGCTCGTATCTTTCTCATTGCACATTGGCTTGTATATTCCCTGAATATCGCATCATACAAATGCGATATACATACAACGGACCCCAGCCAATTTATCCATCAGATTTGAAAAACTTTCAAATCTGGGCCTCGTATCTCCCTTTGTTTGTATATAGGCATATACAATGCCATATACATGCAAGTTGGATCTCAACACCTTATCTGCTAGATTGGAACACATCTTGGAGTCCGCATTGTACCTATCTCATTGTATCTTTTCGTTGTATATCACACATACAACATACCACATGCAACTCGTGGACTTCAACCTGAAATCCGCCAAAACACATTCCTCATCGCATCCGGATTGTATGTTCACCTCCTTGTATATTTCCTTTTGTATATAGCACATACAACCACGAACATGCCAACAAGGAATCCTTTCCGGAATATTCCACCCTTGTATACTTTTCATTACATGTGCCCGATGTATGTTTAGACATAGAAGCCCGATATACAAGCGATGAATATTCCTGGGAATCGATGACAGATTCCCGCTTCTATATGCACCTTCTTGAGCCCGATATGCATTCAAAAATGCATATAATTCAATTTTTTACCATTTTTTGAAGGCCGATAGAGATTTCACAAGCCCGCCAACATACATTTGCAATTGCACATACAAAACTCAGCATTTTGCCTAAGTGCGACAGGAACAAGCGGTAAAACACTGCATGTAGGTCGAGGAACAATTTATACCCAGGCACTAAGGGTTTGAAGGAATAAACATAGAAGCTTGCAAACTCAAATTCAGAACCCTAACCCTAGGTGAACACCACCAGTAGTGATCATTTTTATGTTATGTGTGGATGAATGCAGTATAATAAAGGATTACTAAGTATTTTCATTGCTAATTATCACGTTTCTATGCATCTGAGTATTCAAAAAGGCCCTCATATGTCTCTTTATTGTCTCTTTCCCTTGATAAACTAGGGATTCTATAACCCATTGGATAGGAATTGTTCTAGGAAATGTTTGATCACCCACAACCCTTTAAAATGAACTATATCTTTCAACTATGGAATAGGAATAGATCCTAATTTGTATGTATCCTTTTGGTTATGCATTTTAACTAGGGAATATCTTTAGCAAACCAACTAAGTTCTAATCTTATTGAACCAAACATGCATACCTACATCTTGCTTTGTTTCAAAGATTCCATTATCAACTTAATAAGAGGTTAATAGTGCAATAGGTTAGATTTTGATTTAGTGATAGGCTTTGGGGTCAAGACTACCATCTGGGTATTATTGTTGTGTTATTATCTTGTGCATTTGATGTTGTAATTAATCCCTATTGAGGGATACCTCTAGGAACAACCTCCTAAGTTTAGTTTAGCTTGAAGAGAAGAGGAGATTACCCACTCCTAACAATTGGCCCTTAATCATCCTTATCCTATTAATTCAAGTCCCTTTCTTGTCTCCTTAATGACACCCCTGGCCTAGGAGATTAGGAAACACTCTAGGGTTTTGGACCTATAGTTTTGGGAACCAACAAAAGGTAAGAAGTTAACTACTTTATTTAACCCATGTTTGCAATGCAATCTCATTTCTTGCACATTGATTAATGCATTAAAATTAGAGGTTGTGCCACACCCATGTCTATACTCTTTGGGGTGGTTGGAACATGGTGTAGATATGAAGGTTAGTAAGCAATGTAAGTTAGCATTTAGCCTACATTCAAAGTATAGGGTTGAAGTTTTATTTGATGTTGTGTCATTAGATATCTATGATTTGATTTTTGGTATTCCCTACTTGCATATGAGGGATGGATTTTATTGTAGGTGCAAGAATGAATATAGGCTCCAATTGTAGGGCAGACATTTTTTTGTACACTTGTACATTGGTAGGCATAGAATTTTCATTACTATAACCTCAAGTTCAAAGAGGTTAATTAATGGTTTTGGAAGGTTGGGTTCTTCAATGGATGAGGAACTATATGCCCACTAAGGGATAATAAATAAGATTGTTGTAAGGCTTCAAAATGATGCAGAACAATAGGGTATAGAGTTGTCATAAGTTTTTAGGCATGCAAAAGTTGAGAAAGAAGTGGATCGTGAGTTAAAGAAGGTAACCACATAGATAAGAAGAACTTTTCCTTTCATTTTTGTTGATGTAGCGAGTGGAATAGTCAAGAGATAGGCTAGTGTCTATGACTAGTTTACATTTACCTGATGAAATAGAATTTGGGCTTGGGAGTTTTAAGCCTAAACAAGGACTCTTGAAAAGGCATGAAAACTAATAGTTCTTTGATTTGTTTTAACTAGTATCCTAAGGCTTTTAGGAACCAAAGGCTACCTAGTTAGAGAGGTGTGATATAAAAATGAGTAAGAGGTTTGGATTTATTTTTTACATTTGGACCATTTGAGTCATGTCATGAGTGTGTAGCACTATTGCAGTGCCAAAAAAATGGTCAAATGAGGTTAAAGGTGTAACTTTTTTGCATATTCTTGTTCCTATCAAAATTCTATGCAATTTCAAAAAAATGATATCACATTTTGATTCACATACAAAAGATGTGGTTATAAGAAGGTTATTATTGAACTTGCCATAGTGGTTGATGAAGTCTACAATATTTATTCATGAAGTCACACAATTGTTGATGAAGTTGCATGCAGATGCTAAAAAATATTACACGACATATTTTTAATGATCAAATTGATTGGTGGGTCTTCTTAGAGGTTTGGTGAAGGTTTATAGTCATCCGAAGTGGAAAATAAATGTATTTCAACCATCCAAATCTTAATAGAAACATTATAAATGAAAAAAAGTTATCATTTTTAATTAAAATGCCCAAAATAGCAAATTTTGACATGCCAAAAATTGTGATCTTTGGCTCTTAGCATTTGATCTTATGGATTTTGATCATGCAGAGGCTAAGGGATGTTTTAGATGCCATATCCATCCTTAAAAGAAGGTTACATGAATGATTTTGTAGAGCTATTTTTTAAAGACATAACAAGTGCATGCAAGTCTAAAATAGTAGAGGAGTGTTTGTTGAGGTGTTTTAAAGCTCTAATAAGCATTGTTGGAGCTTTTTTGAACCAGACTGGTCATTGTAAAACCTTTATACTTCCTTTTTGCATAGTGGAGCAAGAAGTATTTCCTCCTTGTGGGTTTTCTCTAGATTAATTACATTTTTCCATATTTGTCCATTCTATCTTATTATTTTTCACATTGCTAATGGTTAGTATCTTTGTGTGAGTGATATTCATATATATAAGTTACAGTTCATACATTATTAACGGGATTAAATGCAAGTTGTAGAGTGTTTGAGATATTGACATCAAATTAAATTTGTTGCTAAAGGAACAAAGTGTGGCATACCCACCCTATTTATGGATGAAAACTAGTAGTTCACATCATCATCATCATTATATATATATATATATAGGTTCCTCTGGTCTAGAGACTCATATGTAGAGAATCATGAGTTAGGTGTGAGAGGATAATCATCATGATTACCCTCTTAATCATCACTTTTCTTTCATACTCCCCACATTGGATTTCCCTAAAGATTGAAGATTTTAAGTCTTACAAATCTTTAGAGTATTCCTTTGGGACCTTATTTTTTTGATATTCATTGTTTCTAGTGTCTTAAATTTTAAATCCATTTGCAAAGAAAAATAAATATTTAATGTGTATTATGGTAAGTGGTGAAATTCATATATTTTAAAGTGTTTAAATGGTAATATGACATACTTCATTATTGTGAAGGATGTGTGCTCTTGTGTCATTGGATTCTATGCTTAACAAATCCACTAGTTTAGTGCATTTGGATCCTTGTAGGCTATTAATATTTGACCAATCACTTATCATCATAGTGGTCATGGATTTCATGTAGTACGAGATTTGTGCAAAGACTTTCAAAATTCCTTATAACTTGATTAAAATGTTACATACCAACTTGAGTATTACTATTTAGTTTTCATAATTAGTCCTCTTTTAGGGTGTTGAAGATTTGATCAATCACTTAGATAAATGCAAATAACTTGATTAAATTTTCATAAATTAAGTTAGATGCATCCTCAAAATCATCATGGATCTTTGTAGTATAAGATCATGTTAATACTTACAAATTTTCTTACAGTTTAATTGAAATGTTATAAACCAACATGACTATAATTAGTCAGCTACTGTTATTAGATCCTTGTAGGATGTTAAATATTTGACTAGTCACTTGTATAAATATGAATGAATTGATTAAAGTGCCACAAATCTAGTTAGTTTCATCCTCATTATGGTCATAAATCATTGAAGGTTCAGTACAATATTTTGAAGAAACCTTCAAATTTCCTTATGACTTGACTACAAATCCACTCCAAGATTATTAAAATGAATTCAAAAATTTAGAGTGTACCATATAATGGGTCACCACTAAATTCTTCCAAAATTCATTCATTTCTAAGTTCCTCTAAAACCAATATACCACTAAACTTATTCATAATTAAGTTCTCCAATACCTATCCATCACTAGGTTTCAAAAGAATGTGTAATCAATAGTAATTCCCCTATTGGAGAATGCA
Organism: Cunninghamia lanceolata; assembly: GCA_027924645.1. Classification (NCBI taxonomy): domain Eukaryota; kingdom Viridiplantae; phylum Streptophyta; class Pinopsida; order Cupressales; family Cupressaceae; genus Cunninghamia; species Cunninghamia lanceolata. Next base: position 4,466,101 of record BSBN01000007.1, read on the forward strand.
ATCAGAGGACCATGAGAAGACATGACTACTTGGATCCATTTCATTGTATTGGAAAAAATGCAAATTTTATATAGATGGTACCACATATTGTAAATGATAATGCATACATTATAAAGAAGAATGAGCCATATGCAAAGGAGATGGTGCTAATTATAAAAGAGAAAGCACCACAAGTAAAAGAGAATGGACTAAATGTTAGGACTAGGTGTTTTACACCTTGCAATTCCTAGGTACATTTGCAATTATTTAATATTTGTATTATACTATAAATAATGTGCCTACATGGAAAAGTGCACCTTACTTGGTTGAAATCTTGACATTCCATTGTTGAAACTCTTCACCATACATATTATTGGTGTTATGACAGTTGTAAGGAGTTGATAGCACGCTTCTCAAGGCATGCACACATACCCAATGCAATCCATCAACTACGACCTAGCTCTTCACATTAAACCCACTTCTACATACCTATCTTGAAAATGACAGTAACCAAGACATCGACAGATAAAGATTACCATTATAAGGTAGATCATAAACAAATTTAGATATGCTACAGGATCTTACAATTAATGCTCACACTATGTCATCAAGATGATAGGAACTAAAATCATAATCCAAGACAATAGTAGATCACAAATTTTAACTCACAACACAATAACTCAAATCAATAACGAGGCACCACACAATAATATGAGAACAGGTTACAAGGCTTAAATTCGTACAATGCCCAGGTGGTTCAAGATAATAGTGAATATCAGTCACCTTCAAATAATGAACTCCCTGCCTCAAGTCATTCCTACCCTCCTCTCGACATGTATGTCCTCAATAATTCCTTATATTTTCTTTCAGCCTCTATTTATTCATCCTTTACTCTTCCTATCAGCCTTCTTTCTTCCTTCTACACTCACTGGTCTCCTACAATTCGGTCGTCTTTCTTTATCAACCTTCAATCTGTATTATGCTCAGCCTTCAATCTGCATTATGCTTGGCCATCGATACTTGGCCTTTGCTCTTCATTCAACCTTCAATCTCCCTTCTGGTAAATCGGCCTTCTTCTTATCAGCCACTAACTTATTCAGCCTTTCACTATTCTTTCTGGCCACTCCAATTCACCCGTATCTATTCGGCCTACTTCCTCTTTTATTTCGCCTCTACCTTCTACGCGTTCAGCTTGTCTCTCCTCTCTTCTATGCATTCCTCCTCCCTTTACCAAACATTGATTCCTCCCCTTCTATAATGGCTGCCTCTGCCATAATGCTACCTCCATTCTATTCAATCTCCTTCAACAAGAACTACAATTCAGTGTTTGCATATCCGCCATCCAACCACCATCATACTTACCTCATATTCCCTCCTGTCAATAACATGCAGTTTCTAATTTTAACCTGTCATTAGTCATTACAAAAAAATGTTGTTGCTCAGTTGTCCAACTGCTATGCTATAGCTGCTGAGCATTTCAGGCCACATTCTCTATCGCTTGACCATTCATCTTCCTCGTCGAATCAACTCCACCCTTTACTGATCATTTTCCCAAACTTGATGAATGTAATTGATTCTTGCAGATGTTACAACTTCCATAACTTATTCGATCCTCTAAAGATTATAATTAACTATTAATGTTCATATCGCTTTGGCGACAGGAACTTCCTTCACCTGCATCCTATCATTCAACCTAGCACAACAAACCAAAAATTGATTGCTAACATACCAAAAATTGACTGCTAACATAAATTTTAAAAATTTGAAGATGCCCCTGCATCAAACTCCCCAAGGGACAAGGATCATGTGCTCCGGCATGGCACATGTGGTTCTTCTACAAACTTTTCTAATCCTTCTTCCATTTCTTCCACAATCTCTATGACCCACATGTCACATCCTTCCAACCTTGTTGTGCAACATTGTGTGCTACCCTCACAAGTCCTTCATCCATTATTGTCCACCTCCAATCTCTTATTCTCCTTGCATCCATATACAATACATCAAAAACAAATGAAGTTTTCTATGTTTACAACTCCACCCACTTCATCACCATCATCAAAACAAATGACTAACTAGAAATTAAAATTTTCCAAGTCTTCAATCTCTTCCACCCTTTCTACAACAACAACATCACACATATCCTTATCCAAATCTATTTTCTCATCATAACACTCCACATCAGCTTTCTGCATCACTCCATAATCTTGCCCAAAATTTCCCATCGTACAATATAACAACTGAATTCAAAACAATTTCTTCATAAAATGTTAACAAATTTACCTTTTCCCATATGGCCATCTGCTGCAACAGAAAATCATTTTCAGCTTCCTCTTCTAGTTTCTGACTTATCATATTCATTTTGTAAATTGCCATGACTGCAACAACTTCTGTATTATTTCCTTCAACCTCCCTCAGGGTGTTCTTGGCTATCACACATATTCTCATAACTTTTTCATTCCACTCTTGGTCAATGGCTACCAATTGTTTCCCCAGATCTTCTTCAGTGTCTTTAGTTGCTGCTTCTCCTTCAAATTCTACTGCTACATCCTCTTCATCATCCTTTTGTTGATCTTCTTCTTCTCAGATCATTGTTACTCCTATATCCAAGTCTACACTTTCATATGCTACTGCTGCCTCCTTTCGTTGCTCAAGGCTTTTATCCAACTCCTCTTTGTACCTAGATCCCACTTGGATTTGTCCATTCTGGACTTTCCAATCTATCTTTGCTTTCCTTCCTGCTTCTTCTATTATTTATTTCTCATCATCGCCTTCTCATCCACTATCCCCCACATATCTTCCTCATATTTATAAATTTCATTCAAAGCCTTACAATCATCATCATCAACACAATCAATTTGCTTTGCTCTTAACTACATCTTGCTTCTCCTGCTGCAACTCCACTATATGCTCATGGTTATTATCTTCCTTACCATCCTCTACTGGTTTCACCATGCTTCCAGGTTCATGGGGCTGGTTTTCTTCTTCACACCTCCAACTCACTGTCTTCTCTTCAACACAATTGTTTGTTGCTGCTTGCTTTATCACCCACACTTTATCATTGGACTGTTGTCCTTTTTTTTTTGCACTTGTGCTTTTCCTCCCTTGCTCTGTTTTCAATCTCAAATAATCTTCCCTAGACCTCTTTGTTGGCCAATTCATCCTCACATCTAGTTGCCACTTATGCAACTGCACAACCCTCATTCCTTGCACTTGTTTGTTGGAAAAAACATAATCAAAAGCATCTACCTCTATACAATTTAATTGCTATCCCTCACCAATCTTTTTCTTTTTCCAACATGGGACTATGTACCCATGATCAATCACTTTCTCTTTCTTTTTATTAACATGATCTAAATCAACCTTTTTCTCTCCATCCTTATAACTAAGTACATCATTAGAAATTTCTTTTACCTATTGTTCCACCTCGCATCCACCTTTGGCTTCTTGGCTTTCCAACTTTTCTTCTTCATAAGCATCTTGTGTTGTTGCTGCAATGTCTTCTAAAGCATCTTGAAATTCAAAAACATCTTCAACATCTATAGTATCATTTGAAATAAATATAATACTATTCTCTTCTTCACATTTAAATTCCTTATATTGTACCTCTTCCCGCTGTACTACTGCAATCCATTCATGCATACTAGCTACTACAATTTGTTTATGCACACCAGCTACTACAATTTGTTTTCTTCTTCTTTCATCATCTTCTTCCAAGGGTTCTTTGCTAGACCCTTCTCTTGTACATTCCAAGGTCTCTTTCCTGACCTTCCTTGCGAAGCTCTTCATACCTGCATACAAATCTGCAAACACAATATTAATAACAAAATAAGAGACCACAATGTATCCATTAGTGTCTTCTTCATGGACACTCTTCTCTCTTCATTTCTCTTTTCCACAAGTGCTACTTACAGCACTTCTTCTTTTCTCCTTTCCTTCAAGTCCTCTATGATGAGAACTTCTTCAACCTCTTCTAATCCATGTTGCTCAATAGGCAATTCTCTACTGTCCCAAACTCTCTGGGATCCTCTCATACTCTTATCTTTTCCTTCTAAGGTTTCTACATTCTTTCTTTTCCTCTTCTCAAAAAGGTCCCTTACATGCCACTTCACTTTTCTTGTCATTGGCCATACCCAAAAGTACTCCTGGCTACTTTCTTCAAGCCATTTCTACCTTGAAATCATCTACTCCTTTAAGTCTCTTCTCAACGCTACCAACTCTCTTTCAAAATCTATATTTTTTTTCTTCATGTTTTCCACAACTTATCAATCTGCAACAAACTGCAACTCTCACCTTTTTCCTTCCTTTGCTACCGCAGGTCTTGGCTAGTTGCCTCACTTCAGCAATCTACTTAGCACTCAGAACCTTCTGCATTTTGATACTAATCTAATAGCATGCTTCTCAAGGCATGCACACATACCTAATGCAATCCATCAACTACGACCTAGTCTCTTCACATTAAACCCACTTCTACAGACCTTCTGTCTTGAAAATGACAATAACCAGGACAATGACAGATAAAGATTACCATTATAAGGTAGATCATAAACAAATTCAGATATGCTACATGAGCTTACAATTAACGCTCACACTATGTCATCAAGATGACAGGAACTAAAATACTATACTAATCATAATCCAAGACAATAGTAGATCACAAATTTTAACTCACAGCTCAATAACTCAAATCAATAACGAGGCACCACACAATAATATGAGAATAGATTACAAGATTTAAATTCATACAATGCCCCAGGTGGTTTAGGCTAATAGTGAATATCAGTCACCTTCAAATAATGAACTTCCTACCTCAAGTCATTCCTTCCCTCCTCTCGACATGTCTGTCCTCAATGATTCCTTATCTTTTCTTTCAGCCTCTATTCATCCTTTACTCTTCCTGTCGACCTTCTTTCTTCCTTCTACACTCACCGGTCTCCTACAGTTCATTCATCTTTCTTTTATCAGCCTTCAATCTGCATTATGCTTAGCCTTCAATCTGCATTATGCTTGGCCATCAATACTTGGCCTTTGGTCTTCATTCGATCTTCAATCTCCCTTCTGGTAAATTGACCTTCTTCTTATCGGCCACTAAATTATTCGGCGTTTCACTATTCTTTCCAGGCACTCCAATTCACCCCTATCTATCCGGCCTACTTCCTCTTTTATTTCGGCCTCTGCCCTCTACACATTCGTCATGTCTCTCCTCTCTTCTATGCATTCCATCTCCCTTTACCAAACATCGATTCCTCCTCTTCTATAATGGCTACCTCTACCATAACGCTGCCTCCATTCTATTCGGTCTCCTTCAACAAGAACTATGGTTTAGTCTTTGCATAACCACCATCCAACCACCATCATACTTACCACATATTCCCTCCTATCAATAACATGCAGTTTCTAATTTTAACCTATCATCATTCGTTACAAAAAAAATGTTGTCGCCCAATCATCCAACTGCTATGCTACAACTGCTAAGTGTTTCAGGCCACATTCTCTATCACTCAACTATTCATCTTCCTCATTGAATCAACTCCACCCTTTACTGATCATTTTCCCAAACATAATCAATGTAATCGATTCCTGTAGCTGTTATAACTTCCACAACTTATTCGATCCTCTAAAGATTAATAATTAACTATTCATGTTCCTGTCACTTTGGCGACATGAACTTCCTTCACTTGCATCATGTCATTCGACCTAGCACAACAAACCAAAAATCGATTGCTAACATACCAAAAATTGACTGCTAACATAAATTTAAAAAATTTGAAGATGCCCCTGCATCAGGAGTCATTGAAAATAGGGACTTACTAGGTAGACTATGAGTAGAATTTTTTACTAACTAGCATGTGTAAGAGATAATTATTAAACCTAAATAGAGTGCTTGGTAGTTACTTTGACCCCTCTTAGTCTTAGGGGTCAAATTGGTCAATTGATAGTTACATTCTATTTGTGGAGGAGTTACACTTGGAGGTGGAGCACATTGCTTGGACTTGGACTACATTAAATTTTCTTTGGTTTATGGTTTTGAGCTAATAGTTTCCTAGGTCTCCTTAGCCTATATATTGAGGGTTTGGGATGGAGATTGTATGTTATATTTTATGCAAGGTTATGCTACCAAAATTCCTCCAAATTCAGAGTGCAAACCTCATTAAAGCACATAGACTCTAATATTGTATTGTAACACATTATTTTTTATTAATACATTGGGTGTGGTGCTTTGAAGTCTAGCTTTTTCCCTTTGTAGGGTTTTCCCAAGGTATATACTATGTATTGTGTAGTGTGTTTCTCTTCTTCTTCTCTTCTTCCTTTCTTATTCTTTATCTTTGTTGTTCTTTATGTAGAGTCATTAATTTTCTAAAATTTTATTAGATATAAGATACTTGTATTGCTTTTCTAATTGAATCAGCTAGGAATTGTCAAAATTTCCTTTCACTAAATAGTAGAGGGTACATTCATTTGTGTCAACTGTGTAGAAGGTTACTACTCAATAGGAATATTAGTGAAAACTTTACACATATTTTTTCTTTCTAGGGGCACTGTGAGGAGGAATGTCATGTGTTTTGCATGTTAGAGAATGAGAAGTGGTATTTTTGTGTAGTATTTCTATAGTATTTTGGCTTGTATGTCATTTTCATTATGTTTTCATCCATTTTTTCTTAGTAGGTTTAAGTTAACATTCTCACTAATATGCTTGGTGTAATAGTAAATAATCATTCTTAATAGGTTGAAGAAGAAGTAGATATGGTTGATGCTAAATATAATGTTAGTTCACACCCAATAGATGCTTTTGTGGATATGTTTAATGCTAAGCTTAATTTTGATGCATACCTAGTAGGTCTTATTTTAATGGATTCTATGACTTCCCTATTCCATAGGGGATTGATAGAGCTATTGATTTAATATTCTCCCTTTGCAAAGAGAGTGATATGATAGATTAAAACATATTATGTATGAGATACACAACATTTTTATAATATTAAATAAGAAAGAGGCAATGAAGAAATCCCCACAGTGACCCTCTTTTAATGTTGGTTATGTTAATATGTAGTTGGTTTGATAATTCAAGTATTTTTTTGTGTGTAAATAGTATTGTGATTTTAAAGTGATCACTTATGTATATAGCTCATAACGAATAATTATTGCACTTTGTATGAATAATCCATTATCATGCATTAGTTAAATTTTAAATTTGAAGATTCATCTGTCAGAATTTAAAAAATTAAAATTTGGATACCAAATTTAAGAAATTCAAACATCAATTTTAAATTACGAGATTCAAATATTAATTTTAATTTTAATGTTTGTTTGATTCCAATATTATGATTTGAGTAAAGCTAAAACTATATATCATAATGTCTGAAAAGCATCTAGCAATAGTTTAATATTTAACTCCTTTAAGCCTAGGAACACATGCCCTAAATATTTGACCATCTTGTCCCTCTCCTACATTTCAAATTTTCTTTCTTTTGCATGCTAACCCCACTTTCTATCTCCATGGTTACTTTTGGGCTAAGGTTTCTTCTTTTTTGTGCAATTTGAGGTACGAAACCTTGCCCCTAGAATTGTTAATCCCTATGGGATATCATAAGTGTCTTACATGGCCTTGGGGCATATCCTATCATACCCCCTTCCTTTTTGGAGTTGGTGTTTATTAACCTCCCCATTTGAGTATCCCTAGGGTTACTGTCATGCTTGTTAGCATGATTATTTTTTTATTTTCTTGTCTTTCTCAACTCATTTGTCTCATTGGGAGATCAAGGAAATCTATGGACGTAATTAATTTTATTGTTATTTCTATTCACTCCTTCTCTAGTGGACATTACCCTTTTAAAAAAATTTAGGTTGTCTCTTATATGCTACTTTTAGGACCCCATAATTTATTGATTAGAACCCTTGGTTAGGTGCTAGTTCCACTAACTGTTACAATCTTATGTTATATATTAAATGTAACACCTTGACCCATAAATCCTTGTTCTTTGGTTCTCATAGGTTCTTTCCTATTCATTCGTAGTGCTTAAGGAAGTTTTCTTTTATTTTTGCTTCCCTCATGTTGGCACTTACCCTAGAAGTAAAAAAGTTTCCAAGTCTTGTGTCATCTTTGTTGCTTTAATTTTCCTGCAAGACCCTACTGACCCTTGACCCAAAACCCTAAACCCTAAAACATTTTTAATATTTTTATCTTTTTGGGTTTTTTTAGTTTTTATGGTGCTAACCCTTTACTATAATCATCACTAACAACTAATCAAAGAATTATTAAATGGTATTCCTTGGTCTTTATGTTCTTTTCCTTCCTTCATTGTTTTGTCACAAGTCTAAACTTCAAAAAAATTAAGTCTGAATGTTTTTTAGTTCAATTTCCAAGGCCTGGGTAGAATTTCAAGATTTTGGAGTTTCCCTTCCCAACATGCCATTCCTTCAAAGTCCCCATTGCCCATTTCCCTCTAAGTTCATTTTCCCCATTTCCTTCAATTTCAAGATTTTAAACTTTCTCATCTTGGCATCCCAACATGCCTTTCCTTCCAAGTCCCCTTTTTCCCTTCAAATTTTTGGATTTCAAACCTTCTCATCCTAGCATACCATTTCAAAGTTTCCTTTCCTGACATGCCATTCGTTCAAAGTCCCGATTTCCCATTTCCCTCTAAGTCTCTTTTCCCCATTTCTTTTAATTTTGGGATTTCATTTTTTCTCATCCCAACATCTTAGTATGCCTTTCCTTGCAAGTCTCTTTTCCCTTCAAAATTTTGAGATTTTAGACTTTCCCATATTAGCATTACCACTTCAAGATTTTGGGATGTTTTTTTACCTTCTTCCCCATCTCACATGAAAAATCTAAGAACTCTGTCATTTGAACAAAAGGCCCTACCTACCTTCCTGTACAATTGAAGATGCCATTAATGATCTCAAATAGACATGATTAGACAAAGGAAGACTTTGAAACACCTCTTAGTATCTATAGACCCCTCATAGACATGATTTGTGTACAAAGACATATGGTTGCTATTGCAAGGGGCATGGTTTCAAGTGCACAATCATGTGAAGGTGATGCAACAAACATGGGTAACCTACAAATTTTTGACCACTCTTGGATTCTCATCCAAGAAACAAGACTAAATGTAATGCTCTATATACATAGTTGTAAGATATAAAAGAGGTTGGTCATTAAGCCAATTTTTTATTGTAAGTGCCTCAAGAAAGTTCTAGGGTATCAAATGATAAATGTCCAACTATGTAAATGATAAAGCATGTTTATAAATCAGGGAAAGGGGTAGTCTAGTAAGGTTTTTCCTATAAATGTATGTCTCCATGATAGGTTATAGTATCTCAGGAGGGGCTTCAAACCTAGGTGTTGTCTCTCGCTTGCCATATTTGTTAGTATAATTGTAAAAATATCTAATTAATGGTTGGCAAGCATTCTAAAGCATTGCAAACTCTTTTGTAATGGTCTTCTTTTGTTACATGTGGGTTATTGTTGATCTATTAGGGATAACTAAGAATGTCATCTACATGTTTCCTTATTTCATGAGTTTATATGGATGTACAATCTTTGTTCCATTATTGATCTTTAGACATGTCTCCATTATCATCTATGACTATGTTGCCTAATGGAGTAGGCACTGGTCTAATTGGTGAAGGGATAAACACCTTCTATTATAATCATCTCTCTTGTTAATTGTAGAAGTAGGTTGGGTTTCCACATGTTAGAACCCATGTTGAAATTCCTAGTAGAGACACCCACCAATTACATGGGTTGATGGCCCATGTAGAGAATATTCCACTAATCTTTGATCCTCTATGATTCTAATAGACATGAGCATACTAGGATAATGAGGCTTTAGAAGAGGAGCCACCTCAATTAGAGAAATAGTAGATGTAGAAGAAGTCAAAGAGGGAGTGAAGGTGTTAGTTTAAGTTTAGGTTGGTGGTAGGGTGTGGTAGGGTAGTGCTCAAATTTTTGTTTGTTTAGTAGTGATGGAGGTAGGACAATGCCTAAGCTAGAGGGTTTTGATATGTCAAGAAAAGATTGGTGATGGGAATTACGGGCAGAACAAGGGATACAAGAATGGAACTAGAAATCACATAGACATTAGGTAAGTTTATGGGTTTACGGGAAGGAGGAATATTAAGAATTTGTGGGATAATAGGAGGGAGGAAAGATAGGACAAGAAAAACCTTATTTTAAAAATTTCTTATCATTTTCTTTGTCTTGAGGTTTGTCAGGCGGTGGGTTAGAAGCAAACTGGGTCTGGGACATCTGGTAGGGGTAGATTAGGAAATAGGTAGGGTAGATATGGGTTGGTTAGTAGGTTAGGTGTAGTGTTGGTGAAGTTTCTTAGGCCTACTTTTAGAAGTGGATGGGAAAAGGTCCTACACTTTTTCTTTTACTTTATCTTGGAGGGGTGTTAGAGGGGAGATAGAAGTCAACGACGAAGGTGAAGTAGTAATAGGTGGATATATGGTGATGAAGATAGGGGTATAGCTAGTGGAGTAGGTGAAGTAATAGAAAGAGGTTGTGGGGTGGCGGGAGCAATGAGTTTAGAGGCATAAGATAGGTAAAGATGAAAGAGGGAATTGGTATGAGGTTGAGGTGGACCAGAAATGGTTGACAAAAAAAATCTAAGGAGAAGTGTCTTAAGGTAACAACTAGTTGGTATGGGCTATGAGAAATGGTGAAGACATGACCATCATGCGGAATTTAAGGCACTAGTGGATGATAGTTCAGGGATAACCCACATTGCAATAAGCCAAGGATGACATAAGAGAATAGATAGTGGTCTGAGGTGGGGATGATATGACATGAGACATCTAGGCATTTAGGTCCTACCTAGATTAGTAGGGTGAGGGAGCCAAAAGTAGGTATAGAAGTGTTATTATGTGTACACTAGGAGATATTTGAGGGGGATAAGAATCTCTTTGCAATCTAGTGATGTATAAGTGTTCCTCTGTAACTGCATTAATAAGGCTCAAAATATCCACCTTGATTCAACTATCATTTTATAGTGTACTTATGCCTCAATCTACAAAGGATCATTATAATCATCAGTAGGCACATTGTCAAGCAAGAAGGTGATGGAAAGTGTAGGAGTGGGTTCAACAATGAAATTATAAGGTTGAATGTCTAATGTGCCTATCATCTCAAAGAATATAGTAGTATTAAAGGAAGGGTCCTCATTAGACTTAGGTGGGTTAGATGTAGGATCAAAAGTAGGGATGTAAGAAATTGGGGCGATAGGATTGACATAGCTTGCAGGGGAATGGGTTAGTGTAGATTTGAAGATTTTGGTTAGGGGTGACTTATTGCCCCCATAATTAATACCTAAAACCTAGATGATGTTGGAGTCAATCATATGCTATATAAGATGTCATAGGCTCGTGCCCCTCTCTGATGTCATGTCTTGGGGCATGGTGATACTAGAAAAAACCTTTGGGATCATATGTCTTTAAAAGGGGAAGATTTGTTTCAAGGGGTCTAATTGGTGGTAATTGGATGAGTTTATTAGAGAGAATTTGTCGAAGAATAGTGTGGAGGGGATCAACAAGCTTTGGTAGACATGTATGGAAAATGTGTAGCATAGACAAGACAATGAGATGTTTGAAAAGATGCCTCAAAGAAATGCGGTCTCACGGTGATGTCCTTATCTATGCATTTGCTTTTCATGGCATTCCATGAGACCACATTTCTTTGAGGCATTTTTTCAAAAAACTATATTGTAATTGAAATTTTGTCATCTATCAACATCTAGTTATTAGTTATGCAATGTGTAGTAATGCTTTGAGTTTGAAAGATGTACAATGCAATGTAATCAATGATATGAAAATAAACTACAAAAAACTAGTAAGTACAATTCATTAGTTAAACTCTTTATTTTATTACCTAAGTGAAGCTTTGAACTCCACCTCCACTAGGAGGTGTTGCCATGAAATCTCCAAGATTAACCTATTCAACATCCAAAATCAAATATTAGAATACCATTCATATAACAATGCTATTCACATGTAATATTTATAATTGTTTACTAGTTACATACCTCGGTAGTACTTGTCGTAGTGTAATACGGAGGTGGAGAACTGCTGAAAACTGAATGAACACTATGACCCAAAAATTTCATTATAATCATTAAAATAAATTAGTTAATCTTGCATTTCAAAAATAAAATTTAATAAATTAAATTCAATGAAATTCCTACATTTACCTGAGTATCAAGGTTGAAAGTCTCACTCAAGAGGGCATCTATCATCACCATTTGCTCAGTTGCAGATGTAGCTTGTGCACCTGCATCCTGACTATTCGAGGGGTCATAACCACAAGCTGACCCGTAAGCCTAACAAGTATGGGGTGGAACCCTACACCTTGAAGTCTCCCCTAGCCCATGTTGTGCTGTAGGACTGGCATGCTCTATGATGCTCTGGGTCAAGGAACTAATGCACTATAGTGTCTCGACATCAGCACTCTCCTTCACAATGGAAAGGATAGACACGTGCTCATGGGCTGGTCTGGCGAGTGCTCGTCTCAATCGCCATTGTGGGTCAACACATGCCCCTGGTCTATCCTATGCTGACCCCCCACTTCTACCCTAGAAGTCCCACATATCAAAATAGTTTGGCACTTTATTGAGGACAAACTCATAATAGAGTTTCCTCAAAAAGTATTGTGAGACCTCATTATTGTTGCATGGAGGATGGTCAAAAACCATCCACCACCTCTGCCAAAAATGGTCCTTTATCGCTTGGTTGTTGCACCAATGGATAGGGAACCTCTTGCATGTAAGGGGTAGAGGTTGATTTGTTCATGGGTCCGTGAAAAGAGAACACAAGTCAAATTTTATAATTTTTTCATTTTTGACTTGTTCATAAGATAACTTTCCTACATAGAACTCTCTAAACTCTCTCCTCTTATCTGACCAACTAGAGATTTGCTTGCTAATTGAATCTACATTTGATAACATAGATTCAAGAGATTGAGTAAGCGCGGCTCGATGCGAGATTGAAGTTACAAGATCTTTCAACCTCGCAATTATTTCCTTAATTTGTTTTTTATTATTTTCAATTTGCCCCATTAAATTTTCTTGTGTTCCAAGATATTGAGGAATGAATGGAGGTGTTTGTTGTTGGGGTTGTTCTTCAGCAAGTATTTGTTGTTCATGTGATGGAGGATTTGGAGGAGGAGGAGGTGCATTATCAATTCCTGTAAATTAAAAAAATTTACATAAAAAACCCACATAAATCTACCTATTTAGTAACAAATTCACAAAAAAAAAAAAAAATAGAACTTACTCCTTTGGCCTCCCCGACGTCGTGGTAGCATTTTGATGATGAATTAGTGAAAAATTGGTGACAATATGGCCTCCAATGACACAAGCGCTCTCTCTCCTGTTTGCAAACCACAGGTTTGTAGGAATATAGTTTGCAAGAATGACCAAAATCTTGCTTTTTTATATTGAAACATAATGCACTCGCATTATTTCTTAATTTCTTTTTTTTTTAAGTTTGGCCACTTTTTGGCCCCCCAACTTTTTGCACCTGCCCATAACTAAAAAATAGATTTGCATAACTTCGGAAATTTTTTCATTGCAAGCTTTCTCCACCTTGATTTGACTATATTTGGTATTAGATCTTAGTTTTGTATAGAGGGGAACTCCTTTTTGGAAGTGTGCAAGGTTTTTTGGCTATAATGGGAACTTTTGATGTAAGTAGTTTTGTAGATTTGTGAAGGATTGGAAACCATGGCCTCTACCTCTTGTTTAAAGATTGAGAAATTCAATGGAATTGGGTATGAGTTGTGGAAGTTAAAGATGGAAGATCTCCTAGAAGAAAGATATTAGTGGAAAGTCATTGAAAAAGATATAAATCCATCCAGAATGTCTGATGAAAATTGGCTAAAGTTGGACAAGAGGCACAAGGAACCATTCAGTTGTGCCTTACAGATTTCATTCTCTTGAATGTCTCTGAGGAGGCCAACACATACAAGTTGTGGAAGAGGATAAGTGATATTTATAAAACTAAAAGTATAACAAATAAATTTTATTTTAGAAAGTTTTTTGTATTCTTTGAAAATGAAAGATGGTGATTCAATTGCCGATCGTTTGAATGCATTTAAATTAATTTTGATTCAACTAGTATTTGTAGATGTTAAAATAAAATAAGAAGATAAATGGGTCTTACTACTTTGTTCTTTACTCAAAACCAAGGAAAATTTAATTGTTTCCATTAGTGGAGTTCATGTGAAGCTAAATATGGATGGTCTCATTGCTACTTTGTTTTCATAGGAGATGAGAAGAAAATCTATGAATGATGGCTCAAAGGATGCCTTGCATATTTAGAGAAGGCCCAAGGATAAAGGAGGGTCTAATGGAGATAGGAAGAAATCAAAATATAGATCCAAATCAAAAGATCGATTGAAAACCCTAGGGAAGAGAAAAGTAAAGTGTTGGAACTATATATAGAGAGGGCATGTGAAGAAGGAATGTAGAAACAAAAAGAAATCCTTTGATTCCTCCATAGAAAAATATTCTAATTATGGTGATAGTGATGCATTTTTATTTCATCTAACACTATTAGTGATGATGCTTGGCTCATTGATTTAGGTTTCTCCTACCATGTGACTCCCCATAAGTAGTAGTTTTCATCTTACAAGGCTTATGATGGAGGAGAAGTTTTTCTTGGTGACAAAACTACCCATCAGATTGTTGGTAAGGGAAAGGTACAATTATGTTTTAGTGATGGGAGGATGAAATCTCTTGATAATGTTTTTCACATTCCAAAACTTGTGAGAAACTTACTTTATGTATCCATGTTGAATGTTTCTAGAATACATGTGACATTTGACAAGTCTAGTTGCAGGTTGGTGAGAGGAAGTTTGGTGGTAGCCAAAGGATCTCATGTTGGGACTTTGATTAGGATGAATGCCTCAACATTTTGTAACTCTGCCAACGTAACTAGCAAAATTGAAAATACATGTATGTTATGGCACCAATGTTTGGGTCAAATTGGTGAAAAAGGTCTTAGGACCTTCATTAATAAAAATATGGTTGATGATTTTTCTTATGTTGATGAGAATTTTTCTTTTTGTGAGAATTGTGTGTTTGGTTACAAATAAAACAGATCATCTTTTCCATCTAGAAGTTATAAGGCAAAGAGGTTATTGAAAATCATTCGCTTGAATGTGTCTGGTCTAGTGGATGTGGGTTCTATGGGAAAATATCATTATTGTGTTACATTCATTAATGATGCCTCTAGATAAACCTAGATTTATTTTAAATGTATTCTAAATATGAAGTTTTCACTAAGTTTAAGGAATTTAAATCCTTGGTTGAAAATAAAATAAATTATAAGATGGTGTTGAGATATGACAATGGTGATGAGTATTGCTCTAGGGAATATGATGATTTCTATAAGCATGTAGGTATTGTTCATAAAAGACAACCCCCTACACACCACAACAAAATGGGGTTGTAGAAAGGATGAACTCAACCTTAATAGAAAGAGCAACAAGTATGTTGAGTGGTACATAGATAGATCGACGCTTTTGGGCAGAGGTTATAAGTACTGCATGTTACATGATTAATAGATCTCGTTGTTCGGCTCTTGTTGATAATATTCCTTATGAAGTATGGATAGATAAGAAACCTTGTGTTTCACATTTAAGGTTATTTACTTATGAGGCTTTTATTCATGTTCCTAAAGAAAATCGATCTAAGTTGGATCCAAAAGCATAGAAATGCATCTTTGTTGGTTATGGTGAGAATGTAAAAGGCTATAAGCTTTGGACTCCACTAAATCAATAAATGATCTTTTCTAGAGGTGTGATTTTCAAGGAGTTTAAAGCATTGTCAGGTCCTAAATAGCCGAAGGAAAAACAAGGGAAGAAAACAATGCATTTTGAGACTGAGGTTGAAATGTAAGAAGATCATGTGGAAGAAAAAAATGATGGATTAGAGGATGGAGAGGAAAAAGAGGGTTCAAATAAGAGTTTTGAGTAATATTTGTCTGATGAGCATGTAGAAGAACAAGTAGAACCCCTTACTACTACCTTGAGAAGATCTACAAGAGAACAAAATCAAATTGACAAGTATATTCCACCAAATTTACATTGTGTATTTGTTTTGTTATGTACTGATAATGAAACAAGATCTTTCAAGGATGCTCTCTCTTTAGAGGATAATGAGTCTTGGTTGCAATACATGCAAGAGGAGATGATGGCTTTGTATAATTGTGACACTTGGGATCTTGTTAGTTTTATTGAGGGAAGAAATCCCATTGGTTGCAAGTGTGTGTATAAGAAGAAATTTAGAGTAGATGGATGGTTAGAGTGATACAAGGCTATATTGGTGGCTAAGGGATACTCCCAAAGAGAGGGAGTTGATTTTAGCAAAATATTCTCTCCTATTGCCAAGTTATCTTCTATTGAATTCCTATTATCTATTTCTATAGCTTGTGATTTTGAGATTAAGAAAATGGATGTTAAAACTACTTTCTTGCATGGGGATCTTGAGTAGGAGATTTACATGCAACAACCTAATGGTTTTGTTGTGAAGGGGAAGGAACATTTGGTTTGCAAGTTGAAATAGCCATTGTATGGTCTAAATAAGTCACTAAGAATGTGGTACTAGAAGTTTGATGCCTTCGTATTGAGTTTGGTTTTTGTTAGTAGTGAGGAGGATCATTGTGTTTATGTTAAAATTATTGATGATCAGAATCTAATCATTATCTTGTATGTGGATGACATGTTTATTGGTAACAACAAGGTGATGATTAGGGTGCTCAAAACTTAGCTTTTTGGCACATTTGATGTGAAGGATTTGGGGACTATAAAATAAATTCTTGGTATGGATATTAGTAGGGATCGAGTACATAGAAAGGTTAAGTCAGAGTAGGTATGTTGCTACCATTTTGTAGTAGTTTAGTATAATATGCATGATTGCAAACCTGTGAGTATTCCATTTCCTATTGGCACTAAGCTTTCATTAGCTATGTGTTCCAAATCATATGATAATTTTGAGGATATGTCTAATGTTCCTTATGCTAGTGAACTATTGGTAGCTTCATGTATGTAAGATTTACACTAGGCTTGATATAGCCCAAGTAGTGGGAGTTTTGAGTAGTTTTATGTCTAACCTTGGTAAGGAGAATTAGATTTATGTTAAGAGGGTTTTTTATATATTTGAGGGACTTTTGATTATTATTTGTGCTATCATGGTACTAATGATATGGATAATACATTAGACATATAAGGCTTTGTAGATGTAGATTGGGTAGGTAACTTGGATATTCAGAGGCCCACTAATGGCTATGTGTTCTCTTTGTTTGGTAGTGAAATGAGTTGGATGGGTAAGAGGTAGCCCATAATAGCTCTGTCCACCACTGAAGTAGAGTATATGGCTACTACACATGCATCTAAGGAGGTGCCATAGTTACAAAGACTATGTGTAGGTATTGGTTTAGATTGCAGGGTGGTGAGAATCAATTTCAACATGTTAGTTAGATTGCTATTTTTTAGCCAAGAATCCCATGTACCATGCTCATACTAAGCATGTTGATGTTCAGTATAACTTTGTGCATGAGATGGTAGAAAATGGTAAGGTCTTGTTATTGAAGGTTGACACTTAAGATAATGTTACATATTCTCTCACAAAGCCAATGAGCACATATAAGTTCTCTTGGTGAAGGAAGACCATAGGCCTTGGGTCATGTACTTGATTTATTTATGTTCCTTTGAATATCATTTCATTGTATAATATCAAGTGTGAGAATGTTAGGATATTGTGATATTTAATTGAAATCCCAATGTAATTATTTTATGCATCTCCAACAATCTTGGAATTTGGGTACTTGGATGCCCATGTTGTTGAGAGATATTATTATTTTTTTATTATTCTCCTTGTTGACTTGCAATATTAGTTGTAATGGAATTCATGAAGGACATGGAGATAGAAATGAGAACAAAGTGGTGATAGAAATGGATGGTAAAGGATTGGAAGGGTGTAGGAGAGAGGTAAGAAGAGGTTTGTATAGAAAACTAAAAAAAACTCTACTTTGATAAAAAAAAAACCTTATATGGAAATTCATCACATAGTTGAAATCCTTATAAATCAACCACCTAGTCTTAAAGTTCTTATTGTAGCATTATTGAATGGACAAATAATTTTTTTTTGAGGATTTAGGAATGAAGCTAGCTCATGCTTGGAATTCTTGAAGTAGTGTTGGGGTGTCATCCATGAGTAGAAAATACAAAAACCTTACAAGAAACTCAAAATTTCTCTTTTTCTATATGTTAAAATGAGGCAAAGGTGGCCAATTTTAAGAAATTTTCTTTGGGATTTTGAAGATAAGAACTTAGTAGGTGGGAAGGCCTATTAATTAATTATCTTGGATTTGAGGATTGTGGTAGGAGGATGAAAATTCAAGGCCACTCTATTAGGTGGTAAACTATAGGCAATATTTTTGAGTGAAATCTTGACTCAATTTCCTCAAGGACCTCAACCTTGAAGGGGCCTATCTAGTAGTTGGTGTCCTTATTAAGTTTGTGCTCATTAAGACATGTTTTTGGATGAAAAAAGGTAGGGTTTACACATAGGATGTCACTTGGCACAACATTTTATGGTTTGACAAGGGGGTAAAGGGGGTTAAATCAAAGGAAAATTAAATGTGGGGTTAGGACAAGGATGGGGATAAAAATTAAATGAAAGGGAACACATAAGAACTCTAAACAAGGCTATAGGATTAACATAGGAAAGGGGACATGGATGAATAGGGGTGACATGGGCTAGGAAAAAAGGGGTCAAAACAACACAAGACACACACACATGGGCTAGGGGATCAAATAGACACAAAAGTGTAATGAGGAAATTGTAGGCTATGTAAATTTTGTTATTAAACCATGGCATGGAAAAATAATGCCCCCATTTGACAAATATTTAATGCATAGTAAATAGCACCACTCATAGAAGCATCTTTGACCACTCACAATAAATGGCACACGTCCCCAGAAAGGACACTCTAAAATAGGCTCTATTATGCATGTGAGATGCACTTGATAATGAATAGATGCTCCACACTCTCTCCTAGGGCATATGAAGAGAACGTGTGTCTCAAATTACTGCTTGAACCTTATTTTATCCTTGGTCATCGGCCACACTGAAGCTATCGGCAGATCTTGGAAATGTTACACCAATAGCTGTGTTCATGTCAATAAAGGAACAAGCTATCGAGCAGAATTTCACTATCAGCGAGAGTGAGAAGCCTGTGGCCGATATGCTTTGTTTCACTGATGACTTATGTCTATTGGAATAAGGTTGGCCATCGGCCAATATCTTGGTAGTTGCTCCGATGTGAATGGTCACCCCGATGGAAGTTGGCGAAGCATTGGGCATCGGAGTGAGAACCTTCATCGGCGCAGTGTAAAGTGTTTGGGCCGATGGCAAAGGTCACTCTGATGAAGGGTGGTGAACTTGGGATTGCAAAGACTATGTGTTATCGGTGAAGGAAGCAATCCGATCACCGATGGAGCGGGTTTGGCCGATGGGTCTTTGGTTTGGTATCGTCGGCAACAAAATTGCCGACAATAGTATAATCGAGTCGTTGGCCATATAAACTGCAGAGAAGTCTGTGACCTGATGCATGTGGGACTAAAGGTCTCATTGGAATGTGAATCGTTGCGACGGTTGGAAGGCAGCGACGTTGGATCAATTGAGACGATCAGTTAGGGCAAAAATAGAGTAACAATTTTTTGCTCTTGGTAACTGATAATATAATCTTATCGACTGACATCGATGATGATTGATGAAGAGATTCAATTATATAGTTTATTCTAAAAATATGTAGATGAAATGAACGGTGTGGTGTAGTTGTTGAGAATCGATACCTGAGTAAAAGGGCTAGGATCTTTATTGTTACTATTCTATTTTACTGTAATAAAGATAGTCTCTCTTGTGGTGGTGGATTTTTTAACCCGTAAGGGTTTTTCCCACGTAAATCTGGTGTCATTCTTTGTTGTTTTTTAATGTTTATTCTGTTCTTCTGGTGTATTCATCTGTTGTTTTTGAATTGAAAGTTACTTGGCTGCATTATCCCCTTAGAACTAACATTAGGGAAGCTGTATTCCACACCTCTGCTTTCCTTACAAGTGGTATCAGAGCCTGGCCCGTTGTGTTATCCTTGTTGGTAGGTTGGGTTTTTTGTGTTAATTCTAGGAGTGGGAGTTCTATAGAGGTCTATTCTGTTAAATAAGATGGCAAGTACATCAAGAAAAATAGACATTGAAAAGTTCAATGGCACAAACTTTGAGTTGTGGAAAATTAAGGCTGAAGATTTGCTAGTCGACAGAGATCTTTAGATTGCTATGTCTGGGGTTAAACCTGCAAGCATGAAGCAAGAAGATTGGGACCTAGCTGACAGGAAAGCCAGAGGACTGATAAGATTAAATCTTGTAGATTTTGTTCTATTGAATGTCCATGAAGAGAAGTCAGCCAAAGATTTGTGGAAGGAGTTGGGAGATATTTACTAGGGCAAGTCCTTGGTGAATAAACTGTTCCTCAGAAAGAAGTTGTATTCTCTGAAGATGGATGAAGGTGCATCTGTAGCAGACCATCTGAACACATTTAATCTGATTGTTGCACAGTTGACGTCTGTAGGTGTAAAAATAGAAGAGGAAGACCACTATATGCTTCTATTGTGTTCCTTACCCGACTCTTGGGATCATCTTGTGATGGCTATTGGAAGTACAACAACCACGTTTACAACTGAAGTGGTTGTTACCTCATTGTTATCTGAAGAAATGCGGAGGAAATCTTCTGAGACAGCCAAAGAGGCCCTATTTGTTCGAGGTAGATCAAAGGAAAAAGGAAATAAGAAGGACAAGAAGTCAAAGTCCAAGTTAGAGGGGAGATCGAAATCTCCTGGCACTAAGTCCAAGGTGAAGTGCTAGAATTGTGGGCAGAAAGGACACATCAAAAGAGACTACAAAGAGGAGAAGAAGAAGAAGAAGAACTCTTCTGACAATGATTCTTCTCAGAGTAATGCTGATGCTTTCATTGCTGCCTTGGCAACGCCTGCATCTGAAGATGTATGGTTGGTGGATTCAAGAGCGTCTTTTCATATGACATCTCACAGAGAATGGTTCACTAAGTATGAACCGTATGCTGGTGGAAAGGTGTTCCTGGCAAGTGATTCGACACTAGAAATTGTTGGCCGAGGAAGAGTCAGAATCCAGTTCCCGGATGGCAGAATAAAGGGAATGAATGGAGTTTTACACATACCAGGTCTGGTTCAAAATTTACTTTCTGTTAGTAAGCTTAATGATGTTGGTGTGCAAGTTACTTTTGTGAATGGTGGCTGTAAAATGACTAGAGGGTCTATTGTACTAGCAAAGGGTGAACGCATTGGAACTCTGTATAGGTTAGATGCTAAACCAGTGTGCTGTAATAGTGTCTCTATAAAAATAAAAAAAGCTACTATTGTAACACATGATGCAAACTCTATGGAAGTTAAACTTCCTGCAGAGAAAACAATGCTCTGGCATCATAGACTTGGTCACATAGGTGAAAAAGGTTTAAAAACCTTGGAGAACAAAACCCTAGTAGATGGGCTGATTGATTGTAATCTGGAGTTTGATTTCTGGGAACATTGTATATATGGAAAACGGAACCGTGTTTCTTTTTACTCTAATTCTCATAAATCTTCTGGTGTTCTGGACTATGTACATTTTGATGTTTTTGGTCTAGTTGATGTTCCTTCTCTATCTAAATCAAGATACTACGTATCGTTTATTGATGATTATTCAAGGAGGGCTTTTGTATATTTTTTGAAAAATAAATCAGAAGTGTTCAGTCAGTTTAAAGAATTTAAAACTCTTGTGGAAAATCAGTCTAGTAGAAAAATAAAATGCTTGAGAATAGATAATGGTGGTGAATATTGCAATGCGGAATTTGATAAGTATTGTGTAGATCATGGTATAAAAAGGCACAAAACTACACCTTATACTCCACAACAAAATGGAGTTGTTGAAAGGTTGAATCGATCACTGATGGAGAAAGCAAGAAGTATGTTGAGTTATGCAGGTCTTGAACAAAGGTTCTGGGCTAAGGCAGTTGCTACAGCTTGTTACTTGCTGAATCATTCTCCTACTTCGGCATTAGTTGATAAGACGCCTATGGAAGCATGGTCTAGAAAGAAACCTTCTCTAAGACATCTTCGTGTCTTTGGCTATGAGGCATATGCTCATATTCCTGAGGTAAAAAGGTCTAAGTTGGATTACAAGGCAGTCAAATTTATCTTTATTGGCTATGGAGTCGGTGTTAAAGGATACAAGCCTTGGAATCCTGAAACTAAAAAAGTAATTTGCAGCAGGAATGTAATTTTCAGAGAGCTGAATACTTTGGTTATTGATCCTCAGCTGGAGAAGACAAAAAAGAAGAAAGAAAAGAGTGTTGTTACTATTCCTCTGACCCCTGTAAAAGAGGAACAACAAGCACCAAGTGTAGATAATTCAGATGAGAGTTCTAGTAGCTCCGAAGATTCTGATCCAGAGCAAGAACCTGAACCTGCACCTCAGCCATTGAGGAGGTCTACACGTGAAAGGAGACAACCAGATAGGTATGGATTTTCAATACTTGATTTAAGTTGTGCCTATGCTTTGTTTACTGATACTAATGAACCTAGGACTGTGAGAGAAGCTATTAGTTTATTCGATTCAGATTCTTGGTTGGAAGCCATGGATAATGAAATGTCATCATTGGAGAAAAATGGAACCTGGGATCTAGTGCCCTTGCCTGAAGGTAGAAAACTTGTGGGCTGTAAGTGGGTATTTAAAAAGAAATATGGTCCAGATGGTAGTATTGACAAATACAAGGCAAGACTGGTTGCTAAGGGGTATTCCCAAAAGGAAGGTATTGATTATGGAGAAATCTTTTCTCCTGTAGCTAAGCTGACATCCATTAGATTTCTATTGTCACTTGCAGCAACATATGATTTTGAAATTGAGCAGATGGATGTGACAACAGCATTTCTTCATGGGGACCTTGAAGAAGAAATTTATATGTCCCAGCCAGAGCATTTTGTGGTAAAAGGTAAAGAACATCTGGTATGTAAACTTAAGAAGTCTCTTTATGGTTTGAAGCAATCTCCCAGAATGTGGTATCAAAAATTTGATACGTATGTTTTATCTTTGGGATATGTGAGATCTAAATCTGATCACTGTGTTTATTGAAAAACTGATGGTGATCGAATTCTTATAATTGCACTATATGTGGATGACATGTTGTTCATTGGCAATGGTAAGGGAATGATCTCAGAATTAAAATCTCAGTTGTCTTTGAAATTTGAAATGAAGAATCTTGGGGCAGCGAAATACATTCTGGGAATGGAAATCAAAAGGGACAGATCTAAGAGAAAGCTTTGGCTCAGCCAGAGCAAGTATATTACTAATGTTCTTGATAAGTTTAATATGTCTGATTCTAAACAGTTAGTTGTTCCAATGATGCAGGGAACGAAACTATTTGTTGAAGATTGTCCAGAATCTTTGAATGAAATTGACGATATGCAAAGAGTGCCTTATGCAAGTGTTGTTGGCAGTTTAATGTATGCAATGGTCTATACCAGACCAGACATTGCCCAAGCAGTGGGAGTTTTGAGCCGTTTTATGGCGAATCTAGGCATATCACATTGGGATGCTGTGAAAAGAGTTATGAGGTATTTGAAGGGAACTTCTGACTATGCTATTTGCTATCATGGAAACTCATTTGGATCTTAGAGATCTATCAGCATTCGGGGATATGTTGATTCTAATTGGGCAAGGGACATTGACAGTAGAAGATCCACCAGTGGATATGTATTCATGTTAAATGGTGGTGCTATCAGTTGGATGAGCAAGCGGCAGGCTGTAGTCGCTTTGTCCACAACAGAGGCAGAGTACATGGCAGCTACTCATGCATGCCAAGAAGCCGTTTGGTTGAAGAGGTTGTGTTCTGATGTTGGTTTTAATGCAGGGCAAATACAAATTCACTGTGACAGTCAAAGTGCTATATGTTTGGCGAAGAATCCTACATTTCATGCTAGGACAAAACATATTGATGTCCAATATCACTTTGTTCATGATGTGGTGGAAGACAGGAAGGTGAAGTTGGAAAAGGTTGACACTTTGGAAAATGTCGCTGATGCCTTAACTAAACCAGTGAGTACGGCCAAGTTTAAATGGTGTTCATATGGAATGGGTCTTCGGGCCCATAATTCTCAGTAACTGAGTGAGGGTTAAGAGGTAGCAGTAATACTCTTCGACAAGTGGGAGATTGAAGAGAACGTGTGTCTCAAATTACTGCTTGAACCTTATTCTATCCTTGGTCATCGGCCACACTGAAGCTATCGGTAGATCTTGGCAATGCTACACCGATAGTTGTGTTCACGTCAATAAAGGAACAAGCTATCGGGCAGACTTTCACTATCGGCGAGAGTGAGAAGCCTGTGGCCGATATGCATGGTTTCACCGATGACTTATGTCTATCAACATAAGGTTGGCCATCAGCCAAGATCTTGGTAGTCGCTTCGATGTGAATGGTCACCCTAATGGAAGTTGGCAAAGCATTGGGAATCGGCGTGAGAACCTTCATTAGCATAGTGTAAAGTGTTTGGGCCCATGGCAGAGGTCACTTCGATGAAGGGCGGTGAACTTGGCATCGCAGAGACTGTGTTATCAGTGAAGGAAGCAATCTGATCACCGATGGAGTGGGTTTGGCCAATGGGTTTTTGGTTTGGTATCATCGGCAACAAAATTGCCGACGATAGTATAATCAAGTTGTTGGCCATATAAACCGCAAAGAAGTCTGCAACCTGATGCATGTGGGACTAAAGGTCTCACTGGAATGTGAACCGTTGCGACGGTTGGAAGGCAGCGACGTTGGATCAATTAAGACGATCAGTTAGGGCAAAAATAGAGTAACGGTTTTTTGCTCTTGGAAACTGATAATATAATCTTATCAACTGGCATCGATGATGATTGATGAAGAGATTCAATTACATAGTTTATTTTGAAAATATGTAGATGAAATGAACGGTGTGGTGTAGTTGTTGAGAATCGATACCTGAGCAAAAGGGCTAGGATCTTTATTGTAACTATTCCGTTTTATTGTAATAAAGATAGTCTCTCTTGTGGTGGTGGGTTTTTTAACCCGTAAGGGTTTTTCCCACATAAATCTGCTGCCATTCTTTGTTGTTTTTTAATGTTTATTCTGTTCTTCTGGTGTATTCATCTGTTGTTTTTGAATTGAAAGTTACCTGGCTACATTATCCCCTTAGAACTAACATTAGGGAAGCTATATTCCGCACCTCTGCTTCCTTACAGCATAGAATCAAGAAAGTGGTGTAAATAAAGCCAAATCACTTTATAACCACCACCATCATAAGTAAGCTCCCCTCTTAATGCCACTACAACTAATATTCCAAGTTACAAGGATAATTAATAAAATAATAATATCTCTCAACCACCTACATGGGCATCCAAGTATCCATTCCCAAGATTTGGAGATTTGACATTAGTGCATAGGGTTTTCAAGGTTAATATCACCTTAATCCTAACATAGATGTATTAAGAAACCATCAAAGAAGGAATTGGTATATATTTTCTCTAATGTAGTCAATAGTGATTACCACGACATATTCCTTTAAGATCTCTAGTTTGATTCCCTTAAGTAATGTTTTTTATTTATTTTTTCTCTTGACAAATATGTAGTTAATTGTGTTTTGTACATCTAAATACTTATAATAGCACAATGACTTTCCACCTTTCACTCCTCTGTGTCATTAATAGAGATAGTTTTCTACTAAAACTAAATCCTAAAAAAAAAGACTACAATTAGGCATGCATGAACAAACATGACAACAACTCCCCTCTTTAGCATCTTGTTCATATCTATAGGGAGGTGCTCTTAGCATCAAAGGACATCATAGCTCTTAAATGACAACTCTTACAAATGGAACAAAGTTGGAAGATCTTTTTGTGAATGGAATGACTAATTTTGCGTAGTCAAAAATAATAAAAGGAGAAGTAAATAGATAACACATTTCAAACCCTAATGGGCCTCTTAATGGATCAATCAAGAACACTCCCTTCCTTTTTGGTTGACAAATCACATCCCTAAAATTAGCATGGGTGATGACATTGTCATTGGGATGAATATCTAAAAGATCACACCCATCTAGAGGTTTTCAAGATTGTGGTCCAAGATATGTGACCTTCATTCTTTGATTATGAAATATTGGAAAGAGGGTTTGGAGGAAGAAATTAACATCTACGCCTATGCTAGGGGTTTCTTTATCTTGGAATTCAATTCTCTCTAGGATAAGAAAGTCATGTTAGAGTAAGCCCTCAGGAGTTACAAGGGAATTACATATGCATGAAACCATGCCATCCACCCTTCAACCCTAGTTCTAATTATTTCTCATCGGCCTTCTTGTGGGTTTGCCTACCATATTTGCCTTTACAATTTTGGGATTTAGAGAGTTTGAGGTCTATTGGGAATGGATTAGGTAAGTACCATTGCATTTTAAAGCAAACAACTAATTATGTTTATTACACCTAGGCCCATTTATGTGTGGAGATGGATCCCTCCAAAGGGCTCCCAGAAAAGATCTCACTTAAGGTGGGCACTAGTAGATGGCAACTAGTCAACTATGAAAAACATGTTTTTAGATGCTAGCAATGTTGTTCCACTAAGCATCTCACCTCTCATTGCCACATAAAGAGGGTTAAAGAGAAAGGAAATCAATCCGCGCATGAGAGACTCACTTGGTGGGTGGATACTAAACCTTATTATTATGTCATAACCCTAGTTTTTTGCCTAGTTTGGACTTTCCCCATGCTCCCTTAGATAACACTCATATGACTAACACCACCCCTTCTCTTTCTTTTGAGATATATGATTTTGCATGTATATTTTTTTAGGACCATCTTTGAGCAAGAGTTTTAGTGGTGCACAATATTGAAAAGGTTCCTAAGGCTTCAACTGGCTTGAATTCTAGGTCCATCTCTAATGTGCAGGTGCTAAGGGAAGAGTTTGAGAGCCAAAAGGGCATAATGGAGCGTACTACTGAGTCAAAACTATTATCAATGCATGAGTAGGTTTGGACCAAGGAAAAAGGAAAATGGTTCCTTCTCATAATGATACAAAACACCAAATGTCATTAAAATCATCCAAGAAAGATGATAATAGAAATATCTAGTATAAACTTGTAACTTTACTACACCCTCATTAATAGGGTTGATGCCAAAAGAAATTGTTTAAATTTTATAAATGGGAGTGGACCCCATGTCCATAATTTAGTGAAAAAAAAAGTATTCTCCACATCTCATTCATGGACTTCACCACAAAAACTACCAATTTCTTTTTGTCATTTATAGTAAAAATCAATATAAAAAATAGATTAACTATTAACAACCTTCTTTCATCAAAATAATCAAAATATTAAATTATGGTTTGTAAATGGGTGTTTTTGTGGTGAATCATGGTAAATAATTACCCTATCCACACAAGTAACCAACTAGTTTTCCTTGATACATGGCATTTACAAAATAAATAGAAAAATAATATATTTTTGGGAGACAATAAATAAGAAAGACAGACTATTTAGAGCCAACATTTATTTTTTAAAATATAAAGATATGAAAATTTTAAAAGATATATTAATATAAAACTATTAAAAAGTAACATATAAGTACAAAATATTTACTACACTTTTCAAAATAAAAGAATTATCCAATTAATAAATAGTGACTTTTCTAAAAGTGAAATTAAAAATTACATACAAAAGTAAAATAAATATATTAACAAAATAAAATTAAAATAAAGAATGTAAATACAATAAAATAATTCTTAAATAATAATAATAATATCAATAACAGTTAATATATTCACAAAGTATTATTATCCACACAAATAATTGACTACTTTTAATTAATATTGTATTTAAAAATAAATTAAAAGATAAAAAACTTTTGATTTTGTTTTTTTAAATAGGTGGCAGATCAAAACATTTGAAAGATCCATGAAAATTGATTCCCAACTCTTAATTCTATATTTAAAACATTGTCTAAGATTTAAAAAAATCCATTCTTTGTTTCAATTCATTAAAAATGCAAAATTAAAATGAAATTGAATTAGATGCGCGCCAATGGTTTGGAGAATACTCTAGAAAAAAAAGTAGTTTATAGTAGTCAAAAGGGTGGAATGGTAGTTACCGAATTGAAGTTGACTACTTGATTGCGTTGATGTGTATGGCCCATAAAATGTGACATAAAGTTCCATCTTCCATTATAATATTCCTTGATTTTTAAGACATTAAATTGTCTAAAAGTAGACATTAGGGATGTGTATGTAAAGCTAAACATAAAAAAAGTGGGATATCTATATAGTAAAATATTATCTTTTTATATCAATGTTTTGGATTATAATATGTCTGTTATGATCAAAATAAACATGATATAAGTCATATATTAGATCTCCTTGTTCTAGTTACATTTTATGATGTCAAATAGGCCTTATAAGAGAATAATAGTAAATGAATTATCTATTACAAATATTATACCCACTAATCAACCATTATTAACATGTCTATTGCAAATATTAGATATACACAATCCACATATGAGCTTACAACATACTTGGTTGATTAAGTTAAACCTTTGGTAGGAAAACGTCTACCTCTATTAAGGATTTGATAACATTTCATTGAGTTTGTGAACTTGGACAAAAAAAGTGGATAGTGCCAACATTCTTGTGAGCTTTAATATAGTCACTTTGCACCAAGAGGCTAAATGATGATGCAATCATTATGATCAAATATTATATAAATGAGGAAACAATTTCTTTAATTGAACTATGTTTGATATTTATGACTTTCTTCTCTTTTAGGGAATCAATCATGACCAATTAGGAGAGATGAAAAATGATTATTTTCTTTCCTAGTTTTAGTCCACCTTTCTAGAGTACTTTGAATAAAAGGCCTTTGATTATGTAGTGAGTACAAAACATAATGGTTTTCTATGAGGAAAATAATGATTAACCACCATTGTAACAAAGTTGCAACACTATCAATGAGAAGGTTCTAGAAATACCTGCAATAATAAATTACAATAAAAAATCTAAGTAATGTAGACCTTGTAGTTAGGAGAAATCAGATTTAGTGTCAAAAACAACAAACTAAACTAAACCCTAACAAGCACCATAAAGCACAAACTAGCATGAAAATGAAAACAGAAATATAAAGCAAACCGATCTTCAAGCTAGGTTTGATTTATCTACATGGCTCTTCTTGATCTCGCATAAGAATGCAAGATGTCGAAGGATTGTTGATTGCTCACCATTGCAGCGTAACATAGCTCAAGCGTTGTATGAAAATGATTTGTGTGAGTGAGTCAGTGAGTGAGTGAGAGAGCAAAAGAATCAGTGAGGGTTTGAAATTGAAATAAGAGTTTCAATTTATAGATAGAGAGGGAATCAAATGGATGGCCAAGATTGAAAGCCAATTGTATGATGTGGATGGATAGGATTAAAAGGCAATTTTAGTCCTTATGATGCACATTAAATGGGTATGACAGGTAGCCAAAATTAGGAGAATAGTGGGAATAAATGGGATTTTTTATTTATTTTGGAGAAGAAGTGCTTATGAGGCACAATGAATGAGGATAAAAATAGGGATGTGAGTGGGAATAAGTAATTTAAATTATTTAAATCATGAGAGACAAGTGGCATTTAAATAAATATTTAATTTATTTAAATTGGATGATGAAGGAAAATGAGCTTAAATAAATAAGATTTATTTAATTTGATGCAAGAAGAGGATAAATGGATGAGAGGAATTAGTTAAATAAATATAATTTATTTAACTAATGAGAGTGATTGAAGGGGTCATGAAGGTGACCTAGAAGAAAATATGTCGAAATGTAATGTCGTAGGATATAGTCAAATTTAGGTGTCTAGATTTTGCCCCTCTTTGATATGTTATTCGAAATGATGAGATTTATGTCGAGTAACATCATTTCAAAGAAGTTAAGGTATGGATAGAGGAAAATGGATGATGATGCCCCCTCGAGAGGATAGGCCGGTTGGACAAACACATGTAGGCTCTCGAAATGAAAGGGATTGGTCAAAGAGAAAGATAAGGGAATGGATAGAAGAAAGGGAAGGATACATTATGCTGCAATGAAGGTGAGCAACCATGATGTTTGATATAGCACTAGATATTATGCACCAAGGTATAAAGACCAAGGTGATGATGTGTCTCGTGCCCCAGCATAATACAACCTTGTCTAAATACAAGATATGAATATTAGCTGGGAATGATTATGATTTGATACAAATGCAAGATAAAAATGATAACACACATAAGCAAGCAAGCATGCATGCACAAATGATTCAAAAACAAACAATGTATTGCCCCTATCAAGCTATAAACCAATGATTAAGTGATTGATTGATTGATGATAGATGTCTGGTTTCAGGAAATGAGACATGTCGTATAAGACACCTGGCCTGGTTTCAACAATGCAACATCCTGTATAAGACAATAGATTGATTGATTTGATTGATTGATTTAGTGTTGTCATCATGGGGAACGATATATCCTTAGATCAACACAAGGATGCAAGAACAATATATCCCATTGATTAAGATGATGATTGATTATGATGATTGATTGATTAACAACCCCACTATTTTCTCTTTCATTATACTCCTTAGTCTTCAACTACTAGACAATCTGATTCTGCAATGTGAATATGTATGATCTAATTTGGACTTCCCCCACAAAAATGTTCACCATAAAGTCAACAACATTCCCCAAGAACAATCTATGGGTGAAAAATTTGCATATTTTTTTGATTAGGGGGTTGAGTTTAAAAGCCTACAAAATTTGTTCATCATCTAAATCATAGGGAAGGTTGCATGAAATTCTTACCAACTTCCATCTCAAAAATGGTCCCCTAAGGAACATGCTATATACTTATGATGGCTTATTGCAAGTTAGAAAAGCCTCACCTATCTTTCATGCCTTCATAAGATTTGTTTCCAATGCCTCATTCTTATTTTTCAAAACTGTCACCTTCTCTTTAAACTTATTAATCTCAAAACCAACTGTTTAGTGTAAAAAGGGGGAAAAGATATGTTTTTGGTTTGTTTCAAGGGTTTATGTTGATCCTCCTTTCACCACTAAACATTTAAGAACATTCAACCGAGTAGAGAACTCTACTACAGATCTCATGTCACTTGGAACATAAGGGAAGATTGGAATTGTGTTAATTTGTTGTTAAATTAATCCCACTTATGCTTAAAACCCTAATTTTGTAAAATCGTAAACAAACGGACAAATTACATAAAATGATCGCATATAGAGATATCAAATTACAACCAAATACATACCAGATTTCAGAGTTTGGTGTGTAGAAAAGTCAGGGACTAATGAGCGGGCACCTTGGTCCAGTGTACATCTTTGAAGAATGTCTACAACCTGATCCTGCTGTCACAGAGATTTCACCACCTCAAAATCCAAAGGACTAATGAGTGGGTGCCCTAGTCCAAGCCCTAAATTTTCTTCTTTGCTCTATACTTCTGATAGTTTGTAATGCCTCCCTACAACTCCACTTCTTTCGCTTCTGAAACCTGTAACCTGCAATCACAGAAAAGTGGGTTGGGGGTTGTGGTGTTTAGAGGCTTGCCTCAGTCAAGCCCTGGAGAGACATTCAAGTCTTCTGAACACCGTTGTTAGATAAAGAGTTCATATCCCTATTGGATAGAGGCAAAAATTCAAATGATAAATGATATAAAACATAATAGATATCACCTTGAAGTGTAGATCTCACATAAATGAAGGCTCTTCAATCACATGAGAAGATGAAGTCAAATCTGCAATCACAAATACAATAACAATGCTCTGCTCTACCACAATAAATATCATGAATACTCTAAAATTACAAGTATGCCTAAAGTTCACCAAAGTTCACAATCATCTTTTATTTTACAAATAAAAACCTAAACATGCTTATATATGCAACTACAAACATTCCCGCTAAGAATTTCGTAATTCAAATTTGAGGTGTCGCAATAGGACCTAATAACAGTCATATAACTGACACATGAAAATAGAGGTTGACCCAAAATAGGGTAGGACTACGGCGAGAGCACCCAAGTCCTCCCCCCTATTTTAGGGAGGAGTCATCATAAGTACATCCCCTAGGTCCCATTTGTCATAAGACTTAGGGGTTTCTTCATCGGAAGTCATCATTAACATGCAAGATGATCTAAATGCATTCTAAAGGACCTGGGAGCTAAACCTTACGAGGGAAAAGCTTCCAAGGGGACATTTTCTGATGTAACATTTAGCCCCCACTTTAATATATGTATAAATGCAAGGCCAATACATGCATTAAAGTATGGTCAACAAACACAACAAACACACCAAGCACGGAGAAGACATGCTAATCATAATGAAGACAGTAACAAACATGCAAAACACGGAAAAGACAGTAACAATCACGCAAGACACAAAGAAGACATCATTGAAGACATGCAAAACACAGTGAATACAGTGAATGTAGTGATTATTTATTTTTTCATTATCTCACATATGAATGCAAATGCAAGTACAAGGAAAGTGAGAAGACAGTAACAATCACACAAGACACAAAGAAGACAACCCAAATGCAGGAGGAGCTCATCGCCACCAGTCTTGAAATTGTATAAGGGGCAACAGACATGCAAAACAAATCTCAAAGTGTAGGAGGAGCTTATCGCCACCAATCTTGAAACTACACTTGAGAACAAACACGCCATACAAATCCCAAAGCATAGGAGGAGCTCATTGCCACTGGTCTTGAAACTATGCTTGGGCATAAACACACCATACACACACATGGAATACATGGAGAAAACATGGCAAACAAGCGATGGAAGAAACCTATTGCTAGGTTCGCAACCATCTCAGGCCAATTACAGGCACACACCGATGATTGCGCTTTGCCACAACAATCACCAAAGACACGCTTAAGGGTTAGGATAGTCTCAAATCTGCCCCGCCTGCTTGAAGGACTTTTAGAAAATGATAGGATGTGCAATCTCCTTGAGAAATACACCATCCCCGCCTCTGTAGAGGGCTTAAATGATTACAATATAGAAAAGAAAGATGTGCACTCACTCAAAGATACAACATCCCGCCTTCATAGAGGGCTTCAAACACACTTCGTTAGTACCAAAATCATCAGACATCTTACCTTATATATGCCCCCACCTAAAGGTGGTTGATATCATGTAACGATATCAAACACGTTAAGGTAGAGAGAAAACACACAAGGGAACACGAGCTCTCACAAAACCCATGCCTCCTAGAGGTGACATGTACTTTACGATCACCAAATGTTCCCACAAACACACAATTTCCTACAAGAAAAGGTGTTAGCATTAATATAATCATGATAAACAATAATGCATGTAATCATTCACATAGAGAACCGAGGAAAGAAAGATCCAAGATAGACAAAGTGCACGTAGCAACAGTATTGTTATGTTTTGTAAGTGCAATAAGACAACATCAAAATATCACACGGAGTGATTCTACTAGCCAATCATCAAATAATATATATCAACCCCGTTGTCATGTATGGACTAGGTCCATTTTTTTATTTCTCGCTGAAGGGACACTAGGTCCATATCAGTATAATATGTTTTTCATCATCCGCCAGCTAGGCAGAACCAATAGAGGAAGGTAAACAATAAATCAAGAGAGGAGAAACAAGTGTCTTAGGGACAGTCACGTAGGAGGGTGCCCCCAAGTCACCAACCGCAATGCTATGTCCATAAGACACAACACACAACAATGAAAATAGAGGAGAGGCAATATAGAAGAATGATGATACAAATAGAAGAAGGGTCACAACAGAGGTGGTCTCTCGGTATCCTTGACCTTACAAGAGTATCAAGGGTCATCCTAGGAGGCCTAAACAACACATAACACAACACGGGGGAAACACAACATGAGGGGGGAGGTCACATAAATGAGCCAATAATGCTACGACATAGGTGACCCCCAAGGTTAGAAATACCTACCTATAGGGACAACCTAATTAAAGGTTGTCAATGATCAAATAATCATCTTCCCACTCCTGAATGTTAGAGGAAAGTGGGACATAAGGTACCATAGCCCAACTTTTATTCTTGTCTTCAAGTTGTCCATTCTTAAGGTCTTCTTGATTTGATTCCACGTTAGGTGAGATGTTTTCTTGTTGAGATGTATTTCGCTGGGAAAAAGCTTGTCTTCTCTTCCTCCTTTCTCTTGCTTGTCTATTTCTTCTTGTCTTACTGTTTATCTCTTTTAAAATAGTGTCTTGTTCTTTCATAGGTTTTTGTGTTTTAGAGGAGGAAGTACCATGGTCAAATCTCATTTGTCTCAGTGGAATGTTTTTCTCTCGACGACTACCACCCGATCCTTGTAACGATGGCAGGGGAGGAACCTCAGCATAGGGCCCTTTTCCTTTTGGTCTAGGATGCTCTTCAAATGCGGGTTGTTCATCTCTTATTGTTTCTTGAATAGAAGGACCAACCACTCAATGTAATAATTATGTTTTGTAGTTTCTACAGCTCAAGAAGTTAAAATCTATCTATGGCTGTGGTTCCAGTTCAGATCATTCCCAAAAGTAATCAAGAATAAAGTGTTGTCTTGTAACTAAAAGTTTATATCTGTTGCAAGGAATAATATGCACTTGTCCATTCAGAAGAAATTTTACACAGTTATAAATTGTTGAAGGGACAACTTTCATAGCCTTTAACCATGGGTGTCCTAGTTTTATGCGAAAAAGATCAGATACGGGGACAACATCAAATAATTGTTCTATGGATTTGTCAAATACTATAACCAATAAAGATATCTTCCCAGAAGTGTTTATAAAGGTTCCCTTATGTGTCTTAATCATCATGTCTAAAGGGTCATAGAAGTCTTGTATCAAACCATGTGAATAAAGGAATTCCTTCATTTCCACATTAGTCATGCAATTAGGATCAATAAGGGTTCCATCTACAGGATTTCCCATTATCTTCACAGTGATATAAAGAGGTCCTTCAGTGTCTCCTATTGTTCTATCATGAGGTGTAAACACAATTTCGGGTTCGGGGACCTTTCTTTTCATGTAAGGCCTAGGAGGGAACCTAGTGTTATTGTTGCGATTAGAAGCCATGTGCATATGTTTTCAAATCAATGTAAAATCAGATTTTAAAATCTTTTCAAAAGCTATGCAAGAAACAAGTGCGAAACTATATGTGAAAATGACCTAAAATGCTTGATTTTTTTAACACTTTTCAATGCAAACAAGTGAGAGAAAAGGTGTTGTAAGGAAATTGATGAGGGGCAGAAAATAATATTTCTAATATTAGTCTAATAAACCAACAATATCCTTCACAACGCACATTTGATGCAATCCTATAATGATGACAAGTCAAACCCTAGTGAAAATACACTAAAAACATGCAATTTTTCACCAATTTTCAATGCAAAGGCCCAATAGAAAGGGTGTTGTAAAGAATTTGAGGAGGGGAAGAAGATTATAACCATGATAAAAGCCAAATAATGCAGCAAAATTCTTCACAACATGCCTATGATGCAGTTCTAGAGAGACGATAAAGCCAAATCTAGTGAAAATGCAAGGTTTTCAAACCCTAGACATGAAATTTTGCAAGAAAGCCACTATGATGCAACACTACAATTATAAATCAGTCCTAATGAGTGTTTTAAAACACTAGTAAAATATGAAACAATATTTTAACCACAAACCCTAGCTAATGCATAAACTAGGTTATATGAAAAATGCACAATTTCAAGCAATTTTTAACAATTTAATCATGAAAATTGTATGTAAATGAATGATGAATGATGAATTTTTATACATTAAATTAGATCTGATGATAATAAAATAAATCAAATTAAATTAAATGCAAACTAATTCAAATTATTTGAAAATGCAAGCTAAAAATGCCAATTTTTCAATTTTTTTATAATTTTTCAAATGCAATAGATGAAAAATGAAATGAATGAATGAAATTCTGAAGTACAACACTTAGCAATGTGCAAAATTCATTAAAAACATGGGTTCACCAAAACATTTAGTGTAAAACGGGGGAAAAGATATGTTTTTGGTTTGTTTCAAGGGTTTATGTTGATCCTCATTTCACCACTAAACATTCAAGGACATTCAACTGAGTAGAGAACTCTACTACAGATCTCCTATCACTTGGAACATAAGGAAAAATTAGAATTGCGTGAATTTGTTGTTCAATTAAGCTCAATTATGCTTAAAACCCTAATTTCATAAAATCGTACAAACAAATGGACAAATTACAGAAAATGATCACACATAGAGATATCAAATGACAACCAAATACATACCAGATTTTGGAGTTCGGTGTGCAGAAAAGTCAGGGACTAACGAGCGGGTGCCCTGGTCCAGTGTACCTGCTTTTGTTAGGATCTCTGTAGAATGTCTGCAACCTGATCCTACTGTCACAGAGATTTCACCACTTCAAAATCTGGAGGACTAATGAGTGGGCACCCTAGTCCAAGCCCTAAATTTTCTTCTTTGCTCTGTACTTCTGACAGTTTGTAATGCCTCCCTGCAACTCCACTTCTTCTACTTCTGAAACTTGTAACCTACAATCACATAAAAGTGGGTTGGGGTTTGTGGTGTTTAGAGGCTTGCCTCAGTCAAGCCCTAGAGAGACATTCAAGTCTTCCGAACACCATTTTTAGATAAAGAGTGTGTGTCCCTACTAGATAGAGGCAAAAATTCAAATGATAAATGAGATAAAACACAATAGATATCACCTTGAAGTGTAGATCTCACATAAATGAAGGCTCTTCAATCACATGAGAAGATGAAGTCAAATCTGCAATCACAAATACAATAACAATGCTTTACTCTACCACAATGAATATCATGAATGCTCTAAAATCACAAGTATGCCTAAAGTTCGTCAAAAGTTTACAATCATCTTCTAGTTTATAAATGAAAACCTAAACATGCTTATATATGCAACTATAAACATTCCTGCAAAGAATTTCATAATTCAAACTTGAGGTGTCAGCATAGGACCTAATAACGGTCATATAATCAACACACAAAAATAAGGCCTCACCCAAAATAGGGCAGGACTAGGGTGTGGGCACCCAAGTCCTCCCCCCCTATTTTAGGTAGGAGTCATCATAAGTACATCCCCTAGGTCCCATTTGTCATGAAACTTAGGGGTTTCTTCACCGAAAGTAATCATTAACGTGCAAGATGATCTAAATGCATTCTAAAGGACCCAGGAGCTAAACCATAGGAGGGAAAAGCCCCCAAGGGGACATTTTCCAACGTAACACCAACATGCCTTAAATTATGGTAGCGAGCAATCCAATTTTATAGCACTAGATGGATGTGAATGTAAAACCATTCAAATCTCAAGGGTTCTATTTGAACATCCTTATCTTTCTTGTTAGGGGCAATTTTCCATTCCTTTAAATTCTCCTCTAGCTCAAAAATTTTATTGTCCTCCACAGTTAGCTTATTCTACTCTTCCTGGTTCTTTTTTGGGAAGGCAATAAGGGCACTTACCAAGTTCTTTGTTAGTGACTTGATCTTTTCATCCCTAATTGAGATGGATTCACAAATATTTTCTTTTTTAGAAGCTTTACTCATTTCATTTTTTTTTCTAACAATAATGCCGACTATTTATCCAGTTTTTCATTCAAAGATAAAATCAATATATTTTTCTTAGCAAGCATATGATTCAACAAGCTATATATTTCTTGATGCTACTATGAAATCAAAAGCTCAACCTAAGAAATTTCTAGTACCTATTTTAGCTCTTTGGATTCTGAAGGTGATGCAAATCCCTGTTGCTCCCTTAGGTGACTATAGTGGTGCTTTTCATTTCTCTACTCTTTGAAAGATAGGACTTTCTAGATATTGTTGGGCTTCCTCCTTTGCTTCAAGGTCCATCCCTTAAGATGATGAGATTTCCAAGGGTGAGAGAACAATTTCTATTAGAGGACTCTCCAAAGGTGAAGGAACAATCTGTTATGGAAGACTCTCTAGAGGTTGTTGGATTAATTCTTTCTCTTCTAAGCTCCGTTGTTAGAGTGAGAAATGCTCTAGAGGTAGTGAACTAGATTTTGGATATGGGCTCTCTCGAAGTGGAATGAATTCCTTAGGAGGACTATTTGGGAGTCGTGGAATGAATCCTTCAAGAGGACTCTTTGAAGGGAATTAAATAGTCCCTTCATGAGGGATCTATGGAGGTGGTAGAATATCTCCATATAAGGATTCTCTGAATCTTTAGGGGTCTCCTTGATTTTTGACTCTGGATGTCATGGCATTGAACGCTTTAGAGGTGTTTGAATGAGACAACTAGATAGGTTGGATTGTGCTAGACTCTGAATAGTTCAGTAGTTGCTTACTCATCAATGGAGGTGGCCTCCCCTAACGGTGAAGATGGGGTAATTTTCACTTGATGCCTTTTACTCCTCTGGAGTGGAGGAAGCTTCTAAGCCCTCTTTTTCATAGCTTGATTCCCTGCCTCTTCTTTAAATTTTGAGGAAATTACCTCAACTCGCCCTAAAGAAGGATGTCAACTCCTTGAGGAGTCCATTTGTTGCTCAACTATTGGCTACTTTGCTTATGGCTTCCTTTCTTGGATGCCAATGGGGGTGACTACTTTGCAACACTGGGATCTTCCATATCAACTACGGGGTTCTCTACAACAACACTTGGAGTAGTGATTGAGGGCATTGGAATAATCTTCTACTTTTTGTGTGCTTTCCCCAAAAAATTTAACCATTTCCCCTCCCCTATTTGATTCTTCAAAATTTGGTGTTTGCATAATAATTGAATAAGGCCATGATGCTCCAACGACCCAACTCCCCTATTGTGTTTTTTGATAATTACTTTCAAAGAAGATAGAAAATAACCTGCCAATCTAACCCATAATTTTGGTTTCTTGGCACCATGGCATTAATGGATCGACATTTTCATAATAGGCCCTACGACGATGCCATATTATCCTTCACAAGTGAAAAACTATAATGTAGAAAATTGCATACCCTACAATTTCACATTATGTCTTGAACTCACTTTAGTGTCCATTCCCATAGCATATTTTAAGATCACTTGAACTCAATCTTGGCCTATTTGCCTTGCACCAAAGTTTGCCAAGAATCTACACTAGAGCATTATTCTCATCACTCTTCTCGACACATGTGCCAAATTTGAGCTATTCACCCTGGACACTAGCACAATGTGTAGACATCTGTGCAATGCATTGGCATCCCATGCTATACAATAACTCATAATGTGTATTACTCTTATGTATACAGACCCCTTATCACATATTACAATTGATTTGTTATAACGACAAATCTAACTTATGATATGCAACTTTTAGAGGCGCACAACACCATTTGACAATTCACAATACAATTGAACAAGTGAAAAAATTCTAAATATATATTTTTGACACTCTTTTATATTCAAGACAATTTAACAATTAAAAATAAATAGATTTGCAGGTCCAACACAATCAATAAAAAAAAAATTGAATATGTAAATTGGATACAAACACCTAAATCCATCTTTTAACCAACAAAAATAGTATAGATGTATATAACGACATGCCCACAAGAACAATTGAACTGTAGGTGTGTATAACTACATAACCACTGATTTGAGTTTTGAACATTTCGAAAATAGTTGATGTTTACGTGCCAACTTACAAGTTCAACAGCCAACCAAATTGAACAACAATAAGAACTTTTGGATAGACATTGACCTGGTTTGGTGGCACATCTTATCCTTCTTGCTGGCATGGAAAAACCTTGTCAAAGGGCGGCAGAATACAACCACCCCAAATATATACAGGAACTGCCTTTGTTACCTCCACCGCCTTATGCTATATTCCTTGCCTATTCTACAAGTTTTAGATTCGAACCCAAGAAAGCCTAAAAAACACCCAATTCGAGGAATTTAGTTACTGTAAATCTACCAATGCCAAGGCCAGTTTGACTCAGAATTTATGGAAAACAGAAACAATATTTGATTGATTGATTTTTGTTTGCAATACACATCAGAAGCTACGTCAGAGCGCATATATTTTACATATATTTGAGGTCTTCATGGTAGTAGAGACAAAATTCTTGATGCACGCGCAGAGATGGGCAATTCGATTGGCCTTTTTCATGAATGTTGTCATAAAGTATTTGAAGATGTAAAGGGTTCAGAAATGATATTTTAATAGTGCAGCCCAATTTGCTGCTTAAGACAATAAAAAACAGTGCAGGCCAAATAATATATGAGATCATTATCATGGCGTCTGTAAGACCTACCAGTGGAAATGATGATTCGTTTCTTAGGTAGAATTCTTTGGCCATATGTCAACAATGGCAGGACAGAATTTATATAGAAATGGTAGAGGAGATCCAAATCACTGTGGTTTGGTGGTTAATAATTACTAAAAGTAGACCTCCGGCCTTCTAGACCTTTCCACGAGTTTCTGATTTCAATTGCTTTATCTGTGAGATGTGTGCGAGTATATACATAGATTACACATTGGGAAGGGCTTAATTAGTTATTAGGTTGTGGTTATTGTGATTTTGGAATCTAGGTTTCTATGTAAATAGTTGATATGTTGAATATAATTTGTGTTTTTTTTAAATGATACATAATTTTATTACGTCAAGGGTTGAAAGATTCAGATTTCGTCTGTAAATAAAAATCATAAAATATTTAAATAAATAAATTCATGTAAATCTGAATCCGTCTGTAAATAAAAATCATAAAATATTTAAATAAATAAATTCATGTAAATAAGATTCATTGGAAAAAAAAATTGTTACGTCAGAAGTGTTCTACACTCACATCAAGGGCTGACAAATTAAGATTCCCCTAAACATTTAGATTGTGTAAACAAAAAATCATAAAATATTTAAATAAATAAATAAATAAATTCATGTAAATAAGACTCATTGAAAAAAATCCATAGTTTTTATGATTTTCTTATTTTCAATTTCTTTTTTGATTTTTAGTTTTTTATTTTTTCCAATTTCTTTTTTTGTTCCATAGTTTTTGTGATTTTCTTATTTTTTATTTATTTTTTTGTTTTTATTTTTTATTTTTTCCAATTTCTTTTTTTTTCCATAGTTTTTGTGATTTTCTTATTTTTGATTTCTTTTTTTGTTTTTATTTTTATTTTTTCCAATTTCTTTTTTAGTTTTTAAGTTTATTTTTTCCAATTTCTTTTTCAAATAAACTATGGAAAAAAAATATCCCTCGGCGTACTTTAGATATATATTTTTTAAATATAAATATACTAGTAAATAAGGTTTCAGTTTTAAATTTATATAAAAGTTTTATGGTATAGACATAAAATGGTTATGAAATTAAATGATTTTTTTTGTTTATAAGTGAAGTGATTTTTTTTTGTTTAAAATTATAGTGGTGGGGTTGAAAGTACTTACATCCCACCAATTTAAGGGTTTTTATGTTCATAGTCACAAGTCACAAGTGCAATGTCACAAGTCAATTGGGATCTATTGGATAAAAAGGCAAAGGGATTCATTAGGCTCTACTTAGATGTTGAATGTACATGAAGTAGCCACCACACAAGCTTTTTGGAAGAATTTGGGAGACTTGTACAAGGTGAAATCCTTGGTTAACAAACTTTTCCTAAGAAAGAAGCTTTACACCTCAAGAATAGATGATGGTGGTTTTGTGGCTAAGTATTTGAACACATTCAATATGATTGTGACCCATTTGCACTTTGTTGGAGTGAAAATGGAGGAGGATTGTTGCATGGTAGTTATATGTTCTTTTCTAGACTCAGGGGATCACTTGGTGATGGCAATTGGGAGTATTTCTTCAAAACTCAAAATGGATGAGATAGTGGATAGTTTACTCTAGGAGGAGATGAAACAAAAAGCTTCTGAATCTACTAAGGAGGCCCTAGTTGTTCATAGAAGACCAAAGGAGAAAGGAAAGAAGAAGAACAAGAAGAAA
Organism: Cunninghamia lanceolata; assembly: GCA_027924645.1. Classification (NCBI taxonomy): domain Eukaryota; kingdom Viridiplantae; phylum Streptophyta; class Pinopsida; order Cupressales; family Cupressaceae; genus Cunninghamia; species Cunninghamia lanceolata. The sequence goes on from BSBN01000007.1 coordinate 4,508,123, forward strand.
GAAAAGTCTAGATCTAAATCTTGTGGGAGATCCAAATCTCTTGGAAAGTGAAAGGCTATGTGTTAGAATTGTGGCAAGACTAAGCACTACTAGAGAGACTACAAATAGGAGAAAAGGAAAAAGAAAAATGATTCATATGATGAGTCCAAAAAGTCTTCTCAAGATGATATAGATTACTTTGCCATGGCCTTAGCAACTCATGCATTGGAAGGTGCATGGGTAATAGACTTTGGAGATTCCTTCCATTTGAACTACCATCAGGGTGGTTTTCAAAGTATAAAGAATATGATCTAGTTTGAAGGTGTACCTCAATGATGATTCTAATTAGTTCAAAATGTGCTTGCATTATAATGCGAGTGCATTTTAAACTAGATAAAATGCTATTTATCATCCTCTCTTCTACTATTTCACAAGCGCATTCTCTCTCTCTAGCTATCTCTTTCTAACTCTATCTCTTTCTATCTATCCCTAAACCCTAACCCCTAAATCTATCTCTCAATTCCCTGAATATGCCCACCCCACACTTAGGGTAGGTCTAATTTCCCTAAACCCCAACCCCTAACCTCTCTCTCTCTCTCTTATCGACAAAGGAAATGGAAACAAGAAAACTAGGACATGCAAAGAGGGACGAGGATCTAAATTGGGAGGATGAAATGGAAAAAAAGATAAAACAAAAGTTAATTGGATGGGAAGAATGATGAGAGGAGAGGTGGAAAATAGTAAAATAGGGAAAAATTGGCAGGATCTAAAGAAAATTTTGAAAGGAAAAGGAAAACTAGGAAAGCTAGGGTTGGGAGGTGAAAAAGAGAGGGGAGGAGGTGGAAAAAAAATTCAAATGGACACAAAGAGCTGAAGATGAATGATAGGAGAGAGAGAGGGGGGGGAGAGATATAGAGGGAAGGAGAGAGGGAATTAGAGATAGGGGTCGATAGAGAGAGCAAGATAGAGGGATATATATATATATATGCATAAAATTCATTTTAACTGCTTTAAAACACACTCACGTTATAACATGCTCACATTTTTCCCTGCTCTGGTAAATTCCAACCCTAAGGGTTGGAGGTACCTTTTGGATGCCAAGGATGTGTTTTTAACAAAAGTTAGAAAATTCGACCAAATATTGTGCATGCTCCCCTATGGTTTACACGTTTTTCAATGTCAATATGAAAAAATGCTAGGAGGACTTCAAGGTTTTTTTTGGTAAGTATTTCCAAAGGGGGCAGCTCCCATATATTGATTTCAAAAGCTTTCAGTACATCAACTGGGCTCCCAACTAGGAATCCCACAGTTGCTTATGATACATCATGCTAGAGGCAAACTCATAGAACTTTCGATTTGTACTAGAGAGATCACCATTCTATCCAATAGAAAACCAAAAGAGCCCGAGAGCTTCATCTCCAATCCTTCCCCATACAATATCAACTTTTGAGCATTAACAGAGACACTCTTAACTACAATAGCATCAAGAATTCCTATAATAAGGTCGGTCAAAGAATTGATCGTCGCGTTGTCTGTATTAAATTCCAACTGAGTTCATACCACATTCGACATGAAGAAAAGTAGAACCAAACTCCAATAATTCCTTCCTGTTATTTTGATTACATTCTTTGAAGACACCCTTGTAAACTGCACCATCATGCACATGACTTGAAATCCACAATGCATTACCAGCCAAGGCAATGAATGCTTTAACTGTCTCATCTTTCCCATTCGTCTTGTACAACCTTTTAATCTGTGTCACACATCCTCCTCAAGAGAGTTACATCTGATGCCAAAGACGTCCATCATATTGCAGCCAATGTTGCAATGGCACAAGTTGCCAAACTCATCAATAAATAATAGAGATAAGAAGCTTCCCGAACCCAAAGGACCCAACAAAATGAATCCCCAAGAAGATGATTGTTTATCGAAACATGAAAATCCCATAAGAAGTTGATCTCCAAATCATCCCTATCTGAAATCAAGTACAAAACCTTCATAGGAAACTGAAGTAGCAAAGCTAAAATAGTTTCAAAGATACCCAATTAAGCATGTGCCAAAAAGGAATCCAACACCCCTGTATTCACTTTATCGTTACTTACAATGTCCTCTAATTCTTTCGAGATTGTCTTTGCATTATCCAGAAGCTCAGGTAAATCTTGCCTAATTGCCAAATTGGCTAGGAAATCTACCGCCCTGTTGGATTCTCTGAACACATGTGATAAGGTATAATCACCTATTGTATCAAGGAATTTCCAAATGGTACTGAGCCATGGTTTCAATTTCCAACTATGGAATTTTCTCTTAGAGATAGCATTGATACAAATCTAAGAGTCGCCTTCCATATCTACATTGTTAATTCCTTTCTCTTTACATAACCATAATCCACGAGCTAGGGCTTTGAATTATGCTTCATTATTAGTGGCAGTTCCCAATTTTCTAGACAGGGCCCATGTTGATATGCGCCAGACAATTGAGAGGGGGGGTGAATCAGTTGTCACAAAAACTTAAACACTTTCTGCAATTAAACATTCATCACTTATTCACAATTATTATGATTTAACAATGAGTGCATGAAATTAGAAACTTAACCACAGATACAACATCAAACACAAGAGACACCAGATTTACATGGAAACCCCCAAGGTGGGGAAAACCCAAGGAGAGGATTAACTCTCAATATATATTGCAATCTTGAAATAATGATGTTCAAGCTTGATCACTCCACAGGCCTAAACATATTGGCTTACTACCATGAAGAACAACTAGGTCTAGCAGGCTCACTGCCTCAACCCTAAACCTAGCAAGATTACAATAAGGGTTGTTAAACCCTACTGGCAGCTTATTGCCAGACTCACTGACATGATCAACACCTTTCTATATTTGCGACTGAAGTATAATAATTCCCCTACTCTGCTCTTCCTCTGCTCTGCTCTTCCTCTGCTCTACTCTTCCTCTTCTTTCCTCTGCCTCTTCTCTGCTCTGCCTTTGGGACCTTTCTTAATATCTTTTCATTTCCGCTATGGGACACTTTTTCCATGACTCAACTATAAGTATTTATACACTACATCAACCTTGGAATGATCATCAAGGTCGACATCACAATCATCAACCATTGGAACAATCTTCAAGCTCAGTATTACAAACATTTACAAAATAGGTCCTGACCTATTGCAACATTGTGCAAAAGAAATGAAATGCGGATCACGCCATGCCTTAGCTGGGACTCAAACATGATCTTCCATGCCACAACACACTTCCACAATCTTCCAGAGATCTCTGCAATCGCTGGGATCAACCAGGTCGGCCAAGACTATTACATGCTACATTATCTGGGAACAATCTTCAAACACAATCTCAATTTCTTAACGCGTGAAAGGAAGCTAGGTGTGTGGAAATCACTTCCTACACTAATCTAAAGAGGAGAGAAGAGTGCAAATTTGTTCTATACTTTACAATTACAGAATATTAACAACAATGGAGATATTGCAACAAACACATATACAAGAATGTAAGATAGAAGAGAGAGACACAAGATATACGTGGAGAAAACCCTTACAGGTGAAAAACCCTACACTCCAAAACGTGCAGCTCAAATGTATTTTGTAAACAATGAAGGTTACAATATAGTCACAGAGACAATGCTCTTGTAGGAGTCTTCAACACTCATATCTGGAGACAAACTAGCAGCATAACAGTACTTGTCAATCACATAATACATCTCCTCTCCAAAGCATCTGTTTATATAGAAAATACAAGGCAAAAATGGTTCTATCTTGAGATGGGCGTCCAACATGGCCTCGGCCCAAAACCGATGCCTATGGACACTTGTCCAACACTATAGGATGTTCCTGACACTTGTCAATTCACCCCATCCCAGAGAGGTCACCTATTCCTAAGATGGGCAATGATAGATGCTCTTACGACTCTTACAACCGTCATAGAATCTGTCATAGATGTCATAACTTACAGCTGTAAGAGAATCTATCATACACAGACTATAAATAGCATATTCTCTTACAACATGTCATAACCCACCTTGGGGCTTCCAAAGTGTTGGTTTTTTCCCTGACTGGATGTTCATTCCCAGATTTCCCTACAAAGTAGCCATCAATGATCAACAAGATCTCTGGGCCAGGGGCCAATAGAATAGGAGATAGACTCTATTTTTATCTCCTCTTCTTCTTCAGGCTCTGCAAAACCTAGGGGGGTATTCCCTATTCAACACCCATGAGAATATGCTTGTGAGTTGGCTTGGGATGTTGATACAAAGCAGATAAATCCTCCTGTAAGTAGACCAAAACTGTAGGATAAGTGCAAAGGGGCTAGCTTTGGGCCTATGTTCAGTTGTGAATCAGAGGATCTTGGGTCCTAAAACTACTTCTACAGTCCTAATGGTTATTTTGGAAGTATGAGTTTGATTTATGTTTGGATGCAAACCTAGACCTGGTGTATAACCTCAACACAGAGCTAGACTGGTGCCTATCTAGGGCTTGAAGCCAATAGACATACACTTGTGAATGATCAGCATGAACACACTAAAATTGGATTTCAAGGGGATTTGTGTGATATCTGCCTTACAGATACCTCCCAATACAGAGTGTTAAGTTATCTCTACTTATGGCATCCCTATTGCAGTATATCCTTCCCAACACTTAATCTGAAAACACTTTAATCTACCCTTTGAGCAGAAGTTGAAAGATCAAGCATTCAATACATGAATTCTATATTCTAGAATACCAAACACCCCTTAGATATCTAGATTCAGAAGAAGGACACATGCAATATTGGAGACAAAATTAACAAAACACATGCAAATACAACATTACTCATAAAATCAATCATGAAATCAGTAGATTCATGCATGAGACATACAACAAGAGATACATAAACTCACAAGACCTCCTGCACAGAGCAACCAAAACCAGTTGTGTATTATTACAGAGCCAGATATGTCTAGTTTTTCAACCAACCTAGAAATGAGTAACAGAGTCCCTCTAATACTACAGGGAACTGTACCCAGCAATTAATTACATGGCAATTCAAAATTCACCAGATACCGCACAAGAGAAAGATGGTGCCTATCAAAAGTAAATGCAACAGGCATGGGAAGAGATAGGGGAGGCCTCGAGCCTTGTGCCGCCACCTGGAAATCCTCATCCATGATCAGGCAGTTTGATCATTCACGCCATTGCCCACACCTCTGCACAACCGTCATTAAAGTCTTCAACCACCTGTGGCCACAGAAAATGTAGCAACTGTGCCTTAGACACTTCCCACCAAAACGCATTATGCTGATATTTCAAATCATGCAGGAAGCATTTATCCAACATGCACCCTGCGGAGACCTGCCTAGCACTTTATAAGCATGGCCGTGAGCACACTAAGTGTCATGCACTTTTGCCCCGCACGACCACAAACCTTCCGCCAAAAGCCCATCTCCCTGACTCCTTCCGACATCGGTGTAACATACACCATCGAAGCAACCGAAAACCCTCCTGCCAACATTACATGTTTCCCCAATGAACACCTCCGTCGACCAGACATAGACCATCGGAGTGACAAAAAACACCTTCGCCGACTATATCGATCATGCCGATGCTCACTCCACTCGTCATCGGCTAGACAAACCCCATCAGACCAATGCCCTGCGATCTGCCCGATGCACCAAGTCATCCCGATAGCACTTACAAACCATACTCCATCGGCAAGACCCTGTTTCATTGGCGAACCTATCATCTGCTTGGCCGATATACCATATCACACTGATGAAGACTCCACATTCCCTTGTCGGCCAGACTCAAACCGTCAGGAGGACCTCCATCAGACACACCGATGTACACCTTGGTCGGCGTGACCAAAACCATCAACCCAACAAAAAGCTTCCTCTCCGACCACACCACGTTATGCCGATACAGCCCTATCGGCCAGAGTGTCCCTATCGGCTCAACTCTTCACGATTCGCTCGATACCATCATGTCATTCCAATCGCCAAACCCCATCGGCGAGAACCAACGCATCGGGGGAAAATCCTCCCGCGATGCCGAAACCATATGTCTGGCCAATATCCTGATGCGAAGTAGCAACCGGATATCCTGACCCTCAAATATCCTCCTCATCAGGATATCACCTAATATTGAAACATGATGACCTTGATGAAATATCCGGTTGATAGAATATCATGATGATGCTGACCACCTCCTAAGAGAAAATGATGCTGATGCTGAAAAATGCTGAGGAGGCTGAAGACTTAGGACTTCTTTGGATTTTTTGGGAAGGTACCTGCATGTTCAAATGCTTGAAAACTGACTGCTCATACAGGCACCAACACAAAGATGCCTTCTTCCAAGATGTTTCTTGACACATGTCCTCACCTGTCATAGATTCTTCTATTTCTGACTCTTACATGTCATAGAACAGTCATAGGAATCTGTCATGACCGTTTCAGTCAATATTCCCTTACACACTATCCAAGATGCCAACACATGGCAAAATATTCCTACCACTAAATGGGACGCCTATCTCCTCATGTGAGGACAAATTTACATGTGGTCATATTCCATGTAGGATGACACATCACCGTGCCAACTCCCACAAGATGACAACATAGGATTTGCATCCTAATTACACAATAGGTAATAAATAAATAAATACAATGGAAATAATATAAGGAATTACCAAGGTTGAGACACCTTAATTCCCAACATTCTCCCACTTGTCGAACACCTTGTAAGAGCCAATAGAAATAATAGGATTTAACTGCTATAGGCTGAGAGGCCCATAGACTTCGAACACCATCTGAACTTCTCTATGCCCACTGGTTTCGTCAATGCATCTGCAACATTATTCAAAGTATCTACCTTCTCCAAATTCACCTTCCCATCCTCTACCATGTCTCGCATGAAGTGAAACTATACATCAATATGCTTTGTTCTGGCATGGAAAGTTGGATTCTTCGCTAGGCAAATCACACTCTGACTGTCACAATAGATCGTAATCTGTCCTGCATCAACACCAATATCTGAACACAATCTCTTAAGCCAAATGGCTTCCTTGCAAGCATGAGTTGCTGCCATTTACTCATCTTTTGTCGTGGACAAAGCAACCATAGGTTGTCTCTTACTCATCCAACTAATTGCACCACCAAACATAGTGAACACATAGGCACTAGTGGATCTCCTGCTATCAATGTCACCTGCCCAATTAGAATCCATGAATCCACGAATACAAACTAAATGTGGAGGTCCTGTAGCATTACCATGATAGCATATGGAATACTCAGAAGTACCCCTCAAATATCTAAACACTCGCTTAACTGCATCCCAATGTAGCCGTCCAGGATTAGCCATAAATCGACTAGGGAATCCCACTGCTTGGGCAATGTCTGGTCTTGTGCAAACCATAGCATACATCAAATTGCCAACAACACTAGCATAAGGTACTCTACTCATGTCCTCCACCTCACTAGGAGATTTTGGACAATCATTAACAAATAACTTTGTCCCTAATGAAACGAGAACACACAATGGTCTACAATCTACCATGCAGAACCTGTCCAACACGATCTTCACATACTTACTCTGGCTTAACCAAAGTTTTCTGTTAGCTCTGTCTATTTTAATTTCCATTCCCAGAGTGTGCCTGGCTACCCCTAGATTTTTCATCTCAAACTATGCTGACAACTGAGACTTCAAATTAGAAATCATATTCTTACCATTCCCAATCAATAGCATATCATCAACATACAATGCAATAATGAGAATGCAATCATTGTCAAACTTGTAATACACACAATTATCATATTTTGATATCAGAAATCTAATGGACAACACAAAGGCATCAAATTTCATATACCACATCCTAGGAGACTGCTTCAAACCATACAAAGACTTCTTCAACTTGCAAACCAAATTTTCTTTACCTTTCTCCATGTAATGCTCTGGTTGTGACATGTAAATATCTTCCTCCAAATCACCATGAAGAAAAGTTGTCTTCACATCCATCTGTTCTACCTCTAAGTCATAAACAGTTGCAAGAGATAATAAGAACCAAATGGATGTCAGCTTTGCAACGGGAGAGAAAATTTCACCATAATCAATTCCCTCCACTTGTGAGTACCCCTTTGCAACCAATCTAGCCTTGTACTTTTCAACATTGCTATCTGTACCAAATTTCTTCTTGAACACCCATTTGCATCCAACGGGTTTCCATCCTTCAAGCAAAGGCACCAAGTCCCATGTTTTATTCTTCTCCAAAGAAGCCATCTCATCTTCCATGGCCTCCTTCCAGGAACCTGCATCTTTCATGCCCATAGCCTCTTTCACACTTTTAGGCTCATCAGTGTTAGTAAGCAAAGCAAAAGCACAACTAGAATCAAGTAACGAATAACCAAACCTATCAAGTTGCTTTCTTGTTTGTGTAGACCTCCTCAATGGCTGAGGTTGAGCTTCTACTTCTTCATCTAAGCTTTCAGAGCTACTAGATCTCTCCTCATCATCAAGTCTCACAGGGTCTATTGGTTCAGTCTTCTCAGGGGTAGAAGGAAACTGAACCACATCTTCTTTCTTTTTTGTCTGTTCTAGCTGTAGAACAACAGAAGAAGGTATTAGCTCTCTGAAGATAGCACTTCTTCTATACAACACTGTTTCAGCCACAGGATCCCAAAGCTTGTATCCTTTTACACTGACACCATAGCCAATGAAAATACACTTAACAGCCTTGTTCTCCAATTTAGACCGTTTCTTCCCAGGCACATGTGCATATGCCTCACAACCAAAAACACGAAGATGTCTAATTGAAGGCTTCTTACCAGACCACACCTCCATAGGTTTCTTACCAACAAGAGCTGATGTAGGAGACCTGTTTACCAGGTAGCAAGCAGTGGCAACAGCTTCATCCCAAAACTTTTGTTCGAGGCTTGCTCCACTAAGCATACTCCTAGCCTTCTCCATCAGTGTCATGTTCATCCTCTCTGCAACTCCATTTTGTTGCAGGGTGTATGGAGTTGTCTTATGTCTTTCAATCCCTTGCTCTTTACTGAACTTATTGAACAAAATTCACCATCGCTGTTAGTTCTCAAACACTTAATCTTTTTACTAGTCTGATTTTCAGCAAATGCTTTAAACTCTTTAAACCGACTAAAGACTTCAGTCTTGCTTCTGATAAAATAAACCCATGTCCTTCTACTATAATCATCTATGAAAGATACAAAATATACAGATTTGGAAATTGAAGGAACATTAACAGGACCAGACACATCAAAATGAATAAGATCCAATACACCAGAAGACTTGTGAGAACTAGAGTAAAATTGAACACGGTTTTGCTTTCCATATACACAATGTTCACAAAAGTTGAACTCGAGATTACAATCATTTAACCCCTCAACAAGGTTTTTATTTTTCAGGGTTCTAAGACCCTTCTCACCAATGTGGCCATATCTCAAATGCCATAACATAGTCTTTTTAGCAAGAAGCTTAACTTCCAAAGCATGTGCACTACCATCAAAACTAGTTACAATAGATTTCTTCACTGCTCGTTCATATGGTGGGGATGAAGTGACTGCAGCTCTTTTCTTCGAGTCAAAAGAACTATTGCACTGTGTAGTGCATGCCTCCATCTGAACCAGAGTACCCCTCCAAGTACCCTTCGCAAGCACCATAGATTCTCTAGTCATCTTGCATCCATCCTTCGAAAAGACAACCTGCACACCTGCATCATTCAACATACTTACAGAAAGTAGGTTTCATGCCAAGCCTAGGATGTGCATAACCCCAGTGATCCCCTTCACTTATCCATCAAGGAATCAGATTGAGACTCTTCCACGACCAACAATTTTCAGATGAGAATCATCACCCAGGTATACTCTTCCACCATCGAACTCTTCATACTTTGTGAACCAGCTTCTATGCGAGGTCATGTGGAATGATGTACCAGAATCAATCAACCACACATCATCAGATGCATGGGTGGCCAGGGCTGAGATGAAGGCATCACTGTCATCTTGTGACTTGTCAGAATCTGAATCAGGGGCGTTCTTCTTCTTCTTTTTCTTTACTTATTTACATTCCTTTCAGAAATGCCCCATTTTCCCACAGTTCCAATAGAGAGCCTTGGACTTTCCAAGAGATTTGGATCTCCCACAGGATTTGCCCTTTTCACCTTTCTTATCCTTCTTCTTCTCTTTCTCTTTGGGTCTTCCACAAACCGCAAGAGCATCTTTGGCCAACTTAGTTGTCTTTCGCCGCACTTCTTCAGATAACAGCAAAGATAATACATCATCCATTCCGATAGCCATGACAAGATGATCCCATGAATCTGGTAAAGAACAAAGCAGGGTCATACATTGATCCTCCTCCTCCATTTTCACACCCATAGATGTCAACTGTACAACAAACATGTTAAAAGCATTCATATGGTCTGCAACAGATCCTCCATCTTCTATCTTCAGAGCAAACATCTTCTTTTATCAGAAAGAGCTTGTTCATCAATGACTTAGCCTAATAAACAGATCCTAGCTTCTTCCAAAGATCTTTTGCAGTCTTCTCCTCGTGGACATTCAAAAGGACAGAGTCAACTAAACAGAGTCTTATGAGACCCTTAGCCTTCCAATCTTTGAGATCCCAATCATCTTGTGACATTGCCATAGGTTTTGTTTCATCAATGATTTCCCATAGGTCACGATCAACAAGCAGGTCTTCCATCTTGAGTTTCCACAACTCAAAATTTGTGCCATTAAACTTCTCCACCTCTACTCTTTTGGATGTGGTTGTCATCTCCTTCCTGTAACAAGATACAGAATACTCTGCACAAACTCCCACTCAACCTAAGATTAGCTCAAAAAAAACCCCTACCCAGCAGCTAGAACCAAAACTGGCCAGGCTCTGATACCAATTGAAAGGAAGCTAGGTGTGCAGAAATCGCTTCCTACACTAATCTAAAGAGGAGAGAAGAGTGCAAATTTATTTTATCCTTTACAATTATAGAATGTTAACAACAACAATGGAGATATTGCAGCAAACACATACACAAGAATGTAAGACAGAAGAGAGAGACACAAGATATACGTGGGGAAAACCCTTACGGGTGAAAAACTCCACACTCCAAAACATAGCTCAAATGTATTCTGTAAACAATGAAGGTTACAATACAGTCACAGAGCCAATGCTCTTGAAGGAGTCTTTGACATTCGTATCTGTAGACAAACCGGCGGCATAACAGTATCTGTCAATCACATAATACATCTCCTCTCCAAAGCGCATGTTTATATAGAAAATACAAGACAAAAATGGCTCTATCTTGAGATGGGCATCCAACATGGCCTCATGGCCCAAAACCCATGCCTATGGACACTTGTCCAACACTGTAGGATGTTCCTGACACTTGTCAAGTCACCCCATCCCAAAGAGGTCACCTATTCCCAAGATGGGCAATGACAGATGCTCTTACGACTCTTACAACCATCATAGAATCTGTCATAGCCGTCATAACTTACAGCTACAAGAGAATCTGTCATACACAGGCTATAAATAGCATATTCTCTTACATGTCATAACCCACCTTGGGGCACCCAAAAATGCCTTCTTCCAAGATGCTTCTCGACACATGTCCTCACCTGTCATAGATTCTTCTATTTCTGACTCTTACATGTCATAGAACTATCATAGGAATCTATCATGACCATTTCGGTCAATATTCCCTTACACACTATCTAAGATGCGACACATGGAAAAATATTCCTACCACTAAGTGGGATGCTTATCTCATCATGTGAGGACAAATTTATATGTGGTCATCTTCCATGTAGGATGACACATCACCGTGCCAACTCCCACAAGATGAGAACATAGGATTTGCATCCTAATTACACAATAGGCAATAAATAAATAAATACAATGAAAATAATACAAGGAATTACCAAGGTTGAGACACCTTAATTCCCAACAACATGGACCAAAGTCTAGATAGGAACATGATTAGGAGACATCCACAAGCACGCTACAATCATCAGGAGCAACCGCACGAACCTTAACCACTTTATCCACAGGAATCTTCTCACTGGAACACATGAACTTCACTGTCTTCTACTGTCATAAAAGAAAGATAGTTTGCAGACCACCAAACCATGAACCATTGCAACTGTAGGCACTTATCATCATCCCAGACTTCCCTCTAGAACCGTAGAGCAAAATACTTTATTGCGGAGGAATGCGGAGTTGAATACTTTCTTCATGTCCTAACTGTACTTACAGAAAAAATAGGTTTCACTATGGTGAACACAACTCACTCAGATCTTCATGCGGAGGCTTTAAACCCAGAATGCAGCATCCTTAGTCATACCTCTAGCTTACTTCCAATCCGCAAACGATGATCTTCAAGTAGAAGTAAATGCAGAGCAGTTTACCAGACTGTTCTTCAGCATACAACTCACTGTATGTACTGCACTTCTACGTAACTCACTTGATCCTTTCAGAAAGGCTAATTTTCTTAATATCCTCAACATACAAGTCTTCTAAACAAGTAATAGAATAAGATACAGTTGACACCAATGACAACAAGAATATGTTGACATCAATGACAACACCGATTAGGCACATACTTGCAACAATCTCCCCCTTTGTCATTGATGGCAACATATGATGTGAAAAACTACAATAACTATTAAGACAAGATTCGCCCCCTTTCTCTTTACACATTTGCACTCTTTCTTTCTCCAAAATTCTCCCCCTTTCTCTTACACATATGCACTCTAAGTTTTTCACATGACTTCTCTCCCCCTTTGACATCAATGGCAAAGGGCACATACTTGCATTCATCTGCTCTAATCTAATCTCTCTTCTGAACTCTCTGACTACTCCCCCTGAGAAGTAGCCCTAAAAAGCATCAATCTAGACCTCTAAGCATCTCTGAACTGATACACTATTGTGCATCTTAGTTTAGAGTAGGAGGGGTGATAACCCCTAAATTTTCTCAGAGATACTCAAAAGTATCCTTAGGCAGAGGCTTGGTAAAAATGTCTACAATCTGATCCTTGGTAGAAACATACTCCAACTTGACTTCATTCTCTATCACCTTTTCTCTCATAAAATGATACTTGATGGATATGTGCTTTGTCCTTGAATGCATCACTGGATTCTTTGATATGTTAATGGCACTTGTGTTATCACAAAAGATTGCAATGGGATCTTCATACATAATTTTGATGTCCTTCAAAGTCTGCTTCATCCATAACACTTGAGTGCAACTACATGCTGCTACAATGTATTATGCTTCTGCAGTAGACAGGGATATTGAATCTTGTTTCTTGCTCAACCAAGATACTAATCTTTTTCCCAAGAAGAATGCACCTCCACTTGTACTTTTTCTTTCATCCACGTCTTTGGCCCAATCTGCATCAGTATATGCACTGACAGTAAAGTCACAGTCCTTAGGGTACCACAAACCATAATCTATTGTGCCTTTTAAATATCTCAGAATTCTCTTAACTACCATCACATGTGTTTCCTTGGGTTCTGCCTGAAATCTTGCCACAAGACACACTGCATGCATTATGTCAGGTCTGGTTTGAGTCAGATAAAGTAATCCTCCAATCATAGATCTATACTTTTTCTAGTCTGCCATGGGTGAGTTATCATCTTTGCTCAACTTACAACCAGTTATCATAGGTGTGCATACTGGTTTAGAATCTTCCATCCCAAATTTCTTTAACAACTTTTTCACATACTTAGACTGAGAAATGAAGATACCTTTATCTGATTGACTTATTCGCAGACCTAAAAAGAAGTTCATCTCTCCAAACATAGATATTTCAAATTCACTTTGCATTTCTTCAACAAAAACTAAGCACATACCTTCATTGCCTCCAAAAATAATATCATCAACAAAAACTGCAACAATCAGGATTTGTTCATCATTGATCTTGAAGTAGAGATTGCTATCTGTAGTACCTTTACTGAACCCTATCTGTATCAGGTACCTGTCCAACCATGCATACCATGCTCTGGGAGCTTGTTTTAATCCATACAAAGCTTTCTTCAATCTGCATACCATGTCACCCTGATCTGATGACTAAAATCCTTCTGATTGTTCTATATAGACTTCCTCTTCCAACTCTCCATTTAGGAAGATAGATTTCACATCCATTTGATAAACCTTGAAATCTTTGTATGTTGCAAAAGCCAGAAACATCCTTATTGCTTCAATCCTTGCCACTGGAGAAAAAGTTTCTTCAAAGTCTATTCCTTCAACTTGAGCATATCCTTTGCATACCAACCTTGCTTTGTTTCCTACCACTTCACCATTCTCATTCATCTTGTTTCTGAAGACCCACTTTGTACCAATTACATTCTTGTCTACTGGTCTGGGAATAAGATCCCAAGTCTAATTCTTCTCTATCTGTATCAATTCCTCTTCCATAGCCTTTATCCAATTCTCATCTTTGCAAGCCTCATCCATAGTTTTAGGTTCACTCTTAGAAATCAGACAAAAATTTACTTGTTCCTCTGTAGCTTTTCTTCTGGTTAAGATCCCTTTGCTCTTATCTCCTATGATTTGATTTTCAGAATGACTGATTCTTACATATCTTGGAGTTTTGGTAGCACTTACCAGAGCTTGGTCTTCTTCATCTGTGATGTCTTCAAGATGCACCACTTCTAAAACATCTGGATCATCTGACTCATATCCACTTGATTCTGAAGACCTTTCCTTACATTCATCAACTTTAACATTTGCACTTTCAATGATCTTATTCAGCCTCTTGTTATAGCACCGGTAGGCCTTACTCTTGGTGGAGTAACCAAGGAAGATTCCTTCATCACATCTAGCATCAAACTTGCCTAAATCTTCTTCTCTTTTGATGTAACATTTGCTACCAAAAACTTTGAAATATTTCACAATAGGAACTCTACCATGCCACAATTCATAAGGAGTCTTTGAACTGTTACCTTTTACTTGAACTCTATTTAGGATATATACTATGGTGTGAATTGCCTTTCTCCAATAAGCTTCCGGAAGATGAGCTTCCTTCATCATGGTTCTAGCAGCTTCTTGAACTGTTCTATTTTTCCTTTCAACAACTCCATTTTGTTGTGGAGTTCTAGGCGCAGATAGTTGTCTCTTTATTCCATGTTCTTCACAAAAGAAATTAAATTTATTTGATGTGAACTCTCCTCCTCTATCAGACCTCAAGCATTTGATTTTCAAATCCATCTCATTTTCAACCATTGCCTTAAATGCCTTGAATTTATCTAGAGCTTCAGCTTTCTCTTTCAAAAAGGTGACCCAAGTCATTCTAGAATAATCATCAATGAGCAACATGAAATACATGTCTCCTTGCAAACTTCTTACTCTGGTAGGTCCACATAAATCTGTATGCACTAGCTCAAGTGGTCCTCCAACCAATTGGTCCTTGCTTTTAAAACTTGTTCTTGTTTGTTTCCCAAATTGACACTCCTTGCAAATAGGATTAGCAGGCTTCACAAGCTTAGGCAAATCTCTAACAATTTGTGTAGTACTTATCTTCATAATATTATCAAAATTTATGTGACACAACCTTCTATTCCATAACCAACTCTCATCAGTCTGAGTCAACAAGCAATAGTTCTCAGTTCCTTTCAAGTGATAGATATTACCTCTAGTCTTCTTACCAGTTGCAATGACTATTCCAGAGCTTTCCTTGATCTTGCATCCATTGTCCTTGAAGCTTAAATCATAGCCCTTGTCACACATCTGACCCACACTCAAAAGATTGTGCTTTAATCCTTTCACATACAAGACATCTTCAGTATTATGCTTGGCATCAAAAGAAATAGATCCTTTCCCACAAATCCTACTAGTTGTATCATCTCCAAACCTAACCAATCCACCGTCATATCTTTCCAAACTCACAAACTTACTTTTGTCACCAGTCATGTGGTGAGAGCAGCCACTATCAATAACCCATTCATCCTTGTCCTTAATGACTTGAGCATCCAAAGCACTTTCCACTGGTTTTTCTTCCTTCACACAGATAGAAGAATTAGTAGACACGGGATCTTCCTTAATAGCAATGAACAAGCATTCATTTATAGAGGAACTAGCATTATCTGGTTCACCATTATCTGATAATCCTTCATCATCATCAAAATCTTCAACATAATAACACTTATTTTGGGTCCTCGGCATGTTCTCATATCTTCTTCTATTTCTTTCAATTCTTTTAGGACATCTGGAAGCAAAATGACCTACTTTACCACAAGAAAAGCATTTGAAAGGTAATTTTCCTTTATACTTATCGGATCCTCTTTACAGTCTATCCACAAAGTTGGCTTCAACTTCATCTAAGTCATCATTGGATTCTACCTTGTACTTTTCTAATCTGGAAGTACTTCCAGGAGTACTGGCTTTGAAGGTCATCTCAACTTTCAGAAGAGCATCATCTAACTCCCTCATTTCAAAAGCAGTAAGCTTACCAAGCAGCTGATCCCTGTTAACCATTTTTACTTGCATAAATTCTTCAATTGCGGCTACCTGTGACAATAGGACTTGGGCAGAGATCTGATAATTTTCATAACAACTTCCTTTTCTTTGAGAGTTCTACCTATGGCTTTTATCCCTGTAACAAGTTCATCAACTCTTTGCATAAAGGCTGATATGTTTTCATCATCATTCATCTTCAAGATTTCATATTTCACTTTTAGACTTTGTAACTTGGCTTCCTTCACAGAATCATCTCCTTCATACAGATTTTTCAACTTTTCCCATACCTTATTTGCAGTTTCAAGATCCACAACTTTTGTCAATATTGAGTCAGTTAATGAGCGTAGTAGAGCATCGTTTGCCTTGATATCTATCTCATATTCTTTGATTTCATCTTCAGTCATCGGACCATTTGGAGGTGTAGTGTATTATGTTTCTACAACTTTCCAAACTTTGTAACCAAGACAAAGAAGATGGCTTTTCATCTGAGCCTTCCAGAGAACATAATTCGTTCCATCAAAATGCAACGCTTCCTTCTTGTAAGACATTTTGGATCTTCCTCAAGCTATTAAACTTTCTTTAGAGGAACTTGGCTCTAATACCAATTGTTTATATGTGTTGGACAACTAAGAGGGGGGGTGAATCAGTTGTCACAAAAACTTAAATACTTTCTGCAATTAAACATTCATCACTTATCCACAATTATTATGATTTAACAATGAGTGCATGAAATCAGAAACTTAACCACAAATACAACATCAAACACAAGAGATACTAGATTTACATGGAAAACCCCAAGGTGGGGAAAAACCATGGAGACGATTAACTCTCAATATATATTACAATCTTGAAATAATGATGTTCAGGCTTGGTCACTCCACGGGCCTAAATATATTGATTTACTACCATGAAGAACAACTAGGTCTAGCAAGCTCACTACCTCAACCCTAAACCTAGCAAGATTACAATGAGGGTTGTTAAAACCTACTGGCGGCTTACTGCTAGACTCACTACCACGATCAACACCTTTCTATATTTGTGACTGAAGTATAATAATTCCCCTGCTCTGCTCTTCCTCTTCTTTCCTCTACCTCTTCTCTACTCTACCTTTTGGACCTTTCTTAATATCTATTCATTTCCACTCAAGGACACTTTTTCCACGACTCAACTATAAGTATTTATACACTACATCAACCTTGGAATGATCATCAAGGTCGGCATCAGAATCATCAACCATTGGAACAATCTCTAAGGTTGGTATTACAAACATTTACAAAATAGGTCCTGACCTATTGCAACATTGTGCAAAGGAAATGAAATGCGGATCACACCATGCCTTAGCTGGGACTCAAACATGATCTTCCATGCCACAACACACTTCCACAATCTTCCAAAGATCTCTGCAATCACTGGGATTAACTAGGTCAGCCAAGACTGGTTACACGCTACATTATCTGGGATCAATCTTCAAACACAATCTCAATTTATTAACGTGGACCAAAGTCCAAATAGGAACATGATTAGGAGACATCCACAAGTATACTATAATCATCAAGAGCAACCGCACAAACCTTAACCACTTTATCCATAGGAATCTTCTCACCGAAACACATGAACTTCACTGTCTTCTACTGTCATAAAAGAAAGATAGATTGTGGACCACCAAACCATGAACCATTGCAACTATAGGCACTTATCACCATCCTAGACTTCCCTCTAGAACCACAGAGAAAAATACTTTATTGCGGAGGAATGCGGAGTTGAATACTTTCTTCCTGTCCCAACTAAACTTACAGAAAAAGCAGGTTTCACTCTGGTAAACACAACTCACTTAGAATTTCATGCGAAGGCTTTAAACCTGGAATGTAGCATCCTTAGTCATACCTCTAACTTACTTCCAATCCACAGACCATGATCTTCAAGCAGAAGTAAATGCGGAGCAGTTTACCAGACTGTTCTTCAGCATACAACTCATTGTCTGTACTGCACTTCTCTGTAACTCACTTGATCCTTTCAAAAAGGTTAATTTTCTCAATAGCCTCAACATACAAGTCTATTAAACAAGTAATAGAATAAGATATAGTTGACAACAATGACAACAAGAATATGTTGACATCAATGACAACACTAATTAGGCACATACTTGCAACAGCCCAAACACAATTACCTTGATCATCCCTGACGATACATCCTACACCAGCTGGTCCTGGGTTTCCCTTGGTTGAGCCATCGAAGTTGAGTTTGTACTTACCCCTGTTGGGAAGAGACCATTTAGCCATGCTTCACTTAACTGATTTACTTGAAATATTCCCTGCAGCGATTTTTAACTTACTCCAGTTCTTCTGCATTTTGTTGTCCCATAGAGAAAAATGAATATTAGTTCTGTCAAATATTGTAGCATTGGCCACTTCACTATTACCATCTTCAATTTTCCTGATAACCTCTATCTTTGAAAGGTGTTGATCTTTAAATGTCCTTTTGTTCCTCTCTTTCCATACATGCCATACAAGCATTGAAGGGGAAATCAACCAGAGATCACCTCAAGAGTCCTGTTTGTTCCAACAAGGCTAGCTTAGCATGAATTCCAACAAATCTGCTTGTCTAGGGGAGCTCCACTCCAATTGTGATTGTAACCAATCCTAATATTTATTTATGTAAGGACACATCAACGGTAGGTAATTCGAGGTATCTTCATTCTCCTGGCATAAGCAACATCTACTTGGGCCTTGAATGCCAATTTTGCATAGGCAATCACCTGTCAAGATCTTCTTATGAAGGGTAGTCCAAAGAAATGTCCCTGCTTTCGATAAGATACATTTATCCCAGCATAATTTTGTTGGCCGTTGTATTGACCTCTCTTGGTGAATCTGAATAGTGAATCCTAGTTTGACATTGTATTCCCTCGAATGGGTCCCACACCATATAACTTCATCTTCATTTAAATTAATTCTCCTCTCTACGAGAAACTGGGATAGGGTACACTTATCATCCTCAGGCATTGGTATCCCATCACAGCATACCCATTCGAAGCAATCCCCCACCCCACCATGGGTATTTAACACATAATTTGCAACCATCCTGCCACGAGCCAAAATGACATCACCAGTCCACTTAGCCAAGTTGAATAAGCTGCATAAAGGAACATTACCATTTTAGGAGTCAAACCAGAAGTCAACCAATTTACCATTCCCAATTTTCCAAGTTAAATGCTCAGTAACAATTCTCTGACTTTCCCACAAGAATTTCCAAATTGGAAAACATCCTTAGGAGTCTTCTACAGTTAAACTCCTTCGAGGATCCATGGTGTCAAGATACTTCCTTTGTAAGATTCTGCAACATAATTTTTCAGGCTCCCTACACATTTCCCAGCTCAACTTGGCACCCAAAGCTAGATTTTTCTTCTCCATATTTCTCAGGCCAGCGCCGCTACAAACTTTAGGTAAACAAGTCGTATCCCATCGAATCAGTGGGACTCTTTTTTCCTCCTTAGAGCCTTCCCACAAAAACTTCTTGAGAATAGCTTCCAAACTTGAACATGCCTTGTTAGTTAATTTGAAGCATGACATAATATAAGTAGGGACAGCCGATAATACTGATTTGATCATGAGAATCCTTCCAGCAAGGGAAAGCCATTTACTTTTCCATGACATCTCTTTGTTTCTGCAATTGCTTATTGTGTTATCCCAGTGCTAAGATCTACAAACTCCTTTAAAGAGTGGAGCCCCAAGATACTATGATGGGAGCTTAGAAATAGAAAAGCCCAATAGTTTTGCAATCTTCCTTTGCAATACCTTTTTTGTATTAAAGAAAACAATTTCACATTTGTCTATATTTAGTATCTATCCTGACATCATTGAATAAGTGTTCAGTGCTAAGTTTATTACTTTGGCCTCCCACAATGAGGCCTCTCCTAATAGAAGCGTATCGTTAGTGAATTGTATATGGGAAATTGGGTTGATACCATTTGTGACCTTGATGCCCTTCCAAGCACAAGTCACACAAAGCCTCTTGAACAACCTACCCGTGGCCTCTATGATTATGACAAAAAGGTAGGGGGACAGGGGGCCCCCTTGTCTAAGCTTGTTTTTGGCTTCAAAAAAACCATGTAAATAGATTCATTGACCAGAATTGAATAACATGGAGTCAAAATACAAGAAAAAATGATGTCTAACCAAGCCTTATTGAAACCAAATTTCTCCATAACTACCAATAGAAAACCCTAGTGAACTATATCATAGGCTTTACTAATATCTAATTTAATGAGCATACCTTTTTGTTTTTCTGTAGAGATGGTGTGAACAACTTCCAAGGCAACAATAATATTGTTCGTTATCTTTCTTCCCGACGTGAAACTGTTTTATTCCTCAGAGATAATTGCTCCCATCAAAATCTTTAAGCGATTGGCCAATGCTTTTGCTACAATTTTTTAAATGGTATTACATAACGAGATGGTCCTGGAGTCAACAAAGGAGGAGCACTGACCTTTTTTAGGAATAAGAGAAACTGTGGTATTATTAATGTCCCTAAAAAAAAATTTCTTCTTTATGATATCTTCTACTAGATGCTAAACATCAACACCAAGGAAATGCCTATAGGCCTGGTAAAACTCTTTCAGGAGGCTGTTAGGGCCCGAAGACTTATGTAGGTTAAGCTGAAAAGTGGTCGTTCAAACTTCTTCTAAAGTGAAGGAAGCATTTAGCATTTGATTATCCTCTTCTTTGATGCCTTTTGGAATGTTTTCCAGTAGAGGGTCATCTCAGTCGAACTGTTGTAACATGTCGCTTGTTCTACCAACTAAGATTTACCAAGTTTAACTTAGAAAGTAAATTAGATCAATATACTGATAGTGGCAGCAATAAAATTTTTCCCTATATTCCTTTGATTAAATGCACATTTGAAACATATTCCAAACTCCCATTACATAAATTAAACTTTATTTCTTCAATAAAAGAATTGAATAATCATCTTTACAACTTTTTCATAATATACATACAAGCTTCAAGAGTTTAACTAATAAATAGAGATACATGATTGTATACTTGTCTGTCTTCAATATTCCCGGCCACCAACTGCATGAGGGGAAGCACCACTCAAGCGATTTACCTCCAACCACAGACTAACTGCGATCCCCCGCACATTTACCAAACTGGTAAACAACCCTACCCTTTGATGAAGGGTTTGGTTTGGTAACCCCAAATAAAATAGGCCTAATTTGAGTAAGGTGTTGTGTCCTACATTAACTAGTACTATCATACTATGGCTACAACCATCAAAATATGAAATCCCTACTAGAAATGCAAACCTGGATCACAGTGAACATAGACAGTGTAAACGTTGGCAATTTACACCACTTTGGCCAAAGTTTTCTTGTCTCATATTCACCCACCCTTCCATCTCGATTGGGAAAGACAACAATCTCTATACAAAAGATATTCCCTTACCCATGGATCAACAAATCCTTGGAATATCCCCACTTAACAATTTCATCAAACTCTATTATAGGTTATCTCCCTCTTCTATGGAACACATATCCCAAGGTTATCCTAACCCAAGTTTCATTATGACACATATGTCAAAGTAACACCACTTCCAAATTACAGTTTACTGTCTTTCCCCTTATACAATTAACTAATCATACTCAAATTGATAAATATACATAAAGTCCCATATAGACACAAATCTCTATTACTGAGATTAATTTCACTTTCACAATACAATTTTCACTTACTAGATATATATAAATATATAAGAAATTATATATTTAGGTAAACAATCACATTGATAAACAACAATGCATTTCCACAATAACAAACGACACCAAAAAATTTCAAAACAGAAAAGCATAATAAGGAGAAATCCCCATGCCTGTGATATAAGCTCCCAAATGAATCTACGAGATCCCCTTGCTTAAGCTCCTTCCAATGAACTAAAACCTCATCCCAATTAAAACAACTCTCCTTCTAAACTTCCAAAACCTCTCCTCACAACTTCAAGCAATAATGGGAAAATAACTCCCAATGCTAACTCCAAATGAGAACCGCAGAATAAGAATGCTCTTCGCAAAACTTGTGTGTATTCGAATGAGTGAGAGAGCTCCTCTAAATAGAACAACTCACATTTAAGGCAATATGACAAACTTTCAACACTAATGCAAAACTCAAAAACAAAAAGAGAAGGCTCTTGATTTGAAGAATGTGCGTACAAAAATGAGGGAGAACACCCCCTTTTATACTAAAACCTAAGGTGTGGTCTTGCCAAAAAAAAGCAAAGAAATGTCGACACAATGGTGACATTCTTAACAAAAATCTAAAATTAGTAAAAATGTCGACACAATGACGACATACTTTAACAAAATCTAAAATTAGTTTCATAAAACAAAACAAACCTTCTAAAAATAAAAAGTGTGTTAAAATTTAAAAAGTAAAATAAAATATAAAAATAATCGTTATCCCACAATAAGCGCATGTGAATTCATTTAAAAAAAAGGTTTAAAAAAAAGACAAGTATGAGGGGAGTATCGACCACCCCTGAAGCTCTAAGCGCTTTATGCGTTGCCTTCATAGCTTAAGGCCCACGTGCCTTAAGGAATGTCCGCCACCCTCCTCTATATTATAATAACATGCCCATTGATAGTCTAAAGACTATCACCATTTGTTTAAAAAGAAACATATCCTTATTAAAAAGACATGCCACTTTTGATTAAAACAAAAGAAACGTATTCTCTTGTTTTTTTTTTTTAAAAGAACTTTTAAACCTTATTTTTATTATTATAATTTAATCACCTTTTACTAAACACCTTTAATTCTTATTATTTATTTTATTATATTTATTATTATTACCTTTTTTTATAAAACTATTCTTTTATTTTTTTATTAAATCTTATTTTATATATATCTATTCTTCTAATCACCTTAAAACAATATTTATGAAAATCAATTTCTATAAAATGATAAAAATATATTTTCGCTATTAAGAGAAAATGATAATAATATTTATATTAAATACATATATATAGAGACTAAAAATATATATTTTAATATATATAAATATTCACATATGCATATACTATCATTGTAAAATCAAATATAATTCACAACCAAAATGCATATAACGTCGTAAAATCCACATAGACTTAACGTCGAAGAACACAAGAGAGACGATAATTCTTGCATAGTCCAAATCAACATCTCCATATCTATGAGCAATATGCTCATGAATATACGTAGGTACGTCTACTTACATATGTTCATGCTCATATCGACTCACGTATAAGAACGTATCGTGGACTTGCACGAGCATTAATTAACTCAAAGAAACCAAACACTTAACAACATGTAGATTTGAACATCCAATCAAGACTCAAGATACATAACTTAGATCACTTACCACTACCCACACTGACTCGACTCAACCTAGGTCATATTTGGATGTGTGTGTGTGCTGCTCAGTTTAGGCTTTTCTTTAACATTTACTAGACCAAATCCTTCTCCTGAGTGATACCTCCCCTCTTTTCTGGAGGAGCAACCTGTTCCTACATCTACTTAGATCACAGTAGTTAGCTGATCAAAATATAACCATTTGCTCTATACATTTTCTATCAATAATCAAATATAATACAAGACATTGCATTATTCCATTTTTTTACATATTTCAAATCAAGATTCACAATATATATAAATACAAAGATTTCACAATCATTCAATATTCAATCAAATTAACCAATCTAAGTAAATAGTAAATGGTAGAAACACATGGGATGTAACATACTTCCCCCCCTTGTGAATCATCATCCCCGATGATTTTTAAGTATCAAGTATTATCACAACATAGAAAAACATAAAGAGTATCATACTAGAAAACATATTGATATCAGGAGCTTTCATAATTCAAATAACTTATGGAAACTTTTGCTTCATCTCAACATAATCTTCCCAAGTGGCAGAACCTTCTGCATACTGATCCAATTGG
The DNA here is from genome assembly GCA_027924645.1 of Cunninghamia lanceolata. Classification (NCBI taxonomy): domain Eukaryota; kingdom Viridiplantae; phylum Streptophyta; class Pinopsida; order Cupressales; family Cupressaceae; genus Cunninghamia; species Cunninghamia lanceolata. Next base: position 4,532,525 of record BSBN01000007.1, read on the forward strand.
ACCTTGCACTGCATAACCTTTCTATTTATGCAAGTAGAGCTTGTGAACTTTAAGCATTTCAAATGCTTGATCAAAACCATACATGGTTTCTATACTTGTATACATTCTATGAATGTAATAATCATCAGTTATATATATAAATATATCAAATTTGAATCATTTAAGAGCATTGTGCCTCCTGGAAATAGCTATTATTAGAATGATTCTGCAATCAATTGATTTGTTAGCTTTTAGAACTTTGAAGAGCTCTTTACATGTAGGAGCTTGTTTGGAATACATTCCAAACATAAAGAAACTTTTTCTGGGGTTGGACCCTCAATAGAACTTTTAATCTCTAATCAAGAATTATTCTTAGAATACACTTAGCATCAGCGTAATTTTTCTATTGCTCATTAGTTTTCCGCTAATCTTTTCTAATCAGCATGATCTGTTCTTCCATTTCTGACAACATTTCTAGACTAATGCTAATCCTATCTTCTAGCTTACTCAGCTAATAGGAGTTTGGCATCTTCTTCTGTCTAATGTTTCAAGCAGAAAGATAGGAATTTTTTTTTTATAATCAAAACCCACCAATGGTAGATATTCTTCCCCACTTATAATGTTGATCCATATAATATATTCAAACAATTCTTCCAAAACCTGGTTAACTCTCACAGTTTAACCATCTATTCTCTAAATGATAAGTTATACTTACATTAGGTTTAATTTCCAGCGCTAAAAAGAAGGCTTCACAAACCTTGTTGTCACGTGCGCATCTCTATCTGAGATAATTAAACAATTCCCGCACAATTTTGTGAGCTAACACTATGCTCCACCAGATAAATTCTTTGATAGAAAAGGTGTTACCTTATTCTTTAGCATTCTAAACAACTTGCCACAAATCTTGCAGCATCCTTTTCATTTTCTTTCAGAAATATAACGGCTTAACATCTACTAACATCTTAGTGACACCAGGATGTCCTGAGCTATGGTGTATTATGAACTTCCTTCCATACCCAATTCCTTAATTCACCATAATTAGGTACATAAATTCTTCCTTTATTCTTCAATAACCCATTGGGTTCAAAGAAAAAATCTTTCATACCTTTTATCTTGCAAATTATCCGTGAGTACTTGCTTAACTTGCTCATAGAACTCATCACTTTTGGATCCTTTCAATGCTTAGCTTTTAAAGTCAGTTTGGATTGTTACCAATGAAGATATGTTCCTTCCTTAATTTAAAGCATTAGCAACTCTATTCTCATTTCCCTTGACGTAGTTAATGTTGAAATCTTAATCCGATATCAGTTTTAATCACCTCCTCTATCTTGCATTCAGATTGGGTTGAATTAAATAAATACTTTAAACCATGATGGTCTGTTTCCAATTCAAAAGGTTTTTCCAACAAATAGTGTCTCCTTATCTATAATGCATGAACAACTGTTACTAACTTCAGATTACGCGAAGCATAATTTTGTTTAAAAGATGTTTGCTTCCTTAAATCATAGGCTATGACTCGCCCTTTCTACATCAATACTCTACCCAAACCTTCACCTGAGGCATCTGGTACTACCTTCGAACTTTAGAGGAGTAAATTTTTCTCATGTCCTGGAATAACTCTTTTGCCATTCTCCTCTTCTTAATCCTTTCAGAACCTGATTTAGATTGAGATACTTCATTCCCCATGTTTACTAGCTTGAGAATTTTCTCCTTCATTCATTACTAGAAACTTTTCTTTGATAAGTACTTCTTTTTCTGCTTTAACCTTTCCTAGCTCTAATACTCTGACTCTCTCTCTTGTTTCTAACAACATTGCAAGGATTTGATCTATCTTAGTGCCCATACTCTCAACTCTGTATCATACTTCTTCACTTCCCCAAAGTTAATCCTTGTTCTAACCATCTTAAAAAGATAGTTCACCCCATGGGTTTCCATAAAGATTTAAATTCTATGAATGTTACCAAAAATTCTAACATTTCCAAATAGAATCTCTCATTCTTATTCAAAACTTTTGCCCAAGAAAGATTTCATATACATAAGCTTTTGATAAAACACTTTTCTTTCCTTTATATCAAAAGGATTTGAATACCCTCTCAGCTACAAATGAGTGGAGTATATGATCCCTCAGATTCTAGTCCATGATTATCCTTGAATGGTTAATAACTCTCAACTTTATTCTCAGATACAAAATTTTGGGGAACATATTCCTGTGTTTTATCACTTAAAGAAATTACACTTTCTTCTGCCAAAGGAGGAACATAAAGATTCCTAAAAAACATGACGGAGTTCACACTATACTCTAAGGACATACCCTTAGAAAGTGGTAAGGCTTCTAATTTGGTTAGAGAGACCAAAAGCATATGGTTAAAGTTGACAACCTCTCTCAGAGTGAACAACCACTTCCACTCTTGGAACATCATATAGATACAAATTCCCAACAGGGTGCTTTTAATCATCCTTGACTCTCTCACCTTCTAGACAACTTGCTATCACTCTTCATTCTCTTTCAGAAATAAAGAGATTTCACATCGACTAGAAATTTAGCTACTCCTAGATGACCCGATTATGATTTAAAAAGAATTTCCTACCTTACAAGGTTTCAAAAATCTGTAGAGTTAGGAATATACCAAGTGCATTTTCTACAATTTACTCCCTTATACAATCCATCAAAGGCCCATCCAGGACATGATAGAGGTGAACATTGTACAAAACAACTAAAAATATTCTAGTATAGCCACCTCAATAATTTAAATCAATATCAAAGAATAAGAAATTTCATTTTCAACAATAAGTCAATAGTTTGAGCTCAATAAATCAAAATTTGACAAACTAGTCATAAATAAATATCCTTCAAAATTTGGTGGCTAGACCATTCTAGAATAAATGAATAAAACAATGAAAAAAAAAATTCTTACAAGTATTAAAAAGGAATTCCACCAAAAATTCAAGAAGTGTCAAAAATCAAAAGATACACTGATTATGCACTGCGTGATTGACTAAGTCACTAACAAGGGAGTAGATTGTTGTATTACACTCGAGTTTTCCAAAAACTTACAGTGGTTAGAGACCATGCTACTAGCACAATAAATAAGTCCTTTAAGACTTTCATCAAGCACACAAAAACTTTGCTAATTAAAAAGTTATAACACATCCACTCTTACATCGTGGAATATTTATCGCTCATCACATAGACAATATTCAAAGATGGTGATACAACGACATGAATGAACTTCAGTTGGAACACACACTTCTTCCCTTATTTACTAAACTCTATTCCCTACCTCTCGGAATAGTTTAGTTAATCATTTTGTCTAAAATCTAGGTATTGATCACATTCATCCTTGCAATTATTCTTTCTATCTCCACCCAGAGACAAAATACATAGCTCTCAACTTTTATCCAAAATGCTATGAAAATAACTAATAACTTCTCTTTGCAACTGTTACGAATTATCTTGCAACTTCATGCAGACTATTAACAAAAGAATGATACTAATCCAAATCTTTTCATTAAAGTATTGTCTGAGAGGATCATCTTCATTTACGTCCTCAACTACATATTGACACCTTTTTCCAATAGGCTTCATGAGTTAATAAAGGACTCTTATTCTCCTCTAATTATGAATGATTCTTTGTATATGACAATTGTTTTTCTCATAAATCTTAGAAATCAAAAAACATTTCCAAGTCCTGTACTATTTTTCCAGGCATTTTATGCCAAAACATCACTACTTGTCTTTCATTGATCCTTTTATCTCTCTTGACTCATTCCAATCCATTCTAGGGTTAGACAAGAACCCTAATTATCTACGTATCGTTTGATACAATTTCTAAAATCTTCCAAACTCAGTTGCTTCTACACCTGGTTGGTCACTTCAGGATCTTCCCATCCTTAGTTCTTGAGATATAAAAGTGATCTTGAATTCATATAAACACTGCTCTTCCTAAGCTCTTAGTCTAATAACATTTGGTCAAGGTTTTATCTTTTTAATCCAAGTCTCTGAATCTTTCCGTTCTACATCCTTAATAGAGTTAAATTGACTCATGGGTCCCTTAATTCCTCAGTTGGTTCTCTTCTAACCACTGGCTTGGTAAGTGTTGAATAATAGTCCTTCTGACAATTTTCTTGGTTAGTCTACTATGCCATGTCACATAAAACCAAATTCCAGTTTAGACTCTCATAGCATAGTGAGCACATAGGTTCCAGAGCTGAACCTGGTTAGCTCTGATACCACGTGTAACATGCCGCTTGTTCTACCAACTAAGATTTACCAATTTTAACTTAGAAAGTAAATTAGATCAAGATACTGATAGCATAAGTAATAAAATTTTTCCTTATATTCCTTCAATTAAATGCACATTTGAAACATATTCCAAACTCCCATTGCATAAATTAAATTTTATTTCTTCAATAAAAGAATTGAATAGTCATCTTTACAACTTTTTCATAATATACATACAAGCTTCAAGAGCTTAACTAATAAATAGAGATACATGATTGTATACTTGTCTATCTTCAATATTCCTGGCCACCAACTGCATGAGGGGAAGCATCACTCAAGCGATTTACCTCTAACCACAGACTAACTACGGTCCCCCGCACATTTACCAAACTGGTAAACAACCCTACCCTTTGATGAAAGGTTTGGTTTGGTAACCCTAAATAAAATAGGCCTAATTTGAGCAAGGTGTTGTGTCCTGCATTAACTAGTACTATCATACTATGGCTACAGCCATGAAAATATGAAATCCCTACTAGAAATGCAAACCTGGATCACAGTGAACATAGACAGTGTAAACGTTGGCAATTTACACCACTTTGGCCAAAGTTTTCTTGTCTCATATTCACCCACCCTTCCATCTCGATTGGGAAAGACAACAATCTCTATACAAAAGATATTCCCTTACCCATGGATCAACAAATCCCAAGAATATCCCCACTTAACAATTTCATCAAACTCTATTATAGGTTATCTCCCTCTTCTATGGAACACATATCCCAAGGTTAACCTAACCCAAGTTTCATTATGACACCTATGTCAAAGTAACACCACTTGCAAATTACAGTTTACTGTCTTTCGCCTTATACAATTAACTAATCATACTCAAACTGATAAATATACATAACGTCCCATATAGACACAAATCTCTATTACTAAGATTAATTTCACTTTCACAATACAATTTTCACTTACTAGATATATATAAATATATGAGAAATTATATATTTAGGTAAACAATCACATTGATAAACAACAATGCATTTCCACAATAACAAATGACACCAAAAGCCTTCAAAATAGAAAAGCATAATAAGGAGAAATCCCCATGCCTATGATATAAGCTCCCAAATGAATCTACGAGATCCCCTCGCTTAAGCTCCGTCCAATGGACTAAAACCTCCTCCCAATTAAAACAACTCTCCTAAACTTCCAAAACCTCTCCTCACAACTTCAAGCAATAATGGCAAAAAAACTCTCAATGCTAACTCCAAATGAGAACCGCAGAGTAAGAATGCTCTTCGGAAAACTTGTGTGTATTCAAATGAGAGAGGGAGAGAGCCTTTAAATATAACAACTCACATTTAAGGCAATACAACAAACTTTCGACACTAATGCAAAACTCAAAAATGAAAAGAGAAGGCTCTTGATTTGAAGAATGTGCGTGCAAAAATGAGGGAGAGCACCCCCTTTTATACTAAAACCTAAGGCGTTGTCTTGCCAAAAATAAGCAAAAAAATGTCGACACAATGGTGACATTCTTAACAAAAATCTAAAATTAGTAAAAATGTCGACACAATGGCGACATGCTTTAACAAAATCTAAAATTAGTTTCATAAAACAAAACAAACCTTCTAAAACTAAAAAGTGTTTGTTAAAATTTAAAAAGTAAAATAAAATATAAAAATAATCGTTATCCCACGATAAGCGCATGTGAATTCATTTAAAAAAAAGGTTTAAAAAAAGACAAGTATGAGGGAAGTGTCGACCACCCCTCAAGCTCTAAGCGCTTTATGCGTTGCCTTCATAACTTAAGGCCCGCGTGCCTTAAGGAATGTCCGTCACCCTCCTCTATATTATAATAACATGCCCATCGATAGTCTATAGGCTATCACCATTCATTTAAAAAGAAACATATCCTTATTAAAAAGACATACCACTTTTGATTAAAACAAAAGAAACGTATTCTCTTTTTTTAAAAAAAGAACTTTTAAACCTTATTTTTATTATTATAATTTAATCACCTTTTACTAAACACCTTTAATTCTTATTATTTATTTTATTATATTTATTATTATTACTTTTTTTTATAAAACTATTCTTTTATATTTTTATTAAATCTTATTTTATATATATCTATTCTTCTAATCACCTTAAAACAATATTTACGAAAATTAATTTCTATAAAATGATAAAAATATATTTTCGCTATTAAGAGAAAATGATAATAATATTTATATTAAATACATATATAGAGAGAGACTAAAAATATATATTTTATATATATAAATATTCACATATGCATATACTATCATCGTAAAATCAAATATAATTCACAACCAAAATGCATATAAGGTCATAAAATCTACATAGACTTAACGTCGAAGAACACAAGAGAGATGATAATTCTTGCATAGTCTAAATCAACATCTCCATATCTATGAGCAATATGCTCATAAATATACGTAGGTACGTCTACCTACATATGTTCATGTTCATATCGACTCACGTATAAGAACGTATCGTGGACTTGCACGAGCATTAATTAACTCAAAGAAACCAAACACTTAACAACCCGCAGGTTCGAACATCCAATCAAGACTCAAGATACATAACTCAGATCACTTACCACTACCCACACTGACTCGACTCAACCTAGGTCAAATTAGGATGTGTGTGTGTGCTGCTCAGTTTAGACTTTTTTTTAACGTTTACCAGACCAAATCCTTCTCCTGAGTGATACCTCCCCTCTTTCTAGAGGAATAACATGTCCCTGCATCCACTTAGATCACAATAGTTAGCTGATCAAAATATAACCATTTGCTCTATACATTTTCTATCAATAATCAAATATAATACAAGACATTGCATTATTCCATTTTTTGACATATTTTAAATCAAGATTCACAATATATATAAATACAAAGATTTCACAATCATTCGATATTCAATCAAATTAACCAATCTAGGTAAATAGTAAATGGTAGAAACACATGGGATGTAACAACTGTAATGGATCCTGAGCTACTAAAAGAGAAGAGAAATACCTCACAACTTCGCTTTCTATCAGATTTATGTCATTCATTTTCAAGCCATCAGAAAAAACTATTCCTTCTACCAAGTTTCTTGCCCTAAGTGCTCTTGTTGAAGCATGGAAAAATCTAGTGTTGGCATCCCCGTCCTTAAGCCAACTCTCACAAGCCTTATCCCGCTAAAAATGTTCCTCCTGAGCAAGTAACTCCGCAATTTTTTTAAGCTCTTTCTCTATGAGGAAATCATTTGCATACATGCCATAAATGATGACCTTATTATTCAGAGACTCAAGTTCCATCTCCACAACCTCTTTTTCAATGGAAATATTCTTGAATCTATCCCTGTTCCAACATCAGAGTTTCTCTTTTACATATTGCAACCTTTTGGTGAAATGAAAACTGGTCGTTCACATCCCAGGATTACCTTCCCACCACCATTCTTTCAATTTTCTAACAAGACTAGTATCTCGCCAGGTCACATCAACTCAAATTTAAAATATCCCTTAGTTGGCTTGATGCTTGTTCTCAATTCCAACAAAATTGGGAAGTGATCAAACACCACCACTGGTAAAATGCTTGACTCAAACCTGTAATCATTTACTAGCCAATCAGGACCCAATAAAAATCTGTCTAATCTCCTTGAAATGTTGGAGAAATCTTCCCTTTGATTGGTCCAAGTAAATCTTCCATTTTTTGGGATAGGGTCAACAACATTTATATTGTTAATGAAATCTCTGAAATCCAAAATGACTCTATTAATCTTGTTCAAGCCTTCGCTTTTTTAATGCAAATCCACAATTGCGTTGAAGTCTCCTCCCAGGATGGCCTTATTGCTTCCTAGATCACATATCCTAGTTCTAATACCGTTCCACACCTTTAATTTCTCCTCCGAAAGTATCAGTCCATAAATATTAAACAAAGGAAACTCCATATTCGTCACCCTGCTTCTAACCAAACATAACATCCAATTATGATTAGACTCAATCACCCTTACATCGACCTTATTAGGAGCCCAAAGAATCCCTAACCCGCCGACAGATCCTTGAGCACTATGGAAAAATCCCAACCAAATGCTACAAAAAATGAGGAATTTGTCAACTTCTTTACTGATTTTAGTTTCCTGTAGCATAATTACATCTGCAACCACCTTATAGATATAATGCTTCACCAAGCATCTCTTGTCAGGGGTTAAAAGGCCCCTGACATTCCAAGTGGAAATCTTCATTTCCCTCCAAGGGAGGTCTTTGCTCCCTTGGATTTCAGAAAATCTATGATGCTGATAAGCCCTTTCTTATAGGCTTCTTCCTCCCTTTTCTGCCTATTGGATTTATGTCCCTTCCATTTTCGGTTCATACCCAAGACATTAGCTGCAAACTGGCTAATACACCTAGTGTCGATCACCACCAGACCATCTGCCTCTATGTGCTCTTCATCAGATTCATTCCCTTCAGCTTCAGACCATTCTACACCTTGTTCAAAGACACTATCATCCCCAAGTAATTGGTCATCTTCAACCGAATCGAAGCTTAGGGCCATTGTTCCCAATATTGTACCATCTGCAATATTGTCATCACCACCATTACTGCTGGGAATAATTCCCTCACTACTTAGTACCATGGTCTTTTGCCCTTTTTCATTATTGCTATCTGAACCTATGTGACCTCCTTGTCCCACCTCTATTGTTGCTTGGTATGCCAGGGAAGAGGGGGGCAAAAACAGAATCAACCAACCTTGTGGGTTTTGTGACATCTGGGGCCACGCCAGCCAAATTCCTAGTAGTCTGGCCTTTGAACTTCTAGACCATTTTAGATTTGGGTTTCCTTTTGCACTTCTCTTCATGATGTTCCCGGCTGCAACATCTCATGCAGAAAACTTTGTCTTCCTCTATTTCCACGGATTGCGACCAATGATCTCCATCAACGCATAGAATAATCTTGTTTGGAATTTGTCTGACTACTGTGATTTGTATGTGGGCATACAAAAAAGAATCCCCCTCGACCATTTATGTATCAATATCCAATAATGTGCCCAAGATCAACCAATCTTCTCTAAACTCTCCTCTGACCAATATTCTATTGGAAGGTTGTACAGACGAATCCACACAAGTTTATCATATGGATATAAAATTACCAGATTGAAATTAGGGTGCCACTTCTGAATGTATAGGGGGGCACTTCCCATCTTCCACAATACTCCTTGTAAAATCCATTCTCTCTCTTCTATCGCTGCAAAAATAACTACAAAGAAACCCTTAGGTAGAAATTTGATTATCTGTTCAGTCTTCCAATTTTCATTAATCTATGCCCTAACCTGCCCTCGATCAGATCTTGGCCCAATCAAGAGACATATGATTGCCAATTCCTCCATTAATCCAACATCATCTCTAGCTTCTGCAGAGAAATCGATAGTCTACACAGCCGAATGATCTTCAGATTCATAAATTTTATCCTGTACAAACTCTTCCTTTTTGTTATCTAAAAATCGCACCTTCTCCTGCGGTTTTTCACTCTTCATTTTATCCAAGCTAAGATCTCCTTTATTGAGCAGGACTTCAAGTTTTTTATTATCTTTCTAACCATGTTTTTTTTTCAAAAATCTGATAACATTAAGGTTTCCATCTTCAAGTCCTTTTACTAATGTGTTCTTTTTTTCAGAAAACCTATGTCTAGTATTTCTGGTCTCATTTTTTACACGTTTATCAAAATTTGAAATAAATTACATTTTTAGATTCTAGACTCAATTCTATACACATGGAAATTTCTTTTTAATTTTTATTAGTTTTCAAAAAAATAGGGGGGAGCACGCTCAAATTTTTATTTTTCAGGATGTGTCCACTTTGAAAATTCATAAAAAATTCATATATTCATAAAAAAATTAACAAAAAAAATAGGCATAACTACATGGTGTTAACTAATTTTCCACTGTTGCAATTTGTCTAATATTTAAAAAAAGTCAACATTTCAGGGGGAGCACACCAGACACTATGTTATATTTTTTTGACAAAAACAGGAGCACTTTATGTGCTCCCCCTATTTGAACCTCTGAATCTCCACCATTTTTAGAAAAAAATAGTATTTTTGAAACTAGACTCAGAGCACTACAAAACTTGTTGTTATCATATCTTCTAATTTTGAGTGTGGCTATCTTCAATTTCTCATGTAAGATCAGTTTTTTCTGATTTTAGAAAAAAAAAAAAAAAAATTTAAAAAAGACCACTTTTGACCCCCTTTTGGCCCCCCATTTCCATGCACACACCCGTGTTCTTTCCTTTGTCGTTGGGATTTGACATGGAAGTACAATCCTTTTTGTCCTTTCCCTCTAATTTCTTCTTGTCACCTTGCTACTATTCACTACCCCTATGCTTTCTAAAATGAACCCCCTTCTTATCTAATTCAAGGTATTACACTTGGGCACATGCCTTGTCTATGTTTTAGGCTTGGGCCATAAATAATAACCTTTATGGGTGATCAATCAAACCTTCCACATATTTATCAACACTTTATAGTCCATAATTGCCTACCTAAGTTGAACCTCTCATTTCTAAAACTTGCTAGTATAAGCTTGCACACTTTTCTTATGCTCTTGCTTCAAATGATACCATTGCATCACCCCTTCTTCATGGAAAATTAGGTATAATTGTTTCTAAGGAAACTCCTTGAAATCTTCCCACTTGGACACTGGTGCTACTTTTTGAATCTCCAAAGAGTGAGCATAACTCTCAATGCACCATGTGAAAGCATTCCTAGACAACTTCAAACATGCAAAGGAAATATACCTCCATTTGTGGGACCCATTGATAGAGTCCTTTGCACAAACTTCACCATCATAAGGCTTAATGTTTATTTTTCTTTATCTTTGAAGAACCTCCTAGATCATGACTCTTCTGTTACTCTTCTTTGGATCCTCTTCTTTTGAATGCTCCTCAAGAATACCCATCTTCTCAATAACATCATTCTCTTAACCCTATCAATCTTCTCTGACAAAATGTGTAATCCTTGCAACATCAACTTCCAACCTTTTGAAACATTCCTTTCTATCTTCTTCTACTTGTTAGAATTTTGGATAAATAATCATTCTACCTAGGACCTAATGTTTATGAGATAATCATAAAACTAGGAAAGTGAATAAAGATATTCTTATTGAATATTATGGAGCATAATTACAAAGAGTAAATTACAATTATATAGACCTCTTGGATGCGTGAATCAAGGAGATGACATGTCCAAGAGATATGAGTTTAACTCTCAATCACTCCCAATCAAAGGTGAGTTAACTTAGTTTATCTGGGATAAAGGTGGCCTTCACTAAACAAAGGTGGCACCTAACTACCATGAATCAAGGATTGATGAGGTAATGGTGGCAATTATGTACCTCAATTCAAGGTGAACACATGTCATTATTAGCTACATGGGTCAGAATAATTAAATATTCCTAATATCCTAAGTAAACTTAATAACTAGGTGCAATATTACACATAGGATGAACATTATCCTCTAGAGGTGAAGTGGAATGTTTACACCAATTTTCCTAACTCTTCTCAACCATTCATGAATCTATTCCAAGATCAACTAACAATAAATTGCCTTTTCCACTTGACCTTGTGGATGGCATACAATTGCACAACATGCAAACTTATATTTTCTAATTGAAATTACTACTTTGATACCACTTTATTTGTAAACTAGGTGGCTATGCCACACTCTACCCCTTTGACAATGAATTTAATTTGATGTCAATATCACAAATACTCTATAGCTTGCATTTATTCCCATTAATAATGGATGGTTAATTTGATGTCAATATCACTCACACATAGATATTAACCATAAGTAACATGGAAAATAATAACATAACATTCACACATATCTAGAAAAATGCAATTAATCTAGAGAAAATCCACTATGGGTAAAAAACCTCTAGCCTCTAGGAAATGAATACTTGCTATTCCATTATGTAAAAAGGAATTATGATCATTTTACAATGATCAATCTAGTCCAAACAAGCTCTAGCAATTCTTATTAGAGTTCTAAAACACCTCAATAAACACTAACCTCAAAAATAGCTCTACATGCCATCAATCATTTGTCTAACCCTATTCCAAGCATGGATATGAGATCTAAAACATCCCTTAGCCTTCCCAATATCAAAATCTAGAAGATCAAATGCTCATATTTTTGGCATGCCAAAAGTCACTCTTTTGGAAATTTTTAAGTAAAAATGATAATTTTTCATCATTTACGATGTTGATAAGATTTGGATTCTTGAAATATATTTATTTGCCACATTTGATGATTAGAAATCTTCAACAAATCTGTAAGGAGACCCAACAATCAATTTTGAAGGTTAAAAAGACATCCCACAATCTTATGTAGCAATTGTGCATCTAAATTACATAAAATTAGTTGAAACTAGATAAAATTATGCAATACATCTCAAATTTATGGAATTGGGTCCAAATTGGTTAGAATAAGGTAATTTATTTGTAATTGAAGTAAACCAATCAAGATTATCAAACTTATTTTAAATTAATCTAAATTATGAAAAATAATTCTTTAATAGTCAAAATCAATATAAACAAGAGGATAATAAATTGTTAGTGGTCAATCAAAATTTATATAAACTAAATTGTAAGTCATTATGGTTTATTTGGCAAGTAGTTAATCACTAGTGATTAGGTTGATGGTATGTTAATTGTGATGGTTTAGTTAGAGGTTAGTTTGATAATATATTAGTTTTAGTGGTTTAGTTAGAGGTTATTTTGATGGTATGTTAACTCTTGGTTTTAGATAGAAGTTAGTAATATTTGATTTTGTAATATATAAAATAACTTGGGACTTAATGTCCATGAATCAATCATAAACCTAGAAGTAAAATAATGCTATTCTATATTAATTAAGCAAAAGTGAGTTATTGAGAAACAATACAATGAGTAAAATACAAATATATAGGCTTATTGGATGAGTGTGTTATAATGAGACATGTCTAAGAGGTCATGAGTTAACTCCCAATTAGAAGATGAGTTACATGTTGGTCAAGCAAGATAAAGGTTGTTCTTGATTAGACAAGGTGGCACCTAACTTCCACCAATCAAGAATTAATGAGGAAGTAGTGGCACTTGATGACCTCAAATTAAGGGTGACACATGTTATTATTAGCTACTTAGGTGAGGGAAAATAAATTTAATAAATAGATGAAATATTACACTTATGATATAATACTATCCTAGGTGAAGTATAATATTACACCAACACCCCCCATAAATGCAACTTAAAGAGCAACATAAATGGGTCCCAACAACAAGGGCATGTTAGGTATTTATATACAGTGATAGAACTCCTAAAAAAATGAGATAGAAAGATCCATGAGGGGGGTGGATTTAATCATTAAGTCTTAATGTTTTTCAAAGCGAGCATTGAATGGAAGTTTGATAAAAGCATGTTAGGTTGGTTATGGCATACAAGTGGTATGTTGGGGATCTTTTTGCATGAATGGCCTTGGTTCTAAATCATGGTTGTGTTTAGTTCTACTTTAATTGTAGGTCTAAACTATGATAGTGCAATTGTTACACACAATACAACAATTTGAGGAATGCAAACAAGATCCAAATTTGAATTTTGATGATTTGATTTTACACAACACAATGCGACAATTAGAGGATTGCAAAGATGATCAACATTTAAATCATAGCTTATAGTATTTAGTTCATTGGAACTGGAATGAAAAATACAAACCATGACACACACAAGACAATTCAACAATCTGGAACATGTAATTGATAAGTTAGAGGATTATAGCTATACACACCACACTAGATCAACCGAAATTAAAGGATTATGACTTTACACAACACAATAGATTAACTAGAGGATTATGGTTGTACACAACTTAGTAGATTAATTGGGCAATTATGGTTACACACACAACACCAATTGATCTAGTGGAAGATTCTAGAGGATTATAAGTATAATACAAAGTATTTTATCTACTATATGACACAAGATTGACTAATTGTGTATATAATCCTTGTACTAATTAATCAAGTGGAAGATTTAAGCTATTTATGTAATGTATGTGTATATGAACACCCAAGCACCTATTACAATCGATTTGTTACAACAACAGATCTAACTTATGATATGTAACTTTTACAAGCACACAACACCATTCGACAATTCACAATACAATTGAACAAGTGGAAAAATTCTAAACATATATTTTTGGCACTCTTTTATATTCAAGATGATTCATTCAACAATTAGAAGTAAATAGATTTAAGACAACACAATCAATTAAAAAGACTTTGAATATGTAAGTTGGATACCAACACCTAAATCCATTTTTAATCAACAAAAGAGTTTGGATGTGTATAACGACATGCCCACAAGAGCAATTAGACTGTAGATGTGTATAACTACATAACCAACATTTGGGAAATAGTTGATGTGTACATACCAACTTATAAGTTTAACAGCCAACGAAATTGAACAACGATTGGAACTTTTGGATAGACATTGACCTGGGTTGGTGGCACATCTTATTCTTCTTTGCTGTCATGGAAAAACTGTCTCAAATGGCGGCAGAACGTAATCACCCAAAATATATAAACAATACAGGAACTGACTTTGTTAGCTCCACCGCCTAATGCTACAATGCAAATAACAATTCCTATTCCTTGCCTATTCTACAAGTTTTAGATTCGAACCCAAGAAAGCCTAAATCTACCAATGCCAAGGCCAGTTTGACCCAGAATTTCTAGAAAACAGAAACAATATTTGATTGATTGATTTTTGTTTGCAATACACGTCAGAAGCCGCATATATTTTACATATATTTGAGGTCTTCATGGCAGGAGAGACAAAATCTTGATGCACGCGCATAGAGGCAATTCAATGGATTCAATTGACCTTTTTCTTGAAGACCTAAAGGGTCCAAAAATAATATTTTAATAGTACAGACCAATAATATATGAGATCATTATCATGGCGTCTACGTAAGACCTACCAGTGGAAATGATGATTCGTTTCTTCGGTGGAAATGATGATATGTCAACAACGGCAGGACAGAAATGGTACAGGAAATTCAAATCACAAAGTTGTTTGGTTGTTAATTATAACTAAAAGTATACCTCCAGCCTTCTAGACTTTTCCACGAGTATCTGATTTCAATTGCTCTATCCATGAGATGTGTGCGAGTATAGGTTACTCATCCTAATGGAGGCAGTGGCATTTTGAACAATAAATGGTGAGTAGGTATACCTATGAGGAGGTGAACCAATGGAATGAGGGTCTATATGTAAAGTAGAAGTATAGAGGGGAGATTTGTCTTTGTTAGAACAATGAGCACTGAAGTTTAAAGAGTCTCAGTTATTCTTGAGCAAGGTGTTATATGGTTGAGAAGGAGAACATGAATCATTCACAGATGTTAAAAAGTATGTCACGTGAGGATGGAGGAAGCATTATAGAATCTTTTGGAAGAGAATTGGGGCGTTTTGGAAGAAGTGACAAGAGATGGTTTTGGTGAGGTGTCCTCAGAAAGGGTTTCAAAGGAGTTAAGGAGAGCTTGAAATTCAAAGGCAATATTGAAAAGGAGCTTCATCAACATAGATGGAATAAACTTGGTTGTTATGTATGAATTTCAAACTTCAATAAAGGGTAGAGGGAATGGATGCATTTGATGTTGCCATGGTTGGTCAAGAAGGAGATTATAAGCGAGTTTACTAGGTATGGCATGGAAGAATGTGTTGAGTGATCGGAATGAACATTATGGGTAAGGTGATGGTTCTTAAAGGTTCTTGATTAACATTGTCAAAACCATGAATGGAAATTTTAGGTTTGTCTAAGTTAGAGCAATTAATATAAACACAATCAAGAAAAATTGTACTACAAATATTCAACCCTAATCCATTATCAATAAGTACTCTTTTAACACCAGTCTTCATGTATTCTATAACTATGGTTTATGGGAGTGCTTCTTGAAGAATCAAAGGTGATGATAGTTCAAATGAGGAAAATGATTTTTTTTTTGCATTGTTTCAACCATGGAAGCTAATTTAGTAGGGCATACTAATGCTTGAACGAAGATCTTTTGTAAGGCTTGCTACAAGATATCCCTATAGGTAGGAGAACTTTTGAGATGGTAAGGGCTTAATTAGTCATTATGTTGTGGTTAATGTGATTTGGGAATTTAGGTTTCTACATAAATAGTCGATATGTTGACCATAACTTTTCGACTTTTTATGATTAATGGTTCCATAGAAAAGACAAAGAAAAAGGTTTTATGATACAAAAAAAAAATGATTATGGAACTAAATGAAATTTCTTCTTTATAATCAAAATATTTTTTTGTCTTTATTTTTTAGTGGTGGGATTGAAAGTTGTTATATCTTAGCAACTTAAAGGTTTGTATGCTCACATAATAGTAGCATTGCAAGGCTTTTATGTATTTTAGAATTTCTACATAATTTTGGGAAGCTTTTGAAAGGACATTTTAACTAAGCTAAATATATATGGTCAAAGAGTTTGTGGAAGCACAAGATTTTTATAAATTTTCACTTAAACTTTTCAAAAATTATTTCAAATAATTATCAAATCTATAAGACCATTTAATTTAAATGACTTTTAAGTTATTTTTATTGTTGAAATTTTTTATTTAACTTTCATACAAGAGTGTATTGGAATAAAACGCCTTCACATAAAATACTTATAGTAAATAAATGTAAATAAGTATTAATAAATAATTCATTATAGAATAAAGAGTTGGGATTCAAAATAAATCTCTAATATGAATTGAAAATAAAATGAAATAATAAAAAGTAAATTGTGTAGCTTGACATAGATGAAGAGATGGATTTAACTATGACACAAGGATGTTACTTGAAATCTGATGTCAAATTTGAGATAAGGACTAAGACAACTATGACATGTAACATGATCCATAATAGTATGTAAACTTGTGTTACACTTATGCTTGTGAAAGTGGTCTCCATGTTTGCATATTCATCCTCTAACTCACATAAATGACAATTGACCACACATTTGACCTTGATGTCTTCAAATCTTATGTACTTGCAAACAAAGTTTTGCCTTGGGTGTCTAGATCTGTAATGAAGACTAGTGATGTTGACAAACACCTTTGGTAGCTTTCTATGTGAGGACCTTCTCCTTATGACAAGACCTTGGATTTGAATTAATGATTTTAGAAAGACTTAAAAGACAACAAATAGTAATTGATGTGGCTACAATGATGCTAGGTGATTGACAATTGAGACTTTTTAGATAGAATGCAATTAGAAAATATTTGAATGACTTAGTACAAGAACTAGAGTTTTGTCATGTGTTAATGCAAAAGTCAACATTAAAAGATAGATAATAATTGAGGAGTGATACTATGTGATATAGATTTAGAGGGGATTATCCTAATAATGGGTGGACTATAAATTGATTGCCTCATCAAATGACCTAGGGATAATGTCCTTCTATATTGGACTTAGATGCACAATTTGAGAGCTTTGGTGTGGAAAATGATGAATAACAACTAATTAAAAGATGGTCAATTTGGGAAAGGGAATAAATTTAAATTTTAAACAAGAGATCAAATTTGCACCACAAAAATGACCTAGGTCATTTTCATGCTCATGGATTTGACTTGGAAATGAGAACTAATAAACTAAGAGCTAGGAAATGTTTGATGGGTTAAGTTTTGTTTATGAAATTTAATTCAAATATTTAGTTCAAAGGGGGTCTCAGATCAGTCAAAATCATGCACTAGGATGAAGTACTTAGGACACCCACACAAAGTGGTGTAAAATGAATGGTAAAAGTGAAAGGTATGCACTTTTCACCATTATATTTAGCCCCTACTTTGGTGTGCATGTGAATCTACACAAGAAAGAATACTAAAGTAAAAAGTACAAGAGAACACAATTGAAATTATATATGTTAACTAGAACCATGACTCAAAGTCAATATGTGAATTGCACATAAAATAAAAAGTACTTAGTAATAATATGCTCCCCTTGAATGTGCATGAACCCAAATCATGGAGATAGATAAGTTGGATAAAAATTAAGCATAATAATGTGAAAATGGTTATATTGAGATTAAACATAAGAATTATTGATCAAATAGAAAGCATGAGCATTAGAAACTGAATCTGGAAAATCTAAAATACAATTAGAAAATTAGAGATGCATACCTATAATACTTTACCTTTGTGTGACTAATGTGTATGTGAAAATGGAAGACAGAGGATGCACCCACTTTTGTGCCCCTAATTTGAGTAATCATGGATGCATGTATCTTGCAAAAAAACAACCACCTTGCCCCTCAATTCATAAGATGAAATGAAAAGCATGCACATAGACATAGCATGAAAGTACAAGACATAACATGTAATAAGAGAGATAAGTGAAGAGACTAACCAATAAATATACCACCATTAGTTGGATCTATCTCAATTCACTTAAAATATGTGTCACTATAATGCATGCCCCAAAGGGACTATCCATTAGAATGCCATGCATTTCGTGTACTTACTTTTATCATCATGTTGAATTTGTTTGATTTCCACATGTGTAACCTCAACATATGATGTGTTATATGTTTATTCAAATCATTATACAAGTGTTATTTCTAACATTAGTATAATCCCCATCATTCAATACCATGTGATTAGCCTCAACTTGTATTATCCCCTTTTCTATAAAGTCTAAAATTTATGTTTCAATGCAATGTAAATATCCATAGAATGCTCATGTATGTAATGATAAGCTAAAAAATACTTTACATTGTGTGGTACAAGCTTAGACATATCCATTTTCTTATCAAGCGGAAAAGTGATAAGTTTTTGGTCTAAAGGTTGTGCCAATATAACATTTGGAGAATCCTCTAATCTATTGAACTCTCTCAATCTCTTTGGTTGGATGTTTTCATGATGATCCTCACTATGGTTAATGGTATATGCATCCTTATTTCCCTTGTATTTTCAAGGAACCTACAAATTTGAATGACAAACCTACAAAATATAGTAGGAAATAATACAATAAATAAAAAGTTCAATAACAAAATGTGAGCAAGAGAATGATTTTGTATTAATTTTTGTAGTGCCATTTCAAGGGGGAAACCTCCCAAAAGAGCTCTAGTTCTAATAAGATCTTCTCCAGATGACTCTATTGCCTATACACCATAATATATAACACTTTTTGCCCTACAACACACACACACGCAATGAATATATTTATGCTAATTAGTTGGTAAGGTGACTTAAAAAGCATATGCACCCAAGCCTTTATTTATTAATACCTAATACATATCAAGAAGGAGTTCCTAACAATCTTCCATATTTGACATTGATAGTACCTCATGTGAATAAGAAGTGCTAGAAATATGATGATGTAAAAGAGGATTTTCTAATAAAATGGTCACATTTGCCTACACTAGCACATAAACCTAAAAATGAATGATAAGGCTTACAAAATACTTGTCCTTTGATAAGTGAAGGTAAACCATTGATAAATAAACTTTGAAGATTGTTAGCAGAGTGCAAAGCATGGAGGAGAGTTGACCAGAAGCTGGCACATACAATATGTGGAGGGTGTAGGCTGACAGAAGATGCTACAAAACACATCCCTACATGTAATAGATATAGTATATATAGATATAGGATATGATGATATAATATAGTAGGATAGGAGTATGATATGAGATAGATTCTGATATGAAGATGACATAGAAGTCATGTATGTAGATGGATGAGGCAGAGACTTAGACCTACCGGAGGATGGATGTATGACATTTGATTGATATATATATATATATGGAGATCTGTCGGTACCAGGTATTTCTGTGTTGTCTTGTTATTATGATGTGCATGCGATACTCTATTTTTGTTATTCTTTATGTTTTTCTATCAATCTCTAGCTACTTGACCAGGGTATAAAATGACTACAAAGACTTGACTGAGGACTAGATCTCTGGACCAGTATGCCTCTTCATTTCTTGCTAACATTTGGTTCTATTGCTGAGACCCTAGAAGAAGGTAGTTAAAGATTGAAAGGGAAAAACATTCAAGGGAGTAGCGTAGAGTTCCAAAGAGAAGCGAAGGTGAGGTTAGTGGAGAAAATTTTCAATTGATAGAGGAATTCAGGTCTCCTTAAGTTCCTACCTCTATGAGAGGGGGCAGGCACTTAAGGGGATGACAAGTGGAAAGGGGGTAGGGTCCGCAAGGACCTTTCAAATGATGTGACTCTTTAAACAAGGATACCATGGGATATAAGAGGACTAATGGAACACCAAACCAAGAAAACCCATGACGAAAGGGGAGAAGTGGAGGAAAAGAGAGATTGACGAAGAAATCAGAACTGAAATGGAGATAAGTAGAGAAGAGAGATTGAAGTAGACTCATGAATGATAAGAACGTTACCGTAGAAGAATGGAAAGGGTGCAAGAGATGGAAAAAGGGAGGACAACAAAAGTTGCGGAAGAAAAGGAGGAAAATTTTGAAGAGCACACCATGGAGGGTTCTACCAGAAGGGAAGAAGAAGACAAGTGCGTTAAGGAGTATGCTATTGAGCACACCAATGTGGGTGTTGCCAGAGAAATGAGCTTAGAAGGAGAAGAGAAAAAGCATGTTAAGGAGAATATTGTTGAACACACCACTATGGGTGTTGCCAGAGAAAAATACGAAAGGGAAAAGGAAGAAAGAGGCGAATTAGGGTTTATGCTACAGACTGCCGAAAAATATGAATTAACATTGGAAACTTTGAAGATGGATGAGGAATATATAGAGGAGATAATTTTTTGAAGCATAAAGGAGATAAGAGGAGGAGGAGAAGATGCGGTAAACATTGAGAGGAGTTTTAAGGGTTTTGGAAGGTTATTTCAATCATCATTGGATGTTAGCAAGATGTCGTTCACAAAGGGAAGAGGATCCCCTAATTTGAAGAGATACTATGAAGAGACACATCTCCTTAGCCAATGTATTTACTACATCCTACATCAATTCACTCCCTTCTATATGTTGCTTTAAAATTTCTTCCCTCACAGAGGAATGGAACACATCTCCCAACTGCAACTTCTGTAATGGGGATATTCTAGAAAGATTCACTTGACCTTCTACCACCGGTAATTGTAACAATTGTGGAGTTAGGATGGGTGTTATCTTTCTTGTTATTTTCACTGAGAGCACCAGAATTATGGACACGTGCATCAATATACACCTTGAAAATCATCAACCATTGTGTTTTTGTTTGATCTCTTGCCAAAAACAAGTTGTCTATAAGCCATTTATACCTTTTCTATCAGTCCTACAATTCTAATTAGTCCTGTGGCACTTTTGATCAGTAATGTGGTGCTTCTAACTATCCATGTGCCTCGATCTAGTGCCATGGTGCTTTTGATTAGTCCTATGGTGCTTTTGATCAATCTTGTGGTACTTCTAGTTCTATTCTTGTGCCTCTATCCAGTACCTAAGCCTCTTTCTAATTTATCTAAGCCTCTTTCTAATGTATCTAAGCCTCTTTCTAATGTGATGTCTCTCTTCTACAATCCAACTTGATATGTAATGAGCTTATATACAACAACATGTTTTGGGCTCATGGATTTAAGTAGGGGGATCTAGCCTGTCACTCGTCCAATATTGAGGCGAATATTTCTCTCCAACCATTTGTAATTTACAAATACTTCTCAAGGAAAAAGGGGGTAAAATGGCATTTTAGGGGTAGAGAGACTTTGATGTCTCCTTAATCTACCTATATTAAAGAAAAAAATATCACCATATCAAATACAAATCATAGTTAGAAACACAACAGATGAACTTAGGATTTATTTACAATAAGATACAATATTAGGAAAAAATACACATGAATGTAACATATGAAAACCATAAAGATCTTTAAAATTTCTTCTCTCGTAGAGGAATGGAACACATCTCCCAACTGCAGCTTCTGTAATGGGGATATTCTAGAAAGATTCACTTGACCTTCTACCACCGGCAATTGTAACAATTGTGGAGTTAGGATGGGTGTTATTTGCTTTTGTTTCTCTAAAAACTCTTTGATAGACTCAATTGAAGATGAAGAGGCTTCCAGATTGTCAACTTGTTCTGACCTCCTTTGCTCCTATGTATTTTCCTATGTTCCTTCTACTTTCTCCTCTGCATTATGTGTTTGTAGGCTCCTTTCTTGTTGTTGTGTGTTTGTCTCCTCCATCCTTGTGTTCTTTGAAGGAGGTGCCCCTTGTGTAGAAGTTTCTGGTTGACTTCCCTCTTGGCTTGCCTCTATTTTTTTCTCCTCCTACCGGTATCTCAATGTTGTGCAGAGGTGATAGTGCCAGTTGTTGTTCTTGTTCTTTCATGGACTAATATAGCTTTGATGTTACCTAATCAGTTTATTTTTGAATTTTCTCCTTTTCTTTCTTATTTCCCCCTATAAGTGAATCTACTCTTTGTTTTCTCCTCAACTCCATGGCTTGTAGTTGTATTATCTCATTCTTCTTCTCCGGTGACAATGTGTCACTGAGCTTCTCAATGGCATTCTTCCTTATTTTCTCCTCCAATTGGAGTGCCGTATTTCTCCTTTGCTTTAACGCTTCTACCAAGCTATCTGAAAAACCTTCCATTATTTCATCTAGTGTCTTTTCCTTATCCCTCATGTATTGTATCGTTGCTTGAACTATCAGTTTTTTATTTTATTTAGATGAATCATCATATAGAGGAGTAGTTTCTTGTAACATACCTACATTCTTCATAGCGTTGAGCAATGCATCTAGATTGTAGGGCTCTTGTGCTGGTTCCTTTGCTTGTTGCTCTATCGGTCCTTCCTCCAATGTCTGTTGTGCTTTTTTCCTTCTTTTTAATTTTGATTCTTGTTCATCCCCTTCTTCTTCAGACTCAATCTTCTATAGAATTTCCTAAGTTTTCTTTCTTTTGCTTGTTTTTGTCAGGGATCCTTCTTCTGTGTGCTCTTCTTCATTCCTGACAAGACTTTTGATGTTGCTCTTCCTCTAGATGATATGGTAGAGGATGATGGTGCATGTGATGTAGTCCTCTCTAATCTCCTGACTGACAGAACCTCCTTGGTAGGTAATGGAGCTGATGTGGCCAGTTTTGGAGCTGAGGTAGTTCCCTTTCTTGGAACTCCCCATTGTTTATGCAACTTCTCTCTATGCTTGTCTAGGTGTTCTTTAGCATGCTTTTTATGTTGTTTCTCCATCAGTTCCGAATAAGTGCCATATCTTTCCGCACTTGTATCCTTGGGTTTGCTGAGTAGATTTTGTGCATAGGCATTAGCTTCTGCTGCAATTATCTCATAGGGAAATTGTGGTACACATGTTGTTCTTGTCTCAACTGCTTCCATGTAAGTGAAGTCCTTATCTACCAAAAATGTAATGTGGTTGATGTATTTCTTGACTATTCCATAAGGGATTCTTTCTCTTTCCCTCATCTCTTCTTGTAGGGTTTTTAAGAAACCCCAATATGTGACACTGAATGCTTTTGTGTTGAAAAACTAAGCTATATGCCTTTTGACTTCTAACCCTACCAATATGTTTTATTGCCATTGTTTTCCCTTAAACCTCGGTAACTCATTCAAAAAATAAAATGTAAGACAAAGAATCAAAGTACCATACGGGAAGTTATAATTTGAATCCTTCATCTTCTGCGAGTTCTCCAACAGTTGTTGTCGCATCACCTCACAAAGATAAAAATCCTTGCCCTACTTCACCATTTGATAAGTGGTATGGATTGCAGTGGCTGTGGATGAACCCTCCTGGTTGGCATAGTAGACCTTGTATACAATGCCCATGGTGGCATATTTGACTCTAGGGTCTATGGTGTCCTTTACATGCATGTTCCTCCCATCTGTCATTGCTCTGGTCAATTCCCTTGATTCATTCTGATGGCCTTCATTGTTGGTCGGGGTCCTGCAACACTTAACCCTATGACTACCCTAATGGCCTCCTTTGTGATTCTGTAGGGTTTGTCTAAATATATAAATTCATCATGGATTCTACCTAGAGTGATCCTTACCCATTCATGTGCATCTGTGAAGTTAGGAAAATCCTTCCATACATCCAGTTTCTTTGCCGGTATGTTTGTGTACTCAGGAAAATGCCCTATATCTCCTAGTAATGTGTCCCTTAGCTACTTAAATTTCATGTGATCAATCTCCACTAAGGTCTTGTGAATATACTTTATCACATCCTCTATGTAGACATTCAAGAATGTGTCATCTTTGTCTACCTCTAGGGATTTTCAAGGGTACTTCTTAAACTTTAGCCTTAGCTTATGTGTAATGTCAATTAGCTCAAGGGTTGCCATTGTGTATCCTATGTTTATCTATGCTCTTCTACTCTTCATTTCTTTTCTCTTCGTTGCATTTCTTCTCGGAGCTCCAAATTCACCAAAGTCTAAATGCAAAGTGAGTAATGTCTTATTAGGGTTAAATACCCCTCTTTTTGCCCTAATTTTTCCCACTTCTCCCTTTTATTATTTTCCTTTGTTACTTTATTTCCTCACTTTTTATGTCTTACATTCTGCTCCTTATTAGTGGCTTGTCTCTGATACACTATAGTACCATGGTGGGATCCTTCCACAATCAATTTCTTTCTTTTGGAGATTGATGATCTAGTGTTTTAGCCTCTGGAACAATATCCCCACATTGTTTTCCTTGTATTTTTATCCCCTTTCTTCTTCCTTTTTGATTGTGACTGTCTTGCTTGTATCTCTGGAAACATAGTCATCTTGGTATGTCGATTATTTTGCTTCCTTTGCTTCATTTGCTGAAATTTCTGAGATATAGACTTCTTGTCCCTCCTTAATGTGTCGCAAATGGTCTGCAGTGGGTTTTGATGGAATACGGAGGATTGTTGTGTGTATTCCTTGTTGGTCTTTATCATGAAATTGCTACGGTAACCAAGTATTTTCCTTGTTTTTAGTTCAAGTTCTTATCTCATCCATGCTTCTAGAACCTCCTCACTATATGTACTGTAGTGATCATCTTCTATCTTTGATTCTCCCTCAGAGTTATGCTCTTCTATTATTTCCTCTGCATCCAACCTTGTAATTGTGTAGAGATTATTTGCATCCTTATCACTGTCTTCAATCTGATTGACTTCTTCTATGTATGCTTCTTCCATTGATGATCCCAAAGGAATATTGACAATCTTGTTATCATTAGAAAATGATAGCTCTTCTTTCTGGGAGTCTATGATACTGTTTGCATCCATGAACCATCTCAACCGTAAAAGTACATTGAAATCTTTTCATTTATCCTTCATGGCTACAACAATAAAGTCTAAGAATTGTTTGACCCCCATTAGGTTAACTTCCACTTGATTCCATGTTCTCATTTTCTACATGTTAGATCGATTTGCCAAAATTATGTTGTAAGTTTTCTCTGTCAGCTTAGGTCTTCCTAACTACTCCCATAGCTTCTTTGTGATCATGTTGACATCTGCTCCCAAAATAATCATGACATTCTAGACTTTTCTGTGATTGATATGAACATCCACCATAAGTGGTTTTTTTCCATTCTCCATATGTTCTCCCCATC
The DNA here is from genome assembly GCA_027924645.1 of Cunninghamia lanceolata. NCBI lineage: Eukaryota > Viridiplantae > Streptophyta > Pinopsida > Cupressales > Cupressaceae > Cunninghamia > Cunninghamia lanceolata. Next base: position 4,558,302 of record BSBN01000007.1, read on the forward strand.
CTCTGGAGTTGACTCTTCTGACCTTGCTCCTTATTCTAATATTTAGAGAATTACTTCAGTTTCTCAATAAGTCTATGTTGTTATGTCAATTGGGCTAACTACTTGAGAGCTTCTACTTCTCCTTCGGTGAAAAATTACTTGTATTGCTTCTCCTTCTCTTACTCCTTCCTTATTGTTTATTTGGCTTCCCTCACAACTTCCTCATGTTGTTTCTTAGTGAGAACAAATTCTTCTTCCTCCCCACTATCTTCCTCTTCTATCTTAATGATATAATGCCTTCCGGTATTTGTTCCTGTTGGCAAAAGACACTGCTATGATGAATGACTGAATGTCATCATTGATGGCAACAATACAAAGGGATTCCACCAAAGGCAAAGAGACTTTACTCTGGTAGATCATTTTGGTCTAACAAAGGATTTTGGTCTGGAAGACTCAATGGCCAAGTATGGGCAGTATACAGAGCAAGTGACAGAGACTAGGTCAGTATGCCTCTGCAGTTGAAGATAAATATATGCAGTTTAGGTATGTCAGTCATAGATACTTGGTGATCACATGCTCCAGTGATCAAGTTCTGACTTCCTCCGAAAGTCATATGGTGAAGTATCCAAGTCCAAGTGAACAAAGTAAAGACAAGAACAATGCACAGTACCAGAGTAAAAGGGTCCACATTCCTCCGTTGTGGCATATTTTGGTTTGCGGTTCTGAAGGTATGCTAAGATGTCAATGATGAATGTTCAGTATGATTTTTAGAGTCTAATACAGTCTGCACTAGAAGTTATGATGTGACAGTTGAATTGGTCAAGTGTGTTCTTAAGGGACAAGCCGATAGGCATGTTAGATCCATATGCGGAGAAGATATATTGTTTAAATAATTAATTCAAGTGGTTGAATGATTGGTGTCGACCTATATGAAGATTGTTGTATATTTGTTTGGGTCTGCATTCCTGTTTGTGTACAAGATCAAGCCGACTAGGTACAACAGTTGTATACACGTTTCATGTCTGTCTTGCCGACCTACTTTTGAGCTAAATCTTATTGTGGATATATATATATTGGATGGATTTTGGTGTTGTATTGGAGGAAAGGTATGGAAGTAGTGCAAATTGATGTGTGAATGATTTTAAATAGTTTGAAGAGCAGGAAAAGTTAATAAGGGAAGAAAACAAGGTATATGTAGCAGAGCAAAAAAGTAGGGCAAACAGTATGAAGTACTTTGAATCTTTATACTGAGCTAATCGATACTGCACCTCAGCATTTTGTAGATGCACCTATAGTAGTCCTCTCTTGGTGGTGAGCCAATCCTTCTTCTATCTTTTCTTCTACCTTTCTGGTAGTGAACCTTTTGCAGTGAGCACTTCTTGGACAATGAGTCCTTGGGTAGTAATCCCTAAGGTAGTGAAGCTTCATGTAATTCAATATTGCTACCATAATATATTGTGAGCTAACACTCACCGTGGTTTTTCCCTTTTTGGGTTTTCCACGTAAAATCCTAGTGTCTATGTGTTATGAATTTGTGGTTGCTCTTCTCATGTTTATTTTGCTTTCATGTATTGAATTTGGTAAGTGGATTAATGAATGTGTGAAAGAAAAGGTTTTAAGAATACTAATTCAACCCCCTCTCAGTATTCTTCTCATTCAACAACTAGTATCAGAGCAGGGTTCCTTCGAAGAAGCTTAACATCTTGAGGAAGATCTGGGAAGGTGTGTACATGGCAGCTAGAAGATATTTCACTTCACCTGAAGCCTCATATGAAAGCAATGGTGAATTACAAGCTGCTCTTGAAGATCTTGAAAAATCTAAAGCTCAAATCAGGGATCTGAAGGATAACATACAAGAAGCTGACGAATGCATTCTAAAGATAAAAGAACAAGTCAAAAAGTTCAAAGAAAAATACAAGGAGGTTAATGAAAAATTGATATCAACCAATGAAACCTTGGATGATTTGAAAGTGGAAGTTGTAGAAAGAGCTAAAGCAGAAGAAGATCTAAATTTGTTGGTAAAAAGAAAATTAGAAGAATGTGATAAACTTGAAAAAGAAGTTGTAAGCCTGAAATCAGATCTAGAGAAGGCTAAGAGCTATGAAGAAAAGTTCAAGATAAGTTCTGCAAAGCTTGATGAGATGATTGCTAGTCAAAAGAGTTCAGATGACAAGAAAGGATTGGGGTTTGAAAAAGGAGAAAGTTCTAAATCAAGACAAGAAAACCTTGATATGAAGAAAAACAAAGGCAACCAGCTCCGAAATCAAAGAAGAAGACCCAGAAGACCTCCTGTCAGATAGCCAAATGCTCAAAGGTACCCACCCATCCTTCAATGGTCATTGTTTTAATTGTAATAAGTTTGGTCATAAAGCTACTCAGTGTAGGAGTAGAATGAATCAAAATGTTCCATCATTCTTTGGTCAGTGCTTGCAATGTAGAAGTATGATAAGGAATGGTTTTTACAATGCAAGGAATACTCAACCCTTCATTGGCAAGTGTTTTGCATGCAATAGATTTGGACATATGGCTAATCAATGCAGATCTAGAACAAATCCAATCAACAGAAGGAATCAAGGACAAAGGAATGGGGTATGCTACAATTGCAATAAGTTTGGACATGTTGTAAGATTCTGCAGAAGCAAGAATGAGAAAAGAGACTATCCTACAGAGAAGAAGAAAACAGAGCAGAGAGAAGATAAAGGCAAGAATAAGATTGATCCAGTAGAAATTAGGAAAGAAATGAGCAAGGTTTAGATTAAGAAGGATGTAAATAAGGCCATAAATGAATCCGCACCAGTTTCTGGTGCAGATGCTTCCAGTAGGAAGTAAATTGGGAGCTCTGGCTCAAGGGGAGCAGTACTAAAAATCCTAATCCCCTAGCCAGATAGTCAGTGCTAGGATCCAACATGTAGATGTAATATGAAGCTTCATATGATAGATATTTTAAAAGAAATTTTGGAAGAAAAGAATCAATCATGGAACATTGCAGAGCAATCCTAATCTACTGAACTTAACAGAGAAGTGTTTGACAATTTTTTTGAAGGACTGCATTTATGATAGCTTAGGTTTTCATATCAAGGGATAAAAAGGAACTCATTCGACATACAATTCACTTTGCATTCAACCTATCAAGTGTCCAGAAGAATTAAAGCAAGATTCCAAGTGTCTACAGAGATTTCCAAAGTGATTCAAAACAAGTCGATCCAAAGCGAGGAAAACCCTAATTTGGCGAAAAAGGTATTTACAGCTTGAAAACCCTACTATGAAGTTTGAATTATTCTAGGAAAATGTTTACTCCTCAAGCAATCAAGATAGCAGAAAATCCTCGCCGCAAGTTTGAGAAACATTTCTTCAAATCACTGGAAAATGATCCTAGAGGGGCATTCTCAATTACTCCACATGGAGTTATACATAAGGAAGATGTTAGAGCATACATTCATGTCAATCTAGAAGAATATGATCACTTGAATCTAGGAAAACTGTACTTGGACAAACTAACTACTTTGGATATTGTGTTAAAAGATGAATATAAAGTTCTAGGAGAAAAGAAATTAGACTCCTGGTTGGATTTTCCTGTGATCCCGAATGATGCATGGGTTAAGCTTATTCTAAACAAGATTCATGATGAGTTTCTATGGCTTGACGAACCTTATATGATAACTAAAGAATCTATCAGAGCTGTAATTGGTATGATTTCCTCCGGAAGGGTTCCAGGTGTAAAGAAAATGAAGAACAATGTGGTAATGTAGCTAATAGGAGCCAAATTTGACAAGAATGCCCTTACGGTAAATGATATTAAGGATCTGGCTATTAGATTTGCATCAATGATTATTGGATACAAAATATACCTTTCCAACAAGGAAAATTCTATGTCTGCACTAGCCATTTACATAGCATATGACATGATCAAAAACAATATGGATTATGACCTATGCAAATTGCTCCAGAGTGAACTAATGGAGAACTTGAAAAGAACAAAAGAGAGAAGTCATCCTTTCAAATATGGAACTCTGATCACTTATCTACTCTTCTATTTCCTGAAAGAGCTACCTGGCCTTGGAAACACTATCTGGCTCGATCATACACCAATAGCCACTCAAATAAGAAATCACCTACAAAGTTTGGGAAATGCAAACAAGCAGAATGAAATCTTATGGGGATACTTCAAGAACTTTCAAAAGAAAATGTCATGCAGAGTCCAGATACATGAAAATGTAGTGATGAAGTATGAAAATGACATTGTATTCATGGTAGACAAAGACAAATGCTTCATGGAAGCTGTGGAACCAAGAATTGTATGGGTCCCTACACTAGGATATAAAGTTGCAGAAGATGTTTTGATTGAATTAGCCGATGTACTGCTAAGCAAACCAAAAGATCTCAAAGAAGACAGATTTGGGACATTCACATAATTATCCTCCAGAATGTCTATGGAACATGAGAAATTAGAGAAAACATTAGATGAACAAGTAAGGCAAAAACCAAAGCCAAAGGATTAAATTCCATAAGTTCTCTGATAGAATGGACATCAAACACTCCAAAAAGGAAAGATGAGAGATCTGAAATGGAAAAACCAACATCTAGCCCCAAAAAAAGAATAAGGACATCATCCATTACAAAAGCCACAATTGAAATAGAGAAAGAAAAGGCAGCAAAAGAGAAAAAAAAGTTTCACTTGGTGAAGAACAAGTGGCAAGAGACACTGCTGCAAAATTTTTGGAAAAGCATCAAAGAGCAGAGATCCTAGACTTACCTAAGTTTCTACAAGGACCAATAAATCTGAATTCTTTGTCTCTGGGACATAAATTCAAATTGGTATCAGCTGTGCAAGCCAACACTCATGAAGAAATGCTGAAAATATATATACAGGACAATGAACTCATTGATGAAGCATTCGGTATTCTGGAAAAGTTGATACCCTCATACTCAAAAGACACATCAGTGTCATCATTTGATCAGCTCAAAGGTCTGATAAATTCTGTAAGTACTCATTTTGAGTCCTTTGAAAAATCTGTCGACATTAAGGTTAGAAAGGAATTTGAAGATAAAAGACTAGTAGAGTTAAAAATCAAGTTAGATAGTGATAAATTTTTGTTAGAAAATAGTATCAATAATATGGAGAATGCAATCAAGGAAGCATGTGATATATACAAATTTTGTTTGTCATGGCCTGAGACCACTAAGGAAATAGAAGAGAAGGTCAAAAGCATGGAGCTTCAAATTACAAATATTTCTAAGACCTTTGATCCAACAATTGACTCAATCAGCAGCATAGAAATAAAAGTTGTAAATATTCAAAACAACATAGGTAATCTGCTCGACAGACAAGAAGAAATTAAAAACAAGATGTGCCTATTGAGAAGGATGATAAGCTCTAAAATTGATTTCATGACAAGTCTAGCTATAGAAGCTTAAAGGTTCAGGAAACAACTAGCATGCCTATTAGCATGAAGAAGGTAGAAGATCTGGTAATTCAAGTAAATGAGAACATCTAAATTTTGAACAGCACTAAGAATAAATGGGTTGGAGAGTTAACACAATTAAAAATTGTGTACAAAGATATCCTTTCACATGCAACAAATTGATTTGACACCTGTCACAGTAGAGCATGACAGTTTTTGCAATTTTTGCAGTTTTGACACAATTTTGACTCCTATACATATACCTTTGCCATTGATGTTAAAGAGGGAGAAGAAGACCAGTGAAAAATGGGCAAACACCTAAGGGGGAGAAGAAAATCAGAGTGTATATAGAAAGGGGGAGCAGATAAGCACTTTTCACTAAGTGTTGCCATCAATGCCAAAGGGGGAGATTGTTGGCAAAAGACACTGCTATGATGAATAATTGAATGTTGTCATTGATGGAAACAAGACAAAGGGATTCCACCAACAAGGCAAAGAGACTTTACTCCGATAGATCATTTTGGTCTGACAAAGGATTTTGGTCCAAAAGACTCAAATGGCCAAGTATGGGCAGTATACAGAGCAAGTGATAAAGACTGGGTCAGTATGCCTCTGCAGTTGAAGATAATTATATGTGGTTCAAGTATGTCAGTCATAGGTACTTGGTGATCACATGCTCCAGTGATCAATTTCTAACTTCCTCTGGAAGTCATATGGTGAAGTATCCAAGTCCAGGTAAACAGAGTAAAGATAGGAACAGTGCACAGTACCAGAGTAAAAGGGTCTGCATTCCTCCGTTGTGGCATATTTTGGTTTGCGGTTCTGAAGGTATGCTAAGAGGTCAATGATGAATGTTCGGTATGATTTTTAGAGTCTAATATGGTCCGCAGTAGAAGTTATGATGTGACAGTTGAATTGGTCAAGTGTGTTCTTAAGGGACAAGTCGACAGGCATGTTAGATCCATATGCGGAGAAGATATATTGTTTGAATAATTAATTCAAGTGGTTGAATGATTGGTGCCGACCTATATGAAGATTGTTGTATATTTGTTTGGGTCCGCATTGTTGTTTGTGTATAAGATCAAGCCGACTAGGTATAATAGCTATATACACATTTCATGTCTAGCTTGTCGACCTACTTTTGAGCTAAATTTTATTGCAGATATATATATAGGATGGATTTCAGTGTTGTATTGGAGGGAAGGAATGGAAGTAGTGTGAATTCAATGTGTGAATGATTTTAAATAGTTTGAAGAGTAGGAAAAGTTAATAAAGGCAGAAAATAGAGTATATGTAGCAGAGCAGAAAAGTAGGGTAGACAGTATGAAGTCCTTTGAATTTGTATACTAAGCTAATCGGTACTACACCTCAGCATTCTGTAGATGCACCTGTAGCAGTCCTCTCTTGGCAATGAGCCAATCCTTCTTCTATCTTTTCTTCTGCCTTTCTGGCAGTGAGCCTTTTACAATGAGCACTTCTTGGATAGTGAGTCCTTGGGCAGTGAGCCTTCATGTAATTTGGTATTTCTATCATAATATATTGTGAGATAACACTCACCATGGTTTTTCCCTTTTTGGGTTTTCCATGTAAAATCCTGGTGACTATGTGTTATGAATTTGTGGCTACTCTTCTCATGTTTACTTTGCTTTCATGTTATTAAATTTGGTAAGTGATTAATGAATGTGTGAAAGAAAAGGTTTTAAGAATACTGATTCACCCCCCTCTCAGTATTCTTCTCATTCAACAATTCCTTGTCTTGTGAGTACCGTAGCTTTTTCCTTCCTTCTTCTTCTATCTTTTCCAGTATGTTTTGGTTTGCTTCTCTGGTAGTACTCTTCTTCTTCTGTAGATTCAGTTGAAGATATGTTTGTTTCCTCCATGCTATTCTTCTGGCAAGTTCTTGCTCCTTGGCCCTTTGGTTCCCTTCTTATGATCGTAGCTCTTATTTGATTATTCATGTTTTGTAGCTCACCACTCTTAGATTGTGGTTGTGCATTCCGGAAGTATTGTTGTGCTCTCAAACAAGAATGAACATTGGAGTAGGTGCATTGTACACCTTGCATAACATTGGTATTATTTTATTATGTAAAATAAATATTTATTTGTGGTGCATCATGTGATGTGTTTATCTACATTAAATATTTATTTGGTGCCACTTGTAAAAGTTGTAAGTAACATTGGGTTAATTATTTTATGTGTGTGGGACACATAGAGTAATTAATTATTTATTTTTAATTATTTAATTATTGGGAAAACTTAGTACCAATAATTAAATGTGTGCTCAATGGTTTTGTAGACTCATGGTTTTGGAGAAGATGGTTTTACCATACCACATGTTATATTTGTGTGAGCTTATGTTTATAAAAGCAAACACACGGGTATTGTGTTGGTTGTTTAGCTTGTTTGAGCATCTCTTGCAGGTTACATTTGTGAGGGTTTGAAGCATGGCATTTGATGTGTGGTTAAATGCTTGTTCACATGGAGTGCAGGTAGAGAGAGCTTGATGTTTCAGAGGTGATCTCTGCATGTGTATTGTAATATTTATAGTTGACACCTGTCACACAGCTTGACAGGCTGGTGGTGTTGTTGGCCTACAACTAACACCCCCTGGGTGGTGGGCACCGGTGCCAGTGGGACTTGGTCCCCCATCCTGGGCCCTCGATCCCGTGGGGAACTGAGGCTAGCCTCAACCTGCCCCCTTTGGGGCATTAAAAATTTCAAAATTTTCAAAACTTAAAAATTTAAACCATTTGAAATCATTTTTCAAGTCCACCGCCACCTCCGCCATCATAGCACCGCTCGAGTGCCGCTGCTGCTGCCGGGCCACCAGCAAACCACTCACTTGCCACCAAAGGGCCACCAAGGCCAATCTTATAGGCTTATTGGGAAAAAAAATTTCCAGAGGCCATAACTTCGTCATACAGTGTCAAAATTTCAAATTTTTATAGTCTACGGAAAGCTCTTTCTGTGTACTATGCCATTGTATTAGAGATTTTTCTAGATTTTTCCATTTTGATAGTGTTTTGCCAGTTGGAACCCAGATGTATGGTTTGAAATTTGACTGGGCATAACTTGTGCATATGGAGTCAGATTTTAGACTTCTTATAGGCATTGTAAATGTATTTCTGAGTACTACGTAGTGGAGTAGGTTTGGAGATGATATTCTGAGGTTTGTTCAGTTTGAGCTATTTTTGGTCCCTTTGACTTTTGGTGCATTTATGAGTTGATGGTAAATCAAATCTGGGATGATTTGGTGTTTGAGTCATTGCAGACTTACAGGTTTATCTATGATTATCCTTTGTTGACAACATTATACATGTATTGTTGAGTTTTGCATGATGCATTGTGAGATCTACAGGTTGTGCAGTGTTGTAGGTTGTCTATGCTTATAGGTTGCATATATGACTTGGATGTGGGTTGTCTATGCCCATAGATGTTTTAGTGTTGATGTAAATTCAAATTTGTGGCTTGGGTTAGTCACATGTTACATTGGTTTTGCTTGTCATTATGAGATATAGAGAGATAGTATTACCTGATACAGTCATGATATGGGACCTATGTTTCTTGACTAGATGGTACAATTGTGTGAGACTTGATGGGAGTTTGGTGTAGGTACATTGGGTGGTGATCATGGTGTCATGGATGCTCCTTGTTTGGTTGGTACTTTGGCATGACATGATTGCTTTATAGGTGCAGTTTTGGTGGTGTTGGACTGATGTTTGGTTTATAGGTTTTGTTCATCTTCTTGGTTTGGAGATTATGGTTTACTTGACCTTTTAGGAGTTGTTGTCATTATAGTGGAATTATTTGATTGTGTTGGGGCCATGGATGATCTTAATTTAGGAGGTGGTTATCACGATGTCATGGATAGCTTGGTTACATGTTTCAGTAGGAGCATTTGACAGTGATGGTTTGATGTTTATGTTGTTGCCATGTATAGATCGATATCACACTTCAGTGAGAGCTTTGGTAGGATATGGTTATCTTCATGTGGTTTAGAGATGTTGTTTATTGGTTTAGAGATGTTTGTATTGTGTCTTGGTTTACTCTTGATTCTGGATTAGAGTGTTGGCATGATACAGGTTCCCTTGAGACAGGATGTGTGCATTAGTGCATGTGATCTTCCTTTGAGGAGATGATTAGATCATGATGTCATGATGTGTTCCTTGGTTATGCAGACGTGCAATGAGAGCTTTGACTATGATCTTGATGGTTCTCTTGGGACAATAGGTCATGTGCTTGGGAGCTTCATGATAGTGTGATGTTGCACTTGGAGTTTAGCATGGATTGATCATGGAGGTACTCATGGATACTTGGAGATTTAGGTGAAGCTTGAGTTCTCTTGGGATTAGAGACATGTGTTGAGATGGTTACTCTTTGATGAGGATTTCAACAGCAAGACCGAGTAGCCTACACCTTGGTTGGACGTGAGTTAAATGTGGACCTGTTGAGGAGATTGTTCTTGGAGAGAGTCTGATGGGGAGCACATAGCAGGAAATGCAGAACATGCCCTAATTCCTTACAGTCGGCAAGACTTGACAAATGAACCATTGATACATTTCGATCTCTAAACAACTATCGTTGGAAAGACTTTCCTAAGTCTTACCATTGATCAAACTTACACCGATAGTTGTCTTTACTTTCTCTTCGGTGAGAAACCACGGGACTTACACTAAGTCATTCAACTCCTTACCATTGGCGATACTTCTTCTATCGGCTGAGTCTTTCATCCTTCTACTGATGCACCGATGATGGTTAAATTCCCCCACGCCTCAACCGTGACAGCTTCCATACTGGTTAGTTGTGACCTTATCAGTGAGACTCTTCTCATCAGTGAAACCTTTAACTCATCTTCCGATGTCGCACCTCTTCCTGATGGCATTTACCTTCGGTGAAACTTTCACTATCGGTCAAACTTTCTCTGAAGTTGCCGATAAGCTAATCACTTCGATGTCACTTCAAACCTTCACTCGTCAGCATGATAATTACTATCACCACCTTAGGGTTTGCTACACCAATGTATAGTTTAACTTCTTCTGAACCCTAGCACATGGAGATGCTAGGTCAACCTACTGTGCAACTCGCACTGTCTGGATCCTTTGCACCGCCGAACAACGAAACTGAATAGAAAACAAAACTAGATATTCATACAATAAAGCCATTCCACTGATTTTGACAGAAATCTCACCAGTGGAATGCTTCACATCGACATATTGCAACAACGGAAAGCACAAAAAGAATGGAGATCTATAGTTAAACAATTTGTAGTTACAGGAAATGGAAAACAAATTGACGGAACAGAATAGTTCTATTTCTCCTTAGCACAAAACACAATCACATTCAACCCCTTCTCTTCAATCTGATTACAATCTAAAATATGTCCCCATTTGGTTCATTCCTCTGGATTTATAAACTCGCCCTGAGGAAAACCAACCGATTCCAAGCGGCTGGGAGACCAACCATCTTGAGAATAACAATTTGACAAATATGACCTAAGTCACTTGGGACTTACAAACAGAAATGAAAATGCATTGGTCAAATAGACCTTATTACAACACAAAAAAATGATTTTCTAGGTGCTCCTGCACCATACTCCCCGAGTGAAAGTTGTCTCAAGTCCTCTTAGAGACTAACTGCTGCAAATCACCACCCTGCTTTTTGATGTCTGCTTCCAACATCCATGTGGCCTCTGAGTCTAGAAGTCCTTGCCATTTGACTAAGTTCTCAAAATAGGTCTGATGTCTTATCTTCTTGGCTATCCTTCTATCCAAGATGCACTCCATCTTCGGTGGTTTCTTAGGTGGTAAATACTGCACCCACTTTGCATTGTCTTGAATAGAATCTGTTGTACCGTCTCCTATATCAGGACTCTTATATAATGTCAGATGAGCAACATTGAATAAAGGTGAAATAGCAATATCATCAGGGAGTTCAATTTTGTAAGCATTAGGACCATATTTCTCCAGAATCTGACAAGGTCCAATTTTTTGCATCATCAACTTGTTGTGTTTTCCTGTGGGTAGTCTGTGCTTGTTGAGATGAACCATGACCATATCTCCTATTTGGTACTGCACATCCCTTCTTCTTTGATCCACTCTAGCCTTGATCTTCTGACTATTCTGGTGTAGAGTATCTCTGACTTGTTGATGGATCTATTAGTTACTGTTGCACTAAAAGATCGACCTATTAATGCCCGATACAACCACTTGACTTAACAAGCATGGGAGGTGGCTAAGCCCTTGTCGCAAACCACCGCAGCGTAGCACTGAACAAGGAGACCAAGGGCCACACCTCGCAACAATCCCCCCCTCAGCGCAACATGGGGTTTGAACCCGTAACCTCAACTCTGATACCAATTGTTAGTTGTCATTGCACCAAAAGATCGACCTATTAATGCCCGATACAACCACTTGACTTAACAAGCACGAGAGGCGGTTAAGCCCTTGTCGCAAACCACCACAGCGTAGCGCTGAACAAGGAGACCAAGGGCCACACCTTGCAATAGGATCTCTTTCATAGCCTCTACAAATGTATTAGCATGTCCACTCCTTTTGTCTAAACCCTAAACATCTCACAATTCAAAAATTCCTCTAGGATGACTACCATAAATAGCTTCAAAAGGACTTAGACCGGCACTTTTGTTTGTAGAATCATTATAGGCATACTCTACTTGAGGGAGTACCACATCCCAACTACTACCATGTTCTCTAGTCAAACATCTCAGCAGATTTCCTAATGACCTATTCACAACCTCAGTTTGGCCATCAGTCTGAGGATGATAGGCTAAACTAAAAGACAAATTTGTACCCAATCTTTTCCACAAGGTTCTCCATAAATGTCCCACAAATTTGTTGTCTCTGTCAGATACAATACTCAAAGGTAACCCATGAATCCTAACAATTTCTTTAAAGAACAAACCTACAATGTAACTGGCGTCATTGGTGGTTTTGCAAGGAATAAAGTGAGCCATCTTGTTGAACCTGTCTACCACAACAAACACACTGTCATAACCTATCCTTGTCTTGGGTAACCCCATCACAAAATCCATACTCAAACTTTCCCAAGGTCTGTTGGGTATGGCCAAAGTTTGGTACAGTCCTGCATTGGTTGAGACTCCCTTTGCTCTCTGGCAAATCATACAACTCTCAACAAATCTTCTGATATCAGATTGCATCCTTGGCCAAAAGTAAAATCTTTTAACAAGATCTAAAGTCTTATTGAGCCCAAAATGTCCTCCTAAACCACCACTATGTTTCTCCTTCACTATATTATCCCTCATTGAACACTTAGGGATACATAGTTGACTCCCTTTAAACAAAAGTCTATCCTGCAATGTAAAATCTAAAAATTCACTATGGAAAGCATTGGCAAACTCACTGCATACCTTGTAAATCTCCTTGAAATCTGGGTCCTCTTCATACAACCCTTTGAGTGCCTCAACACCCATGCTTTGTAGCTGCACTTCTTGCACTGTCAACACCCTTCTGCTTAAAGCATCAGCAACCTTATTGGTTATCCCCTTCTTATGTTTGATGATGAAGGTGTAAGCTTGAAGACTTTCCACCCACTTCTTGTGTCTATGACTGAGCTTTTCCTATCCATTCAAAAAATTGAGAGCATGATTGTCAGTGTATACAATAAATTCTTTAGGAAGCAAGTAGTGCCTCCATTTTTTCAGAGCCTGTACCATAGCATACAACTCTAAATCATAAGAGGAGTACTTCCTCTTGGCTTCATTTAAATTTTCACTGAAGAACGCTACTGGTCTGCCTTCTTGGGTCAACACTGCGTCTATGGCTAGCCCACTTGCATCACATTCAATTGTGAAAACCTTATTGAAATCAGGTAACACTAAAACAGGGAATTTAGAAACCTTTTGTTTCAAACTCTCAAACCTCTGATCTGCCTCATTTGTCCACACAAACTTCATCTTGCAACCACCCTTGATGGTTTCCAACATAGGTGCATAGATGTCACTGTAGTTCTTAATGAATTTCCTATAGAATGTGGCCAAACCATTGAAACTCCTTACCTCTCCTGCTATCTTAGGTGTGGGCCAATTCAGAATAGCCTCCACCTTTGAAGGATCCATCTTCAGATCACCTTTGGAAATGACAAAACCCAAGTAGATCAACTCTTGTTTCATGAAATCACATTTGTCCAAGTTTATCAACAGCTTCTGGTCTTGCAGCCTCTTCAAGACTATCTCTATATTTTGCAAATGCTCTTCTTTACTTTTACTGAATATCAAAATGTCATCTAGGTATACTACCACAAACTTACCTATGAAATCATACAATACTTCATTCATTAGCCTCATGAAAGTGCTAGGGGCGTTTGAAAGACCAAAAGGCATCACAAGCCACTCATATAACCCTTCATTGGTTTTAAATATTGTCTTCCACTCATCCCCTTCTCTTATCCTTATCTGATGGTACCCACTCTTCAAGTCTATCTTAGAGAAATAGGTAGCACCCCCCAAATAGTCCATTAGGTCTTTGATTCTAGTAATAGGAAACCTATATCTGATGGTTATCCTATTTATTGCCTTGGAATCAATACACAGTCTCCATTTCCCATCTTTCTTTGGTGCCAAAACAGTGGGGACTGCGCATGGACTCAAACTCTTCCTTATTAACCCCTTGTCTAAAAGTTCTTGAACCTGCCTGGCTATCTCCTCATTCTGTTGAGGGGTCATCTTATAGGCTGCCTTATTGGGAAGTACAGCTCCCGGTATGAGATCTATCTGATGGCTGATATCTCTAATAGGAGGTAGTGAATCTGGTATATCTACTGCAATTACTTCCTTATAACTCTCAAGTAGTTCTCTGACCTCCCTAGGCCCTACCTCTCTCATATTTTCTCTTTTCTTCTCCTTAGGTTTCACAACTAGAGCAAAACCTACTCCACCTGATTCTTCTACTGTTTCAAGGAATTCCTTTTCTCCTACCAGCATTACACTAGATTCGACAGGTTGTGGATCCCCTTCTACCAATGACCGTATCCTATAAGTCACACCATCCTTTTGGAATGAGTAAGCATTCTTTTCTCCATCATGATGAGCCTTTCTGTCAAACTGCCATGGTCTTCCCAGCAGAAGATGGCAAGCATCCATAGGAAGGATGTCACACAAAATCTTGTCTCTATACCCCCCAATACTGAATTCTACCCATGCTTGTTCATTGATGAGTATGTGCTTCCCCTTATTCAACCAACTGACTTTATATGGACTGCTATGGGGAATCCTTTCTAACTTTAACTTATTCACTGCTTCCAAAGATATGATATTATCAGTAGAACCAGAGTCAATAATAACTTTACAAACCTTACCTTGGATCTTGCAGTTGATTCTAAACAAAGCCCTTCTTTGAGATGGTTCAGTCTGTACTGGTTCCTTGAGTAGTGTCCTCTTGATCATCAGATTTTCTCCCATTTCTAATGCTAGATTCACTTCAGGAAATGTCACACTCCTTGCATCTTCTTGAATCAAAGTGGTTCTCTTCTCACCACCATGAGAAGTTGAGGCCTTCTCTGGACACTTGTATGCTGGGTGCCCTATCTGATTGTAGTTATAACATCTCATATTAGAGAATTTGGATCTTCTACCTAATCCATTTGTCCCACCTCTTCCATTAGGCCTTCTTCCTCGGTAGCCTTCTCTGCTACTAGAGTCTCCAACTTGCTCTTCTTAGCTAGACTCACCACTAGGCCTCTGGTTAGGACTTCTTCCTCCAAAACTGCCTCTGCCTCTGAAATTTCTTCCACCTCTACCTCTATTATTCTACTCACTCTTTCTCTTTATCTTCTCTTCAGCCTTAAGGCCATTTGGAAACAATTGTTCACTGTTTCTAGTGCTAAGATGTTGATCTTGTGTATGAGGAAAAATTGATTAAATCTAAACTAAATAAAACCAAAGAACCCAATAACATAAAGGAAACTAATTTAAATAAAAGCCATGACGAATAATCAATGAAATAGACTTTTACCGAAATCTGTGTTGTTTCCTTTGGATTGAATGTGGATTGCTCAATGAAGTTGCAAAGCCATGGCTGCAACAAGCAAGTATGTGCTCAAGAGATCAATGTCAAAAGATCGTTATAGTGCTCAATCGACGCGTTTTGTATGCTCAAAACTCTGTTAAGTATGCCTGAGAATACGATCGAAGAGAGAGAGGCCGAATGAAGGAGATGAGGGGGGTTTATATAGATTTCAAGGAAAATCGATCAACGGTCCAGATAATTCAGAAGAATCAATGGAGGAGAACAGTTGAGGAATGTGCAACGAATGAGAAGAAGACATGTGTCTTGCTTGCTTTTGCATGAGAGGAGTTATCAATAATAGAAGAATGAGTTAACTGAAGAGATAAATCAATTAAAAGAATAAAGCAATCAGTTAAGTGATTTAAAACAAGAAGAAGAGATTTGCATGAGAAAAGAAGATATTTTGCTTTATTAAATATAGAAATATTTAATTGATGAGCAAAAAAGCTTGAGTTATTTTAGAGATAACTCAAATTAGAAGAAAAGGCAATTTAAATAAATAATTGATTTATTTAAATTTAGAGAAGATATTTTTGGAAGAAGTAATTAAATAATTAGAATTATTTAACTTAGAAGATTTGAAAAGCAAATTAAATAAATAAATTTATTTAATTGTTGTGCATGATTTTGGAAGAATAATTTTTGATTTAATTAAATAATTTAAGAATTATTTAATTTTAGATAAGAGGGAATTTGTTGAATTAATTAAATAATTGGGTTTATTTAATCAATGTGGATTTGAAATTTGGAAAGAGGATAATGATCAAATTAAATAATTAAAATTATTTAATTGTGGAAGAATATAGAGGAATTTAATTTAATTAATTAAATAAAGAGAATTTATTTAATTAATGTTGAAAGTATGTGATTTAGAAGAATTTGATGAAATTAATTAAATAATTAGATTATTTAATTAACGTTGAAATGCAGGTGATGAGACAGATTATGAAATGCAAGTGGTGTGGCGACTTGGTCATTTTAGGGTGTCTACAGATCTCATCTTGGATGTTCATCCTTAGACCATTCAAATACCTGGCCACCTTCTCTGACTCTTCTTCTTGTCTCTTTGATCTGAGACTGAGTTTATGAAACTCGTGTCTATGCATTCACATCAAGGTCTCTCTGTCTGAGGTTCTGGAATTTCTTATACATCTGCACGTTATAGTCCAAGGGTAAGAATTGTGCCTTGATTTTGGTCTTCATCCTTTCCCAGGAGGTTATCATATTCTTCCCCTCCTTGACTTTCTCTCCTTGCTCATAATTCCATCATGCAAGAGTAGATCCCTTCAATCTTGCCTTTGCCAACTTAACCCTCTTATCATCAGGGACTTCTTTGTATTCAAAATGATTGTTCAATGCCTCAATCTAGTCAATCACCTCTTCAGCTTCCATACTTCCACTATACATAGGTAACCCATCTATGGTGTCCCTATTGACTGACTTCAATGCATTTACAAATTCCCTCTAGTTTGCTAGTATCTCCTCTATCTTTTTATTGGTTTCATCAATTTATGTATCGCCTTCATCACTGTCACTTTCATCTTCCCTATCTTTGCTTTTGGACTGCTTGAGGATTCAAGCATCTCCTCAATCAGCGCCTTGATGGTGTCCTGCAAAATACTTTTGGGAGGCATCCTCTCCACCTCTGTCTCACTTTCTCTGTCTGACATACACTATTCATAGACAGCACCCAAATGCCAACACTCCTGCAAATCCTCAATTCGACTTGCCACCCAAATCTTTTCAGGCTCTGATACCAATATGATGGGGAACGCACAGAGGGAAATGCAGAACGGGCCCTAGTTCCTTACAGTCGGCAAGACTTGACAAATGAACCACCGATACATTTCGATCAGCCAGACAACTGTCGTCGGAAAGACTTTCCTAAGTCTTACCGTTGATCAAACTTACACCGATAGTTGTCTTTACTTTCTCTTCGGCGAGAAACCACGGGACTCACACCGAGTCATTCAACTCCTTACCGTCGGCGAGACTTCTTCTATCGACCGAGTCTTTCATCCTTCTGTCGATGCACTGATGACGGTTAAATTCCCCCACGCCTCAACCGTGATGGCTTCCATACTGGTTACCTGTGACCTTATTAGTAAGACTCTTCTCGTCGGTGAAACCTTTAACTCATCTACCGATGTCGTACCTCTTCCCGATGGCATTTACCTTCGGTGAAACTTTCACTATCGGTTGGACTTTCTCCGGAGCTGCCGATAAGCCGATCACTCCGATGTCACTTTAGACCTTCACTCGTTGGCGTGATAATTACTATCGGCCACCTTAGGGTTTGCTACACCGATGCACAGTTTACCTTCTTCCGAACCCTAGCACATGAAGATGCTAGGTCAACCTGCTATGCAACTCGCACTCTCTAGATCCTCTGCACTGCCGAACAACAAAACCGAACAGAAAACAAAACCAGATATTCATACAACAAAGCCATTCCATTGATTTCGACAGAAATCTCACCAATGGAATGCTTCACATCAACATATTGCAACAACGAAAAGCACAGAAAGAATGGAGATCTACAGTTAAACAATTTGCAGTTACAGGAAACAGAAAACAATTTGACGGAACAAAATCGTTCTATTTCTCCTTAGCACAAAACACAATCACATTCAACCCCTTCTCTTCGGTCTAATTACAATCTAAAATATGTCCCCATTTGGTTCATTCCTCTGGGTTTATAAACTCGCCCTAAGGAAAACCAACCGATTCCAAACGGCTGGGAGACCAACCATCTTGAGAATAACAATTTGACAAATATGACCTAAGTCATTTGGGAGTTACAAATAGAAATGAAAATACATTAGTCAAATAGACCTTATTACAACACAAAACATGATTTTCTAGGTGCTCCTGCACCAGAGTCTTTGAGGCTTGATGCATCCCAGAGGAGAAATCTCATCCCCACTCTTGGTCCACTTAGCAGTGAATGATTTGATAGGTATGCCCATCTGATTTTCAAATGCATTCTTTTCTTTGTATCTTATCTTCTCATGCATGAGTCTTAAGCTATGGATTATGTTGTGAGGACTTGTTTGATGAGTAGATGCATGGATATGATTAGTTATCTCATTATGTTTGATCTTGATTTGTTATGAGATCATTGTGTGTAATGGAGATAGTTAGTGGCTTTGGACTTATTCCTACTTTGGGATGGTTATGAGTTTTATCTACCTTTTGGTTTGAGAGGCTTGCATCTTGTTGTTGGATGTTGTGGAGGCTTCTTATTTTAGGGTTGTAAAGGAGATCATACTTTTCACATCTATATCACATTAGTGTGGATAGAAGGACATGGTTATGATTTCCAGGTTCTCTCTTGATTGGTCTTCTTCTTCTTCCTGGATATTTGTGTTCACATGACATTGGAGTTGAGATGTTTATGGAGCTTTTGAGTCTCTTTGACTTCTTTTCTTATGACATGGAGGATTTGGGAGAGATATGGACTTGAGGAGAGTTATGTTGCAGCTATTTAGTTTGCAGATTTTGCATATCTATGTGTGTGTTCTTTGACACTATGTGATAGAGGTTTAGCCACATCTTCTATGTGCGTGCTATTAGTGGATCTTTGGATGCCTTGATCTATTTTCAGATTTGACATTTACTCGTGTAGTGGGAGTTTCGGGATGTATATGATTCCTTTGTTGGATGTTCTCATTATGCTACAGTATGGAGGGTCTTGAGATTTTTTATCACATGCTTTGTGTTGTTGCCTTGGAGGACTTCTTTAGGTAGGATTGAGTATATACAGGGACTTGTTATCATTGTGATTTGAGTTGGATATGTTGTTGGCATAAAGTCTACTTGTTATCTTTGGTATACCTTAGTTTGGAGGTATGGTTAGTTGATGCATTAGCAACTAGTTGTGGCTTCTATTTCATCTATGATTAGTGATTCTTGTCAGCTACTCAAGCCTATTTGTTACCATTGGATTTGGTGTTTGTGTTTGGATATCAATTGATGTAGGTTTCTTGCTTCTACATGACAATTTAGTGTGGCATCTCTTCGGAGGATCTTATCCTTCATGATTTGGCATGATGGAGGATGGGGAGATTCTTGTTTGAGATGGTACACACCTTGATTATTGTTGCAGGTATCTTGGAGCACATGGTTGGTTATATGGTACATGTTGGGCATATGGATGGTTTTCCTTGATGTTTTGAGTTTAATTATTGATCCCTTATGCAATGTATACAACAAGTGGGAGAATGTTGGAATAGGTGTGTTGTACACCTTGAATAACATTGGTATTATTTTATTATATAACATAAATATTTATTTGCAGTGCATCATGTGATGTGTTTATTCATATTAAATATTTATTTGGTGCCACTTGTAAAAGTTGTATGTAACATTGGGTTAATTATTTTATGTGTGTGGGACACATGGAGTAATTAATTATTTATTTGTAATTATTTAGTTATTGAGAAAACTTAATACCAATAATTAAATGTGGGGTCAATGGTTTTGTAGACTCATGGTTTTGGAGAAGATGGTTTTACCATACCACATGTTCTATTTGTGTGAGCTTATTTTTATAAAAGCAAACACACGGGTAGTTGGAGAGGTTGGCTATGTTGGTTATTTAGCTTGTGAGATTGTTGGTTGGGTTTAGCTTGTTTAAACATCTCTTGAAAGTTGCATTTGTGAGGGTTTGAAGCATGGCTTTTGATGTGTGGTTACATGCTTGTTCACATGGAGTGAAGGTAGAGAGAGCTTGATATTTTAGAGGTGATCTCTGTATATGTATTGTAATCTTTATTGTTGAATAATACATGAGAGATGGATGCTTTTGGAGGCTGGGTTTGTCCCTCATGGAGGGTTTTCCCAGGGTATATCTTGTGTCACCATTAATGGTATGATTGTCTATTTCTTTTGTATGTAGATTTCTAGTTATTGTTGCACATTAATCTCGTATTGAGTTATGACGAATTAGTCTTTATGGCTACATATTTCTAACAAAGAAAATAGATCATGCTCTGTACTGCTACAAAATAAACATTGTGTTTTCCTTTCAGCCCAACATTCATTAGCAAAGTGTCCTAGCTTACCACATTTGAAACAACTGGCATCCTTCCTCCTTCTTTGACTTCTTCCACAACCTCTGCCTCCTTTGTAACCTCCAAATTGCTCTCTGTCATCATTATTATAGCTATTCCCATAGGATGGACTGCCATAATTTGAATTTTGTATTGCATTGACATTCCTCCAGTTTCTCCAGTTTGGTTGTTTGTAGCCTTCATCATGTGAGTTTCTTTCTACATATGGCATGTTGTTGTTTGTGTACCATATTTCATCTTCTTCATCAGCAAATTATCTTTTCCTTCAGAAGTTCTGTGAAGGGCAGTCTGGTGTTTCATGGTCATCTCATTCTTTGCATAGTCCACAATATACTGAATTGACTCTTTGTGTTGTCTTCATTGTAGCAGCTTGTTTTTCACCTTTTATCCTAGCGCATTTATTTCTCAAGTGACCTTCTCTTGTATAGTATGAGCACCAATCATTAGGTCTTTGTTTCTGTGTATTCTCCTCCTGCTTGGCCAAAATCTCATGTCTCAGCTTCAACTACTCCAATTCCAATTTCAGCTTCTCCAATTCTAGGTTTTCCTTCATCTTATCTTGTCTGTGCCAAGATTAAGACTCTATCTGGTAGGCTAGTGTCACTGCTTCTACATATCTTTCAGATACTCTTCCATCTAGGGCTGACCTTATTTCAGGGCTTATTTCAGAAATAAACTATTTTATCTTTTGCTTCTCAGTCAGTGGTTCCTCCAACTTCCTAGTTGTCTCCTTAAATCTTCTATCAAATTCTTGATTCTTTATCCAGTTGCATCAAATCTCTCATCTTACTTACCCCTTATATAGGAACATCCAGAACTCCAAAAATAGATTCTTGATTTCATCCCATTCCTTATCACTGTTTGGACATGTCTTCCTATACCACTTCAATGATTCATTCCGCAAGGTGCCTATGAAGTCAAACAACTTGATTTCATCTCTGGTTACTCCCTTCCAATCCCAAATCGAATCCAACACAAAAATATGTTATGTTGCTTCAGTAGTATCTTTCTCAAAGACTGGTAACTTGATAGGAATATTTATGGTTGGTCTTCTCAATGTCTCTGGTACTTTGCAGTAGTTTTCCTCCGGTCTGCTCCTTCGGTTAGGTTGTGTTCTATCAACTTGCTTTCCTTCTCTTCCCTTGTATCTCTGTAGTCAGATATCAAAATAGTCTTCTCCTAAAACTTCTACAAAATTACTCTGGATCTCTTCTATTCTCTGTGCTTCCTTGTTTGCTTGAATATTTTCCTTCTCAACTAAAATTCTCTTGACTTTATATGGCGCTCGAGGTGACTCATCGTACAAGGGTTGCACCTCTTCATAGTGTCTCTTCAAATTAGTGGATTCTCTTCTCTTTGTGAATGACATCCTATCAATATCCAATGATGATTGAAATAACCTTCCAAAACCCTCAAAACTCCTTTTAATGTTTACCACATCTTCTCCTCCTCCTCTTATCTCCTTTATGCTTTGGAAAATTAGCTCCTCTATATATTCATCATCCATCTTCAAAGTTTCCAATGTTAATTCATATTTTCCAACAATCTGTGGCAGAAACCCTAATTCACCTCTTTCTTCCTCGTCCCTTCCACATTTTTCTCTGGCATCACCCATAGTGGCGCGCTCAACAATATTCTCCATAACATGCTCTATTTCTTCTCCTTCTAACCTCCTTTCTCTGGTAGCACCCACATTGGTGCACTCAACAACATCCTCCTTGACATGTTTGTCTTCTTCTTCCCTTCTAGCAGCGCCCTCCATGACGTGTTCTTCGAATTGTTCCTCCTTTTCTTCTGCAAATTCTGATATCCTACCTTTTTCTATCTCTTATGCCCTTTTCATCCTTCTACGGTAATATTCTTATCATTCTTGAGTCTGTTTCAATCTCTCTTCTCTGCTTATCTCTATTTCAATTTTGATTTCTTCGTCGATCTCTCTTTTCCTCCGCCTCTCCCCTTTCACCATGGGTTTTCTTGGTTTGGTGTTCCATTAGTCCTCTTATATCCCATGGTATCCTTATCTGAAGAGTTGCATCATTTGAAAGGTCCTTGTAAACCCTATCCCTTTTCCACTTGCCATCCCCTTAAGTGTATGCCCCGCTCTCAGAGAGGTAGAAACTTAAGGAGACCTGAATTCCTCTGCAAATTAAAAATTTTCTCCAACAACCTCGCCTACTCTTCTCTCTGAAACTCTGTGCTCCTCCCTTGAATGTTTTACCCTTTCAATCTTTAACTACCTTCTTCCAGGGTCTCGAAAATGGAACCAAATGCTGGCAAGAAATGAAGAGGGATACCTGTCCGAAGATACAATCCTCAGTCAAGTCTTTGTAGACAATTTATACCCCCATCAAGTAGCTAGAGATTGATAGAAAAACATAAAGAATAACATAAACAAAGCATCACATGCACATCATAATAACAAGACAACACAGAAATACCTAGTACCGGCAGATCTCCATATATATATATATATATATATATATATATATATATATATATATATATATATATATATATATATATATATATATATATATATATATCAAATGTCATACATCCATCCTACGGCAGGTCTAAGTCTCTGCCTCATCCATCTACATACATGACTTCTATGTCATCTTCATATCAAAATATATCTCATATCATACTCCTATCCTCCTATACAATATCATCATATCCTATATCTATATATATTATATCTATTACATGTAGGGATATGTTTTCTAGCATCTTTTGTCAGCCTACACCCTCGACATAGTGTATGCACTAGCTTTCGGATGGCTCTGCTCCATGCTCTGCACCCTGCTAACAAAAATCATCATATGGTAATATGAAACCCATCTTAGTAATCAAAGCTTGAAATCTTAACATATTTAATTATTAACTAGTTCATATTCATCTTGCTTGCATTACATGATTTTAGCAACAATTGTCTTAGGCTCAATATTGTAATGAATATTTTCAAGAATGCGTTATCCAGGTCTACAAAAGAAGTGATAGATGCATGTGGCAATGAATAAAACCATTCATGAATGAATGACTAGTCAAGCTTGTTGAAAAAAATTTAGCAAGCAGCTTTTTCCTCACGAAATAAGTAAAGCATGTAGTTTGTAAGGACCATAAATGAAGCAATGGATCACCTCTACTATCATATTTTGTAAAGCAAGGTGCCACATGTTGGTTCCCAAATCAGCAGACATCAAACTCTAAAGATTTGCCACTTCTTATGATCAAGTTTAATGGAAGATTTGGCCAACAAAGACGGGAGATTGTTTGCACCTGTCTCCTCTGCACTTTAGGTTCTGCCGCACCTGAGAGGGTATTCCCTTATTCACGACAAAAGATTTATTCTTGACTAACTCAGGCAGAATGCTCTCACATATGGGCCAAGATTTGTAAGATAAACCCAGGTTGGCAATGTTCTTGGACTATCCAACTAGCTGAAAATGAGAACATGCAGCTACAACCTATTCCTAAAACCTGAAAGATTGACATTTAGAAATGATTTTGTTTTATGGCTTTAGATCATAACCTCAACACAAAATCTGACTGGTGCCTATCTTAGGGCATGGAATCAAATAGATGTATATATGTGAATGTTTATCATAGACTTTATACCAATAATCAAGTTTCAAGGGGTTTCTGTTAGTATTTGCCTTACAAATACTACCCAAGACTGAGTATTCAGTTATCTCTGCTTACAAACATCCTTACTGCAATATATTCTTCTCAACACTTAACCCTAAACATTTAATCTACTCCTTGAACAGAAGTAAAAGATCAAGCATTCAACATAGCAAACCCATGTCCCAGAATCTTAAACAACCCTTGGCTATGTAGATTCAAAAGAAGAACACATACAACTTGGAGACAAATAACTGAATACATGCAATGAAGCATTTCTCATTTAAATCAACATGAAACTGATAAATCTTATGCATAAAACATTCAAAATATAACTCATAAACTTGCAACACAAGAGATGGAACATCCTAGTAGAACTATATCTTATTTACTTCTCTAAAATTTCAAATCTTCAACAACCACCAAATGAGAACCCAACTGTTTCTTTTTATGCCCAAAATATGTTGCCCTAGAAATTAACTCACTCTGGAGGTAGGTGAGATATTTTTTAACATTACAATTTCCCTCCAAAGTGCATTTGGGAATAAAAAATTACAATATATTAAAAGAGGAGAAGAAAAATGAATAAAAAATGCTATAATATCCCTCTTTTAATTTTTCACATTTGTTGCCCATTCCCAAACTTGAACGACAGGTAGCTGAAGACTTCTATTTCTCTACAATGGGTGACCTCTGAGACTCCTCCATGATCGTATTCAGCATTAGAAGAACATTGTAACAGCATCCAAATTTGATTTCCACCCAGCCAAATTTTTTGGGTCGTTTTTGGTGAAACAGAGGCATTTTTCATCATTCCAGCACTTAGAATTTGTTGCAAACAGCCAAAAAACCTCCTCCAATGGATGAGAAATGGTTATAGGAAGATTTTGCAGCATATAACAACATATTTGGGTCAAAAATGGCCTTCAAAAATTGCCCAGCAAGTGAAAAACGTGACTGCAACAACACAACAGCAATACAATCCCCCTGAAGCTCAAAAAAAACTATCAAAATTACCATATGACCA
The DNA here is from genome assembly GCA_027924645.1 of Cunninghamia lanceolata. Lineage (NCBI taxonomy): Eukaryota > Viridiplantae > Streptophyta > Pinopsida > Cupressales > Cupressaceae > Cunninghamia > Cunninghamia lanceolata. The sequence continues at coordinate 4,583,449 of BSBN01000007.1, forward strand.
AAGGAAGATCACTGTTGTAACCTACAGAATGAAGGAGAAGGCGAAATATGCCCTGCAATGGGCTTATCGCACCATCACAGGGGCTGAAAGGGAGCAGCAGGGGGGCTGCGATGGTGCGATATACTTACCATCACACCCCCACATTCTCATTTATAAACTTTTTAATAAAGTTTAATAAACTCTTATGCCTTCCTTTATAAATCTTTGACTTTCAAAGTCATGTTGAAACCATTTTATATGCTCCTATAATAATATTTCTTTAATTATTTGCATTTTGATTTTCAAACTTAGGCAAACATGAATTTTCTCCGTCGGGCAAATGGCGTAATTCCACCGCGGGCAAACCGGGCATCCGATGACCATGAAAATTTGTGCAAGGGCATAATCAATTATTTCAAGAAAACCCATTTGCTCAGAATCCGCTTCACCAACCAAATTTTGGCACCTGCCTTGTAAATTGACCCACCGAATGAGTATGCTGCAACTGAGATGCATTAAAATAATGCATCAAACGGTCTCCGATTTTGACCAAATTAGAACTAGAAATGTTTGAGACCAAATCAACAACTGGGTCGCCCTCAGAATTGTGAAATTCAGAATGACAAAATTAGCCTGGTCGCAGTCAGAGAACAAATAAATACCCCATCAAAACTCATCCCAGGAGCACGAAACTAAACAGAAATGTTACCAAATGTGCCAAAAAAAATTCCACCAACCGAATTTGCAAGATGACACCTAAGTTAAAAAATTTTAATTGGCGAAGGTGGCCTCCGGGGTAGATTGTGCATCCTGTCGCCCAAGCCTCTGTTGATACTTCAAAAGAATACTGGCACATCAAATCTACAAAATTTGAGGGTACCACCAGCGGCTCTTGCTCGAGGACACATGCCTCTTGCAAGCATGGTGAGATTCCAGCTATCTCTGGGACATAGACCAGGTGCCTACTCCATTGGGCTACAGAGTCAATACCCCATTTTGCATTAAAAATCATGTCTTCAAACTTTGTTTAGGTGGCCCCGGGCAACCAAAAATGAAGAACTAGTACCTTCCCTCATCAAACACCTGATTCTAACCTAACTGACCCAAACACAACATAAAATCACTTATGCATTCTGCCCATAAATTAACCTTGTCATTTACATGTTTTACCATTTTTCTAAGCCTGCCTCTGTCAATGCAACCTTTGTCACTCTGCACTTTTAAATCAAACATATAACCATACATATTATCATATCCTTCAGCATCAAATAATATGTGTATGTTATATTCATCAAATAATGCATCATCATATGGCATGTAACATTTCTCATTATCTACCTGACTATTATGCATTACCAAGCATTCATCCAGCTGATCCAGAAACTGAGGATACTCAAAATATTTCAAATGGATGGGATCATCAGATCTGATTTCATCGTAGATTTACATAAAAAATGTAAAATCATCACAAGAACTTTGAGGCAAACCAAATAAACAATTCTCAAAAAAATAATCACAATCATTCATATTGCTCATTTCATCACCCGATTGCTTTTCACAAAGGCCTGAAACTTTTGCCATGTCAACACATTCTAAGATAGCTTTGCCTGGGAGACTTTCAATATCTTTCATATCACTAACTAGCAGGGACATCAACCTCTTATCCCAACACTCATTGCTACACACATCTGAACCAGCTGATGTTGAACATACATTATCCATAATATGCATATTAATATTTTTTTCACAAGGGCTGAAGTTCTCTGATTCTGATTTATATGTCCCCTCACAAACTAATGCAACACCTGGATCATCTAAAAATACAGTTGTCTCCTCATACTCATCATCATTTGCAAAAAAAGGGTTAATCCTGCACCAATGAAGATCACGACGTACAATGTCTAATGCATCTGAAGGCTCATCATAAAGGGGATTCACTCTTATTGCAAAGATCTCTGCTTCTTCAGCATTACCAAATCTAGAATTATAAGAACAAACTTGATCCATGAACTGATCATGGACATCACCTTCACCATCTGATTGCCCTACATACAAAATTTTTGTTGTGTCAATGCACTCTAAATCTACATTATCTGTATCACTTTCCGTCTCACTAATGCTTCCTGATGAAACTGATATTGAATCTTGTTCTATATGATCACAATTGAATCATTTAAGCATGAACACTCCTTGCTAAAGACTGGCATATCAATATCACTTTCACGCTTTGTGCATTCTTCCAACTCAACTTCATTCAAATCTTCATGAGCAGCAATATTATGATCATAATGATTAGTTTTAGGAGATAAAGGTATATAAGCAAACCTATCAATTCCATGATCACCGTATGAATCATTTCTCCCATTATCACCTACACCACTGAAAAATTCGTCTAACAGATATAATTCTAAATCATTTTCATCATGTAGCTGTATATAATTCTCTGATTTATTTTTGGTGTCCTGAGAATACCTTTCTCCAACTATATTCATATGAGGCCTTTGCTGATTCATTACTACTATTTCATCATTCCTCACATAATCAATCTTGATTTTGTCAATAATTCCAATCCATTCACATACCTGATCAAGGCTTCGAGGCTTAAATTTCTTTGGCAATGAACTCAAACCTGATTCATAATTTCAATGAACAAGTCAATGCATGTATCTTCTTTAGGCTTGCAACTATCAGGAATCAGCAAGAAGACATCTAATAATCTGGCAAACAAAGAATGTGTTGACTCCCCCATGAATCTCCTTATGTCAAACAAAGCTTGAACATACACTATAGGGTCATCATTGTATGCAGCTTGCTGGCAGTTTGTTCGAGGCTCTACATGATCAGCATTATGGACTGATGCATAAACTGGGACAGTAGGGGTGTAAGTGCTTTGACACTCATTTTCAAAACTTAGATCACACCTTTCATCAACATTGGGGGCCTCAAGGTAGCAGACATTTGCAGAGAAATAGCCCTTGTGCATTCCATACCTCCAGTTGTTTTCAATCTCCATTGCAAATTGATATGCCTGATGAAGTGTTGTAAGCTCTTTACTTCTCAATCTATAGCTCATCTTCTTATTGAATGCACCAAGGTAGACCGCCAAACACAATGCCTCATTGGGTCTCATATATTCTATAATTTTTTTCAATGCCTTGATGAATCTAATGTTAAAGGCTGGAATTAATTCATCTTTTTCAATATGGATATCCATGAAGCTACTGATAACTGAATATTCAGATATTCTTTCACCGAACTGCTCATTGAAGGCTAATTGAAATTCACTCCAAGAATAGACAAAGAATGGCGGAAGATAAGAGAACCAGTCCCTTGCATCTCCTTTCAGAGACTGAACAAATAGCCTCATGACAACATCTTCATGATCTACCTCATATTCATTCATTAGATTATTAAACCATTGCAAATGTTTTTCTGCTGATTCACTCTTCATACCACTGAATGTAGGTAAATATTTTCTGATTTTAGATGGTATGACATTTGGGAAACCATAAATGCCATGAAAATTTATGGCTCTATATCTTCCAGTGCTGAAACTTCTTTTATTACATGGCTGGGACTGATTGTTACTCATTGTTGCATTTGACATCTTACCAGGATGAGTGGAGTACATATTCATATGCTTTCACAAGCACCACACTTCAACCATGCATTCATTCATTTACAACCCAAGCTCAAGCATTTCCTTAATACATTTTTTTTTGAATCATGCATACTACATCATAACATATGAACTGAAATTTACAACATAAGAGTATGCAACTTATTTCCAACACTTCCCTGTTATCCAGTGTTAACTTCACTTAATAGGGAATCATGTAAAACTTATACACCATGGTTTTCACATAGGCTCTTTTTTGAAAACCAAAACAAAAATACCTGGACAACTGTAGCAGCTGTTAATTCTTCCTTTTGGCTTAGAAATATGTTGATCTGAAACTTTTTTACATTCTTTATCTGGTTCTTTGTATGCAGAGTCGCCACCTCCTTGTAAAGGAATGAGCCTTATGAAGCTGAAAACTCCCTTTTTTATTCTGGGTTCTCCTCAATAGCAGATTCACACATAAACCCTTTTTTTTTAAAATATGTTGCAACCAAACTTGTCCAGGCTCGAAACCCTCTTAAAATCTGAAACAAACATCCATGTTCCTCAAATTTTTAGACTCTTTTCATGGATATGGCATTGTTCCCTAGTAGAGTCGCCAATTTTGTTGGTTCCCAAATCAACAAACATCAAACTCTAAAGATTTGTCACTTCTTATGATCAAGTTTAATAGAAGATTTGACCAACAAAGATGGGAGATTGTTTGCACCTGTCTCCCCTGCACTTTAGGTTCTGCCGCATCTGAGAGGGTATTCCCTTATTCACAACAAAAGATTCATTCTTGACTAACTCAGGCAGAATGCTCTCACATATGGGCCAAGATTTGTAAGATAAACCCAGGTTGGCAATGTTCTTAGACTATCCAACTAGCTGAAAATGAGAGCATGCAACTACAACCTATTCCTAAAACCTAAAAGATTGAGATTTAGAAATGATTTTGTTTTATGTTTGGATGCAAGATTTAGGGCTTTGGATCATAACCTCAACACAAAATCTGACTAGTGCCTATCTTAGGGCATGGAGTCAAATAGATGTATATATGTGAATGTTTATCATAGACTTTATACCAATAATCAAGTTTCAAGGGGTTTCTATTAATATTTGCCTTACAAATACTACCCAAGACTGAGTATTCAATTATCTCTGCTTACAACATCCTCACTGCAATATATTATTCCCAACACTTAACCCTAAACATTTAATCTGCTCCTTGAACAGAAGTAAAAGATCAAGCATTCAACATAGCAAACCCATGTCCTAGAATCTTAAACAACCCTTGGCTATTTAGATTCAGAAGAAGAACACATACAACTTGGAGACAAATAACTGAATACATGCAATGAAGCATTTCTCATTTAAATCAACATGAAACTGATAAATCTTTGCATAAAACATTCAACATACAACTCATAAACTTACAGCACAAGAGATAGAACAACCCAACAAAACTGTATCTTATTTACTTCTCTAAAATTCTAAATCTTCAACAACCACCAAATGAGAGCCCAGTTGTTTATTTTTATGCCCAAAATATGTTGCCCTAGAAATTAACTCACTCTCGAGATAGGTGAGATATTTTTTAACATTACAATTTCCCTCCAAAGTGCATTTGGGAATAAAAAATTACAATATATTAAAAGAGAAGATGAATAAAAAATGCTATAATATCCCTCTTTTAATTTTTCATATTTTTGCCCATTCCCAAACTTGAACGACAGGCAGTTGAAGACTTCTATTTCTCTGCAATGGGTGACCTCTGAGACTCCTCCATGATCGTATTCAGCATCAGAAGAACATTGCAACAGCATCCAAATTTGATTTCCACCCAACCAAACTTTATGGGTCGTTTTTGGTGAAACAAAGGCATTTTTCCTCATTCTGGCTCTCAGAATTTGTTGCAAACAGCCAAAAAACCTCCGCTAATGGATGAGAAATGGTTATAGGAATATTTTGTAGCATATAACAGTATATTTGGGTCAAAAATTGCTCGGAAAGTGCAAAACGTGACTGCAGCAATAGAACAGCAAAACAAACCGCCTGAAGCTCAAAAAAAACCATCGAAATTGCCATATGACCAAAGGAAGATCACTATTGTAACCTGCAGAATGAAGGAGAAGGTGAAATATGCCCTGCGATGGACTTATCGCACCATCGCAAGGGCTGAAAGGGAGCAGCAGGGGGGCTGTGATATCCGTACCATGCACCCCCACATTCTCATTTATAAACTTTTTAATAAAGTTTAATAAACTCTTATGCCTTCCTTTATAAATCTTTGACTTTCAAAGTCACAAGTTGAAACCATTTTATATGTCCCTTTAATAATATTTCTTTAATTATTTGCATTTTGATTTTCAAACTTAGGCAAACATGAATTTTCTCCGTCGGGCAAATGGCGCAATTCCACCGCGGGCAAACCGGACGTCCGATGACCGTGAAAATTTGCGTAGGGGTACAATCAATTATTTCAAGAAAACCCATTTGTTCAGAATCTGCTTCGCCGACCAAATTTTGGCACCTGTCTTGTAAACTAACCCGCCGGATGAGTTTGCCACAACTGAGATGCATTAAAATAATGCATCAAACAGTATCTGATTTTGACGATATTCCACCAACTGGATTTGCAAGATCATGCCTGAGTTGAAAAATTTTAATCAGTGAAGGTGGCCTCCGGGATAGATTGTGCATCATGTCGTCCAAACCTCTGTCGACACTTCAAACGAATACTAGCACATCAAATCTGCAAAATTTGAGGGTGCCACCACCACAAATCCAATTGAAGGATAATCCATGATTTCATATGCCAAAATATTATTTAGTGTCTCATTAGTATAATATTTCATATTAAATATTTTCTCATAATCATCGCTATGACTATATAGGTGATCTAATATACTCATGATAGAGTAATGTGAAAGATTATGATCAACACACCCTATATCCATATGTGTATGCCTCTTATGAGTATTAGTGGAAGATGATATATCATTAATTGGTGATTCATTATCCACACATATTGATGCAGGAACATCCAGTGGTGTCAGGGCAATGTTGCATCACCCAAAAATATTTGAAGTTGTTTTTCTTTATTTTTGTAGGTTTCCTTAGTTGTGTTGGAGTCTATGTTGACACTTCAGTGGTTCAGGACTATCAAAATCTTAGAAAGGCTAAAAAATAGTAACCTTCTATTTTTAGTAAGTTGGTTTATTTGGGTACGTATGGACCTAAAAATTTACCCCAAGAAATGGAATTGTCAAAATAAGCAAATGGTGAAGAAATCATCTAAATATCATTTGTACTTTGAAAGATATTAAAGTTTTCCTCTTGAAAATTTGCTCCTGATGAACTTCAAATTTAAATTTTTGGCCTTTAGAAGCCTCGTTGGGATTCGAAAAGTGGACAAAATGATCTTTAAATTATTTTGCACATTGTAGAGCTCTTCACAACCTTTCCAACACCTGGTTATGGTTTTCAATCGGATGCCCGATTCAAAAGTTATGGCCCCTAAAACTTGTGTTACAAAATTTCAAAAACTTCAAAATTTTAAAATTTCAATTTCTTGGGTGGGAGAATGGACGGCTAGACTTAGCGCCCATAAAGGGGAGTTACACTTTCTTGAACATTTGGGAAGGTGGTGGAGAAGTGGCATGGAAGTTATTGATGCCAAATAAAAATGAGAAACGGAAAGGTTACGGAGATAGTTCCATATGTGTGGTTGTGGCTCCACATTGTAGAAATCTCTGATAGAGTAGGATTTTCTCTATTGTGAAACAACCCATGTTGTTGTAGCATGTAATATTGGATTTTGTACTCTATTTTGCTGAAGAAAAAAAAAGTTGCTTGATTCCATTCTTCATATTTTTGGTGGGAATCTATGTTGTTTCATGTGTGAGTGTTGGGTGGAGTAGCCCTTCATCACATATACCAAGTAAAAATGTAAGAGATCCTCATGTTTGTCTTCTTCATATGTGTCTATGTTATGTACAAAATGAGGTATAGAAGAATTTACTCCACAAGTACTCAAAGATATATTATGTGAAATAATAAATGGGTCCAAAGAAGAATCCTATGGACATCAAAAGGTGCTATATAATCATGATGCATATAAAAATCCATGGGATGCCCCAAAGAAGAGCCACTAGAATGTGAAGAATGAGAACCATGTGAAACACTTGTTCTAGATCCATAAGTAAAATGATATATAAAATCACATGAAAAGGGCATGTGCCACTTTTTGGTCCAAACAAGATATAACACAAGCATGTTATAACATGTGCATTTTATTTCTCTATAGAAATAAAAGGCCAAAAATTGAACCCATGGGTCATTCTTCCCAACAATAGCAAAATGTGACTGGGTTTTAGTGTGAGCGCATTTTAGAGAAGCTAAAGGAAAAGGCACTAAAAGATGATGATGTCATGACATTTTCACACTCCACAATGTCATTCACGAGCTCCATGGGGTGAACAAGCTCAATAAGGTAAGATTTCCATGTTTTTTTCTAATTTTTAAAATGAATAATTTGTTTTGCAATGTTTTGATTGTTGTTTTTCCAATTTTCAGCAAATGAACTCCCTCAAATGCCCTCAAACCCTACTTCACCAAATAGAGGGCATGATAAAATTCTAGTTGAAGAGGGGCACAAAATAACCCTTCCCAAACTCCTCCTTCAATTTCCTGACATCCTCATGAGACACAAATGAATGTTTTAGGGAAAATCGAGGAGAATAAAAAATAACTTGAAACCTTGATTGAAACATTGAGAAATCCCAATGCAACCAATCCACACTAAAGATCCCTTGCAACATCCTTGAATCAATTATTTCTCACTAGATTATGTGACTAGCCAAATCAACAAATGGTTAAATTATAGGGAGAATTGCCAGCAATTCTATTCAACAAAATTGTCATACAAATAGGTGAAAGATTAAAAAAATTAAAATCTAATCTATGTGCCTTATTTATCGATCCTAGAACTAATGAGCTATTGCATTGGAGTTGCAAAATATTCCCTATTCATTGGTGCCAACATGAAGGAATAGCTCAAAACTTTTGGGATGGGTGGTGGGTGGTGTTTGATGATCCACCATGTAACAATAATGAGGTCCTAAGGTATTTTTTGAGAAAACTCTTGCAAATTTATCCTCAATGAGATTCCAAATTATTTTGACATGTAGGATTTCCAAGGCAAAGGCAAAGGCTGTACACAAGATAGGGAGGGGGCATATCATGCCTAGGACCATCCAATGAGACCCCTAGCTAGGCCATCTTTCTAGCATGTCACACTCCCCTCTATTGTGAATGAGAGTCTTGAGGTGGAGATGCTATAGTCTGCTAGTTCCCTCACATAATATTTACTATAGCATGGTAGCCATCTTTCATGGGTTGGTGAGGGTGAGGCTAGTAGGCATTGACAGTCCCCACATATTTGTCATTCCTATAGAGCTCTATGTGATTATGGGTCTAAGGATGCTCGCAATATAGACAATGGAGAGGATGCTCCACAGTTTTAGGAGTATGCGACACAGGGGTAGGAGAAAGAGCAGGATACATCCATATTGGATAATATGGTAATAAAACATGAGTTGCTAGATAAGACCTTTGGTATTGACGCACAAGTAATTTTCTATAAGGTTCTACAATTTATTATATTTCTGTTTGAAATCTATAATTAACTATATTAATCTATTAGAAGTCAAAATTAATCCAAAGAATTGTATTTATTATGAAATTCCAAGGTCAAAGTACTCGCCCTACATCTATCAACCATCAAATGCAAGGTTATGAGGCGATGTCGAGTCGACAAGTATGTAATTGTAATAATATAGTAAATATATTACACGTAAACTTTTTCATATATTAATGGTAATCTTAAAATGACAATTTGATGATGAAAAGGTGGATGTTGGACCTCCAACATTAGGAGGAGTTGGTGGGGCCGGTCATATATCAAGTTTCACTGAGGGAAACTAAACTATTTTTAATCATTATGCATTTAAATAATGTTATGTAGATTTTGGTTAAATAACGTTGTTCTATTTTTCAGTTTATGACAACAATTTAGACTGCTCCTGGTATTTGTGACACAAGGGAGGTGTTGTGTGGTCTCACAACATGCCCCATTTTGCCTCAGCAAAATAGGGACCCAACTTTTGCCTTTTGTCTCGTTTGTGTGTTTTCCCTTCAGGCGATATGGTAAAATGTCGCCTCAAAACCTAAGTCAAAATTCTAAGTCAGGATACCTCCGTATAGAAGTTATCACTAGATAGAGGGTCAAATTCTAAGAAACTTTTCCTTTTACATCATGTTGAAATTCGTCAAAATGAGCAACTTATACTGGTTCAAAGTTCTGGTCGACTAGATATCCTGGTCAAAGGGACATGAATATTACGAGTGTAATATCATGTCCACTCCTATCAACCCTTGTTAGGAAACATGTCTCAACCTTACAACTATGAAAGGTTACTATTCTTCCTAGTCTTGGTCTTTTCAAATACCCTTTATGTTGAAGAATGGTCTAGAACTTTCAAAGTTTCCAAAAGGGCTAAAATTGGTGGGACTTACTATTTTTTGTAACTCTACATTTGACCTTAGATGGACCTGAAATTTTCCCAAAAGGTGCCGAATGACGAAGTAAACATCTCGGGTGAGTTTCGACTCAAGATCATATCTGGATTGCGAGATATTAAAGTTTCTATTTTTTGAAACTATAGTAGAAAGTTTTGAACTTAGTTTTGAGGCACTTAGAGGTCCCTAAATGTCCTAAAAGTTGTCATAACTAATGAAGTGGGTTATAGTTTGATAGATCTCTTCACAAGCTTTCTAATGCATTAAATGGTTCGTCAATCGAACACCCGGATCAAAAGTTATGACCTTCGGAAGTTGGACCTCCTATTTTTGGGAAATGTGAAAATGTGTTCGACACTCAAAAGAGCTATAAAGAGAAAAGTTACATGTGTTGGTGTGTGATTTGACACATCACAAGGCATCTTTAATTGGAGATAATTTGGGCGCCACTTTTGGGTGGTTTTAGCTCATGGTTTTGTAATTACCGTTGACGGTTTATTGTATTGTATCTCCTATATATCAGGAGATGGAGATGGAGGTTGTGTGTAAGAGTCTTATAGATGTTGAGTTACCTCCTGGATCTTTGGTTGGTTATACTCCTATGAATGCTTGTTCTGCAAGTATATTGTAATCTTCTTGATTCCTGAATAATATATTGGGTGGCTTTGGAGTGTGGGGTTTTTTACCTAAAAGGGTTTTCCCCACATATATCTTGTGTTGTGAGTTTTGCATTTAGAAGTTGTTATTATCTTTCTATTAATGTGCATCTTAATCTATGACTGTAAAAGTTAAAAATTTGCATAAATATTTCCTCAGTAGATTAGTGTAGGAAGCATTTTTTGCATACCTTGCTTCCTTTCAATTGGTATCAGAGCCTAATCACTTTTAGTTCTAGTTGTTGGGTAGAGGGTCTTTTTAGCTGATCTTCATTTGAGTGGGAGCTTGTGCAGAGGAATTTGAAATCTTTGTTGCAGGGAAGAGATGGCGATCACATCTGGGAGGTTTGAGATAGAGAAGTTTAATGGCAATAATTTTGAGTTGTGGAAACTCAAAATGGAGGACATGCTTGTAGATCAGGATTTATGGGATGCCATATCTGGTACAAAACCAATGACAATGTCTCAAGCAGACTGGGATCTCAAAGATAGAAAAGCTAAGGGTTTGATAAGACTCTGTTTGGCTGATTCAGTGCTCCTGAATATCCATGAAGAGAAGACTACAAAGGATCTTTGGAAGAAGCTTGGAGATGTTTATCAACCTAAATTCCTAGTGAACAAGTTATCGCTGCGAAAGAAATTGTATTCTCTGAGGATGGAAGATGGAGGATCTGACAATGATCAACTGAATACATTCAATATGCTTGTTGCCCAGTTGACCTCTATTGGTGTGAAGATGGAGGAGGAGGATAGATGTATGGCATTACTGTGTTCCTTACCAAATTCATGGGATCACCTTGTTATGGCCATTGGGAGTACCACTACCACCTTCAAGATGGATGAAGTGGTTTCTTCATTGTTGTGTGAAGAGATGTGGAGAAAGTCTTCTAAATTGGCTAAGGAGGCTCTTGCGGTTCATGGTAGATCTAAAGAGAAGGGAAAGAAAAAGGATAAGAAGAAGGAAGAAAAAAGAAGATCCAAATCCCGTGGGAGATCTAAGTCTCTCGAAAAGTCCAAGGCTCTGTGTTGGAACTGCAGCAAACCTGGTCACTTCCGCAAGGAGTGCAAGGAGGAGAAAAATTAAAAGAAGAAGAACTATGATTCGGATCCTGACAAGTCTTCTTAGGATGAAGGATAAGCATTTGTCGCTGCCTTGGCAACGCATGCATCTGAGGATGTGTGGCTTATTGACTTTGGTAAATCTTTTCACATGACCTCGCATCGGGGTTGGTTTTCAAAGTATGAAGAATATGATGGTGGAAAGGTGTACTTGGGTGATGATTCTCATCTGAAGATTGTTGGCTATGAAAGAGTCTTGATTCGATTCCCTAATGGACGAGTGAAGGGAATCAATGGTGTTTTGCATATCCCTGATTTGGCAAGGAACCTTCTTTCTATAAGTAAGTTGAATGATGTGGGTGTGCAAGTTGTTTTCTCAAATGGAGAATGCAAGATGACTATAGGATCTATGGTGTTGGCTAAGGGTGTTCGGACTGGCACTTTGTTTCATCTTGATCGTGCGGTAGTGATGATTCTCATCTGAAGATTGTTGGCTATGAAAGAATCTTGATTCGATTCCCTAATGGACGAGTGAAAGGAATCAATGGTGTTTTGCATATCCCTGTTTTGGCAAGGAACCTTCTTTCTATAAGTAAGTTAAATGATATGGGTGTGCAAGTTGTTTTCTCAAATGGAGGATGCAAGATGACTAGAGGATCTATGGTGTTGGCTAAGCGTGTTCGGATTGGCACTTTGTTTCATCTTAATCGCATGGCAGTGATAACTTTAAGAAACCCCTCCTAAAAAAAGATATAAAATCCTGGCGAATCTTCCATTTTTTGGAAAAAAAAATATTGATTTCTATTGGAGAATCTTTCCTTTTTTTGAAAATAATATTTAATTTTATTGGCTAATTTATTAAATCACTAGAAATTTGTAGAAAATCCTGGAGAATCTTGACAAAAAAATAGGAAAATGTATTAATTACCATGGCGAATCCTTCCTAAAAAATAAATTAAATTCCTATGTAAAAGTAAAGGCTTGAAGGTGGAAGTGATTGACTAGTTTAAGGTGTAGTGCTTGTGTCTATAATTCCTTAATATTTTAAATCAAACATTGAATATTTTAAATTGTCGCTAAATAAGTTTTCACCACCATTGATTTTATTTATAATCTAATGGTTTGGGTTCTATTTTGTAGACCAAAATGTACCCACGGAGATCCAATGCCCATGGAGCCCAAAATTGCATTTGGGACATTGATCTTAATGGAGATCAATGACCCAAATGTAATTTCGAGCCCCATGGGCATTGGAGCTTCGTGGGTACATTTTAGCCCATGGAATTTAACCTTAGCCATTAGATTATAAATTGAGATCAACAACCCAACTACAATTTCAAGCTCGATGGGCATTGGAGCTCCATGGGTACATTTTAACCCATGGAATACAACCGCAGTTGTTAGATTATAAATAAAATCAATGATGGTGATTAAAAATTGGCGATATGGCCCTAAAGTAACCAATAATTATATAATATTATTGGTGAATTAATTTCATTTTCTACTAAAACTTATAAAATTTAGGCGAATCTAATCTAATTAGGTATTGAATATTGTGGTGAATTTTTGAGTTTAAAATTTTAATAAAATAAATATTTTGGCAATTTAACTAGGACTAAAATAAAATTTTGTAAAAATGTGGCAATTCGGGTCACCTTCTAGCTTGTACTATTAGCCAAATTTTGAATCCCTAATTTAAACTATTAGCCAATTGGCGAATATTAGCCACTAAAAAAATCACTTTCATGTGGTTCAGTGCAATAGTGCCTCTGTTTCAAAGAAGAGAGCTTCAGAGTGTTCATCCTCACCATTGGAACCAGCAATGAAGAGGACTGTTGCATCTACTTCCAATGGTTGTGTTTTCTAGGTACCTAAGGGTGTTCATTCTATGGAGATGAAACTTCCAACTGAGAAGACAATGTTATGGCACCAAAGGCTTGGTCACATTAGTGAAAAGGGTTTAAGGACCCTAAAAAATAAAAATCTTGTTGAGGATATGAATGACTGTAACCTTGAGTTTGATTTCTGTAAACATTGCATTTATAGAAAACAAAACCGTGTTCAGTTGTATTCCAGTTCTCACAAATCTTCTGAGGTGTTGGACTTGATTCATTCTAATGTGTTTGGTCCCATTAATGTTCCTTTGATTTCAAAATTGATTTACTTTGTTTCATTCATTGATGATTACAGTGGAAGGACATGGGTGTATTTCCTTAGAAGAAAATCTTAAGTCTTTAGTAGATTCAAAGAGTTCAAATCTCTTGTAGAGAATCAAAAGGATAGAAAGATTAAGTGTTTAAGGAATGACAACGGTGGTGAGTTTTGTTCAGTAGATTTTGACAAGTTTTGTAAAGAATAGGGGATTGAGAGGCACAAGACAACTCTGTATACCCCTTAGCAGAATGGAGTTGCAAAGAGGATGAATAGAATGTTGATGGATAGGGAAAGGAGTATACTAAGTGGAGCTGGCCTTGAACAAAAGTTCTGGACTAAAGCTGTTGCTACCATGTGTTACCTAGTTAACAGGTCTCCTACATCAGCGCTCATTGATAAGACACCTATGGAGATGTGGTATGGTAAAAAGCCTTCATTGAGACACATTCGAGTATTTGGTTGAGAGGCATATGCACGTGTCTAAGGAGAATAGGTCTAAATTAGAGAACAAGGTTGTGAAGTGTATCTTCATCGGTTATGGCTTCAATGTGAAAGGGTACAAGCTTTGGGATCCAGCGGTTGAGAGAGTTTCGTATAGTAGAAGTGTGATCTTTAGAAAGCTTAATCCTTCTTCTGTTATCTTGTAGCCAAAGAAAAAAGAGAAGAAAGATGATGTGGTTCCGCTTCCTTCCACCACTAAGAAAGTTGAACCAAAAACATCTATTGGACCTGATAATGAGGAGAGCTCTAGTAGCTCTGAAAGTTTAGGAGAAGATGAAGAACCTCAACCTAAATCTTTTAGGAGGTCCACGCAGATAAGGTAGCAACCTAATAGGTTTGGTTATTCATTGCATGATTCCAGTTGTATTTATTCTAACACTAATGAGCCTAGAACTATAAAGAGGCTATGGGTATGAAAGATGTAGGTTCCTAGAAGGAGGCCATGGAAGAGGAGATCGCTTCTTTGGAAAAGAATAATACTTGGGACTTGGTTCCTTTACTTGAAGGACGAAAACCTATTGGATGCAAATGGGTGTTCAAGAACAAATTTAGTGTAGATGGTAGTGTTGAGAAATATAAGGCTAGATTGGTTGCTAAGGGGTATTCTCAGGTGGAGGGAATTGACTATGGTGAGATTTTCTCTCCCGTTGCAAAGATGACATCTATTCAATTCCTGTTATCTCTTGCAGTAGCGTATGATCTAGAAGTGGAACAGATGGATGTGAAGACAACATTCCTTCATGGCGACTTGGAGGAGGAGATCTATATGCCATAGCTAGAGCACTATGTGGTGAAAGGTAAAGAAAATCTGGTTTGCAAGTTGAAAAAGTCTGTATGGTTTGAAATAGTCTCCTAGGATGTAGTACTATAAGTTTGATGCCTTTCTGTTGAGTATTGGATTTCTGAGATCAAAATCAAATCATTGTGTTTATTACAAGTTTGACAATGATCGCATTCTCATTATTGCATTGTATGTTGATGATATGTTGCTCATTGGGAATGGTAAAAGTTTAATTTTTGATTTGAAGTCTCAGTTGTCAGCATAGTTTAAGATGAAAAATCTAGGGGCAAATCAGTACACTCTGGGGATGGAGATCAGAAGAGATAGAGCAAATAGAAAACTTCGATTAGGCCATAGTAAGTATGTTGACACTATGTTGGAGAGATTTAGCATGGTATACTGCAGACCTTTGACTGTTCCTGTTACGATGGAGACAAAGTTATCTATTGTAGATTGTCCAAAGTCTCCTTCTAAGATAGAGGATATGAGCACAGTTCCTTATGCTAGTGTGGTTGGAAGTTTGATGTATGCGATGATCTGTATTAGACCAGACATTGCCCAAGTAGTGGGAGTCCTTAGTCGATTTATGGCTAATCCTGGATGGGTACATTGGGATGCAGTGAAGAGAGTGTTCAAATATTTATGAGGTACTTTTGAGTATTCCTTATGTTATCATGGTTATCCTACAGGACCTCGGCATTCACTTTATATTCATGGATTTGTGGATTCAGATTGGGCAGGTGACATTGACAGCAAGATATCCACCAGTGCTTATGTGTTCACTATGTTTGGTGGTGTTATTAGTTGGATGAGTAAGCGGCAACCTATGGTCACTTTTTCCACTACTGAAGCTGAGTACATGGCAGCAACTCATGCTTGTAAAGAAGCCATTTGTCTTAAGAGATTGTGTTCTGATATTGGGTTTGATGCAGGGAAGATTACTGTTTGTTATGACAGTCAGAGTGCCATATGTTTGGCGAAGAATCCTACTTTCCATGCGAGGACTAAGCATATTGATGTCCAGTACCATTTTGTTCATGACATGGTAGAGGATGGGAAGGTAAACTTGGATAAAGTTGACACTTTGATGAATCTTGTAGATTCCTTGACAAAACTCGTGAGCACAGAGAAGTTTAGATGGTGTTAAGAATCTATGGGCCTCTTGGCCCCTAGCAATTAAGTTATGGTGTTGATACTCCCTTTGCTCTTGCAAGGTGTTCGACAAGTGGAAGAATGTTAGGAAAAGTGTCTCAACCTTGCAACTATGAAAGGTTACTATTCTTCCCAGTTTTGATCTTTTCGAATACCCTTTATCTTGAAGAATGGTCTAGAACTTTCAAAGTTTCCAAAAGGGCTAAAAATAGCAGGTCTTACTATTTTTAGTAACTCTACATTTGACCTCAAATGGACCTGAAATTTTCCCAAAAGGTGTGGAATGACTAAATAAACATCTCAGGTGAGTTTCAACTCAAGATCATATCTGGATTGCGAGATATTAAAGTTTCTATTTTTGAAACTATTGTAGAAAGTTTTGAACTCAGTTGTGAGGCACTTACAGATCCCTAAATGCCCCAAAATTTGTCGTAACTGATGAGGTGGGTTATATATTGTTAGATCTCTTCACGAGCTTTCTGACGCATTAAACGGTTCATCAATCAAACACCCAGATCAAAAGTTATGACCTCCGGAAGTTGGACCTCCTCTTTTTGGGAAATGTGAAAATGTGTTGGACACTCAAAAGAGCTATAAAGGGGAGAGTTGCATGTGTTGGTGTGTGATTTGACACATCACAAGGCATCTTTGATTGGAGATAATTTGGGTGCCACTTTTGGGTGGTTTTGGCTCATGGTTTTGTAATTACTGTTGACGATTTATTGTATTGTATCTCTTATATATTAGGAGTTGGAGATGGAGGTTGTGTATAAGAGTCTTATAGATGTTGAGTTACCTCCTAGATCTTTGGTTGGTTATACTCCCGTGAAAGCTTGCTCTGTAAGTATATTGTAATCTTCTTGATTCCTGAATAATATATCAGGCGGCTTTGGAGTGTGGGGTTTTTTACCAAAAAGGGTTTTCCCCATGTATATCTTGTGTTGTGAGTTTTGCATTTGGAAGTTGTTATTATCTTTATGTTAATGTGCATCTTAATCTATAATTGTAAAAGTTCAGTGTAGGAAACATTTTCTCATACCTTGCTTCCTTTCAACCCTCAGGCGAATGAAACAGTATATCCAGACCTGAAACCATCATTAAATTCGGTTAGATCAATAGTTGGCTTGACCGGATGGATATAATCACTTTTATAAACATCCATATCCATATCCGCTCCAAACCGTCAAATTTATCATGGCAAATCTTGAAAATCATCGAATGGATAGGATATTTTGATAGGATACAATCAATCACCAAATATCCATGTCCATATGAATATCCATATCCATGCTTTGTGGTGATAGTCAAATTTATTCTAATCGATAAACTTCCCAGTGCATGGATATTTTGCATAGGATATTTAGAACTGGATGCTTTCTGAAATATCCATATCTGCATCCTGCTTTAAGAATCATGTTTCAAATGCTTAACCCTATTGACTTTTCAAATGGATATTCCTGCATCAGATATTTCATGTCGAGTCTTTTATGAATATCCATATCCAGATCCATATCCATATCCCAAATGAGCATTACATTCCATGTGTCCAAACGTTGACTTTTCAATTGGATCTTTCGTAGTGGATTTTTTTTACAAGGGATATTTCATATATCTTGATCTTTGAGATCGAGTGAGATCCTATCACATGTTTCTTTGGTCAACAAGCATTGACCAAGACCTTTTGCTGACGTCACCCTACCAAGTTTGAACCGTGATATTCACCTCATCCCTGGTCAAGGTCAAAGGGATATTCAGCGCTAGATGTCCAACACTAGATGTCATGCATCGCATATCCACATCCAGTCCCACATTAAATGATATACATTAACATCGTTGGCATTTTAAATTCAAACGCATGCCTTTTTCCAGCTATTAAACTCTCCCACGCTCAAACGGTAAAGACTCACCTAACTCAAAGTGGGCAATTAATGCACCCTAATCAGAAAATTCCCTAAGGATAAAAGTGAATTTCATCAAGTATTGTTAATTATCAAAGCATTTTAGGAGAAATTATAGAGATATGAAAAAGAGCTAAGGCAGATTAAAGGCGACATCACCAGTGACTAAAAGCATCATTACGGGGAATTGAAATGGTGTAACAGCATAATTAATCAGTATCCATATCATATCCATCCTAAGGTTGATATCTTAGCTGCTAGGTATGAATACGACAAACCCTCTCCTTCATTTTACCGTTATAGTATTTTTTTATATTACCAAGGGGTAAATCTTTTGTTACAGAGGTAATGTTTTTTGAGTTAAATCCAAATTCACCTATGGGCTATAATGAATTTTGAGTTACTCAGTGAACGAAAGGTAATCTACCCGTGCTTAGGCACATAATGTTAGAATTAATTATGGATGCCTATGTTATGCAGGACAAGATGCAAAAATGTTAGGATCGTCAAGATGTTGAGTTCAAACAGGATATGTTCCCCACTCCTAGTGATATGTTCCATATCGCTGGATTTCCATATGCAGCAAAAGCATTGGAGTTGGTCATTGAATGCACTCATAATTACAATGTAGTGACCAAGAGAGTGGAGCATCAAGGACGGGTATATGCTGATTTCTCCATCAATGGCATCATAGAGGATTTAAAATTGCCTCAGGAGCATGATATGTTTGAAATAGACCTGAAAGCCCTAGCTGCGGAGTACAATAACAACCTTGGTAACTGCAAGAATATCATATTTACATCATGGAGGGACCCAAAGAGTAAGGTCAAAGCTGTGGCCAAGATGCCCCAAAATTTATACAAATACGATTTTAGCCCAGAAATATAGTACATGATATCCTTACTCAGCAGAATGGCAGGGAAGAGGGATTCTTAGACTTTTGAGCCCTAGATGTTTAGGCTAATTCAATTGGTTAAGGATAAGAAGATAGTAGCCCAATGGTTGAGGATAATCAATGATTCTCTTCATGAAGAGATGATATCATGGAAGAATCAAAAGAGCATGTTCAACATGACGTCCTATGTAGTATATGCATGTGCTTATAAAGCCCAACCCAATGGACTGAATACCTTTGGGAGGATAGGGCATCAACCTACAGACCAAACAGTGTGGGAACATTATCCACAACTAGAAAGAAGGCAGTCAATCCAACAATACAAGACTATGAATTATTGTTTTATCATGCATCTAGTCAGGCTTACGGAGGGTGATAGAGCCAAAAGACTCTCTAAGGAAGCCCAAGAGTTTATGCAACCTCATGGGGTCTAGTTCATCTAGTTCCCCACCTACACATACATAAGAATGGAAGGTTTTGAAGGAAACCCATTCATGTTGCCATGGTATCCTATGGATAAGATAGTGTTGCTGAAGGTTACCATAAATATCATTCCCTCCTATGAAGCATGCATGAAGAAAAACAAGAGAGGGAATGTCTAGTTTCCAATAGAAATCAATTGGTACATTTGTGGAACAATCAATAATGCCAAGAAGTCTGAGGTCAAGCTACATATGTTGCATTTGCAATTGTTTCCTTTGGCAAGGTATTATGACCCCTACCACAGGATGGAGAGGTTTGTGAACAAGAAGTTACAACATGCCCCTAACATTGAAGATTTCTAGGAAAATTGTATAGATGAAGAAGATGTGAGGAAGAGAGGATACCAATGCTTGATTCTTAATCAGATCAGGATGTTGGATTTTTTGGAAGTGCCACCTCAGTTAAAATATGCTGGTGGGCAAGTGTTGGATCCTAAATACGAAGAAAAGAAGGTGTATAAGGAGGCCATATCCATGCCAGATTGGACCTTGCCTGAGGAGACATCTATTGAAGTTAATGGCAAGGGTTATGACCATCACCAAGAAATGGATTGAGAAGAAGTTGAATGAACTAAAGGCTAGGGGGAGTAGCCATTATGTATGACAAGAAAAGGAAAAGGAAAAGGAAAGATAGGGAAGATCTAGAATATGATGACTTCCTGATCTGAAAGAGGCAAATTATGGAGACCAAACTTGTTGAGCCTAAACCTTCTGCATCAAGAGAAGAATATATAGCAGAATGCGTAATTGTTGCCATAGTGCCTTCACCCCCAATGGATATGCCCTTAAGAGCTATCATTATTACCACCAAGGCTACAGAAGATAAGAGGCCAACAGATATACTATAGGGGTAAACATCCCCAAGCAAAAGAGAGTTGGGGCTACACCAATGAGGGGCTCAACATCCAAATAGGTGGAGGTCTAGATTGAGGTTACAGAGGGACCTACTAGAATGGAGCAAATGTTTGCTCAAGATCAGTCCTAGGTAATGTTATCAACATCAGTACTTGCCTCACAACCCACTATGCTCCAGACCCATCTAGCCCATAAAATAAAGGATTTTCCTTATTCGACTAGAGGAGTCGTGAGAGAGCTACAACATGGCGTAGTTGTTCCTCAAATTATACAAGTGAAAAGAGAGTTGGCTGAGGAAGCAAAGGTTACAGAGCAGGCCCTGGAAAGAGAGTATTCATTATCCTTAAGTCAAATCATAGACTTAATGGATGATGAAGTCACCTGAGATATGACCAACAATCCAGTTGGTTTACTTCTTACACCTCCAATGCCATCACAACTAGAGCCTCAGCAAGAGCAAGATGTTGAAGTGACAAAAGATCCTAAGCCTACAAAAGATCCTGAGATACAAGGTGTATCTGATACAAATAGGGAAGGATCACCTCAAGAGCCCATTCAACAGGAGCAATTGGATAATTTGGTTGATAAGATAACCAATCTGGAGGTAATTGACTTGTCTTATCCAGCAAGAGCAGATACAGAGGTCAGGGATACCAATCCTTCGGATGGGCAACAGGTCAAGAAGACCAACACAAGATGTACTTGAGTGGCTCGCATCTGAGGTAATGGAGCCTCATAAAAATGTCACCCCATTTGATTTCAAGTCTTCATTTTTAATTGAAGAAATAAAGCCTAAGCATAAAGCAAGGGTTGTGTCTGCAATAAAAAAAGATGCCACTATTGGATGTAGGACAGCATATTTGTCTATGCCTACCATGGATAAGGCCAAAGGAGAAATCTCAGCCAATGAGTACCAAATGACCATAATGGAACTTGGGCATGCGATAGATGAACAAGAAATTGAGGAGCTTAAAGGTAGCACAGAGGTGGTAGCAGCTTGTATCCACATGGTTAAACAAAAAAATAAAGAATTGAAGGGGCACATTGCCCAACTCCATTCATTCGTTAGGGAATTGGTCACCCCTAGAAAGAAAATAATAGAGGTACCAGTTGCATTGACGCTGGTAAGTCAAGAAAAAGTAAGTGATCTTGATGCAAAGAAGCATCAAGCACACGTCATGCAGGGTTGGTTTACCAAATTCATGGAAAGTGGAGAAGAAATAATCCAAATAGCCTTGTCCAATTGGAACACCCTGGCTTACATGAAGACTAAGGTGGATATGTTAAGAGAAGAATGTGCTAAGAGGCTTGATCAGAATGAGTGAGACCTCAGTAAATTAAAAAGTGCTAGAAAGTTAGATGACCAAGTGCTACTCAAACAGAACATCCTGACATTGCAAACTATGCCTAAGATATCCACATGGATAAAAGACTTGAAGTTTGAAGTGGATATTCTTAAGGGGTGTACATTGAAAGCAGTATATATTAGCACCAAAGCACATGATCTGTTAACTAATGAAATGGAGATTGTTGAGGAGGATGGATGAGAAAAAAACATATGATGAGTAGATATCCATAGGGAAGTTCAAGGCTAGGTTTGAGCCAATTTTGAAGGATCTTGTACAATATTTCTCAGAGAAGGTAATTGATTAGGTAATGTATTTATCCATGAAGATAAGGACATATAGGGTAAATTTGGATAACCGGACAAGCGAATGGGTATCCATAAACGATCAACTACAAATGAAAAAATATGCAAAATCCAAGACACAATAGTTTGATAGAACAGAGATGGATATAGCCATAAAGGCTTATGAGGTCTTCAAGAATCTAGATGCTGGAGGAATGATAGTGGGTGAATATTCATCTGAAGCAGAGGAATAGAATATTCACAAAGATGTGAAGGTAAAGATGTTGGAGAATATTCTATTGCCAGTTGTACTCCACCAAAGATTGTCAACTGGCAATCATGTGCCACATTTTCCGACCATTGATATTTTGAGAGACATCTTGGCCATTGATGTATTGTAACAAATCTCAAGTCCTTGTTCTATAAAAGGGCCTAGATCACTGTGTATTATAGGGACTAAATTGATGAACTTTTGAACACTGAGATTGTTGATTTGGCAACTCCGTGACTTTTCTCATGGTTCTTTCTCACAATTAGTGTATATTTGTATATTCTTTGCATATATAATGAAAATGAAGCTACAGATTACCATTCCATCATACATCTTAAGTAATGTTATGTGATTTCTAGTCTGTAATGGTGAATTGTTGCATTCTTTTGAAGTGTGTTCGCCTGATTGCTTTCTATGAATCAACTTTTCTTTGAATATTTGCATCTCTCATATGTTGTTCTGAATGTTTCTGGTGAAGTATGAGTAGATTTCCTTCATTTCATGAGTATATCAGGATATGTGTGTGGATCACTGGTGAAAATTTAATAGTTTAGGATTTTATTTCTCTAATTTGATCTTTAACTCTTCATTTCGTAAAGTCATTATAAAAGGTTACAAATAATGATAAATCATATGCAAATAACCTTAAATATCAATGAATTACATGTTTTAAAGAACATCTTTAGGTAAATTCAAAGTGTATGTGTAAAGATTAGTTCAAATTGAGATATTTTTAGAAGAACTAATCAAAGTTGAGATAGTTTCAAAAGAACTAATCATGAGCAGATATCCATAGGGAAGTTGAAGGCTCAGTTTGAGCCAATTTTCAAGGATCTTGTACAAAATGAAGATAAGGACATATAGGGTAAAATTGGATAACCAGGCAAGTGAATGGGTATCCATAAACGATCAATTGCAAATGCAAGAATATGTAAAATCCAAGGCACAACAGTTTGATATAACAGAGATAGCTAGCTATAGCTATAAAGGCTTATGAGGTCTTCAAGAATCTAGATGCTAAAGGAATAATGGTGGGAGAATATTCATCTAATGTAGAGGAATAGAATATTCACAAAGATGTGAAGGTAAAGATGTTGGAGAATATTCTATTGCCAGTTGTACTCCACCAAACATTGTCAACTGGCAATCATGTGCCACATTTTCTAACCATTGATATTTTGAGAGACATCATGACCATTGATGTATTGTAACCAATCTCAGGTCATTGTTCTATAAAAGGGCCTAGATCACTATGTATTATAGGGACTGAATTGATGAACTTTCGAGCACTGAGATTGTTGATTTAGAAACTCTGTGACTTTTCTCATGGTTCTTTCTCACAATTAGTGTATATTTGTATATACTTTGCATATATAATGAAAATGAAGCTGCAAATTACCGTTCCATCATACATCTTAAGTAATATTATGTGATTTCTAGTCTGTAATGGTGAATTGTTGCATTCTTTTGAAGTGTGTTCGCCTGATTGCTTGCTATGAATCAAATTTTCTCTTTAGATTTGCATCTCTCATATGTGGTTTTGAATGTTTCTGGTGAAGTATGAGTAGATTTCCTTCATTTCATGAGTATATTAGGATATGCATGTGGATCACTGGTGAAAATTTAATAGTTTAGGATTTTATTTCTCTAATATGATCTTTAAATCTTCATTTCATAAAGTCATTATAAAAGGTTGCAAATAATGACAAATCATACACAAATAACCATAAATATCAATGAATTACATGTTTTAAAGAACATATTAAGGTAAATTCAAAGTGTATGTACAAAGATTAGTTCAAACTGAGATAGTTTCAGAAGAACTAATCAAAGTTGAGATAGTTTCAGAAGAACTAATCAAAATTGAAATAGTTTCAGAAGAATTGATCAACGTTATGCTCAATTTATGCTTATATGCTTGAATCTCAACTAGATGTTGTAGGATCTGATACAATTGTCAAGAATAAATGTAGATTAGGTACAATATTCTGGATATTTGTGGAATTCAACTAAAATCTAATAAATAATATAATTATGAAGGTGTAAGTCCCCAAAATGGAATAGCATATCACAACAAACCCTGAGTGACTGTCAGACGATCAAAATCTGACTAACAGAGACTTGGGACTTCATATCCTGATGGATCATGTTGTCTTTCAAGATGAGTAAATGTTCATTGTAACAACTTTTATTTGTGTGCATGTGACTAAACACCACATCAACAGTAGGTGGGCATTGCCACAACTATTTTGTCTTCAATGCCTTTGACAGAGGTATGAGTCAATAATGTAAATGTCATTATGTATTTTTTGTTTTATCTCATGTCATTTAATGTACATAAATGATATTCATATTTACTCTAATTTTCTTCTTCATGCTTCTTGTTGATGATTGTTTTTACACATTCATAACAAAAGTTAAAATTCACAAAAAATGAACCTAACTGTCTTGAAAGATATGAAGAAATCAATTAAGATTTGCTTAATCCCAAGTTTCTGTATGGTCAGATCTTGACCGTGTGGATAATTTAGTAGGTAAATGTGAAGCTGTAATATGCAAGGGGCCTTACTTGATTTAAGGTGTTTTATGATTCATTGGACTCTGATTATGCAAAATATCACAAATATCAACATTTTATTCATTCCTTTGCATAAATTTGTTACTGTATCACAAAGCTCTGTATGATTTATATTAACACAAGCTTTCCTTTCAAATATTATGAAAACTGCCAAATATCAACTCAAGTGTTCATGTTTCCTTCAAATATCAGACAATCTCCTTTAAATTTCTGCATTTAAGCTAAGTATTTCAAATGGTTTGGGAAAAGTTAGAGAAATCTAAATTAAAATTCATTCGACTACAAGATCTAAATGTTTTGTTATGCATGTTGTAAGAAGTACAGCAAACTTGATTAAATCCACAGACTAAACCTTTGAATGTGAATGGCCTGAGTATTTTCACGAACATACATTAAATATTGCAAGCTTTAAGATATATTATTTCAAATACAAAGAAGAGCCAGAAGACACTGTGAATATAGACGCAGAATTCCAGATTCATTTGTATTCAAAACACACACAGTCATATATAATTTACAATGTATGAATGACTCTTAGCTTCATTAATCAACTTCACAAAAACTTACAACGCTTTACAGATACAGTAAGGAAGCTAGATGTTCCACGCATTCCTTATTGCAGACATAGGCAACCTCCTCTAAACTAAACTACTCCTTCTATTACAACTGCTAGCTATCTTCTAAAAATCCCTGCGTAACTCATTACAGAGTAAAGGGGCGCAATATATAGTTCTGACTATCCCCAATATGGTTCCAAAACCCTAGTCAATCAATGGTCCATATCTCAAGTGCAGCATCAATCGGTGGAAAAAAAATCCCGCCAAAAATATCTGAGTAGCATACTCATACTGGGCGTAAAGATCATGCTTTGGAAACCCTAACAACCATCAAAATATCTTTTGCCGCTTCTATTGTGATCCATTCCACCCTTTGTGATGTCATCGCCATTAAGTTTCACTTTCATATTACTTCTCATCGCCATCCTTATCTCCTTTCGCTTCTTTGGTGATCTGATCTGCCCTTTGAGATGTCATCGCCATTAAGTTTCACCTTCTATATACCTGCAAACCTGCAAATAGACAATAAAATGGATTATAAAATATTCACATTGCTTTCTCCAATTTATACCTTGTCAGAATGTTAGATGGGCACTAACTACAGTAATTAATGCGCCACAAGTTCAGTCTTCAGTTGCAGTGTTGGCGCTTTTAAACTTCCCTTTTTACTGCCAGCCTAATTCTGCATATATACCCCTTTGTAGGTTTTTCTTGTATTTCTCATTCTGCATACTTCTTGATCATCGACGTAACCTCGCAGTCGGGTTGATCCAAAAACTTCCCGCCAATCTTACATTTCTGGCCGATACAACCTTTATCATTTTGTTATAGCTCTTGTCATCGGCGTGACTCATTTCGGTCGGTATGATCTAAAAATCCTCCGCCGATCACTCATATTTGGCCGATGCAACCAACACTTGTATCAAACTTTTACATACAAAGCCCAGGATATATACAAGATCCCTTGTATGTCCTTTCAGACTTCAACTCTTATAAATCGTAGCTTACTCACCTTTGGCTCCGCAACCTACGTAAAGTGTAATGTATACTGACCTTGTATGTTACTCTTGTATGTCTCATTGTATCTTTAAACATACAAGCATTTTAAATATACAAAGACCTTTCAGTATTTAATTTCTTTTGACATCCGGTTTGTATATACCGTGAAATGCATCCTTCGCTTTGCATATCGGCTTGTATCTCTGCCTTGCATCTTCCGCTTGTATATCGGGTTAGCTACAAGCCTGAATACATACCAACTCCTTTGTATGTCCCTTTCGGACTTCAACTTTTATAACCCATCGTTTATTCACTTTCGGGTCCGCGACATGTATAAAAAGCAATGCATCTTTTAATATACTTTAAATTAGGATGCATCATTTATACCACATTTTAACTTCTTTTGAGTTCTGGCTTGTATGTACCGCAATGTATGTATCCGAAACATACATACAAGGCCTGAAACATACAAGGATAAAACCAATTTTAATACTACTTTCAGTTCTGCCACTTGTATAAGTGCAATGCATATTGCAATGTCTGTCTTCAAAACATGTATACAAAGCACGAAACATACAACGACTTAACCTTGGTTCACAATCTTTTCAGTTCTGCGACTTGCACATGGGCTTTGTATATTGGCTTGTATGTAACCTTGTATATTCAAACATAAAAACCCTGATATACAACCGATGGACTTAACTGAATATATATTTTAATCTCAACTTTGTTGGGTCCACGGCATGCATATATCAGTATATATCTACTTTGCATGTTTAAACATACAACATAAAGTGCATTCAACGGATTTAAACAATTATTCACTTAAACTTTGAACTTTTTGAGCCCGACTTGTATGTAAGAAAAAGGTGCAAGTGAAATGCATACAAGTATAAATGTATAAAAACAACCTTGTATATGCAACCCGATTTGTATATGCAAACAACTTTGTATGCAAGTGATATACAAAGGACTTTGTATGCAAGCGACCTTGTATACAAAGGACTTTGTATATGAACGACTTTACATATACAAACAACTTTGTATATGAGACCCGATATACAAAGGAATTTGTATGCAAGCAACCTTGTGTACAAAGGACCTTGTATATGCAACCCGATATGCAAAGGACTTTGTATATGCAACATACAAACCTGATTGTACATTTTACCAAAGTACTCATACCTTGCAAAATACTTAGAATTTTAAAATGGTTCAAAAAGCAACCCTCACTCATTTTTGACAAGGAATCTACCCATATTCTGCTCTGGTACTTAATGCAAATTTTTCATTGTTTTCAACAAGGTTGCAACTTTCACTCTCTTTTTCCCCTTTGCCACCCAACAGACCCACACACAAAAGCAAAAGCAAAGCCACAGCAGGGGTCCTCATTTTGCTAAGGAGTAAAATGGGACATGTTGTGAGCATCACAACACTTCTCACAAGAGATCATAACTCCAATTTGTGCATCTAAAGATGAAGAGACGAAAAGGATGATTGAGAGAGATCATTGGTTTGTGGTAAGTGATTGATTACTTATGTCATGTTGTATATTTCATGTTATATGTGTGTGTGTGTGTGGATATTGTTTAATTGTATTAATAGGTAAAGCTCCAAAAAACTTATGAGAGGAGGTCCAGTCAATGGATGAGAGAGCATGTGTCATTGACTGCTTCTCCACCTTCATGGCAGAAAAAGGGTTGACAACTGTTCAATAGCACTCCATATGACTTTTGATGTTGGGAAATTTTGTTGTGTGTATATGGTTTTGTACACATACATTTCTATTTTACTGATGTATATCATTGTACATGCCTATATGGCTTTGTTTGTACATACCTATATGAAATTATATATACACTATATGAAATTTTCATGACATTATATATATGATATTTTATATTATATATGATGATCAATATGGTTATAGGATAGATAATGTATCATGTTTAAAAATTTTTATATTGCCTACTTTTTCTTCAATGTTTCCATGAACCTCTCTAGTGAAGAATGTCTCACATGCATTAAGAAAAAGATTATTTTGAAGCATTTACAACATTTTATAGTTCTAAAAAACTAACTAATTCTTGAAGCATACATATCAATAAATGTGACATGATTGAAATTGTAGCACAAGATCCCTTAAGAAGTTCCTAATAGTTATGAAGACATCTAATCATGCAACTACCCAACTTGACAATACCTTCCTATAGTTCATACAAGAAAACCATTCCTTTATTGTACTGCAACCTGCAATGATTGATTCCATAAATTACATTTAGGCTATAGGTGTTTAAAATTGGCTCAAAGATAAACCCCAAATTTTACATAATTACATTTATGCATATATAGCTCTTTGTATCTCAATTCAATTCATATAGTACTAAGGGCAATGACCTTCAGTTAAATCATGCCACATACATCTTGACCAAGCACAATAGATTAGCATTAAACACATATCTTGATCAACACACAATTGTAAAGAAAAATTGTGCTTGCAAGAATAGAAATTCCAACTAGGATCAATGAATAAGTATATGAATAGGGGAGAAGATATCATGGTGGATATACAAGTCAATCAAATTAATATCAAGGGTACAAATCATTTGTATTTAATTTAGTTTTAGCTAATGCTTGTAGGTTGCAACAATGGTATTCCATGCTCATAAATGGAAGTAGGTCAACCTAAGGAGATTAAAGCCATAAAGTGAGCCCACAAAACATGTGTGACACTAGAAATTTAGGCCTTGAGGTAAGGAAAAATAACAAACATGTCTATAGTAGTGAAAAAAAAGGATTGCATGATCCAAAATTAGCATTCATGTACACCCAAACCAAGGAAATGGCTCCCAAATAGACATAATGTGAGCCCAATAATGGAGAAAGCCCTAAAATGGAGATTATGACATATAAATTTGGATCTATGGAGAAGCATTGACCCAAACCAAGGAAATAGCTCCCAAATCGGGCTTTCTCTTATAGTGAGCCCAAACCACATGTATATACAATAACCAACAGATAAAATGCTCCTAGAAATCGAAGATGTATTTGTCTTGTAGTAATAAATGACCTTCCTATAGCATATATCATCCCCAATGGTGAGAAAACATCATGTACACATCACCAAAAGAGTCAAGATATTACCTATGTGTATGATTTTGTTGTCACTATAAGAGAAAGCCCTAAAATGGAGATTACGACATAGACTTCATTTTGTTGTAATAATTAAAATAGTCATATGTGGCACCATCATCAAGAAGATATCTATCGATAGATAGCATGTTTCATTGGTTATGGTCCAGGACTTCCCTATACCCTCCTCTAAAGCATCATCCTCATGTGCATGTAGAAAACAATAAAAAATGACATGCATGATACATTTAAATAATTCTTGCATGTGGTTGGTTAGCATGTGTTAAATTTGGGTTAATCCATACCATCCAAATGCATTCCCATACATCCAATGGTGTGGGAATGATCCATGAACTAGGTAGTGCACTCAAAAGATTGGCCATTGAGGATAATTTACCTATTTTGAAATGAGATATCACCACACAATTAGATGCAATCAATCACTAGTCTGTTGTTGAAAAGTCTTCAAGTAGAGAGGCAAAAAAGGTGAACCCACCACCCTTACCACACATGTTCCACATGGCACTCATTGATAAGCCACCACACCATAGTGGAATTCATGTGGACAAAACTCAAACCTAGTAACTTACTAAAGGCAACATGTGGTGGGAAACAATAGAAGATCAATGATGAACTCAAAAAAGTGAATAAGGCTAAAGTGTAAGGTAATTAATATGAATTTTGGCTCTTAGGTCTCATAAGAGACTTTGTCAGAACCTTGTAGCTCGGAAGGATTGGGACAGTTGGGGAATGAAATGGTCCCTCTCTAACCTTGACCCACCTACCCTGATGTGTTGGCACAATTGGTTCAGCCCCATGAGGTGAAGAACATAAAATATGGATTTTGGCAACATTGCACTAAACCACTGAGGCATTTTGCAAGAATGCATATGATGTTGGCATAGGAAAATTGTTTGGAGTTGACAAAAACTAAGAGAGCTTATTGTGGAGGGACTCAACATCCAATTGTAG
Source organism: Cunninghamia lanceolata (assembly GCA_027924645.1). Taxonomy (NCBI): domain Eukaryota; kingdom Viridiplantae; phylum Streptophyta; class Pinopsida; order Cupressales; family Cupressaceae; genus Cunninghamia; species Cunninghamia lanceolata. The sequence continues at coordinate 4,614,186 of BSBN01000007.1, forward strand.
ATTGAAATAGAACATTTGTAGGAGCCACAGACTCTGAGAATAGCTATGTTAAAGTTTGGCAATAGTTGGCTCTTAGGTTAGGTAGATCTTTAGAGATTTTGTCAAAACCCTATAGACTGGAAGGATTGGCACACTTGGGGAAAAAAATGAGGCCTTCTCTAGCATTCACTCACCCACCCCAATGTGTTGGCATAGTCTGTTTGTCCCCACAAGGTGAAGAATGTACTAAATGGCTCTTGGAAACATTACACCAAATGCCACTAAGGCATTTTGCAAGAGTGCATATGATGTTGGCATAGGAAAACTATTTTGAGTTGACAAAAAATGAGAGGTTATTATGGAGGCACTTGACACCTAATTGTATGTCAAAATGGAACATTTGTAGGTGTAATGTCCCAACTAAAAAATAATTAATAATTTAGATATGAAAATGAATTTGAACAACTCCACAAAATCTACATCAAATTTGATTAGACTAACTAGCTAGTCTTACACAGAAATCACACCCAAAAGCATGAAACTTCTCCAAAACACTTTGGCATTGAATTTATGATATAATAACATGTAATCAAGTCTAAGACACTGAATTACAATAGCAGAAAACAATGAGTTCATACAACAAGTTTTATGCTAAACCCACAAAAACTAAGAACACCGAATAACACCCAAAATCACTACAAACTCCATAAAGTGAATTTATTTGATTTTTTCTATCATAAAAACCTAAGAACAAGTCTGATACAACATGAAATGCTACATAAAACTTTTGGGAAAAATCCACAACACCAAACTACAAACTGCTCAAAACCCCAGCTCCAACATACACTGAAACTGCTCCAAACTCATAAAGACAACACCAGATCTTACTATAAATGGCCACAAGCACCAATACTGATGTAGAAATAGTAAACACATAGAAAACCAAAAATTTCACACCCAAAAACACTTATATTACTTCAAAATGCTCCAAGAAACATCAAATTGCATACTCCAAAACCTTGCAGCAACACACCAATTGAAACTGCACTGAACAAAGCTATGAAGCTGCCTTTGTAGCTGAAACAAGAGGATCTAATAGTAATAACACATCTGAAACATGGTTTCTACAGTAACCATAATGTACAAAAAGATCATAAATCTAAAATCTAAAATGTTGCTACCAAAACCATAAATTGAACTAGCTGAAATCATGCAACTGCATGAAGCTCCAATGCAACCTCTGTATGAGATTACCCTCATGTACCAAAGGGGTTTCATCCTCTAATACCTATAACCAATGGGTTTTCATCCACTAATCACCAATCTCCAATGGGTTTTCGTCCAAATTTGTTGAACACAATTGTCCAGACCAATTTCGGCAGAGTTTTTGTATGATAAAATGAGATGCATGGAATGTGAAATTGCTTGCAAATATATAGGAACAAATCCAAATGACCCATTATTAGAAAAATAAATAAAATAATAGAATTCCCATCAATTTCCCTCCAAAATAGGTCCCATAAATATTTTTCATAACCTCCACTTGATTTCTGGCTAAAAATAGGCAATAACTCCCTCTTGCAAGTTGTCATAAAATCTGTCATAGAATATTCTAAAATTAGGTGCAACATGATCTTTGAAATTATTAATTGCACCACAAGATACTCTACACCCCACTTTGGATTACCAACACAAATTAAAATAATAAAATATTTAATATTTAATTGGCCCTGATTAAGTAGCTTGAAAATATAAATTAATCGTCGGTCCAAAATATTAAATATTAAATAAATTATTTTCCAATCTCCTTCCTCAACCCATAATATAAATTGTTGGAATGAGCATCTTTCCCATGAAATTGAATTAATAAAAAATTGGGACATGACAAGTCCTCCCTCCTCAAGATTGCTTGTCCTCAAGCAATGCAAACCAAGATGCTTCAAAATCTTCATGCCAAAATAAATCAAGTTATACTTCACAGAAAGCCTTGATCCAGTACCTGAGAGATGTTGCAATTTCTGCCATAAGACACTGTACAAACCTGAAAACATAAATTCCTCAATGCCATGTACCAAACCAAAATATCCATATAATAGGAAATCTATTATATGCAAATCTTGGATGCATTCTTTCCAATACTCCCATTGGTCTTCATCCTTCCACAGTGATTTGGTAACAAATCCTTGAAAAACATACCTGGGATGATTGACATTGTGTATTTTCTATTGTGGGGTATTGCTGCAACAATATTCAATGTAGAACAAAATATACCATGTTACCTGTGGGCATGTAGAATGCCTTGTATCTATCCCATTCAACAACCTTTTCATTTGAGCTTGCCCCTCCCAAAATGTGTGTGTACTGTCACAAGACAAGTTAAACAAAGAAATCCTACAACTTCTCCCATTGATACAATTATAATTTTTTCTTCTATTAGGACTATTGGAGCATTCATTGTATCCTCTACAAGAATTAGTACATGTTTGGGAAACAACAACCACTTCTACCTTCAAAACAATGAAATCAATATGGCTGAAATGCACTCTAATTCACCCAATTTTTACCTCAACATGAGAGATGATACCTTCAGCTTCAAGGATTGATCTATAAAAGTAAGAGTTCAGTAGAGGAGTGAAAAATAGCATCATACAACAGCAACATATACTCCATAATTTTCCAAAGACTGAACCCAAAATCTAATTCACACAATACTGCCAACACAGTTCTGCTCCAAGTTGAAACACTAAAACCACAACTTCTGAAGCTGATATGAATGGAGAAAATACCAATATAAAATGGTATGCATTAGCATCAAACTAATCTACAACAGCAGCATACTCCATCATACATAACACCCACAACTTCATTGAAAATATGCAAATAACACACATGATGTAATAATTGCAAAGATGGCAAACCTGTGCAACACTCTTCCATGTGATCAATGAGAATTTGATGGGAAGCCATGTAAGGACTAATAATCTCTCCAAATAAATCTTCTTGATGCTAGGAACATTGAATCCATCTCGTGCTATCACATCCTTCCTGACTTCTTCTCCATACATCCAAGAGTAACAAACCTGTATGTAACTTGAAATATCACCTAGTTCCCATACTCTTATGTACACACATTTTTGAATTATTTCACTCTCCATATGTTGATTCCCAAGATAAAATTTCATTGATAAAGTACCAAGCATCAAATCTCCATTAGAATCCCATAAGATATAATCATGAAGGTAATCAAATTGCTTACCATATGTTGCTGATATAATTTTTTTTGCAAGCTGAAAACCAACATTAATATCTAGTAAGGCATCCTTTTCATGTGCATTTTTCTCAATAAGGTTATCATGAAACTCATAAAAACATAGTGCAGCAAATGATAAGAAAAAATATTCAATGTAGCCCCTGCAACCTCTGAAAAATATCTTGTGCATTTGTTCCTTGCCAGCATAAATATGATGGTAGTCACTTCTCCCCTCAATCTTTGAAAAATGATATGAAATGATGGCATACTCACAACTCGAATCAAACTTTAAGGCATACTGAAATATTCTATATGATAATGATCTTGGAGACATATTTTTAAAACCCATTCCATGTTGAATAGGAAGTAGTTGAATATCAAAATTAAGACTATGTTGCTTACTAGAAGACAAAATGATTTGCATGCTCTCCCTCATTAAGAAACTTTCTACCCAAACAACTTGATCTTTATGAGAAGTCCTCTTAGCTATGACATGCTCTGCTTTAGTGGTCAACTTAGGCTCCTTAATTCTATGATTATATACAAGCTTCCCAATGAAATGTATCCATCCTCCATTCATAACCATGTTAGTTCTCACAACATAGAATTCATTGTATACATAATTCTCACCCATGGATATAATAAGTTGTCTACTCATCTTCACGTATGGGGTAGTGTGTCTATTGGCACATGTGATATCATGCCCATTAAAATTTTCAGCCTTCATGTGTCTTAGCTTATTACCTGGATCCCATATTCTTATGTACAAACAACTTTGAATTTTAGAAAAATAATCTATTTTCCCTTTGGTACAAGTTATGTCCTTCCTCCTTAAGCCTTTCCTTTGATACTTTTCATGATGACAAAAAAATTTTAGTGACATAGACGGAAATAAATATAAAATATTTTAATACCTTGGGCTGCAAATAAAATGCTCATCCTCCATTCTCAAAAGAGACATTGTTGAGATATCCTCAACACTTCCATCCAAGTGGCACAACTTTTTTGTGCTAGGGCTGACCACAATGCTCTTCCCAAGTGTATAACCATCTATAATGATATTCTGAGCATCAATCCTTGACTCATTCCCAACATTAGCATGCTCAGCATGCTCTCCAACTGAAGCTTTTGACAAGATAGTCTGAAAATCTTCTTCATCCACCTTCTTTTCATCCGCTACTCCTGTAACTTCTAAATCTTTCGCTTTGACTTCATTGATATTTTCGTGACATATACAATCATTAGAAGTCAATAAAACATCTTCAATGAACACAATTTTTTTACCTTCAACCTCTATGGCTTGGACTGCCTCTGGTTCATCTCTTTCCTCCTTCTACAAGAAAATTTTCTTTGGTTCATGTTCAATGATTTCTTCTGTAGTAACTTGGTGTGCCTCAGGTGTATCAACCACTATCTCTTGTTCTATTATCCTCTTTTCTGGCTCTCTTTATCCTTCTTCTATATTCCTCTCTTCAACACTCCCACATCTATGACTTGGCTCCCAAGGTTCTTTGCATGTAAAACAAAGCCCCTTTCTTCTGAGTTCATTTTTGGTGTCTTCTTCCATCTTCTTTGTAACAATTGAACTTGTCTTATTTTGTGGCTTCTTCTGAAATCCTCCCTTAAACTTATTCTACCTTGAATATGGTAATGCTCTTGACCTCTTTTCTTAGGTTCACTCTTCCTTGCAACATCCTCATATTTTTTATGATACAATTTCAATTTTGCTTCTTCCACCTTTCAATCTTGATATTTTTTCCTTTGCCCCTTACCAAAAATTTCTAGAAGTCTTTCAAATGAAATAGCTGATTTGTAAGCTTTAGATTGCTTGGAATATTCATCAAACCACTTTGATATCTCAGCATCTTCAGCCATGATTTGATCTTCTCCAAATTAGGAATCAACTACTAATTTCCTTTGCTCTCTTCTCAAAGCTCTAAGGTCTCATTCACAAAGACGCATGAATCAAACAACCCTATAGGCTGGAAAGATCATGCTCTGATACCACTATAATGTCCCAACTGAAAATTAATTAATAAATTCAGATATGAAAATGAATTTGAACAACTCCACAAAATCTACATCAAATTTGATTAGACTAGCTAGCTAGTCTTACACAGAAATCACACCCAAAAGCATGAAACTTCTCCAAAACACTTTGGCATTGAATTTATGATATAATAACATGTAATCAGGTTTAAGACACAAATTACAATAGCAGAAAACAATATGAGTTCATACAACAAGTTTTATGCTAAACCCACAAAAACTAAGAACACCGAATAACACCCAAAATCACTACAAACTCCATAAAGTGAATTTATTTGATTTTTTCTATCATAAACACCTGAGAACAGGTCTGATACAACATGAAATGCTATAGAAAAATTTTGGGAAAAACCCACAACACTAAACTACAAGTTGCTCAAAACCCTAGCTCCAGCATACACTGAAACTGCTCCAAACTCACAAAGACAACACCAAATCTTACTATAAATGGCCACAAGCACCAATACTGATGTAGAAATAGTAAACACATAGAAAATCACAAATTTCACACCTGCAAACACTTATATTACTTCAAAATGCTCCAAGAAACATCAAATTGCATACTCCAAAACCCTGCAGCAACACACCAATTGAAACTACACTGAACAAATCTATGAAGCTGCCTTTGTAGCTGAACCAAGAGGATCTAATAGTAATAACACATATGAAACATGGCTTCTACAACAACCATAATGCACATAAAGATCATAAATCAAAAATCCAAAATGTTGCTACCAAAACCTGCAAAACACATAAACTGAACTAGCTAAAATCATGCAACTGCATGAAGCTCCAATGCAACCTCTGTATGAGATTACCCTCATGTACCAAAGGGGTTTCATCTTTTGATACCTTTAACCAATGGGTTTTTGTCCAAAGAAGATTATTTGTTGAACACAATTGTCCAGACCAATTTCGGCAGAGTTTTTGTATGATAAAATGAGATGCTTGGAATGTGAAATTGCTTGCACAAATAAAGAGGAACAAATCCAAACGACCCATTATTAGAAAAATAAATAAAATAATCTCATTCCCATCAATTTCCCTTCAAAATAGGTCCCATAAATATTTTTCATAACCTCCACTTGATTTTCAGCTAAAAATAGGCAATAACTCCCTCTTGCAAGTTGTCATAAAATCTGTCATAGAATATTCTAAAATTAGGTGCAACATAATCTTTGAAATTATTAATTGCACCACAAGATACTCTACACCCCACTTTGGATTACCAACACAAATTAAAATAATAAAATATTTAATATTTAATTGGCCCCGATTAAGTAGCTTGAAAATATAAATTAATCATCGGTCCAAAATATTAAGTATTAAATAAATTATTTTCCAATCTCCTTCCTCAACCCATAATATAAAATGTTGGAATGAGCATCTTTCCCATGAAATTGAATTAATAAAAAATTGGGACGTGACAAGAGGTGACACGAACTCTGAGAACAACTCTGTCAAAATTTAGTAGTTTTTGGCTCTTAGGTCTCTTAATAGACTTTGTTGAAACCTTATAGCCTAGAAAGATTGGCACACTTGGGGAATAAAATGAGGCATCCTCTAGAATTCATCCACCTACCCCAATGTGTTGGTGTAATCGATTCAGCCTCATGAGGTGAAGAACATAAAATATGGCTCTTGGCAACATTACACTGAATGCCACTGAGGTATTTTGCAAGAATGGATATGATGTTGACATAGACAAATTGTTTGAAGTTGACAAAAACTAAGAGAGTTTATTATGGAAGGACTCAATGTCCAATTATAGGTTGAAATAGAACATTCATAGGTGCCATGAACTCTGAGAACAACTCTATCAAAATTTGGCAGTTTTTGGCTCTCAGGTCTCTTAAGAGACTTTTCCATAACCCTATAGCCTGAAGGATTGACACACTTCAAGAAAGAAACAGGGACTCCTTTAGCATTCACGCACCCACCCTGACATGTTGGCGTAGTTAATTTAGCTCCATGAGGTGAAGAACATAAAATATGGCTCTTGGAAATATTGCATTGAATGCTACTGGGGCATTTTACAACAATGCATATGATTTTGGCATAGACAAACTATTTGGAGTTGAAAAAACTAAGAGAGGTTATTATGGATAGACTCAAGATTCAACTTTAGGTCAAAACATAACATTCATAGGTGCCACATACTTTGAGGACAACTTTGTCAAAGTTTGGCATTTTTTTGGCTCTTAGGTCTCTTAAAAGACTTTTCCAGAACCCTATAGCTTGAAACGATTGGAACACTTGGGAAATGAAATGAGGTCTCCTCTAGTATTCACCCACCCACTTTGACATGTTGGCACAATTGGTTCGGCACCATGAGGTGAAGAATGTAAAATATGGCTCATGGTAACATTATGTTGAAGACAAATGACACATTAATGCATCTATTGTTGGCATAGTCAAACCACTCTGAGTTGACAAAAAATAAAAGTATTTATTGTAGAGGGACTCAACATCCAATTGTAGTTTGAAACAGAACATTCATAGGCGCCATGGACTCTGAGAACTACTCCGTCAAAGTTTGGTAGTTTTTGGCTCTTTGGTCTCTTAAGAGACTTTGCCAGAACCTTGTAGCCTAGAAGGATTAATGAAACAAGGCCTCCTCTAGAATTCACCCACCCACTCTGACATGTTGATTCAATCAGTTTAGCCCCATGGGGTGAAGAACGTAAAATATGGCTCTTGACAACATTATTTATTGAATGCCACTAAGGCATTTTGCAAGAATGTATATGATGTTAGCATAAGCAAATTTTTTGAAGTTAAAAGAAATTGAGAGAGGTTATTGTGGAGGAACCCAACATCCATTTATATGTTAAAACATAACATTCGTACATGCCACAAACTCTGAAAACAACTTTTTCAAAGTTTGGCAGTTTTTGTCTCTTAGGTCTCTTAAGAGACTTTGCTAGAATCTTGTAGCCTGGAAGGATTGGCACACTTGGGGAATGAAGTGAGGACTCTTCTAGAATTCATCCACACATCGTAACATGTTGGCATAGTTGGTTTGGCCCCACAAGGTAAAGAATGTAAAAAATGACTCTTGGCAACATTATGTTGAACACAAATAACACATTTTGTAAGAATGCATCCATTGTCAACACAGTCAAACCATTTAGATTTGACAAAAACTGAGAGTTCAGTTATTGTGGAGGGACTAAACATATAGTTGTAGGTCAAAATAGAACTTTCATAGGTGCCATGGACTCCGATAAATTCTCTATCAAAGTTTGGTAGTTTTTGGCTCCTAGGTCTCTTAAGAGACTTTGCTAGAACCCTATAGTCTAGAAGGATTGACACACTTAGGGACTAAAAAATGTTGGGAATTAAGGTGTCTCAACCTTTGCAAGTTCCTAATGTTGTATTTATTTATTCAACACTATGTTGTAGGATCCTATGTTGACTTGGCATAGTTTTGCCATGTGTCAGCACCTTGTGTACATGCAGCAAGATAAATTTTGGCGACTTTGTTATTGGCCGACATGAAAAACTGACATTGGATAACTATCAAAGAGGATTGTTAAATAAGTGGTTGGATAATGTGAAAGGTTATGGGATGCGAATGAGAATCAACATTGTGTACTCCTTAAAGAGCTTGAATTGCAAGTGTGTTGTAATCATCTTTTGATTTGATAATACATTGTGCAGGTTTTGGAGTGTGGGGTTTTTCACCCGAAAGGGTTTTCTCCACATATATATTGTGTTGTGAGTTTTGTATTTACATTTAGATGTTGTTGTTACATTTCTATTAATGTGCATCTAATAACCTATAACTAGTAAAGATTGAAATTTGCATAATTTTCTTCATTAGATCAATGTAGAAAGTTGTTTCCGCATACCTTGCTTCCTTTCAAAAAAGGCCTCCTCTAGCATTAACCCACCCACCTTGACATGTTGGCACATTTAGTTCATCCCCACAAGGTGAAGAACATAAAATATGGCTCTTGGCAACATTACATTGGATGCCACTAAGGCATCTTGCAAGAATGCATATGATGTTGGCATAAGAAAACTGTTTAGAGATGACAAAAAATGAGAGAGGTTATTGTGGAGGAACTCAACATCTAGTTTTAGGTAAAAATAGAACATACATAAGTGCCATAGACTCCGAGAATAGCTCAGTCAAAATTTGGTAGTTTTTGGCTCTTAGGTCTCTTAAGAGACTTTGCCAGAACCGTGTAGCCTAGAAGGATTGAAACACTTGGGGAGTGAAAAGAGGCCTCCTCTAGCATTAACCCACTAACCCCAACATGTTGGAATAGTCTATTCAGCCCCATGAGGTGAAGAACATAAAATATGGCTCTTGGCAATATTATGTTGAGCACAAATGATGCATTTTGCAAGAATGCATCCATTGTTAGCACAATCAAACCATTCCGAGTTGACAAAAACTAAGAGAGGTTATTGTGGAGGGACTCAACATCCTGTTGTGGGTTGAAACAAAACATTTGTAGATGCCATAGACTCTGAGAACTGCTCTGTCAAAGTTTGGCAATTTTTGCCTCTTAGGTTTCTTAAGAGACTTTAACGGAACTCTATAGCCTGGAAGGATTAGCACACTTGGATAATGAAATGAGGCCTCCTCTAGTATTCAACCACCTACCTAAATTTTTGGCATAGTCATTTCAGTCCCACAAGGTGAATAACATAAAATATGGCTCTTGGCAACATTACACTAAATACTACTGAGGCATTTTGCAAGAATGTATATGATGCTAGCATAGGCAAACTATTTTGAGTTGATAGAAACTAAAAGAGTTTATTTTGGAGGGACTCAACATCTAGTTGTAGGTCAAAATGGAACATTTATAAGTGATGCAATTGGGACTCCCACAAGCATGCCATAACTCACTTCTCACAAACTTTTTTTCAACACCATATGCAGAGACTCTCTGCCATAGCATAACTCAACATGCAAAACCTCATTATATTGAATTTATTTCAAATGAACATCTTTACATCTGCAACATTTCAAGCAAGATGACCTTCTTCACACAAAGGAAATGCAAACACAACTCACATTGATATTTTCATTTCAACAATCAAAATACAAAGTTCTTTACATACACAAATCTGCAACAATACATTTTTCCTTCATGGCTTCTCTCACACACATTTAATTTTGCACTCGCTTACTCCAGCACCTCCAAACTTCCTTCAAACTATTGTTTATGTACATCTGGTAGCCTCATTTTACAAAAATTCATGCCCTCTCATGGCAGATTTTTTCTGTGTAAAAACCCCCCTAAAATCTGCAACAAGTTTTCAAAAATAAATACCTCTCTGTGAGGCATCCCCATTCGGCACTAGATGATTCACTTCTTCTGACAAATTTGCATTGAAACTTTGTTAAAATCCAGCAATAGCATTCCCAAAAATGGTGCTCATTTTGTCTTCTTTTTCCAACCTCTCTCTCACATATGAGGCAATTTTTTCTGTAACATTTTCCCTTTTTTAGAGCCTCAAAAAGAAGCATTTTAATTTTGCTGCAAGCTGCAATAATTCTCTATTTTATTTTAGTCTATTTCCTACCTCTAAAGAGGCGTTGAAAACTCCTCCCACGTTTTTCTAAAGATACCACCAAAACGGGGGTCTAAACATAGATTTTGTCATCAATTAGACCTGAATGCATGCCTCTTACCTCTCCATATCCCTGTGTCTTCAAATAAATGATGATATCCATGTTTTCATATCTAAATTTGGCTTTGCAACAACTAAAAGAAATAATTATTATTTCTTGTTTTACTTGGAGCGGTTACATGGTGAAAAGGTGAAATTACGGCAAGAATAGAAAATCCTCCGCCACTGCCCATTTTGATTTTTTAATTTTCTTCACAAGATGAATATGAGATAAATAAAATCTACTAAACATTACCTTGTGAGGTTGCATACATTGTTTGGAAAAAAATTTCAAATACATGACTTTGACTCTGAGTGCCAAGGTGTCAGAAAACTGACTTTTTGCATAACTCTTACCCAAAAGCTCCTTTTTGCAAGAAAACTGATCAAGATGAGTGTGATGACATCCTTAAGCTCCCCATAAAAGTATTTTTCACCATATTTTTAAATCATGAGATATTAAACTTTCCATGAATTGTCAATACATTATTTTTTACAATTTTTGACATTAAAATTTCCCAAACTATGTAATATATTACTATGATTCTATTTGCACATTCAAAAAGGTACCTCCAAGAATTCCCCTGCAAAAGGATTTCACTCTATCTCTTATGGATTTTCCAGAAATAATTTTTGAAAACTACCTGTGGAGCCTCTGAAACAACAAACTGGTGAAATTTAAGCTTTGCAATTCTGATCAAATCTCTTGATTCCTGCTACTTAGAGATGCCTAAAAACACCAACACAAACCAAAATACAAACCAAAAATGACAATGCAACTAAAATATTTTTGGGCAATGCAGGATCGCCTATGGACCTAGATGCTCCTACATCAAACACGTCGGGTAAGAAGTTTGTGAGCATACACTCACAAATGTGGAGTTGAATTGTAGGACCATCCTTTCAAATTGCAAGCAATCTGTAGTGAACTTCATCACTGAAATAAGAAGCTTTTCATTTTCCTTTTCTTCCAACATCTTGCTGGAACAAGCTTCACTCTCCTCCAACAAATTTGTACTCCATTATTCTCTCTTTCTGTGAACTTGCATCCACCATGCGTCGTCTTCCTCTGCCAAATTATTTCTCCTCTCTTCTCCTTCTTCATAGGATTCAACCCACCACAAATTGACCACCTCCACCAAGTTCCACCTGCACCATCCTCTACAACCTCTATACACAAACATGCAACATTCGTATACCAATCTACAACTTCATCCTCTACTACGAAAATCTCTTCTATAGAAGGTAAATAATAATCATCATATTCAAAATCAAAATTTACCTTATCCTTCTTCATTGTTACAACATCATATTCTTTGTCCTTCACTGCAACATTCATCTTCTTTCCTCCATCGGCAAACTTATCAAACCATTCTTCTTCCACTGCCGAAATCTGGGACAACAAATCATCTTTATCCTCTTCATCTATTGCAACATCCTCAAGCTCCATCTTTGTCATCTCAATCTTCACAGTTGCATCTTCTTCATTTTTAGCCGTTGTAACTCCTCTTTTGCTTCCTTCTTTCATTTCTTCAACAAAACCAAATGTTGAAATTTCATCTACATGCAATCCACTCTCATCTTTATCATAAAAATGAAATACATTAAGTATTACCTCACTAACCTCTTCTCTTTTTTGCTTCAGCTTTGCTTTGCTCTATAGCTTCACTTTGCTCCTCAACCTCTGCTATAATTTCTATTTTGATTTCCTCTTCCATGCCTTCAACAAGGCATGCTACTACAATTTCTTCTTCATCCTCTTGCATGAGTATCCCATCTTCACATGCTGCTAAATCTTCTCTTTCACCTGTCATTTGTCTTTCAAATAAAATATCTATCTTTTCCATCTCCTCTTTCAATAGGAGATCTTCATCTTCACCTATTTTTTCATCAAAGAGGGGACCTTCATAGATCTCCATTTTTACTCCTACATTTACTTCATTTACTTCACTTTCTGCAAACAAATAAGCATAAATAATACAAAAATCAAAAAAATCTCAGCTACTTTCTCTTCCTCTTTACGCACAATCATTGTAGGTTCTTCTTTCTTCAACTTTGCTCCATGTTGTCATGCTACTACCTTGTTCTCTTTCCTCTTTACTGCCTTCTCATTCACAATTTTTGTAATTGTTCTTTCACCTACAATCTTCTCATTCCTTCTATTTTTCTCAATCTCAAATGCATCCATTCTAGCCTCAAGCCTTGTCAGTTCTTCATAAGCCATATCTATGCACCTATCCATATACCTTTCTTTCATCTTTTCCATGTACAAAATCTTCACTTGTCTCCTCATAACCATCCTTGTCCTCTTCTTCAAAGACATCTTTCCCACTACTGCAATCTTCTACATTTTCTCTTAGAGACTCACATGTCCCCTTTCCAGTCACAAGGTCTCATTGGCAACAATCTCTTCAACTCTAGGGTATTAACCCTCTGCAATTACAGGTCTTCTTGCATACCTACAACAAAACTTCTTAAAGCATCTAGCCCTCTACAGTTACAAGTCCTCTTTCATACCTGGAAAAAAACTCTCACTCACACTGGTGCAAGAGTACCTAACACAAGGTGGCCTCCAGGAGGCATTTCAATCATGTTTTGTTTAGAAAATTGTGTTTTGGGTTGCAATAAGGTCTATTTGACCAATGCATGTAATTTCTGTTTATAAGTCCCAAGTAATTAGGTTGCATTTGTTAAGTTGTTAAATGGTTGTTCTCCCAGCCGCTTGGAGATAGTTTTTTCCCAACCGCTTGGAATTAGTCTCCCAGCCGCTTGGAATGGGTTTGGTACTACTCAGGGCGAGTTTATAAACCCAGAGGATTGAACCAAGTGCATATATCATTTTCATTGTAAATCAGATCGAAGAGGAGATTGAATGTAACCGTGCATTGTGTTAAGGAGAAATCAAACTATTTTCTGTGCTGTCAATTTGTTTTCCATGCTCTGTAAATATGAATTGCATAGCTGTAGATTTATATTCCTCTGTGTTTTCCCATTGTTGCAATATGTTGATATGAAGCATTCCACTGATAAGATTTATGTCGAAATTAGTGGAATGACTTCGTTGTATCATATTTGTTTGTTTTCTGTTTTGTTTCATGATTCAGCGGCGCAGAGGACCAAATTTGGTTGTGCATAGTAGATCTCCTAGCATCTCCATGTGCTAGGGTTTGGATCGGAGGAGTTGAAGGCACTGTCGGTGAGACAGAAACCATCGGTGAACTATTCCCCTTCTGGAGCGTTAAGGGCAACCTGTCCGAAGGGGAGTTCAGGACGTTGAATGGAAGTCGCGGCCAGAGATGCATATCAGAATGACAAGGTACATCGAGCAGATAACGAGACGTTGAGCCGACAATGGTGTTCTGGCCGATCAAGTCATATCAGCATATCGGGAGGATGAACAAGGAGTTCGTCGATGATGCAAGTCTTACCAACGAGTGTGGTCCGAAGGTAACATTGGTGAAATCAGTGTGTCGGCAGAAGAGTTTTCGAGTTTGCCAACGGGTTTAAGTCCTGCCGATAGTGGGTTCGACAAGTTCAAAAGTTGATAAGTGTTCGCTTCCACTATGTGCTCTACATCATTTTGGTATCAGAGCTAATGAAAGGTCTGTAGAAGTGTTGGTGTTGTCTATGAATGTTTATGTCAGACAGAGAAAGCAAAGAAGGGTCTAGCGATATGCCTCCAAAGGGAATGACCACCGAAGTGGTCAAGAAATTCAAGGAGATGGAGGAGATGATCAAGACTGGAGTCAAGGAAGCACTCCAGGCTGAGTTGAAGACCTTGGGAAAAGGCAGGATATCAAACAAGGAGTCTGGTGAAGAAGAATATGGGGAAGAGGAAACAACCCCAGAACAGACAGGTATATCTGCAGACCAGAAACAATTTTTGGAGGCCATAAAATCACTTGGTAAGGAGTCGTCTGAGGCAAAAATGGAGATTCTGATGTTTAGTGGAAAGATGGACATAGAAGAAGTCATTGAATGGATCAAGGCTCTGAATAATTATTTTGAATACAAGGAGGTACCGAAGAATAGAAGAGTCAAGTTTGCAAAGACAAAATTGAAGGGTGTTGCACTCACGTGGTGGAACTACACCCAGGGAGAAAGGGTGAAGAGTGGCAAGAGCATGATCTCATCCTGGAGTCAGATGGTAGAGAGGATCAAGGCTCAATTCCTACCAGTGGATTATGAAGTGCAGATATACAGGAAAATGTAGAACCTCAGGCAGAAGGATATGGATGTATCCACCTATACTGAGGAATTTCATAAATTGTCTCTAAGTTGTGGACATGCTGAGGATGAGAAAGGAAAAGTTGCCAGGTATATCAATGGCTTGAAGTATAGTATACAAGATGAGATTACCATCTTGACACCAGAAATCATGGACAAGTGTTTCCAAGTGGCACTGAGAGTAGAAGAGAAGTAGAAAAGAAAAGGAGAACAGCAGAACAGAGGCAGAGGTGGAAGAAATTTCAGGGGCAGAAATAGCTTTGGTGGCGGAAATCAGTTCCAGAAGACTCAAGGGGAGTCCAGTCAACATGAACACAGTGGAGAATCTAGTTCCAGAGAGGGTTTCAGAGGAAGGAGACCCAATGGGAGAGGCAGATTTGGTGGACTAGGCAGAGGTCCGAATGTCTTCATAGGAAGATGTTATAATTGTAACCAAATTAGGCACACAGCAAGCAAGTGTCCAGAGAAAGCCTCAAGCTCTCATGGAGGAGAGAGAAGGAGCCAGCTGATTCAAGAAGAAGATTGTCAAAGTGTGAACTCACCTGTGGGAAGCACAGCTCCAACACAAGATGGAGAGCATCTCATGATGAGACGGACAATGCTGAAG
The DNA here is from genome assembly GCA_027924645.1 of Cunninghamia lanceolata. Taxonomy (NCBI): domain Eukaryota; kingdom Viridiplantae; phylum Streptophyta; class Pinopsida; order Cupressales; family Cupressaceae; genus Cunninghamia; species Cunninghamia lanceolata. The sequence continues at coordinate 4,629,932 of BSBN01000007.1, forward strand.
GTACCACAAAACAAAGAACCACCACAGAGGAAGACACTGTTTAGAACTTTGTGTAAAGTTTCTGGCAAAAGGTGTAAGGTAATTATTGATTCTGGTTCAACTAAAAATTTAGTTTCAGTAGAAATGGTAGAGAAATTGAATTTGAAAAGATTGCCACATGTTAAGCCATACAAAGTGTCCTGGCTGAACAAAGGGCAGCAAGTCTTGGTCGATGAACAAGCTTGGGTAGAATTTCAGATAGGGGAATATGGGGATAAACTTTTGTGTGATATAATTCCCATGGATGCATGCCATTTACTGTTAGGAATACCTTGGCAGTATGATGTACAAGCCCAGCATGATGGTAAATCTAATTCCTTTGTGATCACTAAGAACGGTAGACAGTATAAGATGGATCCTTTACCAGAAGAGGGTGTAGACAAGAATGTAGGCTCAAGTATCATGTTAATGAGTGGGAAAGAGTTTCTGCATACTCTAAAAGAAGAGGGCACCCAGGGGTATGCTCTAATTTTGAACCTAAAGACAATTCTGATTTGTCTAAAAACTATAAGGATAAAATCCCCTGGGAAGTGCAAGAATTGTTAGACAAATATAAGGGTATCATGGTGGAGGATATGCCCAATGCACTACCCCCTGTGAGAGACATAATTCATCAAATTGACTTCATCCCAGGATCCACATTGCCAAATAAACCAGCTTATAAAATGACACCTAATCAGAATGAGGAGATTGCTAAACAAGTACAAGAACTGTTGGATAAAAGCCTGGTGAGGAAAAGTCTTAGTCCATGTGCTATACCCACAATTTTAGCTCCCAAGAAGGATGGCAAATGGAGGTTGTGCACTGATTCGAGGGACATCAATAAGATCACCATTAGATATAGGTTTCCTTTGCCCAAAATAGAGGACCTCATGGATTGTTTGGGTGGAGCTCGGTATTTTTCTAAAATTAATCTCAAGAGTGGATACCATCAAATCAGGATTAGACAAGGGGATGAATGGAAGATAGCCTTTAAGACTAATGAAGGTCTTTATGAGTGGTTGGTGATGCCATTTGGTCTGTCCAATGCTCCAAGCACTTTCATGCGTCTAATGAATGAGGTATTGAAAGATTTTATTGGCAAATTTGTTGTTGTCTATCTTGACGATATTTTGGTTTTTAGCAGGACAAAAGAAGAACATTTGCAACATTTGGAACAGGTGTTGAAGAAGTTGCATGAGGAGAAACTGATGATCAATATGGAGAAGAGTGTCTTCATGAAGGAAGAACTCACATACCTTGGATTTGTGATATCCCAAGGCAATTTGAAAATGGATCCAGAAAAGGTAGATGCTATTTTTTCTTGGCCAGCACCTAAAACAGTAAGTGATGTAAGAAGTTTTCATGGGTTGGGAACTTTTTATAGGAAATTCATAAGAGGATTCAGTCACATTTGTGCACCCATTCTAGATACCATAAAAGGAGGACAGAAATGTAAGTTTGTTTGAAATAGAGCAGCTGATGAGTCTTTTGAGATTCTCAAACAAAAAATAGCAGAGAAACCCATTTTGGTTTTGCCTGATTTTAATAAGTTGTTTATTGTGGAATGTGATGCCAGTAACCTTGCCATTGGTGTTGTCTTGAGTCAGGAAGGCAGACCTATTGCTTTCTTTAGTGAAAAGATGAATGATGCTAAATGAAAGTATTCCACATATGATCTAGAATTGTATGCAATGGTGCAAGCATTGAAAAAATGGACGTTATCTCTTGCCCAAGGAATTCATTGTTTATACTGACAACCATGCTTTGAGTTTTCTGAATTTGTAGGAGAAGCTAAATCATAGGCATATGAAGTGGGTCAAACAACTCCAAGTGTATATTTTCTCCATCAAACATAGAAGGGACAAGCCAACAAGGTGGCAGATGCTCTAAGCAAAAGAGTGTGCACTATACAGGAAATCCAGTTGCAAAGTGTGGGAGTGGATTCTCTCAAGAATATGTACCAGGATGATGAGGACTTCAAGGAGATATATGTAGTTTGTTCACAATTTTTAGATTCCTATCATTCTAATTTTTCTAAATTTTTGCTACAGCAGGGGTTACTGTTCAAAGGCAGCCAACTGTGTGTACCTAGGTGTTCCATGAGGGAGAACATCATAAAAGAGAAACACTATGGTAGTCGTGGAGGTCATTTTGGACTAGACAAGACGTTGGAACAAGTGAGAAGGCTTTACTTCTGGCCTAAGATGCAAACAGATATCAAGAAATTTGTAGAAACTTGTAGCATTTATCAGAGGGCAAAAGGAACTTCATCCAATGCCGATCTCTATCAACCACTTCCAATTCCACAAAGGCCATGGGAGTGCATCAGTATGGATTTTGTTTTGGGTCTTCCCCGGACTCAAAGAGGTTTCGACAGTGTATTTGTTGTAGTTGATAGATTCAGTAAAATGGCTCATTTTGTGCCATGCAAATGTACCAATGATGCTTCACACATTGCTGGTCTATTCTTTAAGGAGATTGTTCGAATTCATGGTTTGCCATTGAATATTGTCACTGACAGAGATCCCAAGTTTGTGGGACATTTTTGTGCACTTTGTGGAAGAAATTGGGCACTCAATTATCTTTCACGTCAGCCTATCACCCTCAGACGGATGGACAAACTGAGGTGGTGAATAGATCACTGGGTAATCTTTTGAGCTGTTTGACTAAACAGCATAGAGAAGCATGGGATATGGTCATCCCACAAGCAAAAATTGCATATAATGACTTTGTCAATCAGAGCACAGGAAAGAGTCCTTTTGAAGTTGTATATGAGATTCATCCCAGGGGAATTTTGGATCTCAGGGATCTCCAGAATATGGAGAAAAGGAGTGCACAAGGAGAAAATTTTGCAGTCAACATGAAGGATATCCATGATGTTGTAAGGGAAACTATCCAAAAGACCACAGGGAAATACAAAGAGAGAGCTGATCAGAAGAAAAGGGATGTCCAATACACAGTTGGAGATCTGGTCATGGCATATCTAAAGAAGGAAAGACTTCTAAAGGGGCAGCCCACGAAGCTTCTTATGAAGAAGATAGGTCCATGCAAGATTGTACACAAATTTGGACCTAATGCATACGAAATTGAACTTCCTCTAGGTTTAGCGATGGCACCCATTTTCAATGTGTCAGAACTGTTTCCATTCAAGGGAGACAATGTTGCAGATTCAGATGTGACAAGAGCAGGTGATGCCGAATGGATTTCTGATTTTCCACCGAGTCAGCCAGTACAGCTAGAATGTATTTTGGACACCAAAGTTCAGAAGAAGACCAAACATAAAACCTACAAGCAGTATCTTGTCAAATGGTGTGGTTTGCCTGATGAGGATGCTACCTGGATGAGTGAGGAAGACATCATCAAGCATGGGGTTAATATTTCAGACTTGGTTCCTCAAGGGACTTGAGTTCTTTTAAGCCCTGAGAGTATGGTGCAGGAGCACCTAACACAAGGTGGCCTCCATGAGGCATTTGAATCATGTTTTGTTTAGAAAATCATGTTTTGGGTTGTAATAAGGTCTATTTGATCAATGCATGTAATTTCTATTTATAAGTCTGAAGTAATTAGGTTGCATTTGTCAAGTTGCTAAATGGTTGTTCTCCCAACCGCTTGGAGATAGTTAGTTTTTTCCCAGCCGCTTGGAATCAATCTCCCAGCCGCTTGGAATGGGTTTGGTACTACTCAGGGCGAGTTTATAAACCCAGAGGATTGAACCAAGTGCATATATCATTTTCATTGTAAATCAGATCGAAGAGGAGATTGAATGTAACCGTGCATTGTGTTAAGGAGAAATCAAACTATTTTTTGTGCTGTCAATTTGTTTTCCATTCTCTATAAATACGAATTGCATAGTTGTAGATTTCTATTCCTCTGTGTTTTCCCATTGTTGCAATATGTCGATATGAAACATTCCACTGATAAGATTTCTATCGAAATCAGTGGAATGACTTCGTTGTATCATATTTGTTTGTTTTCTATTTTGTTTCATGATTCAGCGGCGCAGAGGACCAAATTTGGTTGTGCACAGTAGATCTCCTAGCATCTCCATGTGCTAGGGTTTGGATCAGAGGAGTTGAAGACGTTGTTGGTGAGACAGAAACCATCGGTGAACCGTTCCCCTTTTGGAGCGTTAAGGGAAACTTGGCCGAAGGGGAGTTTAGGGCGTTGAACGGAAGTCACGGCCAGAGATGCATATCGGAATCACAAGGTACATCAAGCAGATAACGGGACGTTGAGCTGATAGTGGTGTTCTGGCCAATCAAGTCATATCGGCATATCGAGAGGATGAACAAGGAGTTCACCGATGATGCAAGTCTTACCGACAAGTGTGGTCCGAAGGTAACATCGGTGAAATCGGTGTGTCGGCAGAAGAGTTTTCGAGTTTGCCGACGGGTTTAAGTCCTGCCGATAGTGGGTTCAACGGGTTCAAAAGTTGATAAGTGTTCACTTCCACTGTGTGCTCTACATCACACACAACTATCCTCTACCCAACAAAGACTTTGGAAGATGCACCTCTCTAAGACCCCTTATGCCCACTTTCTCTCAGTGGAAGAAATATGTACACCTTCTACCCAGCTTTATCTCTACTGGAGGATAGCCAACATGATTCTCATGAAATCAACTTTCTCTCACAACTTCACCTCTTCACTCTTCACCACTCTTCACCCGTAGGTCCTGGTGTAGACTCTACACTCTTAAGACCTTCTAGCTCTGATACCATCTAATGCAAGTGGGACTACCACAAGCATACCATAACTCATTTCTCACAAACTTTTTCTCAACACAATATGCAGGGACTCTCTGCCATAGCATAACTCAACATGCAAAACCTCATTATATTGAATTTATTTCAAGTGAACATCTTTACATTTGCAATATTTCAAGCAAGATGACCTTCTTCACACAAACTCAAATCCATACAAATGAAATACAAACACAACTCACATTGATATTTTCATTTCAACAATCAAAATACAAAATTCATTTACATACACAAATCTGCAACAATACATTTTGCCTTCATGGCTTCTCTCACACATTTACTTCTACACTCTCTTACTCCAACACCTCCAAACTTCCTTCAAATTGTTGTTTTTGTACCTCTAGCAACTCTTTTTACCAAAATTCATGTCCTCTCATGGAAAAAATTTTCTATGTAAAAACCCCCCTAAAATCTGTAACAAGTTTTCAAAAATAAATACCTCTATGTGAGGCATCCCCATTCTGCACTGGACAATTCACTTCTCCTAACAAATTTGCATTGAAGCTCTATTAAAATCCAGCAATAGCATTCCCAAAAATGGCGCTCCTTTGTCTTCATTTTCCAACCTCTCTCTCACATATGAGGCACTGCTTTTTATGTAACATTTTCTCTTTTTTAGAGCCTCAAAAAGAGGCATTTTGATTATAATGCAAACTACAATAATTCTCTATTTTATTTTAGTCTATTTCCTACCTCTAAAGAGGCATTGAAAACTCCTCCCACATTTTTCTGAAGATACCCATGAAAATGGGGGTCTAAACATAGATTTCGTCATCAATAAGATCTGAATACGTGCCTCTTACCTCTCCACATCCATGTTTCTTCAAATAAATGATGATATCCATGTTTTTTAGATCTAAATTTGTCTTTGCAACAGCTAAAAGAAATAACTATCATTTCTTGTTTTACCCAGAGCAGTTACATGGTGAAAACGTGAAATTATGGCAAGAATAGAAAATCCTCCGCCACTGCCGATTTTAATTTTTTTAATTTGCTTCACAAGATGAATATGAGATAAATAAAATCCACCAAACATTACCTTGTGAGGTTGCATACATTGTTTGGAAAAAATTTCCAAATATGTGACTTTAACTCTAAGTGTCAAGGTACCAGAAAACTGACTTTTTGCATAACTCTTACCTAGAAGCTCCTTTTTGCATGAAAATGGGTCAAGATTAGTGTGATGAAATCCTTAAGCTCCCCATAAAAGGATTTTTCTCCAGATTTCAAAAATCATGAGATATTAAACTTTCCATGATTTGTCAATATATTTTTTTCGATAATTTTTGGCATTAAAATTTCCCAAACTTTGAAAGCTATTACTCTGATTCTTTTTACACATTCAACATGGCACCTACAAAAATGTCCCTACAAAAGGATTCCACTCTATCTATTACAGATTTTCCAAAAATAATTTTTGAAAACTATCTATGGAGCCTCTGAAATAGCAAACCGGCAAAATTTTAAGCTTTACAATTCTGATCAAATCTCTTGATACCTACTACTGAGAGATGTCTGAAAACTCTAACACAAACCAAAATACACACCAAAAATGAAAATTCAACTGAAATATTTTAGGGCGATGTAGGACCGCATGTGGACCCGGATGCTCCTGCATCAAACATGTCGAGTAAGAAGTTTGTGAGCATACACTCACAAATGTGGAGTTGAATGGTAGGACCATCCTTTCATATTGCAAGCAATCTGTAACAAACTATATCGCTAAATTAAGAAGCTTTTCTTTTTCCTCTTCTTACAACATCTTTCCGGAAGAGGCTTCACTCTCCTCCAACAAATCTGCACTCCATTCTTCTCTCTTTCCGTGGACTTGCATCCACTATGTGTTGTCTTCCTCTGCCAAATTATTTCTCCTCTCTTCTCCTTCTTCATGGGATTCAACCCACCACAAACCGACCACCTCCACCAAGTTCCACCTGCACCATCCTCTACAACATCTATACATAAACATGCAACATCCACATACCAATCTATAACTTCATCCTCTAATATGGAAATCTCTTCTAAAGAAGGTAAATAATAATCATCATATTCAAAATCAAAATTTACCTTATACTTCTTCAACATCATATTCTTTGTCCTTCATTGTAACATTCATCTTCTTTCCTCCATCAGCAAGCTTATCAAACCATTCTTCTTCTTCCACCGCCAAAATCTACGACAACAAATCATCTTTATCCTCTTCATCCGCTGCAACATTCTCAAGCTCCATGCCATCTCAATCTTCACAGCTGCATCTTCTTCACTACTCACATCTTCTTCATTTTTACCCGTTGTAACTCCTCTTTTGCTTCCTTCTTTCATGTCTTCAACAAAACCAACTGCCAAAATTTCTTCATCTACATGAAATCCACTCTCATCTTTATCATAAAAATGAAATATATTAAGCATTACCTCCCTAACCTCTTCCTTCTCTTCTACTGCTTCATCTTTGCTTTGCTCTGTAGCTTCACTTTGCTCCTCAACCTCTGTTGTAATTTCTATTTTGATTTCCTCTTCCATGCCTTCAACAAGGCATGGTGCTACAATCTCTTACTTTTCTTCTCCATCCTCTTGCATGAGAATCTCATCTTCACATGCTGCTACATCTTCTCTTTCACATGTCATTTGTCTTTCAAATAAAATATCTATCTTTTCCATCTCCTCTTTCAATAGGAGATCTTCTTCATCTTCACCTAGTTCTTCATCAAAGAGGGGACCTTCATAGTGTTGGAGTATGATACCACTGAGAGGGGGGGTGAATCAGTGGTATACTAATTTTGACCAAACATTTGGATCTTGAAATAATCTTTCAATAAAGACAACTTCTATGAAAATGAGACATCACACTAGCTATGAACATCATGACAGCATTGACATATATCACAATCAACTAATCCTGACAGACCAATATCAAGTACGTATCAACATGATGAAGCAATCTTCGGTAAGCATTAACTTGTAAAGTTTTATTGACCTTAACGAGGATGAGCGGAGAACATGATTCCAAATAGTGATGCATGATGTGTTCATGGAGACCAGTTTAATTTAGAATAATAACTTTAAAACTGAATGACATATGATAAGCAACTAAACATGAGAAACAAACTCATCAATGACAATCCATAACATAGATATTGTCCTGAGTGCGAAACCCTCCGGGGCATAAAAACCACTCAAAAAATGTTAGGGTTAGCCGGCAGAAGATATCAATTAAATGCAAATAAAGATTAAACAGAGAAATGGAAATACACAAAATTAATAACAGCAAGAGACAAGATTTAACGTGGTTCACCCAAACTCGGGCTACATCCACCAAACAGAGAGTCCAATATTATTATCCAGTAAATCAAACCGATTACAATCAGCAATCCCTGCAACTCAATACCGCTGCAAATGCTACAACACAATACACAAACCCTAACCCTTGGCAGCTTTTTATCAAGCCTTTTTGTCGGTTACAAAAATTAGGGTTTTCTTATGTCAGTCATAAAAAATAGGATTTTTTAAGTCAGCCCTAGGATTTTTTAAGTCGGCCCTTAAAAAAAAATTTCTCGGGGGCTACCGCCCCTAAACCCCGGCAAGGATACATGGCTAGTGTACAGTACTTTCATGATCAGTCGCCACCTACCAACAAAAAAGTGCCTCACTGGATTAATAAAAGAATCTCACTGATTACAGGCCTCACTGGCTATTAATTCAAACCTCACTAGCTACAGTTGCCTCATTGGCAAAGGTCATTTCTTGTCTCACTGACTTGACCTTTCAATACATACTTTTATCATGAAGAAAAACAAATACAAAGGGACACTCTATTTCACTGTGATCCAGACTAATATAACATCAATAATGCATGTACAAATTTTGCACACTCTACATCATTCACATTATATCAGGTGTATACACTTCCACCTATCTGTCCTGTTCAATGCCCTTTTTATACATTTCATAATACCTTCTTTCTTCTCATAAAATAGTTTGAAGAGATAATTGTTTCCATAAAACTGATTCAAGTAGTTCCCAACTGTCAAGGTAGTTAAGGTTGAATGACCACAATAATATGCCTAACTAGGGTTACAAATCAACAACTCCTTCAAAAAGCCACACAAACATTTCACCCGAATATTAATTCTGGGACAGTTATAACTGTAAAAAAAATATTGCAAACTCATAATAAATCTTTGAGAATCCTTTTCAAAACACGGTCGAATAAAACTGCCTTGTAACCCCCTTTGTTTTTAAATGAATAAATGAACAGTTTCTGCATATGGGTTATACCCTAACCCATGTTACCAAATGGAGTAAAATATAAATGCTTCTTAAACCTGGCGGCAGACTTAATCATGAAGCCCCAAAAGACACACAAAATGCTTTGTTTCAAAACTCATCATAACGAACCTAAAACAAATAGTAAGTAGATTTCAAACCCAACAGTCAACTGTGTCTCTATTTCACAATCAGCTTTATGCATGATAAGCCTTTTAAAAAGAATGAGAGATAGAAAGGATATCACCTGGTAAGTTGATCGTCATAAACATTTGCTATAGAATAAAGTCAAAAACCGTTACCAAAAGCAAGCTAAGACGGTCATCTTTGTCACATCTCTCAGATTCACAATCTTACAGAGATACCTGTTGTTCTTTCCACATTTTTTCATGATAACATCTGAAATATGAAACCCTAGCTCGGAGCCATATTTGCCAAGGTTAAACTAAGCATAATGATCAAAGTAAAGTCTTTTTGCCTGATGACTTGCACTCACGGTGAGCCCTAAAAGGGCCGGTAAAAGATCAACCAAAATAAAACATTTTTATTATCTTTTGCAAGTGCCGACAACCTACCTAGTAGGTGAACACCATAAAGAAGCCCGATGACATAAACCTTGCAAAGTATTTTGTTTTGTGCATTAGGAAATACATGGTGAACACTTTTAGCACAATGTTTTCAATATAAGATATGATGATCCCCTTATAACAATAAAATACATATCCTCCTTCTATAAGCGGAGTCTTCATGAGCCAAACAATATATAAGCCATGTGTCAAATACCTCTAACAACCTGCCTGTAGAGCATAGTGCTATCATAGAATAGTGTATAAACAACTAGTGCCAACTGATTTGATCAAACATCAAATATGAGCCATGATGAACATGATATGCCACTAAGCATGATACCATAACAAACATCCGCCAATCTGTCATGTCAAGCAAATACTAGAGCATGGTGCCAACCAGATGAATACCAATGCCAAATGCCAATGCCAACAAATCATGTGCCATCCAAAAGGAACCATATGAGTTTGTCACCATAACTGAAACAAGGTGATGCCAAACCATATGACCAAGAAAATCAAATGCCAATGAATGCCAATGAAGGATGCCATACTGAACATGGTTAAAGAAGAATATCAATAGAGCAATTGTCAATCTATATCTTGCATTTGTCAATCCGTATCTTATCAAGGATATCAAACATGATGCACCAAACTATATCAAACATGATCAAGTTGTGGATTGTCATCAGGGACAAACAACGGAGGGTGAAGTCAACACATAGATCTCTATTTTTACTCCATTTCCTTCATTTACTTCACTTTCTGCAAACAAATCAGCATACATAATACAAAAATCAAAAAATTTCTTAGCTACTTTCTCTTCCCCTTTACCCACAACCATTGTAGGTTCTTCATTCTTCAAATTTGCTCCATGTTGTCCTGCTGCTACCTTGTTCTCTTTCCTCTTTGCTACCTTCTCATTCACAATTTTTGTAATTTTTCTTTCACCTACAATCTTCTCATTCCTTCTGCTTTGCTCAATCTCAAATGCATCCATTCTAGTCTCAAGTCTTGCCAATTCTTCATAAGCCATATCTATGCACCTATCCATATACCTTTCTTCCAGCTTTTCCATGTACAAAATCTTCACTTGTCTCCTCATAACCATCATTGTCCTCTTCTTCAAAGACATCTTGCCCACTCCTGCAATCTTCTGCATTTTCTCTTAGAGACTCACATGTCCCCTCTCTAGTCACAATGTCTCACTGGCAACAATCTCTTCAACTCTAGGGTATTAACCCTCTATAGTTACAGGTCCTCTTTCATACCTGCAATAAAATTTCTTAGAGCATCTAGCCCTTTGCAGTTACATGTCCTCTTTCATACCTACAATAAAATGCACACTCACATAACTATCCTTTACCCAACAACGACTATGGAAGATGCACCTCTCAAATACTTCTTCTACCCACTTTATCTCAGTGGAAGTTCATACACCTTCTACCCAGCTTTATCTCTACTGGAGGATAGCCAACATGATTCTCATGGAATCAACTTTCTCTCGTGGCTTAACTGCTTCACTCTTCACCCGTAGGTCCTAGTGTAGACTCTACACTTTCAAGACCTTTTGGCTCCGATACCATCTAATGTAAGTGGGACTCCCACAAGCATGCCATAACTCACTTCTCACAAACTTTTTCTCAACACCATATGCAAAGACTCTCTACCATAGCATAACTCAACATGTAAAACCTCATTATATTGAATTTATTTCAAATGAACATCTTTACATTTGCAACATTTCAAGCAAGATGACCTTCTTCACACAAACTCAAATCCACACAAAGGAAATGCAAACACAACTCACATTGATATTTTCATTTCAACAATCAAAATACAAAGTTCTTTTACATACACAAATTTGCAACAATACATTTTGCCTTCATGGCTTCTCTCACACACATTTACTTTTGCACCCACTTACTCCAACACCTCCAAACTTCCTTCAAGCTGTTGTTTATGTACCTCTGGCAGCTTCTTTTTACCAAAATTCATGCCCTCTCATGGCAAGTTTTTTATGTGTAAAAACCCCCCTAAAATCTGCAACAAGTTTTCAAAAATAAATACCTCTCTATGAGGTATCCCCATTCTGTACAGGAGGATTCACTTCTCCTAACAAATCTACATTGAGATTCTGTTAAAATCCAGAAATAGCATTCCCAAAAATGGCACTCCTCTATCTTCTTTTTCCAACCTTTCTCTTACATATGAGGCACTGCTTTTTCTGTAACATTTTCCCTTTTTTTAGAGCCTCAAAAAGAGGCATTTTGTTTTTGTTGCAAGCTGAAATAATTCTTTGTTTTATTTTAGTCTATTTTCTACCTCTAAAGAGGCGTTGAAAACTCCTCCCACATTTTTCTAAAGATACCCACCAAAACGGGGATCTAAACATAGATTTTGTAATCAATAAGACCCTAATACGTGCCTCTTACCTCTCCATATCCCTGTTTCTTCAAATAAATGATGATATCCATGTTTTCAGATCTAAATTTAGCTTTGCAACAGCTAAAAGAAATAATTATCATTTCTTGTTTTACCTGGAGCGGTTATATGGTGAAAAGGTGAAATTACAACAAGAATAGAAAATCCTGCGCCACTGCCCATTTTGATTTTTAATTTTCTTCACAAGATGAATATGAGATAAATAAAATCCACCAAACATTACCTTGTGAGGCTGCATACGTTGTTTTGAAAAAAAATCCAAATACGTAACTTTGACTCTGAGTGCCAAGGTGCCAGAAAACTAACTTATTGCATAACTCTTACCTAGAAGCTCCTTTTTGCATGAAAACTAGTCAAGATGAGTGCAATGACATTCTTAAGATCCCCATAAAAGGATTTTGCTCCAGATTTCAAAAATAATGAGATATTAAACTTTCCGTGAATTGTCAACACATTTCTTCAACAATTTTCAGCATTAAAATTTTCTAAACTGTGAAAGATATTACTCTGATTCTTTTTGCACATTCAAAATGGTACCTCCAAGAATTCCTCCGCAAAAGGATTCCACTCTATCTATTACATATTTTCCAGAAATAATTTTTGAAAACTATTTGTGGAGCCTCTGAAATAGCAAACCGGCGAAATTTTAAGCTTTGCAATTCTGGTTAAATCTCTAGATTCCTACTACTGAGAAATGTCTAAAAACACCAACGTAAACCAAAATACAAACCAAAAATGAAAATGCAATTGAAATATTTTTGGGCAAGGCAGGATCACCTGTGGACCCAGATGCTCTTGCATCAAACACGTCGAATAAGAAATTTGTGAGCATACACTCACAAATGTGGAATTGAATGGTAGCACCATCCTTTCAAATTGCAAGCAATCTGTAGCGAACTCCATCACTAAAATAAGAAGCTTTTCTTTTTCCTCTTCTTCCAGCATCTTGTTGGAACAAGTTTCACTCTCCTCCAACAAATCTACACTCCATTCTTCTCTCTTTCTGTGGACTTGCATCCACCATGTGTCGTCTTCCTCTGCCAAATTATTTCTCCTCTCTTCTCCTTCTTCATTGGATTCAACCCACCACAAACTGACCACCCCCACCAAGTTCCACCTGTACCATCCTCTACAACCTCTATACATAAACATGCAACATTTGCATACCAATCTACAACTTCATCCTCTACTACTAAAATCTCTTCTATAGAAGGTAAATAATAATCATCATATTCAAATTAAAAATTTACCTTATCCTTCTTCATTGTTCCAACATCACATTCTTTGCTATGCTCCCCCAAGTTTCGGGGATAGGCAGGGATAGGGGGACGAGTTTCGGGGATGACATTTTTTTTGACCATTTTTTAGGGGACAGCAGGAGACAGCTACTAAAAAATAAGATTTTTTAAAAATATAAGGAAATTTTAAATATTTATATGATAACATTGATAAGGCATTCATTATAGTCATTATAGAACATTAAAACATGAATACATAACCATAACATTACACATGAACTTAGTTTTCAACTTGTCACATGAGAATTGGTAAACAAATAAACAAAATTTAATTGTTTTCAACGCCAATCTGCATATATATTATATCAAAATGTCCAAAGGCTGCAAGTTTCAAGTTTCAATAACAAAATGACAAAAACATAGAGAATATCAATATATGGATGTCCCTAATCAGCCTCTCCTAAGACTACATCAAAATTAGAATCTGAGTCTGAATCACTGCCACCATGAGGATCTACCTCATCCAGTGGAACCCCAACCGATCCCTCCTGTGCCTCCTCCTCATCAATCTGCAGAACATCTTCGCGATCAAGTACATCCCAACGTGCAGCTGGAGTCTAACGATACTCAGGTCTCTGTCGAACCTTTTGCCGCAAGGCACTATGCACTGCCACCAACTTCTCTGACCGTCTAGAGGTAAGGTTGTTCCTCTTCACTGACTGAATGAAGCTATATGTGGACCAATTCCTCTCTGCAGTAGAGGAACTAGCAATCTGTGAAAGGAGGTGAGTGGCAAGTGTTCTCAATTCTAGTACATCCATGCCATGCCACATCCACCATCCAATAGGGTCAGTTTGAGCTAATGTAGCTCTATCCATCCTCGCCTTTTTTTTGCTAAAGTTTGGACCACGTAGATTGACAAAGGCCATCCATTGTGAGCGAAGTATAGAAGCCTCCTCCTCAGTATACATGTTTTCAAGGGCCCTCATGAACCCATGTTTCACCTCATCATCATGAGATGGAGGCACTCTTCCAGGTCTAGATACATATCATTTGGGGTTTAGAGCATATGCTACCATATGAAGTGGGGTGTTCATAGTGTCCCACCTCTGCATCACAATGGGCCTAAGATTCTCCTCATAAAATCCCAAAGTGGGATCCTTGCTCTGAATGTCTTGCTTCATTTTCCCAAGCATGCTATCAAATGTCTCATACATCTCTCCAAGACTAGGAGAGTCTGTGCCAGTATATCTTATGACATCCACAACAGGTGCAATGAAGGGCAAACATAGTTGCAAGTGAAAACAAGTTACAAAAATCAGAAATTTAAGAACAAGATTTAAATTTTTAATAAATTGATAATATCATAATATAAATAAAATGAATTTCAGCAATTTGAAATTTTAATTTCATACCTTATTGTGGACCACCATTCATTGTCAAGGACCTTTTGCCTCACACTTTTTCCTTCGGCTGAATTTGACTCTGGCCATCTACTCCATTCTACATTAACCACCAATAATTGTAGAGGCTCCTTCACCTCAACCATCCTCTCTAACAAAATGAAATAGCTGGCATATCTAGTTTCCACGGGCTTGAGGAATTCCTTCTTCAAAAAAGTCCTGAACAATGCAAGTGAGGTTTGATGGTTGCAAATGAACATATGTATATCTCTAGCTTCTATCACCACTTCCTTCACCCAAGCAATCTTCCCAATGTCTTTCAATGTGTTGTTCAACGCATGAACACAACATGGGGTCCAGAACATGTGCTTATAAGCACCCTCCACCATCAAACCATCTAACTTACATACACGAGCTAAATCTATTATGACTTGGACAACATTAGATGCCCCAACCTCTTCTATGGCATCCTTCAAAATCTGAAATTGGAAGTGAGCATCCTTCTTCTTCCCTGTAAAATCAATATCTCTAAGAAAATAAGAGCCAGCTGGACATGTGACAATGATATTGATGAGTGGCCAACGTTTGATGGTAGTCCACCCATCCATGACAAAAGAGCAGCCATCCCTAATCCAAGTTTGTCTCATGTCCTCCATCAAGATACTCACCTAAGAATATTCCTTCTCAAGGTGGTGCATAGCTTATGTTCTCCAGGGGGGACATATGAAGGACCAATAGTTGTAACATCTCTAAACATTTGTTTGAAATAGGGAGAGTGTGCCACATGAAATGGTATGGCATGGGCATAGAAAAATCTAGCAATGGAAGAATCGGCCACCTCTCGTATTTGTGCATTGAACAACCCTGCAACAGTAGTAATTCTTTTCTTTCCCTTACTAGAAGTAGAAACGTCTTCCATTTGGCTTTGTGTAGGCAATGACACACTAGGCATACTCTCCATTGACAATCCCTTAGATCTTGCCTCCCCCTCCATGTGCAACCTAGTTGCCTCAACCTTCTCAGCTAGGGAGATAGTTCTACAACCTTTTACCCCTACTCCACCCAAATGCAAAAGGTGAGAATAAACTCTTGTATAGCGACCCCTATAGGTATCATTGCAACTATGACAAAGCCATACTCTAGTCCCCCCAGTATTCTTTTGCTTGTCAGTGTCTATGCGGATTGCAAATTGTAAGAGAGGTTTTTTAGGATTAAATGGGCCTTTTGCATATTGGGCAAGTGTTTTGGAGGAGCATTCAAATGGATTAGATTTGGATGAACTCACATTCCCTGTGGTTGTACCACTCCCACTAGCACAACCCCCACTCTTGTTACGACCTCTAGTAGTAGTTTTACTTTGTTGCACTTCAATTTCAATCTCGTTTTCTTCACTTCCACTACTCTCACTGTTGCTCATTATTTTTTGGTTTGAAAAATGATAATAGACAACTGCAAGCAAACATAAAACAAAAAATAAACAAAAAAACCCTCCCCATGTGTTTGAAATTTAAAAAAAAACTAAAAAAATATACAAATGAATATGAACAACTAAACAAAGAATGTCAATCTTACCTCAAATGATGATTATTTGATGCCCTAATGCCTTCTCTTCACTGTTGTTACCCTCTTCCAACTGTTGTTGCTCCTCTTCAAGTTGTTGTTCAACAATGTGAAAATGAGGTAATAACTTTGTTTTTTTTTGTTTTTGGATGATATAACTTATGTTTTAGGTTTAGGTATGTTTTAGAGGGATGTTGCGGTCCTTATGGGCCCCCCATCCCTTTTTTTAAAATGTTTTTTTTTTATTTAATTATCTCAACGCCGCTGGGCCATCAAGGCCGGCTAGCCATCCCCGAGACAATCGGGGGATGTCCCAGTCATACTAGGGAAGTCTAGTCCCCTAAAAAAAGGGGACATCCCCAGGGAAACGAGGGGGTCAGGGGACGTTTCCTGGCCATCCCTGCGTCCCCGGGACAGGTATGGGTCTTGTAGGGCAGGGGATGCATCCCCGGGGAGGCTTGATTCTTTGTCCTTCACTGCAATATTTATCTTCTTTCCTCCATCGGCAAGCTTATCAAACCATTCTTCTTCCACCACCAAAATATGCGACAACAAATCACGTTTATCCTCTTCATCTACTGCAACATCCTCAAGATCCATCATTGCCATCACAATCTTCACATTTGCATCTTCTTCACTAGTCACATCTTCTTCCTTTTTACCCACTGTAACTCCTCTTTTGCTTCCTTCTTTCATGTCTTCAACAAAACCAACTGTTGAAATGTCTTCATCTACATGCAATCCACTCTCATCTTTATCAAAAGAATGAAATATATTAAGCATTACTTCACTAACCTCTTCCTTCTTTTCTACTACTTCAGCTTTTCTTTTCTCTGTAGCTTCACTTTGCTCCTCAACCTCTGCTGTAATTTCTATTTTGATTTCCTCTTCCATGTCTTCAACAGGGCATGTTGCTACAATCTCTTCCTTTTCTTCTTCATCCTCTTGCATGAGTATCTCATCTTCACATGCTGCTACATCTTCTCTTTCACCTGTCATTTGTCTTTCAAATAAAATATCTATCTTTTCCATCTCCTCTTTCAATAGGAGATCTTATTCATCTTCACCTAGTTCTTCATCAAAGAGGGGACCTTCATAGATCTCCATTTTTACTCCTCCATTTACTTCATTTACTTCACTTTCTGCAAACAAATAAGCATGCATAATACAAAAATCAGAAAACTTCTCATCTACTTTCTCTTCCTCTTTACCCACAACCATTGTAGGTTCTTCTTTCTTCAACTTTGCTCCATGTTGTCCTACTACTACCTTGTGCTCTTTCCTCTTTACTGCCTTCTCATTCACAACTTTTGTAATTGTTCTTTCACCTACAATCTTCTCATTCCTTCTGCTTTGCTCAATCTCAAATGCATCCATTCTAGCCTCAAGTCTTTCCAATTCTTCATAATCCATATGTATGCACCTATCCATATACCTTTCTTTTAGCATTTCCATGTAAAAAATCTTTACTCGTCTCCTCATAATCATCCTTGTCCTCTTCTTCAAAGACATCTTGCTCACTGCTGGAATCTTCTGCATTTTCTCTTAGAGACTCACATGTCCCATTTCCAGTCACAAGGTCTCACTAGCAACAATCTCTTCAACTCTAGGGTATTAAACCTTTGCAGTTACATGTCCTATTTCATACCTGCAACAAAACTTCTTAGAGCATCTAGCCCTCTGCAATTACAACTCCTCTTTCATACCTACAACAAAACTCACACTCACACAACTATCCTCTACCCAATAAAGAATATGGAAGATGCACCTCTCCAAGACCTCTTCTACCCACTTTCTCTCACTGGAAGAAGTATGTACACCTTCTACCCAGCTTTATCTCTGTTGGAGGACAGCCAACATGATTCTCATGGAATCAACTTTCTCTCGCGGCTTCACTGTTTCACTCTTCACCACTCTTCACTCGTAGGTCTTGGTGTAGACTCTACACTCTCAAGACCTTCTGGCTCTAATACCATCTGATGCAAGTGGGACTCCCACAAGCATGCTATAACTCACTTCTCACAAACTTTTTCTCAACACCATATGCAGATACTCTCTTCCATAGCATAACTCAACATGCAAAACCTCATTATATTAAATTTATTTCAAATGAACATCTTTACATTTGCAACATTTCAAGCAAGATGACCTTCTCGACACAAACTCAAATCCACTCAAAGGAAATGTAAACACAACTCACATTGATATTTTCATTTCAACAATCAAAATACAAAGTTCTTTTACATACACAAATCTGCACAAATACATTTTTCCTTCATGGCTTCTCTCACACACATTTACTTCTACACTCGCTTACTCCAACACCTCCAAACTTCCTTCAAACTGTTGTTTATGTACCTCTAGCAGCTTCTTTTTACCAAAATCCATGCTCTCTCATGGCAGATTTTTTCTGTGACAAGTTTTCAAAAATAAATACCTCTCTATGAGGCATCCTCATTCTACACTGGATAATTCACTTCTCCTGACAAATCTGCATTGAAACTCTGTTAAAATTCAACAATAGCATTCCCAAAAATGGCGCTCCTCTGTCTTCTTTTTCTAGCCTCTCTCTCACATATGAGGCGCTTCTTTTTCTGTAACATTTTCCCTTTTTTTAGAGCCACAAAAAGAGGCGTTTTGATTTTGCTGCAAGCTGCAATAATTCTCTATTTTATTTTAGTCTATTTCCAGCCTCTAAAGAGGCATTGAAAACTCCTCCCACATTTTTCTAAAGATACCCACCAAAATGGGGGTCTAAACATAGATTTTGTCATCAATAAGACCTGAATACATGCCTCTTACCTCTCCATATCCATGTGTCTTCAAATAAATGATGATATCCATGTTTTCAGATCTAAATTTGGCTTTGCAACAGCTAAAAGAAATCATTATCATTTCTTGTTTTACCTGGAGCGGTTACATAGTGAAGGGTGAAATTACGACAAGAATAAAAAATCCTTCGCCATTGCCCATTTTGATTTTTTAATTTGCTTCACAAGATGAATATGAGATAAATAAAATTCACCAAATATTACCTTGTGAGGCTGCATACGTTGTTTGGAAAAACATTTCGAATATGCGACTTTGACTTTGAGTGTCAAGGTGTCAGAAAACTGACTTTTTGCATAACTCTTACCCAGAGCATGAAAACTAGTCAAGATGAGTGAGATTACATCCTTAAGCTCCCCATAAAAGGATTTTTCTCCAAATTTCAAAAATCATAAGATATTGAACTTTTCATGAATTGTCAATACATTTTTTCCGACAATTTTCGGCATTAAAATTTCCCAAACTATGAAATAATTTCCTCTGATTCTTTTTACACATTCAACATGTACCTTCAAGAATGCCCCTACAAAAGTATGAACCACTCTATCTCTTACAGATTTTCCAAAAATAATTTTTGAAAACTACTTGTGGAGACTCTGAAACAACAAACCGGCGAAATGGTATTTAATGGAAATGTGTTGTGTTCTTGGATGCATCACAAGATTCTTTGAGATATTGATTGCACTTGTATTATCACAAAGAATGGTAATAGGATCATTATTCTCTACTCCTATATCTTTGAGAGTTTGCTTTATCCATAAGACTTGTGTACAACACGAAACAACAACATATTCTGCCTCAGCAATGGACAATGTGACTGAATCTTGCTATTTGTTGAGTCATGATACCAACCTATTACCTAGAAAGAAAGCTCCACTATTGGTGCTTCTCTTGTCATCTATAGTTCCTGCCCAATCAGCATCTGATATGTTGTCAAAGTAAAATCATTATTTCTAGGGTACCATAATCCACACTCCATAGTAACTTTCAGGTATCTAAAGATTCTCTTTACAACTTAAACATGAGATTCCTTAGGAGCATCTTGGAATCTAGCCACCATGCATACATCTTGCATGATATTTGGTATGGATGTTGTTAGGTACAGCAAGCTACCTATCATAGATATATACATAGTCTAATCTGTATTAGGTGATACATCATTCTTGCTCAACTTTCTGTGAATTGTCAATACATTTTTTCTGACAATTTTCGGCATTAAAATTTCCCAAACTGTGAAATATATTACTCTGATTCGTTTTGCACATTCAACATGGTACCTCCAAGAATGCCCATGCAAAAGTATGAACCACTCTATCTCTTACAGATTTTCTAGAAGTAATTTTGAAAATTGTCTGTGGAGCTTTTGAAACAACAAACAGGCAAAATTTTAAGCTTTGCAATTCTGATCAAATATTTGGATTCCTACTACTGAGAGATGCCTGAAAACACCAACGCAAACCAAAACACACACCAAAAATGAAAATGCAACTAAAATATTTTTAGGCGATGCAAGATTGCTTATGGACCCAGATGCTCCTGCATCAATAGGTGTCATAGGCTCCAAGAATAGCTCTGTCAAAGTTTGGTAGTTTTTGGGTCTTAAGTCTCTTAAGAGACTTTGTCAGAACCCTATAGCCTAGAAGGATTGACACACTTGGGGAATAAAAAGTGGCCTCCTCTAGTATTTACCCACCCACCACAACATGTTGGCACAACCAGTTTGGCCCCACGAGTTGAAGAATATAAAATATGGCTCTTAGCAACATTATATGTTGAATACAAATGATGCATTTTGCAAGAATGCATCCATTGTTTACATGGTCAAACCATTCTGAGTTGAGAAAAAATGAGAGAGATTACTTTGGAGGGACTCAACATCCTCTTCAACTGGAATCTCATCTGTTGGATTAGGGTTTTCAGGTGTATTGGCTGAAAAATAAAAATAGAAATTTAATCAAAATAATGAAAAATAAATTCAATTCATTTTCAAATTTAGAAAAAAAATGCAAACCCTACCTGGTTTAGGTTGTGGAGCCTATTGAGCTCGTGCATGTTGGGAATGGCACCATAGCATTGTCCTGGAGTGTTCTATCCTTCAATTTCTTCAATATGTGTCCGCAAAATAATGCTATCAACGTTCTCACAGCTCCAAATGAAAATGACCCACTCGCGGGTCTTCTGTTTTTTAATCTCTAACAGTCTAAAATGTGACCGCGCTATAACACAGTTGCATTTTATCTTCCTAAGACCAAAAAGTGGTTTGGCCACTTTTTGGTCCCCCATCTTCTTGAACATGCCCACAAGGTCCTTCATAATAAATGGATGTTTCAAAAAATTCATCGGTGGCTAGGGTATAGACCCTTAAAAAGGCCTTAAAACAATTGAAATTAGTGTGTCATAAAATTTAAATACTTCCCTAGTTTACCCCAAGGAGAGAAATGGTGGTTTTATAAGGTTGTAAGAGGTTCTTGATTGATGCCACATTTGGCTAAATAATCTACCATTGAATTAGCTATATGACAACAATGGTAGAAGGAGATCTCCCTAAAACCTACACTTATCATATGTGCCTCCTCTAACAATCTGCCAAGCTTCAAATTAGGATGGCTAACTTTGTTAAGTGCATTGATTACAATTTGAGAATCACCTCCTACCATCAAATTTTGCACTCCACTAGTAGAGGCTAGCTCCAAACCTACCACAACACCTTCCCACTCTACTTCATTGTTTGTTTTATGCACTACTTGAATAGGGATCTATCCTAAAGTAGAATTCCATCCTCTTTACACAAAATCACTTATGCCCCTACAAGCCTAGGATTGCCACAAGAGACTCCATCAAAATTTAACTTGATAAAGCCCCTAGGGAGAGGTTGTTGTGTTGTATTCATATTCCCTTCCATAATTCTATTCTAAGTTATTTTCTTTGATCATGAGTTATTCCCTTGATCTCCTAAAGAATTACATCTTAACCCTTGAATGGGTGGAATTGGGAGCATCTTGAAATATTGCTTTAGATGAAAAACCACAAGAGGGCTCTAGAGATTAGAAGCTTTAGATTGATCTTCTTGGGTGAATTTCCAAGGAGAATTTACTTCAACACAATAAACTTTCTTCTTTACACTCTTCATAATAAACCAACTCAATCCTACCTTCTTTAACTACCGCTACTTCCTCTCATTCTCTTGCAAGTAATGATTCCTTCAAAGTCCTTCTAAATGCTACTTGATCAATAAGAGAAGACTCCTCTTCTTCCCAGGCTTATTCCTCTAGTTGTTAGGATAGACCTTACTCCCCAGGCTTGATTGTTGGGCATTTGGCTACATTAAGTTAGGAAGGAGGTCATATCTTCCAGCGTCTTTTGTTCACTTGATTACTTACTGTCATATAAAGAAAATAGGTTGAACATGTCATCATGGCAAAATCATCATGCTAATAGTCATACTTCACTTTTTTTATGCATATAGAAAAATTTCATTACTCGTTGCTAGGGAATCCAACATCTAAACTTCCCTTTTGCAAACCTAAACATTTTCATGGGGTTGGCCATTGAGTTTAGCCTCACAAATCGATATTCTTCTTCTCCCAAAACTATAGGAAGTGATGGATGGTTGTGATTTTCTTAACTTTAAAAAAAGCAGAAATATCAATAACAATATGATAATATTTTTCAATAACAACAATTTTAGGTATAACAAATTTTGGTAAGATATAAGGAGGCTCCAAAGTCTTCTTAACCCTAATTATGGTGACAATTAGGTAGATCTCTCAAAGTTGTAAACCTTTTGATATCATTAATTAGGGATATAGGGATTGTGGGCATGGACTCCTTATGCATGTTATAATATGCAACATGGTAGAAAGAATAGCAGATTAACCTCGCATTATCATTGAATTTATGGGAATGTAACATGTTTTTGTTCTAACCCCGAATCATACCATTAGATTAGGTCTAAAAGTCAAGATTTTGTTGAACACTACTCTGGAAATGTTTACAATCGGGTGACCAACTGTATTCTTCATTTGATAGTTGTCGATGATGCAATTCTGAAAGATATCTATCAGGAGGTCATGGTACGGAAACACAATAACCTTTATGATAAGCCCTATTTTCAAAAAGAAAATCCAACATTAGTTTCACTTTTGCACCCAATCAGCTATGGTAGACGAGTCTGTTAGATTTTCCTATCATTTGGGTATCTTCTGGTTTATGAATGTATGCCTGTAATTTGTCTTCAATAGATGTTTCTAGACTTCTTTCCCTGAGTGTTTTGGCACCATTATGTCATTGTACTGAATCTGAAACTCCTACTTCTCTAATTGACACTATTCTCTTCAAACTCTCTTGAATTATCCACCTTCAAATCTGTTCATGTTGTATGAATTCTCACAAGGTTTGTATTGCTTCAACTAAGAGTTAACTCTGTAAAATATAAACCAAATTGATAATCATTGCAATCACTCTTGAGCTTCGTACTTTGTGTTTCAAATCCTTCACAAGAATTGTAAATCAAATTTCATCATTACTCTACCCATGGATGTCAACTATTTCACCTTAAGTGGCTTTGATCTTAGCAATCCTTGGTTATATTTTCAAATATGTAATGATTACCATCAAAAAAAAATTGATACTGTAAAAAAAATGCTTTGTACCTCAGTGATAATGAAATGACACTTGTTTACCTTTTGAATCACATCATGGTTATCAAATTCCATCAGTAGATTAGCTCGATTAGTTATCCACTTGCCTTTGAAATTTGATTGTGATCCGAGCGACCTCCCAAACCTGAGATAATATTACATTCGGTTAGTAATTTTAAATTTCATTGATTTCTTTACCAAAACTTGCTTGCCATGTGATATCCACCTTTCCGATCAATTGGGTTATACTACCTAGTGTGAAATAATCCATCTTGAATATGACCCTTTTATAAAGTTCAGTTGAACTTTTAACTTCAACAAAGCGACATTTCTTTGCTATGACTTGTCATTAACATGTAACATTAATGTAAATATTAATCATATTCAACATCATAGTAGTATATATGAAAGTATTAATCAATCATATAAATATCTATTTGAATGTGAGCATATGAATCCACATGGTAATAAAGTATCAAAATATATAATAAGGTACAATGAGTGCGATTATGGTCACAAAAATGAATGGGCCTTACATATGTACATAGTGGGACTATGGTCACAAAAATGAATGGGCCTTACATATTTGCATTGCAATGATGTGTTATGTACCTTTCAAACTTTGGTATGCATCAATACAATTTGAGATTTACATTGTAAACTAGTTTCCTAACCTAACATAACTCTAGATTTTATAAATCATATTATTGGTGCATTGGTTAAGGGGATGAAGAATCAACATATTCCACCTTATTGAATGATGAAGGCAAGACAATTTCCACGTTAGGGCAAGTGGTTCACCAAGAACTTGATTCACCAGATGTTTCACCATTTAGTGCAAAAATTTGAAACAATAGGACCTATTGCTTCTCAAGAAGGGGCAAATGATCCATAAAAAATTTGACATCATCCAAGTGATAGTCATTTGCATATTTAAGAAAATTTCTAAAAATTGATGTTTAGTATTTTTTCTACATTTTAAGGTCCTTTGAAGTTGATTTTAGTAATGCGGTAATTATGGTCCAACGTATAATTTTAGTTCATGATCTAAGTTTTCCAATGAATATACAAACTTTAATTTTTAAATAACGGGTTAGATGTTATGACGCCAACAAGTAAGGGTACCAAAATTAAATAACTCCAATAAACTTTTTTAGTTTTCTAATATGATTATCATTATTTGGTTGTTCATTTCAACTTCCAAGGAATGCACAAGTCACTACCAAGTATGGTGATTCTTCAATTCTCACCAAAAACTTTAAATAATTATTTTTCATAAATTTTTAATTTAAATTTAATAATTAATAATAATTATCTATTTTAATTAACTACTTAAAACATTATGTACATATTTCATGATAGCAAAATATTATTTATCTATTTACCCACTCCTTAACTTCATCTAAAAATCAATAATTATACACACATTTTGTGGTGATGGAGTGTCATTTAACTATTTATTTAATTATTGGTTTATACCTTTTAAATTTACTCTAACAATCAATAAACCTCCATTCAAAATAACAACAAATTTATAAGATATCATCTTCATTAACTTCCACTCGAAATATCAATAAATCCACAAAATGTTATCTTCTTTAATTTCATTTCAAAAATTATAAATACACTAAAGTTACTCAACTTAAGAAATTGTGGATCTCATGCTCATTAACTTTTAGAAAGAACAATAAATAAAAACAAGCTAGCCATATTCAACTATTGGAGTTTATATGTGAAAACCAAGATTCTAAATCTAGGATTTGTTTAATTACAATTTTTTCTTATACCTATTATAGGGTTGTGTAGACATAACACAACACTACACACCATCCCTTTTATTTAATTCAAGTTATTTAAACATTTTTATTCCAAAACTTATTTATGATTTATGTAATTTTCATTTTAATAGTATCTATTCATTCTAGCCATTTTAGTTATTATATGTGGAACTTTAAGGCTTGGACTGGTATTATCTTTTACAAAAGATCAAAATTAAGGAAGTTTAAAAGCTTCATAATATATTTTTTTGATCAAATCAAGTTGTGTTTTGATAGATTTTAAAGTCATGATTAGACACTTAGAATATGAAGTTAGTTAAGTATTAATAGACTTTTTTTATCGCTTCTAATAAAACTAGTAGTCACCATAGACTTAAAAATAGGCAGGATAAAGACTTTAAATCTTGTTTTAGATATTGGAATATTGAAGATGATAATGCTATCAACTAGTAGTCACCATAGACTTAAAAATAAGTGGGATAAAGACTTTAAATCTTGGTTTAGATGTTGGAATACTGAAGATGATAATGTTATCAACGATGTCAATAAATTAAATCTTACATCCCTATGAATTTTAATGAAAAATATGGAATAATATTGAAATTATTACTAAGAGGAAGTTAAGATATTATAAAGACTTTATTAATCATAGTTTAATTGATCAAAAATATTTTACCAAACATTGTAGGTTTGAAAAAGAAAATGAATATTGCTAAAACAAAAGTTGATACTTATGACCTATATAATGAACTAATTATTGGACTAACCCAAAAACTCCTTAGGATGCACAAATTTGTAAAATTTGTAACACTAATGAAGTTGAGTATGAACATCATTTTCTTGTAACTTGTCCTATCCTTAATGTTGTGAGAAGAAAAATCACTCAATTTCATCATTCAAACAAAATTTCAAAAATTCTAACTTAGAAGAATCAAAATGATTTGGGTACCCTTTGTTTCCATATATTAAAATATAGATATGATGTTATAAAAAATGTTGTCTCATTTCTATTTCATTTTTATGTAAATTAATGCATATTATACTATCTTATTTATCTTTTTCTTTTTTTATGGGACATTCTTGATACATGTGATGGCACATTGGAACAAAGAGAAACATAAGGATGATGATGGTGATGATAGTCACTAGGATGACTCTTCTACTTAGGAAGGTAGGTATAATATGAAAGAATGAAAATAAAATTAAGAGTAATTTTGATAATACATGTTAGAATAAATTTAAAACACATATAACTACATGATATAGTAGACCAATTTAATCTTAAAGTTATTATAAGTCATCATCATCATCATAAAAATTTAAGACAATTATAAAAATAATATTATTGCAATAAAAATTTAAGACTACTCTTTGATGTAGGAGCATCTCAATGTGTAAGAGCAATCTTACATCAATCAAAAAAATTCTTTCACTTTGTTTATTTGTTTGCAAATTTTCAACCATCAATCAATTACTATAGACCCTACCATATCTCATTGTAGTTTTATATCTCACCTTACACTTGGTAGAATATGTTCTATAATGATCCTTCAACATCATATTCACTTTTTAGAATTTTTCTATCACCAAGAAAGTATAACTTGGTTTCTAAACCTTACTGAGCTTGACAAACTTACACTCAATTTCACTATTCATGGCTTGCGGTAGTTTTTTGAAGTTTACAGTAGCAAATGAACATATTTCTAGATACACTGGACACAAGAGTGCTTATGGTATGCACCACATCAAATTTTATCAATCCATCATCATTGCATTTTATTTGGGAGATCCACCTACACGTTTGGCCAACTACATGTTTCATCAAGGCATTAGACCTTGTGGCATTAGACTATTATATAAACATTGTTCATAACCATTTGGGAGTAGTTCAAAAATAAGGAAGATGATCTAGAGAAGATAATTATATTTGAAGCTTGGCATATGGGATTGTATCGTAATATCATTCAAATTCTATAGTTTACATATTTGTAATCAAACACTAAGACCTATCATGTTAAAAGTTGTTTGTAGTACATTGTAATCATTCATGATGAAGAACCAATAAAGGTCATGTTGTTATTTCATTGAGATTTATGTTGTTGATTGTGTGTGGTTTTATTTTACTGCATGGTTGCATAATCCTTCATTGGATCCTTCATCCATGACTGCATTAAGTGGTATCATAGTGTAAGTTTGGAATCCTAAGGAGAGGGATAGCAAGTTGGTATCCCAAAAGTTATGCTCTAGAATAGATCGCTAAACTGAGGAAACCTACAAGAATCTTGACAACATATCACCAATTGAGAGGTAGTTGTAAGGAGTGATTGTAGACTGATCATCAACTTGAGGTGGTTTGCACCAAATCCTAGGGAGAGATGCCACTACAAAGAGTTTAAGGTGTTGCTAATATTGCTAGAAGGATAGAAGAAATATTTGAAATGATGAGGGTGATGAGATTCCTGTTGGATGTCATAGAAGAGGATAGGAAAAGAGGTCTAGACCATAGAAATGATGATGAGAGTGATAAAGATGAGCATGAAAGAGGAGATGCACAAATTTCTAGGCAAGATCTATAAAACCTAGAAAAAGAAGAAATAGATTAAATAAAAATGTTGAAGTCTATTTCCAAAATTAGTAAGAGAAAAAATTGAGATTTATAATTATTTTAGTGATTTCAAACTAAAGAATTGATTGATTGGATATGATCTAGATGAATATTTTGAGTATGAGGAAATTGTAGATCCTGAGGGTTAGATTTGCAAAAACTAAATTGAAAAGACATGTTTCTATTTGGTGGAAAGAAGTATTGTTAGAAAGAAATGGGAGAGGAAAGGAAAAGATAACAAAGTGGGATAAGATGGTTGTAAATTTGAAGAAATAATTTATATGTATGTTGACTATGAATTGGAATTGTTGAAGAGAATACATAATCTAAATTAAAAGGATAGAACTGTAAGGGAATACACTAAAGAATTTTACAAGATGATCACCATGATTGGACACGGTGAAGCAAGCAAGGAAAAGCTTGCAAGATATATCAATGGATTGAGAGGAAGTATTTGGGAAGAACTAAATTTGGTAATGTTTACCACCATAGTGGAAGCATATCAACTTGCAATCACGGTAGAAGAGAAGTTGCATAAGATATTCGAGAGTAGATAGAATCAACAAAGAGCAAGAGGAGAAAGATTCTAGAGGGAAAGATCACAATGCAATGACAGAAAACCATATGTGGAAGGAAGAAAGATTGATAATAAATACTTCAATAAAGGACGAAGAAGTAATAATAGTACCACATAGATAGGGATGATGGTAATTCTTTCTGCAACAATATAGAAGGTAGTCATTCATACTACAATGATAGAGCATATGGATATCAAAAGGGAAGAGGAAGATATGGTAGAAATGATGGAAAATCTTTAGATGTTCTAAGTGCAAAGGAGAAGGACATTGAGCATTTAAATGTTATCAAAGTCAAGTAAACATGAATAAGAGAGCAAATTTTAGTGCAATAATTGCATATGTAGATGAAGAATTCAAGAGATAACTTAACTTAGAGGATGAACTAGAAAATGGAGAATCCCTTGTCACGAGGAGAGCTTTTTTGAAGTGCGATGGAAAAGAAGAACTGATACAAAGGAAGAACTTGTTTAGGACTAGATGTAAAGTATGAGGTAAGTGTTCTAAAGTTGTTATTTGATAGTGGTAGTAAAAATAACCTAGTGTCTAAATAAATTGTTGATAAATTGAAGTTGAAGAGGTTAGAACATCCAAATCCATATAAGATTACTTAGTTACAAAAGGAACCTAAGGTGATGGTCAATGAATAATGTTTGGTGAGATTCAAGATAGGGACATATCATGATGAAGTCTTGTGTGATATAATTCCCATGGATATATATGTCATTTGTTGTTGGGGAGACCATGGAAATTTGATATGAGTGTTATTCATGATGGGAGAGAAAATTCTTACACCATAACAAAGAATGGTAGAAGACATAAGTTAATTATGTTAAAAGATAGAGAAGGTTAAGTTAGCAATAATGATAGAATTTGTTTGGTAGATGGGAGAAGGTTCTTAGAGGGATTGAGAAATGATAATGTGTGTTTTTCATCAATTCCTAAGATATGTGGCACTATGAGTGTGAAGAACACCACCACAGATGTTGAGGAGATATTGCAAGAAGAAATATTAGAATTATTAATAGAGTATAAATACATCATATTAGACAATATGTTAGATGGATTACCACCAAAAAGGAGTATTAGTCATCATATGGATCTAATTATAGGAGCAAGTTTACCAAATAAAGTACCACATAGGATGACTCTAGCAATGAATGAAGAATTAAACCGACAAGTGTAATAACTATTAAGGAATGGGTTGATCAAAGAAAGTTTGAGCCCATGTACGATACCTATGGTACTAGCACCCAAGAAAGACAGTGAATGGAGGATGTGTACTAGTTCTAGGGCAATCAACAAGATTACTATAAGATATATGTTTCTATTACCAAGGATGGATGACATGATGGATTATTTGAGTGGAGTGAAGTACTTTACAAAGATGATTTGAAGATTGATTACCATCAGATCAAAATAGTAGAAGGAGATGAGTGGAAGATAGAATTTAAGATTAATGAGGGATTATATGAGTGGTTGGTAATGTCTTTCAGGTTAACTAATGTACCAAGTATATTTATGAGATTGATGAATGAGGTATTAGAGAAATTTTTAGGTAAGTTTGTGATTGTTTACTTGGATGATATTTTGATTTTTAGTAAGATCAAGGAGGAACATCTAGAGCATATCAATTTAGTGTTATAGAGATTTTGATTTTTTTAAGAAAAAGGTATAGAGCACCTGAAAAGTATATTATATTTACATTAATAAAAGTTTACAAACTAGCCATCGAAGGGCCACAATACAGGCTGCACTATCCTATAATACTAACAATGAAGAACCCTTTATCTATTCACTAAGCTAAGATGAGAATTAATAGCAATGGTGAAGAAATTACAAAAAGCCCACAAAACATGGAGGTCCCATTAAATGTTTATACAACATACGGTGAGGAGACAACAAGGAAATGCAATAAGCCTTAAGCAGGAGGCTCATTCACATCTATCATTAGATCAATGAAATCCTCAACCATATTTACAGTATTGTTATCACCTTCTTCTTCAGATACATCTCCCAAGGGTGGCAAAACTTGAGGCTGGTGTTGCAGAAGAAAGAGGATAGAGTGGAATTTCTCTTCGATTTTGTCAGCAAATTCACCTCCAATCTCCTCCTTATGAGCTTGCAGGGAGTTTAAAAGTGACTTCACATTCATTTTGTATACCATGCTGCAGAGCATTAAAGATACAGTTGTATGGTGGAGCATGACTAATCTGACAGTGTGTGAAAATACCCCCAACCAGTGCTCTAGATTTAAAAAGATCATTACCTTGAAAAGCTACATTTAAAGAATCCTCTGAAAACAAGAATTCATGAACATATTTGAGAATCAAAGTCCTAACAATATTACCATCTTGCGCCAAATCCATTACATTTGAGGCAAGAATGGATAGTAACTGAGACGGATATAGGGTTCAAGGGTGAGCATCCATTAAATATATGCTTATGATCTCTTGGATCACATCCTCAACCTCTTCTCCATCAATAGAAAATATTTACACTAAGGAATCCGAGTTAATATTGCCCATGAACAGGCATTCCCATTTCTGAATAGGAAAGTGCACTCGACTATTAAATTTCTTCTCTATTGCCACTTCAAAACATAGAGATAGCCCAACACTAAACAAAGGTAGAGTATAAATAGAACCCATGAAAAGATGGGGATAATAATGATCCAGTCAAAATTACACAACAATAACAAATAATCCACTGTGCCCATCTTTGAGAAGAGATATTTAGCATGAAATGAAGGATATGGCATGAGTGAAACAACTCATCAACAGGTACAATTTGCTCTGTAGCTAATCTCACTTAAAATGGAATGTGAGAACAATGAATTCACCACAAGAAACCTGAGGTCATTAACTGCAAACACACACCAGAATGTCAGTTTTAAAAACATGTGGCACAATGCCACTTAATTAGTTTTCTCCTTCGCCACGTTGGATGAAATTTGCGGGTAATTTCCCATCATGGCATTATTGAACTCCAACCTTTCTAATTGTTTTTTCTCCCTTTCTACAATATAAGAAATCTGAGGATACTTTCCAATCATGTCTTTATTGAATTCCAAAAACTCTAGCTATTGATCAAGGGCTAGATTTGCTAACCCATCTGCTAAGTCGTTACCCTCTCTATAACAATGAAGAATGGAAAAATGGTCTAAGTGCTCAAGTAACTTCCATGCATATTGTAAAATATAGTATATTCTCTAATTAGATAAAGATTTAAATTTCAATGCATTAATAATATTCAAAGAATCTCCCTCTATACAAAGATTTTGAATCTTTTTCCTGCAAGCTAATCTTAGTCCTTCCACTAATGTTGTATCCTTTGCCTGATTGTTGGTCCCATCTGAAATGCACTTAGATAGAGCAATAATAACCTCACCTGAAGAATTTCTAATGACACACCCAACCACCGAAGGTCCCAGATTCTCTCTAGCTGCACCATCAAAGTTTAGTTTATACAAAGGCTCTCCTGGAGTAGCCCAAGAAACCTCGCTCCTAATGACTTTCCTTGTATTATGAAAATAATCAGAAGGGGGAAGACTTAAGGATTTCCAATTAGAAACCATTAAAGAATCCCAAGATGAAAAAGAAAGGTTTGAATTCCCTGTCCTTTGAAGATGAGACATAACTACTTCAGAAAGAGAAGTTTCAATTATGGAAAGAATTTTCTCTATGCTTCTACATTCTTTTCTAAAAACCCTTTTGTTTCTTTCCAACCAAATACTCCAAATTATAATTGAGGAAGATATAACCCAAAGAGCTGCAAAAGTTGAATCTTTAAACAAAAGAGGCTAGCTAAGAAAGAGATCTTGAAGAGTGTTAGGTAAGGGGGAGTACCAATTCAACTTCTCACAAACCCAATACCAATATTTTGAGGCAAATGGACATGAAACCAATAAATGATCAGTACTTTATTCTTTGATTCCACAAAGTAAACATTTAAATGAATCTACAACTCCCAATTTTTTTCAATCTTTGACTTGTAAGGATCTTATTGTTAAAGACTAGCCAAGAAAAAACTCCAACTTTAGGTAGACAGGCTTTACTCCAACATAATATATGAGGCCAACTATTAGAGTTATAATTTCCTTCTTGTAAGAGAGACTTATAACCTTCCTTAACTGAATAATGACCTGATTTTGAGAAGGACCAAACTAGCTCATCATCCTTACTTGAAAGAGAAATTTTTCTGTTCTTCAAAATAGAAGCTAATAAGATAGTCGCATCCATTGGAAAAGGGCACTCCTTGAAATCTTTCCATTTCACAATAGGTAGAACAGAGTTAGATGAAGAAAAGCAATAATCCTTAACTTTGGTGTCCCATAAACTAGAAAGGGCTAGTTGTTCTTGTTTGAGACCTAGTTGCTGAGATAAAGGGGAACATCCATTCCATGAATCATTCCATAAAGAAGCCTTATTTACATTGTGTATTAGCCAAGACAGGTGTGGAAGAATAACATCTCTGTAATCTATAAGAAAGTTCCACATTTTTTAACCTGAAGGCGGGTTTGATACAGTAAAAACTCTCTCAAGAGAAAGAGAATCCAGGTATTTATATTGCATTATTTTGCACCATTTGGACTAAGGTTTTACATATAAATTTGAGGCCAGTTTAGCTCTCAGAGCCATATTATAAGCTTTTATTTTATGTATACCAGTCCCCCCTCTATGAATAGAAGAGCTGATTTTCTCCCACAATATTAAAGCTATCTTCCTTTCCTTCTCTAAATTACCTTTCCATAAAAATCTCTTAAGGATTTTCCAACCTCATGAATAATACCCTTGGGCATTTTGAGGACTAACATCATGTACATTGGTATAGCCAACAAAACAGATTTGATTAGTGCAATTCTCCCTGCAAATGTTAGCCACTTACCCTTCTAAGAGGCAACCTTTTTTTGGATTGCTTGCACTATTTTTGTCCAGAAATCCTTCTTATGCACTCCACAAAAAAGAGGAATCCCAAGATAATGTGAAGGAAGAGACTCAAAGTTGAAGCCTAGCAAAGATATGATACGATTCTAAATTGAAGGAATGGTGTTGAAGAAAAAAAAAATTGAATTAGTTGGATGTAAAGCTTATCCTGAGACATCACAATACATAGAGATAGTCCTTCAAAGACACCTGGCTTCTAGCACTGAAGGGAAACCAAACATAAGAGTATCACAGCAAAAAGTTTGTGTAATGGTAAAAGGAAACCTTGGAATCTGAATACCTTTCCAATTTTGTTTGCAATTTTGAACTAAAATAAATCTACTAAGGGCTTATGTCATTATAATAAAGAGGAAAAGGGAAATTAGGTTCCCCTGTCTCACTCCTTGAGAGGAATGAAAAAAACCAGAAGGAGAACCATTAATTAACACTAAAAATTTGACCCTTGATATGCAAGAATAAATCCCTTTACACCATTTTTGTGAGAAATAAAACTTATTAAGAACTTGTATGAGAAAATTCCAAGAAACTTTATCGTAAGCCTTCATCATGTCTAATTTCAAAACCATAGCCGATAGATTGTTAGTTTGAATCGAGAGGAGAACCTCATGAGCAACCAAATCCCCATCACTTGTTTCTCTACCAAGCACAGAACCACCTTGCTCTTCAGATATTATGTTTGGGATAATAGATGCTAAACGCAAAGTGATAGCTTTTGAAAAGATTTTGTACAAAGTGTTGCATAAGGAAATAGGCCTGTATTCATAAAAAGAACAAGGGGAGTTGTTCTTAGGAATCAAAGCAATGAAAGTATCATTCATCTCTTTTAGAATAATTATATTCCTATGAGATTCTTCAAGAGCTAACTAAATGTCTCTTCCAAAAAAATCCTAATATTTTTGAAAGAAGAGAGGTGTAAAGCCATCAGGTCCTGGAGCTTTATCTAGATCTAGGGAAAAAACAACCCCTTGAACTTCTTCTAAAGTGAATTCTTTTAAAAGCATTTCATTATCTTCCACTGAGACCAACTTAGGAATATTGTCTAGAATATGTGTGAATAAATATTAACTGTGGCATCATCTTTTTTAGATAGGATGTTAGAGAAAAACTTAACTGCCTTAGATTTAATAAGGGTTTGATCAGTCAAAAAAGTACCTTCTGCCGACTTCACAGTCTGGATCATATTCTGGTGTCTTCTAATTTTTAAAGAAGCATGGAAAATATTTGTATTTGTGTCTCCTTCATGCAACCAAATTTCTCTAGATTTTTGTCTCTAGTAAATCTCTTCCCTGTCTAGCACCTCTTCAAATTCTAATTGGAGAGTTTTCTGGTGCTCAAAAAGATCCTTATTCATACCAAACTGAATAACCTAGGAATTGATTGATTCTAGGAGGTTCTCCAAATATGCTTTCTGAACAAAAATATTCTTGAAGTGAGTCTTATTCCATTCGAGAATTTTATATTTCAACCAATGCAACTTTTTACAAAGTTGATACATTCTAGAACCAACCATGAAAGGAGAAGAAGACCACCAATGCTTTAACAAGGAAAGCAAATTGTCATCTCTAAACCACATAGCCTCAAATTTGAATGATTTCTTAAAAGAATTTTGAAAAAGCATGGATTTCACCTCTAAAAAGATAGGAAAATGGTCAAACCCTGAGAAGGGTAAAATGGAAGAGTGATATTGATCATTTGATTCAAGCCATTCAATTGAAAGAAGAAACCTGTCCAGTCTTTCTGCTATAAGAAGAAAATTTTTCCTCCTATTTGTCCAAGTAAACTTACCGTTTATAGGAGGATCTAACAAACAATTATCATGGATGAATCTTGAGAAATCGGGCATTGTTTTCATAGAGGAATAATACCTCTAGATTTCTCTTCCAGATTTAAAACAACGTTAAAATCACCCCCCTTGAATGATTTTATCCTCCTTTATACTATGCATGGCATTAGTTAAAGTATCCCATAATGCTTTCTTCCCAACTGTCGACAAAGGTCCATATACATTAAAGAGCCAAAATGACTAATCCTTATACTTAACTCTGACCAACATCTAATTTTGAGAATTAAAACATTCAACAATATCTACCCTAGACTTAACCCAGAGAATTGCTAAACCACCTGAAGCACTAGAAGCAGCTGTATGAAGAAAATTCCACCTTTTCCAATTAGAAAAAACATCTTTAGCCTATTGGTAGGAAAACTTCATTTCCTGAAGTAACATAAAGTCCATTCCTGAATCATCTAATTAACACCTAATCAAGCATCTTTTGTTAGGGGCATTAATGCACCTAACATTCAACGAAATTATTTTCATTACTCTCAAGGAGAGCGACAGGCTCTCCTTAATCTAATCACTCTATCACGAGTTGTTTGAATCCCAGCCTGGATTTCTTCCTCAATTTTCTTAGTTTTGCTTTTCCTTCCCTTCCATGAAATTGGAGTTGAATTTAGATTGTATTTTCTTCTAAAGGAGTTTGAGAGATAGTTGTGTTCAAATTAGATTCTTGAGATAAATCTTTATTTAGCACTTTGTCTACAATTTCTTCAATAAGATATGATCCTGCATTATGAAGGACATCAAAAATCAGCTTCTCTACATCTTCCAAAGGAAATCGATCCTCATTCTCCCTTAAATTACCTTCAATAAGATCTAAATCTTGACCTATATGTTTAAAGTTGAAAACAAAATCATCTTCTTTTGTATAGATGGTTCCATTCTTGACTAATTCTCTAAGGGGTTACTTAATTGCTCCTCTTTTCTTAAAACCCCTTCCCCAAAGCATAACCCTTCCTCAATTTCTACTTTATTCCTTGCTTCAAAAAGGGGATTTAGCTAATTTGAGTCTAATGGTTTGTTAAAATCAAAAATTTCCCCTTCCTCTAAACTAGAATTCTCTAGATTTAATTGTTTTATAACTGAAACCTCTGCAGTAAGAGATTGACATTCAACAAACCCTAGGGTTTTTGCACTTAACAAACACTTAAAAGAAGGCTCTTCCTGAAGAGTCTCATCAAATAGTATTCTGTTAACAGCTTTGGGCAAAGAGGGATTATCAAAAGTTTCTAGATCCTCACAAGCCAAACTAGAATGATTGTTATCTTGTTGTTCAAGCTGGGATATAGTAAGAGGGTCCTCAAAAACCAAAGTCTAATGCCAAGATCTTTTAGAGGATTTTAGAAGAGATCTAGGGAAAGGAAAATAAGTATCCATGACTAAGCAGAATCGCACAGGCTTCTCTAGGTTATTAAAAATTTTCATATCATGCTTGAAAAAAAACTAATCTTTTCAACCATTAAGCAAATGATTTTAGTGTCCCTATACTCCAAAGGCAAATTATAAAGGCTAACCCAAAAGGGTATAAAATTTGCATTCGTTAAAAAAGGGTCAAAATGTATTTTAATCAATTTGAGAGAGAAGTTGTTGATCAATTTGAATAAATGTATTTTCATGAAGGAAAAGTTAGTATACTTGGGATTTGTAATCTCAACTGAAGGTTTAAAATGGATCCAGAGAAAGTGAGGGCAATTTTTAAGTGGCCTACACCAACAAATGTTGGAGAGGGAAGATCTTTGTTGTTATATGGAGCCTAATCAGACTCAGAGGTTAAATTTTCCCCACTTTTATCGACACGGTTTCCCCCCAAATTATTTAACAGGGGTTTGGGGGCAGTGCCCCCAAGATGGGGTCAAGGGACAATGCCCCTTGCGAGGTCCAAATTATTTTATAAAGGTGTCAGGAGTTATTTTTCTATTGGCCAACAAAAAAAAAAAAAAAACCTATTTTGTAACCAACATAAGTCTTGATAAAAACGGCTCAAGGTTAGGGTTTCTGTTGATATTGTATTGTAGCATTTGCAGCGGTATTGAGTTGCAAGGATTGCTAGTTGTAATCAGTTTGATTTGCTGGATAATAATATTGGACTCTCAGTTGGTGGATGTAGCCCGAGTTTGGGTGAACCACATTAAAAATTGTCTCTCGCTATTATTATTTCTGTGTATTTTTCATTCCTCTGTTTAATCTTTATTTGCATTTAATTGATATATTCTGCATGCAATTCCTAACAATCTTTTCATGGTTTAGCAAGTTTCTATAGGAAGTTCCTTAGGAATTTCAATGGTATTTGTACACTGCTAACTAAAACAATGAGGGGAGATAGGAAAGAATTCAAGTTGATAGCAAGAGAAAATAGAAGTTTTCAGTTGTCGAAGAAGAAGGTGACAAAACAATTAGTGTTAGCTTTGCCAAATTTCAACAAGGTATTTCAAGTTGATTGTGATGCAAGTGGGAATGCAATTGGAGTAGTATTGAGCCAAAAAAGAAGATGGGTACAATATTTCAATGAGAAGTTTTTTTTAACTTACATATCTATTACCAATAAAAGAAAAGTACAATGGTGGCTAAGGAGGCCACAATCTTAGTCTAAATACATCTTTTAGTAGTATCAAATCATGAAACTGCAAGTTAAAATTTATATATTACAAATCAAAATTGAAGCTTTTTGTTCCTGAACTTGATGCATTCTTTATCTTTTGCTTCTAATCTATCTACTTAGCATTGACTGGTATTGAATTCATCATTTGCCCTGTCTTGAAACTATTTCAAAATAACTTCTGGAATTTCCTGTTCTCTGATTGTGTTGTTCGAGTCTGAGAGCCAACCACTATGCAGATCTTCCTTGGATATCATTCTAAGTTCAATATTATCTGCATCATATCTTGGACAAACAGTGCCTAATGTTGTCCCTTCCAATTGTACAGTATCCTCAGGTGTATTTTGCAAACTGTTTCTTTGTTGTTGTGCTGCATTGTTCTCTTGTGAAATTGATTCATTCTAGGCCATCTTGTAGTCATGGGGCCAAAACTCAACCATTTTTATATCTTCTCTATACATTGTGGCCTCTCCTTCATCCAGTAACTTCATGAATCTCTCTGTAGGGATCCTGAAGGTACTTGTCACTTATTGAGCAATAGACCAACAAGTGAGTCTCACAATAGACTCAATATGCATTATGTCCCTTCTTTGATACACACACTCATTCCTAACCTTCCATAGGGACCAAAGAACCTTAGTTTTAGATAAAAGCCAAAGATCATTATCTTTAGAGTCAACATTATTCAAGAGACCAAACAGGATATCAGTTTTAGAACCGGATAACTCAGGATGTAAACATTTAGTAACCCAAAAGAAAAGACTCCAAACCTTTTTAGCAAAAACGCAGTCAAAAGAGATATGTTCACAACATTCTAGGAGTTTGTAGAATGGAAAAAGGGGAGGCATAGACCCTAAAGCCAGCCTTTTCAATAACAGAAGCCACCTAAAATAGCTTTTCTTAGGCTCTAAAGATTTGGACCAAACCACAGACAAAATATTCCTCAGCTCCTTCTAGCCAAGCATGACTTTCTAGGAGGAGTTAATGTGCGCAAAAATATCCCCGTTATCCATCATCAATTTATACAGCATTCTTGGTGTTATATTTTCAAATTGTGTGCCATCTTTCCAACTTACATCTCCCCATGACAAGCTAACCAAGGAAAAGTTTTGTTGAAACAGACCTTGCAATGCTCTGTCAATAACAGAGAACACTCTTTTTTGTGTTTCTGGAATATTAAACTCCTCCTTCATTTGAATCTAGTTTTTATTGAATTGCCTTGGATAACATCATCGAAGGAGTTAATCCCCATTTTGAACCATTTTCTGGCTAAACATCCTTGAGTCTAAGCCAATACCTTATTATTGACTTTTAAATTCCACCATATAGATCTCGAACCAGAAATATGTTTGTTTTCTCTGTCAATAGCA
Source organism: Cunninghamia lanceolata (assembly GCA_027924645.1). Lineage (NCBI taxonomy): Eukaryota > Viridiplantae > Streptophyta > Pinopsida > Cupressales > Cupressaceae > Cunninghamia > Cunninghamia lanceolata. Next base: position 4,669,366 of record BSBN01000007.1, read on the forward strand.
TCTCTATTCCCAATAAATGGTTTAATGGCCTCCCAAGCTTTCCAAATGGAAGCAAACATGGTAGAACCTGATGGCCTAACCTTGAAATCCCCAAGCATAATGTCAAGCAGACTTAGCCCAGACCAGTCTTTGGCCTTGGTGGGAATTGAGTTTTTAATATTATTGCATATAAGAATTTTCCAAGGCTTCGAGCCAGCTAACGATCTAATTATCCATTTTTCCACCAATGTGGCACCCTGAATCTTTAGATCTTTCAATCCAAGGCCTCCAGATTTTTTGCTTTGGCAGCACCAATCCCACTTAATTGCATGCTTCTTCCTATTCCCTTTCCCATCTGACCACAAAAACTCCCTGATCCTCTTTTGAATAATTTTAATCTGATAGCTTGCAAACATCCATGCAAAGGCATAATAGATAGGGTAGGCAGCACGAATTTTTTGACAGACTTGGATTCTACCTGCAATAGTTAGGTACTGTTTATCCCACTTAATTTATCATGAATTTTCTTGTACATCCAATCCCACATCTCCTTCAAGGAGGGGCTAATTGAGTAGGGAATACCAAGAAATCTCACAATTTTGTTGGGACCACCCCATTTCCAATGGGAACCTTCTAGCCATTTTGGAGGGCATTCATCCCAGCCAAGCAAAACTAATTTTTTATGGGAAATTTTTGCTCCTGCAGCTTTGCAGAAGATCGACAGTTTGTTTTCAAAGTTTTGAAGATTACTTTCTTCCAAAATAGGAAATAAAGCAGTATTATCTACAAATTGGATATTAAACAATGACTCTTTGTTAGGAAGGATAAGCCCTTTGAGTCCTTCTTTAACTGCTTAGTTCTTAAAATATAATAAAGAGCTTCACATGATATAACAAACAGAGCAGGGGCAAGGGGACAACCCTGCCTAATAGATCTTTCTGGATTGAAAGCTTTGGAGAGAGAGCCATTTACATCTATATGTATAGAAGCATCTTTGAATAACACTCTTATCATATTACAATACTCCTCTGGAAATCCTAATGCTTCAACCATTGTGAAGATGAAGGACTATTCTATCATATACCTTTTCAAAGTCAAGCAAAAGAATTCCTGCTTTTTGCCCACTTTTCTTTGCCCAGTCTAGAGCCTCCCAACTTGTGATAAGGTTTTTCAAAATATACCTTCCTTTGATGAATCTTGTTTGGGTATAATGATTGATAATATTTGGCAATATGTCGATAAGTCTCATAGCCAAAATCTTGGCTAAAATTTTATATGAAACATTAAGTAGAGTAATTGGTCTCTAGTTCCTGATGTTTGTCTTATACCCATCTTTTGGTAAGAGTTTAATTACTCCTTTGTTTATCTCTTTTCCAAGAGTGTCAGAATTGATGGCCTCATCATACACTTCTAACAAATCCTCCACTATCCATTTCTCATTTGCTTTATAGAATCCAACTGGAATTCCATCATATCCAGGCGATTTTCTGGATTCCATAGTTCTGATGGCTAGAGAGATTTCTTCTCTTGCAATGGCTTTTCTTAAATTATTACTCATCTCTTCTGTTACTTTTTTTAAACAAATCCTCTTGCAGAGTGCCTAAGCCTCTCTATACTCCTTAGATTGGTCTTCTGCTGTGAATAAATTCTAATAAAAGGACCTAAAGATCTCTTTGATTTCTTCATTGTTCCTATAGCATATATTATCCTCTACTACAAGGCTAATATATTCCCTTGCATTCTTTTCTTTTAATAGGTTAAAAAAGTATTTGGTACCTTTATCTCCCTCTGCTAGCTAGTTTAGTTTGGCTCTAACCCTTTATCCTTGGTTTCTTAATGTTTGAAACTTTCTAAGCTTATGCTTTGTTTCACATAACTATTTCAGAGCTACTTCATCTTCACGGTCTAGTTGCAATTTATTTTCATAGCTTAAAAAGGAACTCTATAGCGTTGCTTCTTCTTTCCTATTATCCTTTGCAAATTTATTACCCATAGTTTTAAAAAGGACTTTGCAATTATTGGTAAGGGCCTCCCAATAGCTCCTTTTGGAAGAGTTAGCATACAAGGCCTTAGTGATCGACCTTAGGGTGGTAATACCTTCTGAGCAGTCTGAATCCAAAAGCAAGGAGCAATTCAATTTAAAATTATTGTCTTTTTTAATTTTGTCTCTTGACTGTGTGTTTTTCCACCTTATGAATGCCTCTATTGGATGGTGGTCTAAAAGAGTGGAGGGAATCACCTCCACACAATTATTATCTCTTTTACTCAAAGAATAGAAGCTATCTTCAAATACATAAAACCTATCTAGTCTTGGGTAAATTTTGTTCCTTCCCTCTTGACTGTTGCACCATGTATACCAGATACCCCTACTCTCATCCTTTTTGCCTTCTAACAGATCAAATAGTTTATGGGACCTTTTGAACTTGGACCAAAAGAAGGCCTTGTTTCCTTTCGACCGCCATTTAAGTCCTCCCTTCTTATCTTGTCCCAACTCTATCATATTGAAGTCTCCTCCAATAACCTAGGGAATCTTTTACAAGTTATCCTCCATCCATTTCCAAAGATCAGTTCTGCCTAAATAATCATTCGATGCATACACAGAGCATACACCAAATACTCTCTCTTCTTTGTTAAACGTTAGCCAAAGGCATCTATTACAAGGTGAAAAACCTTTTTGAACTACAAACTTGGACCAAGATTTATCAACCAGGATTGCAATACCACCCTTCCCTCTGTCATGCTCAGTAAAATAATAGTCTGCATCCTTCCAGATAAATCTTAAGTTGTTTTCAAGCATAAAGCCTATGGCCTTAAGCTCCTAGAGCATCAGGAGGTTTAGATTTTTCCTTCTATTACAAAAATCTCTTACTAAATATTTCCTGTCTTGGGATTCCAATCCCCTAATGTTCCAAGAGCATATATTCATGAAGGTTCAGTAATTGGGGGGTTCATCTTCCCTTTTTTACAAAGCTTATTGAAGCACTCAGGCACTTTTTCTCCTTTATTACTTTTTGTTTTATTATTAGTGGAGTTCTTTCTGACATATTTCCTTTTCTTCTTTTCCTTAGCTTTTGGAGGAATTAAGGAGGCAATAAGGGACTTCAAACTTTCCTCATTCCTACCTATTGTTGTTAAAGCTTCATCTGCCAACATTATGTTGGGGGATTTGAAGATATACCCCTCATTTTCTATTGAGAAAACTTTTTCTCCAAGTTTTATAGAAACATCGTTCCTCTTATTTGTTTCTAGTTCTTCTTTAGTGATGGCTTTAATTTTTTTGAGGGCTAGCTCTTGCGTGTTCTTCTTAATTGGGTTATTTTTATCAATCAGCTCACCCTCTTTATTATTCCTTGTATTTTGGTTATCCTTAAGATCACCTGAGGCTTTTTCCACTATCTCCTCAAGAACTATCACATCTTTAGCAATTTTTGGCTAGTAGTCAACACCCGAAAGAGGAGAAGGAACAGCACAAGGCTTTAGACCACAATCTAGGACATCGGCAACAACCTCCTCCAAGACATGACCAAGATCCCCACCGTCATCCGTAGAAAGCTCCAAAGAGCCATTAGCAGTGGACGTTGATGAGGATCTTCCATCCTCTGACATCCTTCTAACTAGGACTTCACCTTCCTCTAGACTGAGTTCACTGAGTTTTCTTTGCACACCTAATATGTCTAGATCAACACTCTTATCTTTGCCATCATCACATTTATTTTGGACTGGGGAAGACATGAGATGGTCATTGTTCTTCTTAGAGGGCATCAATTTGGTAAGCTCAGACTTAGAATTTACATCCATTTTTCCTTCCCCACTTTTCAAATTTATGGACTTAGTTTGGAGATTATCAGATTTCTCCTTATTCTAATTAAGGTTGGGACACGACTTTTTTTATGACCATGAGTTTTACAGAGAAAACAGGAGTTTAAGTTGCCCAGTGTAACTAGCTGACACCGAATCTTATTACCCAGGCATTCAATTTCTATCTAGTATGGAATAAAAACACCAGGTTTCAGGGAAACAAGAACTCTTGCATCCATATGAGGAAACATGATTTTTGCATCCTCAATCCTCAGGATTTCCCCCACATGAGAGAGGACTTGAGGGATAAAATTCCATAATTTTTCTGGGAGGTTCTTAATTTCAAACCATCACGGAAATGCACAGAACAGAATTGCATCCCTTGAAAATTCTGTAGACCAAGATTGGGCTTTAAACATTGTTTGACCAATACTCCAATAACACTTTTTAAGAACTTTTTCTTGCATTGCATGCGATTGGAAGAAGATAACAAAGAGTCCTTTCTAAATCATTCTACAGAAATTAACATGTATGCCCATTTTTCCCCCACACAGAAGCAATCCAACCATCAAAGAAGGCTCTAGATAGTATTTTTTCCACATTTAAACAAACTAAGAAAATGACAACATTTTTTAGTCTTCCTTCCTCCCTATTGACCACATAGACAATTTCTTCATTAGGAATCAGAGTAATACCAGAGCAAGATAGTCATTTCTTATTCTCCTCCCAGTTTTTGCAGCCTCCTCCGTCTGAGGTTCCCCTGAGATCTCTACTTCCTCCATCTCCTTTGCGAACCTCAAAGCACGCCTTTTTGGACGCAGGCAAGGCATAGTCTTTACCTGTGGCCTCCCTATAATTTTTCCTAACTTCATTAACTGCCTACATTTCTTGAGGGTTCTAATTTTCAACAACTTTTCGATTAACTTGATGACTCTGCTCTTTACCCCGCTCCTCATTATTCTATGTCAACTGAGCCATTAATACTCAAGCTGGTCATGCTACCACTGGCCTCGGGAAGAGCACACATTAACTCCCCTAACGTTAACAGATGCAGAGGGCAGGATTTTACCCCCCCCCCCCAATACAAAAATGTAAAAAAATTTCAACCAAAATATAGGGGAGACAAAATAAACAATTAAAACTATAAAAAAAAAAAGACAACTATTAAACCCAATAAAATTGAAAGGCTGGCTTACTGGTATATAGACAAGGATCTAAACAAATGTGTGCATCAAATATGGAACTAATGTTCAAGGCTCCAAGAAAGAACGAGGAAATCTCTGAAACCCTCATTTTTTCTTAGAGCCTCTTTTTCTGAGGATACATCTTCAATGAGAAGTTAAATTATGCAAGGAGAAGATATTCAGTCTATGACAAGGAATTTTATGCCATAATTCAAGCATTGAAGAAATGGAGACATTACTTGTTTCCAAACGAGTTTGTGTTGTATATTGGTCATCAAGCATTACATATTTGAATATCCAAGATAAGTTGAACCAAAGACATATGAGATGGGTTGAATTTATGCAAAGTTATACTTTTGTATTGAAACATAGGAGTGGAAAGTCAAACAAGCTTGTTAATGCACTAAGTTGGAGGCAGAATCTACTAACAAAAATGAGAGTAGAAGTAGTTGGATTCAAAGAACCAAAACATTTGTATGAAATTGACCCTAATTTTGTGGAAGGCATGGATAAAAGTAAATTGTTAGATTACTTGATTCAAAATGAGATGTTGTTTAGAGGGAATCAGTTATGCATACCAAAAAGTTCAATGAAATAAATTTTGATTAAGGAGAAGCATAGTGGTGGTTTAGCAAGACACTTTGGAATAGACAAGATAGTTGCATTGGTGAGTGAAAACTATTTTTGGCCGCAAATATATAAGGATGTCAGGAAATTTGTTCAAGATTGTAGGACTTGTCAAGTTGCAAAAGGAAGCAGTCAAAATGTTGGTTTGTATCATCTATTACCAGTACCAAAGGGACCTTGGAAAGACATAAGTATAGATTTTGTATTAGGATTGTCAAAAACACAAAGAAGGTATGATTCCATATTTGTAGTTCTGGATAGATTTTCTAAGATGGCACATTTCATTCCATGTAAGAATAAAAATGATGTGGTATAGATGATTTATTTTTTAAGGAAGTTGTGAGGTTGCACATGGTTTACCAAAGAGTATAGTTTCAGATAGGGATAAAAAGTTTGTTGGATATTTTTGGAAGACATTGTGGAAGAAGATGAAGATAGATTTGAAATTTAGTTCAACTTATCATCCATATTCTAATGGACAAACATAAGTTATAAATAGGAATTTAGGTAATGTGTTGAGATGTCTAGTTGGAGAAAAGATAGAAACTTGATACATGATTATATTGCAAATAGAATTTGTATACATTAATTCAATAAATTCAAGTACAAGGAGAACACCAATTGAGATTATATATGGCAGAAATAAAAGGAATGTATTAGAATTAAGAGATATCAAGAACAAAGAGAAGATGAGCATAGAAGTAGAAGAATTTATAAAACATGTGAAGGAAGAGCATGTGGAAGTAAAGAGTCACTTGGAAAAGATGAATGATAGATATAAGCAAAAGGATAATGAGAAAAGGAGACACAGGGAATTTGTAGTTGGAGAATTGATGATATATCTTAGGAAGGAGAGATTTCCAACTAGAACACACAATAAGTTGAAGATGAAGAAGTTTAGTCCTTGCATAATTGTGAAGAAATTTTGTCAGGATTAAGGTGCCATCAATCTTGTAAATCTTATGTATTTAATTACTCCTAATATTGTTTGTAAATCATTCATAAGGGAGGAGGGATTCACCATCAGCTATAATTGTTTTACTATTAGAGTTTTACTAGTACATTAATTAATTTTTACTAGGGGTAAGTAATTAATTATTTACTGACAAGAAGTTACTATTCACCAAAGAAGCATCTTGGAGGTTAAGATAGTTTTGGGCACCCAAATTCCCATGAGGTAGTTTGGACACTCATAATCAATTTTGGGATGTCTATTATAAGCCCATAACACCTTCACATGAAAACAGTAACCACCTTGCAAGATAAGACAAACTAGGTGTCCATAAGGACAAATTAGGCGCCCATGTGTAAGAGGTTAGTAATTTGGTTGCAACCTACATTGTCCTATGTTATGAATGCTTGGATTTTTATAAGGAAGGGCATTGGGATGTGAAACCAACTTGGACACCCCAATTAGGGGGTGAAAATGCTAAATAAGCAGGGCTTAAGGTGGTAGTAATGTAATGTAATTAGTAAGTAAGAAGCTTATGTTTACACGGGTGCTAAGGATTGGAGACCAAAGAGGAGAAAGGAAGGATTGTATGTAATCTTTATTTCTAAACATAATACATACTTGGGCCTCTCTACTTGGTGGAGTTTTTTCCCTAAGGGGTTTCTCCATGTAAACATTGTGTTATGTGTTTGTTCTTCTATTCCATATTTTTTTTGTTGCTGATTTACTTTCTTTCAATCTCTATTTGGTTATATATTGGTTAAAATCATATTTAGATTTGAATTCAGATTTCCATTTTATAGTTGTACACCTTCATTTCTAACATTTGGTATCAAATCTTGCCTAGCTCTGCTTCTTGAGTGGAAGTGTGAATGTTTTAAGAGTTGTAGTGGGAGTTCTGGTTGAATTTGTTTTGCAAATATATGTGTAGAAGCCATGGTTGCATCCTCATCTTGCTTGGACATTGAGAAGTTCAATGGAACTAGTTATGAGTTATGCAAGCTGAAAATGGAGGATCTCCTTGAAGAGAGGGATCAATGGTTAGCAGCAACAAAGGAAAAGAAATCAAAAAAGATAGATCAAGATGAGTAGGATAAGATGGATAAGAAAGCAAGAGGAACAATCCAATGTTATCTTGTAGACTCTATCCTACTGAATGTTTTTGAAGAGAAAATTGCATATGATCTATGGAAACGGTTAAGTGAGATCTACCAAGCAAAGAGTCTAGTAAATAAGTAATATTTTGAAAAGAAAATGATTTTCTCTTAAAATGGAGGGTGATTTGATAGGAGAGAATTTGAATACTTTTAATTTGATTTTGAGTTGGTTAGCTTCTATGGTTGTCATGATAAATGAAGAAGATAAGTATATTATGCTTCTATGTTCTTTGCCTGAGTCATGGGAGAATATGATTCTTACCTTTTGTGCTAACTTTTTAGATACTTTGAAGATGGACAATTTTGTTGTAACTTTGTTGTCAAAGGAAATGAGGAAGAAAGTCACTGCAGAGGGTTCAAAGGATGCTCTCCATGTCAGGGGAAGGTCCAAGAAAAGAGGATCTAAGGGAGAAGGGGCCTATGGACAAGTTCAAGGGCACATCTAAGACTCCTGGTAAGAAGAATAGAGTGAATTGCTGGAATTGTGGTAAAAGGGGACATGTGAAGAAGAAATGCAAAAACAAAAAGAAACAGTGGGATTCCACCATAGAGAAGTCTTTTGATTCAGCTAATGAAGATTTACTTTCTTCATGTAATATTATACTTAATGAGCATTGGTTGATTGATTTAGGATGCTCCTATCATATGACTCCTTATAAGGAATAGTTTTCGATATATGAAGAATATGATGGAGAAGTGTATCTTGGAGACAACAATTCATATCCCATTATTGGATGAGGAAAGGTATAGTTGTGTTTCAATGATGGGAGGTTAATAATCATCCCTGGTGTTTTACATATTTTTGGATTAGCTAGAAATTTAATTTGAGTATCTAAGTTGAATCATTTAGAAATACACGTAACATTTAATAAGGAGGTAGTTTGGTGATAGCGAGAGGGACAAGGATTGGAACTCTATTTAGGCCAGATGCCACCACTATTTTTAACTCTACCAATGTAGCTAAGAAAACTAAAAATACATGTATGTTGTGGCACCATAGATTGGGTTGCATAAGTGAGATGAGTTTAAAAACTATTTTAAATAAGAAGTTGTTAGACGATTTTTCTTATTTTGGTGAGAATTTTGATTTCTTTGAACATTGTGTGTTTGGTAAACAAAACAAAACATCTTTTCCTTCTTGCAATAATAAAGCTAAGAGTAAATTATAAACTAGTATATTTATATTTTAAAAAATATATCTAGAGTACGCCGAGAGATATCTTCCAATTTGTTGGCATTTATAAATTACTTGCAGTTAGAATATTTGATATGCTCACATGAGTTAATTTAAAGAGACTATGCTCAAGACTTTTCATATTCTTCAAACGTAATAAAGATTTCATTCCATAACTGCCCAAGTTTTTCTATTTTTCTATCCATTTGGCTTCCACGAATTTATTTATTTTTTGTTTAATGTGATAAAGATTTCACTCCATAACTGCCCAAATTTTTCTATTTTTCTATCCATTTGGCTTCCATGAATTTATTTATTTACGCATTTTATGAATTTTGTTTACATGGAATTTGAATCTTAATTGTTTACGGGAATCTAAATCTTTTAGCCCTTGCTGTGAGTGTAGAATGCCTCTTGGCGTAATTATTCATTCATATGTGTTTGGTCTTGTGGATATTGATTCTATTAGAAAATCTTGATATTTTGTGTCCTTCATTGATGATGTTTCAAGATTTACCTAGATTTATTTTATGAGACATAAATCTGAAGTTTTCACTAAGTTTAAGGAATTTAAATCCTTAGTTGAAAAGCAATCAAATTGTAAAAAAGGTTTTGAGATCTGACAATGGAGCTCGGAATATTATTCTAAGGAATTTGATGAGTTTTATAAGCATGTAGGTATTGTTAGGTAGAAGACTACTCCATAAACTCCTCAACAGAATGGGTGTAACAACCCTCATTTTTAGTTTCTTTGTGAGTCTATGATATTCTAATTTCATGATAAAATTTGATAAAGTCTATTAACTTATGTTAAATGTAAAGTGTTGATTTAACACATTTTATGTATAATGTGTGATTACAATATCATAGTTAATTATTAAAGGTGATTATATGATTATATTATTCCTAACAATGCTACTTAGGTGTGTGTGGCAAAATTATGTTGTGCGATAGATACAAGTATTAGGGAAGGTGAACTAAGTCCTAGGGTTGAAGTATTATGAGATAATCCAATTGTGTGGGTAATTAAATAATAGCTTAAATTAAGGTAAATAATTAATTAGAAATAAATTTGTAGACATCTGAAAATGGTCACAACCACTTCCATCCATTTACACAATCCAAACCTATCCCACCTACATCATTCTATCCAACTCAAATATTAATTAAATAATTTTTAATTATTTAATTAATTTATCCTACACCTTTCCTCTTTCACAAAAAATCAAATTCCTCTACTTTAGTTCAAAAATTAATATTTTTACTATAGTTCATAATTCATACTCCAAAAATTAAATAAATGACCATATTTATTTAATTCTTATTTTGTCCACTTTTGATTACTTTTTGTAATCACCATTATTTTCTTCTAAAACATGTGCACATGAATTAATTTTAATTAATTCTTCATTACAAACCCCCATGTTTCTAGAAGTCCACTTGTCATTCCATGTACATGCATGTACATGACAAGTGGTACTTTGGAAGCATGGCCAAATCTTTCAAAATGGGTACACTTGTCCTATTTCTTCCATCCCACTCCAAGTGTCACTATTTGTACACTATTCCTCCAATTTTAAATTCCACTTGTCCTCCCCATGCAATTTAAAATTCTTCACTAATTCCAAGCCTTACCTTTTCATAAATGAGACCTTACATGTCATACACCTACCCAATCCTAGTCATCCATCCATTCAAACTTGCAATCTCATCCATTGATCATCCCTTGAATCTTGGAGCAAAATTCTCTTCCAATCTAATCATGCCATTTGTCTAATTCTCCTTGCTTAAGGATCCTTAAGTAATTTCAGCGCTTGATCTCCCAATTTTATCATAGCCCTCCATTTACATCCCTAAAAATCTATAAATTGAGGCCTCCACCTCCATTTTTCATAAGCCATCATATGCAAAGACATTCTGCCAATTTGAGTGCTCAACATCCATCCAGCTTAGTGCAATTTCAAGTTAGAATAGCATAGTTTCATTTTCATTAGGACATATCATCACTAGTATGTTTAGATAGGCTGCATTACTGAATAGGAAGCATAGTAGTGATCTAGTCCAATCTTGAGGTCCTTTGGAGTTGGGATTGGGAGCAAATTAGGCTAGTTTGCACTCATCTTATTATCCCATCTCCATAGTAGACATTTTTGGCACGCTCGGTGGGACCCCCACAACCTTTTCCACTAACAATTGCATGTCTGTTTGCATGTTTTCTTGTGGCAGGTCGGATCAGTGCCAGTTTTCTGTAAATCAGCACCTATTTCACATTTCAGCGCCAATTCAAGATTTGAGTGCCCGTTTCTGCAAAGGTATAAACCATTATTTTCATGTGTTTTTGACCAATCTTTGAGCCATACCTCTGCATTAGGTCTTAAATTGGTTTCTACTAACCTTTTATGCAAATTAGCTCTCGAATTTGTGACAGAAAATGCAGGAACAAGGGGGAGGTACTGACTGTCTTGGATTAGTGCCTGTTGTTAGTAAATTAGCACCTATTTCCTAGATTGGCACTTATTTAGCATATCAGCGCCTGTTTTTAGTTTGACACAAAACTAGGCTTTTTCATGCATTTTGCTAACCAAAGTGTCTAACAAGGTTCCTCAGGCTTCTAACTATTGTTTTATGTAGATTTGTCTCTCTGTTTTGCAGGAAAAATCAATTTTACAAGGGGGAGACTCTGTCAAGAATGTATCAACGCTTGTTTCAGATATCAACGCCTATTTCATATATCAACACCCGTTTCATATATCAGCGCCTACTGTCAGGTATAATATTCTGGTTATTTCAATGCCTATTTTCTGTATCAGTGCCTAGTCACTATGTTAACAAAAAGTTGGTTTTTATCATTTTGTCTTGGACTAACACATATTTTGTAGCCTCATTCGATTGTCCAAGACCTTATCACCAACTACTAACAAGTTTTTTGCAGCCTCGCCGTCAAAGAATTTATTTTTTCCACTAGTTTGTAGTTGCACTAAATTAGAGTAGTGGGAATTAATCTTGTTTGTCATGCTTGTGGTTTGGAAATCAGACGTATGCTCTCCCCTAGCACCTTAGGGTGATCTTGGGGATGAAAAGTCCATTTTTCAAACCTTTTACTTACTTTCATACCCGAAGGGGTCATTTCTCCACATATGCTCTCCCCTTGCGCTTTGTACGATCTTGGGTGATCAAAAGTGGAAAGTGGTTTCTTCTTAGGAGGTCTTCTTGGGGATTTCATCCCCTCAAGGGATGACCTCAACCACGTGTTCTGGCGTGATATATAAATATTGTGAGAATTGAAAGACTTCGCTAAAGGAAGGACCCTCTCACCTCCAAGCAATAGACCTCCAAGACCCTTGGTCCATAAAGACTTGAGTGGTTAAGCGTTAATTGATTGGGACACCCCTGTTCACGGATTTGGGCATCACGTACCTTTTGTATATCAAGGACAACCCGAGAAGCCTTGTTAATCCTATGTAAGACCTTTTAGCCATCATATCTTGTGGTGCACCACTGTAGAGGAGGGGAAGATGCTCACCGTACCATTATACTTGAGATAGTATATGCTTTGGGCAAGACACAAGTCTCCAAGATGAAGGGGGTAAGGTGGTCCAAGACCTTATTTTCCCTATCTATCCAAGCTATAGCACCAAAGGTATTAGTGGGGGTGGGAATCTCGATTCACTTTGAGTTGGGATTGGCCCATGGCCACTTCATGAGATCCACAAGATATGTCACTCCTACTTGAATAATTTTAGGTTGTATACAAGTGCTTGAAGTATCTTCTTTGTACAAAACCCATACAAGCCATTTATGAACCGCGAAAGCTAACCACCTCTCGCACTAACTTCCAAAGTTAGTCAAATAGCCATTGTGATTATTATATGTGAAAATATTTCCAAAAATCTGAACTGACAACTTGAAAATCACAAAATACCAATACTGTCCTGAATCAGCGCCAACTGTGTAAAATAGCACCTATTTCCTACAAAACAGCGCCCATTTCCTACAAAATAGTGCCCATTCTCCAAATTAATGCCCATTTTCCAAATCAACACCCATTTTCTAAATTAGCGCCCATTTTGCAGAGACATCAAAAAATCAAGATTTTGTCCTTTTGGTTGTCAAAAATCCCTTTTCCACATCACCCCTTGACATTGTTTGCCACCTCAGCCACATCCATGTCCATTTGTCCCTCTTAGCTTGTGATCCAACTTTGATAATTAGTCATTATCCTCATCATCATGCTAGCTATTGTCTTTGTTAGTTCATAGGCAATCTAAGTCATCCCTAGTTAACTAGTCTTAGTTCATCATTAATCTCATAGTCCATGATTAATAACCTTCCTAATCATCACTACCTTCCATTAATCACCATCCCTAATCCATAGGTGATCATACTCATTTATTATCCATCCTTGATTAACCCCTAGTTAATCCCACCTTGATCAATCCTTAATCAATCCAATCTTTGTCATCCATAATCATCATTATCTTTGATCAATCAACATCCTTAATCCATCCTTAGTCAAATCATTATTTGTCATCCATTACCATCCTTAATCAACCTTACCATCCTTAATCAATCTCTATCAATCCATAATCAATCATTATCCTTAAATGAACTCAATCCTTATCCAACCACATCATCCCAATCCATAATCAATCCTCATCCAAATCCATAATTAATCCAAATCACATCTAAATCATAAAGTTAGAATCTAGATCAAATCATCATTTTGTTTATGGTAAGCTTAAGACTGTGTCTATCTTAAGTTTAGTATAAACTAGACATCATAATCTTGAATAAATTAGCTTGGGAACTTAGACAACTCCTAAGTTGATTTCAAGAAATCCCATTTTTCTTGATGCATCTTGTCTACCTCAAGTAAGATAATCCTATCATCCTTTTGCTTAGGCTCTTTGTCCACCCTAAGTATATAGGATTAATCATTGATCTTTTAATCATTTTGATCTAGATTTTGAACTTAGAGTCAATCCCCATTCATCATCATTGGTACCTCATCATCCAAATCCTATCCAAGTTCACCTTTTATGCCTCCCATCGCGTGATCATAAGCTAGGAAGAAAAGGGATGCATGTTACCAACCTCTCTCTCCTCATGACTCTACCACGAGTAACATGGAGGAATATGTCAATCAATTTGAAGTGGGTGAAACATCCACTCATCATCATCACCTCTATTCCCCCACCTTTGTCGATTTTCTCAATGAAAAGGGATTACACGACAAGTTTGACCAATTCATTGACAACCATAAGGATGAATTCCTTGAACGTATCATTACATATGGCGCAAGACTTCCATACTCATTTGACCATGACAAACTTAAAACCATTTTCCATGGAAAACCACCATCACCCATTCAAGATCAACCATGGGGGCGTGTCTCTAATCCCAACGAACCCATTTATGACAACCCATGGGCTAGATATGCCTCCAACACCAACATCGTCCACACTCTTGATCAAGACATAGGGCGCAATGTTGAATCACAACAACAAGTATCAGAGAAACCTTATGGAATGCCTTCTCATATGATTCCCAATCCCAACGTGCCCACCAATCCAAAAATTGTCATCTCATAAAACATGACCAACATTCCTCGAGACCCATCCAACACCAATCTTGTTCCACAACCCCTTCCTCCTTTGAATATACCCCAAAGGTCAATAATCACTCAAATGGTGCTACCACCCACAACACAAACATCCATCCACACCTCTAATCCATTCAATCAAACACCAAATCCCTTGATGATCTATAACAACTTCACTTACACATATCAATGCTCCACACATCAACAACCTCCCCATGGGTCCTTGATGCAAAATCCATACGTCGCTCAACAACAACCACCACTCCAAAACCAACAAAACATTCCATATGGGTCCCATTTTTATACACAAACTATGGGTCCACCTCCATACATCCAAATACATCCACCCCCAACATCAACAAATGTCATCATAACAACCCCCACTCCAACACATGCCACAACCACCTCTTGCTAATCCTTTCAACCAAGAATGGCAAGAAATGAAAAATGCACTCAAAAACATCCAACTAGGGACCTAAAAGAAACATTATAAGTTTGAAGACTTATGTCCCTATCCATTTGATAGAAACATCTCCATAACACCTTTTCCTCAACATTTTGAAATGCCAAAATTTGATAAGTACAAAGGAAAAGGAGACCCTCGTGACCACATAAAGGAGTTCTTCATGGCATGCCAAGAAGTAGCCTATGATGACCAATTCCTCATTCATCTTTTTCTACGAAGCTTAGGAGGACAAGCCCTCGAATGGTTTATGCACTTGCCTTGTGACTCCATCTCAACTTTTGCCGATCTTTCAGAGAAATTCATCACCTACTTCTCATACAATGTAGAGAGCATGAAATCACTATGCTCAACCTTTGCAACACCAAACAATGAAGTGGAGAGAGTTTTGCTGCTTACCTACAAAGATGGAGGTCCCTTGCTAGTAGGCTACCTTAGACAACCCCTGAAAAACAACTCGTTCACATTTTCATCCAAAATCTCAACCAAGAATGGCCTTCCACTTGCAAGTACATTATGCATCAACCTTCAATGAAATCATAGAAAAGGGGTCACCAATTAAAAGGCCCTTATTGCAAAGGGGTCACGATATCCAAATAGAAGGAAACAACAACACATCACCCAATGATGGCCTAGATGTTTACCAAGACCCTCTTCCCTACCGTAATGACAACCAAACCGCATCCAAACCGTCATCCTCCAACACCAATCCCAACAACCAAGCCAACAACATCAACTATAATAACGTTCTACCTCCTTATGATAATGTAGTAGATCAAATTGATTTCGATTCTACTCATGTTGCCACCATCAAGCTCAAAAATACCACCCCTGAATGTGTCGTTACCACCTGTCATGGGCGTGTAACCGTAAAGGTAGCATCCCCATCCTCCACTACTACCACTTCTGAATATAACCTCCATGACCATCTTGGGAAGACCCCCGCACAAATCTCCATCTTGGAACTCCCTAAGACATCCACCATCCATCATGAAATCCTTGACAAGGCTCTCCAAGAGTCCCATGTTCCCACCGACATACTGCCTGCTCAATTTCAAAACCTAGTGGCTCAATTATCCTCATCCTACCATCTCACCTTTAGCCACACCGACATGCCACCCATCAATCCCACTCATAATAAAGCACTCCATATCGACGTCCAAATTGCCAACCACAAAATCAAGAGGGTCCTCTTGGATAATGGATCCGGTTTGAATATATGTACATTAAAAATCATAAAACTCATGGGGTATTCAGAAGCTAACCTAGAGTCTTTGGTCATCTCTATCAAGGCATACGACAACACAGAAAGAGAATCTAAAGGTACCATATGCCTCCCCATCAAGGTGGGCCCACTCACCATGCCCACTCTATGTCATGTGATTGATCTTGACCTTCCATATAATCTTATCCTAGGCTGACCATGGTTACATGCCATCCAAGCCCTTCCCTCCACTTACCATCAATGTCTCAAGTTCCCTCATTACGGTGTGGAAGTCACTATCTCCGCCGATCAACAACCTTTCGAATATTGTAAAGCTTTAGAGGTTGTTTATGATAGATAACTTCATTGTCCAAGCACCTACTGAGACCATGTCAAAGACCCCTCGTCCATTCCATCCACATCGTCATTCTCCACTCCACAAGTCACCATCGATCCATCACAAGCTTCCAACTCATCTTCCACTCCTACACCCCGAAGGGTCAAGATCATAGATAAAGGGTGCGGTGAATATGAGCTTCACAATGCCTTCCATGTGGGACAATTACCTTTGGCTCCCCGCTCCCATGATCGTCATCTCCAAAAAAAGAACAAGAATAGTAGCACAGAATCAGTGATAAAATCCCCTTTGTACCAGCATAAGTCTCTAGAGAAGAGGAAGCTAAGGAAACAGCTTTGAGTGATTGGTTATACCGTGATGAAACCACTCCAGCACCTATGAACAAGGAATACTACAAAGAAAAATACCCTGTACCATTTCAAATTTGTACCAAAAGGCCTTACCATGGCATAGGACTTGGTGCTGATGAATAAGGTGTTACAGAACACATCCCAGTTGATCCTACATCTCCCAAGAAATATGCTCAATACTTTGGTTTAGGATATGCCCCACCGACTATGACAATCTATGGACCCACTAAAACTTCAGTAGAGACAACGGAATCCTCTTCTATCGTTAAGAACATTACTCCAAGTGTCATCATAACTTCATGTGAAGATCTTGATCTTTCATGCATCTTGCCTGACAATGCCATCTTCATTATTGACCTCCCCCTCATTCATCCTAAACTCATTGCTTGGGATAATCAAGGACCCTCACCTCTCAACATGTTTCCACATGATGAGGCTCTCTCCATATTCCTAGAACTCCGTGACACCTCACAGTATGACATCTGATTGCACACTCACACCTACTTTGGGGAAGAGGAGATCCTTAGTCCAAAAAAGAAAAAATCAAAAAATAGAAAATCGTCCCCTAGTGAAAACCTCTCTGATGCACTTTCAGACACAAAAGAGAAAAATAAAGATGTATCTCCTAGTGAAAACCTCTCCGAGGTGCTAGAAGATGAGGATCTCCATCTTCCCCCTATGCCATCCCACTGGCAAGAATGTTCCAACATTATAATCGAAGGCACTCAATAAATCAACCTCAGCACACAAGAATTACCCAAGATTACACTCCTAGCAGAAAGTCTTTGTACTGAAGAAAAATCCAACCTCTCCATCGTGCTTCATGAAGCACCTAATGTGTTCGCTTGGTCCTATACCAACATGCCAGGATTGGATCCGTCCTTGGTTATTCACCATCTTGTGGTACATCTTGAAGCAAGACCTGTTAAATAGAAACTCTAAAAGATGCACCCTCAAGTCGCCTTGCTTGTCAAAGAAGAACTGCAAAAACTATTAGATGTCGGCTTCATCTACCCTATTGACTATCCAGAATGGGTCTCCAACATTGTCCCAGTTGCTAAGAAACCTGGGGGCATCTGAGTTTGCACATATTTCTGAGACCTCAACAAAGCATGTCCAAAAGATGACTTTCCACTCCCCAACATCGACATAATTGTAGACCTCATAGTAGGACATGAGATGCTCTCCCTCATGGATGGCTTCTCCAGATATAACCAAATCAGGATCACCCCTGAAGATCAACACAAAACTACTTTTACTTGTCCTTGGGGTACATATTGCTGGCAAGTCATTCCCTTTGGTCTAAAGAACACTGGGGCAACCTATCAAAGTGCAATGACTACCATCTTCCACGACATGCTACACAAAATAATGGAGGACTATGTGGACGATCTCCTAGGGAAGTCTAGAACAAGGGAGGAACACCCTGAGATCTTATGACAGATATTTGCACGTCTCAGAGAATACAAGCTCTGCCTTAATCCCAAGAAATGTGTCCTCGACGTAACATCAGGAAAACTCTTGGGGTTTATTATTTCCCATAGAGGCATTGAAGTGGATCCTGCTAAAGTCACTTCTATAATAGAAATGCCTCCCCCTAAGACACTAAATAAACTTCGTAGTCTTCAAGGCAAACTCCAAGCTATCCACAGGTTCATTGCTCAACTCACAGACAAATGTCAACCCTTCGCTCATTTTCTTCGCAAGGATGTACACTTCAAATGGGATCAAAATTGTCAATAGGCATTCAACCGCATCAAGGAATACCTAGCTTCACCACCAGTCCTCATGGCACCTATCCTTGGAAAGCCCCTATTATTATATATATCAACAACTTCAATAGCACTGGGGGCACTTTTAGCACAACATGATGATACTGGCTGTGAAAGGGTTGTATACTATATCAACAAGACCCTAGTCGGCTATGAGCTTAACTAAACCTCCATGGAATGTGCATGTCTAGCTGTCATTTTTTGTTCCCAAAAGTTATGACACTACAAGCTAAGTCATTCTATCAAGCTCATCTCTAAATTCAACCCTCTCAAGTACCTATTTTCCAAGACTTCACTCACAGGTAGAATGGAAAAATGGGTTATGTTGTTGAGCGAATTTGACATTGAATATGTTGACCGAAGAGCAATCAAAGGACAGGTTGTAGCAGACCAGCTAGCCGAAGCACCCCTAATAGATCATCAACCGCTATCCATTGATTTTCTAGATGAGTCCATCTTAACCATGACAAAATCTACAAACTAGAAACTATATTTTAATGGATTCTTCACCAATCACGGTTCAAGGGCAGGAATACTATTGGTGACCCTGTAAGGTGACTATATCCCCAAAGCATACATACTTTCCTTCCCATGCACAAACTATGTGGCTGAATATGAAGCTTTGATCATTGGTCTCAAAACAGTAGTTCAGTAGAATATCCTATAGCTACAAGTCTATAGTGACTCAGCTAATTATCAAATAGGTCAATGAAGAGTACCTCACTAAGGATGATAAGCTAGTACCCTATAAGCAAATGGTAGATTAATACAAACTATTATTCACCTACATACAGTTTGAACATGTACCTCACCTTCATAATAAAGAAGTTGATGTCATGGCTACTATTGGTTCCCTTCTGGATATGCCTCAAGACAGCCATCAGTGTGAGTTTCTTGTCGAACAGCTCCTTATGATAGCATATTGTGTCACTGAGTCAGAGTTCGTTTGTGAGATTGTTGGTCTGCAAAATCCTTGGTATCATGACATCTACACCTACCTCCAACATCACACTTTCCCACCTGAGTCCACCTGTAAACAACAACGAGCCCTCATTGAGTGAGCCACTCGCTACACTATCCTTGCTGACACCCTCTATCGCCAAAGCTATGATGGCACTCTTCCTCGATGTTTAAACATGGAAGAAGCTTTCCTTGCCCTACATAAAGTCCATACAGGTATCTACAAAGCGCACACAAGGGTATTGTCCTATCCAAGAAGCTCTTACGTACTAGATATTATTGGCCTACTATGGAACATGATGCATGTGAGTACGTGAAGAATTGTAAACCCTGTCAGTAGCATGGAGATCTCATCCATGCTCCCTCTCAGGCTATAACATTAGAAAATGTCTCCTTGGGGGATTTTCCTTCATAAGGTTTAGCTCCCAGGTCTTTAGTATGCATTTAGGACATTTTAGTTCATATTTTAGTATCCCAACGGAATGAGACCTAGGTTCCATGGCAAATTGGACCTAAGTGGACCCCTTGAGTTGTACCCTGCCCAAAATAAGGGGGGAGGACTTGTAGGTGCATATATAAGCATGTGTAGGCATTCATTTGTAAACTAGATGATCATTGTGAACTTTAGGCATTCTTAAGGTGATTCAAGGCTTTCTATTGTGTTGCAAGAGCAGACTTGTATGTTTTGTGTGTTGATATTTGTAGATTTGAGCATCAATTTCCTCATGGAATGAAGAGCATCTTCCTCCATGAGAGCTTCACTACAAGGTGACATACTATTGTGTTTTTATCATTAATTCCTTTAGTTTTTGCCTCTGCCTCACAAGGGCATGCACTCTTTGTCTGACAATGGTGTTCGAAGACTTAAGTGTCCTCCGGGGCTTGACTGAGGTAAGCCTCTAAACACCACAACCCCCAAACCAAGTCTTGTGATTGCAGGTTACAGGTGTCGCATCCAGAAAAAGTGGAGTTGCAGGAAGGCTTGGCAGACATCAGGGATTTAAGATCTGAAGAAAAGTCAGACACAGGAGCACTTCCAGGACTAGGGCACTCGCAACAGTGTCCTCTACAGACAGATATCGAGAAACAGAAGTTACAGGGTTGATTAGTGTCGAAAGGAGGTCCAGATTCCCTAAAAAAGTAGGTACCTTAGACTTGGACGCCCGTACCTTAGTCCCCAATTGTTCCGCCTCAGAACCCTGAAAACAAGTATTCTGTGATTTGCTATTTTACTCCCGTCTGCAAGACCTTTTTCTATCTTTCGTCAATTTGTTGTTGTATTTACATAATTAGGGTTTTAATGATTAATTAGACATAAGAGAAGGAAAAATTGATAATTAATTCCCTAATCCAAGTTTCCCTTCATTTGTAAGTGACCTAGGGTATGATAGTGCTCGCCACTCGACCCTAGATCCTTCAATGTTTAGTGGAAAGGAGGGTTTTAACATCTAAACAACAAAAGATTAACAAAATCTAATTTTACCCTAAACATTTTGGTGAACCTGTGTTTTTGGACTTAAATTAAAACTTTCTGAGTGTTTGTCTTCATATTTGGATTGATTTCATTCATTCATTTGGTCATTTATTTTATTGCATTGAGAAAATTTTTTAAAAATTGAAAAATTAGAAAAATACAAAAAAATTGCATTGTTTGGCTTACTAAATTGCATCAATTCTTTCTAAATTTTTCTAATTCATGATTTTTGCATCAGATCTAATATAAACTACAAAAATATATAAAAAATTAAAAATTTACCTTGCATTTTCATCATTTAATTGCTAGGATTTTGTGGAAATTTTGACAATTTTATATAACCTAGTAATTCCAAAATCTAGGGTTTGTAGGCAAAAAAATTTTATCAAAGTTTTCTACTGATTTTAGAGGCTCATTCAAATTTTCATTTGACTGTAGTCTTTCATTTCAATGTGAATTTGCATTTAGATTTAAAATATTTGCATTTTTACATAGAAAATTTCAACAAAAACTAGCAATTTTGATGCATTTTCATTAAATTTGCATGGGCATTTTGCATATTAAGGCTTGAAAATTATTTTCAGATCTGAGAGTAAGTCATTTTCATCATAAATCAGACTTCAAAGCATTCACATAGAATTTTGTCCCAAGATTTCAAACCTAGGGCTTCAAAAACAACAATTTTCACTAAAATTGGCCTTATCGACTTTATAAACTTGCACTATAGGTGTGTTGTGAAGGATTTTTTGCATTAATTTTCTGTTACTATGGTAATCATTTCCTTCCCCTCATAAAAAGATTCACATCACCCTTTTATCGGGCTCTTGTAGTGAAAAGTTTGCAAAAAAACCACACATTTTGGCTATTTTGGCCCTAGGGTTTGACCTAGTTTGCATTCCAAGCGTGTTGTGATCAATTTTATGGATTTAGGTGACTGATATTATTTATATTATTTGTTTTTCCTCCTAAAATTTTTTAGAACACCTCCTTTGGTAGGTCTTGGAATTGCAAAACCATGAAAAATTGCTTATTTTGCTATATTTTCACTAGGGTTTGACCTTATGCGGCACTAAAAGCATGTTGTGTTGGATATTTTGGCACCAAGTGGTTGTTATTACTGATATTATTTTCTTTTCATCAACATTTTCCTCACAACACCCTTTGTTATGCTCTTTTGCATTGAATTTTGGTGAAAAAAGTGCCTACTTTGACATATTTTTGTTATATTTTGACTTGGCATTATCTTAGATTTGCATCAAGAGTGTGTTGAGAGTGATTATATTTCTATTTGGACCAATATCAGACATATAACTTGCTTCCCTTGACTGAAATCCTTACAACATCCTTTGTTTCATTCATTTGCATTGAAAAGAGTACAAAAAATAAAGCATTTTGGTCGTCAATCATATCCTTCTCCTAGGATTTGTTCTCTTAGTTTGTGCAGCGTGTATTGTATGCTTTTGTATAATCTTTATGACACACTGTTCTAAAAATAATATCCCTTTGAGAAGAAGTAAAATATTAATGGGATCTAGTGCTCTTGAAGAAGTTGGTACTTTGGACACCTTCTTTACAAAGGGAGAAACTCAAATTGTGCAAGATACTATACATCCTCCAACCTCAATGGAAGAACAAACTTTTCATGATGTTGATAACACTATTGAGGCAACAGGATATGTATCTGATGAGCAAATAGAAAAGTTGGATAAAGACCTAGCTAAATTTCAATCATTTATGGAAAATGAGAGAATAGCTGAAGAAGTTGTCCCTACAATTCATAATATAAGAGAATTGATAAAAGAAGGACAAGATGATGTTAATGCACTTCGTGGTCTAGCACATATTGTACAAACCAATATCATGTTGGTAACCAAATGTGCGCAAACGATAAATAATACTTTATCACCATCTCATACTCAAGTTTCGACACCTATACCGACTACAGGAATATCCACTTTTACATCAACGAACTTAACAACTAATGCGAACACTTGTAGTAATGCTACCACTAGTATTGGAGTATCTAATGGCATTAATTACAAAGCTGTGGAATTTGATTATCAAAATTTGGTTCCTAAAGGGACCTCCTCTATGCATAATTTTTCTCAACCACCTATCTATTCCACTCATTTCCAGCTACCTACCACCTATCATTATGGCCAACCACCGTTAACATATTCTCAGCCTCTGCATATTGTATCTCAAGCTCAAACACCTCCTCACCTTGGTTCCTTCCTCACAACAAATCGCATCTCCCAATAATGCCATCCTAAACCAACTCTTACAGGGCATGACTGCTTTACAATAAAAGGTAACAAACTTGACAAATTCTTCGCAGCCTAGTCTACCAACATATCATGCCCGTAATCTATTATCTTATGCAATTTTGAGAACTCCTATGCCTGAGAGGTTTGAGACTCCTCGCTTTGAAAAATATGGTGAAAAAGGTGATCCTAATATCCATGTGGCAGCATTCACAGCTATGTATAGTGATTTTTATTTCGAAGAGGATTTGTTGGCAAAACTTTTTCCGTAATCTCTCAACGATACTTCTTTAAAATGGTTTTACTCATTGCCTCCAAATTTAATACACTCCTTTTTGCAATTGATTGATCAATTTTTACAACATTTTCAAGCAAACGTCGAACCCCAAGTCACTCTTATTGACTTGGTTCAATGTAAACAAGGTCCCAAAGAAAAGTTGACTGAATTCATTGGTCGATATCAAGGACTTTATGCACAGATTTAGTATCAGATGAAAGTTGAGGATGTTCAAAAGATATTCATTACAAATCTACAACCTAATATTCATGATAAGATTCTCTTGATGAAATATAACTCCTTTGAACATTTATGCACCACTCTTCGTGATTATCAACTTTTGTCTAGTCAATATGAAAACCAAAACTCATCAGCTCAAGTTGGTCAATCCATGGTTGGATCATCACAAAACAATTTTAAGAGGAATAATAATAGGAGTTTCATCAAGATCAACAGACCAAATATGAATGTGTCTACTATAAATAATCCAAAGAAACCATCGTATCAACCAAGAAAGTTTACTCTGATATCTGAGTCCTATCATTCTATCATGAATCAAGCTATGAGTAATAACATTCTAAAGCTTCCCCCGATTAAACTTGTTGATCCTAGTAAACAAGGACCTTACTTCGATGCTAATGCCTTTTGTCATTATCATCAGATGCAAGGACATGACATTAAATGATGTATGCATCTTAAACATGAGATACAAGACCTTATTGATTCAAATATCATCCAGGTATCGAGTGTGAATGACAATGGAAATAAGTCGATTGCTCCGCCGAATCAGAATTTACAAATTTTCACTAATCCTTTTCCTAGGCATATCGAAAATAATATGGTGGAACAAGATTTAGTGGAGGTAGACGAGGATGATTACTTGGACTATGATAGTATCATCAGAATGATTGAAGTGGATAAGAAACAAGTGGATAATCCACCTCATCCTCGAAGAAAGGGAATTTATGCTGAGGTTCCTCCCCCATTATCCTTGTATGGATCGGGAGATAATCAAAATGTATTAGAAAAGCAAGAACAACAACCGATACAAACGAGTAAGACGGTTCAGGATGATTCTCGTTACTGTCCTAGAAAGATTCAACAACGAAAACTCACTAAAAATCAGAAAAGAGCAAAACGACAATCAATAGTAAGAAATAATAGTGGTTTTCCCCCTCATAAGCAACAAAAAGTCTCATCTACACAAGAACTTAAGGAACAAACATCATACGATAACAAACAAGACTTTCATAAGAACCACTCAAATTTTGCATTAAATATGATCGAATACCTCTCTAAGAGGTTCACAAGCTCTAACATATAATATGAAGACCCTACAGGTAAGTATCTCTAACCCTTTATCTCTCTCATGATGTGATTCCCCCGTGATGTGTTATATATTGTTTAGGCGTCCTGAGATGACCTTAGATTCTCCCGTAAGGTTTAGGATACCAGGAGACTGCCTCTGTTGTGACCTTCTATTTGTATCGTCATTCTTCTATATTGCCTCTCTCTCTGATTTCATTGTTGTGTGTTGTGTCTTGCGGACATAGCGTCGTGGTTGGTGACTTGGGGGCACCCTCCTATGTGACTGTCCCTAAGACACTTGTTTCTCCTCTCTTATTTATTGTTTCCCTTCCTCTAGTGTTTCCACCTAGCGGGCGGATGATGACAAACATTTATACTGATGCGGACCTAGTGTCCCTTTCGAGAGTAATCAAAAATTGGACTTAGTTCCTAATATGACGATGGGGTTGTATATCTTATCTGACGCTTGGCTAGTGGAAGCACTTGTGCTTTCTGCGTAGTGAATTTCATGATGTTTCTGTCGCATTTACAAACCTTAACAATATTGTTGCTCCGTGCACCTTTGTTTGCCTTTGAATCTAGACTTGGCGGTACTCGATTCGGAGAGCTTCGTGATATAGCCTCATGGTTATCCTCAAACTCTGTATTCATTGTATAACCTTGGCTCTTTGTGTGGTTAATCATATGCATTGATGTTGTTGATTATCATGATCTTGTAGACACTAACATATTTCTTGCAGGGATGTGTTTGTGGGAACATTTGGCGATCGTAAAGTACATGTCACCTCTAGGGGGCATGGGCTTTTTGAAAGTCAGTGTTCCCTTGTGTGTTTTCATCCTACCTTAACATGCTTGATTTCGATAACTGATATCAACCACCTTAAGGTGGGGGAATATATAAGGTAAGTTGTTTGTTATAGATGTTAGCAATGTGTTTGACCTCAGATGCAAAGACTTGCACCCCAGAGTAGTGCATCGTGCATCTTGAGCTTGTTTTCAATCAATCAATAAATCATGTAAGCCATCTATAAAGACAGGATATCGAGCATATCCTTTTTCTTAAGCCCTCTGTGGAGGCAGGGATGGTGTATTTCTCAGAGCAGATTGCATCATCCTGTCAATTTCAAAAGTCCTCTACAGAGGCGGGGAGCAGTTCTGTGACTAACTCAACCCTTAAGCGTGTCTTCAACGATTATTATGGCAAAGCCCAATTGTCGGTGTGTGCCTGTAATGTGCCTGAGATGATGTTGGACCTAGAAATAGGTATACTCCATCGCTTGTCTGCCATGTTTTCTTCGTATCTTCAAGTGTGTGTGTTTTGGCATGCTTGTTTTGTGTGGTGTGTTTGTTGCCCCATATGTAGAGACCAGCGCCTTTAGGTAGTGCTTCCTGCATTTTGGGAGGTTTTGCGTGTATTGCGTGTGTGTTGCCCCATATATACTAAGACCTGTCCCTTAAGGTAGTGCATCCTATATTATGGGAGGTTTGTTTACTTTCCAATACTTGCATTTGCATTTCATATATATATGAGAAAAAAGAAAAGAAAAGATATCATTTTTGTCTTCCATGCATTAATGTGTCTTCTATGCATTGATTGTCTTCTCCGTGTTCTGCGTGACTGTAATTGTCTTCTCCGTGCTTTGCGTGCCTGTTACTGTCTTCTATGTGATTGGTGTGTCTTCTCCATGCTTGGTGTGTTTGATGTGTTTGTGACCTTACTTTAATGCATGTATTGGCCTTGCATTTATACATACATTAAAGTGGGGGCTAAATGTAACGTTGGAAAATGTCCCCTTGGGGGCTTTTCTCTCATAAGGTTTAGCTCTCGGGTCTTTAGTATGCATTTAGGACATTTTAGTTCATATTTAGTATCCCGATGGAATGAGACCTAGGTTCCATCGCAAATTGGACCTAGGTGGACCCCTTGAGCTGTACCCTGCCCAAAATAGGGGGGAGGACTTGGGCGCCCGTGCCCTAGTCCTGCCATATTTTGGGGCAGCCCTAATTTCTAGGTGTCAATTTATGACCGTTAGTTGGTTCTTTTGCTGACACGGTAAAGTTTAATTTTTAAAATCTTGGTGGGAATGCTTGTAGGTGCATATATAAGCATGTCTAGGCATTCATTTGTAAACTAGATGATCATTGTGAACTTTAGGCATTCTCAAAGTGATTCAAGGCTTTCTATTGTGTTGCAAGAGCAGACTTGTATGTTTTGTGTGTTGATATTTGCAGATTTCAGCATCAATTTCCTCATGGCATGAAGAGCATCTTCCTCCATGAGAGCTTCACTACAAGGTGACATAATATTGTGTTTTTATCATTGATTCCTTTAGTTTTTGCCTCTGCCTCACAAGGGCAGGTACTCTTTGTTTGACAACGGTGTTCGGAGACTTAAGTGTCCTCCGACGCTTAACTGAGGCAAGCCTCTAAACACCACAACCCCCAAACTAAGTCTTGTGATTGCAAGTTACAGGTGTCGCATCTGAAAAAAGTGGAGTTGTAGGAAGGCTTGGCAAACATAAAGGATTCAGATTCTGAAGAAAAGTCAGACACAAGAGCACATCCAGGACTAGGGCACTCGCAACAGTGTCCTCCGTAGACAGATCTCAGGAAACAGAAGTTACAGGGTTGATCAGTGTCGAAAGGAGGTCCAGATTCCCCGAAAAAGCAGGTACCTTGGACTTGGGCGCCCGCACCTTAGTCCCTAACTATTCTATCTCAGAACCTCGAAAACAGGTATTCTGTGATTTGCTATTTTACTCCCGTCTGTAAGAGCTTTTTCTGTCTTTCGTCAATTTGTTGTCGTATTTGCATAATTAGGGTTTTAATGGTTAATTAGACATAAGAGAAGGAAAAATTGATAATTAATTCCCTAATCCAAGTTTCCCTTCATTTGTAAGTGACCTAGGGTATGATAGTGCTCACCACTTGACCCTAGATCCTTCAATGTTTAGTGGAAAGGAGGGTTTTAACATCTAAACAACAAAAGATTAACAAAATCCAATTTTACCCTAAACACAGCCATTGCAACCTATCACCACACCATCGCCTTTCTCTCAGTGGGGCCTAGATCTTGTTGGCAAAATCCACCCATCCTCCTCTAATAGACACAAATTCATCATCACCGCCACAGAATACTTCACTAAGTGGGTTGAAGCCATTCCTCTCACTTGCACCACTGGAACCCAAATCACCAAGTTCATCCTTTACCATATCATCTATCATTATGGTATCCCATCTGCCATTGTCACAGACAATAGTAAACCCTTCAAAAACCATGACATTCGAGACCTTTGCGAACAATTCCACATACAACATCATTGGTCCACTCCATATTATCCCCAAGGTAACGGCCAGGCTGAGGCAACTAACAAAACCTTGCTCAAAATCCTCAAGAAAGTTGTCAATGAAACTGGTCATGATTGGCACCTCCACATCCATCTCGCCCTTTGGGCCTATCACACTAGCATCTGCACACCTATGGGAGCCACACCATATTCCCTAGTCTTTGGAGTTGAAGCTATCCTACCAATAGACATCGAATTGCCCTCCTTGCTCATATATTTGTGTAATGTCATCACTGATGAAGAATACCATGTTGTACACCTCCAAGAGCTCAAGCTATTGGATGAACGGTGCCTCAATGCCCTCAATCACCTCCAAGCATACCAGAACCAACTTCGTAGATCTTACAACAATAAAATCTGTGCTAGGGAGTTTGCAGTAGGAGACCTAGTCCTGAAAGAAAATCAAAGGAATTTGTCAAAGCGAGAAAAGAAAGGGAAGTTTGAGCCTAATTGGCTAGGCCCCTACATTGTCACTACTAAATATGGTTCTGGAGCATACTGCCTTTCCACCCTTGAAGGAGAAGAGCTTGACGAGCCTATGAACATCATCCACCTGAAGTGGTTCCACAGTTAGCCTGCTAAGTACCCTATGTCAAAAATACAAAAAATAAAAAAATTCAAAAAATCAAAAAAGTAAAGAGAAATAATCTGTCCTATGGTGAAAACCACTTCTTGTGGTGCCTTGGATAAGTACCATGATGAAAACCTACTTGCAGGCATCATGTGTAGGTTCAACCTGGATCCATTGTTCAAATCACCTTCTCATCCACACTATCCCATGATCCCCTCATCTGAGCTTCAAAACAACCCATCATCTAAGCTTCCATTGTCCATCATTCCCAAAATATCTCCCATCTCCCCACATGATTCCCCATCTCCCCACACGATTCCCCATCCGCCCACCCCTTCCACTAAACTTTCCTCCCATGTCATTCCTATCTTTTTGATAAAAACTAGTAACAGAAAAAGTAGGAATCTCACCTTCACTAACACCGCATCTCCACCTCCATGTTCCCCAACCAACTTTTTCACCTTACTCACTAATCTCGGTCCCCCTCTGTGGTTTTGATAGAAACATCATGTTTATGCATCACCACTCCACCTTGCCTATCACCAACTATTGTCCCTTGGTCCCTTCCCGTGGTCTCTAAAGACATCATGTCTTTACACCACCACTCCACCTTGTCTATCACCAACTATCATCCCTTGGTCCCTTCCCGTGGTCTCTAAAGGCATCATGTCTTTGCGCCGCCATTTCACTCCACCAACCAATCAACATCATACCATCTTGCTTATCCCTCTTTGTCCCTATCATGTGGTTAGGCTACATAGTACAGTCTGAATACTAACAGTTGCCCCACGTCATCGCCACCTCCCCCATCTGTCGTGGTTTGCATACCATGGTATAGTTTAAAAATTGACATCCAACCTATCTAAACAACACTTCGTCCAATCACATGAACCAATCCCTATCCTTACATCATCAAGTCACCCAGAACTACATATCATCATCACCTGCATTGTAATGTGCCTTGATCCCGTGGATATAGGGTATGTAGGCAGTCTGGAATAAGAAGGAAGTATCCAGTACATAGGTACATACGATGCACCCATCCAACCCATTTAGATGGTCCCACTTTTTTGAGCTTGTTGATTGCACTTGATCTACAAATGATACTCTTGCTAGGCATCTTATCAAAGCATAACACTCTCATGAAAAATCATTCACCATCAGTATGGCTTTTCCATAGCTAGCAGCCTGTATCCACCCACCTATCCTTAGTTTATCTTAATCCATCATTGATTCTTGTCCTAGGATGCATCCTTCCTACAATGGACAAAATCACCAATCCTCCATCCATTTTTGGCAAGAGATACAATGGTTGTATGTTTTGGGTCAGCCAGTCTTTTGATTTCAGATTTTTATCTTGTGCATCATTCTTGGACTACTTCAAAGTTGTCTTGATCTCATCATATCATGACATTTGGTGAACAATCCAGAATGGGGCATAGTCATTGCTTTCGTATGTCGTGCTTGTGGGAGGTTCTCATTACTCCATCTTAGTATTCATATCTTGTGAATTGTAGGGTTGGTTCTAGCATATTGTCCTCCTTTTGCATCTAAGGTTCCTCATACCTTTGGTGTACTAAGGGCTTATGCCTCAGATCCCCCCTTGTTCATCTAGATGAGGTTCTACTATTATGGGCATGCATGGGTTCATCCTATTGTTTGCAATGTCAAGTCCTATGCATGGATGCCTTTCCACCTTGGTTCCACATACCCTGGTGCATAACATCCCATGCTATATCGATAGTAGTACTCAATATTTATTGGCAGAATGTCTCAATATGATGTCATCCCTTTATCC
Source organism: Cunninghamia lanceolata (assembly GCA_027924645.1). NCBI lineage: Eukaryota > Viridiplantae > Streptophyta > Pinopsida > Cupressales > Cupressaceae > Cunninghamia > Cunninghamia lanceolata. The sequence goes on from BSBN01000007.1 coordinate 4,699,985, forward strand.
TACATATCCACACCTACCATCATCATCCCATCCTACTCCTATTGCTCCAAGATTCATTAACACACATTTCCATCACCCCCTACTTTCTACTACCCAATATCCTCCCTATCATCGCATGACCATTTTCAAGGACCCATTTGCGCATCATGATCACTCACACCCCAATCCATCCCTGTACATTACTCACCTCATTCATATTGCACTCACTCCACACATGCACCCATTGCATCCACCCTGGGCAAAGAATGTTTTTGTCAGTTATTCTTGACACCCTTTCTGCTGTGTTCCCCTCATGTCACCCATATAGTCTGATGCAAATAAAAGGCCTATTAATGGCTTACATTAGTGTGTAGGTCTACTTCATACAGAACCCCTTGATCACTCCATCCTTCTCCCCATCATCCTACATCACAAACATGTTAGCACATATCCAAATCACCCACCCATACACCATCACCTAACATAAAAACATCCCACCATACCAATGATTTTTCTTAATAATTCCTTTATGGAACGGCTTCCCGCACCTGCCACCTGCATCATACACTCGTTAGACATCATACATCAACATAAATCCACATCACATCCTGCATCCAAACACGGGTCAATCCATCATAACCATGACATCTCATATCACTATCATCATGAAGCATACATCCGATCATATAACATAATATCCATAAAATATTCATCACATATATACATCATACATAATCCATGAATGCATCTTGAATAACACATCTACATCCCATCCTGCATCAATACACGAGTCAATTAATCATGAGCATAACATCTCATATCACAAACATCATAAAAATATAACATCCAATAAAGTGCATCCATCGCATACATACAACACAATATCCATAAACAATCCATCATATATACATATCATCAAATGCCCATCTCATAAATATATCAAAAATGTGATCATGATACAAAATGAGGTCCTCATACCTGTCAAAAAATAACGCACCTATACATATAATGCCCCAACCCTAATTTTCCTCTACCCACCCCATTTTTTCCTCTCTTTTCACCATTTTTCCTCACTTTCACACATTTTCCTCCCCTCTTCAATCTCAAGATCCCCTTTCCATATTCTCTGTCCCTTTTTCTCCTTTTTTCAAGACATCGCTGAAAAAATTTATTTTTTCACCAATCTCTCGAGGGGGCATCACCTAGTCACGCATTCCTCTCTTATCCACTCACTGGGGCATATTTATCAAAAAAATTATATTCTTTGATATCCCGTCAACCGCGACAACAATGACGCCATATCAAAGAGGGGCAAAATGTAAACGTCTGAAAATGGTCACAACCACTTCCATCCATTTACGCAATCCAAACCTATCCCACCTACATCATTCTATCCAACTCAAATATTAATTAAATAATTATTAATTATTAATTAATTTATCTTGCATCTTTCCTCTTTCACAAAAAATGAAATTCCTCTACTATAGTTCAAAAATTAATATTTTTGACTATAGTTTATAATTCATACTCCAAAAATTGAATAAATACCATATTTATTTAATTCCTATTTTGTCCACTTTTGATTACTTTTTGTAATCACCATTATTTTCTTCTAAAACATGTGCACATGAATTAATTTTAATTAATTCTTTATTACAAACCCCCATGTTTCTAGAAGTCCACTTGTCATTCCATGTACATGACAAGTGATATTTTGGAAGCATGGCCAAATCTTACAAAATGGGTACACTTGTCCTATTTCTTCCATCCCACTCCAAGTGTCACTATTCATGCAAATTTAAAATTACATGTGGTACTAATTGGACACTATTCCTCCAATTTTAAATTCCACTTGTCCTCCCCATGCAATTTAAAATTCTTCACTAATTCCAAGCCTTACCTTTTCATAAATGAGACCTTACATGTCATACACTTACCCAATCCTAGCCATCCATCCATTCAAACTTGCAATCTCATCCATTGATCATCCCTTGTGTTGGTTCCCAAATCTATACACATCAAACTCTAAAGACTTGCCACTTCTTATGATCAAGTTCAATGGAGACCTGGCTAACAGAGTTGGAGATTTAAAAACAAGGTGAGGAACTTACCCACTCCTATCTCCCCTGCACTTCAGGCTCTGCCAAACCTAGGGGGTATTCCCTTACAACAACGTCACATGTATTCTTCATCACACCAGGCAGAAAGTGTTCTCATATATGCAAATCAAGATGTGTAAGATGAAAACCAAATTGGCAATGTTCTTGATTTATCTTCACATTTGAAATCAAAGAACACAAAAAACCTAATCTAAAACAAAACATAAAAAAATGAAATGTTTTAAATGATTTGATTTCAGAATGTAGGGTTTCCTGGACCTTTGGGTAAATCATCTCCAGATCGGTGCTTTATCAGGGCAACAGAGTCAAGACTAGATAATGTAGATGTTTCCTTATGACAATAGATACTCATATCGAGAGGACTAAAACAATAAGATTACTGCCTAACAATAACCTGTCCAAGAAAGAGAATCATCTATAACCATATACTTCACTAATCCCTTGATATTACACACTTTCCCCCATATCTGATCTAAAGCAAATTTAATCTACTCCTTGAATAGATGCAGAAAATTAGAAATGCAACATAGCAAGTGTACATTGAAGAACTTAGAAACCCTTAGCAACTTTGTTCAAAAGAAAAATGCTAATACCCAAGGAGACAGTCATAAATAATTCACACAAAGTTTGTTATTCATATAACTCAACCTAGAAAGAAAGTCATCATTAAGAAATTTATTCATCTACAAGTTGAATATGTCTGTGCAGCCTAAGTCAAGTCACCTGCTCTTGCAAAGTCCAACTCCCCCAAATGTGTGGATACCTTGCATCCAGAGTCTAGAATCCCCCCCCCCTTTTTTAGTATCTACCTATTACAATTGTGCAGGCCTTATTTAAAGAAAAACTATGTCGATCGAGACTTCCCGTCACACACATTTTTAATTAATATTTACAACTTGGGAATTTGCATCTCTTTTCTAGATTGGCTCATGTTGGTAATACGTTTTCTTCAATTGATCTGGTATGTTGATGCTTCTTTGAAATCTATTTTCCTCCTCAAAGATCATAAAATCCTGTCCATTTGATTCATTCAATTTCTTCCTCGAGACTGTAAAGCTCCAGCTATTTATATTTCCGTGCCTAATTTTCCTCCACCAATAAGAGCAAAATATTTATAATTAATTCATGTATGTTTCTTTTGCCAAAACTGGCCAATAGAAGGCCTTAGCGCACTAGCACACATCTAGGGAAGGAGAGTGAGGTGGGTTGTGCACTAGTGCGCTCAGCCCCCAAAATGCCTTCATTTTGTCCATAAGGCATAAACATTATAATTATAATGTTTATATTATGATAGTTTCCATCAAAACAACATATTTTACTTGCCAATTAATTTCTTCTTACTACTGGGTCATTTTTGACAATGCTAGGCATTTTTGGTAATTTCAGCATCAAGAAATCTTCCAAAACATCAATAAAATTGCTCCCATGCATTGGAATGATCCCAGACAAGTTTTAAGAGGTCAAATAACCATAAACAGCTTCAAATCCCCGCCCAAACTTCAAAAACGTGAATACTCTTTGTTCTACAGCAATATCTACCTGAACCAAACTAGAAAGGCCCCAGAAAACCCTCAAGGAGATGAGAGCAGACCATACTACATTCCATAATTGATCTTAGACCAGAAATCTGCCCAGGAAGAGGCTTAGCGCATAAGCGCAGCCGTTTGGAGGATGGGCAGAGCAGGCTGTGCGCTTGTGCGCTTTGCCTCATTTTGCCTTTATTCTTTTATTTGCCAAGCATAAACATTATGATATAATGTTCACTTCATAATATTTATCACTTAAATTATTAAATATGCTAATAAATGCTTTTTAAAATTACATTTTTCAACTTAGGCAAATAGCAATTATTTAATTTCTTTTTCTCAGCGAATGGCCCATCTTCACCGCGGGCACACGAGATATCCAGAGGCTGTGAAAATTTGCGTAGAGCCATTATCAATTATTTAGAACAACCCATTTCCTCAAAACTCGCATCGCCAAAATATTTTTGGGACCTCCTTTGTAAACTGGCCTACCGGACGTGTTTGCCGCAACTAAAACACATTAAAATAATGCATCATATGGACTCCACTTTTGATGAAAATGGAATTGGAGATGTTTCAAACCAAAAGGAGAAATAGGTCGCCTTCAGAATTGTGAAATTTGCAATTTTTTGGAACACCAAATCTAGCCCAATCGCAGTCAAAAAAGAATTAAATAGCCCATCAAAACTCATCCTCGAAGCGCGAAACTGAACAGGCACACTACCATATGTACCAAGAAACATTGTACCACAAAGATTTGCAAGATGGCCTCTGAGTTGCAAAATTTTAATTATCAAAGGTGGGCTCCGAGGTAGATTTAGTAGTATGCTGACCTAACCTCTGTCGACACATTGAGAGGAGATAGGCACTTCAAATTTGTAAAATTTGAAGGTGCCATCACCTTGAATCTTGGAGCAAAATTCTCATCCAATCTAATCATGCCATTTGTCCAATTCTCCTTGCTTGAGGATCCTCAAGCAATTTCAGCCCTTGATCTCCCAATTTGATCATAGCCCTCCATTTCCATCCCCAAAAATCTATAAATTGAGGCCTCAACCTCCATTTTTCATAAGCCATCATATGCAAAGACATTCTGACAATTTGAGTGCTCAACATCTATCTAGCTTAGTGCAATTTCAAGTTAGAATAGCATAGTTTCATTTTCATTAGGACATATCATCACTAGTATGTTTAGATAGGGTGCATTAGTGAATAGGAAGCATAGTAGTGATCTAGTCCAATCTTGAGGTCCTTTGGACTTGGAATTGGGAGCAAATTAGGCTAGTTTGCACTCATCTTAGTATCCCATCTCCATAGTAGACAAAATTAATTAGTGGCTTGATTAATTTGTTTGATAATTAATTGATAGGATTAATTAGAAGATAAAATAAATAGATAAAACGATAATATTGTTTTAGTTATTTATTTAATGCATATATTTTAATTTATTAATTATTTATGTGGTTAGATAATTATGTTTCTATAATTTTAGAAATAAAATTAAATGATTTGGCAAATGTAATTGTTTAAATTATTTTAGATTATACTAATTGATTATGCAAGTTTCTAGTATTGAATTAGAAATAAATAATTATATTTATTTTATAGTTGGAAAAAGAAGATAATACCAAGATTTATTATCTTTAGTTGTCAATAGAAAAAAAAAACCAATATTTAATTTCTAATATTTTATTATTAGGAATGTGCATAATAGAAAAAATATATTATATATATTTTTAGAAGATTTCATGAGAGGGGGTTGAAAAAAAGGAAAGAAAGAAAAAGAAGGAACTTTGTTTGGAATGTGGTTTTTTTTAGTTTTTTTTTAGATATTCATTATTTTATTATGCACTATGTAATTATGGATTTTTAAAAAAAAAGAGGAAGAAGAAAAATAATAGATGATTGAAGCTTCAAAATTTGCAAGAGATTTCCATGAAGAAATGGGAGAATTGATATTGTGTGTTGATTATTTTCAAATGCATCTTCATTAATTGTCGAATTTCTACAAGGATCTAGGTAGGATCTTTAACATGGAAGACTGTAATAAATATTTACTTTGACTAATCAATGAATCTAGGATATTTAGATGAAAATGAATTTGTTCTTGGTCATTATATATTTTTTAAAAGAAAAATAAACAATAGAGAAATCTAAAGCCAAACAATTAGATTCCAAATTGTTCAAACTAGAAAGAACCTAGTTGATATAGATTGAAAGCTAGGGTTGCAAACCTAGTGAAATTTAGAAGAATCCTGTAATTTATGAAATTGAAACATAGATATGATTTTGGATTGAGCACATAAGTTAGGAGGAATCAAAAAAAAATTCATGATTTATTTCCTATCATTGAAACTCTATTTCAAAATGAGTGTTTAGAAGAAGTCATAAACTCATAAAATTGTCTTGAGAAAAAACCAGTCTATTTTGTCTTCAATAACTTTTGTTTTCCAAGTTGGATTCTTCTGCAAATTTTAGGAGTAGTGCACTGCTATGTTTTCTAAAACATATAAACAAATTAGCGATACCGAGATAGAATATTTTGAGATACATAAGAATGTGTGACTGTATGTCTGTATTTTTGTAAAACTATCTTGCATATTTAATAAATTTCATTTTATAAGTTAAGTTCCTTGGATATTTTTATTGATGTTGTAAAACCTAGTTGACTAAATCCTTGCAAGAATTCAGCATACCCAGATTCCCAATTATTATATATGTGCAATTGAACAACTCTCTATCTATGTTGCTACGATGAGGATTATTATTATATATATATATATGATTATATGTTTTTTTTTTAATTATATTAAAGGAAAATTATTATTTAATTATTTATGATAGTTTTAGATCTCTATTTTAACTTTCTAATACATTTTAAAAATTAGAAAAATATTTTATTTTAAGAAAGTTATGGGTTTATTAATGAAAGTTATTTTTATGTGAATTATACAAAAGGAATTTCTAGCATGAAAGTAATGTGATAGTTTAATTCCTACCTTCTTAAATTAAATAAAATATCCTCAACTCGAGAATAGAAATGAAGATAGTCATTCTATTTTAAAATTGAATCAAGAATAAAAATTAAAATATTTAAATTTTAGTTGAATGTTTTTGTACTTTCTTAAATTATACGAATTTTCATGTCATGAGATAGCAATGAAGAGTAGAAATTTATTTGAGTTTGAATCCAAAATAGTTAGAAAATGTCTTATCTTAGACTTGAATATTTATGATCTTAGATATTGACATTTTAATTTGTATAATAGAGGGTCATTGACTTTGTATTGTGTTATATTGCATAATTGATGAAATTAATATCTTATAGCTATAAATGAGTTAACTTTTATTTTAAAGAGAGCCTATAGATCTCTAAGGATCTTTCTTGGATAGGAGTGTATATAAGTTGTCATGTAGATATAGAGGTTGCTTCTATAAACTATGAATTTCCTTTAGATTCCTATAGACTTATATTCTAAGTATAGAGGTCTAGATACTTATAGTATAGACATATTCAACGATTTTAAATTCCATATCTTTATATGCACTGTTGAGATATATGTATGCATTTAGGAAGGTGTCTAAATACCAAAACTTGCCTTATATAGGTATGTTCCATTGTAAAAAGAAAATAAATTCCTTTCAACTAATTAAGGTGTGAGTTAGCTATATAATTTGCTTGTTCCTATGGAAACTTTTACATGTTATTTAGGAGAATGGATTAGTTTGTTATAACTTCTCTATTATTCCATTTAGGGATTGTAAGTAAATAGATTGTTTGATGTCATTCTGAATGGCCTCCGAGGTACTTATATGACATAATTAATGCTTAGTTTATTCAACCCTGAAATATAAGATTCTTTAGGTGTAAGTATAATTAAGTTGTAAGTTGGTAATATGATCAAATTAGGTAAGGTTATGATTGAATCATTTGAATATCTCTCTTTATAATTAATTTTTAAGTTGGTAATATGATCAAATGAGGTAAGGTTATGATTGTATCATTTGAATATCTCTCTTTTAGGAATCTGTCCCTATTCACCTGAGTGGGTGGCATCCGACAAGGAATTGTCAAGGGGAGCTAGACCCTAGAAAGGGTTGCATACCCACTTGAATAGTTTCTTCTTGTATCATTTTTTTTTATAGTGTGGTGACCTATGTATGAATAATATTGTGATATGTTTAATTGTACTTTATGTGTTCTATCTTTAGAACACCGCATTGTAGAGTGAATCTAAAACTCTTGTTTTAGAACTATTTAATGTTTTGGTTGACCAAAATTGTATTACATTGGGACAACCAAATTGGTTGGAAGTCCAAGTCGGTGAACTATGGAGCCTCTGATCATGTTACGTAGGCAAGACCATTTAATATGAGCCCCCGAGGCCTAGGTCTGTCCCTTAGGTCTTGTTTATTTTCTATATCATGCATTGGAAATGTAACATGGTTAATTTATTTAATTAAAGAGACTTATTGTTACTTCTGATGTTGTAGAAATCATAACTTCATAAGAGTATAGGTGTTGGAGCAAGAAAAGATATTTTGGAATGGTGCAATGTGAAATGATAGGTGTATGGGAAGATAAGATCATTTTATCATATTAATTATCTTATTTGTTTATAGCGTTGTAGAATTCCATATGGATATATCTTACAGTTAGATGAAAAAAATCATACATTTAATTTCAAGTTCTTTAAGTGCATGATGGTATTTTCTACAATAGCTAATGCATTATATTTTATGTCTATGCATCTCAATAAAGAAATTAGTTATGTTTTATCATAACACTTGTTGTATTTAACTAGATTTTATGAGATGAATTAATGATTGTATGGTGAGTTGTGAACATGCTCTATCAAAGTACTTGCATTGTAAACAAAATTTCTATGAAATAGTTTCCCAATTATAGGCCATTGTGTGTGTTTGTGTTCAATTCTTCAGTTAATAGCTAGGGCATTACAATGGGGTGGAAAAAAGGATGAACCAAACAATTATGGAAAGAGCTAGAAGTATGTTAAGTGGTTCACAGTTGGATAAATGCTTTTGGGCAGAAGTTATGAGTATTTCTTGTTACTTGTTAAACATATCTCTTTGTAAGGCTCTTGATTCAACACCTTATGAAGTGTGGATAGGGAAGAAACTTGTTGTTTCACATTTAAGGGTTTTTTTGTGATTCTTATGTTCATGTACCTAAAGAAAAGTGTTCTAAGTTGGATCCAAAAGAAAAAAGGTGTATTTTCATTAGATATGGTGAGAAAGTTAAATTTTATAAGTTTTGGAATCCACTAACAAAGAAAGTTATATATTCTAAGGATGTGATTTTTAGGGAACTTAAAGCTAGTTCTAACCCTAAACAACCAAAAGACAAAGAAAAGGAAAGGAGAGTGCACTTTGAGATTAAGTAGGAAGATGCACCTAGGGAAGAATCAAGAGATGGATTTGGGGATGAGAAGAAAGAAGAAGAAGAAGAGGAATTAGGAGATGTTTATGAGAAAACTAAAGAAGTTACAAAAGATAACCAAGAAGTTGAGCAAGCTCAAGAACAAGAAGATCCCCTTACTCCTATTCTCAGAAGATCCACAAGACAACTGAATCTAGTTGATAGGTATAGCCCACTAGATTTCTATTTTATATTTTCTTTATTAAGTACTGATGATGAACTTAGATCTTACAAGGAAACTATCCTTGTAGATGATAGTGAGTCTTAGCAACAAGCCATGTTGAAGGGGATGATGGCCTTAGACTCATGTGATACTTGGGATCTTGTTTGTTTGCCCAAAGGAAGGAAGGCCATTGGATGTAAGTGGGTCTACAAGAAGAAGTTTGGAGAAAATAGTTCATTGGAAAAGTACAAGGCCAGACTGGTGGCCAAGGGCTACTCCCAGAGAGGGACTTAATTTTGGTGAGATATTCTCTCATGTTGCTAAATTATCCTTGATTAGATTTATTTTATCCATATCTACTACTAAAGACTTTGAAATTGAGAAAATGGATGTTAAAACTACATTTTTGCATGGATACTTGGAAGAGGCAATTTATATGCAACAACCTAAAGGTTTTGAGGTAAAAGGAAAAGAACACTAGGTTTGCAAGTTAAAACAATCTCTTTATGGTTTAAAGCAATCACCTTGAATGTGGTATCAAAAGTTTGATTCATTTATTTTGAAGTTGGGTTTTGTAAGAAGCAAAGATCATTGTGTTTACATTAGATGTATTGATGATCATATACTAATTGTTGCCTTTTATGTGGATGATATGTTATTTTTCAATAACACCAAGGGTATGATTAGTGAGCTAAAAGCTCCACTTTTAGGTGCATTTGAGATGAAAGATCTAGGGGTAGAAACGTACATATTGGGAATGGAAATCATAAGAGATCAAGTAAATAGAAAAGTTTGGTTATCATAGAGTAAGTATGTTGATACTATTTTGAACAAGTTTAGCATGTAGGATTGTAAACTAGTTAGAATTATTTTACCAGTTGGCACTAAGATTTTATTAGATATGTGTCCCAAGAGTGAAGATGATTTAGAGGATATGTTTAATGTGCCATATGCTAGTGCAATAGGTAGTTTGATGTATGCAATAGTTTGCACTTGGTCAAATATTGCCCAAGCAATGGGAGTATTGAGTAGGTTTATATCTAACCTTGGTAGAGAACATTAGAACTATGTGAAAAGGGTGTTAAGATATTTGTGTGGTACTTCTAATTATTGTTTGGTATATTCTAGTACTAACAATGTGGATAAGATATTGGACATATAAGGTTTTGTTGATGCAAATTAGGCAAATGACTTGGATAGTCGAAGGTCCACTAGTGGGTATGTGTTTACTTTGTTTGGGGGAACAATGAGTTGTATGAGTAAGAGGTATCCCACAATATCTTTATCCACCACTGAAGCAATGTATATGGTTGCTACCCATGTCTTTAAGGAGGTGGTTTGATTACAAAGGTTGTGTACAGGTATTAATGTTTTCAAACCTGAATGCACCCTTGAGAGGTCTCCTGGATGGATCTCTCTCCAGTTGACAAGCATGGAAACATCCTAAGGCTTAGGGGTTGCCTATAAATCAAGATGGATCTCTATAGAGGGTTGGTTCCCTTGATGTGATCACCTAAAATGACAATATTGCCACTATTTTGACAAGAAAAGGGATAATAAATGACATAAAAATGAATCTATGAACTATGGGGGTGATACACCAAATTTGTTTAAGACCTACACTATTGTTTGACACACAATTTATCCAATAAACATCTAGTTTCATGCACAACTCAAATTTGTTTCAATGCTTATGTATCAATGTTTCATAAGAAGGTTTTTTGATATTGTAGTTTTAGAAGGAAAATGAATTTTTTTCACAACTAAGACTGTTTTGACACAACAAAACAACTTATAACCTACAAAAGACATGTACTTTCTTCATACAAGTGTTGGAATGAGACATACATTCAAGGATTTTGCATATAAATCACAAAAACATGCATCAACCACTAAGTAACACACAATAATAGAGTTTTGAGAAGGAAAATACTAAACATTTATTGAAAAAGGTACCTTACAATGCCATATATGGTCTGAAAATATATAATATTGCTTGAGAATTGAAGGTTGTTTCCATGAAAACTGAATTTTTGTTGAGTTACAATACAAGTTTTTTGCTAAACTGAATCAGAAAACTAGAGAGAACTCATTGAAAAAACTATCCTAAGCCTTCTATATCTCATCCCAAACATAGGAGAGCATATATGGGGGAATATATGAAGAAAAAATAGTCATAAACTGGGTCAAACCTCCTTTAGGTGCCCAAGGAGACTCATGAATGGTGTCAACTCCTGAAAGTTTGTTGCATCCTTGAAATGTTGAAGAAATTAAAGTTGAGGAAGTGATTATTGACCTTTTCCAGCCTTGCACATTGTCCTTGTAGCTCCTAGATGCTTGGGAGGTGTTGAAACTACTCCTAAATCTACTCCACTTTCTTTCATAGTCACCTAGTTGCTCATAAAATACCTCAAACTGCCTAAACCTCCTCATTACTTCTTCATTTCCACCTTGCTGATGAATAGGACATGTGATTATGTTGTGAAGCTTCCATTAGGACTCTTAGAGGGCATCTAGAAAGAGTTTTTTCCTATTTTGAACTCTTCTAAGTTCTTATAACTACTCATTTAGGGCTTAAAATCACTTGTCACTTCACCAACTACCCATGCTGGGTCTTCAACAGGGTCTTTACTACCTGTAGGTGCTCTCAGACTGAATCTTGTAGCCCTTAGTTGTGAGAAAACTTCTATCTCTCATTTTTGCCCTCAGGTTGAAATACATAGGGTCTATTTCAAACTGAATGTCTTTCGTTTTGTCAGTGTCTCCAGGATATTTGTCAATGTTTTAGGCTGATATTCAGGGTTCTCATGACTATCTTTGCATACTTGTTTCACTGTGATGCCAATCTTTTCTCAAACCTCTGACAGACTTATTGCTCTTCTCAACAGTATCTTTTGCATGGTTCCCCTACTCTCAACCTCATGCTACCATATCCATGTTGTTCATGACAATCTTCTTCTACCTTTAAGTCACTGTGTTACAGGCTTATGATAGTTCCAAGACTATATTAACACATGCATCCTTGTACTTCTAAACTACATCCTATAAGCAAACCTTAGTGCATATTATTTTAGATTTCTCCATTGTCTCTTTGTACTATTTTCACAGGCCATAAGAATCCCACATAAACATTATGAAGTCATCTTTACTGTGTGTAGACCCCTATTGGGTAAAATTGTTGAGAAAACTTTGGAAAAAAAAACTCATTCTTCTTCATTGTGTGATAGTGAGTTCTCACTGTACAGGTTTGTATGTCTCTTTCTTATGGATCCTTATCTACCCTTATCATGCATACCTCTTTCTCAGACACCTCTGTCCAAGGGTTTTTATCATAGTCCTGCAGCATATGGCATATCTTCATACTCTATGTCATCTACTTGGTAGAAACACGTATTATCTTTATATTTTGTACCTCTATTGCATACTGTCTTGATGATCTCTACCCTGAATCTGCAGGGTCTCTCATTGTTTGTACTCATTTCATGGAATATGGTATGTTTGTCTTGAACTCTGTAAAGATCCTTAAAGGAATGAAGACTAAGAAAAGACACAAACCTAAAACTTCCATAACCTCACTCTTATAGATAGGCTTCTTCAATGAGTGTAGCAGACTTTAGGTATCTTAAAGGGCAATACACTGATAGCCCTAAAACTTCCATGACCTCACTCTTATAGACCTTCAACACAAGGAGTCCAATGAGGCGTTAGGTATTATATTGTTTGAAAGGTGATTATGAGAGCCATGTGTGTAAAGCCTTCATCCTATAGAATATACCTTTTGCATGACTATCAAATTGTTATGAAGACCAAAGAAAGGTAACAAACCTTTGTGCACCCATTTATGGCCCTAATGGGCGGTGAAACATGGAGATCGTAGTCAAAGATGACTTTGTCTTTTGTCAAAATTATTTTTCATTGCAATGACTGCTTTCTTTCCCCTTCTTACACTTTCATTATCTACATGATCATTGTTGCAGATAATGAAACTGCTCTTCAACCTATTCTTTGTGTCATGCAGTCTTCACGGTCTTTCTCCTTCTTTGAGAAATATTCACAGTCATTCCTAGAACTCAAATACTTCACTGCCTTTGAATGGGTTTACATAGCCTCTAAATATCTTGTAGATCTTCAAATTGTCATCACTTTAGACCTTGTTTACATCCTTCATAGCATTGCTTCATGTGTCAATGTCTTGCATGGGTGAGAGAAAGATCTTTTAGGGACTCCACTTGAATCATTACGAGGTTTTTACTATGTAGAGGTGCCTTCACCATATCAAAACCTACAATGATCATGAGAAAACCTTACAGAGGGCGTGAACCATGGAGAGAGGTGACTTGAGACAACAAGAAACCTAACCCTAACTGACTCAAAACCCAAAACCTAACTCAAACTAAACCCTCCTTTGTATGCCATCACCCCAGTTAGCCCTAACTCTGTATGACATGACTGCAATATGGGAGACAACACTAAAACCTTTGCATGACATTACTTCAATTGAAAAGAAGACTTCCCTCCAAAACATGTACAGGTATTTTAAACATAATAAGGTAGTTTTGGGAATGGAAAACATTGATATCTTTGACATTTTGACTAAAAGAATTGCCTTTTGGATGAAGTGGAGAGAAAATTGATAAGTTTAAGGTAAATAAGACCTTTCAAACTCTCTTTTCAAAACATTTGGACAATGTTTACGCTATATTCAATAGCTTAAGGCTAAACAAGACCTCCCAAACTAATTTTTACCTTTCAAAATGCACAAAACTCCTATTACAACTAGGACTTTGATAGACCTTGATGAATAGTTTAGGCTATACATGTGATGAGTTACCAATTCAAGCTTGAAAAGGACCAATTGGTAACATTTTTGGTGACTTCTACTTGAGTTTTTCCTACTAAAACTTAGAAGATGAGCTCCCTTATACTATCCATTAGGCTATGGACTCAAGAAAGGACCTGAAACAACTCAGAATAGACCTTAGAAACTGTTGTAGTACCTCTAGAACAACAAGACACAAAAATGAAAACTATTGAAACAACTCACTATTTAGATAAAATAATTGTGCATCAGCACTTGGAGGAAGAAAACAAAACTAAACAGTGTGCCACAACACTTATTTGACACACCAAAACTCATCCTACTATGTACAAAGTCTAATTATTACCTCAAAAATAGGGTTTGAGGTGAATCCCATTGATTGGGATTGGAAGTTCTTCTCCATCCATCTTGGACAGTTGGAAAGCATTGTGTTGTTTACACTTATAAATTGCATTTGGTTCACTCTAAAATGCATCAAACTTGGAATGTTTCTGAGGCCTACTCTTTAACTCATCCCACTTGAGGACATTATCACCTTCTTTGAAAATTCTAGGGTTGCTCTCTTGTCAAAAGACCTCTTTACTTGTTCTTGGTACAACTCCATTGTCTTCATGGCCTTTTCTCTTACTTCTTCCAACTCTACCAGTTGTGCCAAACTTGTTGCCATTGGATCCTCTTCTAGCATCTCAAGTTGATTGACCAAATCAAGAGCTGGTAGTTCTACTAAGATGGGCAGCCTTGCCTCTTTTCCATAGACCAACAAGTAAGGTGAGTTACCAATTGACCTTTTAGGAGTGATTCTATCAACCTATAGAGCTGATTTCAATTTTGTATGCCAAGATCTTTGATTGTCCTCAATGGTTCTTTTGATAATCTTGATTAGATTCTTGTTTGTGGACTCAGCTAGTCCATAGCCTTGAGGACAATAATTAGATGATGTGTTCAAAAAGATGCCATACCTTACAACCCATTCATTTATCCTTGTAGCCACAAAAGCCAATGCATTATCAGAAATGATGGAATCAGAAACACCAAACCTTGTTACTAAATCTTCATAGAAGTTTAGGACAACACTTTCACTAGCCTCTTTCAATGCTATAGCTTTAGTCCATCTTGTGAAATAGTCAGTGGTTGTGAGTACCCACTTGTGACCTGCACTAGAAGGAGGATTAATTTCTCTAATGAAGTCAATACCCCACTTCATGAAGGGCTATTCAACTTGGATAGGATGCAAAGGAAGGGCTGCTAACCTTTCTTTACCTGACAAGAAAGTGAATTTCTTACATTTCCTCATCCATGCATGTGCATCCTTGAATAGTTTTACCCTATTTATCCTAGATTCAAGATTGTATTGATTACATGATTTAGTATTTTAAGAGTAAGATTGAAGGCTTTCTTGAGAGCCTAGACAAGAAGTTAGATAGAAACGAATGATAAGTAATGGTTGCGGTTGGTTTTATGGGCTGATTATCCTAATACTTTTTTCTAACGTTTTTAATGCTTGGTTTCCTAATGATGTGGAAAGTGCCACTAGAAATCTACTTTGGGTTGTGTCATTGGATAATCATATTGGGCATGCTTGTTGCATCTGTTATAGCTCTTCATGGTTTACGAGTGCTCTATGGATAGCAACTCTTGGTTATATTGGTTGTGATTTAAGATTTTTGGTGCTCCATGGATATTTTGAAGCAATTTTGTGCTCTATGTTGTTTGATAATTAGTATTTTTGTTCAAGTTATTTTCATGGTTTTCTTTAATATTCTTGATGGACATATGGCAGTCTTGTTCAATACAATCGATGGACTTTTGATAGCCTTATTCCTAATGGTTTATTGACTGTGGTGTAGATGGTTTGATGACTATTGCTAGGTAATGTCCTATAATTATTCTTGATGTAATTATCATTTTAACTCTCGGTTGCTTTTTTATGCTTGCATGATCCATATTTGTAAACTATTTTCTAATAAAATATATATACAGTGTTTTCTAGGGTGGTTCATGCTTGTGTTGAATAAAACTAAAGGTGTGTATTTTCAAATTTGCCAAAGGTAAAATATTGATACACACTTTAACTCAAGGCAAATGTTTTTTATACTTTTTGACTAGAAGAAAACCCTACAATTACTACATGTTTACGCTGTTTATCTAAAATTATAGACTAAGTAGTACAAGTTTACATAAGGATTAAATAAGTTTACACAATGACATAAATTCATCAATAGATTGAATCAAGGAATTGGTACAAAGCCACAACCTCAAATTTTGAACAAACCTACATTACAAAGCTTGCAAATTCATTCATTCATACACATAACAAATAATACAAAGCATTTCAATAACAACGTAGAAGCAAGATAAGTATTCCTAATATGTATTAAATAAATAATGAATTTTGGATTAATAATAACATGAATACTTAGTGAACAATAATTTCAGCAAGAGATAGGTGCAAAATTAACATTAGGAATGTGTTTGCAAATGGTACTTATTTACAAGGTTTATAAAGCTATTGTAAGAGACTAATAAAAATCTAACTAACTGGTACTTCGACTCAAGGAAAAACTTAATTGCATGAAATTCAATCTTTATTACAAAATCCTATCCATAAAAACTAAATCTAAAACCATGCAATCATCAATTGGACTAGTGGTAAAAATTATTACAAACTAATGCTTAGAAGTCACATCTTTCGCATGACAAGAGATCTAAAGATCTAGTCTCCTAAAAATAGATGATCTAAAAATAATACATTAGGCTAAAAATATAGAATGATAAATATAACATAGGCTATAAATAGCTTAGCACTAGTTAAAATAGCAAGTCCCAAAATATGCTCTTCTCCATGAAAATGATGACGGCTAAAATTAGCGCAAAGTAGTCTTAGCATAGGCTAAAATACAATTTTGAATAGGTGGCACTTTGAATGAAAACTTTATCTAGTCATGGTAGAATTTAGAAGACATTTTAAAACTTTGAAAACCTTTTAGTAAACCCTAGCTAGAATGCCAACTAACTTTGTGCAATTTTTTAAATACTAACAGCGAAGGGTTAGAAGATGTTGGAATAAAACTTATTCCCCAAGATCTTTGACGTTTGGTAAATTTAATTTCTTGAGTTTTAATGAAAGCAAAACCCTCTTCTTCAACAAATCCTTCAAAAAACCCTCTAAAGATATCATGAATTTGAAAACCCTTCTCTCTATTAATCTTCACATCAAATTATAGTTCAAACTACAAACCCTCGAATTCTCTGAAAATATCTTGTGAAGGACAAAACCTCTAATGAAAATTCCCTTCAAAACACCCTTATGACTCATTTTTACTTTGAAATAGATAATGAATGACATAAAATAGGCAAATTTTAATGTAAAATAGACTATTACGAGTGTTACAATGTTTAATTTTATTTTGAATTTGTGTTCTACTAGGATGGAAAAGAATATCTAAAAAAATGTTCTACATGCTAATTATGAAGAAGACCTACTATCAAGGCCATTGCAATGATTGTTTTATTTAACACCCTTCCTTGTTTAGTGTTCATTAGTAAAGGATTTAGTATGAACATGAGTATTGCACTTTTATTTACAATAGATCACTTTGAGTTTGACAAGGCACGAAAAGTATAAATAGACACCTCCAACTATTAATAAATGTACCCCTTTGCATGCCTGGTTAGATGGATATTCATAGACCTATGCCCCTCTACATATAACACATATTTCTTCTTCAAACTTAGTTCCTATTCATATATGCACTAGGTGCACACTTGTCTATTTTTTTCTCCCTTTGCATTTGGATGATTTTCCCTTTATTGTGGCTCACCCCTACACACTAGGCACACACCTTTAAATTGGGGCTCCTTGATTCAAAATTTAGCTTCTACTCTTGATAGGCATGCCTCTATACACCAAGTGTGCACCTATATACTTGGGATCACATTTGATTTTGAAAGTAATTTTCCTCTATAATGAGGCACATACCTCATAAGGGAAACTTTGTACTTTTAAAATCACTCATTGAAGTGTGCATCTTGTTTAGTATGAAAAAGGTGAATGATGACAACTAGGATGCACACTAGATCAAACCCTTTTCCATGTAACATTCAAGGACAAGACCGAGCCAAATCACTACCAAATGAAGGTGGACTCAGCTACAGATCTTGTAATTAGGTATGCTATAGAGGAGTCAGATATAATTCAACATTTCTATCAAACCCTAGGACAACAATGCATGAAACCCTAGTTTAAAAATGATTAACTTGTAACAGAAGATGTACAATAGCTGATGCAGGAGCATCCAGAAGCATTCAGAACAATGGAGATAGTTGACAGTGAAGTTGCAGATTGCATAGAGAGTGACCTTGGAGAATTCTGGCATTTGAATATTAGAGGTTGCGGATTTGGAATTAACATCTAGACATAGTCAGTTATAACATATCAAGAATTCAGATCATTTGGCTTTGATTCTGGAGAGTTATCACTACCGAAAGATTGACTGTTTTTGCATAACAGAGCCGATAGTGTTTAGTGGAGTCTAATCAGCTTGTGGAGAAAATCCGTGACTTGCGGAGAAAAAAGGAACATTGTTCAATGAAGTTTAGACCCTGGCCGACCTTCAATGGTGATCCGCATGAAGTTCTATGCAATTGTGGAGTAGTGCCTTATGTTTAGGCCCGACCTATTTTGTGTACACATTACCTAATTAACCGTTGCAATTAGGCCGACTTGATCATGATTAGAAGTCTTGCAAAGGATATAAACGAAGGATAATGATTTGTTACAAAGCAACAGTGATGAAGTGATAGATAACATGAATATATGAAGCAAGATCTAAAGTTGTTTTGATCTGGAGGAGCAGCAGAATAGAGTAGAAGGCAGAGCAGGAAGCAAAATGAGTTGCAAACCAGAGAATTGAGTTATAGAAGGAAGAAATCATGAAATAATATTGTTGTATAAATCTTTTGTAATCCCTGGGTTGTGGCCTAACATCTGTAAAGCCCTTGAGGCATGTGAAATTCAATTTGAAGTATAATATATGAAGAATGAGCTTTGAAGGTTGGGTTTTTCCCTGTTAGGGTTTTCCCAGGATACATCTTGTGTTATGTGTTCATGAATATCTTTTATCTTTCTGTTGTTTAGTTGTTAGCTTCTGTTGCATATTTATTATGATCATGGTGTTGTTAGGTTAAGGCTGCAAGGTTGGACAATCCCTCACCAGACCCTCCTACCTTTACTGCATCAAGTGGTATCAGAGTTGGTTTCGAATCTGCTAGGCTGGTTGCGAATTTGTTAGAAGGTGGTGAATCTAATAAAGTGTTGTGTGAAACCCTAGGAGTAACGAGTGTCATCGTTGAAGAAGATCAAGGCAAGGAATATTTGGTAAGCTTTTCAAATTTAGTTATTTATCTAGTTGTTTCAGATGGGGAAGATTGGAAAAAGGATGAAGAAAGAAAATGAAACCCTAATGTGTGAAAGAGATATATTGGAAGAAGAATTGTGCGAGATCAAGAAATTTAATTCAGAATTGCAGGAAAGGATGAAATCTAGGAGTAGACATATTTGATGCCCTTGAAGAAGAATTGGAAGATGTAAAGAGTAGAAATGAAGACCTAGAAGTAGAGATGAAATTGTTTGAGGATGTTAAAAAGAAATTTACAAAACTAGAAGAAGGATTTAAGTTGTTTTATAAGGGTGAACAGAGGAACAGAGATCTAGAAGGCAGTTTGGAAGAATTAAAGAAGGAGAATAGTTTGCAGAAAAGTGAAATATCAGAATTAAAAGAGCAAAAGATCAGTTGGAGCAGTCACTAGTAGAATGCAGAAAGGAGAATGAAAATCTGAAATCTAAACCTGAATTTTGTGATGTTTCATGTGATACTAATGATTTGTGTGATGATTCAGAAGTTTCTTTAGAAAGTGAAATTAAAGATGACAGTGTGGTAGAACCTAGAGTTGTTGGTGATGGTATTGGTTTCAAAATCATGCAAAGAATGGGATATGATGGACAAGGATTGGGAAAGCATCAGCAAGGAATTATAGAACCTATTGAACCAGTAATTAGATCAAGAAGTGAAGGCCTTGGATATGATAGAGGTAAGGATGTTATGGCAAATTCAAACAAATCAAATCAGGGAAGAAGAGGTATGTATTGTTCACATTGTAATAGACATGGACATGAGAAAGAGTTGTGTTGGGATCTTTACCCTTGTAAGTTTTGTGGATTAAGGAATCATTCTGAAAAGATGTGTTGGAATAGAATGGGAAGGAGAAAACCTATGACAGGTTGCATACAGAAAGATTATGGATGGGTTAATGGACAGGAATGGAGACATGTTACAGGTATGTTTAGAGGAAGATATAGGCTGAAGTATTCATGTGTTGGAAGACCTTATGTGGAGCAGAACAAGGACAGTAATTTAAACTACAGATGGAGAAGTGACATGAGTCATCACAATGAAAGATACCATAAGAATGAAAGAAGTTTTGTTAGAAGAGTTTGGAGAAGAAAAGAATCAAGCAGTGAATGTCATCAAGAACTTGTTATCAAAGAAGCTAATGAAGGGGAAGTAGTAACTAATACAGAGTTAGTTTGTGCAGAGGATGAAAAGCTTGTTGATACAGAGATGATTTGTGCAGAAGAAGAACCCTTGGAATCACTAAGTTTGACAGAAGAACTAGAAGAGAATGATGCAGAAATAGTTTGTGCAGAGGAAGAAGAAGAACCTTTTGAATCATTGAGTATAATAGAGAAACAGGAGAAGGTGAAACATTGATCTTAAGGAGAATTGTGTTGTAGACTGAACATCTGAGAAAGTAGTATAGAGAAAGTTTGTATGAACAAGTGTGAGACATAACATAAAAGAGAAGTTCATGTGGCAGAGAAAGAGGGAATGACAAGATATTCTACCAGAGGAGAAATTTTATGTACCAGAGTAAAGTAAGTGGGTAAGAAAATAGAGAACACTATAGGAGAAAATATGAAGTGTAGAGGAAATTATATCTTGAATCAGAGATCAGAATGTGTGTAGAAAAATTCAGGACTGTGTTGACTGTATCAAAAGAAAGTAACTTATTGTACCGGAGGAGATTCAAGTGATTATGGTAAAGGAAACAAAGTGAAGTACAGAAGCAGTGTAAGTAGAGTGGAAGCTGTAAGATTTTGATGAGTGCGGAGGAAATTGTGTTAAGAATCAGAGAGTAGACAGTGTTACAGAGAAATCAAGAAGGTGTATTGACCGAATCGGAAAGTAACCTAATTGTTTTGGAGGATGCAAGTATGTATGTATTGACTCTTAATTGATTGAAACAGACATTGATCTTGAGGTAAATTGCAGAGAAGACTTGCTCAGACCACCAATCATTGAGGCAGTGCAAGGCTTGCAAGTAGACCGCCAAACCTATACCATGACAAAAGGAAGAACTTGAGGCAGCTTGTGGAGAAGACGTGCTCAGATCACCGATCATAAAGGCAGTGCGATGCTTGCAAGTAGAAACACTAACCTTAGAAGAATTTGAGGCAGTTATGCAGGGTGGACTTGAACAGACCGCCGACCTTGAGGCAGTTGCAAGTACATGTGAACAGATCGCCGAACCTATTCAAAGCAATAACATTGAATTTGACATAATACAGACCAAAGTGAAGAGACTCACTTTTCAAATAACCCTGAGAGTCTGATGCAGGAGCATCTGGAAGCATTCAGAACAATAGAGACAGTTAACAGTGAAGTTGCAGATTACAGAGAGAGCGACCTTGGAGAATTCTGGCATTTGAATATTAGAGGTTGTAGATCTGGAATTAACATCTAGACATAGTCAGTTATAACATATCAAGAATTTAGATCATTTGGCTTTGATTCTAGAGAGTTATTGCTACCAGAAGATTGACTATTTTTGCAGAACAGAGCCGACAGTGTTTAGTGGAGTCTAATCGGCTTGCGGAGCAAATCTGTGACTTGCTGAGCAAAAAGGAACATTGTTTGATGAAGTTTAGGACCTGGCTAACCTTCAATGGTGATCGCATGAAGTTCTATGCAATTGTGGAGAAGTGCCTTATGTTTAGGCCCGACCTATTTTGTGTACACATTACCTAACTAACCGTTACAATTAGGCCGACTTGATCATGATTAGAAGTCTTATGGAGGATATATATGAAGGATAATGATTTGTTACAAAGCAAAAGTGATGAAGTGATTGATAGCATGAAGATATGAAGTGAGATCTAAAGTTGTTTTGATCTGGAGGAGCAGCAGAACAAAGTAGAAGGCAGAGCAGGAAGTAGAATGAGTTGCAGAGCAGAGAATTGAGTTATAGAAGGAAGAAATCATGAAATAATATTGTTGTATGAATCTTTTGTAATCCCTGGGTTGTGGCCTAGTATCTGTAAAGACCTTGAGGCATGTGTAATTTGATTTAAATTATAATATATGACGAATGAGCTTTGAAGGCTGGGTTTTTCCTTGCTAGGGTTTTCCTAGGATACATCTTGTGTTATGTATTCATGAATATCTTTTATCTTTCTGTTGTTTAGCTATTAGCTTCTGTTGCATAATTATTATGATCATGGTGTTGTTCAGATAAGGCTGCAAGGTTGGACAGTCCTTCACCAGACCCTCCTACCTTGACTGCATCAATACCAATCTAGAATCTAATTGCATAGGGAGGATCAAGAAGATGATAAAACCTATGTCCCATAAGCAAAGGTGTCAGAAGACTATTTCAGGACCACCCAAGTCCTGATAGGAGGAATTTGCTTGAGGTATGAACTGGAAAGATGTTACAAATGCTGCTCTAATGCCAGATCTGAAGTCTGAAAGGGAAAAAAGACTAGGTCACCATCACCCAAGTCCTAGATAGAGGAATATTCTATAACTGTTGTCAGATCCTGAAACCCTGATCTTCACTCAGTCTTCTTGTATCTTCATATTCTCTGAATCTCACTCCTGTAACCTGCACACAAGAAGATAAAAAGGGGTTTGTGGTTTATGGTGTTTAGGGACTTGCCTTAGTCAAATCTCAGAATAGCATTCAATCTTCCCAACACCGTTGATTGATAGAGAGTGTGTGCCCTCGTGGGGGTAGAGGTTGAAAACAAAGATAATGATGATGAATCAAATGATGATAAACAACAATGATATCACCTATGTGATGAGCCCTTAGAAAGATGAAGATCCTTCAAATCCCAAGGTAGATAGATGATAGCTTCATGCCTACAACAAACACACAATAACAACACACAAATGTCCTCTAGAATCACAATGAATGTTCTTGCTTTCTTTCGTTCAGTATCATAAGTTAGCTATCTCTATCATGCTTACAAATGAATTCAAAAACACACTTATATATGCTTTCCCACTAACAATCATGAAATTAAACCAAAAGAGCTGACAAAGAGAAACCTTTTTAAAGGCCCCAAGATGACATACACTTGATTTTGCCCTGACCATTCAGGGGGGACTTGGGCGGTGGCACCCAAGTCTTTGGGCTCCTTTTGGGTGGAGGATAAGATAAAACATAGGCCCCTTATTCCCAATTTATATTGGTGTAGGGCAATTTTGCATCAGGTTGAACATTTAGGATGTATAATGTAATCACGGGGACCTAGGAGCTAAACAAGGAGGTAAAAAGACGTGGACACTTTTTACTCCAAACATTTAGCTCCCACTTTAATGTGTGTATGATCTTATGATCAATACATGTATTAAGTATGGTCAAAGCATATCAAACACATCAAACACTAGAGCAAAGACACACCCTAAGTTTGGAGGACCATCTCTAGCCCCCAAGCTTAGGAAAACATAAGAAAAAACTTGACAGACACGTAAAACACATATAAGACAGTGAAGAAGCACGTAATACATGGAGGAAACATGAATGCAGTCACACAATACACAAAGTATACACAAAGAGAAGACATGGTTAAACAATTATACTACCCTAACCAGGCGATAGGGGGAGCTCATCGCTATGTGCCACCATCAAAGCGCACAAAACACACAGCGTGGGGGGAGCTAATCGCTATGAACCTCCAAAAAACATGCAATACACATGGCGTGGGGGGAGCTCATTGCTACGTACCTCCACAAAACATGCAAGACACATGAAAAACACACGGAATACACAAGCATCGTAGAGTGTGTCATCGACACACTATATGTCTTATACAAAGCAAACACAGGTGACAGGGAGGAGCTCATCGGTACGCTCTGCCATCTAAAACATGCCAAACACACCTAATGGTTGAGCTACGCTACCGCAACCACCAAAGACATGCTTAAGGGTGAATAACTCAAGATCCAACCCCACCTCCATAGAGGAATTTTTCAAAAGGATGTGTAACCTACTCAAGGGTATACATCATCCTGCCTTCTGCATAAGGCCTTTTAATTCCAAAAGGATGTGCAACCTACTCAAGGGTATACGTCATGCCACCTTCCACAAAAGGACTTTTTCCAAAGGATGTGTAACCTACTCAAGGGTATATGTCATCCCGCCTTCTATAGAAGGGCTTTCAAAAGTATACAACCCCATCTGCATCGCGGAGGTGCCTTACGGTGAAACGAAATTATACGCAAACACAATTTATCACAATGTCTAATATATCCAAGCATTTACCAATATATGCCCCCACCTTAAAGTGGTTTCTCCCGCTTGCCGATAGCAATCACGTTTAAGGTAAGGTTTAAAACATGTAAGGGAACAAGATCTTTCGCAAAGCCCATGCCCCAAAGTGACATGTGCTTACAATCACCGAATTATTCCCAAAAATCATGATAGAAACATAATAATATCATTTGCTAACAACCATTGATCAATAATAAGATTTGGTTAGAAAATCCATTCTAAGATAACAACCAAATCATTTCATGAAACTGATACAAAAATAAGGCAACATACCACTTAAACAAACCAAGGCTATACTTATGGGTTCAGAACTGAGTATAGACACAAAGTTATAGTTCAGGTATCTCAGAACTGAGTGTAGCTACAAGGTGAGACAAAATCAATTCAAAGTGCGTAGAAGCATATTTAGAGTATTGCAAAGGTTTGTTACAATAATTTCACAATACGATATATGATCACATCACAACACAAAGTGATTCTACTAGTCAATCGTTAGTTAACAAATTACCCCCATCTTCATATATAGACTAGGTCCATTTTTGTTTTCTTGTTTAGGGACATGTGGTCCTTATTAGAAGTGTAAATTTATTGTCATCATCCGCTAACTAGTAGAGCCAACAGTACAATGCAAGAATGAAATCATGAAAAATGAGAGAGGAGACAAAAGTGACTTAGGGTCACAATGTGGGAAGAGGCCCCCAAGACAACCTCCACAATGTTATGCCCCCAAGGCACCACACAGAACCATTGCAACAAGAGAGGAGAGTAGAAGCATAGAGAAACAAATAGAAGGAATGTCACGATGCGAGTGGTCTCCTTGTATCCTTGACCTTACAAGAGTATCAATGGTCCTCCAAGGAGACCTAAACAAATATTTAACACTACACATCTAGATATAAATATAAATATATTTATCTAAGAGGATGTCAATCTTGCGAGCATATTGGAGGGGTGTTCTATCAAGTGTGGTGGAATAGATGAGAAATTCATATCTGTTTGATTTTCACAACAGTCGTGCGGTGCTTGATACACAAATTTTTGTATGTTTGACTTCTTCTAATGCTTGCGAGGAGGTGAATCACTACTTTTTTCAGTGGATTTTGATGACTCCTACCTTGCTCTTTTTCTTTCTTTTGCTTTCTTATTCTACTTTGCTTGATAAATGAGCTTTTCATGATGAAATGGGATACTTTTCATCATTATAGCCTTCTTTTTCTTATTGTATGTAGTATTTTCCTTTCGCGTATCTTGTGCATTTTGGTTATCTCCTTATCCTTGAAGGGATAATGGAGGAGGAATCTCAATGTAGACACCTTTTGCTTGTGGATAAAGTGGAGCTTTGCATTTAGGCTGATTTTATTTTTCCACCTTTTTTGGTTCTATCGGTCCAACTATTTCATCATATTCAAGAAATTCAACTTCAGGCTCTATTTCATTTTGTTGTTCCACCATGTTGTTGATGTTGTGCTTAGGAAAAGGATTAGTGAAGATCTCTAGATTCTGATTTAGAGGAGCAACCAAATTATTTCCATTGTCATTCACACTAGTCACCTGTATTATGTTAGAATCAATGAGGTCTTGAATTTCATGTTTAAGATGCATACATCTTTCAGTTTCATGTCCTGTTGAGTGGTGATACTGGCAAAAGGTGTTAGGATCAAATGAAGGTCCTTTCATCTTGTTACTATCTATTGGAAGAGCAGGAGGAAGCTTCAAAAGACTATTGGTTAATGCTTTAATCATTATTTAATGGAGAGAATTCGATAATGGAGTAAATTTTCTATGTTGCTGCCTAAATTTGAATGGGGTCCGATTTGAAATAGCTTCCACATGTGATTGAAAGTTGTTCGATTGTTGCCCATTAATCTTGATGAAACTCTTGTTATTCTTCTTGAATGATTTTTGAGATGTTCCAGCTTTAGAATGACCAATCGAAGTAGATGAGTTATGATTCTCATACTAACTAGAGCCAAAAGTTGGTAATCACGGAGAGTTGTGCATTGATGTTGAAAGGAACTATACTTCATCAACAATATTTTGTCACATATGTTTGGTTGTAGATTCGTAATGAATAATTTTTTAACATCCTCATCTATAATTGGATATTGTATTTGTGCAAAGAGAGCTTGATACTGACTGATGAATTTTCATAATTTCTCTTTCAAACTTTTTTTATAATGGACCAAGTCAATCAATGAAATAAGTGGTCCAATGTTTGCTTGAAAGTGCTGTAGGAATTGATCAACTAGCTGTGAGAATGAATGTATTGAATTAGGAGGTAAAGAGCAAAACCATTCCAAAGCTGTATCTTTAAGAGATCGTGGAAAGAGTTTTGCTAACAATGCCTCGTCAAAGAAGAAATCACTACACATCGATGTGATGCTGCCACATGATTATTAGGATCACCTTTGCCACCATATTTTTCAAAGCGGGGTGTCTTGAATTTGTTAGACATTTGACCTCTTACGATTGTATAGGATAAAGGACTACAAGCATGATATGTTGGTATATTGGGTTGAGATGAAGCAGTGGTCATATTAGCTA
Organism: Cunninghamia lanceolata; assembly: GCA_027924645.1. Taxonomy (NCBI): domain Eukaryota; kingdom Viridiplantae; phylum Streptophyta; class Pinopsida; order Cupressales; family Cupressaceae; genus Cunninghamia; species Cunninghamia lanceolata. Next base: position 4,727,193 of record BSBN01000007.1, read on the forward strand.
CTTTTTACTGCAAGGATGTCATACTTTGCAAAAGTTAGTTTAGGATTGCATCACTAGGTGATGTGGTTTGTGTACTGGATACCATGTTATTAAATGGTGCATGATTGGAATTGAGAGGTGGTTGAGAATAGTTATTCATGGGTATGGACACATGGGGTGATAAATTTTGGTAATTTTAGTTTATAGATTTGTAATTGTTCACATTAGATGTTCCCATGTTAGTGGTAGCATTGCCACAAGCTTGTGTAGAAGTAGTGAGAATTATTGATGTATAAGTAGATACACCTGTAGTCAATATGGGTGCCGATACTTGTGTACCATTTTGTTTCAGTGATGACACATTTTTATGATATTCATGTAGTAAACAACAGATATAATGTTGTTATCCACTATATGGGATATTCCATGGATTACTTCAACACCTTCTTGTCCTTCTTGAAATAATCCTCTTATACCTTCAACAACAAGTATTGCTTCTTGAGCTAGATGTTCCTTTCCAATAAATTCTTGAAAATCAACTAGTTCTTTGTCCAGGTTTTTAATTTGAGCTTCTGGTACATGTGACACTATGTTAATTATGTCCTCTAAGTCATGAAATGTTTGTTCTTCCAACATATTGGCATTAGTGTGTTGGCAAGAGACACTTCTCCGATGAAGAATTGCATGTTTTCATTGATGGCAACAAGGCAAAGGGATTTCACTAGCATGACAAAGAGACATTACTCCGGAAGACCAACTTGGTTTGGCAACAAGGCACAAAAGTATTCTAGTCCAGAAGGCTAAAATGACTAAGTATGGACAGTACAGAGTAAGTCACAGAGATTGGGTCAGTATACCTCCACAGTAGAAGATCATTATATGTGGTTCAGGTATGTTTTTCATAGCTGTTTGATGATGTTATGTTCCAATGATCAAGACCTGACTTCCTCTGGAAGTCATACTATGAAATGTCTGAGTCCGAGTGAACAGAACTAAGACAAGAACAGTGCACAGTACCTGAGAAAAAGGGTCTACATTTCTCCGTAGTTGCATATTTTGTCTTGCGGTTCTGGAGGTATGCTAAGAGGTCAAGAATGATTGTTGGTTATGAATCCTTGAGTCTCCTATGGTCCGCAGTGAGAGTTTTGATGTGACAGATGAATTGAGTCAAGCATGTTCTCAAGAAACAAGCTGACAGGCTGTTAGATCTTTATGCGGAGAAGATATATTGCTTGAATAATAAATCTAAGTAGTTGTATGATTGGTGCCGACCTATATGAAGATCATTATATGTTTGGTTTGGTCTGCATTACTGTTTGTACACATGATCAAGCTGACAAGGTAGAATACATTGTATACATGATTCATGTCTGGCTTGCCGACCTGATTATGAGATTGAATTCAGAGTTGCAAATATTTATATGGGTTAGATTTCGGTGTTGAGACATGAGATTGGATTACAATGTGGATGAACTAAATGTGTACGCGATTCAAAAGTAGAGTTATGATCAGAAGAAGATAGTAAGGGTAGAAGAGCAAAGTTTATGTAGAGTAGAGCAGCAAAAGTAAAGAAGACAATATGAAGTCTTTTGAATTTGTATAGTGAACTAATTGGTACTGCACCTCAGCATTTTGTAGATGCATTTTTAGTAGTCATCTTCTAGCAGTGAACCTGGTGGTGTTCACTTAGGATTAGGGTTCTGAATTTAAGTTTGCAGGTTCCTGTGTTTATTCCTCCAAACCCTTAGTGCCTTGTTTTAAATGGTTCCTCGACCTACATGCAATGTTTCGCTGCTTTTTCCTATCGCACTTGAGAAAATGCTAAGTTCTGTATATGTAAGGGTGAATTGTATGTTGGCGGGCTTGCGAAACCTCAATCGGCCTCCAAAAAAGTGATGAAAAAATGAGTTATATACATTTTTAGATGCATATTGGGCTTAGGATAATGCATATACAAAGGGGGAATCTTTCACAGATTCCCAAGAATATTCCCTATTTGTATATCGGATTGCATGTATATTTGGTTTGTATGTTCAGACATACAATGGCTATGTATAAGAGAAAAGATACATTGCAGGCATATTCCAGGAAAGGTTAGCAGTTTGCATGTTTGGGATTGTATATTCCAAATATACAATCAGACATGCATTCCAAAGATACAAGGCTGGACCCGAAATTGATTTCAATTTGACTCTAAACTGGCATGGGGTTCGCCTTGTTTAAAAGGCAATTGTATGCATATGAAGGGGCCGATGTACATTTGGTGGGGCCCGCAGATATACAAAGCCCGGATTTGAAAGTTTTTCAAATCCGATGGATAAGTGGTAGGGGTTCGTTGTATGTATATCACATTTATATGATGCAATATGCAGGGAAATGTACAAGCGCATATATACAAGGCCTGGACGTGAAGGGAGAATGCAATGTAGCTCACGAGGTATTGAAATCCGTAGTTTGCATGTATGTTGGGTTTGTATATGCGATGTACAACCTAATAGACAAAGAAATGACATACAACCCGGATGCGATGGAGCAATGAAATGCAGTGAATGAAATTTGAGGTCCGTGGGTTATATAAAGCGCTTTTATATGCCGATATACAAGCCGATGTGCAATGAAGATGATACATGCCAGACCCGATCGAAAATTCCAATTTGCCCTATAACAGTTTGGGGTTCGCCTTGTATGTTAAGTAATTGCATGTATATGCATTTTGCATATACAAGGGATTTTGAAAGACGAACAGTGACGATTGTATATGCATCCATTCTTCCATATACAAGGGCGAGATGGCAAAATGGAGAAGGCGAAAAGTCAGCGATAGGAACATGGAGTGCCTACGTGGCACGTAATCATTGGCTCTTGGCTTTTTTGTAGGTTTCTGGGCCATTTGATCTCAGCGATAGGAGAATAAGATCAACGACTGTGTTTTAAACCTTCAACCAAGGTTTTTCCTGGGCATCGATAGTCATGTTTTGAGCGGGAAAATTCCATAGACGTGCTGCTGCAAATTCCAAGAGGGCTGTAAGTAGCTGAGGCATTAATGTCAATTTACGGAAGGATGGTCGATGGAATAACTGGCCAACTACCAGATTTAAGATGAAGATCTTTAAGTGGCGGTGCAGATACTGAACTTACCTGCTCCTTCCTCTTTGTCCCTCTGCTACTTTGATTATTTTTTAGCGCCAATCTAGAGATGCGTTGCATCTAGCAAATTTTTGGCTTGTCATGTAATTAATTTTGCTAAGTACACAGTCTTGGTATAAAAAAGGCCAAACTCTGTTACTCAGGAAGGCGTTGAAAACTGGACAATATTTTTGGTGCTGCAAAGGGATACAACTTCATTGGTGGCTCTGTTTTGGGGTATTTTGTGAGTTTATGAGTTGTATGTTGAAAGTCTTATACATAGAATTCTTCAGTTTCATGTTGATTTAAATGAGTAATGCTTTATAGCATGTATTTTGTTATTTGTCTCTAAATTGAATGTATTATTCTTCTGAATCTGAGCATCTAAGGGGTGTTAGAAATTCTAGGATATGATTTTCCCATGTTGAATGCTTAGTCTTTTACTTCTGCTCAAGGAGTAGATTAAATGTTTTGGGTTAAGTATTGAGAAGAATACATTGCAGTAAGGATGTTTGTAAGTAGAAATAACTAAATACTTTATCTTGGGTATTGTCTGTAAGGCAGACATTACATAATCCTCTTGAAATCTGATTGTTGTTTTAGGTATGTGATAAACATTCACATATATATCTATTGACTCTGAGCCCTGGATAGGCACCGATCAGGTCTTGTATTCTGGTTGCAACCCAAAGTCCTAGTCTTGCATCCAAACATAAAATCAAACTTAAACTTTAAGTACAAACCTTTAGGACATTAGAAGTAGTTTTAGGACCAAAATCCTTTGTCTACGACTAAATATAGGCCAGCTAGCCCCTTTGCACTTATTTCACAGTTTTGGTCTGCATAATAGAGGATTTATCTGCTTTGTATCAACATCCCAGCTAATTTATGGATGCACTTCATAGATGTTGAATAGGGAATACCCCCCTTGGTTCTATAGAGCCTAAAGAAGAAGAGGAGATATTTATAGAGTCTATCTCCTATACTGTTGGCCCCTGGCCCGGGAATCCTGTCGATCAATGATGGCTACCTTGTAGGGATATCTGGGAATAAGCATCCAGTCTGGGAAAAACACCAACAGATTTGGTGACTCTGCTGGGGAATGTTTGTGTAAGAACCCTGATTTTAAAAGAAATCAATTCCTAGTTAGGTGGCAACTCCGAACAAATCTCCCAACTGGTAAAGTAAAATTTTGTATGCTAGGAAGAAGATCCCTACGTAATCCTTTGTTTGAAGAATTACCCAGAAAAATGATGTACAGAAAAAAAGGGATTGTTCGAGCCAGTCAAGACGATTCTCCTAGCCCTAGAAGTAATGATAATATTCAAGACAATCCAGGATCCTTAGAGCAGATAATACCTTATTTTTCAAACACTGAGGCTGAAATCCAGAACGTATATGAAAGACAGCAGGGTGGTGGATTGAGAATGAGATCAGAGGTGTTTCAAGAACGCATTTTTGTAGAATCCCCTAACAGATTTGAAGAAGTTGAATCCCCAAGGGATGATAATGATGATCAGAATGTAATAAAACCATCCTCTTCTATGCCTAGGGAGGAGGAATTAGCCGAAGAAATTAAGAGCTTAAGGGCAGAATTAGAATATCTGTAGGCAGTGAAAATTAGAGATGACATGAGATAGAAAGTGCAAGATTTGAGAGTTGCTCAGAATGATTCAATTCCTACCCTTGAAAATGCAAATATGCAGAGAAATCAACACAGAAATGAAGTGCAGAATCAACATAATGATCAAAGACAGAATGCAAACAATGCTAGAGTACTATTAAATAATATAAGAAATCAGAATGCAAATAGAAATGCCAATGTTATTCAGTTTGGTAGACAACCTATGCAGCTAGACAGATTCAGACAGCTTGTTTTTGATAGCATTCCTAGTTACCCAAATCTTATTGACAAACATGTGAGGCTGCAAGTGCCTAAATTTTTAGGAAATAATACTGTGTCAGGGGAAGACCATTCAAAAGCTTTTCAGAACATCATGGACAACTTTGAGGTTGAGCATGAGGATGTTTTTATGAAATTATTTATGCAATCCTTAGTTGATGAGGCCAGAGAATGGTACAAAGGTCTGCCTGACAGAAGTGTTTCATCCTGGGAGGACTTCAGGAGAATATTCAAAGAACAATATGGTGACAAGACTAATCCAAGTTTCTTTATGAATGAATTCACTGGAATCACCAAAGGATCGAATGAACAGGTTGCTGATTTCAATGCTAGATTCACTAAGGTGTTGAACAAATTGCCACATCACGTGAGGCCTAATGAACCTATGTGCATAGTGTTGTACATAAATTCTTTTGATGCCAAAACAACCTATGGATTAAGGGATAAGGGTCCTGCTAGCCTCAGAGATTCTTTCAAGATTGCAACTAATATTGAAAATAACAAAAAAGCATTTGGTAAGACAAACAGAAGAGATGATGTAAAAATTCTACAAAATCCAATTACTAAATCTCAGAGTGTTCAAGGCAATGCATCCACTTCTAAGGATAAATTAGATAAATTGACAACCATTGTCAGGGACCTAAGTTATAGAATGGCTAAAAATGAAAAGGGGATAGGTCCTGACAGGCAAGTTTACCAAAGGCAAGAAAGAAGACCATCCTTACATGATATGCCATACAATACTAACTGGCATAATGGTAAACCTATTCTCCCAAACAACAGCTCTAATCAAAGGACTCAAACTGTTAAGGAAATGCCTGACCCCTTGAAGAAGGCTGTTAATATTATTAATGACACCCCATGGTGCATAATATGTCAGATGCCTCACTCACAGTCACAATGTCTGATTGCTCAGTCTCTGTATAATAATGTCGTGGCCTGTGATGAGTGCAATGAGCCGCATTGCATGGAGGATGATAATGTAAATATGCTATCTACAAACTGGGAGTATCTTTCTCATGATGTTGATGCAAGCACAAATAATGAGGTTCGGGTCTACCAGTAGTTTCCCTGTGATGAAGATTATGAAGACCACTATGCCTATGCTCAAGACTCACATAACTTTTTGAATAACCTAAGAAGACCTTCTGATGAAGAGATAAGAGCCCTCACAGCTACAGTAGTAGCTCAAGTCAAAAGCAATTATAACCTAAGAGGTAAAGCTCAGGCAAGTAACTCACACCAACCAGAGAATACTTTTGTAAGCCAGCCAGTGCATAGTCATAAAGGGACTAAACCACAAAAGAAGCAATGGAGCAATAATAAGCAAAATTTTAAGCAAAAAATAGGTTGTGATCCTCAAGGACCAGAAAATAGAATTCCCCAGGTTAAGGATCAAAACAAAAATTTTCAGATCAAGAATGACAGTCAAGGAGCCATAAAAGTTAAAGCTGGATCATCTCAGGGTAAAAATAAAACTGTGGAACAAGCTACAACTATTATTCAAAATTATGCTCCATTTGACATAGCTCAAGTCTTGGCTCAGATAAAAGTCTCTATTCCACTGATGGAGTTGATGAAAGTTGAAGAATTCAGAAATAAGGTTGTATCCTTGATTTCAGGAGTGCCTTGTCAAGCCAAGCGGAATGATGAACCTCAGGGTAAGAAACAAGCCCTATGTATTGATGAAGATGAAACTCCTGAAGTATATCTGGGGGTGACCATGACAAAATTCCCTTCACAGGTTGAACCATTTTATGTCTCCCTTGTCATAAATGGAAAGGTGATTAAGAATTGTATGCTTGATTTAGGAGCATCAACAAATATCATGCCTTTGGCTATTATGCAGCAAGCTGGGTTAAAGATAGATAAGGCATGTGGAAAATGCTATGCCATGGATGCTAGAGATGTACCAGTCATTGGAATCATGAAAGATGTGGATTTCAGACTGGCAACATATCCAGAAAAGACCTACAAAATGAACATAACAGTTGTAGATATCAAGCCACAGTATGGCATGTTGTTGTCAAGAAGATGGGTAGCATTAATTGATGGAAGTATGCAATTAGATCTGTCATATGCTATGATCCCTATGAATGGCAAGGATGTCAAACTGATCAAAGAAGAAAGGTCATCAGAAACAGTTGAGGATCAAGAGTCAGAGGAGCATATATGTTTTGTGGACACTGACTGTGATAATTTCAGAGTTGTCTCAGATGATAAAGGGGGTAAAGAGGGAGATATGTGCATTTAAGAGTTTAACCAACAGGGTCTGTGGACCATGTATTTTGATGGAGCTTGTTCGAAGGAAGGCTCTAGTGCTGGAGTTGTGTTTCTATCTCCAGCTGGTAAACTTCTAAAATTCTCTTTCTTGCTGAAGTTTTCTTGTACGAATACTAATGCAAAGTATGAAGCTCTGTTATTAGGATTGAATGTTGCTTTGAAGCATGGGATCAAGATGCTAAAAGTATTTGGGGATTTAGAGTTAGTTGTTTCCCAAGTCAGAGATAAGTATGCATCAAAAAATAAGAGGTTAAAATAGTATAAGCATGTTGTTTGGGATACAATTGAATTGTTTGATGTTTTTCAATAAACTGGATTGAAAGCTCAAAAAATGTCAGGGCAGATTTTCTAGCTAATGTAGCCATAAGGCCAGATGATATAACTCTGTCAGATGTTACAAATGTTGAGGTCAAACTTAGACCTGCAGTGCCAGATAATGTATGCAGCTGGCAAGTGTTTGATGATGATAAGGATTTGCTGAGATTTCTACATTGTATTGATGAATATGAGAACCAAGAAATGGATTTTCAGAACTTTGTAGAGGTTGTAGATGGAAAATAAACTCTCTTAGGGAAGGAGGTAATTCAACTCAAGACAAATAAAATCCCTAGAGGGTTGGTTGCTTTAGAGAGAGCTTTTGACAATAGGGACCAATTTGTTACAAAGGCATCTCCAACAAACAAGAATGATTTGGAGGAGATAAATTTGGGAACATCTCATGTTTCCAAAAAGGTATCCATTGGCAAATAGCTCAAACCACATATCAGAACTATGTTGATTGCATTACCGAGAAAATATAAGCATGTCTTTGCCTGGTCATATGAGGACCTGAAAGCTTATAGAGAGGATTTATTCCAGTATGAAATCCCTTTGAAGCCTGAAGCTAAACCATTTAGACAAAAACAAAGACCTATCAACCCAACTTTAGCTCCTAAGATGCAAGAAGAACTTATGAAGCTTAGGGAGGCTGGAATAATTATGCCCATCAGACACTCAACTTGGGTGTCCAACCTTGTCCCGGTTAGAAAGAAGAATGGTGACATAAGACTTTGTGTGGACTTTAGAAATTTGAATGTATCTTCCTTGAAGGACAATTATCCATTGCCTAACATGGAAGCCATGTTGTAGAAGGTGACTGGCTATGAACTTTTATCCATGATGGATGGATTTTTAGGGTACAATCAAGTGAAAGTAAAAGAATCAAAACAGTTCAAGACTGCTTCAACCACTCCATGGGGAACATATGTATATGTGAGAATGCCATTCGGACTAACAAATGCAGGTGCCACATTTCAGAGGGCTATGGATGTTGCTTTTGCAGGATTAATTGACTCAATTTTGGTTGTGTATCAGGACAATTTGACAGCTTATTCAAAAAAGGAGGAGTAGCATTGTATGCACTTAGAGCAGATTTTTATTAGAGCATTGGAATATGGCATCTCACTCAACCCAAAGAAATGTGCTTTTGGGGTAGTGGAAGGAAAATTGCTTGGGCACATTGTTTCCAAGGATGGAGTCAGGATTGATCATGAAAGGGTGGCTACAATTGACAAAATTCAGATCCCTAGAATAGTGAAAGGTGTTCAGTCCTTTTTTGGGCAAATTAATTTTGTTAGAAGATTTGTGCCTAACTTTGCAGAGACCACAAAAGATATCTCTAAGATGTTAAAAAAAGGTGCAACTGTCAAATGGGAGGATGAAGCAACTAAATCATTCCAGAGCATCAAAGAGGCCATAAAGATGGCTCCTGTGCTGAAGTCTTCTAATTTTTCTAAGCCCTTTCTGTTGTTCTCATTTGCTTCTTTCCATACTATTGTTGCATGCTTATTGCAGAAAAATGCAGAAGGTTTTGAACAACCTATAGCTTTCTTCAGCAGTTCATTGCAAGCTGCTGCGCTGAAGTATGACATCATGGAAAAGTAGGCATATGCACTGGTTAGAGCAGTCAAAGTTTCAGGCCATATTTGGTAGGTTCTCAAATAATTGCATATGTGCCTCATGCAGTAGTCAAAGACATTTTTACTCAGTAAGAGGTGACTGGAAGAAGATGCAGATGGATAAATTAATTGCAGGAGTTCAACATTGAAATACAAATCACAAAATTGGTGAGAGGACAAGGTTTGGCAAAACTGATGACACAGTCAAATCTAGAGGCATGCCAAGTGAATGTAGCACATAATGAAGTTATAAATATGTCAGAATCTAAATGGTATAAGGACATAGTACATTATTTGCAGAATCTGAACTGTCCTTCCCATCTCAGTGACAATCAGAAGAGGACCTTGAAGCTACATGCTATTAAATACATCATTGTTCAAGGAGAGTTGTATTGGAAAAATTCTGATGGTGTGCTACTTAGGTGTGTAGATGAAAATCAGGCCAGAGATATTTTAAGTGATATGCACAATGGAGTGTGTGGTGGACACTATGCTGCCCAGACAACAGCCCACAAAATCCTCAGAGCTGGTTACTAGTGGCCAACTCTCTTCTCAGATGCATAAAGAATGGTAAGAAAATGTGATCCTTGCCAAAGGTTCTCAAGAAAGCTAAAATATGAAGGTGCATTGCCCCTTAGGACTATAACTATAGAAGCCCCATTTCAGAAATGGGGAATTGACTTTATAGGGGAAATCTCAGAAAAGTCAAGTGGAGGACATAGCTGGATTCTAGTTGCTACTGATTATTTCACTAAATGGATTGAGGCCATTCTGACTAAAAAAGCTACAAGCAAAGTGGTGATGGATTTTATTGTAGAAAATATTATTATCAGATTTGGAGTACCAGCCAAATTGGTCACAGATAATGCTATGTGCTTCAGGTCTGGTGAATTTATTAATTTTTGCAACAATTATGGAATAAATTTGTTGCATGCATCACCATATCATCCACATGGAAATGGTCAAGCAGAGTCAAGCAACAAAAGCCTCATGAAAATTATCAAAAGGATGGTAGGTAAAAACAAAAAGGCTTGGGATTCAAAGATGAAATTGGCATTATGGGCTGACAAGGTGACAGTGAAAAGAGCAACTGGAAGGTCACCTTTTGAATTAGCATATGGTGTAGCAGCTAGATTGCCTATGAACAACGTCCTACCATTTTATAAATTCATACAAGAAAATGAGGAGGAGATTGAGGACTCAATGACTGAAAGAATAAATCAGTTCGTTGCACTGGATGAAATGAGAAGGGAGGCACAGAAAACAAACATCAGGAGACAGCAAAAGGTAAAATATCTATTTGATAAAAGGGCTACAGAAAGAAAATTCTAAATACATGACTTGGTCCTTGTTTAGAATGCAAAAAACCAGGATAAGGGCAAACATGATAAGTTTGAGCCCTTATGGATGGGCCCGTACCAAATCTGCAACACTCATGGAGAGGATTCCTATTTTCTCCAAGCCCTAAGTGGTGAGATGTTGGAATTGCTTCTGCACAGTCAGTTCCTAAAACCCTACTTCTCATAAATGTTTGTCCTGTGTGCACACTATAAATTAGGTAAATATTTTGTACATGCCTTTTGGGTCGGTCGTGTTTTGAGTTTTGTGTTTTGTCTGGTCTGCCCCGGAGTTGCTTGGTTCTCACTGCAGTCTTGTGTCTGCACGTCCCCAGTCGAAGCCACTGGTGTTGTTCACTTATGATTAGGGTTCTGAATTTAAGTTTGCAGGTTCCTGTGTTTATTCCTCCAAACCCTTAGTGCCTTGTTTTAAATGGTTCCTCGACCTACATGCAATGTTTCACTACTTTTTCTTGTCGCACTTGAGAAAATGCTAAGTTTTGTACATGCAAGGGTGAATTGTATGTTGGCGGGCTTGCGAAACCTCAATCGGCCTCCAAAAAAGTGATGAAAAAATGAGTTATATACATTTTTAGATGCATATCGGGCTTAGGATAGTGCATATACAAAGGGGGAATCTTTCACAGATTCTTAGGAATATTCCCTGTTTGTATATCGGGTTGCATGTATATTTGGTTTGTATGTTCAGACATACAACGGCTATGTATAAGAGAAAAGATACATTGCAGGCATATTCCAGGAAAGGTTCGCTGTTTGTATGTTTGGGATTGTATATTCCAAATATACAATCGGACATGCATTCCAAAGATACAAGGCTGGACCTGAAATTGATTTCAATTTGACTCATAAACTGGCATGGGGTCCACCTTGTTTAAAAGGCAATTGTATGCATATGAAGGGGCCGATGTACATTTGGTGGGGCCCGTGGATATACAAAGCCTGGATTTGAAAGTTTTTCAAATCTGATGGATAAGTGGCAAGGGTCCGTTGTATGTATATCACATTTGTATGATGCGATATGTAGGGAAATGTACAAGCGCATATATACAAGGCCTGGATGTGAAGGGAGAATGCAATGTAGCTCACGATGTATTAAAATCCATAGTTTACATGTATGTTGGGTTTGTATATGCGACATACAACCTGATATACAAAGAAATGACATACAACTGAGATACGATGGAGGAATGAAATGCAGTGAATGAAATTTGAGGTCCGTGGGTTGTATAAAACACTTGTATATGTCGATATACAAGCTGATGTGCAATGAAGAAGATACATGCCAGACCCGATCAAAAATTCTAATTTGCCCTATAACAGTTTGGGGTTCGCCTTATATGTTAAGCTGTTGCATGTATATGCATTTTGCATATACAAGGGCGAGATGGCAAAATGGAGAAGGTGAAAAGCCAGCGATAGGAACATGGAGTGCCTACGTGGCACGTAATCATTGGCTCTTGGCTTTTCTACAGGTTTTTGGGCCATTTGATCTCAGCGATAGGAGAATAAGATCAACGACTGTGTTTGAAACCTTTAGCCAAGGTTTTTCCTGGGCATCGGCAGTCATGTTTTGAGTGAGAAAATTCCATAGACGCACTACTGCAAATTCCAAAAGGGCTGTGAGTAGTTGAGGCATTAATGTCAGTTTACAGAAGGATGGTCGATGGAATAACCGGCCAACTACCATATTTAAGATGAAGATCTTTAGGCAGCGATGCAGATTCTGAACTTAACTGCTCCTTCCTCTTTGTCCCTCTACTGCATTGATTATTTTTTAGTGCCAATCTGGAGATGCGTTGCATCTGGCAAATTTTTGGCTTGTCGTGTAATTAATTTTGCTGAGTACACAGTCTTGGTATAAAAAAAGCCAAACTCTGTTACTCAGGAAGGCGTTGAAAACTGGACAATATTTTTGGTGCTACAAAGGGATACAACTTCATTGGTGGCTCTATTTTGGGGTATTTTGTGAGTTTATGAGTTGTATGTTGAAAGTCTTATACATAGAATTCTTTAGTTTCATGTTGATTTAAATGAGTAATGCTTTATAGCATGTATTTTTTTATTTGTCTTCGAACTGAATGTATTATTCTTCTGAATCTGAGCATCTAAGGGGTGTTAGAGATTCTAGGATATGATTTTCCCATGTTGAATGCTTAGTCTTTTACTTCTACTCAAGGAGTAGATTAAATGTTTTGGGTTAAGTATTGAGAAGAATACATTGCAGTAAGGATGTTTGTAAGCAGAAATAACTAAATACTTTATCTTGGGTATTGTCTGTAAGGCAGACATTACATAATCCTCTTGAAATCTGATTGTTGTTTTAGGTATGTGATAAACATTCACATATATATATATTGACTCTGAGCCCTAGATAGGCACCGATCAGGTCTTATATTCTAGTTGCAACCCAAAGTCCCAGTCTTGCATCCAAACATAAAATCAAACTCAAACTTTAAGTACAAACCTTTAGGACATTAGAAGTAGTTTTAGGAACAAATTCCTCTGTCTACGACTGAATATAGGCCCAAAGCTAGCCCCTTTGCACTTATTTCACAGTTTTGGTCTACATAATAGAGGATTTATCTACTTTGTATCAACATCCCAGCTAATTTATGGATGCACTTCATAGATATTGAATAGGGAATACCCCCCTTGGTTCTGTAGAGCCTAAAGAAGAAGAGGAGATATTTATAGAGTCTATCTCCTATATTATTGGCCCCTGGCCCAGGAATCTTGTCGATCAATGATGGCTACCTTGTAGGGATATCTGGGAATAAGCATCTAGTCTGTGAAAAACACCAACAGAGCCAATCCTTCTTCTATCTTCTATTCTCTTGATAGTGAGCCTTTGTGCAGTGAGCGCTTCTTCATAGGGCAGTGAGCCTTCTTGTAATTCAGTATTGTGCTATCATAATATATTGTGAGCTAACACTCATCGTGGTTTTTCCCTTTTTGGGTTTTCCACGTAAAAATCTTGGTGTCTATGTGTTATATCTTTATGGTTGTTGTTCTTATGTTTATTCTGCTTTCATGTTGTTGAATTTGGTAATTTGATTAAGGAACAACAAACTAAGTGGTTTTGTAGAATACTGATTAACCCCCTTCTCAGTATTCTCTATGTTCAACAATTGGTATCAGAGCAAGGTTCCTTGGAAGAAGCCTAACAGCTTGAGGAAGATCTGGGAGAGTTCTCTCATAGTAGCCAGAAGATATGGAAACTTTTCATATGAAAATAATGTTGAACTGGAAGTAGCTCTTATTGATCTTGAAAAGTCTGAAGCAGAAATCAGGGATCTCAAAAACAACATACAAGAAGTTGATGAATGCATTCTAAAGCTGAAAGAACAAGTCAAGAAATTTAAAGAAAAATATAGAGATGTTAGTGAACAATTGATATCAGCAAATGAAACCCTAGATGATTTGAAAGTGGAAGTTATAGAAAGAGCTAAAGTGGAAGAAGATCTAAATTTGATGGTAAAAAGCAAGACAGAAGAATGTGCCAAACTAGAAAAAGAAGTTGTGAGCCTGAAATCAAACTTGGAAAAAGCTAAGAGCTATGAAGAAAAGTTCAAGATAAGTTCTACAAAACTTGATGAGATGGTTTCTAGTCAAAAGAGTTCCGGTGACAAGCAAGGTTTGGGATTTGAGAGAGGAGAAAGTTCAAACTCAAATCAAGCAAACATTATGCTGAAGCAAAACAAAGGCAACCAGTTTAGGAATCAAAGGAGAAGACCTAGAAGATCTCCGGTCAGACAACTAAATGCTCAAAGGTACCCATCTTTCAATGGCCATTGTTTTAATTCCAATAAGTTTGGTCATAAGGCTACTCAATGTAGGAGTAGAATAAATCAGAATGTTCCATCATTCTCTGGTCAATGTTTCAATTGCAAGAAAATTAGTCATAGATCAAATGAATGCAGAAGTCTGGTAAGAAATGGGTTTTATAATGCAAGGAATACTCAATCATTCAATGGAAAGTGTTTTGCATGCAATAGATTTGGACATATGGCTAATCAATTCATATTAAATCCAATCAATAAAAGGAATCAAGGACAAAAGAATGTGGTATGCTACAATTGCAACAAGTTTGGACATGTTGCAAGATTTTGCAGAAGTAAGAATGTGAAAAGAAACTACTATGCTGAAGAAAGGAAAACAGAGCAGGGGAATGGTAAGGGAAAGGAAAAAGTTGATCTAGTGGAGACCAAGAAGGAAATGAGAAAGATTTGGATCAAAAAGGATGTGATTGAAGTCAAGGATGGATCCGCACCAGTATCTGGTGTAGATACTTCCTCCGGGAAGTGAATTTTTGAGCTCTGGCTAAGGGGAATTGTAATGAAAATCTTAATCCCCTAGCCAGATTGTCAGTGCTGGAATCTGGCACGAAGATATGTTGAAAGGATTCATATGACAGATCTTTTGAAGGAAATTCTAGAAGAAAAGGATCAAATGTGGAACATTGCAGAGCAATCCAAATAAACTACATTCCGCAGAGATGTGTTTGACAGCTTTTTAATAGGGGCATTTATGATGACTAGGTCATCTTTGCGGAAGCTAAAATGTGGCTCATTTGATAGATAATTCACTTTGTATTCCACCTTTCAAGCGTCCAGGAGAATTAAGAGCAAAAATCCAAGTGCCTGCAAATTTTTTCAAAGCAATTCAAATCAAATCAATTTCAAGCGAAGAAAAACCCTTATTTGGCGGAAAAGGTATTTACAACTTGAAAACCCTACTGTGAATTTAGTTGAAATTTTGCAAAAATGGCAACACCACATGTGATTGATATAACCAAAAGAGCATGGCCAAAGTTTAAGAAGCATCCATACAAATCAACAGAGGTCGATCCAAATGGTGCATTTTCAAAGATTATGTTTGGTGTGATGCATGCGGAGGATGTTAGGGCTTATATACATGTTCCCCTAGAAGAATACGAAGGTAATCAACTCAAAGATCTGTATCTAAATCATCTGAGTGAAAATAAACTTGATCTAAAGGAAGAATTCAAAGTACTGGAAGAAAAGAAACTTATTCAGTATATAGATTTCCCTGTTTTCATGGAAGATGAATGGGTCTGATATGTCTTAAGCCGAATTCGTGATGAGTTTATGTGGCTCAACTCTACATTCAAGATCACCAAAGATGCCATAAGGGCCGTCACAGGAGAAAACTCTACCGGTATAGTGCCTTTATTGAAGGCTGTGAAGAATGATATAGTGATGAAAGCCACCAGAGCCAAGTTTGATCAAAGGGCATTGACGATCAGTGATATTGAAGATCATGCAGTTAGATTTGCATCCATAGTAATTGGCTATAAGGTTTACTTCACAAATCAGGAAAACTCTATCTTCAGTACTGCCATATATACTGCCTATCAAATGGTTAAGGAAAATATAGAGTATGACCTATGTGAACTTCTCTGACAGCAATTAATGAAGAACCTGAAAAAGACAAAAGAAACCAAATATCCCTTCAAGTTCGGTAAGTTAATTTTGTGCTTATTTTTCTACTTTATGCAAGAGTTACCAGGCATGAAGAATCTATTTTGGACTGGAGACAAACCTGTTGCATTATAGATCAGAAACCATTTGAGCAGCATAGGAAATATTGAGGCACGAAACTTAGCCCTATGGGGCTATTTCAAAAACTTCCAGAAGTTAATGCAAACTAGGGAAAGGATCCCTAGATTAGTTGTTGAAAAGTATAAGGACACTATCTGCTTTATTGTGACAAAAGACCAATGTTTGATGAAGGTCGTTGAGCCTAGAATAATATGGGTTATGCCAATGGGCTATGAAGTGGATGGAGGAATATTGGAAAATTATGCCCAACATATGCTAAGCAAACCTAGAGATCCCAATAAAGAAAGATTTGGGACTTATGAGGAACTGTCTGCAAAAATACATGTTGAGGTGAGAAAACCTAAAATTTCAAGAAAGGCCCAGAAGATGGTAGAAGATTATGCTCTAAAAAGGGGTTTCACCAAAACACCAGTCAAAGAGACAAGAGAAAAGGCCAGAAGAGCCAAAGAGGCAACCAAAGAACCCAACAGTAACAAAAAGGAGAACTAGAGGTTCCACCTCTATAGGAATTGCATCTATGTCCTCTGGTCCTACACCCTCTACAAATATGGAAATCTGTGCAACGAGCCATAAGAGACAGAAAATCAAAGGTCGTAGAATGTATGTTAGTATAGGAGTTGATGAGGAAGAGACTGAGTCAGATGAAGAAGTGAAGAAAATAAAAAGTGAGGCCACCAAAGCCTCTGAGAGCAACAAGAAGAAACCTTCTGGTAAGGGTAAAGTTGAGAAAAGGCTAGGGAAAGATGAGTCTTAGACATGAGAAGCCACTATAAATCTTGAGGATGTCCTAAAAGCTTTAACTATTGATGGAAATTTAAAGCCCATAGCCCAATTATATGATGAGTATAATGATCTAGATAAAAGAATTATTGAGACTGTTGTTGTCAGATTTCTGGACATCTACAACAAAGCCCTTATTGAGATCATTACTGATCTCCCAAATAGCTTCAGCAATATAATGACTGCAAGAAAGGAAGCATCTATGGCTAAGGATGTTGAGCTTAGAGAATATACACTGATAAAGTTATGTCTGGAGATCACACCGGAAGATAGAGAAAAAGTCTCCAAAGTGCTACAAAAGGAATTCAGAACAAAGAAAAGGATGAACACTCTCATGTCAAATGACATTAAGAAGGTAGCAAAGGATACAGAGGAAATCACCTTGAAAGTATTGAGGGATCATCATCTCCCAACCATATATGATAAAGCAGAAACAAATGTTGGGGTTGGCACATCTATTCCCGAGGAAAACTTGGATAGAAGTGATGAAGAGCTGAAAGAGAAAGATGATCCAGTCCCTGCTACTGATACTATAGTAAAACCCAAAATAAGTAGTCCTCTAGAACAAGAGACTGATGTTCAAACAGACAAGGAGAAGTGTGAGGAACTAAAGAAAGATTAAGATCTTAAAGAGGAACAAGCTGAAGAAAACATCTCTCCGGAACAAAAGAATGATGAGGTCATTGATTTAGATCCTTTGGAACTAAACCTAGAAGAAGAAGTCTCCGATACAGCAAGAGACACTACGAAGTTAGTCAAAGAATTTTTGGAAAAAGAGAAACAGGTATTTGATGAGCCTGAGTTTTTGCAAGGTCCAATAAACTTGGACTCAATGTCTCCAGTACAAAAATTTAAATTGGTATCAATTGTGCAAGCAAAGACACAGGAAGAAATTTTGAAGTCGCACATACAGGACAATGAACTAATTGGTGAGGCATCCAACATTTTGGAGAAGCTGATGCCATCATATCAGAAGGACACCTCTTTGTCTTCAATAAGTCAACTAAAAGGACTCATAAATTCTATAAGTGAGCATTTTGAATCTTTTGAGAATCTACTGAGACAAAAGTGAGACAAGAATTTGATGAGAAAAGATTAAATGAGTTGAAAACTATGATAGTAAATGACAAATCTCTACTAGACAATAAAATGAAAGGCATACAGAGTGCTATCAAAGAAGCAAGTGACCTGTACAGATTTTGTTTATCTTGGCTGGAAGCCACAAAAGAGCTAGAAGAAAAGATAAAGGATTAGAAACTGTAGCTGGTAAATATTTCTAAATCATTTGACCCAGCAGCTGAGTCGATGAGCAGCAAAGAAATACAAGCAATTAATATTCATGATGGGTTAAGTAATCTTGTGAATAAGAGGGATCAAATGAAAAATAAAATGTGTCAATTGAGAGGACTAATTAGTCCCAAGTTAGATTCAATGATTAGTATTGCAGCAAAAGCACATGTAGCTTTACAAGTTGACACACCCTCTAATGTGCAAAAGGCAGAAAAATTAGTCTTTTTGATAAATGGTCACATTCAAATTTTGGAAAGAGCTAAGAAATGATGGGATGAAGAGACTACACAATTAAAGATTGTGTCTAAGGATATCCTCTCACCTACAACTAATTGAGTTAAAGATTGTATGTGTACATATGCGGCAGAGTATGACAGATTTGCAATTTTTTGACACAATTTTGACTTTTTGAACATACACCTTTGCCATTGATGTCAAAGGAGGAGAAGAAGACCAGTGAAAAATGGGCAAACATCTAAAGGAGAGAAGAAATACAGAGTAAGGGGGAGCAGACACAAGTATTTTTCACTAAGTGTTGCCATCAATGCCAAAGGGGGAGATTGTTGGCAAGAGACACTGCTCTGATGAAGAATTACATGTTGTCATTGATGGAAACAAGGAAAAGGGATTTCACTGGCATGACAAAGAGACATTACTCTAGAAGACCAACTTGGTTTGGCAACAAGGCACAAAAGTATTCTGGTCTGGAAGGCTAAAATGACTAAGTATGGAGAGTACAGAGTAAGTGACAGAGATTGGGTCAATATGCCTACGCAGTAGAAGATCATTATATGCGGTTCAGATATGTTGTTGATAGCTATTTGATGATGTTGTGTTCCAATGATCAAGACTTGACTTCCTCTGGAAGTCATACTATGAAATGTCTGAGTCTGGGTGAACAAAACTAAGACAGGAACAGTGCACAGTGCTTGAGAAAAAGGGTCTGCATTTCTCTACAGTTGCATATTTTGTCTTGCGGTTCTGGAGGTATGCTAAGAGGTCAAGAATGAATGTTGGTTATGAATCCTTGAGTCTCCTATGGTCTGCAGTGAGAGTTTTGATGTGAAAAATGAACTAGGTCAAGCATGTTCTCAAGTGACAAGCTGACAGGATGTTAGATCTTTATGCAGAGAATATATATTGTTTGAATAATAAATCTAAGTGGTTATATGATTGGTGCCAACCTATATGAAGATCATTATATGTTTGGTTTGGTCCGTATTACTGTTTGTACACATGATCAAGCCAACAAGGTAAAATACATTGTATACGTGCTTCATGTCTGGCTTGCCGACCTGATCATGAGATTGAATTCAAAGTTTAGATATTTATACGGGTTAGATTTCGGTGTTGAAACATAAGATGAGATTACAATGTGGATGAACTAAATGTTTGTGCGATTCAAAAGCAGAGTTATGATTAGAAGAAGATAGTAAGGGCAGAAGAGCAGAGTTTATGTAGATCAGAGTAGAAAAAGCAGAGCAGATATTATGAAGTCTTTTGAATCTGTATATTGAACTAATTGGTACTGTACCTCAACATTCTGTAGATGCATTTGTAGTAGTCATCTTCTGACAGTGAGCCAATCCTTCTTCTATCTTCTATTCTCTTGGCAGTGAGCCTTTGTGCAGTGAGCACTTCTTCATAAGGCAGTGAGCCCTGGGCAGTGAGCCTTCTTGTAATTTGATATTGTGCTATCATAATATATTGTGAGCTAACACTCGCCATGGTTTTTCCCTTTCAGGGTTTTCCACGTAAAAATCTTGGTGTCTATGTGTTATGTCTTTATGGTTGTTGTTCTTATGTTTATTCTGCTTTCATGTTGTTGAATTTGGTAATTGGATTAAGGAACAACAAACTAAGTGGTTTTGTAGAATACTAATTCACCCCCCCCCTCTCAGTATTCTTTGTGTTCAACATAGTGACATTTTACAAAGATGTTGATTCACCTTTTGTAAAGTAGTTGAGTAATGGATTTTTCGATGTTTACATATCGTTGCTATTGAAAGCACTAGAACCCATCAATCTACAACTTCTTCTTACCAAGGTGTTGGTGTTAGGGCAATGGGTTATACAACTCATGTAAATTTTTATAGCACTCAATGCACTAACCAATGATATGATCAATAAGATTATGAATATTAAAGTAGTTATGTTTGTTGAAATACATAATGTGTAATTGTAAAAGTATGGATTTTCAAATCAAAGATATGAAATAATGCAATATTACTATGCCAAATCAGATTTGATGAATATTTAATGCAACCAATATGATCATGCAAGAGAATTTTTGAAACCCTAATGCAAAATTTTTCCAAAATGCAAGCTTTTGAATACTTAAATATGCATTTTTTCCAAGATCATGCAAGGTTTTCAAATGAATATTGATAAATATGTATGAAATCAATGCAAGATCTAATTTGAACAATTAACAAGATGCAAATGCTTGAAGCTATGGGTTCACCACAATGTTTAGTATGAAAAAGGTGAATGATGACGACTAAGATGCACACTAGATCAAACCATTTTCCATATAATATTCAAGGACAAGACCGAGCCAAATCACTACCAAATGAAGGTGGACTCAACTACAGATCTTGTACTTAGGTATACTATAGAGGAATTAGATTTAATTCAACCTTTCTATCAAACTCTAGGAAAATAATGCATGAAACCCTAGTTTGACAATGATCAACTTATAACAGAAGATGTACAACAACAATCTAGAATCTAATTGCACAGGGAGGATCAGGAAGATGATAAAACCTATGTCCTAGAAGCAGAACTGGAAAGATGTTGCAGATGTTGCCCTGATGTTAGATCTGAAGTCTGAAAGGGAAGAAAGACTAGGGTACCACCATTGAAGTCCTAGACAGAGGAATATTTCGTAACTGTTGTCAGATCCCAAAACCCTGATCTTCACTCAGTCTTCCTGTATCTTCATATTCTCTGAATCTTTCTCTTGTAACCTGCACATAAGAAGATAAAAAGGGGTTTGGGGTTATGGTGTTTAGGGACTTGCCTCAATCAAATTCGAGGATAGAATTCAAGCTTCCCAACACCGTTGATTGATAGAGAGTGTGTGCCCTCATGAGGGTACAGGCTAAAAACAAAGATAATGATGATGAATCAAATGATGATAAACAACAATGATATCACCTATGTGATGCGCCCTTAGAAAGATGAAGATCATTCAACTCCCAAGGTGGATAGATGATAGCTTCATGCCTGCAATAGACACACAATAACAACACACAAATCTCCTCTAGAATCACAACGAATGCTCTTGCTTGCCTTCCTTCAGTATCATAAGTTAGCCATCTTCATCGTGCTTACAAATGAATTCAAAAACACAATTATATACGCTTTCCCGCTAACAGTTGTGAAATTAAACCAAAAGAGTCAACAAAGAGAAACCTTTTTAAATGTCATAGGCTGACATACACTTGATTTTGCCCCCAACCAATTAGGAGCGACTTGGGTGATGGTGCCCAAGTCTTTAGGCTCTTTTTGGGTCCTGTACACTCAAAATCATGACCTTGGTTGCTTGGGACTATCGAATCAGATTTCGGCACGCACATGGACCCTTCCCTCCTTGCCACGAGGCAAACCGCCATGTCACTCTCACTCTTGTGGAAGTAGCTAGTCGAGAGGAGGCGAGACACGGGGCGGTCTGGCTCATTGGAGAGCTGGACTTCGTGAAGAGGGGTCAGCACGTCTTGGGGCCTTTGTTGTTGTGCGCTAATGTAGATGTTTTGTTCAATGATTGTTGTTGTAGAGATAATCGTATGACCTGAAGGGTCACTAGTTACTCTTCTTCTATTGGGGTTTTTGGTATTCCACCTTTGTGTGGGTAAGCTGTTATTTTTGTTGATGGCTTGTTGTCTTTCAAAGTATTGAATGAATACTTGTTGTACTAAGCGTTGCCTATGTTCTTCTATTTGTTGGAGGACAAGCACATCCTGTTGTGGTTACAGATGGATCTCCTCAATCTCATCAAGGATTACCCTCACCCACTCACCTCTTAATCCTGGGCACATTCGAGAGCTGAGACAAGAGATAGGTGTATGTGGACTAACCTTGACTAGACTTTGGGTTTGACTTACGGATTTGATTGACCTAAGGTTTGGTTATGCGTTCACTTTTGTTGACCTTGTGGTGGTATCAAGGATTTGAACAGTTGACCGTGGTTGACCTTGTGATGGTATTAAGGGTTTACAAATTAACTAAGTGCCTAATGTTTTTGTTCTTTTCTTGAATTTTATGAATGCACTACTATATGAAATGCAAAACTTCTTTTTTGTACTTTTTTTGGTATTTTTGGAAATAAAAGATGCTTTTTAATTTAGGAAAGGAAAGATGACTGCAACTATAATGAATTTTACCTAATGCAATTATTCCATGTTTTTGGGGTTTTCAAATGTTTTGAAATGATTTAATCTAGGAAAGAGAAATTGCATGTAAATGAATTAAACTATGAAAGCAAATTTCTCTAGAATGCTAGATCTAACTATTCCATCAAGCAAAAAGCAATAAAATTACCAATCCCAAGAGCAATTTCAGTTATCTAATTACTACCAATTGACAAAAAACATAGAGGAACTTAAAATAAAGAAGACTTGAGAGCCTCCACTACCCTTAGAAATCCCTGATTACAACCTCGTATCCTCTTGTAGCAGCGAGGAGACCTCTTGGCGACAAGATGACAAAAAGAAGTGAAAGAAGCTTTGCAAAGAGAGCTCAACGGAGTTGTTGATGAGCACAATGGCTTGATTTGAGCAATGTAAGGACGCTTGATGAGCTTTATGTGAAAGCTTGATGAACAATGAACAAACAAAAGGCACCTTCATCCTGTGTGAGCATGAGAATGCTGAATGGAGAGCAATAGCTGGCAAGAGTTGTGTGCACAATGAAATTGTCTCCCTTTATGCTTGAGGGAGGGGGTATTTATAGGTTAGAAGAAAGGATGAGAGGCGAGGAAGAGAAAGAGTTAACTCAATTACATTGGAGAGTTAACACAGAGGATTCAAAAGTGATATGGGCTAAAATTGGAGTGATCTGCCCAGTAAAAGCTTGTCACTCAAGAAGAAGTGAAGAAGAAGAGACATGCATGAGTTGTTAATTTTAGATCAAATGGAGTTAATTATGCATGTGTGGGTGCATGAAATAGTCAACTCCATATTAGGGATCAAAAATCATGCAAACTGGAAGAAAAATGGGCGAAAACAGAGCTTTTTCGAGTTAGAAACTTGAGTTTTTCCGTGACTAGAAACATGACAGGGTCACCCCTTTCACCAGTAGGGTCGTCGAGGGGGTGACCCATGGGTGACCCTAGCTAGAGGGCACCTAGGTAGGAGTTGACAATGGGAGATGGTAGAGGAAAGGGAGGAGAATGAACCTACCTCCAGAAAAAGGTATGTCACATGCAAAAATCCAAATCTCCACTTGCAAAGTAAGATCTCCCAGCAGGAGATCTGGAAATAATAGGGAGAGATTTGGATTGGTTGAGTGAAACTAAAAATTGAAAGTGGGAGATGGCTAGGCAGACCTCTAGAAGGCTTCTACAGGGTGGAGAAGATGAAAAACATTGGGAAAAGACAAAAACTCACCTACAAGACACTTACAAGGCTTAGGAACAGGGTCGCAAGCTCAGAAAATGCAAATTGACAAGTGTCGTAAAAGTGTTGAAAAGCGTAGATGACAGAGAGAGAGAGAAAATGACAAAGGGGAAACAACACAAGATGAAAGAAAAGACACATCACCAAGAGGTTTGCTACTGAGAGGACATTATTTCATGCTTACATGTATGTGACAAGGATTATATATCATCATAGGGGTCCTCATGGAGGTTGTGCATTATTTTTGTGCTTACATATTTACCCCCTCAGGGATGGTAGTCTACATGAAGGGTAGATACCGTTCCCAAACTAGGCCTTACCTGTTGTCAATTTTTTGCAATTGTACCTACAATAACTAGTGTTAGCTCTGTTGGTATTTTTCCCAGACTAGATGCTTATTCCCAGTCACCCCTACAAGGTAGCCATCAATGATCAACAGGGTTCCTGGGCCAGGGGCCAACAGTATAGGGGATAGACTCTATAGATATCTCCTCTTCTTCTTTAGGCTCTGCAGGACCAAGGGGGGTATTCCCTACTCAACATCCCTGAGATATAACTATGAAAGGACTGGGATGCTGACACAAAGCAGATAAATCCTTTATTATGCAGACCAAAATTGTGAGATAGGTACAAAGGGGCTAGCTTTGGGCCTATATTCAGTTGTAGACAGAGGATTGTGGATCCTAAAACTACTTCTAAAGTCCTAATGGTTGTATATGAAATTTGAGTTTGATTTTATGTTTGGATGCAAAACTGAGACTTTGGGTTGCAACCTCAATATAAGACTAGATCAGTGCCTATTCAGGGCTCGGAGTCAATAGACATACACATGTGAATGGCTAGCATAAACATATACCAAAGACTAGATATCAAGGGGATTTTTAGTATCTACGTTATAGATACTTCCCAAAACAGAGTATCCTGTTATCTCTACTTACTGATATCCCTATTGTAATGTCTTCTTCCCAACACTTGATCTGAAACGTTTAATCTACTCCTTGAGGAGAAGTAAAAAATCAAGCATTCAACATAACAAACCTATATTCTAGAATCATAAACACCTCTTAAATTCTTAGATTCATAAGAAGAACACACTCAATTTGGAGACAAATAACAGAACACATGCAATATAGCATTACTCATTTAAATCAGCATGATATCAGTAGATTTATGTAGAAAAACATACAACATGAGACTCATAAACTCACAAGACAGCCAAGATAGAACCACCAATGAAGTCGTATCTTCTTACAGCACCAAAAAATTGTCTAGTTTTCAACAACCATATGAATGACACAGTTTGCCCCTCATATAGCCAAACTATACATCCAACAAATTAATTACATAACAAGTCAAAAATTCTGCCAGATACATTGCATTAGAAATGGCGCCCAAAATATTGAAGCCAGCAGAGGAAAAACAAAGGCAAGGGTAGGTAGGCTCGGGATCTACACCGCCGTATGAAGATCATCCTCATAAAATTGGGTAGTTGGCCCATCCATCATCGACCCATACCGCTACAACTTTGCCATTAATGCTTCAGCTACCCGTAGCCCCTTCCTGGAATGCAGCAGCGGACCACGGAGTTTTCCCGCTCAAAAATGAATGCAGACACAAGGAAAAATCCATAGCTGAAGGTTTAAAACCTGATCGTCGATCATAACTCCATCGCTGAGATCCAACAGCCCAAAAACCTGCAGAAAAGCCAAGAGCCAATGATATCGCGCCACGTAGGCAGCCCTTTTTCCTCTATCGTTGACTTTTCCATTCACCACTTTGCCATTTTCACCCTTGTATATGCAAAAACGGATGCATATACAATCGTCACCATTTACCTTTCAAAATCCCCTTGTATATGCAAAATGCATATACATACAACTTAATATACAAGGCGGACCCCATGCCAGTTTAGAACAAATTAAAAAAACCACTCGGGTCCAGCTTGCATCGCTCACCTTTGTATATCCGCGATATACAACACACACATACACAAGCTGCGGACTTCAAATGATTAATGAGGTGCTTTGAAATTTAGATCGAGTCCGGCTTGCATTTTCTTACTTGTACATTTCCTTGTATATCGCAGTATACAAATGCGATATACATACAACGGACCTCTGCCCCTTATCCATTGGATTTGAAAAACCCTTGAAGTCCGGCATGTATCCCTTCCTCTTGTATATTTTGCTTGCACATTTGATTGTATATCGGACATACATTCACCCTTTGTTTGTTCGCGGGCCCCACCACATGCATCTCCCTGCTGCACTGTAGCGAAAGTATACTAGCACCTTTGTATGTCAAACATACAAACCTTCTCACATACAAATAGGGAATCTTTAAGGAATATTCCACCTTTGTATATTTTTCCTTGTATCTTTCAAATGCATGCAGCCGATGTATATTAGGATGTACAACAAAATACATACAAGCGAACCCGATATACAACAGTGGCATATTCTTGGAATCTTGCGAAAGATTCCCCCAATGTACATGCATCCTTTTGAACCCGATATGCATTTGGAAATGCATACAACTGCAGAATATTCTTGGGGAATCTGCGATAGATTCTCCCTTGTATATGCAACTCGATATGCATTCAGAAATGCATATAACTTAGTTTTTTCACCATTTTTTGGAAGCCGATTGAGATTTTCAAGCTCGATAACATACATTTGCAGTTGCACATACAAACACTTAACATTTTTCATGAGTGCGACAGGAAAAGGCGGTAAAACAGTACATGGGGGCTGGGACCTAATAACCAGGGACCCACCACAGAAGGTCCTCATTAGAATATACAAAACAATGCAAGCCCCCATGACTCAGAAAATTTAGGATTTGAATGGGAAAATCTGTAAATGTATGAACTTAAAACCCTAAACATAAATGAGTACTAACACAGGCTCTGATTGGGGACGTGCAGGCGCAAGACTGCAGCAAGGACCAGACTACTCTAGGGTAGACCAGACAAAACCCAAAACTCAAAACACGACCGACTATACAAGGCATGTACAAAATATTTACACCTAGTTTATTGTGTGCACATAAGGTACTCATTTATGAGAAAAAAGCTTTAAGGAATTTATCGTGCACAGGCAAATCTAGTAGTTCACCATTGAGGGCCTGGAGAAAATAAGAATCATCTCCATGAACGGTGCTAATTTGGTATGGGCCAGTCCATAAGGGCTCAAATTTACCGTGTTTGCCCTTATCCTGGCTCTTTGCTTTCCACATAAGGACCAGATCACCTATCTGAAACCTTCTCTCTGTAGCCCTTCTATCAAACAAATATTTCACTTTTTGTTGTGTCTTGATGTTTGTGTTATGTGCTTCCCTTCTTATTTCATCTAGCGCAACCAGCTGATTTATTCTTTCAGTCATTGGGTCTCCAATCTCCTCATCGTTCCCTTGGATGAATTTATAAACTGGTAGGAGGTTGTTCATAGGCAATCTAGCTGTTGTACCATATACTAACTCATAAGGTGACCTTCTAGTTGCTCTTTTTACTGTTACCCTGTCAGCCCATAATGCCAACCTCAGCTTTGAATCCCAAGACCTCTTGTTTTTATCTATCATCCTTTTGATGATTTTCATGAGACTTTTGTTGCTTGACTCTGCCTGACCATTTCCTTACAGATGGTATGGTGATGTATGAGACAAATCAATTCTGTAATTGCTGCAAAAATCAATAAACTCACCAGACCTGAAGCACATAGCATTATCTGCGACCAATTTGGCTGGTACTCCAAATCTGATAATAATATTTTCTAGAATAAAATCCATCACCACTTTGCTTGTAGCTTTTTTAGTTGGAATGGCCTCAATCCATCTAGTGAAGTAATCAGTGGCAACCAGAATCCAACTGTGCCCTCCACTTGATTTTTCTAAGATTTCCCCTATAAAATCAATCCCCCATTGCTGAAATGGAGCTTCTACAGTTATAGTCCTAAGGGGTAATGCACCTTGATATCTTAGCTTTCCTGAGAACCTTTGGCAAGACTCACATTTTCTTACCATTTTGTGTGCATCTGAGAAGAGAGTTGGCCACCAATAGCCTTCTCTGAGAATTTTGTGGGATGTTGTTTGGGCAACATAGTGCCCACCACACTCTCCATTGTGCATGTCGCTTAGAATATCCCTAGCCTGATCCTCATTCACACATCTGAGTAATACACCATTAGGGTTTTTCCAATATAGCTCTCCTTAAACAATAATGTATTTAATAGCCTGTAGCTTCAAGGTCCTCATCTGATTATCACTGAGGTGGGTAGGACAGTTCAATTTTTTCAAATAGTATACAATATCCTTATACCACTCAGAATCTGACATGTTTATAACTTCATTATGCACCATGTTCACTTAGCATGCCTCTAGATTTAACTGTGTCATCAGTTTTTCAAAACCTTGTCCTCTTACCAGTTTAGTGATTTGCATTTCAATGTTGAACTCCTGCAATTTGTTTATCCATCTGCATCTCCTTCCAGTTACCTCTTGCTGAGTAAAGATATCTTTGATTGCTGCATGAGGCACATATGCAACTATGTGAGAACCCACCAAATATGGCCTGAAGCTCTTGACTGCTCTAACCAGTGCATATGCATGTTTCTCCATGATGTCATACTTCAATTTAGCAGCCTGCAATGACCTGCTAAAGAAAGCTATAGGTTGTTCAAAACCTTCCTCATTTTTCTATAGTAAGCATGCAGCAATAGTATGGAAAGAAGCAAATGAGAACAACTGAAATGGCTTAGAAAAATTAGGAGATTTTAACACAGGAGCCATCTTTATAGCCTCTTTTATATTCTAAGATGATTTAGTCGCTTCCTCCTCCCATTTGACAGTTGCACCTTTCTTTAGCATCTTAGAGATATCTTTGGTGGTCTCTACAAAGTTATGCACAAATCTTCTAAGAAAATTAATTTGTCCAAAGAAGGATTGGACACCTTTCACTGTTTTAGGGATCTGGATTTTGTCAATTGCAGCCACCCTTTCAGGATCAATCCTAACTCCATCTTTGGAAATAATGTGTCCAAGCAATCTTCCATCTACCACCCCAAAAGCACATTTCTTTGGGTTGAGTGAGATACCATATTCCAATGCTCTAATAAAAATTTGCTCCAAGTGCATGCAATGTTGCTCCTCCTTCTCTGAATAAGTAGTCAAGTCATCTTGATATACAACCAAGATTGAGTCAATCAATCTTGCAAAAACAACATCCATTGCCCTTTGAAATGTGGCACCCACATTTGTCAGTCCAAATGGCATCCTCACATATACATATGTTCCCCATGGAGTGGTGAAGGTAGTTTTGAACTGTTCTGATTCTTTCACTTTCACCTGATTGTACCTTGAAAATCCATCCATCATGGATAAAAGTTCACAGCCAGTGACCTTCTGCAACATGGCTTCCATGTTTGGCAATGGATAATTGTCCTTCAAGGAAGATACATTCAGATTTCTAAAATCCAAACAAAGTCTTATGTCACCATTCTTTTTTCTAACTGGGACAAGGTTGGACACCCAAGTTGAGTGCCTAATAGGCACGATTATTCCAGCCTCCCTAAGCTTCATAAGTTCTTCTTGCATTTTAGGAGCTAAAGTTGGGTTGATAGGCCTTTGTTTTTGTCTAAATGGTTTAGCTCCAGGCTTCAAAAGGATTTCATGCTGAAATAAATCTTCCCTATAAGATTTCAGGTCCTCATATGACCAGGCAAAAACATGCTTATACTTTCTCAGTAATGCAATTAGCATAGTTCTGATATGTGGCTTGAGCTATTTGCCAATGTATACCTTTTTGGGAGCATGAAATGTCCCCAAGTTTATCTCCTCCAAATCATTCTTGTTTGTTGGAGATGCCTTTGTAACAAATTGGTCCCTATTGTCAAAAGCTCTCTCTAAAGCAACCAGCCCTCTAGGGATTTTATTTGTCTTGAGTTGAATTACCTTCTTCCCTAAGAGAGTTTCTTTTCCATCTACAACCTCTACAAAGTTCTGAAAATCCATTTCCTGATTCTCATATTCATCAATACAATGTAGAAATCTCAGCAAATCTTTATCATCATCAAACACTTTCCAGCTGCATACATTATCTGGCACTACAGGTCTAAGTTTGACTTCAACGTTTGTAACATCTAATAGAGTTATATCATTTGGCCTTATGGCTACATTAGCTAGAAAATCTGCCCTGACATTTTTTGATCTCTCTATCCAGTTTATTGAAAAAGCATCAAACAATTCAATTGTATCCCAAACAGCATGCTTATACTACTTTAACCTCTTATTCTTTGATGCATACTTATCTCTGACTTGGGAAACAACTAACTCCAAATCCCCAAATACTTTGAGCATCTTGATTCCATGCCTCAAAGCTACATTCAATCCTAGTAACAGAGCTTCTTACTCTGTAATATTGTTTGTACAAGAAAACTTCAACAAGAAAGAGAAATTTAGAAGCCTACCAGCTGGAGACAAAAACACCACTCCAGCACCAGAACCTTCCTTCGAACAAGCTCCATCGAAGTACATGGTCCAGAGACCCTGTTGGTCAAGCTCTTGAATGCACATATCTCCTTCTTTACCCCCTTTCTCATCTGAGACAACTCTGAAATTATCACAGTCAGTATCCACAAAACATATATGATCCTCTGATTCTTGATCCTCAACTGTATCTAATGACCTTTCTTCTCTGATCAGCTTGACATCCTTGCCATTCATAGGGATCATAGCATATGATAGATCTAATTGCATACTTCCACCAATCAATGTTGCCCATCTTCTTGACAACATGCCATACTGTGGCTTGATATCAACAACTGTTATATTCATTTTGTAGGTCTTTTCAGGATATGCTGCCAGTCTGAAATCAACATCTTTCATGATTCCAATGACTGGTACTTCTCTAGCATCCATTGCATAGCATTTCCCACACGCCTTATCTATTTTTAACCCAGCTTGCTGCATGATGGCCAAAGGCATGATGTTTGTTGATGCTCCTGAGTCAAGCATACAATTCTTAATCACTTTTCCATTTATGACTAGGGAGACATAAAATGGTTCAACTTGTGAAGGGCATTTTGTCATGGTCATCCCCAGATACACCTCAGGAACCTCATCTTCATCGATACACAGGGCTTGTTTCTTACCCTGAGGTTCATCATTTTGCTTGGCTTGACAGGATACTCCTGAAATCAAGGACAATGTTTTATTTCTAAACTCTTCAACTTTCATCAATTCCATTAATGGAACAGAGACTTTCATCTGAGACAAGACCTGAGTTATGTCAAATGGGGCATAATTTTGTATAAAAGTTGTAGCCTGATCCATAGTTTTACTTTTATCTTGGCATGATCCAGCTTTAATTTTTGTGGCTCTCTGATTGTCATTCTTAATTTGAAAATTTTTGTTTTGATCCTCAATCTGGGGGATTCTATTTTCTGGTCCTTAAGAATCACGACCTATTTTTTGCTTAAAATTTTGCTTAGTAGTGTTCCGTTGTTTCTTTTGTGGTTCAGTCCCCTTATGACTATGCACTGGCTGGCCTACAAAAGTATTCTCTGGTTGGTGCCAGTTGCTTACCTGAGCTTTACCCTTGAGATTGTAATTGCTTTTGACTTGAGCAACTGTTGCAGCTGTGAAGGCTCTAATTTCTTCATCAGAAGGCCTCCTTAAATTATTCAGAAAATTGTGTGAATCCTGAGCATAGGCATAGTTGTCTTCATCATCTTCATCATATGGAAACTACGGGCAGACCTGAATCTCATTATTTGTGCTTGCATCAACATCATGAGAAGGATACTCCCTGTTTGTAGACAGCATATTGACATTGTCATCTTCCATGCCATGTGGCTCATTGCATTCATCACAGGCAACAACATTGTTGTATAAAGACTGGGCAATCAGGCATTGTGACTGTGAGTGAGGCATTTGACATATGATGCACCATGGGGTGTCATTGATAATATTTACAACCTTCTTCAAAGGATCAGGTGTTTCCTTAACATTTTGAGTCCTTTGACCCATGTTGTTGTTTGGGAGAATAGGTTTACCATTATGCCAATTAGTATTATATGGTATATCATGTAATGATGGTCTTCTTTCTTGCCTTTGGTAAACCTGCCTATCAGGACCTATCCCCTTTTCATTTTTAGCCATTCTATAACTCAGGTCCTTGACAATAGTTGTCAACTTATCTAATTTATCCTCAGAAGTAGATGCATTGCCTTGAATACTCTGAGATTTAGTATTTGGATTTTGCAAAATTTTTACATCATCTCTTTTGTTTGTTTGACCAAATGCTTTTCTGTTATTTTCAATATTTGTTACAATTTTGAAGGCATCTCTGAGGCTGTGAAGACCCTTATCTCTTAATCCATAAGCAGTTTTGGCATCAAAAGCATTTATGTACAACACTATGCACATAGGTTCATTAAGCCTCAGGTGATGTGGCAATTTGTTTAACACCTTAGTGAACCTAGCGTTGAAATTAGCAACCTGTTCATTTGATCCTTTGGTAATTCCTGTGAATTCATTAATAAAGAAACTTGGATCAGTTTTGTCACCATACTGTTCTTTGAATATTCTCTTGAAGTCCTCCTGTTGGTGCTCATTTTGACCTGGAGGTTGAGCTTGCATGTTGGAGGGTTTCTTCATTCAAACCCTAGGTATTCCTCTTCATCAGCCTAAGTGTTTTGAGTTGTGCCGACGATGGGAGGCTTGGTCGATGGGGAGTCGTCGGTGTGTGTCTGGCCGATGGTGGAGTTGATGGTCGGCATCGATGTAACATGTGCGATCGGCCGAAGGGTTTTTGACTTGCCCGATGGTGTATGTCACACCGACGGAAGGAGGAAGCCAAGGTCCATCGGCATGAGTTGTATTGTCGGTGAGCATCTTTTTTGTTGCGCCGATGGCCTTTGTCTTAGCGACAAGTATGTTTTGCATGGTCGTCGGTGTGACTCGGCCTATCGGTGAGAGTTTGTTTGGGCGTGCCGATGGTCTATGTCTTGGCGACAGGCGTGTATGGAATGGACCATCGGTGAGACTTGGTAGGTCGGTAGGAGAATTGTGGAGTTGGCCAATGTGGAAGTTGTAGGCTTTCAGGAGATGTTCATCGGCCAGACTTTTGATGTCGGCAGGAAGACTTTCGGTAGGGCCGATGGCTTAGGTCTGAGCGATGGGTTTTAGAGAAGGAGCGTGCGTCGAGCGCGGCAAAAGCACTCGACACTTAGTATGTTGGTGGCCATGTTTTTAAAATGCTAAAGGAGTCTCCGCACTATGCATGTGGGATTAATCTCCCTACATTATTTGAACATGCGAAGAAGCATTTTGGCGGGAAATTCCTTTTTGAATGCTGCGACAGTTTTCAAGCGGTCGCGGGTGGTTGAGCCATCAATGGCGACTGTAGCAAGGATATGGGCGATGGTACAAACGATCAGGCTGCTCAATTTATGAGTGAAGACTTCCAGATGGCGACGCAGGGCTCGAGGTCTCTCTTGTCTGCTGCAGCAATAACTTATGAGCGCCATTCCTTTGTAGGATCTGAATCTGGCAGATTTTTTTATGAAGCCATGTAATTAATTGCTTGTGGTACACTTTCTGGCCAATATAGGCAGACTGTGTTACCATTGTCTGGTTGTTAAAAGTTGAACATTTTTGGCTCTGTAATGCAATACAGCTGATTTGGTTGCTCTGTGCAGCAAAACTTGTGAGTTTATGTATCTTCTGTTGTATGTTTTTGCATGAATCCACTAATTTCATGGTCAATTTTATATGAATAATGCTATGTTTGCATGTGTTATGCTAATTCTATCTCCAGTGTTGCATATATCTTTCTTCTGAGTCTAGGTATTCAAGGAATGTCTAAGATTCTAGAACATAGAATTCCTGTGTTGGATGTTTAATCTTTTAACTTCTGCTCAAGGGGTAGATTAAACTGTTTTCAGATTAAATATTGGGAAGGGTATACTGCAGTAGGGATACCATAAGTATAGATAGCTTAACACTCTGTATTGGGAGATATCTGTAAGGCAGGTATCATATGTATCCCCCTGAAATCCAGTTTTAGTTGTTCATGTATATCATTCACAGGTGTATCTCTACTGACTCCAGGCCCTGGATAGGCACCGATCTAGCTTTGTGTTTGTGTTATATACCATGTCCAGCTTTGCATCCAAATATAAAATCAAAATCAAACTCCAAAACAACCATTAGGATAGTAGAATTAGTTTTAGGATCCAAGTCCTCTGTCTACAACTGCAAATAGGCCCAAAGCCAGCCCCTTTGCTCTTATCTTACAGTTTTGGTCTATTTACAGGAGGATTTATCTACTTTTTATCAGCATCCCAGCCTTTGTATGTGTATCCTCAGGGATGTTGAGTAGGGAATACCCCCCTAGGTTTTGCAGAGCCTGAAGAAGAAGAGGAGATAAAATATAGAGTCTATCTCCTACACTATTGGCCCCTAGCCCAGAGATCCTGTTGATCATTGATGGCTACCTTGTAGGGAAATCTGTGAGTAAGCATCCAGTCTGGGAAAAAACCAATACCTCCCATGATGAAACACTTTTGTCAGGCAGACCCTTGTACTATTCTCTAGCTTCATCAACTAAGGATTGCATAAATAATTTCATAAAAACATCCTCATGCTCAACCTCAAAGTTGTCCATGATATTCTGAAAAGCTTTTAAATGGTCTTCCCCTGACACAGTATTATTTCCTAAAAATTTAGGCACTTGCAGCCTCACATGTTTGTCAATAGGATTTGGGTAACAAGGAATGCCATCAAAAAGAAGCTGTCGGAATCTATCCAGTTGCATCGGCTGTCTACCCAACTGATTAACATTGGCATTTCTATTTGCATTCTGATTTCTTACATTATCTAATGGTACTCTAGCATTATTTGCATTGTGTCTTTGATCGTTATGCTGATCCTGGACGTCATTTCTTTGCTGGTTTCTCTGCATATTTGCATTTTCAAGGGTAGGAATTGAATCATTCTGAGAAAATCTCAAAGCTTGCACTTTCTGTCTCATGTCATCTCTGATTTTTACTGCCTGCAAATATTCTAATTTTGCTCTCAAACTCTTAATTTCTTCGGCTAGTTCCTCCTCTCTAGGCATAGAAGAGGACGGTTTCATTATATTCTGATCATCATTATCATCCCTTGGGGATTCAACTTCTTCAAATCTATCACGGGAATCATGGAAAGGGCATTCTTGAAACATCTCTGACCTCATTCTCAATCCATCACCCTGCTGTCTTTCATACACATTCTGGATCTCAGCCTCAGTGTTTGAAAAATAAGGTATTGTCCTCTGATGATCCTGGATTGTCTTGAATATTATCATTACTTCTGGGGCTAGGAGAACCGTCTTGACTAGCTCGAACAATCCCTTTTTTCCTGTACATCATTTTTCTAGGTAATTCTACAAACAGAGAATTACGCAGGGATCTTCTCCCTTGCATACAAATTTTTACTTTACCAGTTGGGAGATTGGTTCGGAGTCGCCACCTCTAACTAGGAATTGTTTTCTTTTAAAAATTAGGGTTCTTTCACAAATTCCCCAGCGAAGTCACCAAAATCTATTGGTATTTTTCCCAGACTGGATGCTTATTCCTAGTCACCCCTACAAGGTAGCCATCAATGATCAACAGGGTTCCTGGGCCAGGGTCCAACAGTATAGGAGATAGAGTCTATAGATATCTCCTCTTCTTCTTTAGGCTTTGCAGGACCAAGGGGGGTATTCCCTACTCAACATCCCTGAGATATAACTATGAAAGGACTGGGATGCTGACACAAAGCAGATAAATCTTCTATTATGCAGACCAAAATTGTGAGATAAGTACAAAGGGGCTAGCTTTGGGCCTATATCCAGTTGTAGACAAAGGATTTTGGATCCTACAACTACTTCTAAAGTCCTAATGGTTGTATATGAAATTTGAGTTTGATTTTATGTTTGGATGCAAAACTAAGACTTTGGGTTGCAACCTCAATACAAGACTGGATCGGTGCCTATCCAGGGCTCGGAGTCAATAGACATACACATGTGAATGGCCAGCATAAACATATACCAAAGACTGGATATCAAGGGTATTTTTAGCATCTACCTTACAGATACTTCCCAAAACAGAGTATCTTGTTATCTCTACTCACTGATATACCTATTGTAATGTCTTCTTCCCAACACTTGATCTGAAACATTTAATCTACTCCTTGAGGAGATGTAAAAAATCAAGCATTCAACACAGCAAACCTATATTCTAGAATCATAAACACCCCTTAAATGCTTAGATTCATAAGAAGAACACACTCAATTTGGAGACAGATAACAGAACACATGCAATATAGCATTACTCATTTAAATCAGCATGATATCAGTAGATTTATGTAGAAAAACATACAACATGAGACTCATAAACTCACAAGACAGCCAAGACAGAACCACCAATGAAGTCATATCTTCTTACAGCACCAAAAAATTGTCCAGTTTTCAACAACCAAATGAATGACATAATTTGCCCCTCATATAGCCAAACTGTACATCCAGCAAATTAATTACATAACAAGTCAAAAATCCCGCCAGATACATTGCATCAAAAATGGCACCCAAAATATTGAAGGCAGCAAAGGAAAAACAAAGGCGAGGGCAGGTAGGCTTGGGATCTGCACCGCCGTCTGAAGATCATCCTCATAAAATTAGGTAGTTGGCCCATCCATCATTGACCCATACTGCTGCAACTTCGCCATTAATGCTTCAGCTACCCGCAACCCATTCCTGGAATGCAGCAGCGGACCCATGGAGTTTTCCCACTCAAAAATGAACGCAAACACAAGGAAAAATCCATCGCTGAAGGTTTAAAACCTGACCGTCGATCATAACTCCATCGCTGAGATCCAACAGCCCAAAAACCTGCAGAAAAGCCAAGAGCCAATGATATTGCGCCACGTAGGCAGCCCTTTTTCCTCTATCGTTGACTTTTCCATTCACCACTTTGCCATTTTCACCCTTGTATATGCAAAAATGGATGCATATACAATCGTCACTATTTACCTTTCAAAATCCCCTTGTATATGCAAAATGCATATACATACAACAACTTAATATACAAGGCGGACCCCATGCCAGTTTAGAACAAATTGAAAAAACCACTCGGGTCCGGCTTGCATCGCTCACCTTTGTATATCTGCGATATACAACACACATACACAAGCTGCAGACTTCAAATGATTAATGAGGTCCTTTGAAATTTAGATCGGGTCCGGCTTGCATTTTCTTACTTGTACATTTCCTTGTATATCGCATTATACAAATGTGATATACATACAGCGGACCTCTGCCCCTTATCCATTGGATTCAAAAAACCCTTGAAGTCCGGCATATATCCCTTCCTCTTGTATATTTTGCTTGCACATTTGATTGTATATCGGACATGCATTCACCCTTTGTTTGTCCGCGGGCCCCACCACATGCATCTCCCTGCTGCACTGTAGCGAAAGTATACTGGCACCTTTGTATGTCAAACATACAAACCTTCTCACATACAAATAGGGAATCTTTAAGGAATATTCCACCTTTGTATATTTTTCCTTGTATCTTTCAAATGCATGCAGCAGATGTATATTAGGATGTACAACAAAATACATACAAGCGAACCCGATATACAACAGTGGCAGCTTCCTGGAATCTTGCAGAAGATTCCCCCAATGTACATGCATCCTTTTAAACCTGATATGCATTTGGCAATGCATACAACTGCAGAATATTCCTGGGGAATCTGCGATAGATTCTCCCTTGTATATGCAACTTGATATGCATTCAAAAATGCATATAACTCAGTTTTTTCACCATTTTTTGGAAGCCGATTGAGATTTTCAAGCTCGATAACATACATTTGCAGTTGCACATACAAACACTTAACATTTTTCATAAGTGCGACAGGAAAAGGCGGTAAAACATTACATGGGGGCTGGGACTTAATAACCAAGGACCCACCACAGAAGGTCCTCATTAGAATATACAAAACAATGCAAGCCCCCATGACTCAGAAAATTCAGGATTTGAATGGGAAAATATGCAAATGTATGAACTTAAAACCCTAAACATAAATGAGTACTAACAAGCTCGACATCTGAATATATCAAAACAAATAATGCAAACTAAAATGATGAACTTACCATAGATCGTGAGAGTTTGACTAGTTGTTTGCCTTTGTTGGTGAGACCTGTAGGAACGAATGCACACAAAATGATGCATGAGAGATGCATAAAAGTAAAAAAACTAATCTAAGAATGCATAAAGAAACTAAGCTAAGGGCAAACTAAGAAAGCAAATTAATAAGATCAGAGTGAATCGGCGATAAAATTGGTCGTGTGAACAGTCGTTAGGAAGATATCATCGAGGAGATCGCGAAGATGGCCATCGCTTCTTCTGCTACTGAGAATCATGTACACAAACAATAAAAACCCTTCTCTAAACACTAAGTTGAATTTTATGAAAAATCTTTTAGAATTCTCTATTTTTGGTGATTTTTTTGTTGCATTGTCTTTGTTTTGTCGCTTAGAGTAGGATCAGTTTTTCATTTACTGACATCGGCTGAGAAACGGAGATTTTAGAGCACTTTCTGTTTGGGGGATCTCCACATAGGGTCACCCCTTATTCTAGGTAGGTCACCTGTGGGGAGATCTGGCGGACAATAGGGTCACCCGGGGGGAGATCCTGTTGACATCTGGGTCGCCTGGGGGGTGACCCTAGTGGGTGAATTTTGTCCAAATTTTGATGTTTTCTAACGTTCATTTCTATATGTTTTGACCTAATTTGACTATTGTATTTGCCTAGTTATTGTAATTTTGATGGTTTATACACTTTTTTTGTGAGATTTTCAGCAAGTTTTACTATTTTTAGGATTTTTGGCGAGTTGACGAGATCTAATCTAAAGTTCTTTTATGATTTACAGGACATGCGCATTTAATGGAATGCTTATAGAGAGAAATTATGGCTCTCAAAGATTTTTGCTTCATTGAGTAATGACGATCGTGCCGTTCTGAGGAGAGCGGGCTTAGCTAGAGTCTGTCATGTGTCAGTTATTCATCCTATGACATGCATCAGCTGTGATACCTTGATGTATTGGGATGTGGATAGGAACACCTTCAGGCTTCTACAGGTTTCTGGAGAATGGACTATCACTCTCTTTGATGTTTATCGCATTCTGAGGACAAGGCTTCTTGGCCACAATTCATGGGGGTGAGTCACCCCGGGGATCAGACAGGAGTTCAGCTTACCTCTGTGCCATGACTTCACATTCCTCATTTGAGGAAGTTTCTGATTAGCTTGATTTTATCAAGGCTTTCTAGAGACAAGGCCTTGACTCGCTTGAGAGGGTGTTGGGCACCAATTCTACAGGGTCTTAAGCAGGGCATAGTCTACGCTTGGGGGCCAAACATTTTGGCCATGGTATACAAAGATTTCTATCGCATTGCATCACTAGGGGCTCTTGCTTTTAGCCATTCTTATTTGATTATGACTTGGATCTTTGAGCACATCAGACCTTATCAGAAGCTAGTTCTGATTCCTGATAGGCGACTACTAAGAGCAGCTAGATGGATTCAGGTGGGTCACTTTGACACTTCTCTATGTGCTGTAGATAGTCTTACAGATGAGGATATGATTTTTGATCCTTATGTGGACTTGGAGGGATCATGGGCTCATGATAGTGGGATCAGAGAGTACTGCCACAGGGTATTGAAGCTTTCAGACCGTAATGGTTTGGTCGAGGCTCATCGCATTGAGCGCATCTTGTAATAGTTTGGCAAGAATTTTCCCCCAACGCCTACCTGCTATAGATCTGTCCAGGAGATGGGCAAGGTTAGTCAAAGGATAGTTACTTGGAATCCCTTGACTCCTAAAGTCTTCATTACTAGAGTTCCTAGATATTCGAGAGGAGGACAAAAGGGAGGGAGAGGGACTCCTTCCCAAGCACTTATTGTAGTTAAGGACTCAGATTCTACTTATGAGGACTATGTTCCCAATGGGGACGATTCATCAGATGAGGGCCTGCCAGCAGATGCATAGGATGAGGGTCTTGATGGTGCCGATGACATAGATGATGCTCATGATATCCCAGAGGGTCCACCTGTGGTTCCTAGACCTCCTCATTCTGATGAGGTGATGTAGTAGTTTAACACTACCTGGCAGCCTGGTGATCCATGTGAGTTTATGTTTGCTTAATTGTTTTCACATCTTGTCCTTTCTCTTTCCTTTCTTTTTGTGGAGATCTAACACATTTTCACGTTTCAGTTCACTTCACAGGTAATGTTGAGGAGTGGAGGGCTTTTGTTCGTGAGGTTAATGTTAACTTGGTTGCCCCCTTCACTAGGATGACTCGAGAGACACTTCTGAATGACCCTAGTGTGCCCCCTACTGATGGGCGACACACCAACATTTTTGCTCCTACCTATCATGGATGTCAAGCGAGTGTGGATTTGAAGACCAAGAATCTCATCCTCAAGGGTGAGAATCAGGTGCTTTGTGAGATGGCTCATCTTGGATTTCGACAGCGAGATGCTAGTGCAGCAGGGCCTTCGCAATCACACGCTCATAGCAGGATGCCTTACTCCCATAGATCTCATGGAGGGACTAGTGGAACACATAGGCAAAGGAGCAGGAGTCTCGAGGGTTCCATCTAACACATTTTCACATTTCAATTCACTTCACAGGTAATGTTGAGGAGTGGAGGGCTTTTGTTCGTGAGGTTAATGTTAACTTGGTTGCCTCCTTCACTAGGATGACTCGAGAGACACTTCTGAATGACCCTAGTGTGCCCCCTACTGATGGGCGACACACCAACATTTTTGCTCCTACCTATGATGGATGTCAAGCGAGTGTGGATTTGAAGACCAAGAATCTCATCCTCAAGGGTGAGAATCAGGTGCTTTGTGAGATGGCTCGTCTTGGATTTCGACAGCGGGATGCTAGTGCAGCAGGGCCTTCGCAATCGCACACTCATAGCAGGATGCCTTGCTCCCATAGATCTCATGGAGCGACTAGTGGAACACATAGGCAAAGGAGCAGGAGTCTCGAGGGTTCCATCGAGGGGAACTGTCCTTGATTTTACTTAGCTTTTCTTTTGAAATCATGCCCCCTTGCATGGGGAGCCTTTACTTTCCTTGAGAGCATTTTGTCTTAGCTCTTTGCACTCGTATACATGTAAACCTCAAATATATCAATGAAAGTTTATATTTTTATGGTTTTGTCTATTAAATGGGTACTCATCTCTTGTGCATTATGGAAGTTTAAGAACATTTTGATTTTTTTTTAATCTGCAACTCTAACCATGCAAGTATGATGACGGTGACCTATTTTTGTAACTTTTTTTGGGCATATATATGAGATGTAGTTTACGATATGCAAATGCAAGAACACAAGGAATGCTTGAAAAGGAATTTTTACTTCTACTGAATGTAATGAGTTATGACATTGACTTTATTGCTTTGAGACTCTTTTTCTGATTTTGATATGAATGTAATGTGGAACAAACAATATGACTACTCTTTAACATGATTTTTAATCCAGGGGATTGCAAGTTGTCTTGATATAAGAGACCTATTCAAGGCTGTGAGATAGGAATTTTAGAACTCAAGTGGGAAGTGGGAATGAAATGGAGTGCTTCTGAATTTGGGCTTTGCTAAAGGCTAAACACTAATCCTTATCTAGATAAGACAATTCGACAAGCTTTCAACTTAGACAAGTAACAAATTTTATTGATGTTCGATAGACTTAGATCATAGATGGAAAGCAAGATAGACCCAGGGTAAAGGATAAATGGGAAAGAACTAAGGTCCCTAGATAGAAGATGATCCTAAAGACTACTAGACTCTTGGCTTTGCTCAGTTGGTGTGTGTGTGTGCTTTGTACCTTTCTCTTTTATTTCCTCTATTAGAATGTCACCCTTGACGCTTCGAGCTTAGAATGATCTCCACCTAAGAGTACGGACATTCAACAATCTTCTCTCTCATTCTTTTTTTTGAATCTCTCTTTTTTTTGTTTTTTTCTCTTTTTTTTTTGTATTTTCTAGAATGCCTCACTTGATTTTCTCATTTTTTTGGATTTTGACTTTTTATGAAAATGAATGCTTTTGGAACTTTGGATATGCAATAATTTGATCACTCAATACTCACTTTTCTCAACACTCTTATTTTGATCACTCATTTTTTTATTCACTCGTATTTTAGATTGCTTCCTTCAGAGTTTTGATCCTCTTGACATTTTTGTCCAGGGAAGATAAGGGGATGAGCACCACCAAAAGTTTTCATAATCCAGTTGGACTTCTCTTCTACTAGGGAAGAATTTGGGAAGGTCTACTTGCAAGATTCCTTTGAACACTGTAGGTTTCAATACTAACTTTGCTTAGTCCTAACATCATGGCTTATTAAGACTCGGATCAGTGTGAAACTAAGAGCTAGGCTTTGATTAGAATCACTGGGAATGAAAAGGGACATGGTGACTGTGAAAATGGGGAATCTCTAGGTCTTGAAAAGATCACGTATACCTAGGCAACTTTAGACTCCTTACTGAAATGGAAATAATATAAGAGTAATTCATTTAATACCATGTAGTTTAGAATGCCCCCTTCTCTTGTGAAATAAGCAATATTTATGGTGATTATGATCTCGAGGTTTATGATGATTGTTGTATGACTTCTTGTTGATTCTCAAGGGATAGTTGTTGGCATTTTCATTTCCCAAATTTGTATGACTATTGTAGTCACAATTGTTGTGTTTCTAGATGGTGAAGTGTTTGTTGACACATCTACATCTTGATCATTTGTTGAGGATTTGTTATTTGTATCATGATTTATGAACCTTCTATTGGAATCATACTCCCTTCTTTGGCTATCAATAGTGGCTTGGTCAATTCTAAGGGCACTTTCAAGTGCTTCTTTGTATGATTTGTAAGGGAGTTCCTGGACTCGTTCTCATATGTCATTATTGAGAGCGTGTAAGAAGAGATCACAAAGTTCTCTATGATCCATGTTTGATGCGCTAGTTGAAGAATAGAGAACTTTCCTCCATCATGTGATAAAATGTGCCACCGACTCATTGGATTCTTGTTTGATTGTTAAAAATTCTCATATTCCTGTATTGACCAGTTTGTTTATGTCGAAGGCAGCCACAAATTGATCGATGAGTTGCCTAAAAGAGTGGATCGATGCTTCCGGAAGTCGATAGTACCAATCTAGAGTGATACCCTCCAAAGTATTTGGAAAAATCTTTGCTACCACCCCATCCCAAGGAAGGAGTTCTCGCATTGCCGTGATGTAAGCCTTGATATCAGAGTTGGGATCACCCTCGCCTTTAAATTTTGGAAGCTTGGAGAGAGGATGTGGTAATATTACTTGATGAATGTTGTAGTTAAGAGGCTCCTTTAAGTACTCGAGGTATGTTCCTAAGAGGGGGTTATGTGTATAGGGTTTTGTTCCTCCAAACATTAGTCCTTTAGGCGGATCTTATTGCATTTGTTGAAAGGGTATACTAGATTGTTGATATCCTAAAAAAATTGGATGACTAGATGGTGTCATGTTTATGTTTTGAAGATTGGGTGGGATTTTTGTGGTTGATTTCGCATTATAGGAATCCCACCTATTTGATTGAGACCTTGTTTATTGGATGGTGAGGGCAAGGGAGGCCTGAATTTTTCATGGAAGTTTGGATGAAAGGTATTTTGTGTTGCCCCCTAGTTTGATTTGATCTTGTTAATGAAATGATTTCAATGTGCCCTAAGTTTTCCCTCAATTTTGTTTTGGCAATTTTGTTCAACCCTTCTAGCCTCAAGGGTCTCGATTCATTGGACCAAACTTTCTATAAGGTCTGTGAGTGAGGTTTTGTCCGTTCTTTGAGTTTTTCCACCTTGCAATGGATTGCTTTACATTGGGGTTTGAATGACCTTATTTATTCTTTTTGATAACATTTCACATGTTGTGGACTTTTTATCTTGATGTACTATGTGGAGTGATTTTTGTGCCTCTTGAGCTTCTTGTAAGTTCTTCTCTTGACAACATGCTTCATTATCCAGTTCGATGGCCATTTTTCTATGGCTTGTTATGGGTTGATAA
The DNA here is from genome assembly GCA_027924645.1 of Cunninghamia lanceolata. Classification (NCBI taxonomy): domain Eukaryota; kingdom Viridiplantae; phylum Streptophyta; class Pinopsida; order Cupressales; family Cupressaceae; genus Cunninghamia; species Cunninghamia lanceolata. The sequence continues at coordinate 4,771,154 of BSBN01000007.1, forward strand.
TCTTGATGGATCTTAGATTGAATGTTCACATGTGTTTTGATTTGGTCAAAGTTGTGGGGATTTTGTTGGATCCCTTTTGGATTTGTAATTTTACTCGAGGGGACATTCCCTTGGAATTTTTGCATGAAACATTATGAAATGCATAAAAATGTGAAAGAATCCATCTTAAAAGGATTTGTTCTTCACATCAGGTTCACCAAAATATGAGATTTCTCAAAATCATGAGCTCAGTTGCCTGGGGCTGTCAAGTCAAATTTCAGCATGCACACGGATCCTTCCCTCCTTGCCACGGGGTGAACTGCCACGTCACTCTCGCTCTCGTGGAAGTAGCCAATCGAGAGGAGGTGAGACACGGGGGTGGTTTAGCTCATTGGAGAGCTGGACTTTATAGAGAGGGGTCGACGTGCATCTTGGGGCCTTTGTTGTTGTGCGCTAATGTAGATGTTTCATTCAATGATTGTTGTTGTAGAGATAACTGTATGACCCAAAGGGTCACTAGTTACTCTTCTTCTGTTGGAGTTTCTGCTATTCCACCTCTGTGTGGGTAAGTTGTTATTTTCATTGATGGCTTGTTGACTTTCAAAGTATCGAATGAATGCTTGTACTAAACGTTGCCTATGTTCTTCTATTTGTTGGAGGACAAGCAGATCCTATTGTGGTCATGGATGGATCTCCTCAATCTCACTGAGGATTACCCTCACCCACTCACCTCTTAATCATGCACACATTTGTGAGCCAAGACAAGAGATAGGTGTATGTGAACTAACCTCGACTAGACTTTGGGTTTGAATTAGGGTTTTGATCGACCTAAGGCTTGGTTATGCGTTGACTTTTGCTGACCTTGTGGTGGTATCAAGGGTTTGAACAATTGACCGTGGTTGACCTTGTGATGGTATCAAGGGTTTGAAAATTATCCAAGTACCTAATTTTTTTGTTCTTTTCTTGAATTTTATGAATGTAATACTATATGAAATGTAAAACTTATTTTTTGTGCTTTTTTGGGTATTTTTGGAAATAAAAGATGCTTTTTAATCTAGGAAAGGAAAGATGAATGCAACTATAATGAATTTTACCTAATGAAATTATTCTATGTTTTTGGGGTTTTCAAATGTTTTGAAATGATTTAATCTAGGAAAGGGAAATTGCATGTAAATGAATTAAACTATGAAAGCAAATTACTCTAGAATGCTAGATCTAACTATTTTATCAAGGAAAAAATAATAAAATTACCAATCCCAAGAGCAATTTCAGTTATCTAATTACTACCAATTGATAAAAAGCATAGAGGAACCTAAAATAAAGAAGACTTGTGAGCCTCCACTACCCTTAGAAATCCTCAATGGCAACCTCGTATCCTTTTGTAGCAGCGAGGAGACCTCTTGGCGACAAGATGATAAAAAGAAGCGAAAGAAGCTTTAGAAGCTTTGCAAAGAGAGCTCAATGGAGTTGTTGATGAGTATGATGGCTTGATTTGAGAAGCATAAGGACGCTTGATGAGCTTTATGTGAAAGCTTGATGAACAATGAACAAACAAAAGGCATCTTCATCCTGTGTGAGAATGAGAATGCTAAATGGAGAGCAATAGCTGGCAAGAGCTGTGTGCACAATGAAATTACCTCCCTTTGTGCTTGAGGGAGGGGGGTATTTATAGGATAGAAGAAGGGATGAGAGGTGAGGAAGAGAAAGAGTTAACTCAATTAGATTGGAGAGTTAAAAAGGAGGATTCAAGAGTGATCTGGGCTAAAATTGGAGTGATCTACCTAGTAAAAGCTTGTCACTCAAGAAGAAGTGAAGAAGAAGAGATGCATGAGTTGTTAATTTTAGATCAAATGGAGCTAATTATGAATGTGTGGGTGCATGAAATAGTCAACTCCATATTAGGGTTAAAAAATCATGCAAACTAGAAGAAAAACAAGTGAAAATAGAGCTTGTTCAAGTTAGAAACTTGAGTTTTTTCAAAGTTGGAAACGCGACAGGGTCGCCCAGGGGTCACCCCTTTCACCAGTAGAGTCGTCCGGGGGCGACCCATGGGTGACCCTAGCTAAAGGGCACCTAGGGAGGAGTTGACAGTGGGAGATGGTAGAGGAAAGGGAGGAGAATGGACCTGCCTTCGGAAATAGGCATGTCACATGCAAAAATCCAAATCTCCACTTGCAAAGTAGGATCTCCTAGCGGGAGATCTAAAAATAATAGGGGAGATTTGGATTGGTTGAGTGAAACTGAAAACCAAAAGTGGGAGATGGCTAGGGGGACCTCTAGAAGGTTTCTAGGAGGTGGAGAAGATGAAAAACATTGGGGAAAGGCAAAAAATCACCTACAAGATGCTTACAAGGCTTACGAATAGGGTCGCAAGCTCAGAAAATGCAAATCGACAAGTGTCAATGATAGAGAGAGAGAGAGAATGACAAAGGGGAAACAACACAAGATGAAAGAAAAGACATGTCACCAAGAGGTTTTTTGCTGAGAGGATGTTATTTCATGCTTACATGTATGTGACAAGGATTATATATCATCATAGGGGTCCGCATGGAGGCTGTGCGTGATTTTTGTGCTTACAGGTTCAGGATAAGATAAAACATGGGGCCCTTACTACCAATTTACATTGGTGTCGAGAAATTTTGCATCAGGATGAACATTTAGGATGTATAATGTAATCACAGGGACCTAGGAGTGAAAAAAGGAGGTAAAAAGACATGTGGACACTTTTTACTCCATAACACATCTATACACTATGAACTTGAATTTTCTTCAATAAGGGGATGCACCTATGCATTAGCCTTAGATTTTTTTTATTTTGAAATAAAAACCCTTATTGAGGTGCACACCTATATATGTGATTTCAAAACCAACCTTGAATGTTTATTTTCCCTTTGTTAGGTGCACACCTAACAATGCAAGTTCTAATTGCAACCTTGGGTGCTCACTTCCGCCTTGTTAGATGAACACCTAACAATATAATTTTGCCTTTTGAAAAATCAAAATCATTCCTCCTTATATATGTCCACACCTATTAATTGGATTAAATCCTTATGACAAATCAAACTAGTTTTTCCTTATCAAGTGTGTACTTGATAGTGTAATTTTGACCTTGATCTATGAAACTAGCTTTCCTTCAAAGAGGTGCACCCCTAAAAATAGGATTTTGGATTTTGAAGATTAAACTTTATTTTCTTCACATATGTGTACCCCTTACCTCATGCCTTAGCCATTTTTCTAACAAAAACTATCTTTCTTCTAGCAAAGAGATGTCATTTGGTTAGGTGTGCACTCAACACTAGGGTTAAATTTTGACCTTGAAATTGACTGTCTTTGACTAACCTCCGTTCTGTCTTGGTGAACTTTCTATCATCTCTTAATTGATTGATCATCTTCACCTTTCTAAAAGTGTCCCGAAATTATTTACATTTTCCTTGCATTGAGACACATAAAAAGATGACAAAAACAACCTAAACTAGTGGAACAAAGTTTGAAACATGATTCTTGGCTTTGATGGAAACACTCTGTTTTAGCTTGAAATTTGTCATCATATGAAAAATTTGTATGAGTACAACAATTGGCTATGTCTAGGGACCATGGTATATACTTGTGGCATAGAAGAACATAGAATCTTTGGTTTTAGCTTGTAGACTACTGTTTTATTAGTTTGGCAATAGAGTCAAACTTTTCCTAAATCACTTAAAGACATACATTATGGATCACCTAACTAACTACAAAACATGACGTCACATCACAAAAAGGGAAAATACAATACTAGATAACAAAAAAATCACAAATTGGTAAACACAATACAAAATAAAACAAAAACATTCTTTTTATGAGCGACCCAACAAAATGGGTTACACAAAACCATTTACAAGTTGGAAAATAGCAATCTCTCCTTGTAAGTTGATATTTCAATCTTGATAGCATGTAGCCTTTCAAATGATGTGAACATCCATTCCAAAGAAAGGTTTTGGAAGATCTTGAGAATCAGGTAGAGTGAACCCTGGCAAGATTTCATCAATACCATGTAGTTTAGAATAGTTCTCCATCTCATTAATATTTTAACCACATTTATCAGTGATATTTTTTTCCTTTTGAACATATCTTGCAAAATTATGAGGTGACAAGGTGATCCAAATATTTTGTCCCACTTTTTGACCTAAGTGGGACATTGAAATCAATATTTTTAACCAAAGTTTCACTTTTTGTCACTTATAGCAAGCAAACCATTAAAAATTTGAAGATGATGTGAACTAGTGATTTTTGAAATTTTTTGTGGGGATTCTAAATATATTTTTAAAAACAATTTAAAAAATAATTTGTCTCATTTAAAAACATTTCTTAATAACTTATTTTTTATATTGTATAGTATTTTTAATGAGTGATATTGCTCCATATTGCATAATTTTTTTTAGCAACAAGATAAATTCATAAATTATTAAACATTGATCATTAACACTAATATCTAGTGCATGCATATTTTTCATAATTTGTTATTGTCTATTTTATTATTATTATTTTTTAATTTAGATTATTATAATTTAGAGTAATATTATTCCATAACATGTAACTTTTCATATATATCCAAATTATTTAAATTTTTGTTGAAACAAGGACATCAATATGGAGTGTGCATGTATTTTTGAGAATTTTTTTCTACTTTTAAAAAAAATTCCATGTGTGTCGAATAGAGACCTTTATGTTTTGTAAAAAAAATATGTTCACTAGAAAACAAAAAATAACTATAACAATTAAATAAAATATATTACAAATTATACTTTTTAGAAATCTTACTCTAAGGGTTATGATCCTACAAAATCTCATATCATGATGACTCCATTTGATGGTCCAAAACTTGCTTCGAAGAAGAAATTTCTTTTAAAAACCAAGTGAGCAAAAGGAGGAGGGCATCATTAATATTTTTTAATGAAGGACATTCAAACAATTATAAGGTTCCTTAATTTGAAGGTCCCTCCCTATAGAGGTTTTAATGTGCAAAATTTAAAAACTAGAAAAAGACCTTCATTTGAAGGTTATTGACACATTGTAGGCATTTTACCTTCGAATGAAGGGTTGTCATTTGAAGGTCTTCAATGATTTTTGCCTCTGAAAACTCTTTTTGTGCCCCATCCCACAAGTGGGACACACTATTGTGGGATCACCCAATGCCACATCCTTACGAATGATAGCCACTTTATACTTTGTCTCCTTAACATCTTCTTGATCTATTTCATATGTTACTTCAACACACTCTTCCACAAACTCATTGAGCATTTCTAACTTTTTAGTACCTATGTGTTCACTTATCATAATTGGATGCAACATATTTTCCTCTCCTATACATGCTACAACAATTAAGTCTTGGGATGAAGTCACCTTAAATGGAACATTATCATACTTTGTAGCAACCTTTTATAGTATAAGTGCATTGATAATCATTGAATGTCTGACACCTTCTTTCTCGTTGACATACACAGGATGTATTGAAGACGAAGATGAGTCAAATCTCATGAGGAAATGTATCCTCCAATAAAGACTTGTTCTATAGATTTTGTAGAAAATTGTCAAGGCCTGGTAATGAATCTTCCATATGTATTTTCAACCTAAAAAGTGCCTCAAGAGATAAACTATGTTTAGGAAGTTGTTCTTCATCTAATTGTGATCATTCGTTGATTTCATGAAAAATATCAACCTCCTAGAACTATAATTTATTATCAAATTTGCTCTCAAAATTCACAAAACTTAAAGTTGCTATCTCCTCAGATAAAGAAACATCCAAATCTTCTAATAACAAATTTAGATGTTACAAAAAAGCATCAATTTCTAACATCAGATTCTTTGTTTCTTCATCATATATTTCCTGAACAAATTGAGTGATTTGACCTTCTTTTATTTCATTTTGATAAAGTTCTTCGAACAACCTTTTGAATGAAGAAAATAAGCAACTAGATTCATCATCTTCTCTGGCATGACTATTTTCTTTTTTATCAAAGTATTGAAACACAAGTTGGCTCCTTAGGTTCTAACTTGACCATATCTTCCTCAAAGAATATATGGCATACTTGCATAACATTAGGCTTCTCTTGCATCAACAATCCCTCTTTAGTCTTAAGAATTCAAGCAAAGTAGGAAAAATATCCACTTCTTGTGGATATTGTTGTTCAATTTGTAGTTCTTCATTATGTGAACATGTGACATCATTCAATATATGATTAGGAAAAATATTTATTATCTTATCAAATTCATATTGGGTATATCCTGTCACAGAGCTACCACCGAGTTCATCTAATAGACATACACGATCACCCAAAGACCCTTGATTTACATTTGACGCTATCAAAATTTATGTGAATCTTTACATTTCAAGACAACTTCAGTCATGTTGATTTGTTCCATGGAACATGTAGTATGTGCATGAAGAAGAAGATTTTGCTACTTGCCTTGTTAGAGAAGTAGGCAAATGAGATTTATTGCTGACATAGTTGATGAAAGAGATATTTCCTTTCAGAGGAGGTGCATATTGTTGAAGTAGTGGGACATTCAAGCATAGTTACTTCTTCATATGAGGCACATCATTTACCACCCTTTGTAACAAAGGGTCATTTTATCTTGGTACTAATGCCTTATCCATTGAATCACTCTAAATTCTTCTTGAAGTGATCATATGATCCTCCAACTTAATTGCATGTTCTAGATATTAGGATAGTGTGATATTTAATTACAATCCTATGTGTAATATATTATACATGATAAGTTGGCCTGAAGGGCCCCTCATCCTTGCCAATTAGAGCTGAAGGCTCCAACAAATGCAGTCGAAGGAAAAAAGAAGGAAAGAAGTCAATGTATTTTGAGACCAAGGTTGAAAGGTAGGAAGATGCACATGTTGAAGAGCAAGATGATGGATTAGAGGATGAAGAGGGTTCTAATGGGAGTTCTGAATAGTATGTGTAAGATGAGATTGAAGATGAATAGGTAGAGCCACTTACTCCTACCTTGAGATAGTCCATGAAAAAAAAAATCTAGTTAATAGGTATAGCCCACCATATTTTTGTTGTGTATTTTATTTGTTATGTACCAAGATCTTGGAGTGAAGCTCTCTCTTGAGAGGATAGTGAGTCTTGGATGCAGGCAATGTAGGAGGGGATGATCACCTTAGATAAATGTGACACCTAGGATCTTATTAGTTTGCCCAAGGTGTAATGTACCGTACCTGTTTGTATATTTTATGAATCTTCTATGTGTGATATTTTATTATTATTTTGTGTGGTCTTTCAGATAGATAGAAGATGCAGAAGGGGGTTTATGTTTTCTTGCAGATGTAGTGCTGGAGCACACAATGTATTACATATAATAGAAACCCAGAAAATATACAATGAATCTGGAGAAACTAAAGACAACCCAGATAGTAGAATGACCAAATACAAATTACTAGCACATACCCATTTTTAGAAATGCAACTTCATTTTTTAGCTGTTGCCAAACCAGCAAAGGGTATAGCTGGATTCACTCCAAATGCACCACTTATGTTGGCAAAGAGCTTACAATGTATTGTTCGGGCCCAAAGACCTCAAATGGCTCCAAAAAGCAAGAATACAGTTGCATACAAACACCAAATCGACCCCCAAGGAGTCTCATGCCCCCAGGCAAGGATGTACGGCCCCCATGAAGGTTGTGACAGCTGCAAACAACAAATAAACCTCTGTATTCTAGTTTGAAACTGATATGCTCAGCAATGTAGTTCAGGCAACCCAAATGGAAGGGATAAATCTACACCCAAACTCCTCAAAAATGCATCCAAAGGTGGTACGGTTGGGCAGGAATGGTACGGCCAGCAAAGAGGGAATATACATCAGCAAACCCTCTCTCAAAGCTACTCAAATCTGTCTCTATCTAACTATCTTAGGCTGAGCATAAACTATCTCTCAAAGATAACTCCATGAACCTCTGAAAATGTATCAAACGAACTCCATGAAAGCACAACTGTGAACACTGGATGTGTTCACCATAGAAGGCACCGTTGGGTGATCTTTCACATCTATGGGATACCGCTACTCAAGGAGGTTTCCGTCTCCAAGAGCCTCTAGTTTGAATCCTCAAACCCTAGAGCCAAAACTCCAAAACCCTAGCAAAGGAAATCTCAAAGAGAGAAGAAAATAATAAACCAAGCATATCCAAATGAGAGCACTTTTCCTCCTTTTATACTTTTCCAACTGGGAGTCTCTAAAATCCTCTTGCATATGGGATAAAACATGAGAGGGAAAATACATTTTAAAATATTATAATCCTCTTTAATTCTTTTCTCAACATCACCCTTAAAGTCCCCTCTTTTAAAACAACATTAAGTTGTTGAGCCTAGGCACCAAGGTCTAATATTAAATAATAATGTTTAATTTACGGACTTTAAAACGGAGGCCAAGATGATGTCAGAAACCAATGATCTATTGCTCATTGGAAAGGTCTTGACAAGACAAATCTAATCCCACTCTCAAAATCTCGTTCCGATGCCAATCCAAAACTTACTAAAAATAGTAAGTAACGGCCATAAGCAAACTGAGCCAACTCAGAGGGTGCCAACTGGATCCACAAACCATCTGATAACTCTAAGCTCAGTGCAATGTCTATGAGAGCCAATAGCCAACTGCCAAGTTACCCAAACAGCGCCAAACTGCCACTTACTAAAAATAGCAGTGACCATCGAGGACCAAAGAGAACAAACGCAGAAAAACCCAGAAAGATTAATGACATGCAAGCACTTACTATAAATAGTAAGTACAGACAAGTTGTCTGAAATCCCTCCAGAAAGTGTCAACCATCTCCATTGGATCACCCAAACACCCTAGTGACATCAAAATATTCCTCTGATTATGTTGTCACCAACCCAGAAAGTCAGCTCTGATTGAACTGCAAGAGAACCCGAAAATGGGGACATTACACTCCGCCCTTCCCAAAGATTGCTTGTCCTCGAGCAATGTCAATACATCCTCCAACAACAGACTGAACCCAACTGAAACCAAAAATGATCCCAGGGTCCCAAGTTATTCTCAGCATAGAACCACCACGTCGACGCTGCGCTACTCTGATAAAACCTTCACCATGCAGAGAGTGGTGAAGCAACACCTTGGAATCTAACTGAATTGTCATGCAAAACCTATCACCACCTGGATCCCGACACATTAGAACCTCACATCCATCAATCATGAAGAGGAAATTAACCCTCGAAGTGTCTGAACCATAACATTCCCCTCTATCCTCTGCAAAACTCCTATGGATGTACTGACTACACAACATTGGTGCTGAAAGATATGAAACTGCTCCTCTCAGAACGAGGGAATGAATAAACTCTCCTCCATCACCGCTGTAAAGACTTAACATGCCATCATGCTTACTGACACTGCAACCTCTCAAAAGCCATGTCTCCAATGGAAATTTAGGAGACCAAGAAGCTGGAAACTCTGTCTGATACATATCACCATGATGGTAATCTGATCTTTGACTCTGCAAATAATCCTCTGAATGTATCTGAGTCAGCCACTTGCAATCTCTAGTTCCACCTTCTGTAGATGGCAACCCTTCATCCCATAATGGATGGTATAAATCCTGAGCCAATCCACATTCACGCATCATCAGGTCATCTGTGTGTGGACTAAAGGAGAAATGATGAGCACTCCTCACTATGTAGTCAGAATAAAAAGCACCCGCCTATGTCAACGGTTGACTGACATAGTCATGGGGAACACACTCCTCATCACTCACATCACTTGGATCAGAATATGTCTCATGTCTCCGATCCTGAATAGCTAACTGGGTAGATACTCTGGCAGCCTTCTCTGCATACCCAATAACATACTCCCTATCATGATACAATTGGAGATATTCTGATTTTACCTCCTCCAAAGCACTCCTGATGAATTACAAATCATGAATGTGAGTACCAGCCGAGACCCCATACCGTCTCTCCTCCAACTCTGTTGTCCAAAGAAGGTTCTCAACATTCCTGTGAGTGCAATCTAAATGAGATAAGGTTGAATCAACCTTCTCTCCAGTAACCTCCAGTTGATCTCTCCATCTCTGTGGCTCAATAAGTTGTCGATCAAAATCAGTTGCATGGGATGTAGACTCTAATTTGCTTCCAAGAGAGGGAAACAAATCAACATGAGGACCAATCACTCCACTAGATGATGCCCTGCATATCTCCTGTGAAAATGATGGAGTAGTGTGGTGATCTATCACACAACTCTCTGGAAAATTCACTACTACACCACAAGGGTCATCAATCATATGCTCTGCATCACCTAAAATAGGACTAACCTTAGGAACACCTAGTGTGACATATTGTTCCCTACTACACTCATCCAAAACAATCGTCCCGTCTGTGTCACCCGCACCAGTAATTGAAAGGGATGTAGCCACATCCTCCACATACTCATTACCACCATCCGTGGATGTATGCTCATCACCACTCGCTGCCATAGATATCTGAATTGTTTCTGTAGGTGATGAAGACTGCACCAAGCTCAACTCCACAATAAGCTCATCTATCCATAGCTTTGACTCTTGAAGGGTTGTTCGAGTGCTCTTCAAAGAGTCTTTGGTAACCTCAAGCTCATAGGTGAGCTCATCAACCTCCTCTTCCTTTCCCCTTAGAGCATCATGATAAATACCGTCAAGCCTGAGAAGATGATCTCTATCTGATAACAACTATAGGTAATTATTCTTCATTATCCCAACTGCATCTCTAAGTGCCTGAAACTCAGCAAGGGAAAGTCCTTTATCATCATGTTCATCCATCTCAGGAGTACTCCAACCATAGGTTGCCAACATCTATCTAGCAACATCAAAATGTTCCAAAGTTGTAGCAATCATATGGTCATTAACCTTCAATTGCCCAATCAAATGATGATGCCCCTGTGATGAATCATCTTCACACAAATCTTTCGATTTGCAATCTTCACTATGGAAAGAGGCTGAATCATCATCACTCACTGATTGATAGGCATCCTCATGTGTGCTATCAGCTCTACACACTTCCTCAACAAAGGTACTGCTATTATGTACCTCACGGGATGGCTCCAATGACATAATAGAAGGAGTTGATTGGACATAATCATTGCACACTACTGCCTCCAATGTAGACGCATGTTCATCCAAAGAGCTATCCTGGGACCAGTCATTCACAAGTAATTTTTCTGATTTGTTCACATCGTTAAAGTCTGATTTACCAAATCAAATTCATTGTGACATGAATCCCCAACACCTGTTGCATCACTATCACCTGAAACTGGAGTGTCTGCATTGGATGACTCTACACAACCAACATCATCAAGTGTAATAGCAATAGCAGTATCTTCATGCTGATGCAAACCAATCAAACTGTTGTCACAAAAACCTGAACTATTATGGCTTGTATCCTCATGGTTTTCCTCGTGTTTGACACTCATATTTTGCGTGCCAACATTAAAAGTATCTTTTACAACTCTTTCCTCTTGTGCCATAACATTTAAATCACTACTACACTCAGGAGAATGACTATTGTCATAAAAATTAGAACTGTTATCAGAGCTGATAACAACCTCTTGAGTGCTGAAAGTAACCTCATTTGCCAAACCAACATCAATTTGTGAATCCCTTTTATCGATGCATTGGTGGTTAGGCTCCCGAAATTCTTTGCAAGAGAAGCATAGGCCTTGTCTTCTCACGTGATTCTTGCTCAGTTTCCTCTGCAACTCTTGGTTCTGAGGTCTACCTCCCCTGCGGGGTCTAGTCTTTATCCTAATGTGAGAGTACCCGGCAAATGTCAACTCGGCTCTGAACTCTTCACTGGACACTCTCCAATCCCTCAGAATCTCCTCCTGAAACTCTGTCTCTATGGGATCCTGTTTAGGAACTTGGTTCATGGGAGCAAATGTAGAGATACCAAGTCTGTCACCCGCTGTAAACTGTGCAGCCCTCCTATGAGTAACTGAGGTCTCATCCTCATCATTGTGCAACTGTCGAAGGACCTATGTTATCTTCGCGTGTGATTCTCTCAACTCCTGTTGAGACACCCTCATCTCTCAAGTGAGTGCATTCAAAAGCTCACGCGAGCTGGGTTTGTCACCTTTCCTATCATCCATTTCTTCTATCACTACTATATCTGTACCTATAAAAGGATCAACTTGGAAAACCTGTGTGTGTACTCATGCAAGTGTTGATCACTCACATGCAAAGCTAAGCTGTATGTCTGTTCAACCTCACAGGATGGCAAGATCATAGCTCTAATACCACTGTAATGTGCCGTACATGTTTGTATATTTTATGAATCTTCTATGTGTGATATTTTATTATTATTTTGTGTGGTCTTTCAAATAGATAGAAGATGTAGAAGGGGGTTTATGTTTTCTTGCAGATGTAGTGCTAGAGCACATAATGTATTGCATTTAATAGAAACCCAGAAAATATACAATGAATCTGGAGAAACTAAAGACAACCCAGATAGTAGAATGACCAAATAACAATTACTAGCACATACCCATTTTTAGAAATGCAACTTCATTTTTCAGCTGTTGCCGGACCAGCAAAGGGTATAGCTAGATTCACTCCAAATGCACCACTTATGTTGGTAAAGAGATTACAATGTATTGTTCGGGCCCAAAGACCTTAAATGGCTCCAAAAAGCAAGAATACAGTTGCATGCAAACACCAAATCAACCCCCAAGGAGTCTCACGCCCCCAAGCAAGGATGTAAGGCCCCCATGAAGGTTGTGACAGCTGCAAACAGCAAATAAACCTCTGTATTCTGGTTTGAAACTAATCTAATTAGCAATGTAGTTCAGGCAACCCAAATGGAAGGGATAAATCTACACCCAAACTCCTCAAAAATGCATCCAAAGGTGGTACGGCTGGGCTGGAATGGTACGGCCAGCAAAGAGGGAATATACATCAGCAAACCCTCTCTCAAAGCTACTCAAATCTGTCTCTATCTAACTGTCTTAGGCTGAGCATAAACTATCTCTCAAAGATAACTCCATGAACCTCTGAAAATGTATCAAACGAACTCCATAAAAGCACAACTGTGAACATTGGATGCATTCACCATAGAAGGCACCGTTGGGTGATCTTTCACACCTGTGGGATACCGCTACTCAGGGAGGTTTCTGTCTCCAAGAGCCTCTAGTTTGAATCCTCAAACTCTAGAGCCAAAGCTCCAAAACCCTAGCAAGGGAAATCTCAAAGAGAGAAGAAAATAATAAACCAAGCATATCCAAATGAGAGCACTTTTCCTCCTTTTATACTTTTCCAACTGGGAGTCTCTAAAATTCTCTTGCATATGGGATAAAACATGAGAGGGAAAATACATTTTAAAATATTATAATCCTCTTTAATTCTTTTCTCAACATCACCCTTAAAGTCCCCTCTTTTAAAACAACATTACGTTGTTGAGCCTAAGCACCAAGGTCCAATATTAAATAATAATGTTTAATTTACGAACTTTAAAACGGAGGCCAAGATGATGTCAGAAACCAATGATCTATAGCTCATTGGAAAGGTCTTGACAAGACGAATCCAATCCCACTCTCAAAATCCCGTTCCGATGCCAATCCAAAACTTACTAAAAATAATAAGTAACGGCCATAAGCAAACTGAGCCAACTCAGAGGGTGCCAACTGGATCCACAAACCATCTGATAACTCTAAGCTCAGTGCAATGTCTATGAGAGCCAACAACTAACTGCCAAGTCCCCCAAACAGTGCCAAACTGCCACTTACTAAAAATAGCAGTGACCACCGGGGACCAAAGAGAACAAACCCAGAAAAACCCAGAAAGATTAATGATATGCAAGCACTTACTATAAATAGTAAGTACAGACAAGTTGTCCGAAATCCCTCCAGAAAGTGTCAACCATCTCCATTGGATCACCCAAACACCCTGGTGACATCGAAATATTCTTCTGATTATGTTGTCACCAACCCAGAAAGTCAGCTCTGATTGAACTGCAAGAGAACCCGAAAATGGGGACATTACACAAGGGAAGAAATCCTATTAGTTGCAAGTAGGTGTATAAATAGAAGATCAAAGTAGATGGGTGTTTAGAGTGGTATAAGGCTAGATTGGTGGCCAAGGACTAGTCCCAAAGAAAGGGAGTTGATTTTGATGAAATTTTCTCTCCTATGCTAATTTATCTTCTATTAGATTTATGTTATTTATTGCTACAACTTGTAATTTTGAGATTGAGCAAATGGATGTTAAGATTGCTTTCTTACATGGGGATCTTGAGGAGAAGATTTATATGTGACAGCTTGATGGTTTTGTTGTGAAGGGAAAGGAACATTTGGTTTGTAGGTCGAAACATTCATTCTATGCTCTAAAATAGTTACCCAAGATGTGGTACCAAAAGTTTGATGCCTTTGTAACGAGTTTGGGTTTTATTAGGAGTGAGTAAGATCATTGTGTTTATGTTAAAATATTAATGATCAGATTCTAATCATTGTTTTCTATGTGTATGACATGTGTAGTCGTCAAAAATTGACCTAATTATTCCCTAATAATTTCCTAAGTCCTCCCTTCCATGAAATTTAATTAATTAATTAAATTTCTATTATTTCCATTTATCCCTAAGTTACCCCAAATCCAAAGATTTAATTAATTTTAATTAATTAATTAATCTTTCACTTTTACCATATCTCATAAATAATAAATTAAAACTAATTTATTATTTACCTATAAACTTCTCGTTAATAATAAATTTAATTTAACTACTTTAATTTATTATTAACTTAAACCTAAAAACCTAACCCAAAATCCGTTAAAAACCTATTCAACCAACATTTTTCCCGTTCAACTGCTTGAATCATTTTTACAAAACATTATAAAAAAACCATCTCATTTTGCATTTCCCCGACTGGAAAAATTACTTTGGAGTTATGTAGAAATCAATGAGCAGCCACATTTCAATCGTTTGGTAACATTTGCAATTTGTTTTTAATATTTGTTCGTATGTTATCATTTATCTTTGATGTTGCATTAAATGTTCAATTTTAGGGTTTTGCATAGTTTTGAAACCATTGAATAAAATTTATATTTTCTGCTAACATGTTTATTGGTAACAATAATGTGATGATTAAGGAGCTCAAAACACAACTTTTTGACACATTTGATATGAAAGATTTGGGGGCTCCAAAATACATTATGGTATGGATATTAGTTGGGATTGGGTACATAAAAAACTTTGGTTAAGTCAAAGTAAGTATGTTGATACCATTTTACAATAGTTTAGTATGCATGATTGTAAAGCTATGAGTATTCCTTTTCCCATTGGCACTAAGCTTGCATTAGATATGTGTCCCAAATTGGATGATAATTTTGAAGATATATCTAACATGACTTATGCTAGTGTTGTTGGTAGCCTGATGTATGTAATGGTTTGCACTAAACCATATATTGCCCAAGCAGTGGAAGTTTTGAGCAAGTTTATGTCTAACCTTAGTAAGGAGTATTGGAATTATGTTAAGAGGGTGTTTAGATATTTGTGAGGGACTCTTGGTTACTATTTGTGTTACATGGTATGTATGATGTGGATAAGACATTAGATATACATGGCTTTGTTGATTCATATTAGGCATGAGGTTTGGATAGTCGAAGGTCCACTAGTGTCTATGTGTTCTCTTTATTTAGTGGTGTAGTTAGTTGGATGAGTAAGAGGTAGCCCAGATTTCTTTATCCACCAATAAATCAGAGTATATGGCTGCTACATATGCCCTTAAGGAGATATTATGGTTACAAAGATTATGTTTAGGTATTAGTTTTGATTGCAAGGTGGTTAGAATCGATTGTGATAGTCAAAGTGCTATTTGTTTGGACAAGAAATCCATATACCATGCTCGTGCCAAAAATGTTGATGTTCAATATCATTTTGTTCGCGAGATGGTAGACAATGAGAAGGTGATGTTGCAAAAGGTTGACACTTGGCATAATGTTATACATTAATGCAAGTGGGACTCCCAAATGCATTCCATAACTGACAACTCACAAACAATTGCTCAAAACATCACACACAGAGACTCTCTGCTCACAAACGAACTTACAACACACAAGATGAAGAGCAAGCAAAATCATGCTTCATTTTATTGAAATCAACTTCATACAAATTACTTATGCAAAAAAACTACACTATGGCCCCTCATGGCTTATCTCTCTACTACACTAACTCATTCTCATGACATTGCAAATCTGTTGTCCTCTTTTCTATACTGGGGCAACTTCTTTACCTTTGATCAACTTTGTATGTTCTCTCTAATTTCTGAACCATCTTTGCAACTTCTCATGGCAACCTTTAACTCTTCCCTTTAGCACCTCCATCTCTGCATATTTCTGTATAAATAAAGCCTTTACGTATGCTGCGCTCTCCCCCCTTCAAAAAACAATAAGACTTAATTATATATGGTGCTCTTTTTCCCAAAAAGATAGCGTTTCAAAATGTTCTCTAAATCTACATAAAAAATATATATATATATTTTAAAATCTGAAATCTTCCTTCTTATTTCCACGTTGGTTCTTCCTCAAACAAGGCATTGAAAAGTTTTGGATATAAAAATTAAACCAAAATTAAGGCACCTCTTGCTCTGCCTTCCCTCTGGTTTTCTCTCTATTTATTTCTTCCTTTTACCTTTTTTTTGGTGTCCCATTTAGTGGATCATTATTTCTGTTTTCTTTCTCCAGACAAGCGTCTTTTTCCATATTTAAAAAAATGCCTCTCTTCATCAATTTCCAATATGCCATATTCTATTTCCCTGAATATTTTGCTCAATGATGATTTTCTTGTTTTGCTAGGGAGCAATTACGTGAAGAAATCGCGATTAAAAAGAAGATTCTCTTCCTCTACTCACTTTGTCATTTTTAAATGCATTAATGGACCAATATCAAGCAATTAAAACTCTGTGAATAGTACCTCTATGTTGGTAGGTGGCGACTGATTAGGAAAGTACTGTACACTAGCCATGTATCCTTGCCGGGGTTTGGGGGCGCAGCCCCCGAGAAATTTTTTTTAGAGCCGACAAAAAAATCCTATTTTTGTGACCGACATAAGAAAACCCTATTTTTTTAACCGACAAAAAGGCTTGATAAAAAGCGGCTAAGGGTTAGGGTTTTGATGTTGTATTGTAGCATTTGCAACGGTATTGAGTTGCAGGGATTGCTTGTTGTAATCGGTTTGATTTACTGGATAATAATATTGGACTCTCTGTTTGGTGGATGTGGCCCGAGTTTGGGTGAACCACGTTAAAACTTGTCTCTCGCTGTTATTAATTCTGTGTATTTCCATTTCTCTGTTTAATCTTTATTTGCATTTAATTGATATCTTCTGCCGGCTAACCCTAACACTCTAGAATTCACGCAAACTAAATTGTATTTTGTTATTGCTCTGGGGTGTGGAATTGGGTGTCGGTAGGTGAAAAACTCAAACAACTCTGTTTCGCATGAAAATTGGTGAGTATTCTTGGAATGACATCCCAAGATCCCCTACAGAAGGATTTTTCTCCAGCCTCAAAGGATTTCAAAAATTTAAACTTTTCGTAAATTGCCATCCCCGAATAGAAAGTTTTAAAATTTCCAAAATGGTGCGACATATGATCGCGGAATCTTCGCCAATGTTGTTGAAATACCCCTAAAAATATGCTTGTGATAGGATTTGATGCCAAACCTCACCAATCTCACTGAACAATAGTTTCTGTGAAATCAACTTTTTATGCATCAAACTCAGAATCTGGCGAAAACTGAAATCTTGCAAAACTGATTGTGCCAAGCATTCTGAAAGTTGAGAGATGCCAAATGCA
This sequence comes from Cunninghamia lanceolata, assembly GCA_027924645.1. Taxonomy (NCBI): domain Eukaryota; kingdom Viridiplantae; phylum Streptophyta; class Pinopsida; order Cupressales; family Cupressaceae; genus Cunninghamia; species Cunninghamia lanceolata. Next base: position 4,788,943 of record BSBN01000007.1, read on the forward strand.
ACCCAAAACAAACCAAAACCGAAAAGAAAAACCTGAACATGTTTTTAGGTGATGCCAATTGCCTGTCTTCCTAGATGCTCCTGCATCAGACACGTCGGGTAGGAAAATTTTGTGAGTAGAACTCACAAAATGGAGTTGAGTAGTGGGACTACCCTTTCAAGTTGTAAACAACCTACAACAAACTCCATCACTGATTTAGACATAAATAATTTCTTCCTCCGCCTCTTCCAGCACTTAGGACACTTGTCCTCCTCCTCCACCAAGTGTGCACCTTATTCCTCCTTCCTCTCATGGACTCACATCCACCATAGACTGACCACCTCCTCCAAAGACTTTCTTCTCTCCTCTCCTCCTTCATGGGATCCAACCCACCATTATCCGATCTCCTCCACCAAAATCCCTCACCATCCACATCACAATTTGCAACAACCTCACAAAAATATGCATCTACAACTTCATGGAAATTAAATATTTCCATGTGCTCTTCTTCATACTCTCCAACCCTCATCATAGCAAAAGAAGGAAAATGAATTTCATCATAAAATGCAATAAACTTTACCTCTTCTTCCTTCACTGCTACAACTTTCCTTTCATCTCCTTCTGCTGCAATTTCATTCTCACAACTACATCCTTGTCAACAGTGGTTGCAATATTTTCGTCATCCTCCAAAGGATTCATAATAGTTGCAACCTTATTGTCCTCATCTTCAACTGTTGCAACTTCTTTGTTGTCCTCTTCCAATCATCTATTTATTATCTCCATCTCCTCTTTCAATAGGAGATTATCCTCATCTTCGTTGATCTGCTCATCATATTTGGGACACTCAAAGTTCATAAAGAAGGCTAGGAGCATGGAATTTACAACTCCTAGAAGTAAGTTTCAGTCCAAGACTTTCCCTCGTAGAAAGGATAAAAACATTTCCAAAAAGAAGTCAATCAACCCAAAACACTGCCTCAAAGAATGGATGATGAGCTCTAAAATGAGCTAAGGAAGAAGAAACTTTGTGTTACAAATAAAGAACCTTGGGCTTCAGGACACAAGTGTTATGAACGAGGCAAATCCCACCAATTAGAGGCCTATGTGACTATTGAATCTGAATCAGTAAATTCAGAACAACAAGATGATTCGGAGGTTAGTGAAGAAGATGAGGTTCATGAAGAGGCTGAAGTTGACAAGGACCATGATGTTTCTTCTGCTCAACTCACTGGGAATCAAAGAAATGATCCATTCAAAGTCCAAGGTGTACTATGTGGGTAGTTTATTGTTGCTCTCATAGATACAAGAGCATCACACAACTTCATTGATGAAGGAGTTGTGGCAAGAAGAGGGATGAAACTTGAAGAGTTTGAAGGATTCAAGGTAATTGTTACAGATGGATTCACTTTCATGCACAAGGAGGATTCCTCAATTAAGTATGCAGTTTGTTAGGTATGAATTCAAAGATGACTTTTATGTGATAAGAATTAGTGACATTAATGCTGTCCTTTGGTATACAATGGCTGAAATCTTTGGGCAAAATATGTTTGAGCCTGCAAACTAGGAGCTGAAGTTTGATGTCGGTGGAAAGAAGGTTGGTTCGAGAGGGATTTCTACTGGAGGGCCTCAAGTTGTCACCTCAAAAAGAATGGAACATTTGTTTCATCATGACCAAGTAGAATGGGCAACCCAATGTGTCATCATGCCTACTCTTCCAAAAGAAGAAAAGAGGAATTACCATCCTGATGTGAAAACTTTGCTGACCAAGAACAACAAGGTTTTTAATGGATTGCCACCTGGGAGACCTCCTGAAATAGGTATTGAGCATATCATTGAGCTAGAAGAAGGAGCTAAACCTATGATATCAACTCCCTATCGGTACCCCAAGCGGTTCAAAGATGAGATTGAAAGGACTCTCAAAGAACTTTTAGACATGGGGTTTATCCATCCTAGCAAGAGCTCATTTGCATATTCTGTTGTGTTGGTTAAGAAAAAAGATGAGACTCTGCATTTATGCATTGATTACTGAGAGCTCAACAAAAGAACTATTAAGAATTGGTACCTAATATTGAGGATTGATGAGCTTGTCGATGAGCTTCATGGAGCAGTCTACTTTTCAAAGATAGACTTAAGATTGAGGTATCATCAAATTAGAATGAGGGAGAAGGATGTTGAGAATATTGCATTTAGATGCCATTATGGGCATTTTGAGTTCCTTGTTATGCCTTTTGGCCTAACAAATGCCCCTGCCACCTTTCAATCTTGTATGAATCAATTTTTTAGTGAGCAGCTCCGTAAGTTTCTGCTAGTTTTTTTATGGTATCCTAATTTACAGCAAGTCTTGGAAGGAACACTTGCAACATTTGGATGAAGTGCTTGGTATCCTAGAGGCCAATTATTTACATGCTAAAGAATCCAAGTGTGAATTTGGATTAACTGAATTTTTTTTTATCTTGGCCATGTTATCAGTGCTTAGGGGGTTAGTGTTGATTGAGAAAAGATTAGAGCAATCTTGGATTGGCCCCCACTAAAAAACCTCACTCAATTGAAGGATTTTTTTAGGTTTTATGGCTTATATAGGCGGTTTGTGAAGGGATTTTCACAAATGGCAGCTCCTCTCACTGATCTTACCAAAAAGGGGGCATTTAAGCAGTCTAATGCAGCACAAAGCACTTTTGATTAGTTTAAGAAACTTATAAGCAGTTGTCATGTACTTGCCCTTCTTCATTTTTCTAAGCCATTTGAGTTGGAATGCGATGCATCTGGTGAGGGAATTGGTGTTGTTCTCATGCAAAACGAGCATCCAATTTGTTTTGAAATTAGGAAGTTAAGAGGTGCTGAAACAAGTTATTCAATTTATGACAAAGTGATGCTCGCAATTATGCATGCCTTGGTCAAGTTCTGACAGTATTTGGTTGCAGGAAGATTCAATGTGAAAACTGATCACAATAGTTTAAAATATTTTCTCAATGAAAAAGACTTGAACAAGAGGCAACAAAAGTGGGTCAGTAAGCTTCAAGCTTACGACTTTGACATTGTCTATGTCAAAGGGAAGAAGAATGTGGTGGCGGATGCCTTATTTAGAAGGCCTCATTTGCATACTATTATGGAGGTTACTACTGATTGGAGAGATCAGATCATAGTAGAATATGCCAAGGATCCTTTTGCAGCTGGTGTCCTTGAAGTCACATCACATGATGAGAAGTACAAGATAAACAATGATCTCATCTTCTATAAGGAAAGGGTTTTTCTAGTTCCCAATTCCAAGGTTAAACCATTGATTATAAGGTCATTTAATGATGCTCCTTGGCTGGTCACCAAGGTATTTTCAAGACTTATAACCAAATTCATGAGAGGTTTACTTGGAAGGGGCTAAAAAATGATGTTTGTGATCATGTTAGAGAATGTTCTATTTGACAATAGAATAAAAATGAGAACACTTACCCTGTTGGTCTGTTGTAACCATTGCCAATTCCCAATTAAAAATGGGAAAGTATCACCATGGATTTTATCACAGGACTTCCCAAAGTGCAAGGGAAGGATAACATCTTTGTTGCGGTTGCTATATTGACCAAATTTGCACATTTCTTTGTTGTTTCTGCAGTGTTTACAGTAGCACAGGTGGCATAATTATTCTTTAGAGAAGACGGGCTGCTCGAGAACATAGTGAGTGATAGGGACAACAAGTTCCTAAGTCTTTTTTGGTAGGAGTTATTTAGATTGAGTCGGACTGAACTCACTCCTAGCACCAGTTACCATCCACAGACTGATGGGCAATCTAAAATAGTTAACAAATGGTTGGAGGGATATCTCAGAAATTATGTATCTGGACAACAAAATGCTTGGGTAAGGTGGTTACATTTAGGTGAATACTATTACAATTCCTCTTACCATATGTCTATTAAGATGTCTCCATTCTTGGATTTATATGGTTATGAAGCTCCTAACTTCATTGAATTGTTGTTTGGTGATAGTAGAGTACCCAGAGTCAAGGAGTTTTTGTAGGAAAGCCAAGATCTAATAAAATCATTGAAGGACAACCTTAAGCATGCTCAAAACCAACAAAAGATTTATGCAAATCAACATCAAATAGAGAGTGCTTTTGATGTTGGAGACATGGTTTATGTGAGGTTGCACCCTACAAACAATCCACTCTCAAAAAGAGTGGAGCTGAAAAGTTAAAACCACGTTTCTTTGGTCCATTCAAGATAATCAAGAAGATTGGTGAAGTGGCATATGAGTTAGACCTCCCTGAAAGTAGCAAAGTACATAATGTTTTCCATGTCTCACACCTTAAAAACATGCTTGGACATAATGTTATTCCCTCCTTGGTGTTGCCTCCATTATATGAAGAAGGAAGACTTGAGCTGATTTTAAAAGCTATTATTGATCATAGAGAGCACTCTTTGAGGAGAAAGACCATCAAAAAATATTTGGTTAAGTGAAAGAACCTACCTGTGGAGGATACGACTTGGGAAAGTGAGCACATTCTACAACATCCTATTTTGCAATTGCTCGTGGACAAGCAATTCTAGGGAGGGAGGATTGTAATGTCCCCTTCTCAAGCCTAACCAATTGTGGGTTTGATAGCATATTTCCTTGAGTTTCGATAGGCTATGTGGTTTGGTAAGGGACTCCTTGTTTGTGGAGATCACTAGTTCAGTTATTTTGTATTTTTGTTAATGGCATTGAGTTCAGTTGATGTTCAAGATTGCAGTGCATCTTTCAAAAGTTTTTCAGCTTCTTGGATTGCTCTCCAAACTTCTTGGAGAAGCCGTCTATTTTTAGAAAGTCACTCAGATGACATCGTTTATCCCAAACTTCCTGGAGCATGTTGGTATGGTTTATTTTGTAGTTTGCTTATGTTTGGGATTTTCTGTAAAGTTGGGTGTATTAATGAGCTATATTTTAATTATTATTTGTACTTTTGTCTTCAAAGGATGGAAATAATTAAAAGTGTCTAAGTGTAATAGCTCATTTGAAATGATAAAGGATGTATTATTTGTTTAGGAACTTATAAGTGAGTGCTCAAGCTTGGGAAAAGAGAATTTTTTAAGTTGGAGGAAAAAAGCAATTATTTCCAAGAAATAATTATAATCTTGTGTAACTTACAAAGTGCCTTTATAAGGAGGATGAGAGCTCATTGTTATTCTTCATGTTGAAGATTATATCGTTATGCTGTAGGAATGAACCTGTGAGTTCTTCATCCCTTCTTGAGGACAAAAACCCTCTTGAAGAAGTTTAGTTTCGGTGGTGAAAGATCCACCCTAGCTAAAAGAAGTGATTTCACATAGAAATCACTCTTGCTATCAATGGAGTTATTGAGTTATGATGTTTTCTGATATTGTAGATATTATTTTGAATAATTTTGATGATATTATAGTGGATTTTGGTCTCTTGTGTTGTTTGTGTGGAGCTATTCACTATTGAAGCCTTTTTCCAGGGCGGTCGTACAAATAACAACCTCATTTATTGATGCTATGAATTGAGAAGGGAGGATTCTAAAAAACATTGAATGTAAATAATATTTTGAGGAATAAAATGGCAATTTTATAGGAGACAATAGTGACAATTTCTATGAGCACCATACACCTGGGTATGTCGTACGCCCTTGATGTTGGGAGTGAGCTTTAAAAAGTGAATCACTACCTGTTTTGTGTGTCAAACACCTTCTTTGGTCATGGTGCCTCATCCCAAGGGAGTTTCGTACATATTGGGTGTTGTTCTGAGTGGTAGTATTTTGATGGTTTGGGGGGAATTTTGAGCATATACAATAGTTCATACAACATTTTCAAAGGTGTTTCAGATTTGAGTTTGGTAGCAATAGTGTATGAGGTGGTTCTGGATCAGTTTGGATGATTCTATGGGGAAGTTTATGTTGATCATTATTGTGTGCAGATTTCATGAAGTTCCCAATATCATTTTTGATGTGATTCATTGATGTTTTAACAAGATTGTGTGCCTCCTTTGTTTGCACCAGGGATAGATTGAATAATTAGACTTAGACATTTACATTACTGATTACAATAATTGTGATAGTTATTTCTAATTTATTCTTAGATGATTGTAACCCCTGGATGGTATGACCACTAGCGTGGACTATGAGATTCATGTTTATATTACTTACCCCACTGAATAAGTGGTTCATTGTGTGGCTTCCCGCTGAATAAGCAGAAGTGCCTATGTTTCTTTATTTCATCACTCCCATTGAATAAGTTGTGAATCCCCACTAAATAAGTGGATGCCCGCTGAATAAGTGGAAGTTGTATTTGATTTACATTGCATTATAATTGCTTAGTCTGAAGCACTTGTATGCTCTCCCCTCACCCATTTGGGAACTTGGTGATTAGAAGGTGTGGAGGAGTTACATGGTTGCATTTCATTTGTTAACACTATTTGTAGTGTTGGAAACAATCTAAAAAAATTTGGGGGTAGAACATTACAACAAGCCATAATAGAATGCCAAAAAGAGGATTGAAAGGTAAAGGGAATGCCCAAAACTTTAATAATTCTCCATGGTCCATCACTTTCTAGCCAAAAGAGTCCATCTAGGGAGGCTTGGGCAAGAAGGATTGATGAGAACATCGAATTTTTATCACTGTTTGCTGGAGTTGGAGGTAAGGGCAAAAGTGTTTAAACATTTTACGATCGATTAACATTATCATGTTCTTTTAGAAGAGTGAGAAAGGAATAATCAACAAAATGGGCATCGATAAGTTGGAGACTAGAATTGGGGAGGGAAATACCATTGATCCTTTATTGGGCAACTACATTAGCAAGCAAATAGCCAAAACCTTCAATCACAAGAACATAAAGAGTTGGAGTAAGAGGGCATCCTTGGCAGATGGATCTAAGGATCCCAAAAAAAGAGGATTGTCAACCATTGATGGTGAGACAAGCTAAAGCATCTGCACTTGTAACATCTAGATCAAGAAAATAAATTTAGGGCCAAATCCAATAGCCTGAAGCATGGCTAAAATAAATGACCCTTCAATACAACCATAAGCCTTAACAAAGTCAATTTTGATGAAAATGGCTTGTTGTTGGAAGAGACAAGCCCATTCCATACCTTCCCACACAACAATAATATTATCTAGGATATATTTGTACTCTCAATAAAACCAATATGTTTAGGCCAAACAATAAGTAGAAGCAAGTGACAAAGATAGAGAGAAAGGGCTTTGGTTATGATCTTGTAGGAGGTATTTAGCAAGGCAATCAACCACCAATTGTAGATTTATTTACGATTGCCCACCTTAGGTATGAATTTGATATTGCATTTATTTATTATAGCACCTAAGGATTCTATATCAAAAGCTTCTAGGTAGACTTGAAAAAGGTCAGGACCAATAGTGCCCCTAGGGCTTTATGAAATTCATAAGGAAATCCATCATAGCTAGGAGCTTTGACATTAACCATTAAAAAAGTTGCTTCTTTGAGATCCTCCAAAATGAGTATTTGGTTACATAAGGCCTGTTGTGCAACTGAGAACCTACATGGAACCACAATCACACACTGCTAGAGGGCTTGGTCAACTTCAAAGGAAGGTTCTTGAACCTAAAATACCTACTAGTAATGGTGGGCAGAAGCTTGGAGAATATCATGAAGCTCAAAGAAGACATGTAGGCCTTCTTTAATATGTTTAATTTTTTGAGGAACTTTGCAAGCTTGAAGGGATTGAAAAAAATTATCCCCAATTTTGAGTTAATGCAAATGGGCCTTGATTTGAGCTCTTTGAGCTATATGGTCATCAATTATTTAATTCTGTTGGCAAAGCTTTACAACATGCAATTATAGAGCAAGAGAAAATAGAAATGCCTCTAGCTTGATAGTTGCATGATGGAGCTCCAAGGTGGTGGCCTCATAAGAGCAACATTTAAACAACATTAGCTATAGTCATAGATGTGTAAAAATTGAGTATCTTGTTTGATGGCATCATTCTACCATTGGATCTAGAAGACAATTCCACGAGGAGGATGTGGCTCAAGATTCTAATTGCATTGAATATGAGCTAGAGTCAAATGATGACTCAACAAAGACACATTGAGGTAAAATTATAATTTGGTTGCCTTGGGCATTGTAGCTTGCAACTCAATGCAAAACTAAAATGAAAATGATTTGAAAGGAGAATATTTGATAAAGGCTCTAGTAGTAATTGAGAACATTTGGCAAAGGAAAAGATGGGTTGTCCTAATGACATGGCACTATCAAGACATTTGAGAACTCTCTCCATACCTAACCATAAATTTGTTCACATATACCCTGGGCAATCAAAATGATAGTGGCCAACATCTAAATTGAAAAGACCCAATTTATTACACATGTAATACCATGTCTCTCTTTCATCAACTATCCATCTCATAGACAAGTTGCCACATTTATTATAAGCTAACTCAACCATATTGAAGTCCCCACACATGATCCAAGAGATAGTGGGAAGAGACTTTGCAATCTATCACCATAGATGAGATCTTTGAACAATATCATTAGAAGCATAAATATTAATATCCCCAAGGGAGTGGTTATTAATATTAAAGAGAATCCACAAAGCATAGTTAGTGGGTTCACATCCATGATCCACTATGTGTTGTTGCCACCTAGGTGAAATAAAAGTGGCAACTCCTCTGCAACTTGGCTCATGATCACTATGTAAAGAGTCCCTTTTTGGCCATATGACACGAAAAAACAACAAGAAGAATGAAACTTGCAATTTTTAACTCTTATAGACCAAAGACATCAAGTTTAGGAAATCTTTGTTGAACATGCCACATGATATATTTTCTTCTAGGTTTGCGAGACCATGAACATTCCATGAAATAAAATTCATGGAAGTTAGACATCAAGTGACATGCCATTACCATTGAGCTTGTCAAGGGCTCCACAACTATTTTTCAAGAAATCTGTAATGTCCCCATTTTGGGCTTTAATGTCTTGGTTGAGCTAGGTGGAAAAAATGAATGTTGTCAAGGTTTGGAAAAAGGAATGTTAGCTCAACTATTAATATTTTTGGCTAGTGACATTTTTATATTATTTTATTTAGCCAAAAATAATAAAATAATTAGTCAAGGACTTGAGCGGCCAAATTGGAGGAATAAAAAACAACTTAAAAATGGAAAATGGACAAGTTGGAGGTGAAAGATAAAATATAATATTTTTATTATTTATTTTTGCTCAAGAAAATCGTCGCCCAAAAAGGAGAAGGAAAAAATTTTTAAAAAAGAAAATAATAAAATATTATTTTCTCTCTCCTAGTCGCCGCCCAAGAAGAAATAAGGAGAAAAATATTAAATAAAAATCAATAAAAAATATTTGATTATGGCAGTGGAATTATGGCTAATTGGGTCACCGAACTTGAGGAGGATAAAAGGACATGAATTGATATCATTTTTCATATACTTGATGATTTGGCTTTGGCATTTTAGAGTGATTCTCTTGGCTGTAACTTGTTTTTAGTGGTATTCAAGGATGAAAACCCTTGGATAGGAGTGATTTGGACAAAAACCCAATCACTATGTGAGATTGATTCACATGGAATTCATCATTGAGCTTATTTGCAGGTATTTGAAGGAATAATGGCTTCATTTCAGCTACGGTTTGGATTGAAATTCATTACAACAACTAGGGTTTGAAGCATTCTGCAGATTGGAGACTTTGATATTCATATCTGAGGATATATTTGACATATTTTCATTAATAAGCATTTGGAGAGTGTTTCTAGGTGGATCGATTTGTTGCAAGTATGAGGTGAACCAGTGTTGTCATTGATGTCAACATACTCATATTGCATTAACAAGAAGGATTGGATGAGCTGAGTGCTGAGGATATTGAGAAAATTAGCCTCAGTCAGGAACAGTGAAGAACAATGATGAGAAGAAGGCAAATGTATTGTATATGTTGAGAACCAGAGAATGCAGATTAAAGGGTTTGCAGATATGAGTCTTGAGATGCTTCAGTTAAGATTTCAGAGGTCCGCATGAAGATATGAAGAAGTTATGGCTGTCTGTGTGGAACCTGTTCCGGCAAGTGTTCAGAGGTGATAGAGGATCATAGAAAGGTCCGGTGAGGTCCAGAATTGTATAATCCTAATCTGCGGATTGGAATGAGTGTTTGGGATGTCCTTGTGATGTGTCATCTCGAGTTGTGTATGATTTTGAGGTCTGAAAGTACCTTTTGCATTGTGATGGTGGTGACAGACTGTGTTCTTAAAGTTCCAGATGAGGATGAGAAGAGATTCAGTAAGTAGAGAAAGTGCGGATGTACCTGGTCATTTAGGCAGGTTTGTGAAGGTTCTTGGATCATGTTGAGGTTGTGTTGTTGGTCCGCATTGATGGTAGAGCCCGGAATTGAAGATATTCCTCCGGATGAAGTTCTTGTTCAAGATAGTTGACCGGATGAGTTGTTCATCCTGCGAATGTTCTTATGATGGCCGACCGGATGTGTTATTCATCTTGCAGATATTCTTATGGTTGATTGCCGACTTAGATGATTGTTCCTAAGTTGATGTCCTGTATAAATAAAGGTTTGTGAGTTCATTTCGAGGTGTTGATCGTGTGATGAGCGTGGTATAGCGAAGAGAAGTGCGAAAGGCAGAGCAGGGGTTTTTAGGCTTAAATGGAACTGATCCGGACATGGTAGAGATGTCATTCTCCAGTTCAAGATTGTGATTCTTATCACTTTGTAGACAGTGTGTCTCCTTGTAGGTAGTGGGCCTCTTTGTGAGAAGTGTGCTCGGGCAGTGAGCCCTAATTGTTAAGTGCCATTCTTTTTCTTATTCTTCTAATAGAGAATAATCCTTGGGTTAATCACCCCGTGGTTTTTCCCTTAACCGGGTTTTCCACATCAAAATCTTGGTGTTCAATATGTTGATGTTTATCTGCTCTTGTGTTTATGTATTATGCTTTCATGGATGATTAATTGATATGCTGTTAACTAACAACGAAGAATCAAGTGTTTGAAGTAACAATAAGTTTTTATACAACTGATTCACCCCCCCTCTCAGTTGTATGCCCTAAATCCAACACGATTGGCATAAGGAAGCATTTTAGGTGATTTTTATCATTCATGCACATTCTGATTTTTATGACAGTAGGCTGGAAATCCATATCAAAGGCAGATTTGATGGTATTTTGGCATGTTTTGATGTTATAAGGGTTTATTTGACAAGTTGGGCAAAATCGCTTCACATCTAGGCATAGGCGCTTGGTATTGGAAAGTGAATTTGACATCATTTTACAAATCTGGGTTTATATCAGCAGCTACAGGTGTTATATCAGACATTTCAGACCTCATTCTAGCAGCTACAGGTGTCATATTAGTCATACTTTATTGGGTTTGTCACTATATTTTCATAAGGCATCATCATACATAAGGCGACTAGGGTTTGGTTCATCATTTAGGCAGATTTGCATGCATTTGTATGTTTGATTTTGTAATCAGACTTGACTGATATAAAATTAGTCATCATCTTTTGTAATCAACCATCTCAATTTCAATAAAGAAGACAAGCATTCCTCTGGGTATGTTTATTTGTGATATGTGTGAACTATTTTGACTAATTTCAGTTATTTTACATGTTGTTTGAATGTTAAATTGCAACCTTTCCATATTCATTACATTCCAAACACATTGGTGAAAACAAAATTTGAAAATCTTGAATGAATTTAAAGAAAATCAAATCAGAAAATTCAGATTAGCAGGGTTAAAATTCAGTCCAGGTTAGACAGGGTTCTTACAAAATCCTCCTTTGTGAGTTGCACAAATTATGGGGATTTAAACCCAACAACCATCTTTTTCTCATCTGACACAAACTCATTCTCCTTAGCCTTACGAGATGGACTATGGGAGCGATGAGAGGCTACATGAGAGTGTGGCAAAGTAACTAGTTAAGAAGAGAGAACACTAGTAGGGAGTGACATTCTGTTAAGTCAAGTGTTATTTGCCACTCGTGACGATTCCCTTGTGGGTTGTGATGCAACTAACTCCTTTGCCTTGTTAGGCTTTGAAACTTGAGACCCAACAACCGATTGTTGAGGGCCAACACATTTACCTCTATAACTACAAGAATTCTTTCTATTATTCATCATGGGCTAGCTATTCTCATTTTTTTGAATAGAATACTTAGTAGGTTGCTTAGGAGGAGGCTTGAGGCACTAGATAACTATAGGGCAATCTCAAATTTTATGGTCCAAAAATTAACACCAATAGCAAGTGTTGGGTAAGTTAAGATACATAACCCTTTGAGTGAGGCTTTGAGATCTTATCTGGATTTCTATGGCCTCCTTGAGGTTCTTAGAAAGGTCAACCTCAATGCAAAACCTTTTCTAGGGGTGAATAGAAAAGAAGTGCTCTTTCTCAACATGAATAACATGCTCTACCAAGGCCGCAACATGGGTTAGAAAAAGCCACAGTGGTAAAGGGAGACTAGGGGATTCACCCCATATAGGGACTTGAAAGGAGTGTTCCTTAGAGACAACAAAGTCTCAAGTCTAGAGGGAGAAAACTAATAAAGAGGTGTGGATGTATAGGGGGCATGCTAAAAAATGGCTTTAGCAAATTTTACTTTAGCAAAATGAAAAAGAATGAAACCTTTAGTAAGGTTTTGGATAGCCTCCACACATACCCCTTGAGGGACTCAAATAGAGTTGATCCAACTCCTTAGCATGCTTTTAGAGGAAATTTTACTAACAAAATATTTGACAAGAGTATAGTTTTCAAGCCATTTGCATGCATTGTCAAAATCATTAACAAAATATGCAAAACAACATCAGGAGAGTTACCTTGCGAACCACTTTCAATATAAACTTGCAAGGGTGTTTCAGAGCCATTTTTGTGTGTTTCTAAGCTAGTGACACCAACATCAAATGCTAGGCCACCATGGCTAGTAGCCATTAAATAGGAAAAAAAAAATATCGCTTTTAAACGAGGAAAACTTAAAAACCAACAATATGTGTAGAGAACTCTTGCACTAAAAATAGTATGAAACAAAGAGGGACAAAGACAAGAACATGACATAAATAAAATTATTTAAACCAAGCCAAACCAAAACCCTCAGTTTTAAATTTTGTAACTCCACCCATTAAAAAAACAGAAGTTGGTTAAAATATAAAATAAAACCCGAAAAAACACATTCAATTCATAAAAGAAACCGGAGTTTGTAAATCGAGTATATATAGATGCGATATACTAAATGTCTAGTGTCGGGCCTCATATTTGAGAAACCAACTAATTAATAACAGATGATCTTGAGCTTTACAATTATAACAGATAAGCTTATTGACAGATTACATTCATACCAATGGCGTCTGTTTGTGTTGTGGTGAGAGGTATGATGGTGGGAGGCAATGGTGTAGTGTGTGCCAGCACCAGATGTCTTCTCAGAAACACCCATTCTTTAACCCCGCCTTGCCATTCCTTCACCATTAAAAACATCAGGCTTCCCCCGACTGAGCCTCGCTGGGGTCGATGCCTTTGCACAGGAAATGGAGTTTCTGCAGGTACAAGCTCAATCCCTTATGTTTTATCACAAATTTATCAATGTGGGTCTTCTAGGATGTTTTCAGTTTTAGTTTTCTGATTTTTTATTCATTAATCTTGCCAAGTGGGTGATTTTTTTCGTTTTGATCTTCTTTATATTTTATCACAAAATTATTGTTATGGGTCTTTTATTACATTTACAGTTTCAACCTTCTCGAGGTTTTTAAGCACAAATCTTATCAGAAAACCAATTGGGCAACGTATTATTTTTGTTTCTTGTTTTGCTATGTTTCTCTTATGTTATGTAGCCATCAGAATAGTTGCCACTGGGTTCTGCATTGTTTTCAGCGCTTTAGCTTGTCTCCTAGGATTTGAACCTGGGGCTCTCTCATGAAAGTTTAACGACTTGGGGCCCTGTCATGAAAGTATTAGAACTTGAGCTTATCGCATTGGGTCAATTGGGTAACTTATTTACAATGCATGAATGCTGGATAACTTATTTAAGAGGATGAAGCACATTTACTTTTGAAAATGGCCAGCATGTAATGATATAGGAACTATTTCATTGCAATCGCAATCCAATACATGATGTTTTTTCCTCAAGCTGATCAATCAAAATTTCAGAAAATTTATTCTAAAATTAGACATTCATGGAAACAATTTTTACAAGAAGTGAATATGCTTGATAGGTTATAGTAACTATACAGACCTTTTTAAAGAATGTTAAAATACTCATCTTATCTCATCATCTTGCCAATTACCCAATTGGCAGGCTGTTTTTTGGCATAATCTACCTCTGAATTCAATTTCTGTACATGGTAGAAACATTCTGGAAATGTACTTTTCCTCACATCTGCATTCTCAATCAAATTGGTGCCACTTAATCAATCAAATACAAGAAATTGTAATCTTTCCCTTGAAAATAGGAGTATTAGAGATTTTTGAACCTTAAATTTGGCCAAGGTGGAATGCAGAGGTTGCAAATATTTTGGTGGTTAAGAGTTTCAGCCATGACAGAAATAAAGCTAACAGAGAATCATCTTAAACATAAAGCTAAACCAGAACTGACATGCACCAGCAAGTATCCAGAAAACCTGAGGTGCTAATCCTATTGTTTTTGCACGTAGGGTGTGGCAACCTTGGGAATTGTGATATCTGATTCATATGTTTAAAATGGGGATATTGCCAGTATCGGCTCACTCATGTGTGAACGGGTGCCTAGGCAACAATCAATAACGTGTTGCAAGCAGTTGCCCCACTTGGGCTGCAAAATGCACCTCTCAGCATAAATTAATTCAAGTCTCTCTCTCTCTTAAAATGGGGATATTGCCAGTATCGGCTCACTCATGTGTGAACGGGTGCCTAGGCAAGTATCAATAACGTGTTGCAAGCAATTGCCCCACTTGGGCTGCAAAATGCACCTCTCAGCATAAATTAATTCAAGTCCCAGGTCTGGCATAAGCATCTCTCTCTCTCTCTCTCTCTCTGGTGCCTAGGCAAGTATCAATAATGTGTTGCAAGCAGTTGGTCCACCTGGGCTGCAAGAATGCACCTCTCAGCATAAATTAATCTGCCAAAAACAAAAACAAGTGCTTATTTCTCATTCCCAAGTCCCAGGTCTGGCACAAGCATGCACCTCTCTCACACACTCACACTCACACTCACACTCACACACACACTCACTCACTCACTCACACACACACACACACACACACACACACACTCACACACACTCACCCACACACACACACCCTCACACACACACACACACACACACTCACACACACACTCACACACTCACACACTCTCTCTCTCTCTCTCACACACACACACTCACACACACTCACACTCACACTCACACTCACACACTCACTCACTCTCACTCACTCACACACAGACACTCTCACACTCACACACTCACACTCACACTCACACTCACACTCACACTCACTCACACACGCACACACGCGCACCCACACGCGCACACACACACGCACACACTTGCACACACTCGCACATGCACACGCACGCACACACACGCACACGCGCACACACGCACACTCGCACACGCGCACACACTCACACCACTCTCACACACACACACACTCGCACACGCACACACACTCGCACACGCGCACACACTCACACCACTCTCACACACACACACACTCACACCACTCTCACACTCACACACACACGCACGCACACACACACTCACACCACTCTCACACCCTCACACACTCACACACACACACGCGCACACACGCACGCACACACACACGCGCACACACACACACACACCATGCTTCTATGATGCGTATTGGTACAATTTGAGTAACACTCACTGTAATTTTTTTGAGCTGCTGTTCTGTATCATTGCTTCTCTCTTTCAGAGGATTAGGTAAGAGTGAACCTGTCATTCCATGATTGAAGTGGACAAAAACAAAATGGAACCTGGGCACATGCTTGTCCCAAAACGTGATGCTTAGGAACCGACAGACATGATTTTTTAGATGTGAAATGTGATTAGAATAAAGTGGCCCTCCCCAATGAAAGTGGAAATAGAGCTAACGATTTAAGAGGGTGATCCTGCTGGGGAAAAAAACTATCATCCTCTTCCTGATTTGAAGAACATTTTCCAAGTAAAGACTGAAAATATGCCTTACAATCAGGTGATGAATTTGTTCAAAAGGATGAAACTGGTTGGTTCTACTGCATATTGAAGAAGACAGGTTTAAATTCCTGGGGCATGAATGTGCTACACACCTCGTCACTGAGAAAGTCTACACTTGAGTGAGATGTTTTCATAATCATATCATGATGCTCCAAAGCATAATACAAAAGATGCAACCGACTAGCATCTGGTAGAGTTTTTTCAGCATCAATATTTGTGCATATACAGCCATATCTTATGTTATTGTGCTGTATGGCCTATAGCTATTTAAGCCGCCTTATTTAAAAATTAGAAAACCAGGGCCCAAAGAGATGGAAGCTTCTCAGTGTGGGCAAGCCCTATCATCCAGTACTTTATAAACAAAATGAGCCTTTAGTTAATGCTGGTGTTAGTGTGAATGGGATTCTTTATCTAACTAGTTCATTTCTTAGCTAGTTGTCCGTTTAGGTCCTTTTCACACTAGGCTAAGTTTTCTTAGGGACTTTTTCATTTTATCCCATATTGGTTGTGTTTTTAGTCTCTTGGGTGGTAAATCCTATATATACTCACCCATCGCTCTCATAGGAGCATCCAATCTCATCTCATCTCATTGTATGTTTTGCATTTCCATTGAATAGAATACAATTTATTCTATCATTTCTGATTTTTTAGCTTTGCTTTCCTTTCACTCATTTGCATTCTTGGGTGGCTTTTCAGCAAAATCTTACATGGTATTAGAGTGGTTGTGAGTTGTGTGGGTTAGCAATCCTTTTAGGAAATCTAGGAGTGAAGAGTTGCTATTTTTTGAAGTACTTGAGGATGCTCTTCTCTTGCATCCTCGAATGACCTAGAGAATTAGAAAAGTGTGGAAAAAATACTAGTTTTGGGGGGGGGGGTTCTTATTTTGACTTGCCACTTGTAGGTTTTTTGAAGCCTCCTGGAGACATTCTAAGCTCACCATTGAGTCCCAAGCAGTTGAGATAGTCAAATTTGCTTTTTGTTTCATCTAATTTGGATACCAGAGGCCAGATTTGCAAGGGTTTCAAACGAGAGGTTTGTTGCTAGATCCAATAGGTAGCTGTCATTTCGGAGCATTTTGGATCAAATCCGACCTTGCCATTGTGCTCAGGAGGCTCAAAAACCCTAAGATCGATTGTCAAATCGTCGATTTTGGACAAAGTTACTCAAAAAGGCAATTTTTTTTTGTTCAAGGAGTCATACGACCCTGTGAACAGTACTTGTTTGGTATGTTTTTCAATTTTTTTTTTTCTGCGATGTCAAAATTTTCAAAAATATATGTACAAAAAAATCATAGTTTTTAATAACAAAATCATTGTTAAATTTTTGAAGAACACATAAAAAAAATAAAATTTAAGGGTAGGATAGCCAACTTGTAGTAGGGCTTCGTACCACAGAGCTACCATTCCTTTGTACTTTGGCCTTTAAGGCTTGTCATTCCTTTGTACTTTGGCCCTTTTGGCCCTTGAAAACCATGCTGTATCAGCCTTTGTGCCACCTCCAAATTTGGAGATTCCACCACATTTGGTGGTGTTTTTGGCAGTTCTGCCATCTTTGGCAGCATCCAACTCTTTCTCCAGATTTAGTTGGAGCTCCAAAACTAGTGACAACTAAATATATCTGGTAGTTCACTATATCTGTTTTTTCTGCTAAATTTGGCGGTAGGTGATTTTTGCAAACTTGGCCCCCTCTTCGTTGGCAAGTTGAATTTTGCACTCAAACTTTGGAAGCCAATATCTTGGGTTCACGACCACCGTTTTTTGAGCAACTTTTTTTGATTTGGGTTAGTTTTTTGTGCTCTGCGTGCTGGCGCAGACGTTTTTGATTTTGATGCATGAATTTTTCAGAATTTGTAGGTTCTCATAGGTGACACTACGTAGTTCTCGTTTTGGTAGACAAGCCCAAAGGCTAGATGCAACCCACATACTACCAGATGGAGGCAATCAGTGTGAGCATCAAGGATGCAAGGGCGCAGGATAGGGCTGAATTCCTACAAGAAGGCGCCAATGTAGTTGGCTCCTCTCTAATCATCCTAGAGAGAAAAGTTAAGAAGGAAGAGGAGCTGAAGCAGGCGAAGCAGACCATTCAAGAAACAAAAGTGAGCCAGGTGTCCACAATGTCTAAGAAGGCTAATAAAGTTGAGGATGTCCAGGCTCAAGATGCAAAGAAATGCATCACAGAGTGATAGACGGAGCTTGCTAAAGCTAGATTGGATCTTTCTGTTGTGAAGGGAGAAGCTATCACAAAGCAAGTCACCATAGACTTCCTAAGCAAATAGGTGGAAGAGCTAAAATCACAAGTAAATCAAGAGCAAGCAGCCTTCAGTGCCTTGGCAGTAGAGGTGGGAGCCCTGAAGTAGAAGTTGAGCGCCCAACATCTTTAGCTCGCCACACTACAAACCTAAAGGGATACCTAGAAGCAGACAATCATGGGACTCACTAAAAAGAGCAATAACCTAGAGCAAAGGCTAGAAGCACCTAAAGATGAAATCAAATAGCTCCAGGGCAAGATTGAAGAGCTCAAGTTATTCGTGGGATCCCTAGAACTCATTCGTGCCATTTGCCGAGCTTATTGGAAGGCAATCGAGTAGTTTGTGATCACTTTCATGCCAATTTTGAACTTCATAGAGTACTCTTAGGCTCTCCATTCACTCGTGCAGAAGGAGATTGACACCGCGGAACCTACCCTTGTGCCTATGCTCAACGAGGCTTGTGTTGCTATTTTGCGGCTACACAGTGCTGATTCCTTAAGGTTGGTCACTGCAGGGATCCATAGTAGGTCCATCACTGCCCAAGAAATAAATGATGTCCTAGACAAGGACAAGATGCTGAGAGAATGCAAGACACAACTGGAGATTGTGGTGCAATCAATCATGAGCATCCATGCCCATATATAGGTCCTTACAAAGCACAACCTCCCCTTTCCAATGGACTCAAATGATAAGGTGCTCTCTCTAACTACATTCTAGGAGAAAATCAAGAGCAAAGGCTTGGATGATTCGAAGCTCGATGGTTTTCCCCCGACATCAACAATGGAGGAAATGTTGGCCATAATAAAGCCAACTACTGACTTGGGGACATTGGTATAAACTGCTAGCTTACAGTTGCAACAAATCTCATATGAAAATACGCGGAGTGTAGGTATAGGCTCTTGTTGAAGATCAACTTGGCCAAGGACGAGGAATGGGGGAAGCTCATGGCTTTTCTAAGCCATCTTTGAGGGGGTCGGTATCTTCTTTGAATTTTTGAGTTTTGATGGTGACTGTGCCCAATGGATCTACTTTTGGGTTCCTATTCTTCCACCAGTGAAAGAACCCCTGAGAGTTCACTACAGGTGGTGAATCCATCTTGCCTTACATTCCGATTCATAAGAATGCCCCATTGCATTGGTGGGTCATTCTGCTGTCAACAATTTTGTATTTTGATGTCTTCATGTAGTTCTAGCATTTCTTTAAGTCTCAGCAAATGTGCACCATTAGATGCTCCAAGCCATATCTAATCTGAGGGTTGGCAGGACTTTCACAAAAGATAAACAAGGCTTTCTTTGAAAGGCCCTGGCATTGTGACATGTGGCGTGGTAGTTGTTCAAAAAAGATCTACAACACTAGAGTAGCAGAGGTGGGCCCTATCACGTCCATAATTCAAATTCTCCACAAGGGCAAACCCATGCATGATAGCCAACAAGTGTTCAACACTCGACAAAGAAGTTCACCTACTAGGGCTGCGATCGGGTAGTATTGGGTGGCGGACTTCATGAACCAGGTGCCAAAGGATCTTGTGGCTATGCCCAACCACCAATAGGAACCAATAAAGTGCTGAAATCCGTAGAGAGGTTTTTTCCTCAACTGATTTTAAATTCAAATGTAATTTTGGTGATGTGTTAGCTCTATCTCATTTCTCTTTGTTGGTATATAGGGGAGCTTCTATGTATGTTTTTGGAGGAGTTGTATCCATGTAATTGTTAATTGATTAGTGAACTTAATAAGAAGCAAGCTATTGTCCTAGTGCTTCTTAGTCTTGTCTTGTTCATCTTTAATATATATATATATATATATATAAGTCTTCACTACTAGAGCAAAGCAAAGCTTAATAGCTCACAATACAATAATCAACAGAAAGATATATATATATATATATTAGTCTTTACTACCAGAGCAAAGCAAAGCTTTATATATATATATATAAGTCTTCACTACCAGAGCAAAGCAAAGCTTTATATATATATAAGTCTTCACTACCAGAGCAAAGCAAAGCTTAATAGCTCAACAGAAAGATATATATATTGTGAGCTATTAAGCTTTGCTCTGGTAGTGAAGACAATATCTATCCACTGCGAGCCTTTGTTATTCTTTATTTGCTTTCTGTAGTCTCTTTCCCTTTTCAATCACCCCCCCCCCCCCCCAACAACAACTTTAGGCTTAGCATAGGATAGATAGGGAGCCAACCTTCCAACCTCGGAGATCATCTTGTAGGATCCACCTGCATTGCTGCTTACAAGGCTTTCCGTGTTCTTGGTCCTGCGTGATGCATTGGCCCTTGAAAAAGGCCTTTAGACCAAATCGGCAGTCCCCATTGTTAAAAGTTGTAGAGGATGTGGAAAGTTGCTGCAACTTGAGCTTCAATTAACCAGTCTCCATATCCTGGGAGAGATTACGAATCTCTGCCTGCATTGCCTGTGAATCCTGCAAATCCCATCTCTCAGAGCTAGCTAGACACACAACCAATATGCTCAACATCCTCCTCAACCTCAAATTCTGCTGACAGGATAGCCGGCCCCAATTTAGAATGAAAATCAGCAAGAATCATCCCTCTAGTCTAGGCATTCCAGACTCCCTTAAACCTTCCTCACCTATTATACTTTTAACCAGGTTGAGAAGAATCCTATTTGGGCAATGAAAAATCTTGCAAAGCTTATGATCAGAAATAGGGCCATGATGCGGAGGGTTGTGACCATGACCAACACTCCATCGAGCCATAAAGCCAACACCTAAAAGAACCCCTATCACTAGCCTCCACGACACACCTACAAACCATACAATAGAGAGCGAGAAACCATACCAGGCTGACCTTGTAAGCACACATGCTAGACAACTAGCAAGCTGGATGAAGCCTTCCATAAAATACTATCCGCACATGTGTCTGTCCACACCTCTTCCGCTCGTAATGGCAAGTCCATCTTGATACAAGCTTACATAGCTCTTCACCTTAATTCGACAAAAATCTAATTAAAGATCATGGAGCTGAATACAAAACCAATCAATCAAGGAGGCCTATCATATAATAAGACCTCCTTTAACCCATTCCAATTGTCAACCTTTTCACTACTGACAGATGAGAAGGGGGAAAGCTCAAAGCCATTGTTGGCAATCCGCCACCTTATTTTGAGCCCAGAAACAAAAACTAGATTTCTACACCCTTCCGAATAAGCCAGAGATAGGCCCCCAATCAAAGCCTCCCTCTCTGAATTGTTATTAGTCCTTTTGCCCAAAAGCAGAGAACCATCTTTGATTATATCTCCTCTAGGTTGTGAATAATGAAGCCAGCTCCAGCTTGACCCAGGGTACCCCGAGAAGCCCCAACAAAGTTCAGTTGCCACCAATTGTCTTGGGGCAGGATCCATCTCAAATCTCTTTCTTCTTGTTGACTATTACCCCACTAATGAGGGGACACAACATCCATATTACTGCAAGAACAGGGTAGATTAACAGAAGTTTTTCTTATCTATAATTTTCTATAACAATTATCTTCAATGATACTAGTTAGGAATGAATTTCTATTTGAAGATCAGGCAATGAAACAAAAAAGGTTGAGATATATTTTTTGCGTTCATGAATTTTACTTCTGTTGAGTTAGAACCTAAGTTACCGGAATAGGGATATGAAACATTTCTAGGGAGCCCCCTGATGTGATATGTCAGGGATATGTCCATACAAAAAGAAAATAAAAATCAAAAGATTACATGCAGACACACACAGAGAACCAAAAATTACGCAATTTGTTGCAATTAAAATATTGAAACATGATAATATTAAGTCTTGGATACCAAATTTTTTGATATGGTCTGGATACAACCCAATTACATGGGGGAAAAATTGTGGAGACAGTGTGGATATGCCGTAACAGGTAACCTATCCAGAAATGGTATTATTGTATCGAGATACATCAAGGTGCATCCAACTGTATGTGGCACATAGTACATTGCGGATACAGCCTGGATACACCATGGCCTATCCAGATACAGCACTGCTGTATCCTGATACATCATGGTGTATCCAGCTATATGGATACATATCTGTCATGTGTCTGTGCTTGTATCAATACCTGATATACTGTATACATGATACAACAGTGATAGGGGGAGTATCCAGTAATGTACCTGCAGCCTGAATCAGCCTTTGGTTTGCAACATTTTTACTTTGAGATTTCTGGATTTTGTTGGCATTTGCTCAAGCTACACGTGTTGTTTCAGTTCAGCTAGTGTTTTGCAATAGTTGATGGTAAGAGGTCTATACTTTTTTGATTAAACAATGGCTTCTTGTTTCTATTCATGTGGAAGAAGCAAATAGAGTGAAAATTTGTCCAGCTGTTTTTTATGATGATGTCGATTTTAAATGATTTTTAGGGTTTCTTTAAAAATTTGCTGGACTTCAAATTTTTTTCAATAAAATTCGGTGAACCTGGTGAGTTAGCATATTTTACTATAACAGTAAAGTAGATTAACTGAAGTTTTTCTTATTTATAATTTTCTACAACAATTATCTGCCATGATACTAGTTAGGAATGGATTTCTGTTTTGATATCGGGGAATGAAACAAAAAAGGTTGAGATAAATCTTTTGCGTTCATTAATTTTACTTCTGTTGAATTACAGTCTAAGTTACCAGGATAGGGATACAGCACATTTTTAGGGAGCCCCCCAATATGATATGTCAGGGATACCTCTATACCAAAGAAAAAATCAAAAGATTACATGCGCAGACATACACACATACAAAACCAAAATTACAATTTTTTGCAATTAAAATATTGTGACATGAAAATATTAAATCTTGGATGCCAAAAATTCCAATATGGCCTAGATACAACCCAATTACATGGTGGAAAGATTGTGGGTATGCTATAATCTATCCAGATATGGTACTGTTGTATTGAGATACATCACGGTGTATCCAGCTGTATGGGGCACATAATACAGCCTGCATACACCATGGCCTATCCAGATATGGCACTACTGTGTCCTGATACATCACAGCATATCCGGTTGTACTGGATACATATCTATCATGTGTCTGTGCTCATATCAATACTTGATATGCTGGATACATGATACAACAGTGTTAGGGGAGCATCCGGTAATGTACTTGCAGCCTGAATCAGCCTTTGGTTCGCAACATTTTTAGTTTTACTTTGAGATTTCTGGATTTTGTTTATGTTTGTTCAATCATTGAACACTGGGTTCCTGTTTCCATTCATTTTGAAGATGATGCATTTATTCTAGATATTGAAGCAAATATTACCTTTTTTGTGAAGTTGTAATTATGTAGAAATATTTTATGGTTTGCTAAGCTTAAAATAAGGGTTACTTTGCATCCAAATATAAAAATTAGGTTTTTTCTTAATATTCTGAATTTAGGTGCTCTAGTCTCAACAAATGCTGACATTGAGGAAGGAGAAGCCTCTATTACAGAAAAGAAGTCTGGGCAATCAACTACTGCTTATGCTCCTCCAAAGCAGGGGGAAGTCATTGATGTTAATCCTCCACGTGGAACTAGAGACTTTCCACCGGAGGATATGCGCCTGCGCAATTGGCTATTTCAAAAGTTCCGAGAGGTGAAGCTTGTCCATATTTATAAAATTTGCACACAGGTTTCATAATCTTCTTAGACATAGTTACAACTGTTGTGTTTGTTGAAGGTTTCCAGATTATTTGCATTTGAGGAAGTTGATTTTCCAGTTGTGGAGTCTGAAGCACTATTTGTGAGAAAAGCAGGGGAAGAGATAACTGAACAGGTGATTCTTATTGATGTGCATTTTGACTCAGATAAAATTTAAATGAAGGAATATTTGATAATGTTTTTGTAGTAGAAAGAACATACCTTTTGTATTAACTTAAAATATTATTATATTAATTAACTTGCTATTCTTCACCCAGCCACAAATGTGTGTGTAACACCTGTATAGTTGGGAATTACTTCTCATGCTATTGTTTTATTCAAAAGCATCTACTAAAAGGCTTCTTATCTTTTTAAGAAATAGCAGTCAACCGTCTAAATTGAATCTGACTACTATATATGAAGTATTTTCTCTTTTTTTGGTTATCTAGTTTTAGGTTTTGGTGGTAGTTATTTTGTCATTGCATGTCATTACTTTTTGGTCTTCTTTATTCCATTTCTTTACTTTCAACTCCCCATTTTACTTTATTGTTGTTGATCTGTAATGTGGGTCAAACACGCTGGACCATTGGGGTCAATATGGAGTTCACTAGTCAGGATGTACTTCGGAAAACAAATTGCTGCCAAATTGATTGAAACATAGTGAACAACAGCTGGTTAAGTGGTTTGGAAGATCTAAGGGGTTGTCCAGAGCATCATTGACGACTCTGTTCCAGTTGGCTGACATCAAATGTACCTGGAAATGCAAATTTGATGTGTTCGCCACTTACACAGGTGGCAAACTGTGTGTTTGCCACCAGAAAACTAATTATTGGTAAAGTGGTGTATTAGCATGGTTTCAAACTTCTTGTAGATGATGGAGATGTGTTTCCAAGTAGAGTAGAATAGATTAGAAAGTTCATTGATATGATGAGTATATGTGGAGATATTTGATGAATTCCTTTTGGTTCATACTTTTCATGATTTGTCGATGATAAGTCATTTTGCAAAGTTAGCCTGAACCACGTTTGCTTTAGTTTGATTGTAAATGCTTGTTCAAATTGCGCCAGCTGTGGGTATTTGGATAAAGATTTGCAATATGAAAATCCTTGGATTACCTTAGAAGATTGCACCGGCTTCGTGTAATTGTTGGTTCTTATGGAGAAGCGAAGCTAGGTTTTCAAGGAATTTGTCTATCTTTGCATATTTCATTATTTCATTGTCCTTAGAATAGATTCTCTAAACCCTTATCGTTTGCATTTTCTTTTAAGTTTGATTGAAGAAGTTCCATTCATTCACATCCAAGAAGTAAGGAATTTCATCCATGTTTGTGAAGGAGGAATTTAGCGTAAGTCCCTTTGTGATTACCAGCAAGATCACATTTATTAACTAAGTCTATCCATGTACAAGTCAAGACCTGACATCAAAGGAACCTTGGAGCGTTCTTGTTTGATCATATAATTCAGCATTCAAGAAGCTTTGATCAAGAGAGGATAGGATACTTGGTATTTTATTCTATTGTTGTGTTGTCACAAAAACATCATCAACATTTTTGGTGCTAGAAGGAGGGCGAGAACAACGAATTACTCCATTTTCCAGGCATGAACAACAAATTCATTCCAAAATTGAAAGAAGATATTGACCCATTCGAAGATGTTGTGAGTAGGAATGTTGAATGAAGGATTGTGAATGTGGAACTAGATAGCGAGCTTTCAAGGAAGAATTCGAGATTTCAAGATCTCTCTTATGCAGAAAATCCAAAAAAAGTAGAAAAATAAAAAAATACAAAAAAGGTGAAAAACAAAAAACAAAAAATATAGATATGGATTTCTCAAGATCTTCAAGGCAATTCAATGTGAATCATTCTCAAAATGATATTCTTCAGCTTTGGTGGACTTTGAATGCACAACTTCATCCTAAGAGTTTGAGTGACTTTGCATCAAAGAAAGGATGTAGAATTCATGACACCAATGGACACAAGGAGTTATATTGCACGACATTTTTATCAAGGATGGAATTAGCATTGCAAGGGAAAATTTCTTTTTTTACAAGTACATGAGCTAATTGTTCTTGCAAAGGTGCTTCTTGAAGTTTTGTTTGATGAAAGAGAGTTCTTCATAAGTTTCAAGGAAATGATCAAGAAGAGACTGAGTATTGAGAAGGACTTGCCTGTCGAAGAAATGTTGATTCCAGGTGGTTAGTTCAGGATTCATAACACCACTCATTCGGAACTCGCATGTTCATCTTGTCAGGAAGCTATTTATCAGGTCAAGGAACAATTAAGGTTGGAAGAAGATCCAAACTACAATTGAAATTGGATAACTTATGGGTCAAATGTCTTCAAGAAATCAATTCACCACCCAAAGGAGAAGATGTTCCCTTGTTATTCAACAATGAAGATAGCACAAGTAAGAGTGATAATCAAGAAGAGGGTATATTTGCATATCTTCTTCCAAGAAAGAACGCGCCTCTTGAAGAAGAAGTTGAAAAGGTAATAAAAGAAGTTCAAACGAAAGCAAGTGATGATCAAGATGTTGATTCCTCCATCAAAGAAGAAAGTAACTCGAGTTCATTGCAAGAAGAGAAATTCCTTGATGAACACTCATTCATGCTACATAGGGAGATCCTTGAAAGTGAGTTGCAAGAAGTACAAAAAGAGTTGTTGGAAGACAATCAATCGGATGCATTACAAGAAGCACTTCAAGCCATCATCGAAGAGCCATCGAGTGAAGAGCAATTTGGAGGGGCACTAGACGCTTTCATACAAGAAATACAAGAAGAATCAATGCCAAAATTATCACAAGATGAACAAGTTGTTGCCATGGATGCCGAAGTCAAGTTAATGCTGAGTACATTACTGGAGATCCAAAAGGAGCTTATAGATGAAATGTTGCATGTTTCAAATGCAAGTGGATTGATTCATCACCAATGGCAACCTCCTGACGCATGCATGAAAGATGAGCAATATCTATTCGAAGACGAAGACCACTAGGTTGTATCTTTCCTCGCTCTCAATTATGAAGATTTGGAATTTGATGATTACGAATTTCCAGATGATGAATATGAAGAATATGAGTTTGATTATGGAAATTCAGGAAAAACAACTTGCGTTTGGATAAATCATGGTCCTTTTGAATTGCCACAATTGATAAACTTGTGTGAAAATTTGCTCGAGTATGAGAAGTGTATTGTGCAAGATGTTTTCTTCGAATTCAAAAATAAATTTGCAAAACTTTGTACATTCACTTGCACATTGTTACTCTTGTTCATTCTGAGAAATCATGCTAGGTCGTGTATTTACTTAGGTCTTTTGAGTCTTGTCCGCTCTTTGTACATAGATAGATAGTTTTCTTTTCTTTTTGCTTTAGTTTAGTTTGTTGTGCTCGCTTGCTTGCGTTAGTTTAGAGTTTGCTTTCTTTAGTGTAGTGGTTGTTTAGTTGTAGGTTGTTTTTCAGGGTTCCCAAGTTGTGAAGAGGTGATGAAATTTCAAGAAACATAATCTGGCATTTGTGAAAGTTCATTTCTTTGATATTCATGAATTTTTCTAGAAGCTAAGGATGATTTTCTCTAACTTTTTCGTGAAGTTAGGATCTGTACTTGACTTGGAAAGGAATTATGAATTGTGTCTTGACACTGATATCTTGCGACTACACATATTTTTTTTCTATTGAATTATTGATATCTTTAAGTCTTCTTTTGAGAAACGCGAGTCATGAGTTGAAAGTTTATTGTGGACTCCATGGTTAGAATTGAACAGTGTGATTGCGTTGTTCACTGGAAGAAGAATCCATTGTTTAGCGTGGCTTGAAGTATTAAAAGGCCTTATAATTTTACACATCTTAATAGTCCCGAAGTTCTAAGAAAGTCTCGGTGAGCTTGAATTAAGTAAAATCCTAAGAAAGTTCATGGCTTCATGCCATTATATTACATTTCCGCATATCTCCATCTTTCATTCCGCTCATCACCTCATAAACACAATAATGCCTCCATCCACTTTACCCCCTTCTCCGTTGAATAACAAACTCAAGTATAGTTTCCAAATCATATATTGTTCCATTGTTCATTACATACTCCAAGTAATGAACTATCAGGGTAAAGGTTTGAGTCCTTTATGAACAAGGTATTTGAGTTTATCCATGTCAATATCAATTCATATGACCTTAGCCACTACACAGAAATCAAGGTCAAGATGTTGGTATTTCCATCCATTTTCATACAAATCTATTGTTTTCCACCCATTACATATGTATCCACTTCACCTCCGTTGCTATGCAAATTCCAAAGCATGTGACCACACACACCTTCCGCCATTTGTCTTAGCGTCACTTGCCCAACTCCCATTGCCATATTCCTTTATCCATTTACCCATTTCCTAATCATGATCAACGAATGCAAGTGTCGCCTAAATGAGAAGCTTGCACCCATCCGCCCATCCCATAGTTTCACGAAATAAATATTTGGATGCCTTTACCCATGAAACAAAGAAATTCCTGAAAATTTTAAGATTTTTATGCCCTAGAGTACAAATGCAAGAAGTAGAAACAAAGCATATTCAAAGGCTATTTCATTCCATATTTCCAAATGAAAACGCAAAAGTCTGGGTACTTAAGTCGAAGAAGCCAAATCCAAAGAGGCTTCTGCATCCACAGAATCCATTTCCATTCACCTCATCCCATTCCATTTCCATTCCATCCAAAGTTCCAAGTTACTTCATTCCACGAAATAAAATCAAAAGGAAATTCTAAATTCATGTGGGTCATGAAGTTGCCGCTCCATACATTCACTAGCCATCATTCCCATTCATATAACCCTTCCCCTTGCAAGCTTCGAAGTTTAGTTCGATACGTACAAACGTTGATTATGATTTCATTCCATTCATTCCATTATATACCATCTGTTTCCACTACATCTCCCGCTATCTTGCGTATCCCATCACTCGTCTGGTCTATGTTTTGGATGCACTTTCCATCTACCTAGTTTTGCATAATCCACATCATAGTCCACTGTCTCCGTCCACTTTTCTGTCCATTCGTATCATATCCGTCATTCCTTACCAACATTAGTAAGTATAACAACTTGACATGGTTTCTGTATGGACTATCATTTTTCACAGAATTAGACACTTGGGTCCCTTCTGTTCGCATCCGTCTTCTAAGTTTTAAAAAAAAAAAAATAGTAAAGAGAAATCCTTTCATCCATAGGTGAAAACCACCCTTGGTGGCGCCTTGGATAAGTACCATGATGAAAACCTGGCAAACAGGCGTCATGCGTAGAGACACACTGTCTCATTCAACCTATCCATCCTGTCATTTCCATTCCATTTCATACCATCACTATCCGTTACGCCCGTATATACACATACTCCCTCCATTCATCCTCCCTCCATGAACTTATATAGCTTAAGACAAGTGAACTCGAATGATCTTAGCTTCTAAGGGACGGAAATGAACGCAGAAGCACACACTTGGGTCTTTGAATTATGAATGGTTGTTCTAAGCTTTTGATTCCAATTTCTGGATCATGTATTCATGTTTGTTCAACCTAACATGTGGGTGTACACAGAAGGTTTCGATTCGTTGATCCCTGTTTATCATTGGAATACTTGGGAGAATCAATGTTTGTCGAACAGTGCACACACGGTGGTAATCAAAGGACGAAGTGCCTTGACTCAATTCATCATTTTTTTTCCTTTTGAGTGTATGTCCCAGCTAAGTGATGCAATTAGAGTTAATTATCTGAAGTTTCTAGGTCTGGATTGAGTCTTTTTCTTTGAAATGTTCAGGAACATTTATTCTAATTGGCGCTAGATGTTGTGACGTCTTCACACATCGCCCCATTGCAAATGGGGACTCCCTTTTTTTTTCTTGCTTTCTGTCTTTGTTTCGCTTTAGGGTTTAGTTTTTCTCTGAACTTGTAGGGTTTGGTAGTGTTGTCTGACCTAGTCTCTTCCATGAAAGAAAGAATGAGCCCTGAAATTGACTAAGTCTGGAAACATGATGTTCTGAGATCCTGAAATTGACTAAGTCTGAAATCTGGTGGATCTGCAAAAATCTAGAATCAACATGTTAAATCCTACGGATCCGGGACCTATCTGAGCATATACTTAAATATATTTTTAAATATACTTCCACCTAGGACACTTAAAAATTGGGCGAAAAAAATGAAGTCTTGGACCTTGAGCGAAAATTTCTCTTGAGCATTCAATATGCGCCCAGGGAAAATGGGAAATTTCTTCTACACAGTCAGATTCCGCCCAGTGTATTTAATGTCCAATTTTGGCGAAAGATTGTAAGATTGTAAGGAAGAGAATGTGCTCTTTGACTTAGAAAAAATTCACAAACTTTGAAAGTCAAAAATGAGGTTCATGAAGTAGGAGCGCAAATTTCCTCTGCCCATTTAGAATGCGCCCTAGATCAAAACATTCATGACAAGCCACCAAATGCGCCCAGTCTAGGGTTGATGTTTAAGGGATCCAAACAATTAAGATTTTGTTTCTTGAGTTGAAAATTCATAAAATACCCTTGAAAACTTTGAGAAATTTGGAAGTGAAAATTGCAAGTGACAGTTTCAAGGTGGAAACTGAATGACTCTATTTAGTATGCGCTCCTAATGAGGGAAGATCCACACTAGGACATCATATTTTCCTTTGAGAATTTGCAATCTTGATTTTAGAAAAGTCCTCTGAAACTTAGAGAAAATCATCCACAAAGACTTAGGAAAATTTTGCAAAGAGTTACAAGTTGCCAAATGCAAAATGGGGAAACTGAATACACCCTTTCACTATGCGCTCAAGGCAAAGTGTGGAAACTGAATGATCACATTCAGAATCCGCCCTAGGAGTTCAATGATCATTTTGAGCAAGGAAAGATTCTAAGTTTGAGAAACAATTGCAAGGAAGAATTCACAAGTTTCGAAAGTTAAAAAGAAGTTCAACATGTTTGGAGCGCAAATTTCACATATCCATTCAAGATGATCAACAGAGGAAACTTCTCATGAACAAGGATTATGCGCCCATCTAGAGGAGACATGCTTTGCTAAACTTGCTTGCAACCTACATTGAAAACCAATTGAAACCTTTAGGTGTTTGTGTCAAAGACAAAGAAGAGTTGAAGTTTGATAAGAAAAATGCCTAAGTGTCTAGAGCGCAAATTTCCTCTGCCTAGTCAGTATGCGCCCTACGACAAGACATCCAACGCCAAAAGGTGGAAATTTCTCATCATAGTGAAATATGCGCTCAGCTAAATAAGGAAATTTTTCAATGCACAGGAGATTCACTTGATTCATGAAAAAATACTAAATGTCCACGCCAAAGAGTGAGAGGATTTGAAACTTGACAAAATGTTTAAGTATGGAGGGCGGAAATTTCCTCTGCACATTCAAAATGCGCCCTAGGTCAAGCCTTTGATTACAAAATATGGAAATTTCCTATACCTATGCAATTTGCGCTCAAGGTCATGTTCAACATTTTGGAGAAGGTGAGTTGGAATCATAAGACATTCAAAGTTGAAATTTGCCTAAGGCAAGTAAAGTTGAAAAGCAAAAGGCGCAAATTTCTCACACCTATGCAATATGCGCCCTAGGAAGGAAAGCTTGATTCATGGTAAAGATGCTAAGTTATTCAAATATCAAGTGAAATTCGCCAAAAGGGAGAAAGAGTTTGAAAAATTTAAAGAAAAATGCCTAAGGAAAAGTGAAGTATGAAGAAGTTTGAAACAAAAAGTGGAAATTTCTCAGGACTTTGCAAAAGCCGCCCATGCAAGGGTGCGAATTTCCTATCAAAGAGAAATTTCCGCCCTCAACTTTATATCAAAAATATCAAATTTGCTTTGCAGTGATTGGAAGTTTACATGATTTCATTATAAGATTTATCCCACATTCACTAGGTTGTTGAAATTGTCATCATCTTGTTCATTTATCAAGCATCAAGCTAAGGTACTAACTTAACGTTTCATTTTGTAGGTAATGAAAAGAAGATGGCGAGAAGTTGCATAGGAGAAGTTCAAAGCAAGAGGAGTAGTGCTGAAGAGCATTCGAAAAAGTAAACATCATCGCCACACGAAGGAATGCTTACATCAGGATCATCATTTGCACGAAGAGCATAACTTCATATGTCAGAGGAGGAGCATCACTTCATCATGTATGAGAAGTTCATTTCCAGAGATTCATCTTCATGTTCAAGTTCCAGAGTTATCCATTCCATGCACTAGGCAGTGAGGACATTCATCATGACATCTACTCCAGAAATGCACATACAAGATATCTTCTACTTCATGCATCATCCAGCGTTGAAGCCTGCACAGGAGACAAGAGTTTCACAAAATTACAAATGAGCAAAGATCGTTAAGAAATCCAGAAATTTCACTAAGGCATGGAGGATATCAAGAAAAAATGACAAATTTCCAAAATTGCAAGTTTGAAAGATGCAAAGTTCCAACGTTGAAAATCCTAAGTTCAAAAAATCTATAATTTGGGAAAGCATTCTAAGCAGTGTGAATAGGGAGAAGATCAAACTGGTTCGCTCAATGCTAAGGTGGCATGTACACGTTATCAATCCTATCACGTTTCGCCACCTCACTCATCTTTATTCAATGCATGCACATAAATAACAACCTAAAGTTGGCGCCTACCTTGGAAGATTCTCAAAGATTCCATTTCAAGCTTATCATCTTGGGAAGCGTGCCTTTGTTCCCTCTTCCATGTCTAAAAATAGCAAGTTGTTGTAACAAACTCCTTATGTGGTGTAATCTTGGCCATTGATTTGCAAATCAATCCTGGCCATTCATGTAATGTTTGGAGTCTATATAAGGCTCACTTCTCTCATTTGTAAAGGGAGGAATAATTAGAAAGTAGAGTAGAAGTAGAGTAGAGGAGACTCTTCGAAATCATTGAAGAGACATGCGAAATTGTTGTGAAAGACTTCTAAAATCAATACAAGTTCATTGTTGTTTTCATGGTGATTTGTGTGGTTATGGAATATTAGCATGGTTTCAAACTTCTTGCAGATGATGGAGATGTGTTTCCAAGTAGAGTAGAATAGATTAGAAAGTTCATTGATATGATGAGTATATGTGGAGATATTTGATGAATTCCATTTGGTTCATACTTTTCATGATTTGTCGATGATAAGTCATTTTGCAAAGTTAGCTTGAACCACGTTTGCTTTAGTTAGATTGTAAATGTTTGTTCAAATTGCACCAGCTCTGGGTATTTGGATGAAGATTTGCAATATGAAAATCTTTGGATTACCTTAGAAGATTGCACCGGCTTCGTGTAATTGTTGGTTCTCATGGTGAAGCGAAGCTAGGTTTTCAAAGAATTTGTCTATCTTTGCATATTTCATTATTTCATTGTCCTTAGAATAGATTCTCTAAACCCTTATCTTTTGCATTTTCTTTTAAGTTTGATTGAAGAAGTTCCATTCATTCACATCCAAGAAGTAAGGAATTTCATCCATGTTCGTGAAGGAGGAATTTAGCGCAAGTCCCTTTGTGATTACCAGCAAGATCACATTTATTAACTGAGTCTATCCATGTACATGTCAAGACCTGACATCAAAGGAACCTTGGAGCGTTCTTGTTTGATCATATAATTCAGCATTCGGGAAGCTTTGATCAAGAGAGGATAGGATACTTGGTATTTTATTCTATTGTTGTGTTGTCACAAAAACATCATCAACACGGTGAACTTGTTCTGATAGAGGCAGAAGCTAGAATTGAAAGGTTTTCGAAGTTTAAATGCTTCACATGATTGCTTTTTGACTTTTCTCTGACCATGGGAGATTGAGAGGAGTCTATATGAGTGTTTCATGATGTTTTGAAGGTTGACTCTGGGTACAAGCTTCTAGTTTTTGCTTGTGGAAAGGAATTTTGTGGAGAGTTGATAGAGTATTCTCAAGTTGGAGGCAGAGCAGGTGTGAACTCTGTTTTGCATGTTTCCAGATGTTTCTTTCATTCTGGGCATGTTGTGTTCATTGTATGTGTTAAATTTGATGTTGTATGCAATGTGGGGAGTTTGTATGAGTTAAGAAGAGTTTCATATTTCTGTATGTTGATGAGTGTTAGAAGCATAGCAATCAGCTCTTTATGGATTGGTTGTTCTTTATAGCGCTGCTTTTCCAAATGTGAAAGTGTTCGTCCAAATATTTCAAGTAAAGTAACCATGATCTGCTCCAATCCAATTTAAGTTCAATACAACCCTGTTTACACAGTTTGGTGTGTCTTGGATTTCATGTCTCACAAAATGAAAATGGATATTTTTCTTCCCTTTGAGGGTTTCTCCAGTTGTATGGTTGCATTTTTGTCTCATTTTCATGGTGTGTGAACTCTGTTTTGCATGTTTCCATATGTTTCTTTCATTCTGAGCATGTTGTTTTCATTGTATGTGTTAAATATGATGTTGTATGCAATGTGGGGAGTTTGTGTGAGTTAAGAAGAGTTTCATATTTCTGTATGTTGATGAGAGTTAGAAGCATATCAATTAGCTCGGTATGGATCAGTTGTTCTTTATAACGCTGCTTTTCCAATTTTGAAAGTCTTTGTGCAAATATTTCAAATAACCACGATCTGCTTCAATCCAATTTAAGTTCAATACAACCTGTTTACACAGTTTTGTGTGTCTTGGATTTCCAGTCTTATAAAATGAAAATGGATTTTTTTTAAGGTTGTTCTCCCCTGATGTAGATTTACTGACTGGTGTCCTATTGAAGTACACTCCTGGAACGAAAAACACTTTTCACTTTTATCTATTTTTATCCTCTTGTGACTTTTCTTTTTCCAACTTTTCAACTCTTCGTTCTTCTTGTAACCACAAAAAATTATGATTAAAGAACCTAGGGAGAAAAAATAATTTAAGTTGGGAAGTCCATGATAATTTAACATCAACACATTGAGCTGTGTGGTTGAACTCCTTTGTTTTCTGCTTCACATAATCTAGATAAGGCTACTCTGACAACAAGGTGAAGTTTGCAGTGGACACTTCCTACCTTTTACTTTACTTGTAAGATATTTTGTGATTAATCATGCAATGGTACATACTTAGTCCATAGATTCACTTAAGGTAACAATGCTTGAGTTCAAGGTTTTTATACTATTCAATCAATTCTCTCTCATACCAGGTTCATGAAAGGAGCTTTGTATCATAAATAAGATATTTGCTAGTCTATCAAGAAAAATGACAAGAAAGAAAATGGAACAGATATTGATTTTATGATTGTGTGCTAGCAAAAATACACATGTCAATCTATTTGAAAGAATTTGGATTAGAGAATTTCTTTATAAGCATTAGTGGAAGTTAAAGAGATCAAGGAATGGGGTACAATAAGATGGAAACATAAAAGGTCAAAGCAGCAATACTGTTTCCCATTGTATATAACTGTCAAAAAATTAATTTTACCCCAATTAATTACTTCTTATAATGGTGTTTATTATTAAAATAATTACATTTATTAGTTTTACTTGGTTCCAACCATGTTAGATAATATGCTCATTGATTACTAGTAGAGTGTATACAAGCAATGATATAACACTCTGAACAAAGGAGGAACTATAAATTTAGAGCTGACTGGATGTATAGAAATGATAAATTCCCACATTTAAGTTATTAACTCACCTAGTGACAATAGCTGACAGGAATCACTGTGAGATTTGGTCAGGGATCCATTTATATTGTAGAGGAACATATCTACAGATTTTAAATTTCAAAATGTATAATAATTTTATTTTAAGCAAATTCTAGTTTGAAAGCCTTACGATCAAATTATCTGGTAATTTTGATTATTTTCACAGCTCTACAATTTTGAAGACAAGGGCGGTCGGCGTGTTGCACTAAGACCAGAGATTACACCATCTTTAGCTCGGCTGGTTTTGCAAAAAGGGTCTCCTTCATACTTCTTATTTATACATGCCATTTCAGCATCATTGAGACATTCTAGTTCACTTAACTTTTTTCTATTTCAATTGTAGTTAATAATATGTACGGATAGAGATGTAAAAACTTAACATATTCCTTTTTTTCCAATCAAGGATTAAATTGTTGTTAGGTGATGTAAGAGTCCAGGATTTTAATAATTGTTTATGATACAGGAAAGCTTTGTCATTCCCGCTCAAATGGTTTGCAATAGGACAGTGTTGGCGTTATGAAAGAATGACCAGAGGACGTCGCCGAGAACATTACCAATGGAATATGGATATAATTGGAATCTCAGGTATAGAGGTAAGAATTGTGGAATTGATGATTATGAATTCAATGTACAATTGATCCATTGGCATTTCTATTAACACATACTAATGTGAAATGAATTCAGTGGTTTTCTAGATCCTTGATATAGGAAACACATTATGTTTCTAAGCTATTTGTGTGTGCGGGTGTGTGGGCATGGTTGTGGGCATTTATGTGTGTGGGTGTGCCCATGCAAATGTGTGTGTGTGCGCGTGCGTGCTCTACTATACGTGTGTATGGGTGTGTGCATGGGTATGCGCATGTTTGTGTGTGCGTGCATGTGCATGCACATGTGTGTTTGTGTCCATAAAGATGGTACCACACCTCAAACTTCACTGCCATATCAAAAAACCAAAACACAGCCCCATTCTTTCACAAGAGGAGAGAAACTGTAGGGTTTGAAGCAAGGAAATGAGTAAAAGTAGGGTTTGATGTAAGAAAAGAGGTTTTTGCAGATTTCCTTGTGGCTCAGTAGGCAATAGAAGAATGTTTTCATGTTTTGACCACAAAAATTGAAAAATCTAGTATTTTGAAAAATTTTAGAGGGAAGGCAGGCATTTTCTGTCATCACCACCATGGTTTCATTTTTTACAGTTGGATGGCTAAACAAGTAGGTGGAAGTGTTGACCAACAACAAAGGACATTTGGCAGCATAATGAATCCTCACCGTGAAGTTTGTGGAAAATTTCATGGTTACACAGGGACACGTTCCCTCCTCCCAACTTGCATCCCTGGTACAGTGGGATGGCAGGGGATGTTCTCTTGCTGTCCCCTGTCACTGGGAAAACTGGGGATGCATTTTTGGAACAGTGTCCTCGGGGGCCTAATGTCACTTGGGACGTTGGAGATGTCTGAGACGTCCCTCAACCATCTTGGGGATCATTAGAGACTCCCCTGGCAATCTGTTTTTTTTTTATCAGAAAAAATATACCGTACAAAGATCAAATGTATGATTGCATACAACTGTCAAAAGAAAGTGTAAAACTTTTGAATGATTGCATACAGCTGTAGAATGAAAGTGTACAACTGTTGAATGACTGCATACAACCATAGAATGAAAGTGTAATGACAACATACATTTCTTACTCTTTGCATTAATGGGAAATTGTGTGACCGCATGCAACTATGGATTTTTTTTTAACAGTTGTTGAATGACTGCATACAACTATGGAATGAAAACATACCCTGTTGAATAGAAACATACAGTTGTTACCCTTTTCATCAATGGGCAATTCTATGACTGCATACAGTTGTAGGAGTGCAGACAGTTATAAAATGAGAGTATACAGGTATAGAACGAGCAAAAGTGTGATTGCATACAGTTGTAATGTGAATTCATGCATATGTCAAATGAGAGGATACAGTTGTAAGACATGTATGTTGTCATTACACTTTCATTTATGATTTTGTATGCTTCGGGCCTTTTGTCGTAATGAAAATATTGATACAACGAAATAAAAAATTTCTATTTTTTATTGCTGTTATAGTTGAATCAATGCATATTACATTGAATATTGAATTTCATATATTATATAAATAATAAATGTCTAAACTTGAATTTTGATGTTATGTATAGCTAACTTGTAAAAATTATAGTTTCCACACACACACGTGCGTGCACACACACATATAGCTGTTCCCTGCTCTCCCCAAAACATGCCCCCTTGGACTCCTGTCAACTGAAATGTGTCCCGCTGTCCCTGTCCCCAAATGTTGTGGAACATAGGAAAATTTTGAAGAGGCAAAGGTGAAAACAATTGTGGAATGTTGCAAATGAAAATACAACTTAGTGGAAATGCATCGTTTGCAAATATTTATTTAAAATCATAGTCGAGGTTGACAGCTCACTTGCCCAATATGATGCAGCAAATAGTAAATACTATGAGGAAGACCTAGCCTTACAGCTATATAATTCATAAGGAAGTATAATGTTGTTTGTTCACCATATTGGCAAGACATAATTCAAGATGTTAGCAAAGTTCCTAGGATATACAATCTCAATTAGTCTTGAAAATTTATACAAATTGTATTTATGACATGATATGATTTGACATGTTAACAAAGTTCCTAAGATATACAAGCCTCACTACTCGTGAAAATTTATGCAAAGCTCTTTTCAAAGTAGAGATGTTGGTAGTGGAGACTTGAGAGGTTATTTTAACTAGTCCATTGCAATTGAAGTACCACACGAGTATCCTTGATATCAAAAGGATGGACTAAGACACAACTAATAGGCCATTGATTAAGTGGTTGTGATTGAGTCCATTTATCCATAAGGCAATTGACGTTTTAGGCGAAAAGACAAACAACCAGTGGATTACAAATCCTTTTATCAATGCGGTCAAGTTCTTGTGGATAAAAAAACAATGTGTTAGCATGCAAGGCAATTACTATCATTGTTTTAAAAAAATTCTATGAACATATCTTTTGGACCTTGTGTGGTTTCATACTTAAAATTGCTTTCAAGGCAATTGTGCTCGAAGTTGACAGGATTAAAATAATTTGTATATTTGACAATGAAATTCAACAACTTGTAATAAACCACCAGCATGTACAAGTCCATGCAAAGATTCTATCATTTAAATCATAGAAGCTAAGTTTTCACCTAGTATGTGATGTTGAACCATCTATAGTATGAACCATTTGATATCTTTGAGTGCCATTGTGGTAAGTGATATATGACAGTATTGGCTACATCTGAAAAGGCATTTGTAATCAAAGCCATTATTCTTGATGAGGTATGGTAGAGCTAACTGGACTTTTTGTTTTGTTAATTGGGGATTTAGTTGACTTGATGCAGCTATATGATATGGATGTGCCGAAAATGGGGTTATTTATGAGGGGACATGTCACATGTCGTAGAAAATGTAACAAATTGTGGAAGGAAAAGATCCTAACCTATATGGAACTATTAAAAAATTGTTATTAGCAAATGAGACACGTACAACAATCCCTTGCATTCTATAGCCTCTGCTCTAATTTGCAAATACTTTGATTAGGCACATTTGAGGTGATTCAGGGATAAAAAGATAGCTCCAAACAAAGATAAAGAGGTGGCCAATGGATATGGTAAATCATTTGCCAATATATTTTCTCTTAAGAGAGATGCATTAGGGATTTGTAACCACTTTATCATGTTTATAAATGGTGCTCATTCATTTGGGAATGTACAAGGCTACAAGCACTTTATGACATAGTTATAGGATACGCCACCCCCTCTCTCTTGGTATGTGTATTGCCGTATCGGATACAGATACTCATAGGATACAACTCAGATACGGCTTGGATACCGTGTCTAGCCTACCAAAAAAATCTTTTTTTTTTCGTGTCGGATATGTGTAGATACAACATTTTCATGATATTTGTGCTGAATCCAAAAAATATTAACCCTAGAACGTTAAAAATTGCCGCACACAATTGCTCCATGACTTGGCATGCTGATTTCTTGTTGCGGGGAACTACTCTGGACCAGCATGCACACAATGGGAAATATGTCTTTCTACACGATCGTATTTACTCAAATAATCCCGTTCATTCTAAAGTTGGAGATATAGTGTCAACAAGCAATGGAGGAAGAGACAAATTTTATTAATTGGTGATACTTTTATAATTTTTGACTTTTTTGTTTTACTTTACATTGTAAACTTTTATTAATTTATTAAGTTTAATAAACTTAACTTTTAATTTAAATTTAATTTATTAAAATTTATTAAGTCTAATATTGCTTATTATTAGATTGCAATTTTTTTAATTAAGTTTATTTTTTATTAAGTTGAATTTATTAATATATGATATAAATAGATATTGAATGAATAAGTGAATGAATTTTAATGACGTCCACGAGGCCAATCAGCCTAAGGGACTAAGAGCCGCAGCCCTAAGGCACTTTCAAAATCTTCTCGATGTCGACTCTTCTACTATGCATCTTGACCAAGAAGCTGACCGTTTTGTGGAGCTTTGCTTCCTCAAATAGCTCGCTTCAACTTCCCCCCTTCAAGTTGTTCCCATACCGAATGCGGATATCTTCATAGGCAGCACACTCAAAGATGAAGT
Source organism: Cunninghamia lanceolata (assembly GCA_027924645.1). Lineage (NCBI taxonomy): Eukaryota > Viridiplantae > Streptophyta > Pinopsida > Cupressales > Cupressaceae > Cunninghamia > Cunninghamia lanceolata. The sequence continues at coordinate 4,829,201 of BSBN01000007.1, forward strand.
GCCACTCAGTTTCAACCACTTTTTTGCTGTAGAAAGTGCATAACCTATCTTCCCAAACCTCCTTGGGGACCGTCCATCTACCAGTTTCACACCTTAGATGATGAGAATTGGTCCTCAACTGCGCAATTAAAAGTCTAGCCTTACCCTTAATAGTGGCATGCAAGTAAAGCTTTTTCCCCATGCTCCCATGTGGGGTTGAACACTTTGACATAATGCAATTTTTTTCGGCCAAGCTGCTTAATCAAAATGGCAGATTTGAATTTTTCTAACACGAACTGTTTAATTTCAGCTTTGGTTTTAGGACAATTTTGTATATTAATATCCCATTTGTTCAACCACTTGTTGTTCTGTTTCATCCACGTCTTTTTCCTGCAAACTAACTCTTCCTCCATCACCAATTTTGGCCAGTGCTGATTTTCCATGTTTTCCACTTTCTTTAGGTAACAAAGAAGTTGAATAGTAGCAAATGCCTCCAATGGGAAGGAGCCCGCCTCAGCCAAAAGAATCTCATACAGAACTGTAGCTTTGACTTTAAGACTACTAGTGATAAGATGCTTTTGAATTCTCTCTAATTGTCTCCACTTGTGATTAAACACGCTACTCCCCCAAATCTCGCAGCCATATAAGACAACTGGGGTGACTAACAAACCAAAAAGAGTCTTCTTGGTTTTCAAATCCCACAGCTCCGCTTTCCTACATCTATTCTGAAGCAGGTAAGAAGCTCTCCAACCCCCTTGAATCCTCTTCGTTCTACAAGTGTCCCAACTGAGCCTGTTGTTGAAAACAATACCAAGGTACTTGTACTCTTCAACTATTTCCAAAGGGCTTCCTTGAAAAATAAAGTTGACTTGTTGTTGCTTCCTTTTTAATGAGAAAATCATGACTCTGGTCTTGCTGGTGTTCACTTGCATCCCAACCTCTTGACAGAAGAGCTTTAACTCCTTCAAATGCTCTCTCAAACCGTGGGTGCTTTTGGCAAGCAAAAAAGATCATCCACATACAAAAGTAACTTCACCACAAAACCTGCCAACTGAATACCCTCACCAACGGTATTGTTTAACCAATCTTCAAGCTTATCAATGTATAAGCCAAATAAAGTGGGAGAGAGGGGACAGCCCTGTTTGCCCTCGATGTCACTACCAAAACACTCCGACATACCCTCTTTAGTTCTGATTTTAGCTCTAACCTGCTCATAAAGCTTGTGCACAGCCGCCCTATACTCATCTGGAATCCCAAGCTCCTCCATCCTTTTCCACAGTTTGACTTTGGGAACCGTGTCAAAAGCCTTTTTAAAATCAACAAAGCAACAAAAGGCTTCTCCTCCCTGAGTATCCCAAACGTTTTCGATCAGATGTCTAAGAGTGATGCAATGATCAATGGTAGAATGTCTTGGTCTAAAACCAGCCCGCCCTTTGGCTCTTTTTCCCTCTTTTTTTCTGCCCAATTGCTGATCCTACGCTCTATCAAGCTCTCGAACAGTTTTCGAAGAAGAGGATTCACCATGATAGTTAGATAATTAGAGGGATTATTGATATCACCACTCTTGTAGAGAGGGATAACGACACTAGTAGCCCACTCAATTGGAAAACCCTCTCTTGTGATGCCATTAAATTAAAAAACCCCTCCCTTTGATTAGTAAATGATGGTCTAGTGGACCGCTCCCTTTGTTTAAAAAACCAAAAAAATAAAATAAAGTGCATCAGACCCATAAACAAGGGTGCATCACAACTTAATTCTAAGACTAAAAGTTCCTACCCATCCATGAGTGAAAAACCATTATGGCCATTTTGCCCTTGGTTCCAATTTTCCCATTTTATCATAGGATCGTAGAGTCATTGGAAACATGCCATTTAACGATTTTGCCTTCTTCCCACGCTTGACAGGAGTCCAATCATTTGTAATATCCTTGCATGGATCTTTAATGTTTGAGTTTTGGCTTATTTCCTCCAAGGGTAGCATTACACCACTGGAAACCAAATTGGCCTTCTCTAATTCTGTTGAAGCATTGACTTCATCATCATTCCTTTTAGTTGGTTTAAAACCATTGGAAACTATATCGGTTGTCTCCAATTCTGCAGAAGCATTGACCTCATCCTCCTTTGTAGTCGGTTTAAAATGTTGATTGAGATTGGCTCCTTTCCATTAGGTAGCTTGCTTTGGGTGATAAGTTTATTTCTAGAAGGAAAGAATTTTGAACAATCCTCAGCCTTGTGATTTGTTGCATAGCAACACCTGCATCTAAAAACGATGCCTTCATAATCCACCATTTGATTCCAAGTTTTGGAACTAGCCTTAATTCTTACGTTTGCCGGTAGGGATTTTGACAAATCCATTTCCACTAAAATTCGGGCAAAGATGAAGGTAGAACGTGGAGTGAAGGAGGATTGGGCTTCAGAAGATGGACCTGAAATGAATTTCCCAATTGAATTTCCAATGGATCGAAGGCAAGAGAAACCCTAGAGGTGCAATGGCAAATTTGGGAGTCTCACCCAGATCGGAGTAGCAGCGTAAGTGCTTGTAAATGGATCAAATTCTGGGTACCACGGTTTCATTCCTAGGTAGGATTTGTCCCAGGCCCAGGGACCTTTCTGGAGTAGCATATCTCCGTCATCAGGGAATTCACAAATAACATAAAAAAACCTTTAGCGCAAGGACCGATGCAAAGTTCCCCATCCAGTAGAGGTTGCCAGTGTTTTTTAACCCATTCGTTCAACTCAACCAGATTGGGCCAATGGTTATGGAAGCAACATATCAAAGAGTGTTTTCTGTGTAGTTCTTCCCCTTCCAGCATAGTATTCCCAAGGTCAATAGTGGGGGTATTCTCGCTCGAAGCCATAGTAAAAGGCATCCTCCCCTTTTCCTACATCATAGAGCCAATAGAGGACCCTAGTTCGGGTCTCGAGGACCCTTCACCCTAGTGAGTTGTGTTTGACTCCTTAACCATAATATTTCTAAAGATCAAATTTTCTAAGTTTGAGATTTGTCAGCTTACAGAATCCTTCTTGATGCCTATTGTTCATATGTTTGACTCTTTTCATTTTTGTAACTCAGTAGGTCTGTACTACAATTTCTATATTTCAGTTTGTTATTTCTCAAAAAAATTATGTATGGATTTTCTATAATATTATACATATATGTATATGTATGTATGTATCTATATGTATTTCTATATTAGAAAATATCTTTTACTGTCAAACTCATGCTTCCTTAATGCGAGGACCTTGCTGCATCTGCAGGAGTGCTACTGGGAACCTTGCATACAAGTTTTTAAGTAAATTCAGATAGGTGTAGGCACTTTTTATAATTAAATTTTTGATTATAAAAAGTGCCTACAGTAATCTGAAATTACTTTTTACTTTCCTAATGTTTTTGAATCTCAGATGTAATTTTGTAAATTTGTTGATTATATTGGCTTGGGTTGAATAGCAAAATAATTTTCTACAGATACTTAAGCAGATGAAACAAAAAGGGAAGATTATGGAGGCAAACATTTGCTCGGTCTGGGCTTTGTGTTCCTTTGCTTTCAGAGTTTTTCCTGGATAAAGGGGCACCCCAGTTTTATTACTTCAATCATGACATCGAAAAAATGAGTACCCTAATATTCAAGTTGTGAGTTGGAATTAATGTTGAAGGTTTGAACTTTGTGTTCAATCTGAAGGGAAGGCTAATTAATGGGTCAACATAAACCAGCAAGGTATAAATCGACTCCTTAATTTTCAAGTTGCTCTCTGTGATGCTGAATTCTTTCTTTTACTTATAGGACATGATGGTGGGCAACAAAGGCACATTGTTTGGAATCTGGATAAATGGTAGAACAATCAAAACCATAATGGAAGAGATGCAACGCTTACAAGGAGCCTGGAAAGAAACCCTTGCTAAAATAATATTGTTATAGTTATCTGTTTTGATTGCATTCCTATTATTGTTACACAACATTCAATTTGTAAGCCGAATAATTTGAATTAGTCCCAGGGTGATCTCTTCCCACCAAAAGTAATTGCAGTCCTATTTTTTCTATTATCTTGTTTGACAATTCAAATGGATATTAACTTATTGAGAATTGTTTGATATGTTACGCAGTTCACATATATCAAATGACTGCCCAACCAAATTATTATTGAAAAATAAATATGTTTGATAGATTCTCATATCTGAATTTGAAAACTTCTAAATTTAATTGGTAGGCAATCTACAGCCTGAAATGTGTATTGAAATAAACTGGTAAGGTGTAAAATTGGCTTTTCAAGAATCAAATTGGTTTTAACAATGCTTATAGTGATAAGAACTGTATGCTTAAGCAGTATATTTAGTGTTGGTATGCAAAATAAGGTACCTGGACATTTTGCTTGAATAGATATTGTCATATTGAAACAAGAAAAAATAGTTCAGGAAAGGTTTTCTAGCAACCTTAAGTTCCAAATTTTGTGTTTTGATCTTATTCTATTATTCTGATACAATTCCTAATTTTAATGCAATCTGACTAATGTGGATTAGTCTCTTGGTAAACTGTTGCCAAAAATTTGTAATTAAAAATTTAAAACTCTGGCCTTCAACATAATTTGTGATTTCGGTTGGTCTGCTGCCATCAACATAATGTGTTACAAACGTATATGTATACAATCTGAAGAACAACATTTGTGATTTCCATTTGTCTTCTGCCATCAACATAATGTGTTAAAGATATATGATCTAAAGATCAAAAGATTGTTGTACTACAGTTTTTTTTGGCACAGTTCATATTGTTGAGGCATACCATGAATGCTTACAGAAAACTAAGTAGTGCTTCTTTCTTATTTTATTGCAGGCTGAAGCAGAACTCCTTTCTGCTATTGTCACATTCTTCAAGCAACTTGGAATAACATCGTCAGATGTAGGAATCAAAGTTTCTAGCAGAAAGGTATGCCTGAAGGGAAGGCCGATAATTTAGAGTAAATCACTGTGATTTGGTTAGAAAGAAAACTTGTAATATGCTCAATTAGTTTCTAGATCTTTGTTCTAATCTCCTAGTCAGATGTTCCTTAACTTTGGTTAAAGTACATTAAGTCTTACTCTTGAAACTTGGTTATTAACATAGTTAGAAAACTTAGGTTTGGCAGCCCAAAATTTTGACTTGGACTCAGGACTGGGCAAAATCTTGGGAAAAACTAGGCAAAAAAATTAAAAAAAAACACAATTACACACCAAAAAAGCAACAAAACATAAATTAATACATTTAGTGAACATACAAGTCTTTTGAGATCATCAATTTGTCTTAATTCGAAGATTACATATGTCATATGACCCTCAAATGCTCAAAATTTGAAAAGTTTCAAAGTCAAACAATACATCATATTACTTTAAAATTATAAATAATATCCGTTTAACTGTTAACAATAGATGTATGTCATAAACAACCAAATACAATTTACATCCACCTCTTCCCCCTCCTATTGTAACTTTCAAGCCTCACACTAGAAGGTAAGTCGATATCAACATGAAGACTGACTGTTTCCTCAAATATGTCTTCATCTTTCTCCAATGCATCCAACTTTGCTACTGCTGCTGCTACTCTTTCCAATTCAGCAAGATTTTCATTAGTGAACATGATATCATTATGTGCTTCTTCAACTTCGATAATCCAATCAACAAATTGATTGATGTCATCCAAGTCGATGGCATCATGAGAACGATCCTCCACCCTTTTTGTTCAAAGGTGAAGATTGTACTGGATGAAGACAAGGTCAATGAGGTGTTCTTGGGTTAACTTGTTTCTCTTCTTGGTGTGAATGCTCTCAAATAGGCTCCAATTGCATTCACACTTAGAAGCACTAAAGGGCTGGGACAAAACATGAATAGTTAGCCTTTAAAGATTTTTTGCCAGCACCATAATTCTCCCACCACAAATTTACAAATAAAATATTTCAAATAAATATAAGAATTAAGTAAAATATTTAGAACTTAAAATTAAAACTTTCAAGTTTCTACTTTCTAGTATTGAGCCAAAAATTAAAGGGATATTATTTTTACTTGGCTGCTGGTTTTCCCTTTGAATGGCTTGAGCTGAACAAAAGAGCCTCCCTTCCACACCCTTGCACACCTCCAACTTATCAAGAAGTTTGTTTCTAATGTCTTCATCTATTGCCATCCTCTCTATGCATGAAGTAAGGCTTGCCATGACTTCATTGGCCTTAAATGTATTAGAGAAGTAAACTTTTGGATTTAGGTAGTACACCAAGGCATGCATTGGTTGATGGAGTTGGTTCATCCATTTATGATAAATGATGTGCCGAATGATGTCATTTTTTATTGTTACCACCATAGTAATGCAAAATGACGTTTTTGGCCCCAGCCATGGCCTCATAGGGGTAGCCCATTGGCATGCCATCCCCATCCATCAAATGTAGAGCCTTGACCAAAGGCTTTGTCGCCTAAAAAATTGAAAAATAAATTTTAAATTATTAGGAAATTAAGTAACAATAACTAAAAACAAAACTAGCAAATGAATAATTCCCTATAAAACTAATGTTTGTAATTGTTACATACCTTGGGCATGTCCTTTGAATTTTTTATGAACACCTTATTAAAATAGTTTTTGGCATCTTCTCCCCTTCGATTTTTTTTGGAATACAGAGAGTCATCCAGGCATTGCTCATAATCATTTTTTGGAGAAAAGGAAATGAGGCTAGAATGCTCTACAAAATGAGGAAGTTGGTGGTAAATTGTGTCACCCCCAATTGTATAAGCTTCTTGCCATTCGTGTGATTTCTCATCAAAACAAGGACCCAAGTTGGTTCTAGATAATTTTGGTAATTTGTCTATCATCTTACACTACACTTTTGACCCATCCAATCTTCCCAATGTCCTCAAGCATCAAATCTAAGCAATGTGCAACACAAGGACTCCAACAAATATTGGTATGCCTGTTGCATTGTCTATGACAATTTGGACAACATTCTCAACCCCAACCAACATTCTGGATCACCTGATCCAACAGACTGCACAAAGCCTCAACATTTTTGACGTAATGCAAGGTATCTACGGACTTCAAGAACACCAATGTGCCACTCGAAGCCTCTAAAAAATTACGGAGAATCTTGTTCTTGCCATTTGTCCATCCATCTGATGAAATTCTGCAGCCCTTTCTCCACCATATTTTCCTTTGATCATCAACTACAAGCCATGTATTTTTGATGGCTTCCTCTAGTAATGGGCCACACAAATCCTTAGCCATTGGAGTATTAAACCCCTTACTAGCAATTGTCAATGCATTTACCAACCCTTCCCAATATGGGTTGTTCTCCACATTGAAGTGTATATTATTGTAGTACCAAAAGTTTGCCGTTTCCATCTAGCCTCGTGTTGTTTCTCTTTTTTCCAAGTGGCACCTTCAAGTGAAGGTTGTGCACTTGGAACATTGCGAGGAATAAAAAAATTTGGTGAAGAAGGAATATAGCCAGAATTCTCATGAGTCTCATCAATGGAGGAAAGTGGACGCTGAATGTGTGGGCCAGTAAAAGAATTTGTAGGTGATTTGGAGTTGGAACTCATTACTATTGCCAGTACTTGCCTTGCCCTCTTCCTTCCCGTTTTCTTCATATCATAATTGGTAAGTAGGGCATCCATTTCTCTGCTCACTTCATTGGGCACATTGGGAAATGCCTTCACATGATGTCCAACTATCCAGGCAAGGCGGTATTTTAACCAATTGATTTTTTTTGCCATAGGAAATCTCCAAAAATTACAGTTCACCATGCCTTTGGTCTCACCTGCCATGCCATGCTTCCATGTAGGGTCTTTGTCGTCGCTGCCTTGTGTTGAACTTGCAATTGCTGTTTTTGTACAAGAAAAATACATAAAATCAGTAGGGTTTTGAATTAGTGAAATTTCAAAAAAAAAGGAAAAAACAAAAAAGAATACATACCTTTGTCAAATGCACTCCAAACTCAATTCAATCTTAAAAAATACTTTCTAATCACTCCACTGACCTTTCCAAACATTCCTCTCAGCTCAATTTGCATCTTTGGAAGACCAAATGAGAAAAAAAAAAAATGAATCGTTTGATTGTGTTAATACCTGGTTTTCTTTTTTTTTTTTAAACTGCAGCTGAGCCTGTGCTTGAAACATGCGAGTCCGTATCTGAAACTCGACCAGTTTTTTGGTGGACTCTGTTGAGGCTCGGCGACTAGTCGGTAGACTCAGAGTGTGAGTTTGGTCAAAGCAGTGTGTTGCAGATTTTGACTCACAGGTCACACTGACTTGTGGGCGAGTTTTCCTACTATGGTTATGATAGAAAAGGTGTTCTTTTTGCTTCTCACATCTAGAAGTCGATCATACAAAATTTTCCCTATTTTTTTAAAAAATCAATGCATGAAGGTGCAATAAAACAAAACACACATAATTAGAGATTTGTGGGCTATTATCACAATATGTTCATTAGCCACCTTCATGGATTCCATTTTTAACAATCACAGCATCATATCTATATATCCCTCTCTATACTTTCTGATTGCTCTTTGTAATGTCCCCAAATTGGGAGTGCCCTAAATTTGCCCTAGTTTTCCCCAATGGCAATGGGGTCAGGTAATACCCCTCCTCTGATTTGAAACCTTGCACACGGGTTAGAACCATTTGCCATAATCAAACTGATTAGCAGATTAGAAGCATTTACCACAATAATAATAATTAGCAAATTTCCATAATTAGACATTAATAAACTCATGGCCAAACATTAGTTCAATCACAAAGTACTCTTAACATTCTTGGAGGACTCAATCATAGGAGGGAATGGGAGAATGTAGCTTGATGGGGTGCCTTTGACCCTTTTTCCCTAGACCCAAGGGGATATACCATCTCCCTTGGCCTCATGTGTCGCATGCCATTCATATGAGGTGATCTATCTAGGAGGTGTCTTTTCCGTTATCCCCTCATCTTACATTTACTTTTGTCTTATATGGTTACTTTCATAATTATATATATTTATTATAATATTTAAATATTTATATTTATATTTGTATTTATATTTATTATTTATAAATACAATAAATATATTATATTTTAATTCTATTAAAAATATTTATATAATAATATTATTTGTTAAATACTATATTTAATAATATATGTTTATTTATTATAATTATTACTAGAAGCATTCTTTATTATTCGAATTGACTATGGAGGGAACATGACAAAACCCCATAATGTTTAAATCTTTAATTTAAACAATGCCTTAACATCGGGATATCACACTCTTTCATTTCTATTTGAACTAGAAGTTAAATAACTCCATTTATGTTCTAAACATCTACTGTCATGTCAAAAGAAGCTCTTAGGGACTACACACTTTTCATCATTAGGCAGTCCTGGAAAAGATGAGATTTAAGGCATTGACAATTTAGTTGGGTACTCCAAAAAGGAATTTCTTTCTATGATAGTTCTTTCCCGTGTTTAAATTCAATGCTATTTAATATTTGATGATATTCTAAAAGAAGTTGAAAGGTTTGCAGTTTCCTCCAATTATGAAGGTGACGAGAAAATTGTATCTGTGGATATACTGTATGTTTTCTTCTTCTTTTTATGTGTTCCATGATTCAGATGAACATGGAGAGATCACAGGAAGGGAAGGAGTAGAGAAAGGCAGGGATCATAAAATGCGTAAAGAACAATAACACTAACAACTAAATGAAAATATAATGTCTGGATTTCTGTTCAACTGGAATACTGTATATCCAAGGAGCACTCTCTAACAATGATAGGACTGATATGCACATGGAGTGGCAATGAATGCCTTACCTTCTGTATTGTTGATGTGTATTATATGCCAATTTCTGATGGTTGAGCAAAGGTCAGTGGACAGTTGGTATGGCTCTATGTGGAACTTCCCTTATATAACTACTAGCAAAATTTATTAAGCCTCAGAACTGTTCTTCCAAAAACAAAAAATAATTTACTACAAAAGTTAAAAATATATTAACATATGTTCCTTGTATTTAATTCTATGCATCCTAATCTAATCCAGACAGCACAGTACATTTTGGAGTAATGTCCCCGTCTATGTATAGTGGCAATATCTGTATACACTTGCTTATGAAGATGCTACTTCTGAAAATATGCTACTACTATCAAGGAAGTCTAAGTTGTCGATTCTGGTTTGGATCCTGGTTTTTTGGGTTTGCGGATTTGGTTCACGGATCTGGCTAAAATTTTTTTGGGGGGCTGGGTTCATTCGTACAAAATACATGTTATATATATATATATATATATATATATATATATATAGAATAAAACCAAAGAAATACAAGTATCTGTTGCAGCTTCTTCGTCACTTCACTAGCCCTAGCCCACTGGTGGTAGGTCTTGATCTGGAAATGAAACTATCGGGAGTTCTTCCATCTCCCAATTAATATTTGCTGCCCCCTACTGCACTGAATGGGATCTTGAAGCCGATTTGAACATTGGTGCTGAAACTTTCATCGAAATTCGTTGTGACAGTAAGAAATCCTGTCGGAATTTGGCATGGGTTCACTCGGGTTCATCCATAGTGATTATCCCTTCCCCTAAGCGATTCCAAGGCCAAATTGACCTGAATCTCAAACCTGGTTTGAACCGGACCCAAATCCAGGGCTCCAAGCAGTGAATCCGATAACATAGAAGGAAGTCAATGCAGATGGAGAACACTGTCGGTGGTACACATATACTTTGGCTTAAAATCAATAAAGTGTCTTAAGAATTTATTTAAATGTGTGTGTTTACTGCTATTATGTTAAGTTAGAGGTTTCATGAACATAGCCAAGTGGGTTCAATGAAGGTTTATTGTAGGGTTCACCTAAAATATTCTAGAGGGTCCCTTGAAGGATGATTAATAGATTCACTGTTACCAAATGGTTCCATGGGCATTCTACTAGACATCCATAGGGGTTCATTCTAATACGCCAACATACTGAAACAAACGGTACTGGAACAAAAATTGCAAATAATAAGATACAAACAAATAGCAAGGCTTGGATAGCACTTACACATCCAAAATAAAATGGAGAAATGATCCCAGAGCTGCAACCAGCAAAATACAATATGGTAGAACTTTTTTGAGTATATGTGGGCAAGATTTAAAACTAAATTTCTTCATTTACCAGAGTCTTACTATGTGTAAGGGAAAAACATCTTTGTATATTATAGGAAACCAGAAATATAGTGTCTTTTTTCTCACGCTTCGAGCAAGTTGTCTTGCAGTGCTACTTGTGGAGGTTCTGGACTGAAGAAATAGGTTAGAGAATGGTCCTTAATTGCAGCTTTCTTTATTATATCGTAGCCCAACTTCATTCGTTGCGCTATTTTCTTCTTTCTTTTGGTCTTGGGCTTCTTGGTTTCCTTGCCTTCTGTTTTTCCATTTGACTTTCTTTGATTTCCTTGATCAATATTTTAGTGGGGATTTTCAAAATGTCCCAATTTAATTCACTTAAGAATTTCAAGAGTATAAATAATAAATTTACTTAAATTTTCTAAAACTAGTCCATGCATTTAAAAATCTACAAGTGTTGTTATTTAAAGCATTGTGTTCTTTTAAATTATAAAATGTACATAATGTCTATAGTAATTTTTATTGTCTCTGGCATATGGACAATGGAAAATTCATGCAATGGATCTTCCTCAAAGTTGCATGGAAATAGATACAGTCTCAGATTGCAAGATCCTTTGATACAGATACAGCTAGAAATGGCAATTATAAAAATGTACATATATTCAATTGTGTGAGAGGGTGTGTGTGTATATATGAACAATTTTTTTTTATGTTCTAACTTTTTCGCAAATTTTAAATTCTTTTTCATAAACCCTAAATTAGATATGGTACCAGACAGTGTGGATATGTCTATATACAATATCCATACTGTATTCGAGAGTGTCGTATCCATATCAAGTATCTGATAAGTGGATATGTGTACCGAGATAGGGAAGGGGAAGTATCCAGCAACTTTGGTCTTCCTTAATCTTTGTATTATGCTATTGTATGTTAAGCACAGATTCTGCAACTCTTGATCTAGGAAGATCTTAGAAGTATATCATCCTTCAATATCATGACGGTATACGTAGTAGCCCACTCTAATTTTTTTTGAAATTTTGCAAAGATCTGAAGATGCAAATGCAATTACTCGCACTTTCTAATCACCCAAATCCCGATGTGGGCAAGGTGAGAGCACACAGTGTTTGGACAACACACTAACTGTATGAATGCACTGCTGAAAAAGTAAAAGGTAACATAGCCGACTAGAGTATACAGGGGACAGGGCCGACCCAAATCTAGACCTCTTAGGCGAACATATATACTTGAATGTAGAAGCCACTGGCAGATTCCAACAGGTTTGGTCAAGCCAAATTGGTTGATAGCAATGCAGACCTGATCAATGCCAAAAGGGCTGAACAATATGCAAATGCAATTGGGTCCAATGGTGAACCGACCAGGACCTTCTTATAATGAACTCAACTACTGGCAGTATACCATCCGGTTTTTACAATATGTTCAATATGCAACTACTATCTGGCAGATGACCATCTAGATTTACAATAAGCATGAAGCTAAAAGCTGCTGAAAGAAGCTCTTGAAAAACTAGAACAACAAATAACTGAAAAAATTACTTCTAAATCAGTAGAATAACACTGTAGCAGCAAAGATTAGTCCATAATGATTAGCAAAATAAGTGATAATCAGTCCACATGGATTTGAGCAAGCTTAAACAAGCTGATACACAATATAGAATGCTGATATACGGTTACAAACAAACATCAGAAACTAATGCAAACTGATCTGAAACCCAAACTGCTGTTTAACACTGAAAAACTGAACTGTACAGCCCCAGTAATTAACGTTAACTGCTGCAAACAACTCAAAGACTGTATGACTGTAAGGTACAATGGTGTGGTTGGAAAAATATGGCAAAAAGGGGCTGCCAAAGAACAGCAACTTCATTCCAACTTCATATGCCCTTCATAAATGGTGCACGGCCTGGACTTAAGTGTTACGGACCAGCAACTAATTGTACAGTCTGCAACTTAGCAATTTGGTATGACCCTTGCTTGAATAGGTACGACCTGGTACAAGGGTTTGTATGGCCAACAATAACAAGGAATATGTATGACCATTCAACTCCAAAGGTGCTGTGACTGGAAATAGAACAGCAAACACACGAAAGAGATTAACAACAAAACCACCCCAAAATCTCCACAAATATTGATAATTGAACTCAAACTTCACACAAGCAACCAAACTAGAAATAGCTCCACAACCATACTGAAACTGGATAATTGCAAACATTCAGCTCACTGGTGACTTCTAGATGAAATCATTCTAATGGCTAGGAGGGTTTTTGTCCTCGAAACCATTCTTTGTCAAAGGGTTTTCGTCCTAGGCAGAAGAAGATGAGCAGAGTTCAATCTTTGAAACAAGGGTTTTCTCAAATTTTGCAATAGCCTCTTTCTGTTCTAATTTCCTTCTTTTATAGGCACTTTTAGGGCAACCAAATATTGTCTCTTTTATTTTCACTTTTCTCTTCAATAATAATAATAAAGTGACTTTAAAATCTTTTGATTTCATAATACTTTTAATTCCCATTTTCAATGACACTTTTATGACCCACTTATAAAACATCTTTTTAAGTCATCACTTTGTACCCTATGCCTAGCGTTATCACTTTTGACCCTCTTTTAAAACACTTTATGATGTTGGCCACCCTCTCTTAAATAAATAACTAAACATAAGTTGTCTTTAAGACAATAATATAAAGTTGCCTTAAGACAACATATTTTAATTATTTAATTGTTTTCTGCATATCATATTCAAAGTCTACGGAAAATATTAAAATGGACCAATTATACTTTCCTGATAACTCCACCAACATCTTAAGTGCATAGGTCTTCCGTCCACAAAAATTTGGCGCTCTCCAAGGATGGTGGAATTCTCCAAGAATCTGGATGCTTTCCAAGAACGCTGGAATGGACCAGAAAAGAGACATTACAAGATGTTGAATATTTGTAATTTCACTGATTTGTGAATTTTGTACCTATGCGCCAAATTCCTACCTACGGGACAAAAACACCAACGGTTGCCAAACGGACAAAAACCTGGAAGGCCATTGAAGATGGGGATGAAAATCCTCAACCTTCAATAGAGCGATTCCATCTAGGGATCAACAGTGAGCTGAAAGCATTGTAATTTCATTGTGCTGAAATTGATTATTTGGTGATATTGGCCAATTTGATTTGTGCTTCATTTTCATATCTTTGTGGATTTGTATTTGAATTCAATAGCATATTTCTGTTGTTTCATATGTTGGATTTAAGGGATTGAATATTATATTTCTGCTGCTCATATTACTACCCAGCTGTACCACATGTGGCGTTGAGGGTTTTTACTTGCATTTGATATCTTTTAGCTGACCCTAGGAGGCCGTACGACCTTATTTTGGCATAGTGTCATTGCTGTTGCTGCATGTCACACCGTTTGCAGAGTTCAGTGGGGATGGTTTCGTTGAGATTTGAGTAGGGTTTCACACATATTTGCTGGCCGCTGCTATTTTGACCCAGCCACAGCCCACTCTTGACCCAAGTGCAGCTTCTCATGAGCTGTGATCAGCATCATTAATCAGCCATGGTTCTTTTATAGCAGACCGCCATCTTTTCACTCTATTTTGGTTTAGCCTTGAGGCTGTTTTCACACTCAGCCAGCCTGAAATTTACCAGTCATACTTAAGGTCATTTTCCAGCTTGTATTGATCTTAGGTTTGAATTCTCTTCATATGCTGCTGCAATTTAACCTCTGCTGCAAGTATTGCCTAGAGAAATCATATTGAGGAATTGACATATCTTTGTTGATCAATATTCTAGTTCCTTGCTGCTGTTATTTCATTTCTTCTGCTGTACCTATGCATTCTCCATCCATTTTTGTGTATTGCCAAGCGTTTGACGAAATTCCTAGAGTGTCCGGGTATGGGACACTATAGTATACCAATTTGAGGTCAGCATGCACCATGGGCTTTGTCATGGTCTAGATTCTAAACCACTTGTGGTCAAAACTGTAGAGCCTAACTTGTTGTATGTAGTCCACTGAGTACCAGCCTTGTTAGCACAATCTTGAAAAGTCATGATGCAGTATCACCTGAAATGAGAAAGCATGGAATATCAACAGACAGAAGGCAAGTAGTTGTTCTTGTAACCATCAAGCTATCTCTTAGTCATCCTTAATATGGCAGAGAAAATGTAGTTGAACAGAGTGTTAAGAGGAATATAAATCTTTGCCAGTCCCAATTGGAGAACTGATGCATTGTTTGGTAACACACACTAATGATCACATTACAAAATTGATGCATTGTTCGGTAACACAAACTAGTGATCACATTACAGGACTACCTCTATGTAATGGATCATTCTGTCACTGTTCATTCTTGGAGAATGAAGAGATTAAGCAAAAAATTGGGGAACTTATGAGTAAAGGACGCATCAGGCTTAACTCTTTGCCTTGCGGCAACTCTATCGTGCTTGAACTAAAGAAAGTACTACATAGTACAAAGAACTGAACAAGATTGTAGTGCAGCATTGCCATCCATTTCCAATAATAGAATAGCTATTGGATAGACTCCGTAGTGCAAAGTGCTTTCCCATCATAGACCTCAAATTGGATGTCACTAGATTACTATTGAACCTTAAGATGTATGGAAAACCACATTTATAGCAAAGGAAGGTTTGTTTGAATGTTTGAATATGCCTTTTGGTTACTAAGGTGATAGTTTTGTCAGGCTCAAGAATGAAATGTAGAAAAGATTGACAAATATAATGGACAAGACAATATTCAATGAAGTTCATAACATTCATCCATTAATGCATTCATTGATCAAAAACATACTTGCATTCGGCAACTTGTTTATGGTGCCTCTTTTTCTTGATACTGTAATGTCCCCTTTCTAGTGGAAACACTTAAACCTGAATCTGATTCAAAGTGATTCTCAAAGAGACATTAGAAACATTAGAGATCAATAAATTTCAATGATAATATTCAATAAGATCAATGATAATGTAAATTTATCATTCCTTGTTAAAGAATTATTCATTCCATGATTGTCATTCACTATTGATGACTATTCTATTATATTCCATAGGTATATTAGGGTGGATATTAAACATTATTCAAGATCCATATCTTTCCCTACTATTCTTCATCAAGGAATTAGGCTTTACATGACTGGGGCGCGTTGAAACCATCTCCGACCCGGCCACTGGGGAAGCTATGTCCCAGCCATTGGGTCTCCCCGTGGGATGGAATTACTCTGCCTCTCCCTACAATACCTAACATTCCTTTAAGGACGAAGTAATAGAGTAAATAGAAGTAACTAGCTATGTTCATATCTCAATATTATTTCCCTTCTAATCTTTAACCATGGGCGGGGAATTACATGTCTAGAGCGCGCTAAACCCTCTCCAATGTGATTGGGATGGAATTACTCTGCCTCTCCCTAGCAACCATGTCTAGGGCGCGCTAAACCCTCTCCAATCCATCGTAATAGAATTACTCTGCCTCTCTCTAACAAGACCACCTCCCCTCTGGTTGCAGGAAATAGAAGTAATGAGATAAACATACCATCCCTAAGCAAGTTTCATAATATATATATATATGTAATGATACTAATGATAGCCTTACAATTATATGCATTTGTTATTATCTATCATAGGACATTTATCATAATAAGTAGAGGGTTAGATATATCTTACAATTCTTTATATTTAATATTCACTTAACAACTACAAATTAAATATATTAAACTTAACAACTCTTACCTTGGCTGCCCTACTGTACCTTTTATTTCTGAATACTTATCTCTGAATATTTAATGATGATGATATCCTTATCTTGCTTGCTTGAATACTTATCTTGCTCGATATCCTTATCGATGGATGCCTTGCTTGTTAAATTCCTTAATATTCCTCATGGTATTTCTTGCTTGTAATTTCATATGTTTTCTGTTCTGATGATCCGACGATGCTGCAATATATATAATTATAGGAGGGTGACTAATTTATATTTCTGTGTATATATATCTTTTCTCTTCCTATACTTCTGCAGATTATATAATCCAATCTGATCCCCCCAATAATCATTCTTCCTTCTGTGTCTTATACTTTTTCCACTGAAGAGACACTTCTTTGCAAGGTACCTCATGGATACCAATCGCTGCCTTCTCCTTAATCGTTTCTTTTCTTGATAATTATCACTATACTATTACTCTCTCTGTTTACAAGGTGCTGCTTATTATATGAATCGCAGCATTTATTAGTATTCGCTGCCTTTTTCTTCATATATTAATTGAATCGCTGCTTTATATCCAATAGGGAAGTCAGCCTTAAAGAATATTTAAGCTGCCTTATACTAACTGTTGCCTTTATAAGCTACTTCCTTAGACATTCGTATCATACCATGTATGTTGTCTCTTATTAACTTATATCGCTGCCTTTTGTTAAGGTTACTTTTATAATTCTAAACATATTTAATTATATATTAGTTTTATAATTATAATAATATTTAATTGTTAATATTTATATTAGTATATTATATTTATATTTGTCATTTATAAATATAATCATATATTCTTGTTAAATAAATATATTATATATTATATTATAATTAGAATAACATCTGAATTGAATATATATTATATTTTAATTATATTAAAAGAATATTTATAAAATAATATTATTATATATTAATAATTAAATATTATTATATACATGATTATCATCCAATATTGACGATGACAAACACCATATTTGACGAAAGCGACTTCTTCGTCTTTATCATGATGTTTAAATCTTTAATTTAAACAATGCCTTAATATCGGGACATCACAGATACGAAGCTCCAGTGTTCTACAAAAGGTTTTTCCTGAGTGATTCTCTTCTGCAATTTTTCAAGAACCAAGATATGGACTTGGTATTTAGACCTGAGTTTGTTTTCTCAAGTCGAGTCAGCTTTCCACGATGCTATACCCCATTTTGAGAGAATACTGCACCCATTTGCTATGAAAAGTTTTCACCACCATTTTTGTACCAAGTGATGAATTTTGCAAAAGAAGGTCGTTCAATTTCTATCTTTGTCACTCTCGAGTGAAAATTGGAGAACCTAGACTGATTGTGCCCATGAGTAGTCCAAAAGTGTGCTAGCTACACCATGTGACCTAAAAACTGGATAACCCAGGCTGATGATTTGACTTTTGTCAAGCTGAAAATGTGAAACACTTGTTGTCCACAATGTTGATACATAAAAATTGCTCTTGTGGCATGAAAAATTGTGTTGAAAATGAAGGCACATGATGATATCGCTCCATGGTGGAATGTGCAATCTTAGGTGTTCAGGGGTCGAGTTGAACATTACTTGTTGAGTGGCAATATTTTGTAATTTGCAATATGCTTCAATGACAAATCCTCAATGGATAATGTGAGCAATCTCCAATTACTATGCTCAAAGAGCTCGAAATTTGAATCCTGATGTTTCTCCAAGTACCATGCTTGAAGAACTTGAAATCTGAATCCTGATGTTTCTGAGTTTAAGGAAAGAGAAGGAGCAGAATTATGAAGAGCAAATCTGATTTATTTTAAGAAGGAAGTATGATTGAATGTTAAAGAAGATCTAAGAGCAAATATATACATGTTTATGATCAGCTTTGTGAGGAAGATTGGTGCATAATAGTAATCAGATTTAAGAAGGAAGACGATTGTAATTGGATCAGATTTGAGTGAAGGAGAAATTCATATCAGCCATTAAAGAATTAATAGGTTGAAGCCTATCTGTTGTTGAGTTGGTGCTCAGTGGTGGGGATTAGTGTCTTCAATAGGTTGGTGCCTATAAGATTCTGTAAGTTGGGATTGGTGTCTCCTGTGGGTTGGTGCTCATAAAAGAAGTATTGTAAGAGAAGTAGGTTGGTGCCTACAAAAGAAGATCAATCTTTATATATAAGCAATATTTTGCCGTGGTTTTCTCTTGCAAGGGTTTCTACGTAAAATTATGTGTTCTCTCCGTGTTAATAATTGCTAGATCTTACATGTGTGATTTATTGTGATTGGTTAAAGTTTGGAAAGTGAAAGTTTTAATATATATATTGCTTCACCCCCCCCTCTCAGTATAACCGTGTGTTCATCAAACTTGTGTGTAGAAATGCACAATTCAATGGCGCCCACTTGGGTTTTCCTTACGAGTCTCCATTAAGCTACCCTTTCGGGTTTTCAACTTAATGAGAAAAGTTTGTAAGCTGCCCTTTCAGGTTAAAAACTTGCAAAAGTATGATCAACAAGAGGCAATATCCATAGACTCAAATAATCTATACTGAGCTGCACATTTGGTGCTCTCAGTGTGTTGGTTATCAAAATCCCAATGGAAAATCACAGGTGCAAAAAATCACTGCTCCTATCAACACCAAAGAGATTGAGAGCATAATTATCTTTTGTGGGAATTGAGTGCAACTCTACAATTTTCCTAGTAGGTTGTCACTCAATAGTACAAGTATTAGTATCTACATCTACAATGCTTAGTTCATCATCAATTGGATTGACAACAACTTCTGTATCATGACTAGACAAGTTCAACAAACTTTCATACCATTGCTCAACAATACCTGTGATCTTGAGTTTATTATCAACTGGATCAATACAACATCCACATTAGGCGTAGATGAGCTATCATTTGAAATAGTGGATTGGACTATCCTATAGGATTTTGACAAAAGGTGAGTCTCTGTTTGCCATCTGGAATGATCTATCCATCCAAAATGCATATGCCTCATTGATTTTGTAGGCATATCTTTGACATAACATTGTTTTGTAGAATGTGTGTGTTGACCACTTGATAGACAACTATGCAGACCAAAACAATCATGGGAGGTATGTCCTCGACGTCCATAATGACAAGAAGTTTGGACTCGATGGGTTTTAGCGCAAGTTGATTTTGATTGACTTGACAACTCGTCAATTTCACAAGGCTAACCAACAGGTGAAGAATCAACTTGACTATTGTTTTGAATACCTCTAGGCACAAATTTGATTGGTTTGGAATATTTTGGTACATGAAAATTTACAACACCTATATACCCTAGACCAATATGATGTTTGTTGGGTTTTATTGACTCCTTGACACACACAGCAGTTGGAGATTCAACAATGAGAGGGACTAATAGGTTTTATATCCTTGATGGCTTTTGACAACACACTTTTAACATTGTTTTGTGACACAAGAGGGGGTTCAATACTTTTCTTCAAAGACTTTTTGCCTTTTCTTGCCTTCTGAGTTGTACTTCTTGAAGAAGGGACATCAACATTTTTCATATTTGTAACATTGTTCTGTGACACATGAGGGGGCTCAATTTTCCTCTTCAAGGGCTTTTTGTCTTTAGCAACCTTTTGAGTTGAATTGCTTGAAGAAGGAACATCATTGTTGACAACATCTTTCTTCTTTGGTAAGGCATCGAGTGTCTAATTTTGTAGTTGATTTTGCAATGTATTGATTTCTTGCCACAACATCTTGTATCGGTTGCAAAATTGCATGAATAGGCGCTTGTATTGACGCCAACATTTTGACATTATCTTTGCTTCTTGTTTGTTGCTAATGTTAATTTGCAAAGATAACATGCCATTGGTGTATAATGGGGACATGATTACAAAGATTACACACTTTCGAGTTGGGTCCCACCGATAATGCTCGGAGAAAATACAATTTCCAACACCTTATGGCTTTTGCTGTCAAGTGGAAATGGATTAGTTCCTTATCATTGCAATAGGTTTCCTTTTCTATATATTGCTAGACTGATATACCAAACCTCACGATATGCTCACCCTTCCGATATACCCGTCGGTATGTGGAAGAAACCTGTCCTTTCTATTTACCAGTCGGTACGTGAAAGAAACGTTAAAGCACACGAGAGCAGAGAGGTACGTGGCACATAGGCAGCACGTGAAAAGGATTCTCCCTATCAATGATACTTAGAAAGAAATTGAACTTTCTTCCTATTAGGATTTACGTTTTACAATAGTGACGAATGGGTAATGGAGGGAAGTGAAAAATGAAAAATGTCCTTATTGTTGCAGCCATATTAGGCATTGGATACAATAGTTCAACTGTGACAGTTTGACCTGTAATGTGAACTAGAGGTACCTCGAATATTGAATGTTGTGAATGTTTTAGGTTTGCAAAATTTTGATTTGATTTTTGCAGCAAAAATGACTTGTTTTTCTATATTCAATGCCCCCCTAAAGTGAAAAAAATAAACATGACCTCTTAGATAAATTTTCCACTTTCTAAAAAATTTCCGCCCTTTATTGAAAATATTCTCAACTATATGAAGCATACCATATTCTTGTAGAACACCTCCTAAAGACTATATGAAAATGATTTGAATATTCAACTTATGAAAATCACCCCCAATTGAAAAACAACTCACCATGGTTTAAATCATCCCAAAAGGCAAAATAGTTGTTAAAACCTCGTTACAAATTACATTGAGGAGTCCAATGGAGGCTGGAGTTTGTGATGACTAGCGGCTTATTGACATAACCAACAGATTGTGAAGCGACCATTGCAGATTTGAAGGAGGTTGGTGAAGATGTTAGACCAAATGACAATTTTCAAAGCCCATCGTTGCCAAAGATAATGCTGTGTAGGGTATCATGAGTGTGGTATAAACCAAAACCTTGGCTTTTACAAAAGCCATAGACTTTGCCAAAACAATAACCTTGGACTTCACAAATTAGGGATCACAAATAGTACAATGGTAGTATAACTCGCACATATTTTGAGCAATGTGCAAGGAGGAGAGCATTCATATATTAGGTGCTATGAAACTTCAAACAAAGCATTCCATGTTTGGAATTTGAACCAACAAAAGGCAAATTGGGGTTGAAGTGTATGGAGATGATTGCAGAGATGCAGCTGCAAATCGTGAGGCTCTTGTCTGTTAAAAATGGTAGATGCAAACTTGTAGATAGGAATTTGACACTCGCCCTTGTCGAGGTCCCTGATTAAGCTGCCTTATCACCCTTTCTAGCATGACTGGGAATTCCACACTTGTCAACCGTAGGTGAGCACTACGAATTTAATAGAAATGGCCAAAAGGGAAACAAGAACTCACTTTCTTCTCCACATCAATCATTCATCACCCTACCAAAGGAAACCTCATTTAACTTGTAGAGTTCTGTAAAAGCACCAAAATCAATTTTACAATCAAAATAGGAATAACATACAACATAGGGAAGTGATAGTATTCAAGAGCTCTGTGGACATCCAGCTCGAGTGGACCATGCTTCATCAGATTCCCTTCACTGGTTTCTTGTAATGTCCCCTTTTTTCGAGTGATCACCTAACAAAGTCTGTTAGCCTATTCTATTCTTGTAGGCGAAGCCGGAAGGGCTAGGGAATAACCTAATTGGTTAAATACTATATTTAACCAATTTGGGTGGGCCAATTGGAGATGGGAAATGACTTCTACTATTTTTGTGAGCCTAGTGGTAAAATAAAATAAATAAAAGAAAATTGCCAAGAAGGTGGGCGACCAATTTGTGGGAAAAAAGAAATAAAAAAAATATAAAATAATTGCCCAAGGGAGGTCGGCCAATTTGGGAGAAGATTAAAAATAAAATAAAATATATTTTTGCCAAGGACGTCGGTCATCATGAGGACTTTATGGTTGGCTATAAAAGAGGGCAACTTGGAGGTCAATTTCATCAGTCATTCATATCATTTTTCATTTGGAGATTTATCTCTTTGGCTGCAACTTTGGTTCAGCTTATTCCAAGGACGAAAACCCTTAGGAATATAGGTGGATTGGCCGAAAACCCAATCTCATCTTGGAGGTGGGCTCATACGGAGTTCATATTTGTGCTTCATTGGAGATTTGGAAGGAAAGAAGGAGCGACAAAGATATATTTGTTTCAGCAGAAACCCTAAGGCCAAATTGTGAGATTTGTGCCAATTACAATTTGAAGAGTGAAGGAAAAAATCAGATTTTTAGATCAGACTTGGAGTGCCATCATTTGAAGGGTTTTGAGATCATATTTCAGCGAGATTTCTGCTAGGGTTTTACCCTAGGGTGAGCGCCAACATCAAGGAGGGCGATTTGCATTTTGTTGGAGCATTGGAGACCAAACACTAGCCGCCGCCAAGGGAGATTCATAAGCAGATCTGTCTGCAGGTTTTCAGCTTCATTTTGGAGGTCTAATTTGAAGAATATTATAAGGGTTTGTGCCCTAAGAGGAGCGCCATCCATAAGGAGCAGAATTAATTTTCAAACCTAAAACATGTATAAACAATTGCAGTTCTTGCAGATGAAAAACAACCTGCAACTGAAGTGTCACCAAAAATGATCATTATACCTTTAACAGTTCCACTTGAACATTAGTTATAAGAAAGGGATTGCCAATCTAGTAGCAGATTGCTCGAGTTGACCACTAGTCAAAGCTTTTTTCTTTGTGCTTGATGCATGTTGACCTAAGACTAACACAGGGATAGAATTATATCAAACAGATTTGGACTTCTTGGAAGTCTATCAAGCATTGAATCTTGGTTAATAATTCTAGATTACTATTTGCAAAATGGACTCTTGTATCATGTTCGGCACATGTGTGTACCACTTACTTTAGCAAGGCTGTAGGAAAATTTGGGGTTCATAAGACCTTGGTGGTATTGAAAATGCATTTCTTTTGGCCATATCTCAGGTTCGATGTTATAAAATGCATCAAATCTTTTAGTGCACATGCTATGGCCAAGCCAACCAACAAGAAACAAGGAATGTTCGTTTCCATGAATTTCCTTTTTGATACGACCTAGCATGCTAATGATTGTGTTATGTAATAGTGGGAATATTCTCAAAGATGGCAATTTTGACGTCATGTAAAAAGGCTATTTCAGCTTCATAAACAATGTGATTCTTCTTTCAAAATGTATGGGTTCAGTTTGGAATATTGTCAACTATTATATTTGACAGAGGTAACCCAAGATATTAACTACATTGCACATGTACACACACAAAGTGTCGTGACACAACACAATGACACTCATGATACGCAACATCGATGCTCTAAGCACGATGACATAAGTGGATGACTTTTTACTTAAAAAGTTCTGGTAGAGGTGCGGAGTTTCCATGCAACTTTGCAACTATTGCAAATTTCTTCTCAACCTTTGCTTTCTATCCCCTTCCTTGTGGAATTGCGGACCTTGCGTGCATCTATACACCTTTTGCAAGTTGCTTATTGACCTTTGATTTCCACATCCTTTTCTTTTTGCAAAACTTCGGAGTTCCAATGCAACTTTGCAACTCTTACAAATTTCTCGCTGACTTTCAGTCCCTGGAACCTTTGACTTGTACAAAACTTAAGAGTTCTGATGCAACTTTGTAACTTTTACATATTACATGCCAACCTTCGGTTTCCGCAACCCTTGCTCTTTGCAGAACTTCGGAGTTTCGATGCAACTCTGCAACTCTTGCAAATTGCATGCCGACCTCTGGTTCCCACGATCTTTGACTTTTGCGGAACTTCGGAGTTCTAATGCAACTTTGTAACTCTTACAAATTGCATGCTGACCTTCGGTTCACACAACCTTTGACTTCTATGGAACTTCAAAGTTCCGATGCAACTTTGTAAATCTTACAAATTGCATGCTGACCTTTGGTTCCCACAATCTTTGCTCTTTGCGGACTTTTGGAGTTTCCATGCAACTTTGTAACACTTACAAATTGCATGCCAACTTCCGAATTTCAACAACTTTAGCTTGTGGACTTTTAGAGTTTTCGTGCAACTTTGTAACACTTACAAATTGCATGCCAACTTCCGAATTTCAACAACTTTAGCTTGTGGACTTTTAGAGTTTTCGTGCAACTTTGTAACACTTACAAATTGCATTCCAACTCCCGTATTCCAACAACTTCAGCTTGCGGACTTTCGGAGTTTTCATGCAACTTTGTAACACTTACAAATTGCATGCCAACTTCCAGATTCCAACAACTTTAGCTTGCAGATTTATGGAGTTTCCATGCAACTTTGTAACACTTGCAAATTGCATTCCAACTTTCAAATTTTGACAACTTTAGCTTGTGGACTTTCAGAGTTTCCATGCAACTTTGTAACACTTAGAAATTGCATTCCAACAACTGTAGCTTGCAGACTTTTGGAGTTTTCATGCAACTTTGTAAAATTTACAAATTGCATTCTAGATTTCGAATTCTGACTACAAGACCAAGTGCTACTAAAAAAATGGGCATGGTTTTCTCGTCTTGCGTGCTATTCAAAAATGGCTTGGGCCAAGTACTTGAGCATGTACAAGCTCTTCATTGGCCAAACAAGAAGTCTCAAAGACTCATTGTCTAAATAAACCAAATGGCCATTTCAACTTAGAAGAATGGATCTGCACATGCAAAAGAAAAGACAAAGCTTGCAAGGAGAAACAACTACACACAAAAGTTAAGGTTTCAATCTCCATTGCAACATTCATTACATTAAACATTATATATAAATTACATCTATATTGATTACATGTTCATTTCCACAAGAAATACAAACTATGCTTTCTAATCATGTTTCTAGGACTTAACCGGACATGAGAATTTTATTACAAAATGCCAAGCACACTCAACTCCAAGGTCGAGCAATACTAAAATAAATGATGGAGCTCATGCCACAAATTTGGGTGATTACAATCCTTTACATAAATGTTTTTAATCATAATTACAAATTTATTTACAAGGACTAAAACGTCCCAAATTATACATTTTCATCAAAAGATACAATACGGTATTTTGATACACCTACAAGGTCAAGAATGTAATGGTAAAAATCTGAAATGAATGATAAGTTGCCGGTTCTGGTACGGGTTCGGGTATGTGGGTTCGGTTTGTGGATTCGGCCAAAATTTTTTTGGGGGTTGGGTTCATTTTTGGGTTTGTTTTTTTATGTATATATATATATATATATATATATATATATATATATATATATATATATATATATAAATATATGTATATGCAAAAAAAATTAAGTGTAGAAGCAAGAATTAAGTGTAGAAAAGCAAGAATAAAGTGTAGAACACCACATGGCATCATATAATCATTGATCAACAAAACCACCATCAATTTGAATATCATAAAACATAAAACTCGAACTTCAAGTTCAATAACAAGATTCAAAATAATAATATCAAGTTCAACAATCAGTTTTCAATGTCAAATGACAAATGTCATCAATCATATGGATTTGCTAAATCCTCCATATCATCATCATTATCATCATCTTGGACTTGAACAAGAGTAGGATCATTTGAAGAACCACAACCAGCACCATTGCCACTCACTGAAAATGAAAAAATGTGCTCGCTCTTTGATCCCTCAATTGCAACATGTTGGGCATGGGAAGTAGAAGCATCCATGTCAATTTGCTCTGGGTCCACATCCCACAACTTTGATTCCCCTTCCTTATAGCCATGTTGTTTGTGTGAAAGGAGGCGCAAGTTGGAATGCACATACACTAAGTTCTCCGCCTTTTTTGAGTGCAATCGGTTGCACTTTATTGAGTGGATGAAAGAGTATGTGCTCCAATTCCTCTCAAATCCAGAGGAACTAGCAACCTATGAAGACAAAGTAGAGAGAAAGAGTTAAAAAGTTAAAACTTACAAGTTATAAAATTTTTAAATTTATAAATGAATTATGAAACTTCAAAGTTTAAATTTTTAAAAGTCTTTAAGATAAAAACATAGAAATTTAGTAAACTTACTTGTGATAAAACTTTGATTGCAAGAGGTTGTAGGTGCCGGAATTGTTGGCCATGAAAGTACCACCAATTGTGAGCATCTTTCTTGAATTTATCACGAAGAGCCTCAATGCTTTGACCATTGGAGTGTACAAAATCAGTGAACTCATTTGTGACCATACCCTGCAATTTTGGATCAGGGAAGAGTCTATGAAATGCTGCCTTGTACCCTTCAGACACTTCATAATTTCTCCACGGGGGAATCCTATTTGGCACCACAAGAATCTCAACACTATAATATTTTGGAGTCAATGCAAATGCAAGAAGATGCAGCGGGGTTGTCATTGTGTTCCATCTAGCCTCAATAATTTCATGCACTCGGTTGAAGAGAATTTGTTGAGGATCTTTCTCCTTCTCATTTATGATGGTCTTTATCTTCTCTATCATTGAATCAATGCCATCATATATCTCCCCCATTCAAGGCTTGTCCATGTCAGTATAACGAATCATGCTCAAAATGGGCTCAGTGAAACTAAGGAGATACTGCACATGATCCCACCAATAGTCATTTAGGATCATCCTCTTAACATTTGATGCCCTCTCAATGTTGCTTTGCCTACATACGGACCAATTATTGCTAACAACCATGTTGATAAGAGCCTGTTTGACCTTCACAAGTCGTCTCAAGGCAATTGTGTTTGAGGCAAAACAGGTCTCAGCAACCTATTGAAATATCAAAAATAAAAAGTACAATAATTAAAATTTAAACATTTAAAAAATTAAAAACAAACTTTAAAGAGGAATTAGAATATGTGAAATTAAAGCATAGAAAAAAATATATTGCTTCACTTACCTTCAACAACTCCAATGTAGAAAATGATCTAAATATGCTTTGGGACATGTGGTAGTTGGTGATGAACATTCGTATCTCCTTGGCCTCTGCGTACAACTCTCTAATCTGATCAATTTTTTTCCCAATCTTTTGTAGCATTAAATTGAGAGAGTGGACAACACAAGGTGTCCAAAAGATATGTGAATATCGTTCCTCAACCAACAACCCAACAACTCTACAATTTTTTGCGTTGTCCATTATCACTTGAACAACATTACGAGGTCCCACATCCTCAATGGCTGCAATGAGGATGTTAGCAATAAATTCTCCATCCTTCACCTGCCCCTCACAATCCACAGCTCTCAAAAACATTGCCCCTTTAGGGGACACTGCAATGACATTGATCAAAGGCCGATTTTTTACATCTTTCCATCCATCGGAGACAATTGACACCCCTGTCTCAATCCATGAATCCCTTATGGGCTTCAATGCATCTTCCACACTCTTGACCTCATTTTCCAATAAGGTGCCATGCACCTTCGCATAACCTGGGCCCTTATACCCTTTTGGAGGCTCATTAATTTTTATCACCATCTCTTTCCAATATGGTGAGCGAACAACATCAAATGACAAACCATTTGCATAAATGCATCTGGCTATATGTTGGTCAACAATATCTCGAGCCTCATTTTGAAATGATGTTTCCAAAGGTCCCTTTGGTCTCTTGTTTGTAGTGCTTGTGGGTTGCTCGAGGAGTGACCAAAAATGGGTGGCTGTCTACCACAACAGTGGGAATAGATGGAGGCTCCATTCCTTGAGTTCTACCTCTTTTAGTTTTCCTTGACAAGTTTGCTAATGATTTACGGCTTGTTGCTTCATCTGATGCTTGTTGCTTCATGATATATGCCATCACTTGCTCTGGTGGTATAGGTTTTTTATTCTTTCCTGGTCAAGCTTTGATCCCCAACCCAAAGATGTTACACAATGGGCTTTCACTCGACTATATGAACTAGTATATTGCACATCACACCCCTTGCATTTCCAAATGTAACCCCCACCACCTGGAACTTGTTGTATCATTTCAACATGCCTCCAAAGAGGTGAGTTTGGATCGATTTTGAATTTAGATTGGAATATGGAGCTAGAACTAGCTGCCATTGTAATTCCTGTGGGTGTGGCAATAAGCTTTGTAAACAAAACATTCAAAATTTCAAAACAAAAACAAAAACATGGTGATACATTCATGATTCATATAAACTAAGATTTAAAAAGAAACAAGTTGAAAAGAATTTGTTTGTTGTTCAAAAATGCAAAAAACAAATGAAAAGAAAACCTACCTCTTTGCAAAAATCTCCTCCTCTGATCTTCTTGGCAGCCTCTAAACAGTTGCAAATGTGTAGGAATGGTAGTGCAATAGATTTCCAACCTTCAAGAATCAATCTTCAAGCCTCTTTCTTCAATCACAAACAAATATGTGAGTTCAGCCACAACGGAAAGTTTTTGTGTTTTGCAAACAAATGAGTTGAAATGGCTTTTTCTTTGTGTTTATAATATGTTTTTAGGGTCACTTTCTCATTTTAGATGAAATAAAAAATATAAAAATAAGTTAAAATGTAAAAAAAAAACTGTTTTGGCTGTTTTAAGGCCCAGGTTTGGCCCGGGTTCGCGCCCGGACGGACCCGGTCTCCTGTGGTCGGACCCTGTCCGGACCCACAAGCGGACTGGACTGGACCGTGAACCCGGTGCAAACCGGACCCGGACCCGGATCCGGCCGGGCGACGTGCGAATCTGGTAACTTAGAATGAATATTAACAAAAGAGCAAAGCTCTATGTAGAGTTACAAAGTAGATGTTTCTAAAATAAAGAATATAGATGTTTCTAAAAGAGATTAAAGCTAATCTAAACAACAGAATTAGAAACAATTTAAAACTAATTAATATTACAATATTAACCATTAATAAACTATCTAAATATTATTTTAATACCCTCCCTTAATGGTCAATCTATCAACTACACCAAGGTGCCCCCTAAATTTGACAAACTTATCCGGGCTTAGAGACTTGGTGAGAATATCTGCAGTTTGATCCTCAGTTGGAACATACTGCAACATCACTGATCCGTCTTCGACAAGTTGGCGGATGAAATGACAATGAAGTTCAACATGCTTGGTCCGTTCATGGAAGACTGGATTTTTGGCAAGTTTCAACACCCCTTGATTATCACAGTACAAGGGGGAAGGTCCTGCTTGAGACATTTGCATGTCATAAAGCATCCTTCGAAGCCAAACTGCCTCACAAGCTGCTTTAACAGTTCCCCGATTTTCAGCTTCAGTCGAGGAAAGAGCCACTGCCTACTGCTTCTTGTTGGTCCATGTAACTGCACTTGTGCCCAAACTGAAAACATACCCAGAAGTAGACTTCCTGTCATCAACAAAACCCGCCCAATCTGAGTTTGTAAAACGAATCAGCTTAGGATCTTTGCACCTGCCATACAGAATGCCAAAGTCGGAAGTGCCTTTCACATATCTCAGCACACGCTTCATTGCAACCCAATGTCCAGCTTTAGGGGTTGTCATGAAGCGAGAGATGTAGCTAACAACAAAACTGAGGTCAGGTCTGGTAGCAGTGAGATAAATGAGGCTGCCCAGTAGTTGCCTGAATGTTGATTCATTCTCCACATGTGAATTTGATTTGGCTGATAGTTTCAGCCCTTTCTCCATAGGTGTAGATGCAGGTTTGCAATCATTCATCCATAACTTATCAAGCAGACTTCGAGCATACTTGGATTGAGAGATAACGATGCTATCACCTGTCTGCCAAACCTCAACACCTAGGCAATAATGTAGAAGTCCCAAATCTGTCATGTCAAATGATTGATTGAGATTATGTTTGATCTCCTCAATCAGATGTTCCGAGGTGCTAGTAATGATCAGGTCATCAACATAGACAAGCAGCAAAAGAATATCATCACCAGACTGTTTGACATACAAATTAGAATCAGGAGGACTCCTTTGAAAACCAGGATCAACAAGGTACTTATCAATTTTCATGTACCATGCCTGTGGAGCCTATTTAAGGCTAGAGAGTGCTTTCACCAGTCTGCATACTTGGTGTTCTTTACCAGCAACTTTGAAACCAGGAGGTTGCGTCATGTAGACTTCTTCCTGTAATTCCCCATTGAGGAATGCACTCTTGACGTCTATTTGATGGACTCTCCATCCAAACTGGGCTGCAATAGTGAGGACAAGCTGAATGGTACTCATTTTGGCTATGGGAGCAAAAGTCTCCTCATAGTCAATGCCCTCTGTTTGGGAGAACCCTTTGGCTACTAATCGAGCCTTATACTTATCAAGAGTTCCGTCAGCGTTATACTTAACTTTATACACCCATTTGCAGCCAATGGGCTTCTTCCCAGGTGGAATATCGGAGAGGACCCAAGTGTTGTTCTTCAGAAGACTATGATGTTCAGCTTCCATAGCCTGTTCCCACTCAGGTATGCCTTTAGCCTCTGAATATGTCTGAGGCTCAGAGATGTTGTGAAGGTTGGCCATAAGAGCAAAATTAACTGTATTTTGTTGCTTGCTCTTTTTCCGAACAGATCTACCCTTAATCAATTCATCATCATGAAGATCACCTATGGTCTTAGCCCACCATTTAGGTCGGAGAGTAGAAGTACCGAACATCTGAAACAGGAGGAACAACATCACCTGGTGTGGCTGGAACAAAATCAGCTAGATTAGGATCTAGATTGTCCTGAGGAGGGGCGGGTGGTGGAACATTATGCTGAGGTGCCTCCACAATTGCAGAATCCCTCCCATCAGGTGGAGCTAGAGGAAGGTGAACACCCAAATCAGAAGCCTTCAGAAGCTGATCCTCAGGGCTCACAGAAGGAGAAGATAGATAAAAAGGACCACTAGCTTCATCAACCACAACATCACGACTGAAGATGAGACGATCTGTATCTACATCAATCAGCCTATATGCCTTATGATTCTCACTGTAACCAGTGAACATGAGTTTCTGGCTCTTGGAATCCACACGAGTAGTAGAGCCAAAGACTTTCAAGTGGCTGACCTTAGGCTTGCGTCCAGACCAGGCCTCTTCAGGAGTCATCTTCTTAACGGCAAAAGTAGGAGACCGGTTTAAAAGATAAAGTGCAGTGTAGACTGCTTCAACCCAAAACTTCTTAGGGACATTTCTATGCTCCAGCATAGAACGAGCCATTTCAGTAATGATGCGATTCTGATGCTCAACGACACCATTCTGCTAAGGGGTGTAGGGTGTAGTAAGATGGCGCTTAATGCCATGTGCAACACAAAAATTGGAGAAGTCAGAAGAACAAAACTCCTCCCCATTATCAAACCTAAGAGTGACTATTTGAGAGCCTGACTCTTTCTCAACTAAGGCCTTAAACTGCTGAAAAATATTGAACACCTCTAATTTGTTTTTAAGAAAATACACCCACATTCTTCTACTAAAATCATCAACAAATAACAAAAAATACCTGCACCCAGTAATTGGAGTATTCATTGGTCCACATACATCAGCGTGAACCAACTGTAATACCTTGGATGCTCTCTATGTGTCACCATCTGAGAATGGAGTCCGATGCTGCTTTCCAGCCTGACAAGCTTCACATACTTCATGATTCTGAGTTTGAATCGTAGGTAGGCCACCAACCAGATCATCTCTAGATAACTGAGAGAGATAATGCATATTCAGGTGCCCATAACGTTGATGCCAGAGGTTGTTGATGGAAGTACTCTTGGCTGCCATAGCGTGCTCTTGAGAATCACCTAAATCAATAAGTCTATACAGACCATGATCCTCAAGTCCCTGAACAACTGTGGTGCGAGTGTCTCTATCAACAATGCTGCATGTGTGCATGCTGAAAACAATATCTAGCTGAGGAGAGTGCCGCATAATCTGACTAACTGAAAGTAGATTCAGCTCAATGCCAAGTACAAAGTATACATCGAGAAATATTAAATTTCTCCCTCCAGATTGAATCTGCACGTTGCCCTTCTTGACAACAGTATACTTTTCGCCTCCTCCAAAGATAACATAATCTCTGAATGGCGTGTACTCCGTGAACCAATCTCGACGATGAGTGAAATGCCGAGATGCACCTGAATCAATATACCAGGCAGAGGATTTGACATGATCTGCTGATCTCTTGGCCATAAAGGCATAGAAAGCAGACTCCTTCTGCTCAGTGTGCTTTGCAACATGGGCTTTAGGTTTAGACTCTCCTTGCTTGGACTGTTCAGAAGCCAAGCGTTTCCTGCAATCTTTTTTCATGTGGCCATACTTGTGGCAATAGTTGCACTGGATATTCTTCTTCTTGGAGTTGTCCTGGGATTGACCTTGACTGGTTTGCTGAGAGGGCTGATTTTTGCCCTTATTCTTCTGAAAGGCCTTGGCAGTAAATGCCTGTTCCGTTGAGGATAAACTAGTACCGCTACCGAACTGCTGTCTCCATCGTTCCTGCTGCAAAAGTTTGTTGCACAGTTCAGGAAACTTCAAGTCAACATTAGTTGAGGTAATGTTGAACGTCTCAATAAAGTGCTCATAAGACTTTGATAGACTCTTTAGAGTGATGACTACCATATCTTCCTCCATTTTCCGACCAATAGCATCTAGCTGATCACGGATGTCCTTGATTTTTGTCAAGTGGTCCTCCATAGTTGTCTTCTCATCCATCATGATGGAGAACATGTTCTTCAGAAAGAACGCTCGGCTCTTGTCGGACGTTTTATGAAGATTTTTTAGAAGATCCCAGATTTCTTTAGCTGTTTTGCCAGATGGAACTTGAGGCAGCTGGTCATCGGTGACCGACAATTTAATAAGCATCACGACTTCCCGATTCTGCTCATCAAATTTGTCCTTATCTTTACTTGCCGTTGGAGGATGTGTAGTTTTGCTCAGAACAATCTGGTCAAGGCACCGATACTCAAATATGGTCATCATATGCTGCTTCCAGGTGTTGTAGTTGCGGTCGTTGAATTTCTAACTACCTTCCAACATAATGTTGGACAAAGAGGCCATCCTTCACACTTTTCGAGGCACGGAAAACGAGGTAAACTGACAGCACAAACTTCGAGACAAAAAAGCAGGCTCAAAACCCTAGCACGGATTTCAAGGCACAAAACCCGAGGTAAAAATACCGTGTTTAGGGGCTGAGCGCCTGAGCTAAGGTCTTGACATGACCTGGCATCGAGTCTTAAAATGACCGCTGGCTGATGTATGCTGGATGGCTTGGTGTTCGATTTGAATGCTATGCGCTTTGTCCAAAGGACCACATGCTGAGTGTCTTGGTCCTAAATGCTAAAGCGCTTAAAGCCTGTTGCAAAGGCTTAAACCGGAGAACCTCTGACCAATCACGGCCAATGATGATGATAGCGACCAAACTTTGAAGCAGACGCTGAAGCAGATGATTGTCGGCTGCAGTCTACGAACGGCAACCGAAAGAGAGTCAAGGAACACGACGACCAAAGGAGACCAAACAAATGTTATGACCGCCAAATTAAAACCTCGACCAATATTTGAAAGTCGACGCGAAAGGTATAAACAAGCAATCGGCAACCAGAAACCGCTGATCAATGTCTTGAAACCGCCGATGGGAAAAACAACGAACTCGCCTGCCGAGGAATCGCGACCTCCAGAAAAACGTGACCAAAAAATGAAAATCAAAGATGCCCAAGGAATATAGAGAATGTGGAGAGGTACAGTGCCGTCCATACATTGTACGGAATTTACAGAGCGCCAGATTTTTTTTTTCAAAAAATAGGTGTCTCGCTCGCCCGCTCTAATACCATGTAATGGTAAAAATCTGAAATGAATGTATTAACAAAAGAGCAAAGCTCGATATAGAGTTACAAAGTAGATATTTCTAAAATAAAGAATATAGATGTTTCTAAAAGAGATTAAAGCTAATCTAAACAACAGAATTAGAAACAATCTAAAACTAATTAATATTACAATATTGACCATTAATAAACTATCTAAATATTATTTTAATAAAGAAATCCTTGCATGCTCTCCAAGCTTCTCCAAAGGATCCGTGGGCCCCAATGGTTATTCAACACCACCCAACCATGTGGAACCCTTAGGCCCATCCCTTTGTACTAGGAGGCAACGAACTGGGTAATCATTCAACACGCACATCAAACACAATGGGAATGGCACATGACCATCTCAATCAAAGTAACACAACAACGATACACATCATACGAGGATGCCAACACGTAAGATTGGGAAAGAATGCATTGATCAATGCTTACACAGGTGGAATCACAAGCAATCATTGGTTTCACAATTTGACGCACAAGGAAGAGAGTATCATAGGTACATGATGGAGTGTCATTATGAGGTTCTCAAAACTGTTGTGGGGTTGGGGGATATGCCTCCATCCATTGGGGATCCTCAACGACAACTACATTGATCTCAAGGATTAGACTAATGTCCTTCATGGTCATACAATAGATCCACATGGGCATACGGAGGTGAACTTATGGATTAATCTTGTTAATGTTTTAAATGTGTAACCCCATTCATTTGAGTTATTATTTCTCATTACATCTCGCTTGCCACATCATAGTTTGTATTACAAATGGATGGGTATGAGAGTCCACTCAAGCCAAGCTTAGAGTCCTCACACCCTAAGGCCACATAGACAAAAAACTCAATATGGGCATGACACGGAAAATGAGGTCTGATCATAGCACACCTATGGCCATATGATTCCCCATCCCATTTCCATGAGAGATTATCATTCCCACAAAATATAACTCAAAAACAAGTTTGGAATTCAAATTTCCATTTTTCTCCAACATAGAATTTCAAAATTTTCATATTTTAATAGTGGGAAGCTCAAACCCTACTAAATTTCGAAGAATACCCTTTTGAAGGCAAGGGCATGGAAATCATACTTTTCCAATCACATAAATTTTAGTTCTAGCATAAAATGTAAATTTTCAAAAATATGAAACATGGGATTGTTAAATTGTTCAACACACAATTTAACAATCCCCATGCTCAAACAACCTAAAGATAGAGTGCCATATGTAGACACATAAGGTGGGCATGGTCAAAGTATAAAGAATTAAACCACAAATTCATGAAATTATAAGAGAGATACATCCAATCTAAGCTCACAAATGGAGATGGCTGTCTTGATGATGTTCCACCACAAAAACAGAAAACACCAATAATCCTTTCCTTCCAATCCAAGCAACAAATCAAAACCCGAACCCTTCCAAAGCAATTTTCAAGCTTCCAACAAGAGGAGGAGGAAAAACAAGCAGACATAGCAATTCCCCACAAATCAACTTTCTTTTCTCTTTTATGCAAAACCCTTTATTCAAAAAGCCCTTTTTGCCCATTTCACACTCAAAACCACTTTTAAACAAGGCATTATAGAATATTGAGCAATTTTGGAGGAAAGACTAATGCAATTCCATTAGAACATGGATTTCATTTTACTCAAGTAATTTTCAACACATTGCGAGGCATCATAAAAATACAAACTTTACCCAATACTAACATAAATCATTTCACAATCATTCACAAGCATTACAGAAAATGATTAAATGCAATTAATCACGAGTCAAACAACCTACATAAAACACACAAACGCGTTTCATAGGTTATCACAAGACTCAGGAATCTAGAATCAACCGATTCGGATCTTGGCTCATCGGGCTACACAAGACTGATCTTAACTCAGATTGAGTGAGACGGGAATAAGAACACAACATTTTTACCCAAGCTAAATGTCTCCAATTAAATCGATCTTGGGGAAATGTGTGCTTGCACACTCAATTAAAAAATTAGGCATATCTACAGAACACAAGATAGTCGAAGTATTATGAAAACAAATCACATAAAGATTATCTAGATATTCATTAATAAATTAAGAAGCGAAAGCTTTGTTATATAGGTTTACAATATAAAGAGACAAGTCACATTAGGAATGTGGGATAAAAGAATAATCTAATAAAGAATAAATAATATCCTAAAGTCTATCCTAAAGTTGGAACGACTTTATTAAAGCTTAAGACTAAAAGCTAATTGACCATTATTAAATAATATTTACTTTAACACCCTCCCTTAATGGTCAATCTACTAACTACACTAACCTTATCCCAAAATTTTACAAATTTGTTAGGACTCAAAAGACTTGGTAAGAATATTGATCCTTTGTTGGACAATACTGCAACATAATAGATCCATCTTCTACAAGTTGTCTAATGAAGTGACAATGTAGTTCCACATGTTGGGTACACTTGTGGAAGATTGGATTCTTGGCAAGTTTGAGCACCCCTTCATTGTCATAGAACAAGGGTGAAGGCTTTGTTTTAGGCATCTTCATGTCTAAAAGCATCCTTCTGAGCCAAACTACCTCACACGCTGCTTTTACTACTCCTCGATATTCTGCTTCAGTTGAGGAAAGAGCTACTGCATGTTGCTTCTTGCTGGCCCATGTGACTGCACTTGTGCCAAGGCTCAAAACATATCCAGAAGTGGATTTTTTGTCATCGACAAAACCCACCCAATCCGAATCTGTAAACCCACACAACCTAGGATCCTTGCTTCTGGTGTATAGAATGCTAAAGTCAAGTGTCCCTTTCACATATCTCAACACTCTCTTTGCTGCTGTCCAATGTTCTACTTTGGGTGCTATCATGAATCTGGAAATGAAACAACATAGCTCAAATCAAGTCTAGTGGCTATAAGATATATTAGGCTCCCCACTAGTTACCTGTAAGATGACTCATTAATTGTCTTAGAGTCAATTTTGGTTGAAAGCTTCTTTCTCCATATGTCTAGACGAGATTTTGCAATCTGTCATTTTGAATTTGTCGAGCAAACTCTTGGCATATTTGGATTGTAAAATAAAAATGCCACCACTTGTTTGCCAAACTTCTACACCTAGGCAGTAATGTAATAGGCCTAGATCAATCATGTTGAAACCTCTACTCATAGTAGATTTGATCTGTTCAATTGCATGTGCCTCACTACTTATAATAATGATGTCATCAACATATATGACTAGTAGAATGATATCTTTACCAATGCTTTTGATGTACAGATTTGGATCCGAAGGACTCTGTTGGAATCCCTGTTCAACCAAATACCT
The DNA here is from genome assembly GCA_027924645.1 of Cunninghamia lanceolata. NCBI lineage: Eukaryota > Viridiplantae > Streptophyta > Pinopsida > Cupressales > Cupressaceae > Cunninghamia > Cunninghamia lanceolata. The sequence continues at coordinate 4,866,909 of BSBN01000007.1, forward strand.
GTCAATTTTGATGTACCATACCCTGTGTTGGGTCCCAAAAATGCAGGTCCAGAATCCTAGAGTATTTCTCCTCCTTCTAGGCCAAGGGTGTCGTCAGAAAGGTGAGAAAGGGGCTCATCCATAGATTAAGGATGTTTAAGGCCAACTAACGAGAGTGGGTTATCTCTCCTGCTCTTCAAGCTCAGCTTAAACTCGAGAGGGCGTTCCTTGAGGTTTGATAAACCAGATGAACAACCAAAAATATGGTGGCTAAACCCAACCCATTGACTTGGCTCCAAACATTGTCACTGAGCCAAAAACAACTAACCACCCAAGTACGTCAATATAGCTAATTGCTACACCCTGTAGATGCACCAACAAATGATAACAATGTGATATCCCTTGAGATGAATCCACTTAACTTTGCATACACAAGTACAAGGTGTAGGCACACATGAACATGATTCAAAAATAATTTGAACTGTTTTGGATTGCTTAAAATGATTCCCTGGTTATGATACTGAATCATGAACAGCGTGTGGAACCTAATCTAAACCTACTCCTACTCCTACTCCTACTGCAAATAGGACGAGGGCTTGATAAATGAAAGGTGATTGATCCTTCCCCAATAAGGACCGATGCCTACTCCATTGGGCAATAGAGTCATGAACAAGGAAGAAAGAAAATATGCAGCAGAGGATCAATAGAACTAGATGTAGATTCACATATATATCACAAATAGACTCCCATATGATGGACATACAAAATAATCCAGAAAAGAGCTGCAGTAATCCATTTGCAACAAAGGAATGACTAGTACAAAGCCTTGTATTAATTTAAATGTTGTCACACATTACCAAACCTCGCTTACAATCATACCAGCAAATGTGGCAAGAGAAAATATATAATTGCGATTATCTATTCCTCTAAATCATTACAAACTCCCACGGAGACATACCATTACATGCAGACTTGCTTTACAAATCCCTCCTACGCTGTGTTGAATACATTCCTTCGCTTGTAGACAAGACTATTGCTTCGTTTGATGCCCTAAAATCACCTAAGGCACTTGCAGACTAGAGAATTGGTTCAGAGACCAACCAGTTGGCTCAATGACCAACCCTTGATACATCTTGAAAACATGTATATATAGCATTACATTGCATTGCTGCGCTTGGGCGGGAATCACCCACCCCAACAACCTTATTAACTTGGCATTAAATCACACCAACCCACCGCTTCTCCACTACTTCTTTTGTCACTTCGCATTCATGGCGCAACGGGAGGACGCCCAAGGCAATTGAATTCACCTAGATTCACATAATGAGGCTCAACAACCTCCGTCAAATCGTGCTGCACTGAAGATTGCAGCAATCGGATCCACTTAGATTAGAAATGCGGTATTGAAGGATTGCTAGAAGAGATTGACTGATTTGAATGCTGCTTGCATGGACGTCGGGCTACCATGTTTCCCCCACGGGTATGTATCCAAGTCATATTAGCAGGCCCCTAGGTCTTGCTGAATCACTGGTCTCACGAAATGGTGCATCGGGCTCCTCTGTGACTTTGAAAAGTCCTTCATAGTGTGCGGACTGTCGGTTTGCCTTAGGCTCAAGATCGATGGCTCTGCGATCCTTTGATGCCTCATAAAGAATGGGACCCATCACTGGGCTGACTTAGCGGCCTCCACCAATGGCACAACACTTAGAAAGTGCTAGTGTCGAGGCCTTTAGAATGTGCTCCATCGCTACATGTGGCTTTGAGGACTCTCCCTTCTGGATGAAACTGGTCGTCGGATCCGATGGCTCATCAAACAACTTGGAGCCCCTTAAGCCAAACTAAGTCCTTGCTGCCACGTGGAAACTAGGCACAAGGCCTTGAAGATTCATTCTGCTTGTGCTGAGAGGAAGCGCGAGGCTGCCACGTGGAAGCCTCGGAAATGTTTTATGAATCTTCCTTGTGTTTCAATGAAAATGGGCCCCACCAACTGCGACTCATGATACTTGTCACGAAGGTGCATCGCCTTAGATGTGTCAGACCTGCCACCTTCTTGAGGTGTGCGAGGCTAACATTTGGCACCCTGGATATTGTCTCGGGCTCATTGGTTTCGTTTGCTCGCGTAGAACTTAACAAAATCAGGCCCCACCACCTTTTGATGCTTCACTCCACATGGCGCAAAGGCGCACACAGAAACCTGCGTCAGTCCTTGATATGATGTGAGACACAATCACGTGTTTCCTTTTGCGGGCTCGCTTTCCTCAGAGCTTGAAAGATTTAATTAGCCTTGTCGAGAATGACTCAATGCCATGTGGCACAAAGGCGCAACGCGATACTATGTCAGAACTGACACACTCCAGGAAGTGCGAGAAACTTCCCTGTGGCTCCTCCAACACCAAAAATTGATGGCCCGTCACTTGTTTGGGAGAAGCCCGACACAAACTTAAAGAAACTACCACCCGAATCTCGGCCCAAAACAAAGAGAAGTGCATGCCCAATTTTACATATCTCAGTTCGGTTATCATTGATGGGCATAACACGGGAATGCATGGAGGGGCACAAATATATAATTTTTGGGGCAAGTTTTAGGGTTGGAAAACCTGGGTTCCAACACCTTGGGTGCCTGCTTCAGGCCATATAGAGCTTTCTTTAGGCGGCATACAAGATGCTCCTTCCTTGCGACCTGAAAACCCTATGATTGAGACATGTACACGTCTTCCTCCAAATATCCATTGAGGAAGCCACTCTTCACGTCCATTTGATGGACTATCCAGCCAAATTGAGTTGTCATGGCTAGGACTAATTAGATGGTGCTCATCTTTGTTGTAGGAGCAAAGATTTCCTCGTATTCAATGCCCTCTCTCTGTGAGAACCCTTTTGCAACCCATGAAGCTTTGTACTTGTCTAGTGTATCACTTGCCTTGTACTTGACCTTGTACACCTATTTGCAACCAATGGGTTTCTTCCCTGGTGGAAGAGTTGAGAGATCCCAAGTCTTATTTTTTATAAGACTTTCATGTTTGGTTGCCATGGGCTTTTCCCATTTAGGTTTTCCTTTTGCCTCCTCAAATACCTCTGGCTCAAACTCCCTAAATATTGGCCATTAGAGCAAAGTTGACTGTGTTCTTGCTCTTGCCTCTCCATGATCTACTCTCGATCATTTCACTTACCCGAACATCTCCAATGGTGCTTTCCCACCACTTTGGTGTCTTCTTGGGATTCTCTTCATTCAAATTCGTATTGTCACCATGACTTGGGCTACCTATTCTTGTGTCACCTGAATGTTGATTTAGGCTATCATCAGTAGAGTCTAGTACTATTACTGACCTAGGAGACTCCTCATGCTCAAAATCTTCCGCCTCTTGAGGTGGAGCTACCAAAAGCTGAACACCTGAATCCTTATAGCCACAACAGGCTATTCTTTGGTAATCTTGAACTTTGGAAAAGTCTGGAAAGGCCCAGCTTCTTCATCAATCACGACATCTTGGCTGAAGGTCAAGCAGTTAGTGTCAACATCAATCAACCTGTAAGCCTTATGATTGTCGTTGTATCCTATAAGCATCAGTTTCTTACTCTTAGGATCTAACTTGGTTCTCTTCTCATCTAGAATCCAGGGATATGCAATGGAACCAATGACCTGAAGATGACTTACTTTGGGTTTCCTCCCAGACCATGCTTCTTCTGGGGTCTTCTGCTTCACCACTTGTGTTGGAGATCTGTTTAGCAAATATATTGTTGTATATATTGCCCCAGCCCAAAACCTCTTTGGAACATTTTTGTTCTCCATCATACATCAGGCCATCTCTATGATAATACGGTTCCGCCTCTCAACTACTCCATTCTACTGTGGAGTGTAGGGTGTAGTATATTGTCTTTGTATGCTGTGTTTAGTACAAAAGTTATTGAATTCTTTTGAATAGAATTCTCCTCCATTATTAGATCTAAGAGTGGTTATGTCACAACCTAACTCTTTTTCTACTAATGCTTTGAACTTTTGAAATTCATTAAACACATCTAATTTTAATTTTAGAAAAAACACCCACATTTTCCTACTAAAATTATCAACAAACAGAAGAAAATATCTGGCACTAGTGTTGGATACCATGTTCATGGGTCCACAAATATTTGCATGAACTAACTATGGGACTCTCTTGACTCTCCAAGCTTGTTCGTCATCAAATGGAGTTCTGTGTTGCTTCCCTGCCTGGCAAGCTCTGCAAACACCATGTATCTGTTGCTAGATGTCAAGAAGTCCATCTACCAAATTCTCTCGGGCCAATTGAGAGAGATAGGATAAATTGAGATGCCCATACCACTGATGCCAAAGTGTACTAATGTTAGACATACTCTTGGCTGCCAATGCACACTTCTTGACCTATCTAGTGTCATTCAGCCTATATAGTCCATGATCTTCTATACCAAGAGCAATAGTCTTCTTGGTGTCCTTGTCAACTATGTAGCATTTATGTTTGCTAAAGATGACATCTAGATTGGGACAATATCGCATAATCTGACTTATTGAGAGTAGATTAAGCTTCATTCCCAACACATAGTACATGTTGATCATTAATTTTGCACCAAAGATTACCCTTGGATACACACCTCATCAACAATGGGAAATCCTACAAATGTGGGACTTGACTTGTAGGATGACCTCCAGGATTTTAGAAGCCGGCTCTTTGTAGGATATTCAGTGAATGTTGCTTCAAACATGGGAGAAAAGGGAAGAGAAACGACTGAAAAATAAATCCTATTTAAAATGGTGAAACGTCAATGACAAAACTTTCCTATCTGCATATGACTTATTATGCATAGGATTTGCAAATATGAAACAAGAGAAACATAGATGCAACAATGAAAAGTGAAACACGGTCATTAATCTGCAGAAAGTTTGATAGTTTCAGATTTACAAATAGAGGCTGCATATGCTAGACAAGAAAAGAGAGAATGATTTAATATAGACAAGAAAAAGGGCTCAGAATAATAGTTCCCATTCATTGTTGAATTGAAAACGAAGACATGAGAGGCCAAGAGGCACAGTCCATCAATATTGGCTCAACTCTTTGGAAATGGCACAAAAGCCCGAGTCTGCTACTAAATCTTCTCGTGATGGCTCAATGACCAACCCTTAATACATTTTTGGAGCATGTATATATAGCAATTCCAGGCGGTGCTGCATGGGCAGGAATCACCTACCCCACCTGCCTCTTAACACTTTGGCATTGATTTGCACCCACTCTGTCGCTTCTCCTGCGCCTGAATCTTTAATTCAACTTAATGGTGGAGCCTCGAGCGCAAGCCTAATGCATTCAAGACGCACCAAGACCCCGCACGAGAGACCCAACAGCGTCAAGTGCCTTGCCATACTATCGTACTGCCACGCGTCTCCTTAGAGATGCCTCTGTGTCTTCTCCGTATGGCTTAGAGTCACACTGACTCACCTGTTTCAGATAATGGTGTCTTGGGCGCAACTGTTGGCTCTGTCGAGCTCCCGTGATGCTCGAATCGTTGGATCATGAGGAGATTGAACAGTTCGGAAGTCTCTGCCCTTTGGTGGGTCCTGCTGCCACGCGGCAACACGGCGCAATGTTTCGGAGGCGTTGGGCCTACTCCCTTTCAGGAGTTGCACGGGCGCGCCGTCACCCTCGGATGCCTTTCTCGGCTCTTCCTTTCTAAATGAATTTGGGCCCCGCCAGCCTACCGAGTCACCCTTGTTAACTAATGGCGCAACCAGAAACATGAACCAGTTTTGAGGCTCTGAAATTGCGTGCGGTCGAGACACGTGGAATCCCTCGGAACTCCATAGTGTCCCCCTCTTTCATCGGGCTTCGAAACAAAAGGGACCCGCCATAGGTTGACCTCAGAAGAACCACCAATGGCGCACTCGGAAGATGTGTTAGAGCTGCTATCTGAAACAAGCAGTGCCATCGAGACATGTGGAGCCCTCGGGGCATTGGGAGAGTTTGCTATCTCTTTGAAGGAGGGGGCCTACATGCTGTTGAGTCAGCTACCCCAACCAATAGCACAACACTTTGAAGGTGTCAACGCTGCGGCTTTGAAACTGCATGCGGCATTGACACGTGTCCCGAAGAAAGCCTCCACGTATTACTTTGTCTTTGATTTATCAGGGCCCCACCACAGGTGATGATTCATGCCTCCTCGCCAATGGCGCATCGGGAAACTTGTGTTGGTCCTGGCAACGTTAGAATGATGCGAAACGCTGTTGTGTGTCTCGAGAAGACGCCGAATGATGCTTTTGTAAAACGAAGAAGGGGCCCATCGAGAGTTGACCTAGCGCCACATGTTAGAAATGACAACCTTTAAACATGCGTGGTGACGCCACATGGAACAATTGCATCACTTGTATGAAATGCCTGCGGCCTCTTTCTTTCACGGAGTCTTAGAAACATGGGCCCACCACATGCTGACTCGAATGGAACAACGAATGGCTCAACACAAAGAACCTGTCAGAATTGACAACGCTTAGGCGTTGGGAAACTTTGACATGTGGCAACCCGACAGATGCATGAAATTGACAGCCCATCACAAAACGATTCCGCCCGATACGAGATTCAAACCATCGCTACCCGACTCCGGATTTGAAACAAATGGAGTGTGTAAAAACGCACTACAATACACATTGAGAAAAAAATAGATTTTTCCCTCCAGAGGATATTTGCACATTCCCTCTGCCAACAACTGTGTATTCCCCACCATCGAAGATCACTGGATTAGAGCAAGCCATGTACTCTATGAACAAGTCTTATCTATGGGTGAAATGACGTGATGCTCTTGAATCTATGTACCATGCAAATGACTTGGATTGATCTGCTGGTCTTTTGGCCATGAATGCATAGAAGGCTGACTCTTCTGAATGCTTTGCGATATGAGCCTTCTGCTTGTTGATGATTGTTTTTAGACAAGTCAACAATAGAGTAAAATACTGAGTATCCAACTCTCTCTTGAATAAAGCCTATCGAATGCTAAACAAAGTGATCAATCGAGACAACTCCAAGGTTCCTTTTTTATAACTTATGGTGGATAAACTCAGTGATTACATGTGATCTTGCTGATAATCACAAAGGGACTTATGTAGATTTCTTCTTCATACCTCATTTAGCTTATCTCTCCTTACAGTGTGGATGATATATGTACAATGATAAAGAAGAGGCAAAAGATAAGGGGTTAAAGGAACTAAACTAAGGTCAATGAAGTAAATGATGATGTGTGAATAGACAAACTCCTTGATAAACCTAACTCCACTTCGCCAAGGATGCCTACAACTACATGGAGTTGGTGCAATCTCCTAAGGTAAACGAATGGTTTTCAAATCATGAAGGCTTATATAAACACCCATTAGACGGCGCAGCTCAAACAAGCATCCACAATCGAACTTAAGTACATGATGAGGATCAGACTAGCTTTACACAACACTTCACCAACGATGAATGTTAAAAGCATGAGCTAGGAGTTGATCAAATATAAAACACAAACATACATTACATCAATGAGCTACTAATCTATTTCTAATCTATTAGAAACATTTCTCCAGTTCATCAAGATACAAGAAACCATGTTATTCCACAAGATAATACTTAACACCAAATGAGCTTCAATGTCTTTGCATTAATCTTGAGAAATATTTACAACAACTTCAAGTGCTCTCAGAAAACTTCGAGAGTCTCTTTTATTCTACTCTACTCTACTGACTACTAACTAATGATTTTACAAATGAGGCAACAAGGCCTTTATATAGAGGTCCAGAATTACAATGAATGGCTAGGATCAATTCACGTAGCCAAGGGTCCAGATCGTGCCAACAAGGCAGTTTGTTACAACAACTTGCTATTTTTAGTACACAATAGAGGCACGTTTTCCAAGAAGATAAGGATAAGATGGAATCTTTTAGAGCATCTTCCACATGGACGTCCTCTTTGTCTTCTTGTTTGTTGTAGAGCAAATTATAATTGGATGATGATGTGTACTTGCCACGTAGATGCCACCTCAGCAAACTTGTGGATTTCAACTGTTAATTCAATTTGTTCTGTGGGCATATTCCCAAATTGTATCATCTGTATGATGTCTTCAAACATGATTGCTTTGAACTTGCCTTGTTCATTGAAAATAGAATGATATATGATACTTGTAACTCATTTGACTAACTCTGTGTACTTTCTTGCAGGGTATGTGAATGATCTTCTTAGATAATACTTCCTGGAGAGTAGATATCGATGATAACATGAAGTAGAGTAGATGATGATGCTTGATTGAGTAGGAGACTCTTTTGATACTTGAAGATGGTGAGAACTTGAAGCATGGTGGATGAAGGTCTTCAACGAAGAAGTTGATGAAGTGGTCTTGAATGATGAACTTGATGTGATGCTTTAGAGTAGCTACATGATGTCTCCTCCTTAGTAGTAGCCGTCTAACCTTTTGACTTCAATCTTTGCCCATTGGTGATTCCAAGTGTTTGCTCCTTGAATGACTCCTCAGCTTTGTTGATGCTCCTGCAAAATAGAGAAACAATATTAATCACTTTGTAACACAAGAATCACTTTAAACATGTAATAATCCTACTTCAAATCTAGGCGCATATATAAGTAAAAAGAGGAGCAAAGGCCGCCTAGCACAAGTTAGTTCCATATTTGTCATTTTAAATGGTTTCAAACAATTATAAAGGCTTAAAATGATCCCTCCTCTCAAGGCGCCCACTCAATGATGCAAATTTAGGTGTTCTTCTCTAAGGCGCCAATCTGGGTTGCAGAGGTAGAAATAGGCGCCTATCACACTTAGCCTGCTTCTTAGCATTTTAAATGATTTCTACTCATGTTTGGACTTCACAAAGACTTCTTCCATAAGGTGCCTACACTCAAAGCTTTCAACACTTCTCTTTTAAGCCTTGTGTCTTCTAGGCGCCTAAACTAGCATGTAAACACAAGAAATGTGCCTAGCTTACTTAAGATGATCATTCTCACCTCTAGGCGCAACTTTAGGTTGTAACAAGTGTGAAATGGCGCCTTGAGATAGATGAGTGTCTCCTTCACCTTTTAATGTGTTCAAACCTTGTAGGTGTTCTTAAAAACTTCACCCAAGCCAACAATCTTTCAAAGCTTGTATATTCAAGTGGATTTCATCCTAGGCGCAATCTGAGGTTTGAATAGGTGGGAATAGGCGCCTAACTCATAATGATAAATCATGTTCAGCTTGAGGCGCACTCTAAGGTAAATAGGGACACAAATTAGCACCTAGGACTATAAGGATGAATCAAATACTTGCTCAATCTTCATCAAAAGACCACTTCATCCTTAGGCGCTCCTTTTCATGATTTTCATGCACTTAATTCCAAGGCGCCAAAATGGGTAGTTTAGACACAAAAATGCGCCTCATTTAATGATAGTCTTAAGCCCCTTGTCTAGGCGCATTTTGGTGATGAGTAAAACATGAAATGGTGCCTAAACTTCCCTTGGAAAGTTTTAGTCATTTGGAGGCTTCTAACACTAGGCGCTCCTTTTGGGTCTCTGCCTTAGGCGCTAAAATGAGGTTATTCCATTGTCAAGGCGCTAGGATTGGATTGGAGAGATGAAGATATGCGCCTACACCAAATTGACTTGATATTTATGACTATTGTGATTCCAAACCATTGGGAAGTCTTAGAATGTTTCCCTTCCTTCAAAATGCTTACTTATTGGTGTCAATTCATGATTTTCTTCAAAGGCGCCACTTGGAGGTGGTATGGACTAGAAAGTGTGCCTTTGCTTCTTTGGAACTAATTCTTGACATTTAAGGGTTTCATCTTATATCCAAACTCTCAGGAGACTTCCTTGGCTTTAGGCACTAGAATTTATGATTTCAAACTTCCTTGATTGCTAGGCGCACTTTGTAGCTGTTCCAGAGAGATCTCGCGCCTAGACTTAGTGAAATTACTCTAATGTGACTTCATTTGAGGCGGTAGGATGAGGTTGAATAGAGGCAAAAATGCGCCTAACTTAAGATAAGGATTTTGTGAACTTCAATCACTCACAAGAACTTCAAAGAATGGCATTCTCCTTTAGGCGCAATTTGTCATTGGTTTAAATATCTCTTTCATGCTAAGGCACCAAAATGGTCTCTGGAGATGAAGAAATGCGCCTTAACTCATTTGAATGAATTTTGGGCTTTAAAGGTTTGCAAAGTGTCTTGGGGGGTTTAGTTCTTCAAGGCGCCCATTCTCTTTAACATTTCTAACGTCACTTGTTCAAGGCGCAACTTTAAGGTTCCTTGGATGATAAAATGCGCCTTGAGTCCTAGGCGGAGTTTTGAGTCACTACAAGTGGAGAAATGCGCCTAAGGTCTAAGAGCAAATTTGTGCCTAGAAATGAAAGTCCCCAGGGTAAGGTATATTAAAAAATATATTTAAGTATAAGAATTTCTTGTATTTTAAATATTTTTCAATATACCTTTCAGGATGTTTGAGATAGGTCTCGGATCCACTGGATTTAACATGCAGATTCTAGATTTTGAGGGATCCACTAGATTTTAGACTTAGCCAATTTTCAAGATTTTCAGGATATCAGACTTAGTCAGTTTCAGGATCTCAGAACATGCATCAGGATATCAAGACATCAGGGGACTATTGGACTCAAACACCACTGACTTCATCATGAAATAAATCTAAGATATCTTCCAAGACTCAATGCAAAGCACAGGAGCTTAAAAAAAAGGGGTCCGCATTTGCAATGGGGCGATGTGTGATTAGGTCACAACACTGCTGAGGCTCTCCCTAGTTGGATTTTTGATCAACCGACCTTTTTCTACAGCGCTTCTTTATATGACCCATCTTACCACAATAATGATATGATGTTTTTCGGATTCTTTGTTGCATCTTCATTGTTGCCTTGTCCTTTCTTCTGTGACCATTTGCCTTTGCCCTTGTCTTTGGCTGCAAATCCCTGTTCCACACTCTTTGTTTCATTGTTACTACCGAGCTGTTTCTTCCATCTGTCCTGTTGTAAGAGCTTATTGCATAGCTCTTCAAACTTCAAGTCAACACTCATAGAGGTGATATTCAGGGTCTCAATAAAATGCTCATAAGCACGTGGTAAGTTTTTCAGCGTAATTACCACTATTTCCTCTTCTTCCATCTTCTGACTGATGGCTGACAACTTATCTCTAATGTCCTTGATCTTGAGTAATGCTCCTACAATGATGCTTTCTCATCCATCATGATTGAAAATAACATATTCATCGTGAAGAAGGCTTTGCCCTTATTTGAAGTCTCATGTAAATCTCGCAGATGCTTCCAAATTTCAGCTGAAGTTGTCCTTGTCTGGACCTTAACAAGCATTTCATTTGTCATAGATAATTTGATTAACATGATTGCTTCTTTGTCATGTTCATCAAACTTGTCCTGGTCTTTACCCGCAGTTGCTGGACGGGAATCTGTATCTAGAACAATTTTTTCAAGGCATCTATATTCGAAAATTGTTAACATACATTGCTTCCACATGAAATTTTTACCAGAAAACCTCTGGCTGCCTTCCAACATGATGTTCGGTAAAGAGGCCATTTTCTTCAAAAAGAATAAATGCCTACTTGTTGCAAACCTTAATTTCTTCCATAAACTGTAAAGAACAGCAGTAGCTATCCTCTACAAACCAATAAAATATTTTCTTTTAAAATTTTGCGAGACATACCTATGAATTTGTTTGGAAACCCTAGCTGCCACAAATTTGCAAAAAACTAGTAAAAATGACCCTCAAAACCCTTGCAAAAACACAAACCTTAGACGTTGCGATTTGTTGGTTGCCCTAGCCACGAATTGCAGAGAAATCTGCCAAACATAACCAGAAAATCTGTCCGGCGATTTTAATAAGTAAATCCTTTGCCACGATTTTTGGTAAAGAAAAGCAATTTGCACCTAATTATAGTCGTGATTTTCACCAAGTATTGAGTTGCGATTTTTTTAATCAGTCATCTGTGATTTTTGACAAAACTCTTGCGCAAGTTTGTAAAAAAATTGGCTAGAAAAGTCTTCTTTTAAATGCAATTTTTATCTAATAAAAATCTGTTATTTTAAAAATCAAAACCTTACCATGCCCACAAATTCATACAAATCTGTACAACACCTTTTGGTCTTTTATTGTGCTACACAAGCGATCCCTCGATCCATCACTACCTGCAATAGTCCCTAGGTCTTCACGCTTTCACTGATCCTGAAACTCTAGTTGAGCTCTGATACCATATTACGAAAATAGAGCACATAAAGATTACCAAGATATTCATTAATAAAATAAGAAGGGAAAGCTTTCTTATATAGGTTCACAATATAAAGTGACAAGTCACATTAGGAATGTGGGATAAAAGAATAAACTAATAAAGAATATCCTAAAGTCGAAACGACTTTATTAAAGCTTAAGACTAAAAGCTATTTGACCTTTACTAAATAATAATTACTTTAACAAGAAGCACAGTATATAGCAACCAATGAGATAATATCCAAAAGATATCGAAATCTACATCTAATTGAAAATCATCTAGCACTAGCATGATTTAAATATAAAAATGCATAATAATAATCACAATGTTGAACTTAGTAATATAAGAATAATCACATATAAGAGCGAAAACAGTGAAGTCGAAACACTATAGAGCTCAAGCATATAACAGTCCACACATGTGAATCCAAAGTGCATAATCCATACACCTTGATGGTAGTCGAAAATAACATCATTGACAAGTATGATATTAGTATCAAAACTCAAAACTGAGCAACAAAATGAGGCACATACGCTTGGGGCCTTATGACAGTCTTCTTGAGCAATTTTGTAAAATACTTTGGTCTATGATGGACACAAAGGGGACTAACAAAATTTACATTTCTAAGAAGTATTACTCTTGGGATGAATGTCTACCTTTCATTTAGCATAGCTACAACTAACAAATATTATAGGATATTCTAGTACATGAGGCAAAGTAATAGTTATTTCATCATGCTAATTAGGTAGATTGTTGTACTTGTGCCTACCAAGAGCATGTTGTCATTGGGCTTGTCATGTATTTGTTCTGTTGTTATTATGTATTTGCTAGCTTATATATATAGTGGCACTACTGTAATGTATACTATGGCTTGCATTATCAGGCTGATATGGTATTAGAGCCATTGGGTTGTCTTTGTGTGTTTCTTGTGTAAGGAATTGTTTGCTTCAGATGCAATTCTGAGAAATGACAGTCTTTGGGATATCGTGTCCATTGAAGACATTATTTGCTGATAGTTTATCTGTGAGGGGCCATCATTTGCAGCAGTTAAGGGTGGTAACATCAATGTTCAAATGAGCATTAAGGGATTGAATGGTAGGGCAGCAAGCAGGCTCTAGTTTTAGTGCATGGCATTATGAATGAATGAATAGCTTTTAAAGTCCACGAGGCTAAAAATAGCCTATGGGACCGCCAGCCTGGCAGTTTTTGTCTTCTGCACTTCGGTTCTTTTCCTGTTCAAAGTGATGATGAGGCTCCCAAACTTCCCAACATTCTCTTCGCTGAATAAGCTATGCCACGAAAGAGTCATCAAACTGCTGGAAAACTTGTCCCTGATGTCCTTGAAAGCCTCACACACCATAATAAAGTGTTTTTCGGATTCAACTGCTCTGGTATTGCAAAAGATACACACCCGTTCCTCCCATGCTTCTTTAGGCTTTTTCCACCACCCCTGTTTCACATCGGAGTTGGTGAGAGTTAGTTCTTAATTGAGTAATAAGGATCTTGGCTCTCCACGAAATACAAGCCCCTATGTATGCTTTTTGATGATGGTCACACGCGGGGTTGAATTCGTCAATATAGTATTGCTTCTTCCTCCCAAGTACTTTCCCCCATAAATGCTTGTGGAACTTATCCATGACAAAAGTCTTGACCTCTTTGCTATTAGTGGGGCAAGCATTCAAGTAGATGTTCCATTTACTCATCCATTTGCTGTTTTGCCTCATCCAAGTCTTCTTTCTTTCACTTATGGTATCATTGAACACAACTTTAGGCCATCTACCTACCTCCATTTGCTCAATTCCTTTTAAATACCTTATTAGACGCATCATAGCGATAGCTTCAATAGCAGCTACCCTTGTTTCACACAGCATTATCTCATAAGGAATCAAACCTTTTATTTTGAACTTGCTTGTGATCAAACACTTTTGAATTTTCTCAATTTGCTTCCACTTAGAATTTGAAGTGCTTCTAGCCCAAAACTCATAGCCATAAAGCACCACCGGAAGCACCAAAAGACTAAAAAGAACCTGTGTAGTGTTCCAATCCCATAACTCTGCCTCTCTGCATCTATTTTGAAGAGCATAAAACGCTTTCCACCCTCCCAAAGTTCTCTTCTTTCTGCAACTCTCCCAACTAAGCTTGTTGTTGAAGTCAAACCCAAGGTATTTAAACTCTGTTACTTCTTCTAGAATATTGCCTTCAAAGCAAAACTTATGCTGGTTCCTCTTTCTTTTGTTGGAGAAGATCATGATCTTGGTCTTACTGGTATTAACTTGCATCCCCACTGTTCTGCAGAAGTGTTCAAGGACAACTTAGTGCTCTTGCAACCCTTGGGTCGTCTTAGCAATCAAAATGATGTTGTCAGCATATAGAAGAAGCTTTATCACAAATTCCCCCAAAAGGACACCATCACCACCTTGCACCCTAAGCCACTCTTCCAGCTTGTCAATAGATAAACCAAAGAGAGTAGGGGAAAGCGGGCAGCCTTGCTTGACCCCAATATCACTCCTAACACTCTTTGAAATGCCAGCTGAAGTTCTGATTTTGACTCTCACCTCTTCATAGAGCCTATGGACAGCCGCCCTAAGATGCGCAGGAATCCCAAGCTCATCCATCCTACACCATAGCTTATCTCTAGGAACCGTGTCAAAAGCCTTTTTGAAGTCCACAAAACAACAAAAGGCTTCCCCCTTTTCCTCCCAAACTTTTTCAATGATGTGCCTTAACGTGATACCATGATCAACCATAGAATGCTTGGGCCTAAAACCTGCTTGCCCTTTTGCACGCTTTTCTTTCTCTTCTGCCCACTTGCTGATTTTGTTTTCCACCATGCTACGAAATAATTTCGCAAACAAAGGATTGATCATAATGGTCCTGTAGTTTGAAGGGTTATTAACGTCACCACTCTTAAAAAGAGGTATTGCTTCGCTGGTTGTCCAATATTATCGCCCCCATGATGCCCTGACAGGCTGTTTCACCTTCCACTATCTCTCGCACATTGCATGTAATTTTGTGCATTCTTGGTGTGGTCATATTGTCTATTAAATGTGATCTCTTATAAAAGGTGCAGTCTATAAGAAAAGGTGTAGTGTATGAAAAAAAGTGCAGTCTAAAACAGAAAAGAAAAGAAAATGAAGACGCACAATATTTTGCCTTTGTTTGGTTCAAAGGGATCATTGATATAAAGGAGTAAGTGATCTTTGTATGATAAATATTAAAGAAAAGCAATCTAAAGTTTATTTGTTTTGATTAAACTAACAACATATACCATAGCATATTCTTGTTTGATTTTTTAAGGGAAAGGAGTATTGAAGGCACGTGCATTATGTTTGTCATTATTAGATTAATGTTGAGTGTGGATCAAAATATGTTTTAAGCATAAGCGGTCCTTCTTTATTGTGTAGAAGTCTTGTGGCTTGTGAATGAAGAGTGAGTGAATGGTTACATGGTGTGCCTATATTATAACGATATTTTGGTTGCAATTATTTGATGTCTTTGCTTGACAATATTTGCTTTGTGAAAATGTAACGTCCCATTCTAGAATTTCCTTATTTCTTAAAATATAATAACCCTAGCTTACAATAATAATTGCAAAATAAATTGTAAACATGAAATCAATCTGAAATTGTAGTTGTAACAGTTTAATGTAACTCAGATTAATATTTAGAATGTATTTTTTAGTAGAATGAAACTTATCTTTATATCTGTTGTTTATCTTCTTCAAACTGCAATGATTTTTCTTTAGTAAATTGCCTTTGAAATGTCTTTGGGTTTGCTTGAATAATGGGTTTCCGTCCATTAACTTACCAATAGTAATTAAGGGTTTTTGTCCTTAATTGCATAAACATGAGGGGTTTCGTCCTCAGATTTATAGATCAGGTTTCATGCTCCTTAAGGAGTAGATTCATATATAAAATTAGCTTCCCAATTGATTGATATCTCCTCTTCCTTGAATGATCTTCCTTTTATACCTTATCCTTTCAAGAGACACAACCCCTCATAGGACTGTTGACTTTTCTTAACAACTTAAATCTTTATTTAATTCCAGTTTTTGTATAATATTAATTATCCTTGTGGGGCGCTTCGTTAATGACTCTTGTTTTGCGATTTCTTCTTTAAGCGCTTTCCTTATTTCCTTTAGCGGCTTGGGATTATTATTATATCCTCCTACATAATGGCGGCTTATGCACTAAGGCGATCTGTTTGTCATTTACCAGAAATCAAGTTCTATTTTTGACTTGGGTGAGTTAACTATGATTCCTTCGAAACTTTGCAGCCTCCTTTAAAGTGGACGATTTCCTGGGAATGCTGTGACTTCAACTTCCCCCTTAGTGGTGAACAGATTTAGGCATCTTTTTCCTTTATCAACTACAATTTCCTTTTGTGTCTTCAGACACTACAATCTCTTTTAAACTGGCGGCTTCTGTAAACCAGATGGGATTTCAGCCTCGCTTGTAAATACAGTGCAGAGTTCCGAACTTGTGGCTTCATTATGTATTTGGGAGCGGTGGCTTTATTAAAAATGGGACATTACAGTCCGCCCTACCCAAGATTGCTTGTCCTCAAGCAATCACAAGCTAGGATGCCCCTGGAGTTACTAGGATCCCAAATCAGCCATGGAGATTTGTAATTCCGAGACATTGATCCTCCTTGTGATGAATTAGCTTCTGCTGCAACACTCTGATATAATTAGGAATTGAAAACTCTACACTAAGTGATGCTTCTCTCATTGTCTTGGTTATGTCCGATTCTATACTACAATGATGTCCCTAGAGAGTAGTTGTTACTATGTTAGTATACTTGCCTCAACCAGACTACTAATATAGTCCTTTAATGTCACAAGGTTGATACCATCCTCTAAAGTATGAGGACAATTTACTATCCAATTTTTTTGTGTCCCAGGTACTTGTATTTCCCAATAACTCTCAACAACAAAACCAAGAGTTGGAAACTAGCAAGATCCGTAATTTAAGATTTCTCTCATCCTCAAAGAGAAGAAACAAAAAGACATCTTGCAATAGCATAGTTTGAAACCAAGTAAAGGGAGCATCAATCTGATGATGAATTTCTTTGTTGGCATCCACTGCATCTGCAAAGAACTGCTTTGGTTGGCCCAACTTTCGCATAGTGTCTTGGATATCTCTTTGAGTCAAAGTAGAAAAGTGAGCTTTCCATATATTAAGATGAGAATTAGAAGCATGACACACATCTATGACCTTAAATGCAATGTTCTCTTTTGAAATGATTTTATATCTTTTTGGTCCCATTCCATTACCTTGCAAAACTGCTCGTTTTTCTGCCTGTTCTGCTAAAGCTACTTCACCCTCATAGAGAGGCTCCCTATTTTCATATGTCGGAGGCACAATATTAGCTAAAATGCACTCTTCCCCTTCATATATAGGTTCACTGCCTTCTAGACTTGAACTAACATCCTCTTTGCCATCAATTGGTTCTCTCTTATTGTTAGAGAGAGGAAGTCCCATTGAGAAAAGGCATTAGTGCAAACAGGACATTCTTGTTCCTGAAGACCCTCAGTTGACTTACCACAATCAGAATTTATGATAGTCTCCTGACAAGAACTCTTCAACAATTCGCCCTTACTAGAATTCTTGTCCATGCTACTTAACTTGCTGTGCAACTTAGGGGAAAAATATGAGCTTTGTGCAAACAAAAATTGTGGATCCAGATATTTTACTTTAATTAGTTCCCCAGCTTTTAAGTTCTCGGATTTAGCATTGTCTCCTTCGGTTCTGTCCATCAATGAGTATTCTGTATGATTCTTTTCAAGCACCTTACCACTTGAGTCATTTAATTTATTTGAACAAACGGAAGCAATCATCCCCTTGCAATTCTTTTCTCCAATAACCTACTTTATTTGCATCTTGAGTATAATGCTTTGATGGATCAGGTGAACTTTCACATGCCGGTTTATCAAATCTCACATAGTAGGCAGAGTAGCAGATTTACTGATATCTTTGATATCAATAGGGGTAACATCTACTGAATCAGATTTGGATAAATTCAATGCCTTTATAAGTTCTTCAACTTCCTCGATATCATCCTTTCTTGCCCTTTGTACACGAGGAGTTGAAACTGGAGAATCTTCAAATGACTTTCCTCTTGAAAGGCATGGAGAAGGAACCCTTAATGTTGCAGTGGTAGCAGCAGCAAAATCAACAGGATCTTCTTCAGCGACTCTAGTGTTTAACTCGTGTTTTTCTCTCATTCAAAGCTACAATCTTTTCCTGAAGAGTATTGTATGAGCTTGATCCTATTACTTTGGTTGTGTCTTCATCCTCAAGACCTGTTACCATCTTGGAACTAGCGGCCATAGAAGAATTTGTCACACGTTGTCGTTGCTGCTGCATACACTTCTCCTGTTCCTGTTGCTGTTGAAATTCTTGTTGCTGAAGTGCAATTGCATGTTGAAGATCGGAATTAAGCATTGAATCTAACTGTTGTGTACTTGTGACAGAGGCAATATAATCTGCTGTGCTAGCTGCAGCATGATTTTGATTCCAGAGCTATTAACCCGCTCTTCTATTTTAAATTCCTTGAACTTCCCAATCATGAATACAATATCTCCATGGACCTCATGACATTGGTTGACTATGATTAGATTAGTGTGAAGTATAGCTTCCATTTGATTTTTATTAGCCCATATATTTGTCATTTGATTTTTATTAACCCAGATAACCTTGTAGGTGAATTTCAGATCAGCTATTGGTTGACTCTTCTATGTAAGAACCAATGTGATGTTTTCTGCCAACGCTTGCCTTCCTTCCCACATATCCAAAATGTAAAACATAGGAGCATTATAGTTATGCACTATAGATGGTACTAGTTGTCTTGGAATAGTGGTGAAGGTAAATTCTTCCATTACCAATGATAATAAAAAAATCTTCACTTTGTAAGATTCCCTTCACAGATAGGTGGTAGGAATATGTTCTTATTATAATCCAATAAACTAATTTCCCTCTTCTGTATGAGCTTACGTGCACTAGTGTGAGTTTTGTGGGGTGATGTTACAAAGGTTCCATCCAATGAATACCATAATAAGAAGATGGGAAATTCTGTATCATTGCCTTTTCCCATAGCAGCTAGGGAGCTTTCACAAGTTACTCCTTGCTTACAAAAATCCATTCTCACGTGCCATCCTCTCTTAGGTGGTTGATGTATGTTATGAAACAATATACTCTGCTTAACCCAAGTACTATAAAAATTCTGCTCATTCATATCTCTGGCATTATGTATGTCTTTCAATTGTCCTTGGGAAACACCTATATTAGCAAGAGCATATGTATTCTCCTTAGTAGATTTTGGCCTCGAAAAAGAACAAGAAAGATTGGCTTGATCACATTGAATGAGATCATTCGCTATCATGATCTTCTGCTCTCTCATTTTATTTTCACCAAAGATCTTGGGCAATGAATATAAACTCTTGATTGTCATTGCTGATATCCAAAATGACAACAAAATGTTGCATCCTCTGCCATGATAAAATTCGGGAGTGTTTTGAATACCAGGATCCCACTCCTTTGTGCAAATCCAATTTTGTAATTGAGTAAAGGGATCTAAGCATAGTTGGAAAACTCGGACTCGACAAAAACTCGCTAGGCCCAAAAAATCAACTCGGCAACTTAAAAAATTGCTTAAATTACATTAGAAACACATGTTTTGCAAAATTCAATGATAAAATGTATCCAATGAGTCCATAAATGAGTACAAAAGTGTTTTCTATTAAATTTGATTGATTTGAATGCAAATTGAGTACAAAATTGCGTCCTCATGCAGAATCTTGATGGCTGATAGCCTGATACAATAGATAGTTGACAAAATGAAAATAGTAAAAGAAAAGTAAATACAACATTTTACATCTTCCTCTTCCCTAATCTACTGAAAACTTGGGGAGAGGCAGAGGTTCTAGTCCTTGGAGTCCGCTATGGCTCCTCGCTTGGCATGGAAGGTAGTGGCTCGACCTCCATCCTGGAAGTAGATGGCAATGACTTCTCAGCCTCATCAATGTCATCCAATCCTAGATCTCCTGCACCCACCTCCTCTAATGCCTACCTTTCAAAATCAAGAATCTCATCTTCAGTAAACAATAGAGGCTAGGCTGCTCATCCCGCCCTATCCAATCACTGTAAGCATAGTTGGAAAACTCAGACTCGGCAAAAACTCGCCAGACCCAAAAAACTCGGCAACTTAAAAAACTGTTTAAATTTCATTAGAAACACGTTTTTTGCAAAATTCAATGACAAGATGTATCCAATGAGCCCATAAATGAGTACAAAAGTGTTTTCTATTAAAATTGATTGATTTGAATGCAAATTGAGTACAAAATCGCATCCTCATGCGGAATCCTGATGGTTGATAGCCTGATACAATAGATCATGGATGGAAGACTCTCCGAGTACTTGGTGAATCTTGAAAAACTTGCGAGTTTTTCGAGCCGATGAGTTTTCCTGGTGTCTACTCTCTAGAAAACTCGCCGAGTTTCTGGCACGTACCCCCCTACATTGTTAGGTTTTGAAGAAAAACTTAAACCTCTTGCATTTATCTCCATAGAAGATATTGACCAAGATTCTTGAGTGCACTGAAATTCGTTAGCCTTGTCATGAGAAGGTTCTCCAAATAGCTCCTCAAATGAATAGAAAACGTAATTTGACAGTTGACTCATCATCGTCTCTTATGCAGTCATGGTCTTCTTGCACACCAATAGGAACTAGAAGACCTATTTGATCTTTGGATACTTGCATACCCTCATCTTCTTCAAACAATAAATGACATATTCGTATTTACTTTTAGTTTTACTATTTTCATTTTGCCAGCTATCTATTGTGTCAGGCTATTAGTCATCAGGGTTCCGCATGAGGATGCCATTTTGTACTCAATTTGCATTCAAATCAATCAAATTTAATAGAAAACACTTTTGTACTCATTTATGGACTCATTGGATACATCTTGTCATTGAATTTTGCAAAAAACATGTGTTTCTAATGAAATTTAAGCAATTTTTTAAGTTGCCGAGTTTTTGCCGAATCGAGTTTTTTGGGCTTGGCGAGTTTTTGCTGAGTCCGAGTTTTCCAACTATGCAATAGATAGCTAACAAGATGAAAATAGTAAAACTAAAAGTAAATACAACATTTTACATCTTCCTCTTCCCTAATCTACTGAAAACTAGGGGAGAGGTAGAGGTTCTAGTCCTTGGAGTCTGTTGTGGCTCCTCACTTGGCATGGAAGGCAGTGGCTCGACCTCCATCCTGGTAGTAGATGGCAATGACTTACTCAGCTTCATCAATGTTATCCAATCCTAGAGCTCCTCCTGCACCCACCTCCTCCAATGCCTGCCTGTCAAAATCAAGAATCTCATCTTCAGTAAACAATAGAGGCTGCTCATCCCGCCTTGTCCAATCACTATAAGGATCTATCTCATCCAAATCAATGGGATCATCTGATTTGTCCTCTACCCTTCTTGTGCGTAGCCAAAGGTTGTATTGCACAAAGACAAGGTCATTGAAGCGTTTTTGAGCTAATTTGTTCCTCTTCTTCATGTGGATGGCCTCAAACAAGCTCCAGTTGCGCTCACAACTGGATGCACTGCAAGGTTGGCACAAAATGCGGAGGGCTAATCTTTGTAGATTTGGGGTATTTGCACCCCAATTTTTGCACCAAGCCTCTACAAAATAAAATATTGAAGAGTTAGAAAGCAGAGTCAAAACATACTTTATCAAATTATCAATAGTTGTAAATTTGAAATTTTTAACTTGTAAGATGCATGTGAAAGATTCCAAATTTTATACCTGGTGTCTGAGTGGTTCTTCCTCGGATAGCTAGCTCCGAAGAAAAGAGCCTACCCTTCCTTCCCTATAACTTTTCAATTCTTGGACAATGAGGTCTCTCACCTCAACCTCGGATGTCATCTTCTGAATGCATGTCGTGAGGCCCTCCATGACCTCTCCATTAGGATTTGAGAAGGTATTTAAATAGAAAAAATAGGGGTTCAAGAAGTACCCCGCTACATGGATGGGTTGGTGGAGTTGATTGTTCCACCTCCCATCGATAGTCTCCCATATGGGAGCAAATTTTAGGCTGTCCCCCTTGTAATAATTTCTAATGGACTCTTTGGCCCTATCCACGGCCTCATAAATATACCCCATTGGATTTTGATCCCCATCTACTAAATTGAGAACTCTAACCAAGGGCTTCGACACCTACAATTTATAATACAAAAGATTGAAGTTACAAATTTATAATGAAAGACTTAAATTAAGAAATAAAATATTCAATTTGAATTTAAAATCAAAGTTTTGAAGTTACCTTCACAATCTCTATAGCTCTTTGTTCAAAGAGCTTATCAAACACTATGGTTGCGATCCTCTCTCCTTCAGGCTTCTTTGCATATGATGATTGTAGCCAAGGTGGACTCACAAACATTTGATTCAAAGCATTCAACAAACCAATAATGCTTTGCAACGTTAGGAAAATTGTTGCAAACCTTGTGACACCCGATCTCACCAACTCTTTCCCTTGGGTGTGATCTCTCATCAAATTAAGAACCCTAGGGTGATTGTAGATAAATTTTGTGATGCTCCTTTGTAATGTCCCCTTTTAGGATATTCTTGATTTCTTAACCTGCACACAAGAATAACTACTAGAAAGGGACATTAGTACTATTAAGATCAATTTAGTAATGAAATCAATACATCATAATCATAATCAATAACATATATTCATTTCTTGCAATCAAAGACATTAACAACATATACATATATTCTTTCATAATCATTAGAGATAGCAACATCACGATCATAATCAATAATAATGAATAAGAATATAACATTATTAGAGAGAGCATATATTCAATTGTATTTCTTCATACTTTATTATACTTATACTTGATACGTCTTTTGCCTCATGATATACTTTGGGAATGGCGATCGTCGTGCCCGGTCGTTAATCTAACCTAATCATCAACCCTAGCGGAGGCGGGGTGTATACTTGTTAAGGCGCTGGATAACAATGCTCCACTGCCATAGGCCCAAGGGTTTCATGCTCACCTGGCAATACCACCACTTGAGAGTCACCTACCGTGTAAGACTTATTAATAATAATAATAAACCGCCCTTCCCTAACGACCCAAACGTCCTCATAGGGGCAATAGACAGATTAATGACACGGCAAGACACGCAACGTCCCTCGTATATTATGGGCAAGACTAAGTCAGAAATATCGTACCGATTCGTAGATTTGCTCTCCTTAGAGATGCACAAGTGATCCTGTGGATCACTAAGATGATGATTGCCTTGATTTCTCACAAGGCTACTAAAAAATCAGAATTCCTTTATGCAAGGATGTTCCTTATAGGAACTATATTAATAGAGAGTATTTCCACCACTATGGATGGATATCCATATGACAGATTGCTGCCTCTATATATTAAATCTGACATATATTTATTTCTGCCCTTGACTGCTGCAATGGCTGATATGATATTGATTGCTTGAAGAGATGTTGATTGAAATGATAGATTGTTGAATGATGAATGATTCATGAGATGATTCGATGGAGATGAGATTGCTGATGAAATGAGATGTTTTTGTTTGAAGTTCTCTATCCTCTTTATATCCTTGGATCAGGTGTCTTTTCACCCAACGGTTGCCACTCTAAATGATGACTTATCATAGGCGCTGATGTTCCTTCTAACCGGCAGCTCTTTGATTGTTTTTATTTCTAATTACACTAAGGATTTCTTATCACCAATTGTCTCTTGAGTTTATTCCTAAGATATATGTTTGACCGCTACCTTTCCTTTTATTCCATTAATAAGTCAGTTATATTTATATCACAGCGATTCCTTTGGTATGATCGGCTACCTTAATTAGTATTGCTGCCATCATATTATCGTCGACTATGTGTTTAGTGATCGCTGTCCTTGTATATGCCAATCGGAACCCAAAGGGTATATTCGCTGCTCAAGGTTTGCTTTATATAAATTGCAGCATGTTTATTTATATATTAGTATAATATAAATTTATAATAAGATTTAATTAATATTATTTATATGTTATTTATATATTCTATATATTAATAAATTATTATAATTATAATAATATTTAAATTAATAATTATATTTGTTTCTTAATAATATAGTTTAAATAAATATATTATATGTTATATTTTAATTATAACAATTTCAATTACAAATCACTTAGTATAGGGACATGACATCCTTGCATCATCTACAACCGGTGTCACCCAATCAAATTTGCCCATGTCCTCCAAAAGAAGGTCAAGGCAATGTGGTGCATAAGGTGACCAAAAAAGTGTCCTATGTTTGTCTTCCAGCAATCTCCCAGCCACCACATATGTTGTTGCATTATCAGTAATGATTTGCACCACATTTTCTATGCCCACATCCATGACAACTTCCTCCAACATTAGAGACAATGTTTCTACATTTTTTATTTTGTTGGAGGCATCCACCAATTTCAAAAAAATAACCTCACCTTTTGAAGCTATCAAAAAATTAATAATGGTGCGGTTTTTCCCATCTGCCCACCCATCAGAAAGAATAGTGCAGCCATATTTTTTCCATTCCTTTTTTTGTTCTTCCACCACTTCACTTGCCCTTTCAGTTGCATTCATTAGCAACCTACAAGTACAAAGTGAAATTAACTATTAAGTACACAATTTTAATTTTTAAACAAAAAATAGGCTAAATTCAACATAAATTACTATAAATTAAAGAACATAAATTTAGCCTAAAATTCAACATAAATTAGTAAATTACTATAAGTATAAATTAGCATAAAATTTAAATTAACTAACCTCCGACTCAAGTCTTTGCGAGAAGGCGCCTTGTAGCCTTTTCCCGCAACTGTCAATGCAGTTACCAAATTTTCCCAATAAGGACTACTCGCCACATTGAAAGGAATGTTGGTGAAATACCAAAAATCAGCACATGCCATATATGCATGTTGATGTACCTCCCTATTCCACCCAGTAGCTTCCAATGATGGTTGTGCTCCAGGTGTGTTTCTAGGCTAAGTTGCCGGTTCTGGTACGGGAACGAGGTTCTGGTACGCAGGTACGGCGATTGTTTTCTTTGATTTGGGTTTGGTTGGGTACGGCTATACTATATATATAATTTAATATTTATAATAATGTATAATATAATATATAATTATAATATTTATATAATTATAGTTTTTTTAAAAGAAAATCTATAATTTAAAAAAAAATTCCTAGAAACGCGCCTCGGAGCGGCCCTGCCGCCCCGAACCCACAGGGAATCCGGGGCGGCAGGGCCGCACCTGCTCCCGACCGGTACGGGACCGGTGCCTCTGGGCAAAGAACTCGGTAACTTAGCGTATTTGGTCAGAATCTTCTTTCTTTCTCTGTCATAGTATTCTAATTGATTTTCTAAAATCTATAGAAACAGTTTCTGCTCATAACAAATGTGCTGCCGCTCCCGTCGCCGCTCCCGCACCCGCTCCCGACTAGTACGGGACCGGTGCCTCTGGGCAGAGAACCCGGTAACTTAGCTTATTTGGTCAGAATCTTCTTTCTCTCTCTTTGTCATAGTATTCTAATTGATTTTCTAAAATCTATAGAAACAGTTTCTGCTCATAACAAATGTGCTGCCCCTGGGCTTTAGAGCAACTCTGTTATAAGTGTTTTACAGAAAAAAATAGTTCAGAAATAAAGAAATTTATAAATAAAATATTTAGAAAGACAATCCTGAAATATATGTACGCTTACAGATTTATACAGATAATAGGGATGAAGACTGTGTATGTGATGGATGTACTCATCCAGTTTTAATTTCCATTGTCAATTCAGATCAAATGACTTGAGCTACTCCATATTTTTCCTACCTTGTAATGGTTTTATAGTCTGGATTTGTTCCTGGCCATCAATACCGATCTAATAGCTCTGGTTTTACTGCTTCCTCCATAGCTTTAGCTGCCTGCAATGTTTATCTGGAGTTTTCCCCTTTTGATGAGCCATTTGATTATTAGCCTTCACAGCTTGCTTCATTGGATCTTCAGATCTTGTATTAAATTTCATTTTTCAGAGTATTTGTTTCATTGTGTTCTTTGAGTGTTCCAGCCATTGGCATGCAACTCAACACTCGAGATATGTTATTTGTCTCATCGGATCTCTGAGTCTTGGGATTAAATTTATTTTCAAAAAATATTAAAATCTATTGGGAAGTTTGTTTGAACATTTTGCGAGGCCTGACTTAGTGTTGCTAAGCTCATGTCAGGAACCCAGTACTTTGTTAGATGTGATGTAATTTCCTCCAGCTCCTAAATAGAATAGTTACTGCATGGTTTGTACCTGCTCACATCATGCAGGGTTTTCAGGACTTCTTAAGTTATTTATGCCCTCAAATTTCATATGAGACCTTTCTTGTGACATTGTTTGACAAATTCCCAGATTATTAGACAACATAACATTTCCTTATATTATTGGATTCTGGTATTATTGATGACATGGCAATGCTGATGGCACCCATTTGTAAGATTATTTTCCAGTTTCTTGGGTGGCTGA
Source organism: Cunninghamia lanceolata (assembly GCA_027924645.1). Classification (NCBI taxonomy): domain Eukaryota; kingdom Viridiplantae; phylum Streptophyta; class Pinopsida; order Cupressales; family Cupressaceae; genus Cunninghamia; species Cunninghamia lanceolata. Next base: position 4,893,678 of record BSBN01000007.1, read on the forward strand.
ATGACTGGTCTTAGTCTTTTCTTTGGTTATATTCCTGAAAGTTTTGGAGACATATTAGCATCCTCTTTGATCATCTTGTCTCTTGTTTTGCTGAGTTCATGGATCCTTCCTTTCATTCGAATTTTGGCTTTCTAAGTAGTGCCTTAACATATTTTAAGTTCTTCAATGTCATTTAGGATCCCAAGCTCCCAAAGTGCCCAAAATTGAAGGAGACATTGAGGATGTCCCCGATCTGCTGAAAACCTCCCACAGATGTTCTAACAATCCCCACACCAATGGTTGTTTAAAAAAGAAAAAAAACATATTTGTAAACTTAAAAAAGGTTGCGGTGGCATTTTCAAACAGCTACCATGATTATCTATAACATATTAATCAGATTTTCATGTTTATAATTTCATTATCATTTTTCAGTGTTTAGCTAAATTTTCATATTCAATTTTGAATGATCAATGTTGAATGTTCATTGTTTAATGACATAGATTTTAATGTCATGTGAATTTCAGCTCTCCAGAATGTTAGTTATGTTGAAAAGTTTCATTATACAATTGAAAAGCTATAAAATATCCCATATATATATATATAGTCCCCCAGCCATCTCACTATCCTGGAAAGTCAGAGAAACATAGAAAATAATGTCTTTATGGCTCTTTTGTCTATCAAGAACAGATGTAAGTTGAATGATCTTGTCTGTGTCATGTTGCTTTTTGCTTAGATTGTAGATGCATCTGAATAGATTGATGTAGATATCAAAGCATTTTGCCATGCATGATTGGCAGCGATTCAACAATGTAGAATGCCTAAATAGTAAATTGTTTTCCATTTGATTTTATTACATTTGGTTTCTTCAATTATTGTGTCTTTATGCTGCCTTTGTATGCTCTTGGTCACAACTGCTGTTAAACCAATCAAAGTTGATTACTAGTTGCAATTTAGTCATCTTAACCCATAGTGGTAAGTGTCAACTCATTTGTGTGTATTTTTACTCAACTTACTTTTCCAGCTTAAAGGTATAAATTTTGTTTCAGGTTCTTCAAGCGCTCTTGGACCGTTATTCTATACCCACAGATTCATTTGCAGCCGTTTGTGTCATTGTTGACAAGGTTAGTATTCCCAAGCTGACTATTAATTTAGGATATTAGTAATATGCTTAACAACTAGCATGTAGCTGTAGGTTGTCTGTTGTTGTTAGCCATTTAGCTAGATAAATTACTCTATAAAACTTATTAAACTACGCATTGTTCTTGTTTTTTCTGAATCTCTTGTTGCTGAGCACTTTTGAGATTAGTAAATCTATGCAAGAAATGATTTCTTGGAGAAACATATGCTTGTCATGTGATTGAGGATTCTTGTTCAAGACTATTGAAGAGTTAGTTGTCCTTTTCAAACATCCACAGGATCTGATTGATGCATTTATATGTAGTAAGGATTAAAAAAATGTCAAGATCATTGCTTATGAATGAGTATATTAATCATGTTTCAAAATTAGTATGTACGAGTAAATTTTATGGAGAGCAAATGTTGCACAATATTTTATTTATTTATAAAATATACTGTATGATCCCTGAAAGTGACCAAAAAACATACAAAGACTGATTATTTTTCTTCTTTAATTTTGAAAAAGCATCTCATAATATAAAATAGATCAATACACAGCTCACTCCCGATGGTTTTTGTGCCTCGTGCCGTTGCTGCCTCAGGCATCCTCCACGAATAGGGCATCACCTCCCCCTCGTTTGTCCGTTGTTTCTGTGCAGCTCAACAAGGACTCTCCTTGATCTGCTAAGGATTATCTGCCTCCAAGCTCGTGACACTATTAGTTGTCTCCCATATTTGCTCCACCAATCAAATCGATATCCTTACTTCTTATTCTCCTTGATACAGATGGTGTCTTTTGACTGTATCCTAGCTCAAGGGAATTAATTCCTTCAGTGATGTCAGACCTCGGATTGTTCTTCTTGATGATGCCTCTACTCATATCTTTGTAGAATTCTTAGTCAGTCAACTTCTTGGTCTCTCCTGGTATGAAGGTCTTCAAGAATAATATAATTCCCTGCAAAAGTCTGGGCAGATTGCACATTAACCAATCAATATGTTTGATATCGACCAGGTTACCCCAGATCATGTCTTTAAACACCAGGGGTTGCTCAGATTACTCTGCTTGTGCTCTTGCCTGGATATGTCCCAAAGAAACTTGAGTCCTGGGTTAATTACTCTTCTCTTCTCCTCTCTGATTGGTTTCTTTTGTTTCTTCAACTGGTTGGCTGTTAAACTGATTGGTGAATGAACTCTCAAAATATGCCTCCATCTTAATGTGTCATCAATGCTTATTGGTGTCAAACATTTTTATCCAACACAACCTTGTACTGGGATTGGCACCAGAAATGTTACACCGGTAAAAAAACACGACAATAATTACAAAATAACAAAGATTATACACAGATTCACATTGACTACAGTTTTATTGATATAATCATATAAGTAGTGCACATCAACTAGCTATAGTACATGGAGTATCTGACAACATGAGTGCTTCCTCCCCTGACCTTGATCATTCTATATATAGGTTAGTTGACCAAGGGATGTGTTGATTAGAACATAACAGTCAAGGTACCAACCATATTAAGCACAAAATAATTATGTTTGATGATATTAGCATAACATATAACAAGTGATTACAAATTAACTAACTACATCAATAGAAACAATAGCATTTATTCAGATGTTGATAGAAATATGCTTTGTCAAATGCACAACTATGTTATCTTTGTAACATTTTTTTGTTACTACTGTCTATGGTATTTGGCATTGCCTCAGCACTTGATATTGCAACACATAATATTGCTCTACTTTGCACACACGCTCTTAGGTCTCAGTTTTCCTCTATGCCTCACTTGGGTGCGTGGATTAGTCTGATACTAGAAGAAATATTACAATATGCTGATAGAGTATTTTCCGCAAAAGAATAGTTCATGTGCATATAAAGAAGGTTTGTATGTAGAAGTATTAGGTCAAGACTTTAGCTCCTTCCAGTTTCTTTCCTTTACAATGCAATCCTACATAAATAGCAATGATTTTGTTTCTAATACAATGGGAAGAGTAAATTTCGTTGTTGTCACTCATGCTATGTCAATGAACCTTGCAGAAATAGACAGAGAAATTTAGACTTGCTTTGCAGAAATGATGGTGAAAGTCAATCCTTCAGCTCCAACTAATTGATATTCCTCATCTATCAATAAGATTTCTAGAGGAGAATATACATTTAAAGTACATAGATTACTTTTGGAATTCCTCTTTTCCAGGTTACATAAAAGCAGAAACATTTGATTATTTGCTGCAACAGTAAAAAACTTATTTCATTGCAAATAAATTTGTTTTTTCAAATTCCTCTTGCTTGTTTGTGCCCAATGCTCTTTTGGTGTTAGTCATACACGCATGGTGACAAGATTCATAATAACCAGTTCTAGTTTTCTTGCATGATTACAGAGAGATCCTTAGGGAGATCTTCTACCTATTTTTTGTACAAGAATATGTAGTGGAAGAGTCCACTAGTAAGGAAATCTGACCATACTGCAATATAGATTTGAATTTCACAACATAACCATTAGATTACATATTTGGGAGTAGTATTGACTCAAGATTAAAAAGTCAAGTCTTGTTTGCATCAATACATTCAAAAAGAATTGGAATTATTGACTATTAATACTCTAGGTGATGCCTAATGATACATTCAAAAGTTGAAAGAAGTTCAAAATCAAATATAATGTGAAAGGTCAGTTCAAAACCAGAATGATCTTACACCAATAGCGGGCACAAACAACCAAAGCTTATATAGGGTCCTACGATTAAAATTAATTATAGTGGCATGATACTTTGACAGGTTGCCGTTGGGACTCCTATTTTCCATGCCTCAAAATTGCAAAATCTTGTCAAATTCCTCACAATTTTCCTAAGCGGTCCCTGTGCCTTTACCCTGATGCATGTTGTTGAACCCCTAAATTTGGCTAAGTTTGAAACCTTGAAAATTTGACTAAGTCTGAAGTTTGAGGGATCCTCCAAATTCTAGAATCTGCAATTTAATTCCTATGGATCTGAAACCACTCTCAAACATCCTGCCAGTATATACATAAAATATAACTTAAAGTATAAGAAAGGAACAAAGGTAAATACCAACTTATACTTAAATGTTATATTTTATGTATATACTTTGTCAAAATCCTGAAAAATCCTAAGTTTTCTTGTCTCTGGCGGAAGTTTCTACTTCATTAGGATGTGTGGTTTCGACCTTCATCAGGATATGCGAAGTTTCTACTTCATCACGTTGCACGGTTTTGACCTTCATTAGGATATGCGAAAGTTTCTACTTCATCAAGATGCATGGTTTTGACCTTCATCAGGATATGCGGAAGTTTCTACTTCATCAGGATGCGCGGTTTTGACCTTCATCAGGATATGCGGAAGTTTCTACTTCATCAAGATGCACGGTTTTGACCTCCATCAGGATGCACGAGTTTCTACTTCATCAAGATATGCGCGAGTTTCAACTGCATCAGGATATATCCTGCAATCCCTCTAACCCCCACCCATCCTGTTCACCCCATTAGTTCTGCCATGTTTCCTAAGCTCTCTTCTAGGCGGAGATTTCATGTGGATCCGGATATATCTAAATACCCCTTTCGACCCACATCCAGTACCCCCTCAGATTCTTGCAATTCGCTAAGTGAAGTGACAGTTTCCTACGACTTCCAGATGGGCGCGAAAACATTCCAAGTCGCCATTAATGCGAAATGGGTAGTTGAAAATGATGAATTTAATGCAGTTGGTGGGGTTGTTAGGGTTTTCCCTCCCATTCCATCATCAAATCCGAGTTGCCAAGGCTATAAATAGAAGATTGAAACTCATTTCAAGGGTTGGTCATTTTGGGCAGAATTTTTCTCTATAGGTGCCGGGCGTCCAAGGTAGTTAGGGCTTCATCTATTGTTCAGTTTCAGTTCTTCAGGAAGCATTTGACAAAGGTGTATGTGGATTATATTGTAACTTTGATATCAATCTTTATTTTTCTCTACTGTTGTAAGTGTTCTTTCAGGAAAACCAGTGCAGTTAGGGTTTTCTCTTACCATATTTTGTGGTGAATGTAATATCTGATTTGAATGAATATGACAGTTCTTAATCCTTTTCAAGCTTTGTAAATGGTCATTTCAAAGTTATATGTGGATGAATGCTATATGGTGTTGGATTAATAAGTCTTCTCATGGTTTGATATTGACTTTTGTGCATCTGAATCTATCCGATAGGCAGTCATACACCCTTTTATTAGTATTTTTCTTTGATAAACATGAAACTCTGTAGCCCATTGGGTAGGCACAGATCTGAGAGGCCTATGATCACCTGCACTCATTAAAACTCAAACAATATATCAACTAAAATGTGTAGTTACAGTTCTGTATGCGTCCTTGTTCTGTGTTGAAGTCAGGTTATATATTTTGGAAAGGTAGTTGTGTTTTATCCTTTCAAAACAGGCATGTATACCCACATCTTGCATTGTTGCAATGATATTGTTTTTAACTTAAAGAGAGGTTATTTGAGCTTTTGTCTGAACTAGTGACAGAAGGTTTAGAACAACATTTCGAGTATCAGTGCTCTTGTTGTTGTCTAGTATATCTTTTGCATGATAGTTAATCCTTGCTTAGGGATACCTCTCGGAATACCCTCCATGGTTTAGTTGAACCAAAAGCGAAGAGGAGATCACCCATATTAAACTATAGTTAGCTATGATCTACTGGTCGATCTTGTAGATAGTGCTTTCTTTGCTTTTTTCCTTTTGGCTATTTTTAGCCTTTGTAGATTCTTTAAATACTGCTCTGCTGTATTGTGTAACTTACTACTTTGATCAATATAATTTATATTACATTCTGTAAATAACTGTAACATGGTATCAGAGCCAATAAGCGGGAAAATTTGATTTTTTTTGGTCGCCCCTTTGTTTCCTTCTGTACGACCTTCTCTGGTTCGTGGGCTTCTATCGCGACTCTGCCTAAACAGTTGCGTCTGTATCTGAAGCTCACATCTACTACGTTTACCAGAAGGGTCGCTGGTTCCTGGTTCGTGTTTCCTGTATCCTTCGGTGTCTTAAGATTTGGAGACAGGTTTTTCTGTGCAAGTCTCTCCTTTTACTCAGGATTCCTCTGCGAATCTTCTCTCCACGTCTACCTTTCTTTGCTTGTCGCGGATTTGTCATTCTGAGACCGTGACGGGACGGGAATAGACGAATCGCGTTTTGCTGGCTCATGTTCACATTTGCTCCCGTCTATGATTTTCTCTTGATCGCGATTTTGCACTATTCTTGGCGGATTTGAGATCTTTTCTGAGTTCGAGTTTGCTTCGTCCCTCTGATCGGCGTCTGCCTCACGACGGGTCCAACCTTCGTGCTTTCTAGTATCTGCATATTCATGCGTGGTCATCTCACGACCTCCATTTTCACGGTTGTGTCTGGATCGCCGGTTCATGTTGCTGTTTGAAATCCTCCAGCTGCGCATCTGTTTAAAAGTAAATCGTGGTCACCGGTTTCCTTGGCAGGTTTTGGCATTTTGCTCGCAGTTCTTTGTTAAATCGTCGGGGTTGCATTTTTGAGTGTTGTGACCTGTCCAAACGACATCTGTGTGGTGTCAAATTTTTTTTCTTCTGTTTTACTCACTGAGTCCGTGGTCTCTATGGGAAGTATTCTGGGCAGTTTGGCGAGTTTTCTTCATCATGACTAGAGGAAAGTCTCTGTTTTTTCACACTATGTCAAACTTCTGCAAGCGGGTTTTCCTTTTTTCTCAACATCCATGTTCGGATTTTTGAGCCAGCTCCTCTGCCTCGAGATTCATGCCATTTTTTTTCTATCCATCCTCCAGTATACTGTTTTTCGTCTCTCAAAAAGCATGACGATGGTATCGTTTTCCAAGCACACTGTGTCGAAGGAGTTTGTGGTTTTTGCCTTTATGGCCAAACAACTAGCCAATTTTGTCAAATCTTCTGCCTGGTACATTGATTCAGGTGCTTCCCGGCATTTCACACATCGGCGCGACTGGTTCACTGAGTATACGCCATTCAGAGACTGTCGTCTTTGGAGGAGGCGAAGAGGATACTGTTGTCGGAAAGGGCACTGTGCAGATTCAGTCTGGTAGAAGAAATTTAATATTTCTCGATGTGTACTTCGTACCTGGCATGGAGCTCAATCTTCTCTCAGTCAGCCAGATCATGCGACACTCACCTCATCTGGATGTTGTCTTCAGCATGCACTCATTTTGAATAGTGGACCGAGAGACTCGCATCACTGATACTCAGGCTTTTGAGGATCATGGTCTATATAGACTCATGGATTCTGGTGATTCTCCAGAGAAAGCTATGGCAGCCAGGAGCACTTCCATTAGTACACTTTGGCATCAGTGTTATGGGCACCTTAACATGCACTATCTCTCTCAGTTAGCTCGGGAGAGTCTGGTTGGTGGTCTTCCAGAAATTCAGACTCAACTTCCTGGCGTTTGCGACGCCTGTCAAGCTGGGAAACAGCATCGGACCCCATTTCCTGATGGTGACAAATGGAGAGCATCCAAGGTCTTGCAGTTGGTTCATGCTGATATATGTGGGCCAATGAACACTTCTTAAGTTACGGGATGCAGATATTTTCTGCTTTTTGTTGATGATTTCAGCAGAAAGACGTGGGTGTATTTCTTAAAACAGAAATCCGATGTGCTTAGTACATTTCAGCAGTTCAAAGCCTTGGTGGAAAAAGAGTCAAGCTGTTCAATCATCTCTCTTCGGTCTGATAATGGGGGGGAGTTTTGCTCCTCCAACTTCACTCATTTCTGTGCCGCACATTGCATCAAACGTCAGCTTACTACACCTTACACACCTCAACAGAATGGTGTTGTTGAGCGTCGCAATCGCACTATTACAGAGATGGCATGTTCTATGTTGGAACATCGAAGTGTTCCTAAAAAGTTCTGGGCTAAAGCAGTCTACATTGCTGTCTATCTTCTGAATCGGTCTCCCACCTATGCCATCAGAAAGATGACTCCTGAGGAAGCCTGGTCTGGACGTAAGCCTTGCGTCAACCATCTGAAAATTTTTGGCTCCACTGCTCATGTTTGGATCCCAGATGCCAAGCGCACTAAGGTGGACTCCAAAAGTCAGAAACTCATGTTCACTGGGTATAGTGAAAATCATAAGGCTTACAAACTGATTGATGTAGACATTGATCGTCTCGTTTTTAGTCGTGATGTAGTTGTTGACGAGACTACTGGGCCCTTTCTGCTATCTACTTCATTTATTCATACTAAGGATCAGTCTTTGGAGGCTTCAGACTTAGGTGTTCATATTCCTTTAGCTCCACCTGATGGGAGGGTTCCTGCAGTTTTGCCCATACCTCAGATTGATATTCAACTACCCGCCCCTCAGGATATTCTAGATCCTCCTGATCTTGTTCCTGCCCCTCTTGATGATATTGATCCACCTACTTCAGATGTTGGTTCCTTTGCTCTTCGCCCTAAATGGTGGGCCAAAACAATTGGTGATCTTCATGACAATGAACTCCTCGAAGGTAGATCTGCTCGGAAGAAGAGCAAGCAGCAAAATACAGTCAATTTTTCCCTCATGGCTAATCTTCACAGCATCTCAGAGCCTCAAACATATTCTGAGGCTAAAGGTGTACCTGAATGGGAAAAGGCTATGGATGCTGAGCACAAGAGTCTTCTGAAGAACAATACTTGGGTTCTATCTGATCTTCCTCCTGAGAAGAAGCCCATTGGATGCAAATGGGTATACAAAGTCAAGTACAAGGCTGATGGGACTCTTGATAAATAGAAGGCTCAGTTGGTTGCCAAAGGTTTTTCACAGAAAGAAGGTGTTGACTATGAGGAGACTTTTGCTCCTACAAGCAAAATGAGTACCATTAGGCTTGTTCTTGCTCTGGCAGCTCAATTTGGGTGGAAAGTCCATCAAATGGACGTTAAGAGTGCCTTCCTCAATGGCGATTTGCAGGAAGAAGTTTACATGACGCAACCTCCTGGCTTCAAGGTTGTGGGTAAAGAACACCAGGTGTGCAAACTGGTTAAAGCTCTCTATGGTCTCAAACAGGGTCCAAGGGCATGGTACATCAAGATTGATAAGTACCTCGTGGATCATGGTTTTCAGAGGAGCCCTTCGGATTCCAATCTATATGTCAAACAATATGCTGATGACAATCTTTACATCGTTATCTATGTCGATGATCTGATTATTACTGGCAGCTCCGAGTAGTTGATTTAGGGGATCAAACAAAATCTCAGTCAAACATTTGACATGACCGATTTGGGCCTCCTACATTATTTCCTCGGTATTGAGGTTTGGCAGCTCCCTGACCGCATCTTCATCTCTCAGTCAAAGTATGCCAGAGGTTTGTTGGACAAATTCCGGATGACAAACTACAAGCCTGCATCTACCCCCATGGAAAAAGGGCTGAAACTCTCAGTTAATTCAGACTCTCCTGTAGAGAATGAATCCGCATTCAGACAGTTAGTGGGCAGTCTCATCTATCTTACTGCCACTAGACCTGATATTAGTTTTGCTGTCAGCTACATCTCACGTTTCATGACAACTCCTAAAGCTGAACATTGGGTTGCAGCAAAGCATGTGTTGCGATATGTGCAAGGCACTTCTGACTTTGGTGTTCTGTATGGTCAGTGTGCCGACCCTCAGCTAATTGGTTTTACAGATTCAGACTGGGCAAGTTCTGTTGATGACAGAAAGTCTACCTCTGGATATGTTTTTAGCTTGGGAACAGGTGCCATCACGTGGACTAGCAAGAAGCAGCAGGCAGTGGCTCTCTCCTCAACTGAAGCTGAATATAGGGGAGCTGTTAAAGCAACCTGTGAAGCAGTTTGGCTTTGAAGGATGCTTTCAGACATGAAAACGTCTCTGACCGGGCCTTCACCCTTGTATTGTGACAATCAAGGGGTGTTAAAACTTGCCAAAAATCCTATCTTTCATGAATGGACAAAACATGTTGATCTTCATTGTCATTTCATTCGCCAACTGGTTGAAGACGGATCTGTTGTGTTGCGGTGTGTTCCTACAGAGGATCAGACTGCCGATATTCTTGCCAAATCTCTAAGCCCGGATAAGTTTGGAAAATTTCGGGGGCACCTTGGTGTAGTTGATCGATCGACCATTATGGGAGGGTATTAAACTTTAGTTAGTTATGATCTACTGGTTGATCTTGTAGATAGTGCTTTCTTTGCTTTTTTCCTTTTGGCTATTTTTAGCCTTTGTAGATTCTTTAAATACTGCTCTGCTGTATTGTGTAACTTACTACTTTGATCAATATAATTTATATTACATTCTGTAAATAACCGTAACAACCCACTCCTACCAATTCCCTTAATCACCTTCATCTTGTTGATGAACCCCCTTTTTACTTCCTTGACGACATCCCTGGCCTTGAAGTTAATAAGTGTTCTAGGGATTGGGATTAGCTCTTTTGGGACCCAACAGTTATAAAACACTATCTATGCAAAATATGCTATGTAATTATGGCGGAGAAAGGAACTAGAGAAAATTATGTTGTCATCAACAATCACAGACCTTATACTCCAAATTTGTATGATGCATAAAATTGCACTGTCCATGATAATTTCAATCCACCAACAATATCTTATCTCTTCCCTAACATCAAATTCATTGATTTTTAACTGAAAATGACACGAATAAAAGGAAGATTGCATGTGCAAACTGAAATATGAATGTATCTATTATAAACTATAAAACGTATGTACATGTTGCAATACTGAAAAGGAAAGAGAAATCAGGCATTCACATGTTGACACCATAATTTGTGTGGATTAAAACCTACAATTGGGTCCTGACAATTCCATATTAGGGACAGACTATGCTTTATTGGCATTTGATGATTATTCATTGTGCATCACTTCAATGGATAACAACCCTCACAAACTCTGTTTTGCACAATTATTTTGTACATCCCATCTCAGATCTTGCTCTAAGATGACCAAAAGAAACCCTAATCCTTGGAATTATGATTCCCATTGATTACAGGTTCATCTTTGCTGGTTGGGGTATAGTTAACACCAGTTGCAGGTTGTTTTCCTCTGTTTGCAATTTAGTTTCCTCCAACTGAAGTAGCAGTTAAACTGGTCAAACAGTCCAATCTGTTGGTGAAACTCAGGGGGAAGGTAAAATAGGATGTTCAGTTGCTGCATATCAATCTTCGTGTTATTCTGAGATCATATGACAAAGTTATAGGTGAGAGTCAGTGAGAGTGCCTACTTTTAGGTGGACATTTGTGTCTTTCCTTGCCATCACTCACCCTGCCCATGACAATTTCAATTCACCAACAAGACCACATCTCTTCTCTAACACCAAATTTAGCAATTTTCTATTTTCTATTCAATCAATAAACTAAATGAAGTATCAATTATGATTGTGTAAACAAGATTATGTATTTACATCCGTTCAATTAGTGACCATTCATGTGTAGTACTGAAAAGAAGAGCATGCTAAGCAAAATACAGAAAAAAATCAAAGATTCACAGATTGGTGCTGTAATTTGTAGATAGAAACCCACTCCTGGATCCGAAAAGCTCCACTGGCAAAGGCTATTCTCTATCAGTCTGCCATCATTGGTATACTCCATGTGTATTTCCTCTCTGATGGAGCACAACATGCGGAAACTTTGTTTTGCATAACTACTTTTTACTTCTTGGCACAAATCTACTGCAAGATGACTAAAAGATCCCTAGTCGTTTGTGGAGGATGTATTTATTGATTGATGAGTGATTTTTTGAATTTCTAACTATTCATTTCCATGTATATGCATGCCTTCCAATGACTCCTTATGTGAAATTCCTTGGAAACATACCTAACATCAGGATAAACATTCCACCAGATGATGGAAAGATTCTACTGGTTTGGTAAGGGATTCTACAAATTGGAGGTTCATTACTGCTCGTTGTGTAAGGATTCCTCCAGTTGCAAGTCAGTTTCTTCCAATTGACATGCAGGAGCAGTTTGACTGGTCAAATGATCAAATTTATTGATGAAACTTGGTGGTCAGCTAAAATGGGGTGTTTAGTTGCCCCATATCAATTTTCAAGTCATATGGTCATCGTATGAAGAAGTGATAGCTTCTGCACTGCGAGCGCCTGGTTGATATAGAAATTTGCCATTCTTTTCTGTTACTCATCACTAGCGAGTCTAAAATTCATCAAAATTTCTTGAGTTTTTCACAGAATGCAGGGAGTAATTCTCTGACATGTAGTACACCTGCAAATCAAGTATCAAGGCCTCATATTACCATTTGGCATTTGGAGGCAAATAAATGGTCCATAGCCTTTGGCGGTCAGCTAGCTATTCCCCTTTCCAGCCATTACTCAAACCCAATTGGAATGATATCTTGACCTCATGAGTGACAGAGTTGTTCCTTTTGGATCAGATATAAAATTATTCAATGTTTTGAATGATGACTGTAAAAGTCATTTTTAAGTCCAAGAAGTTGGTCAGGAGATTGTATGTGGCCAAGGCCTTGAAAAAGGATGCTCAGAGATCGTGATGGTCTCCAAAAGAGTAATAACTAGAATGCTTCAAAAAATAGGTTTATAGAGATAAATGGAAGTTTATAGGTTTATAGAGATTTATAGAATGCTCATCTAGGGTGCTGGGATAGTCATGAAAGCTGGTGTTTCTTGGCCTGAAGGATTGGTGTGGAATTGGGAATAGACAATCCAAGACTAGCAAGGGTGCAAAGAAATCTCTATTTGTGTTACAAGCCACTAGAAAAAATGTTATCATTGCAACAGATTGTTAGTGCGAGAACTTGCTGAAGCTTTGTTGTATTTGTGGAGGGTAGATGCTGCAGGGATGAATTCTACTCTTATGTCATACAGACCTCAAAGAACTCCTCAACACCAAATATCACTGGAAATTCTATCTGCAACACCAACAAACCAGGTAGAAATTGAGTCTGCAATGCAGCCATGTAGCATTTCACTAGCAAGTAAAGGTTCCATTATTACACAATCCTTGAACTGAATTGTCAAGTGACGTGTATATACCAGTCCTGTCACAGGATGGTTCAAAGTGAATTTCTAGTAGAACTTGTTAACATTTGATTCTGTAGCACCAAGTTGTTGTCCTCTGCAAGCTGAATGGATGGAATTATTTCCTTTGCAAGTTAACTGATTTATATGATCCTAGGGATGCCAGAATAGATATGAGCTAGTTTTCTATAATTTCATTAATTTATCATAGAATCTATTAAGTGCACGAAATGTCTATGAACATGAACTATTGATTAGAGAGAAAGCACTAACTTGGGTAATATGGGTAATCATTTGTGTAATGTCACCCCCTTTTGTTTAATGGAATTTTCTTTATGTGAATTGAAGTGATGTCTAATGCTCAACTAATCCAGTAAATCTATTTATGAAACATTGTGATTTTTCATTACTTATTTTCATATATAGGTTGATTGCTATGAGGTAATTTACCTAAAAATCTAGATATTTTCTCTACCTAAAATCTTATTGATCCTTAACTCTATCCTGTAACAAATTATACCCAAAATGTATGTATATTGTTGGACTATGTATGTATGCAGAAGCTTTTGACATGTGAATGAGCTATTAAACCAAAGACATCAGGCCTGGGTAACTTGAGGCATAAATTGGGTAAACAGGATAAACATTGCTTTGAGTTATATGCCACCTCAATTTGTTTCATCTAGTTTTCCTGATGTCGATCGGTGTGATGTCTTGTTGAACTTATCTAGTAAGTCTGTTAATGATTTTTCATAATGTCATTTTCCATATAATCAATGCATTGATTGTATATTGACAGATGGGTAAAATTCCCACGGAAGAGATTGAAAAGGAATTAGGAAAAGTTGGAATCCCTTCAGATGCTGTTGGAGGAATTCTTCAGGCTTTGTCATTGTCATTGTTTGAACTTGAAGGTTTGCCAATATTAATTCAATATGTGCTTGCTCAACATTAGCTTGTGATTGCAAATTTTATTCCTACCATTCATATTTTAAGTTAAATATGAAATTCTCAGCTTCAGGACATATCCTTTAGATGAAATTAACTCGCTCTTTTGAAGAAATAATCAAAAGTTTATGATTCACAAAATCTTGTAGGCGAGTCCACATTGGGCTTTACAACTTCCAAAAGGGAGGAACTGGGTAGCATGTTTCTATTGGCAAATTTGATAAATAAAAGTTACAAAGTAAAAACTGTTACCTGGGATTTCTTCTTGCTACAGGATTGCCTAGGAGTGGGTGTTCTCATTAGATAAGATGAAAATGGACAATATACTGCAATTTATTGAATTTAATATATCTTGTCTTAAAATATTTCTTTGTGATGATCTTTCCTCCTTGTGGCAAGAAGAAAATTATAATGGGATATATTGTAGTAACACATTCAGGAATTGATATTTTTTTATGTATTGCAGCGTTGCTTGGTTCAGATGGTGGGGGAGTTTCTGAACTGAAACAACTATTTTCTTTTGCAAATGATTATGGCTACGCTGATTGGATTCAATTTGATGCATCTGTCGTTCGTGGCCTAGCCTATTACACTGGAACTGTGTTTGAGGTAAATTATTCCCCATTGTTTTCCATACTAATCCAACATGATTTTATAGAAATGTTTAAGTCAATGATTTTGATATTATGAATGATCTTCAAGCTATTAGTGGACTAGTTTCTATTTAATCTATTTTATTTCCATTTCTTTTTTCCTTCACATAACTTATACGGTCACTCTGATTCTTTTCTGTTCCTCCCATTGTTATTTTTGTTTCTTTTGTCCTTTTTTGGAGGGGGCCTTGGGGAACATGGGTAAGAGAGGAGTGAATCTGAGTATGGTAGTCTGTTGTTGTGTTCACTTTACTGCATCAAAATCATTGCACCTATGGCAAAATATTAATTTCATTGCCTCTGGTGATAATACAAATCCCTGTTACTTTGCCACATCACCAATTTTTGACTATTTTACTTTACTGTAGCCTTCTATCTTCTCTTGCAATATTCCTCTATCTTTTGCCATGATTCCGTATTATTTTCTATCAATAATACCTTTATGATTGATAAATAAGTAATAACCACATACATGCAAGGGTTATCTTTGGGTGTTTATGGCATCCTTCCCAAGGATATAAAGAAGGTAAATACTAAACTGCAGAATACCTTAAATGAAAAATCCAGACAAAATCTGGAAAATGAATAAATGACATGCTTCCATGCTGGTTGAAAATTTAAAACAGGTCCCTATATTACTTATTTAGGATATTAAATGGTTGTCATGAAAATTGTCCCTGTTAAGTCAAATAATTTTGCATCAGATATCCTTAATCTTCTTCCTTTATAGTTCGCTGCACATATTCATTTGTAGGGTAGAGCATGGGAGTTACTGGAATAGTTTCCCCTTCTTACTCAGATAATTTTTTTCTGTATCCATGGCTGCTAATTGGGTGATTTAGGTTGCAACTTGACCATTGCATGATTGTTGAGCTTTATTCTTCTATTTTTAAGCTGTTTCTCTTTCAATATTATAAATTTTTACTAGTAACCAAGACTTCCTATATGCATTTGATTGTTTAGGTTTACCCTTCTTGTTATGTTTATATTTCTTTAGTGCTTATTTTTCTGTTACTTTTCATAACCTAAGGTCTTTTTTCCTAGTACTTCTCTACTGTGATTGGACACCTTTGCAGTCGATTGACCTACTTTTGGTCATCTGTGGACATCAATAAATTTCTTTGTTTGTTTATTAATTGTGAAAAATGTACATTATTGAGGCAGGTGTCTTAATTTATTTAATCTGTTTTATTTAGCAAGAAAAAGGCAGGGGCATGTTCTGATGAACTTTTTACTCTTCTTTCATAGGGATTTGACAAAGATGGAAAACTCAGGGCAATTTGTGGAGGTGGGCGGTATGATCGGCTCCTCTCTACATTTGGTGGTGAAGATATTCCTGCATGTGGTTTTGGTTTTGGCGATGCTGTCATAGTAGAAGTAAAGCTCATAACATTCTTTCTGTATCTAGAATATGGCTGAACATCCCTGATGCAGTCATGTTGCTGTACTAATTAAATTTATTTCATTCACTTTATTGCCCACTGAATATATGAATTTTATTAATATAACTGAAGTAAAAGTTTACAAATGAAGTATATGTTCATTAAGGACAAACACATCCAAAAATCCAAAACTAAACTACCACAAAATGACTGTATAGCAGTTTTACAGGAAGTCACTATCCGACGGCTACTACCAGATCTGTCAAAATCAACAATGTTTAAAAAGCTGCAGGCCATCAGTAATCAAATCTCATAGTATAACATGACACATAACCACATGATAAAGGAGCACGAGACCATCATAGTCAATGTAAGAAACAGGTCAATTAGAATCAGAGCTGTTAGCAGCCAAACTAGAAATCGCATGCTTGTCAGGTCTCTCAGGTCCCTTAGGAAGATCATCAGTTCCTTCAGCCAAACCACTTCCCTGCCCTGAGTTGGCAATCCCTTACTTACCTAAGGCATAAATAATGCCCTTAACATGATCCTCACCCCCTGCACCTGTTATTGCATGGCATTCTCCATCCAATCAGGAAATACACCACCAAAGCCTTTGGAACTTTGGAAGGATTGGGATACTTGGGCAATGAGGAATCAAGAGAAAGAGTATAGTCCAACTTGGCCAACCTATGCCCAAAACCATTTGACCCTGAAGAGATAGCCTACAACAAATGTCTCACCGCTTCTACCTTTTTTTTCTCCATTATATCAGAAGCCTCTTGGAGGTCTTGTACAACAGGATTAGTAACATGCCTATCCACTCTGACCTCCTCTCCAATAAGAGTAATTGGTTGACCCTGAAAACTACACTCCCCAGTTCTACCAGCTTCTTCCTCCACCTCCTCTCTAATCAAGCACCCATCTGATGCTGACTGGAAGTAATCATGCTGCAAGATATCCCACTCTTTTTCATTGTCTTCCTTTCTGACATCCTTCTTTCCTTTATGAACCCACTCAGGTTTAAGGGACTGTCTTAGAAGTTTCTAGTATTGGTAAGATACTTAGATCTTGAGAATCCCATTGCCCAAGAACTTTGTTGTTCACTCTCCTTTTTCCACCCTGTCTGTTACTCAATTCCACCCTATCTTCATTGTTTTTGCCCTATTAATCGTTGGTTTGATGATAAGTGTAAAGCCTTGAATTGGAGATTCTGTTTTATCCTTTTTCAGGACCCTCCATCCATTTTCACCACCCACAGAGACTATCATTGTCTCCTTCAACGTAAGAAATGCAAGTTTCTTGTGTCAAGGCGAAATGAGCTGCTTGCTGCCCTCCATCACTCCAATAAGATTTTCTAGTGTATCTTCCTCCCAAGGAACACCCCTACTGTTCATAATAATCATAGTTGAAAGACTCGCCAAAAACTCAGCGAGTTCCCAAAAACTCGTGAGTTTTTCTTGGTGCCGAGTTTTCTAGGCAAAAACTCACCAGAAAAAAGCGCCGAGTTTGGGCATTTCAATCTCTTAAAAAATCAGGTACACGCTTGGTCAGTATATTTCAAAATATATTTAAGTATATTCTTATACTTTAAATATTTTGAAATATACTGTCAGGATGTTTGAGATAGGTTCCGGATCCATGGGATTTAACATGCAGATTTTAGATTTTGGAGGATCCATCAGATTTCAAACTTAACCAATTTTTTAGGGTTTTAGGGTTTCAGACTTAGAATCAGCCATCAGGATTCCGCATGAGGATGCGATTTTGTACTCAATTTGCATTCAAATCAATCAAATTTAATAGAAAACACTTTTGTACTCATTTATGGACTCATTGGATACATCTTGTCATTGAATTTTGCTAAAAAAAAATGCGTTTTTAATGAAATTTAAGCAATTTTTTAAGTTGCCAAGTTTTTGCCGAGTCGTATTTTTTGGGCTTGGCGAGTTTTTCAACTATGGTTCATATTACTCTGCTTGGGTCTCCTATGTTTATTGTCTTATGATCTCCCTGATCAGCCTACCACAAGAGTCCTTTTGTACAAGTTACATCTTGAGTGCTATTTTGAAGCTTTGGCTGATTGTGAGGGGCTCCAAGCTGAATTTCTCAAGTATGTTATGGATGCACTTGCCTACCCCATTTCACAGCTATTCAATGAGGTTGTTCATTTTGGGTACCCCTTTGCTTGGGCACAACATATTATTCACCTCATTCAAAAAATCTGGCTATTCCTCCAATCCAAGTAATTATAGTAGTATCATTGTTGGGCATACATTTGCAAAACTCTATGCCATAATACTTGATATTGTTCCTTCCAAGGTGTTGGAGGACAAGAATTTGAGGGCCAAGAGGCAAGCCGACTTTATGAGATATTTCTAGACTATTGACCACATTTTTACAGTTCGTGCTATCATTAAAGAAGCTCATCATTTATCTTCTAAAGTCTTTTTGTGTTTGGTGAATTTTAAGAAGGCCTTTGACTCCATCCTAAGGCATTTGTTGTTCTAGAAATTGTGGGAAACTGGTATTTATGATACTGCAGCTTTACAAAATAGTTGTTGGGTGATTTTGGAATCCTTAGGGCCTCTATGACTTTGTCAAGAGTACTGTGTGAGTCAAGCAAGGTTGCCCCCTTTCAATAACCCTTTTTGGTATCTACATTGATGAGCTTGAGGATTTTCTTAGACAACATTTTCAAGAGGATGAAGGCTACATGATTCACCATGTTGTGATTGTGATATTGCTCTTTTCTGATTACATAATCCTCCTCACTTCCCTGATGGCTTGTAGAGATAGTTGATACCCATTTTGAGTTTTGTGATCTTCACTAGCTTGTGGTCAACCTTAGTAAACCTAAGGTTATGGTCTTCAACACAACCAAGAATATTCCTTCCGAGTTTCATTTCTTATATAAAGGGGCTCTGGTGGAGATCACTACATATACCTATCTAGGAGTTTAGATTATAGGCCATTCTCATTCTTTGTGGCTAACCTCTTAGTCTTGGCTTTGTAACTTGTAAGGGGTACACATCTCTCTTTGTTCTTGAGCACCGATTCTTTCATGTACATTTCCAATGCAAAGATGCACCTCTTTGACACAATGGTTAAACCCACACTTTAATGTTCTAAGTTTTGGGGCCCTAGCCTTGGGTTTTGTGATTAGGCTCATTGGCTCAAGTTGAGAGGGTTCAGACAATTATGCTTTTCAGCTTATGATTTGGTGCAAGTGGATGGTTCCTCAATTTACTATCCAAGATGAAAATGCTGCCCGATCCCTTTGCCTCAAGTGCATCTTTAGATTCACTTGGTTTATTCATAGGCTTAGATCCATGGGTGATTTTGTTTCATCTTGTGGGTGTTAGAATACAAGGCTTACCTTTGTAATAAAGTCACTGTAGTGTAGTGACAAGTGATTTATTTTTGTTGCTATTTTTAGCTTTTAGTATCTTGGACATGTGTCATGTTTATCAGTTACATCTCCGAAACTCTATATAAGGAGATGAAACTCGTTGTAATTGATATTCCAACATCTAATAGAATAATATTGTGTTCTAATTTGTAAATGGTATCAGAGCAGGGGTCACGTGAAAAATTAAGCAAACAATAGCTTCATCAAAGCATGAGAAGTGAAGGTCATGAGGCAGGAATCACAAGCAGAAAAAGGAAAAAATCGTGGGCGTTTTTACTAGTCATGGAGCCACAAAAGTGATACAAATCACAGGTTTTTTAAACCAAAAACTGTGGATTTTTTTATTTTCTAAAAAATCGCATCAGGTTTTCTACTCAACATCGTGTGGGTTTTTCTTTTGAAATCGCATGGATTTTTTGTCTTCTATAGTCGTGCGGCGTGCCTAGGAAATATTAAAAATCGTGGATTTTTATGCTCAAACCAATCACAGATTTTTGTTGTACAAAGGTCGCGCAATTTTTTGCAGTCGCATGACGTTTTGGAGGTTACTATTTTTTGCAAATGCATGAGAATTGTGGCTAGGGCACGTTATACAGTTCGCCAAGGATTTACAATATTTTACTGAGGAATTCGAGCATGCTTTATGTGGGTTGCAGTAAAAAAATCACAATTTTCAAAAATCGCGCAACTAGGGCATGTTTGTATGTGATTTTCAATCCCAAACATCATTTTTCTACCATCAGAAGTCCCAACCCGGGCAAATACAACCAATGCCAATTTTTTTGAGTATTTTATTTTTCAGAAATTTAAAATTGTGTTTCCAGTATTTTTTGAATAATTTTCAAATATTTTCCGAGGATGAAAAATAAAATTGGGGTATTTTTTTTTCTAGAAATGGAAAATTCCATTAGATAAATATTTTGGCCTCAATTTCCACATTTAGAAAGTAAAAATCTAGATGCAATTGATGCACAAGAACTTGTGGGGAATAGTAAATGGAAATGAGAAACCACCTATAGATGCCAATAAAGCACCGGATGGGCTGAGCAGAGATGATAAAGCCAAAGCCATTACTGATCTTGCTCTCTCCGATTCCGAGTTACATCATATAGATCTAGCAAAATCATCTAACGAAATCTGCAATAATTTGAATACATTGTTTAGAGCAAAAGCAGTTAATGCAAAATTTTCTCTAAAGCTTCATCTTTTTTAGACTCACAATGGCTAACGGAGTCACTATGTCTAGCCACATAAACAATCTGAGATCTCTCCTTCGATAGCTGGCAGTAGTCAATGCTACAATGGATGATGAGGATGCTAAAGCCACTTTGTTAAACAGTTTGCCTCCTAAATTCAGCAATGTCATCTTTACTCTTAGTCAGCTATCTTCTCAAACTCTAGAATATAAAGAGACATTTCTAAAGTCAATCCAACAAACTTGACTTCTTGCAAGAATGAAAAATCAATAGAATTTATTGACTTGTAAGGTATTCTTACAACAGCCCTTCTATCATGAGCTTCAAAGCCTCTCACATTCCAACTAAGGGATTTCATTATTGTTGTTTAGGAGGGGTAGGAGGAGACTTGGAAGTAGTCTTCTTTAGGTACAATGTCCAATAGAGAGATTTCCATCATCTAGTTTTCTTTTCTTCATGTCAGGAACCTTTGTTGAAACAACACCTTATTCCACATCGTCTGCCATAAGGTCAATATCACAGATCATTGATTTGACTTCATCATCCATGCATTTCCCACATCTTTATCTCTTGGATTGCTAGTCCTATGTCTGTTAGCAGTTTACCTAGTCTAAGAAGGAAGATGTGAGGCAGAAAGGAGGAGGCAGTCGGCATTGGGGGTTGGGTGGGAGTTAGGGGTTGTGGGGAGGGGACCAAGGTGAGGTGAGGGGAATTCCCTAAAGTCAAGCCAGCAGGAAGGCCACTACCTTCTTTTCTTTCCAAGGGTCCGTAGTTAGTAGAACAACTATGTGATACACCTCTTGATACATACTGTCATTTGCAGAGACAAATCCTTTTCATTGAATCCTTTTTGAACACTAGAATTTTTTTAAAATTCTCATTAGGATCAGCTAGAGCTACATCCCTTTATTGACTGCAAGGCAACTAAATTTGCTAAGGGTTGATGGCAAAGATTACTTTGTACTCCACAAAATTTGCCAAGGGAGAAGACCTGGGACTTTCCTTTGGCAATCCATCCTCTACAGATTCTTGTTCATCAAACGAATGAGGACAAAAGGCCTCATTATGAAAGACCTGTACACTCTCTACCTTACCTTTTGTTGCTTGTTCATCTCCTCCAATATCTCCTTGTTTCTCTAAAGAGATAACCCTTTTAACCACATCTATGCAGTTTTTTCTTAAATGCTGTGTTATTTGTAGAAGCAGGAGTTTAGCCCTCCTAAACCTACAACTTCACAGGAAAATAAACTCATATCAAACTGAAATTCTAGGGTTTCAAGATAGCTTTTTACTGGACAGGAAGCAATTGAAACTGTACCATACATATTAGGGAGAATAATCCTGCTTTCCCTCAGTGCTCAATACTTCACCTAGGCATTTCAAAGCTTTTGGCAATAACTTAAATAAAACAGGAGGCGCATTTTTTTATTTCCAACCATTGGGGGTCATTTGAGTAGAAAGTTGTCTAAATCCAAATCTTGGTCACAGGGCATTACCCTAAACAAAGATCTCCCTATGTTCAAAATATTCTAGCATTGACTCTTCTTTGCATATTTGAATTTAAACCAAAAACAACAAACAACAAACACACCAGGAGAGTTTGCTACAAAAGTCCACATAAATATCATTCTTTTTCCCCATATAGTGGTAACCCAATCATCAAAGAATTTCCATGTAGGCAGAGCAGAAGTATTCAAACGAACAAAAGAGATCTCAATATTCTTTAACCTAATTTCTTATTTTTTTAAGAGCATCTTCCATTTACACATTCAGTTTAAATACAATCCTAGAAGGGAAAGTGAAAGGATACTTACCATCTTCTCTTGCTAACTCGGTTGACTATTCCCCTTCCTCTCATCCCCCTTGCTCACATGCCCACTTTTGCTCTCTTCCATGGCTGCCACAAACAAATTCGAAACCTTATTTAATAAACAACAACTCATCTTCCCATAAAACAGCCCCAAACAACTGTTTTGGATATGAAAATATATTCTTAGTTGTAAGGTTTGCATTATTGTCTATCGATACAGCTCTAATTTTTTCTCCCTCTCTCCCAGAACATCATCCATTTTTTCCCTCCTTTGTCCCATTCTTCACTTGATTGAATCCACTGTCCTTTCCATCAACCACAGATCAAAATTATATCGCTAAATTTTGCACTAAACCAACCCCACACCTTTCCCCTAATACACCTTATACTCCTCAAATTCTTTCATCCCTATGTATCACACTTAGAGACATTTGAATACTTTTCAAACTAAGATTCAAGCAGAAAAACAAAATTTTAGAAACTAACAATAAATGTTACAAACTATCAAAAGTAACTACAAACAAATAATACTAATTCTACCAAGGAATGCTAATGCAAGAGGGGACATGCATTCCTAAGAGAAATCTTGAAGGTGCTCTTATGGAGGATGATTATCTTCCCACATGAAGATCAGAGCTCCAAACCATGCTCTCTTCCTCAAAAGATCATCTTCCCACATGAAGATCAGAGCTCCAAACCATTCTCTCTTCCTCAAAAGATCATCTTTCTACATATATGAATTTTCCAATACATTGCATTGTGATAAGATATCAATTCAATCTTATGCATGCTTTATCTATATTTTATTATTTTCCCAGTTATGCTGTAAAAGTTGCCGTTACAAAATTTTTAACCCTCACATTTGCTGTATATGTGTTGATGACAGTTGCTGAGGGAAAAAAATTTGATCCCAGTACTTACTCAGGAAATCGATGATATAGTTTTTCCTTTGGACAAAGAGCTTAGGCAAGCAGCTGCTATGGTGGCTTCCTCTTTAAGAAGCAAAGGGAATGTTGTGGATCTTATTCTAGAGGACAAACGCCTGAAATGGTAGGAGTTGCAATTGATTATTGTTCTCATAATCCTCACATTTCATTTGAGATCACTAAGAATCTCTTTATTTGCATTGCTATTATGTGTTAAACATTTCTCTTGTTGAATTAAAAAAGAAAGGCTGTCACATAAATCTTAATTATGCAAATTATTACTCATTAATAATAATAATTCTTGTGTAGTAATCCCATGACTTATATTTGCTAGCTCTATGTGATGCACACGTTTCTCATCTTTATTACCATGTTTATGAAATTTCTCTGACTTCATCCTAGATGAATTCATGCATTGTTTTAACCTTCTTAAGTATTTTCTTTGCGTAGAAAGAAACCTCTTGGGACATTGGGAGTGTTCTTTGCAAGGGTAGATTTTGTCCCTTGCTTCTTTTTAAGATTTCTTGTGAGTGTTTTCTTTCAAGATATATAGTTCTTGGAATGTTGAGTCATGTCACCATATATGTCATAATGTTTTGTTTCTTGATGAAACTGATTTACATCTGATGTTTTAAGACAGCTCTCTCGTGGCATCAGTGTTTGGTGGTCTGTATGCTACTTTCTTTCAATCTCTACTGACAAATGGAAACAAATGTATATCTAAAATGAATCTTTTTTTTTGATTGGTAAATTGGGGGTTGACAAAGGGTTCCCTGCTCCTTAACAAGAGCATTAAAGATTACAATTTCACCTATGTGGCCTGTGGCTTTTGTTAGCTGTATATTGCTGTTGCTGTTATGTGGCTGAGTTCTCTGTATATTCTATTATTCATTCTTAAATAAATCTTTCTTTCAATAAAAAAAATGATTACAATTTCAGCCCCAGAAAAAGGACATTCAGCACCTCTTTTTCATGTTGCTTATATCCCTGAATACAAAAGTCAGCCTTTTGGAACAGCAGTGGCCATGCAAACTACATCCATAGCCATCCATAAACACAACTGGCTAAGAAAAACCACTAAAAACTTAAATACATACTAGAACTCTAGACCATCCTAATATACTGGTAAAACTCCATTATCATGCAAAATGAGGCAGAAAGACCTGGATAACAAAAAAATTAACCTGAAGAAAGGCTAAAAAATTTGCAGGTGAACTTATAGATGCTATTGCTTTATACAAGAAAGGCTAAAAGACATGTAAAATACCAGCAATCTCTCATTAAATGATCTTGTTTAGGAAACTACATAAACAGATCTTGCAGGAGTCCATTTCTAAAGGTAACTTTGCACAGGAAACAGATTTACATCCAGTATCACTGGATAGCATATTAATATTGGTTTTATTTCCCTTTTCGAGAGTCATTATCTTTCTTTTATGTTGTTATTTTTCTTTTACTACTGTCTTTTAGCTTGAAGGTTGGTCCATAATCCAGTATTATCTTTTTGGGTATGGAAATACAGTCTCTCAATTCTGTTTTCTAAACATTTGCTTAGTTGGAAATTATAGGGTAATGTTTCCAAGGCAGTTCTCTAGTTTTTCCACCTGTGTTTTTAATGGAAATGTTTGCTGGTGAATTTATAGATGCTATTGCTTCATATAAGAAAGGCTACAAAATATCTAAAATACCAGCAATCTCTCATTAGATGATCTTGTTTTGGAATCTAAATAAACAATTCTTGCAGAAGTCCATTCTGAAAGGTAACTTTGTATGTGAAACAGATTTACGTCTGGTATCACTGCACAGCCTTTTGATTTTACTTGTCCCTTTTCACAATCATTCTCCTTACTTTATGTTGTTAGTTTTCTCTTACTGCTGTGTTTTAGCTTGAAAATTGGTCCATCATCTGGTATTGCCTTTTGAGGGATGGAAATGCAGAGTCTCAATTCTGCTTTCCAAGCATTTTCTTAGCAGGAAATTTTCAGGGTAATTTTTCCCAGGCAGGTCTCTAGTTTCTCCACCCACTTTTTTTTCTGGAAATGTTTTCCTGGTGTGGAAGACATGGGCTACCCTGGGTACCAGTGATATAGCTTCTGGTGTTGATTATCTTTTCTTTATATTTTATGGTAATTGATCTTACTAGATTTTTTTTGTTCACCGATTTGATTATTTTACATTCACTTTCATCAAATGTCAAAGATGTTTTGCTAGTGATTTGGATCACAGTATCATTGTGCATCTAGAGTTGTTGAAACTCTTTGTGACTTGCATGCTTATGTTCTGGGTACTAAAGTGTGTCCAGGTCAGAATCTTATATAATGCCATGCCTTTATGTGCCATTCTTTGGAGTATAATCCTTAGAATATGCTGCACACAAAGCACTTCGGTATACTGCTGTTGTCATCGCAGTGGCCATCAAAGAAAATATATTGATGTAAGATATGTAATTTTTTATGAATCTAGAAAGCTATTACTTCGCTCCAATTAGGGAATTATTAAATATGGCTGGAAAACATGTACCTTTAACAGGGCCATCCAGAGCTTATGGTTGTGCCTAACCTTCTACACATATCTGGCATGATAGAGCTATTCATGCCAAACATGACATGTAGGATTGGAGATTTCAAAACTGACCTTATAGGAATGACTGATTTCCTACTATTGTCTGCTCTTTCATGCATCCCTGCTGTGTTTACTGGCTATATCATAATGACATAACAGAGAACTTTGGCCACCTGATTTATTTTTTATACCTTGCAAGCGCACCCGTGTTGTATATTCCAGTTCCCTGTCTTCCCTTAAGAATATGGGACAAGAGATTGTTGTTTACATGGTTCTCATCCAAACTCCATTTTAAAATTGTAAGGATTTATGGTCTATATTATATAGTAACTAATACATGATTGATCATGATAGAAATCTCAAAACTTTTATGTTTCCACTTGCTGATATAGCATCTTATGCTTATTGGATTTATGATATAGGGCTTTCAAGCATGCAGAGAGAGTTAACGCAAAGAGAATGTTTCTTGTTGGTGATGCTGAATGGAAACGTGGTGCTGTGCGTGTAAAAAATCTTGCAACCAGGGAAGAATCTGATATTTTGATTAATGATTTAGAATAAAAATAACTCTACCAGTTCTTATTCAAGATAAACATTTCTAAACATTGTTTGTTCCAATGGATCCTTCTATATCAGGAGTATCCACACCGAGATTGAGTTCATGTTTAGGTAGGATATGTAAAAGAAAAGACAGGTTGGAAATGGAAATGCAGGTCTATTGGTTGGATGTAGATAAATTTCTAAAATCCATGAAAGTATTTTTCAGTATAAGATAGCTGCAGACATGTAACAATAGATCTTACACTTGTATAACCAGTTTAAAAGAGAGTGGAAAAGATACAAGGCACAGGTGGATGCCTATGTTTATTCTACCACAGGAGTATCTATACACCAATTTGAAGGCTGGATAAATGTTAGTACTCTTGAATACAAACCTGGTGGAATTGGGATCACAGAGCCATTTCTAAGCTTGCCAGATTCTGGAACTTGGGTTCTGCTCACCTATAGCTGTTCGTCAGGTTCCACTGCCAGTAATCAACATCAAGTATGAACGTGAACAGGGTACCATAAAGGATACTGGAGATTTCCAAGGAAGGATAACTATAATCCCCAGATCCATCGATATATGCTACCTGAATTCATTTTTGGATTGAAACATCAACTTGATGTTCTCCTTTAAATTCTTTTTACTGATTTCTGTCTCAATGTATATTTTACAGTTTTGATATTAAGTTTCTTGGTGCATCATAATCACGTATATGGTTACCATTTTGTCCATATGTGAAGTAGAAAGAGTAAAGACTTTTGTAATATAAACATGTAATGCACAAATGCCTTGGCCTTCCATCACAATAGAAGATCCATACTGTTGGGTGCTTCAGGGCTGTGAAAAATAAAAATTTGACAGGTGTGAATTTCTTTGTCATCAATAAGCTGCAATTTTTTTCCACTTGATGGGATTTATTTCTTTATTTAAGAACCATTCTTGTTCCTGCTTTATACTATTTAATATTTATTATGAAGCCTCCTGTTTTTGTTTATGTAGGACAGATGTTAATCGAATAACCCAAGTAAAATCTTAAATTGCCTTGTGAGGTATCTGACGCAACATATTGCTTCCTTGGCTCAATCTGGCTGGATGCATGGAGTTTATATTTGTAATCTATATGTATTTTTATTATCATTGAAGGATTCCATAAATGGCTTTTGTACATTCTTGTCTGCATTAGTTTGCTACTACATTGTAAAGCCCAAATGCTCAAATGTTGTGAACATGCCAGTTTAGCATTCCAAATTGACTCTCAGTCAAGTCGAGCAAGTTGACAAAGTCTCTTGAACACTGGAAATATATAGCATTCCAAATTGACTCTCAATCAAATTAAGCAAGTTCACAAAGTCTCTTGAACATTGGCTTTGTGTGCATAGAGAGTGGAGATTAGATTGAAATCCAGTATTGAGCATCTAATGCAGGAAATGACATGCCACATTCAAGGATTCACATTTCACTGTCAAATGATAAGTGGAGAATGCAGCAAAAACATTTGTATGCTCATGCAGAAAATATTTATTGTTTGTTTACAACTGCAAAGCACCACTCCTTAATGTGTATGTCAAGTTTTCAAATTTGAAAAAATTTACAACTTTTGAGTTCCTGTACAATTGATTTTTTCAACTTGGCAACCATCGCTTTCCTTGCATCTGTTCTAATGCTCTGGATATGTGTGATATGGATGCATTTATCATGAACAGATCCAATTAGAAACCAATACAATAGCACATGAATCAGATGTTTCATATCTATATATTGTACTCATTTGTTTTGATTCTTGAACAGAATTCATGGATTATCAACATACCTGTATTGCCAGTTGTGGAACAGGTTTGGTAACTTTTCTTGCTGGTCCAGGAAAATATGATTTAATTAGTCAGAAACAGTGACATTCTTTATCAGATAATTTGATTGCAGAAGATATGCTCTGTGCAAACTGTCCAAGAGAATATGACTGGCAAATTTCAGTAATTACTATGGCAATAATTGCTCAGTATGTGCACTGTCACTATGAACAATATGGTGATAAAGGTTACGATTTCTGAAATGGAAACAAAAGGCATAAATGAAACACAATTGGAGAAACCTTGCTGGTTAAGTCTCTCCGGCTACTGATTTATTAGACGTCTTCAGCTGATCTGTTTTGAGTGAGTTTTAGAATGTATTATGTGGGTGAACAAGAAACCCTAATTTTGGCAATTCTTCACCAGCTTGCCCACAAATAGAAGAGGTTATAAATTGATCTTTATCTGTTAGAAGTATTTAACATGTATTTATAAGAAAATGACATGGTTTGGCCATTACCACAACTACTTGCATTATGGAAGGTGTTGATCTATATAAGGCTTAACTAGTAATGATAATATATGGCTGAAGAACAAAAGGAATAATGGCATAATTGCCCTCACTGCTAGTTAAGTCTTAAATTGACGTCACAAAACTTAAAAGATGTTCTCAAATTAGTGGCCAAGTTAAATGAATATCATTGGTTGGATGTATATTGATGCTTCTACTCCCAGTTTAAAATAATGATTAAAAGGTTATTAATAAACCCACAAGAAGAAGTTTTTTTTTTTCAGAGTAAGTTTAAAAGAAACTGTTATTTAATAAATGTCTGCTGGGTTAACAGGATGCTGTGTTCTTCCATGGTGGGTCACAAAGCGTCTGACTTTGTAGTGCTAAAAACTCCAGAGGCTTATTGTTCTAGCAATTGCACGTGGTGGTATTCCAAGAAGAATTGTGGCTTAAGTTGGACTTGTATAATGATGTCAACTATGCTATCTAGTTAGCTCAGGTTGTGTCTTCCTTTGCCATTTACCCCCCATATTCAATTCCCAATTCAGTCACAACAATTCTTCAAGCCCCAAGGAAACGCTAATATAGCAAAACTTAGTATTTCAATACTGTAACCACAATCACAGCCTCAAGCTTCACTGATTTTTAAAATATTCTCAGTTTGCCCATTATGGTTGTAATTATCCTCATGATAATATAAATTAATAATTTTGAGGTCTAAGCATTTCTAGTGATTGTAAGCATTATGCTTAGCACGGGGACAAGCAAAAGCAAGGATAAGACTGCAATATTAATGCAGCTGAATCTCAAAAATTATGTTACATTATGATGTACTGCAGAAACATCAAATATTAAAATGGAAGAGCCGGGGAGATCCACAATGATGTGTTGAATGAAATGATAATCGCTTAAGGTTTTGTAAATTAGATACCAAGTTAAGAGACACAATTGTTGGGAAACTCCATGTTAAGTATGCTTGAGCCTGTATAGTATTGGTGCGGTTGACCTCACTGAAAATACCCATGTTTCACCCAGATGCATAAAGTGTTAAAAGTGGAGCATTCATACTCACAAGATGAGCTTTTGGGAAGAACTACTCATGATGTATGGATAATGAAGATTGGCTCGATATTAGGGAGTTGATTCTCAAATACTGATGTTACATAATGATGAATTGTGGAAACACCAAATGTTAAAAATGGATTTCCCCCTTAACAAACTTCTGTGCTTTCCATTTATATTTTGATTTTCATATATTATTATGGATGAAATTACATGAGATTTTTTGCATCTACACCATAATTACCTTTTCAAATGCTGAAATTGAAATCAGAATTTCATGCTCTATCTTTTTTGTGTCCTATAGATCATTTCGCAGCTAGAAAGAGATCACTTGACCTTGTATTGCTTCCATTTTCTGAATCATTTGTGTATATATTCTTATATGCACATTCATAGTTATAAGAACTTGTGTTTTTTGGTCATACTTTCCAAAGGAAGGAATTTGTGATTTAATGCACAGTACAAAATAGTCGGATAAAAGAATAGAATAATTTTTAGGTCTTGTCTTTTTCCAAAGTTATCGATGAGATAGTTAGAAAAGGATTTATACTTTACCAGATAATCAACTGTATTGAACTAAAATATCATAGTAGTTAACTTGACACAATAGATATCACAAAATGTGCAGTTAATTATTGTGATTATTGCATAGTACAAACTACAAAACATAGTCATATAAAATAATAGAACAATTTTTAAGTCTTTTACTTTCTTAAAGTTATCCACAGGACAGAAAAGGAT
This sequence comes from Cunninghamia lanceolata, assembly GCA_027924645.1. Taxonomy (NCBI): domain Eukaryota; kingdom Viridiplantae; phylum Streptophyta; class Pinopsida; order Cupressales; family Cupressaceae; genus Cunninghamia; species Cunninghamia lanceolata. The sequence goes on from BSBN01000007.1 coordinate 4,924,285, forward strand.
TTATACTATACCAGAGAAATTAATTATTGAATTAAAATACTATAATAGTTAACTTGGCACAATGACAATCACAAAATTTGTAGACAATTTTGCATGAAATTTACAAGTGAATGATAGGTTCCACGTTGTTTCGAGTTTCCAGACACAAGTAAAAGAGATAGGCTATGCCAAAATCAAACCTTGCACAAAAATGTTTGTGGCACCAAGTTTCAATCTTGTATTAAAAATCAGTAGACAAACTTGACTTTAAAAGCATCTCCCACAAAAAAATGGAGAATAACATTCTAAAAGAAGTTTGCCAATAACCAGACTACCACACAGAGTCATACATGAAGCAACACCAATAACCATGCTGCCATCTGGCAAAAAACTCTTAAACTGCTGGAGGTTTCAGCCCCGCCTCTGCACCTGCTGAAACTCTCCCTACACAAAGATAGACGTTCTATATTTGTGGGAAATATTATAAAATTTGCTGTTGTAATCCTTTTGGGAAGAGTGTTTACTTAATTTTTTAACTTATAATTATCATAATTTTTTAACTTATAATTATCATACTGCTTGTAATCAAAATCTTTGTTATCTTTTTCTTTTAAGATCTTATTGATAATTTCAGAAGGAAACCTTCATGGACTGCATATATTATCTGAATAGTAACTCTTAGCTATGGGCAGGGTCTCTAGGAGGAGCCTATAACTCTCGTTTTCACTGTTCAGATGGTTCCGTGGAAAGGTTGAAATCTTAAGTAGAATTGTTGGAGAAATAATTTATTATGAGGTGTCAGCATGGCTAAAATTCTGTGAAAGTTTGCTACTGCTAAATTTCTGTGTACCTGAGTCCGTGGGCCCATTTTGTAATGTCTCTAAGCAGATTAATTTGCTAGCCCCTCTCTACAAAACCATTGCCTACAGTCGTAAAACAACATTTGACCGTCATATTTCAGCAATGCCCTCTGAGAAAATCACAGTATTCCCACTAATGAAAAAACTGTTAGAAAAATAAGCAGTGCAAAATTGAAATAACAGTGAAATAGCAATAAAACACACAAAAATACAACAGAGATTTATGTGGAAAACCTGGTAATGTACCAGGAAAAAACCATGGGCAAAGATCTCTCAATTTTATTCTCAGAAGAAAATTTGCTGTTACAAAAACTTTTTCTCATGCCTTGGCATTCAAGCTCGACTAACTTAAATTATCACGGAAAAACACATGCAAAAAACCAAATCCTTTTGGAAGAAAGATTTCCATGCGTAAAAGTACGAGTGGCACTTCCGCATACAATTCTGCATGGTGTACCGTGGCATTCGTTGTTGACTATTCGTCACTGTTGGAATAAGTAAAACTGACTTCACATTCCAACAATCTCTTAAATTAAGTTTCTGCCTTGCGAATAACTCCTATTGAAAGACCAATGCCACTGCTGCTTATCATCAAGTGATGTGCAAGCCAAGAGAAGTTCTGTACCATATGAACTTCTCTCTACTAGTAAGTATATTTGTCCATTTGAGAGAGATTATTAACATGGAATCATATCTAGATTATAAAGAGAAAGAAAAAATTCAATTAAATTATGTGCTAGTGTATTAGAGAAATTAATAGACATCCCATAGTTAATTAAATGGCATTAACAACCATACCCTAGAGAACGCATAAGACATGACAAAAAACCATGTGAGTGGAGAGGTCTTACAGTCATAGATGATTGAATGCTCGTTGAAAGAGCCAACAAAGTATAACGAATTTCAATACAAAACTGCCCATCTTACAACTTAATGTTAGTAAATTTATTGCCATTTAATTCAACAATTAAGGAATTGGTAATTTGTTGATGAAAAGCTTAAAAAATAGAACAAAACTCCTCAGCAATTTCTCCTTGTCTTGCAGGGGGCCTCGCCTGCACGCACACAAAAGCAGTGATATATTCACAAAACTTCCTTTATATCCTTATCTTTATTCATGCCCTGCAAAAGAGATCTGGGGAGTCGGTGTAGTATACTCGATAAATATATCCAATGTTAACGTGTGTGAGCAGGCAGGGCAACTACACGGTAGATGAGACGCTACGTGTGCTGCCCTCAAGGAGGGCATCTTAAAATACCAGTAGCACTAGGGTATGAAATGAAATAAAAGCTTTTAACGAGTCCACGAGACCAAACAATTTATGGGACCTGAGAGCAAAACCAATTGGCTAGACACCAAAACTGGTCACAACTATTACTTCTGCCTGTCCTCTATTTCTTTACTAATCTTGGATCTTTTGTTATGGATTTTAATCAAGTAGTCTGTTGTTTTTGCTATCTTTTCCTCTTCAAACAAGATTTGTTAAAGCTTCAACTTTTAGAATATCAACATATTGCTATGTATCTACTCATGTGCCATACATTCCATGATGAAATGCCATTCCATTTCCACCGATCCTAATATGCAAAGGCGACAAACTGTTTTTGACCATTCCTCTTTGGGTGTTTCCATCTCCTTGTTTCACACCTAAGAAGGTGTGAACTAGTTCTCAATTGGGCAATTAGTATTTTAGCTTTACATTTTATTTCCGCTCCTATATAGGGTTTTTGCTCATGGTCACATGTGGGATTGAAATTCTTGACATAATATTCTTTTTTTTGTCCGAGTTGTTTTGTCCACATGGCATCTTTGACTCTCTCTCACATACCTTTTGATTTCTGCATTGGTGTTTGGGCACTCTTGCATACTAATGCTCCATCTACTCAGCCATTTGACATTTTGCTTCATCCATGTATTCTTCCTTCTATTTAGCTTTTCCTCTGTTGCTATTTTGGGCCACTGATATCCCTCCATGCTCTCTATTTTTTGATAGGTGAATCAACACTGCTGCCTCAATTGGGAAGACACCGACCTTGGCTAGTATGATCTTGTATGGCACCGTGGTTTTTATTTTGAAATTGCTTGTAATTAAATACTTTTGTGACATGTCTATTTGTCTCCGTTTCGTTGTTGACGTGTTGTTGCCCCAAACTTCTCAACCATACAACACCACCAAAGTAACAAGCAACCCAAAAAGAGTTTGTTTTCCAATCCCATATTTCAGCTAGTCTACTTTTATTTAAGCATGTATAAGGCTTTCCATCCCCCTTGTATCCTCTTAGCTCTACAAGACTCCCAATTGAGATTGTTGTGAAAGTGAAAGCCTAGATACTGTATTCGTTTACCACTTGCAAGGGGTTACCTTCAAACTCAAAATTTATGTCTTTTTCTTTTCTTCTCAAGGTAAAGATCATGGCTTTGATTTTGCCAATGTTCACCTGCATTCCCACCTCCTGACAGAATAGTTCTAGCGCTCTCAGGTGTTCTTGTAAACTATGTGTCATTTTAGCCATTAGGATAATGTCATCCACATATAGTAGCAATTTTACCACATAGGTCGCCAGCTAAACACCACCACTGCTCATCTTGTCAATCCACTCCTCTAACTTGTCTATGTATAGACCAAACAAAGTGGGGGACAACAGGCACCCTTGCTTGACACTGATGTCACTCCCAAAGCCTTAGATAAACCACCCTTTGTTTTGATTTTGGCTTGAACTTGATCATAAAGCCTGTGAATAGTTACCCTATATTTTTCAGTATTCCCAACTCTTCCATTCTACCCTAGAGTTTGCTTCTAGGCACCGTGTCAAATGCCTTTTTGAAATCAACAAAACATCAATAGATCTCTTCCCTCTATTTGTCCTAGACCTTTTCAATCAAATGTCTGAGTGTGATGCAGTGTTCAATAGTAGAGTGTTTTGGCCTAAAACCTACCTGTCCTTTCTCTCTTACCCTCCTTTTTAGCCCAAAGGCTAATTCTACGCTCTACCATACTTATAAAGCTTTTTCCAAAAAGAGGATTAATCACAACAGTACAATAGTTTGATGGGTTGTTGACATCCTCGCTTTTGAGAAGAGGGATGATGACACTAGTTGTCCAATTTGTTGGGAAATCATACTGAATGACCCTGTTGAATATCCTTTTGATGTGCGATGCAAGAGCTTCTAAGCCCTATTTTAAGAATTTTGCATGTAGACCATCTATGTCTCAAGCTTTGCCCACCGCAAACATTTTGATTCCTTGATATTGGATAAGAGTTTAGCCCTAGTGTTAATTACTTGGGGGATCTTTATTTTAGTTCCTCTCATACAACATTTTTGCATACTCTGATCATTGGGTGTTTGTGATATTATTCTCAACATTTGTTCTAGTCTGTTGTAGTTCCCTCCAAAAACCTCTCAGATTATGCTTCCCGAGAGAAATCAACTCATTCCTCCTGACTTTCATGAATTCTTCTTTTTTAGATCTCACTAATTTTTTGTACACTTTTTTACATGTTTTTTCCTTTCCCGAGACATTCATCATTCTTTTTGCAGCCTTGCATTCTTCATCAAACCATAGATTTGCTGGAAAACTATTTTTGATACCTCTTCTGGCCCTAGATCATTTGCACTCCATGAGCACCTTGTGGATTATAGCCATCAAGTTCCCGCTATTTATTATTCCCTTGTGCTTGTCGAAGCTGCGAGTATCTTCTATTTCCTATAGTTGTTTTGCAATCATTGCTTTAAAAGTGTCATTGTTGACTTTGTTTTTGAAGGTAGCCCCTTGCAAGTAGTAAATGAATATAAATTTATTGGCCTTGATTTCCACAACAAGCTTAGTTGGGAGACTTGTAGGGCAAAACGGATACAGGGAGGATGGAAAGCTTTATACTTATTACAAAATAGATGCAAAAGGATGAGCTGTGGAATTGGAAAACTAAGAAGACCCTTTTCAGGTTGCTTGTTGTGCCAATGTTATATCAATCTGAAGTTTGGGGTAGCAGCATGTCAATGATGAAACAAAGGCAAATAGAGAGGTTACAAAAGCACCTAATCACAAGTAGTTTCAAAATGAAAATGTTGATTCCTTATGAGATTGCTTTAGTTGAGGTCGGCACCTTTCCTTTAGAGGTATCAACTTTGATCTGGATGTTAAATTATTTAAAGAGATTAGAGAACATGGAGCTACACCACTGGCCTAAAATGGCAACGGAAGAAAAGTTAAATAGAAGGAAGAGCATGTTGATGAAGCAAAATGACAAGTGGATGAGTAAGTGGGGTATTAGCATAAAAGAGTGTCCAAACACCAATGTGAAAATCAAAAGATATGTGCAAGAAAAAGTCAAGGCAACCATGTGGACAAGATAACTTGGGAGGAAAAGAGAATACTATGTAATGCATTTCGATCCTACATATGACCACTAACAAAATAATTATATAGGCTCAAGCACAAATAAAATGGAAAGCGAAAATTTTAATAGCTCAGCTAAGTACTAACTCGCACCATCTTAGGTGCCAAACCCTAAGATAGACAATGCCTAAGGAAGAGCAGGCGGATAGAATGTGTTATTTTTGTACTTTGGGGTTAGTGGAAACAGAATGGCACTACATCATGGAATGTCTGGCTTACAAGGATATTCAGATCGACTACATTGATAATTTAAATGTGGATTCCCTAATTATCTTGTTTGAAGAGGAATGGCTAACAAAAATAATAGATTATTTGATCAAGATTCATAGTAGAAGATCCAAGATCCAAAAGGAGAGAGATGCTAGTTAGACATAATGTGGGCAGCCTACCTGTAAGGACTTTTGTTCATGACAACGTCATTTAATATCCTATGGTCCCATAAGTTGCTTGGCCTCGTGGACGTCATTAAAAACCTTCAATTCAATTCAACGACCATAATATACTTCGAGAATATAGGATGCACTTGTGTCTGCTAATTTACCCTATTTGTAGTACATGAACAATGGTGTAATAATACATGTAGTCGTATGGGATACAAGATTGCTTTGAAGTAGTACATAAGGGATGATGCTTTTGTAAATTAATTAATTAACAAGTATTATTATTTTGGAAGGGTGACCAATGGTTTCACTTTCTACTAACCATGTACCTTTCTATCAAATAAAAGAATTTATTTTTTAAACAAAGATTTATTGTTTAAAAATTTAATACAATTTTTTTTTTTTAATTGTAGGGAAAAGAAATTAAACAGTACAAATATGTTTATGGGATTAATTAATATAATTATTTTAGATAGATTATTAAGTTGAGAGTGTAGTAGTTAAGATAGAAAAAAAGACATGTTAAAATGAAATTGGGAGAGATTAAGGCTTACTTTGAAATCAATGTAATGTGGATTTTGACTAATATATAACACTATAACAAAGACCTACAAACTAAGAATTAATGTTGGATTCTAGATTGGAGAATTGAGACGACTGAGACCTGTGAACTGGAGAGCTCGAGACAATATTGCACCTACAATTCAATCCAATTGGCATGACTTTATTCTTTGTAGAAATAAATTTTCAATACCTATAGAAAATGCTCATATGATGTATGTTTGTGTAAGGAAAACAATGTGCTAAGGAGAATCATTGGGCCTTATGATGCAAATGTTGTAACCGTGCACCTTCCTTAACCCTTAGGGAGGCCCCTAAGTTGAGTTAACAATAATAAAGAGAGATAAATGGTAGCAATGAATGTTGATGTAAACATCGGAAATGAATGTTGCTAAGATGATCATTGAATGTTGTTGAAACTCGATGCAAATGGATGAGTGATTGTGCCTAATAGATGCTTTTGTAATGCACTTTCATAGTGAAAGTTGATTGTTTATGGTTGTTGATGCCCAATGCTAGCAGATGAGGACTATTAATTAATTCCCACAAAAGGAGATGTGCTCTTTGTTCTTTCGATACTTTGTGATCTTTAATTCGCAATTGATTCTCATATGGAAGTGTCATAGGATGATGCATTTATGTACATAACCCTTGGCACACAATTTAAACTTTTAGTAGTCATGTTGATGGGTCATGACTAGATCTCGTGATTGTTGGCCCTAGAAAGTGAAAATTAAAATTTTGAAAAAGAGGGACAAGATTGTTTTCACAATTTAGTCCATGGAACAAATCGTAGGTGTTGGTCCATCCAAGCAGGGAAAATTGGTAGGCATTAAGTCAAGAAGTTTATGAATTTAGATATGTATATTAGAGTGTTGTATGCAGGTTTGGGGTTAGTGAGCACATCAAAAGATCCAATTTATGTGTTAGAATCATGTGTCTAAAGACATCCAAGCAAAGTGGTGCAAAATTATTGGGGAAAACTGTAAGGGTATGTACTTTTCTCCTCTACATCCCCCCCCCCACTTTGGTGTGTGCAAAACTAAGTGGGTATACTTACCAAACTAGAAATAAAGAAAATAATTGTTATAAAAAGGATATGGAATTTTTAGATCCAAAAAAATTGAGCAATTGGAGCAACTATGTGCCACTTGTGTGGCTACACAAATTGTAAATAGAATTAGTAGACAATATGCCTTCTCTCAAATTGTGTGTAATATAAAGGAGTGCATGCAAATTTAGTATGGGAGAAAAATGAAAATGATATCATGACGAAAAACTGAGTACGAGTAAGTAAACTTGAATTGTGACTTGAAAAATTAAGTACGATAAGTAAACATGTCAATGTAAAACTAACTAGTAGATACATACCTTAGAGGTACTTTTCTATGCAGTTGATTAGTGTGTTGGAAGATGTGAAAAGATGCCCCCTCTTTTTTCCCCAGAAGAGCAAGCAAGAGCACATAGAACTTGTAAAAAGAAAACCACTTTACTTCCCAAGTGGCAAGATCAAGTGAAAGTATGAAGGGAAAACATAGTATGTGTCATACAAAGCACATCATAGACATGAAAAAGAGAATAGCCAAATAATTTTATTGCAATTTGTACCAATGTCAACGGGGCCGAGAAAGATGTGTCATTAGAAGCCAAATGCCCCCCATGGGTGTATCCCCTAAGATGCTATGATTGTGCATGTGGATAGGGTGGCATGGTGTTATCATTTAATCTCTATTTATGTACAAAAGTGGTATTCAAAAGTGTATTTTTGAAGTTATAACTTGTGTTTTATGCTCTTCTTTTGGTAATGTTTTCATAGGTGTTTTATTATTAGCACCTTGATCATAAGCATGAGAGTGTATATTTAAAGATGTATCTTTTATAACTTTTGTCTCATCTTCATTATTTTCATTGGAGCATTAAGGTCAACCATCATACTACCACATAGTGTTCCATTGATGCTCACTCATGTAAACTCTTCCTTCATTGTTACTTTGTTTTATGTCTTCATATGTACCATTAATATGTGATGTGCTAGCTTCTTCCTTGGATTTTTTATTAACAACAATATTTTCCTTATGACTAGGCTTGGAAAGATCTTCTCCACATCTATTATATCATGTTGAGGTGTTAGAAGTTTATTTCCTTTGTCATTAATATCCTCAACTTGGATCACACTGTTGTTAATAAGATCTTGGATTTTATGCTTTAATGTAATGCATCTACACATAGTATGTCCATGTATTCAATAGTAATCCAAAAAACCATTAGTATCAAAGTGTTTTGGGATATATCTAGATCTATCAAGTGACTTGATGGGAGGTAAGGTGATAAGTTATTAGTGTGGAAGTTGTAATACTATGTGAGGAGAAACCATCAATCTAATAAAATTTGTAAAACCCTTTGGTTTTACTTGCATAACTTTAGCATAAGAAGTAGCGATAGCATTAACATAATGTATAACCTCATTTTGGATGGTGGGATATGTATAGGGGACAAAACAATAATCATGTTTACTATAGTCTTGAAATGATGACACACAATGTTCCCTAGGAAAGTCATTATGGGAATCTAGAAATAATGTAGCATTTGAAAGCATAGATGGACCCATGTGAATTCCTAACGAATAGCCACTAGAGGTTGAGAGATTTGTGTCTCTATGTAATCATACTCTAGTGTATTCAATAAAATTACATGCAAGATCAATGAATGCACTATAAGAAGTATAACACAACAAATCATTATAAAGTCTCATCAATTAAAATTGCTCAAAATGTGTTCATTAGGAACATTATAGTTGTGTACGATGAATATATATGAAGAAAAATGATTTAACATGTAAATATATACTTTGATCTCCACTAAAACCATCAATCATTGGATCTCTAATTATATATGCATTATAAATAGCAGGATCCAATACATCATGAGACATTGAAACATTCACAATATTTGTATCACTATCATGAGTTACTTGTGAAGAATGGTCATCATTTTTTCTATAACAACATTATATGACAAAGAAGGTAAAGCATATTCATCAAAAAAATAGGAATTGTGACATTAGATAAATCATCAAGGAGCAAGGAAGAAGAATTGTCATCATTAAGTGGAACACCATCACATGAATCATGATCCTTAAATGTATCAATTGAAGTTATGGCTAAGGACTTAAATGTAGATAGAATTGGCTCACTAATAATGCATGCATTGGAAACATGAACCATAGTATCATCAAATAGTAAGACATCAATGAATTTGTTATAAGCTACTTGAAAATGTCTTCATCATAAGGCAATATCATGTAAAGGGGAAGGAAGATGCATCACATAGACAAACATGATGTACCTTCTCATTAAGTGTATCATGAAAAGAAGGAAAATTACGCAATAGAAAAGCATCATCACTAGTCATGGAAAAAATATGATCAACATTAGGCTCATGCAAATTACTATCACTAGTCATAGTAGAAGCAATTAAAAGCTCCATGAAGGATTAGAAACCACATGCATAATGAAATAACACCTCCATGGAACATGCACCACCATCTTTGTGTAAGGAGGACATGTTAACATCAATGATCCAAGGAACAAATGTAACAAATTGTAAGGACACATTGAAACCCTTGATATACACATGAATGGAGGCTAAGAGAAAAGGTTTATAGGAATTTGTGATTAAGATATAGAAATAAAATACATAATGAAGGATAAAAAAAATGACAATCAACTAAGTGTTAAACCCTAGATAAAGTACTAAATGCACAAGGATCAATCAAAATTTGAAATTGAATAGGAAATAAAGATGTAATTAAATCTAGAACTTAGAAAAATGAAAGGACTCAATGGGAAAATTGTTAGAATATGAATGTTGTATTGTATGAATTTATCCTTCATGCAGTCACATGATGTTGTAATAGTACTTTATGCCTCTATTTAGTGTGTGGATTTATCCCACAGAGTATGCCTCATAGGTCATTAGTTGAGTGATTCTATTTAAAAAGGTTAGTTGTATTGATTATATACTGTGAACAATGAGAATTCAAACAATGAATGTAATGTACTCATTTAAATTTATATATCTATGTTTTCACCCTTTTCCTTCAATTACATGGGTCCTGTGTGAAGCGTTATTTATATGTGAGTGTTTAAGGTTTTCCCTTATCATTCCTAAAAGAAAATCTTGTCACTCCAACCTTATCACTCTCACCTTTCTATATATATATAACTCTAGTGAATTAAAATGCCCACCATGCCACACCTCCAATCTATACCTGTTGATACATGGAAAAAGTGAACTAGATGATAAATACACTACAATTTCTAATCTATTAGCTCCAAATGCATGTTATCCCACTTAGGGTTCCTTGATGCCAAATTTGTGTAAAACAGATGAAGAGAGGAATGGAAGAACAATCATTAAGTAAGCTGGAGAAGGGGAAGAGACTACACAAGAGAGGACAAAAGCCTCTAGTAGTGGTAAGAAAATGCCTAAATGGGCTAGGTAGACCCTTCATGATACTTAAGTGCAACTAGATGTGTTAGATACTAGAAAGACAAGTTAGTTTGTAAACCATGCTTTCATGACAGAAAATTATAATGTGTGAGGTTTTGTCATTTGAATCCAAGCCAAGTGGCCAAATGACAAGAGTTTAAAATGTTGAGAATGCGCATGTCATCAAACTAGATAAAATCAATAGTAACAACAGTGTAGAGGCATTCCTTTTCAAATGCAGTTTCATCTCCATGTGATGAGGGTTCAAATCCTAAGGTGGCCAAGGATTCCCTAATAAAGTCCCCTTAGAGAGATACTTCCTCACCATAAATTACACAAGTTGCCAATTAACAACCTTGCCCCATGGAGGTGATGAATTCATGAGGGTTTTATGTGAGTTAGAGGTCAGAGGATCAAGACCTACCCATGGAAATCAACTTCTATGATTGAATCCCTACTTTCTAAAGGGAAGATGAGGTGGAGTTTGAAATATCATTATTATTACTATTATTAGCATTAGCATTCTTCTTTTCCTTGTCTCGCCTCATCGTCTTGGATGTTATGTTGTTTTTCCTATCATTGTCATATGTAGATGATTTTCATCTTCTACAATCTAATAGTTCCTTTTGTAGTTAGGACAAGAGCAGATGCTTGTATTTGTCCATGGGAAGATCTAAGACTAAAGTTGAATAAGAAAATAAGATGTAATTGAATTTGAAACTCAAAAAAATGGAAAAAGGATTCATTGGAAAAAACTATTAGAATATTAATGTTGCATTGTATAGATTTATCCCTCATGTAAACACATAATGTTGTAATAGTGTTTTATGGCTATATTTAGTATCTGATGTAATGGTGCTTTATATGCCTATATTTAGTGTGTGGATTTATCCCATAGAGTATGCCTCATAGGTCACTAGTTTAGTGACTATTTAAAGAGGCTAGTTGTACTATGATTATATACCATGAATGCTAAGAATGTAGACAATGGATGAATGAAGTAAAGGGCACCTAATGTACTCACTTTAATTCTTGTGTCTATGACATTTTTTCCTTCAATTACATGGGTCCTGTTAGTGCCTAGATTTTCTCATTCCCGGACATGTAAATTGTGCTTTAAAATCCTTTCAAATTCTATCAAAGTTCCCCTTTTGTGTTGTCCCCAGCATTTTGCCTTGTGGCTGCCTTTAAAAATCTAAAAAATTCTTGAAAATTGGCCAAGCTAGGTCAAGTTTCAGCTTGATCTTGGCCGACAGGAAATCCCCAATGGACAGGAACAAGGATAGGAGGCAGTCTATTGGCCTGTTCCTAATCGATGGGAAATCGCCGACCAATGGGAACAAGAGGCGCACAAGAAAGATTGAAGGAGCTAAAAAATTTCTAATTCTTGGAAAGGGAGAAGGAAGGAGAAGTGTGAAGAATGAAGGCTTCGTCGGTAAGTTCCTAGCTAGCCGGAAATCACTGATGGACAAGAACAAAGGGAAAAGGGAGGCCAAAGTTAAAATTTTAAAAGGTTTGAAATGTCGTAAAAGCTCCTCCATGCATTTCTTTCACAGACCACCTTTGAAAACACATCCTTGTACCCAAAATCGTGTCATTAATGCCTTGAAAATGCAGTTTGAATATGGTTGGTTTTAATGCGGAGGTAGGTGATTTTAGATGCGGTTGGTAGCTAGGTTGGTTTTTGTTGCAGCTAGTAAACACCTTATTTTCTTTTCCACCTAGACTGTTGAAATTAAAATGGAATACTGTATGTGCATAAAACATAGAGGAGGTACTTTTGCAGCCTGGGGGAGTTGTTGAGAGTTAATGCGTTGGTAGATGGGTAGGTGTTTGGCACCCAAGCGTAGCAGTGAAGGGCGTACTATAAAACATGGAGAGAAGACATTACAATGGTTGGTCATTGTGTTGATAACTAAGAGGGGGGGTGAATCAGTTATCTTAATTATTTCAGCTTTCTGAACTTTCTTAATAATCAATGCAGCATCAATTTAATTAAGCAAACATAACCATGAAATGGAAATACACATGACACAATATTTTTGACGTGGAAACCCTGTTAAGGGAAAAAACCATGGGGTGATTAACCCAAGATTGTATTCTTTGTTAGAAGAATGGAAATACAAAATGGCACTTGCCAATTAGGGCTCACTGCCCGAGCACACTGCTCACAAGAGGCACACTGCCTACAAGAGACACACTGTCTACAATTTATAAAGAATGTAATACAATACTTGAACTGACAAGAAGCATCAACATATGCTAGAGTTCAGTTCCAGTTAGGCTCTGTACACTGATCTGTTGCACTTCATCTTTCCTCTTCTTTTGTGCTGCTCTCTTTTCACATACTGGACCTTCCTTTCTGCTTATATTCGGCTCTACTGCTTTTCTTCGCACATTACTCACCACCACGACTTCTCTCATAACTAAATCCATCTTGTATATATATCCGCACAAGTGATTTCATCACCTTTCTAGTCGGCACTCGGAATAGTCAATATTTTCCATAACCTCTGATCTGTCAGCTAAATCCTTGCTTGCCAAGTAATGCGGATCAAGGATATACTTGTGGAAATCATTAATCATGTCGGCCAAACATAATTTATGCCTTCATAACCTTTACCAACATCAGTAACACATCCAGAATAATGTCTGATGTTCTGCCAGTCAGTTCTTCCTCTGTTCACATTGTCACTTGGGAACCCGACACTCAAGCATTCATATCTCTTTATCCTTTCCACACCGGAGGCTCAAACCTTGGAATCTATCAGTCAAGATACTCCTCTTGACTTCCCCAAATCCGTACTTCACTGAGATACTTCTACTGAGAGATCCAGACCTGTCTGTCGGACCTTACTGACTGCTCTGTTCTTGCTTACCGGACCTCAACACTTCTTCAATCTAACTTCTGGTGAGGACTTATCATGCATTGCGAATGTGTGGGATAACCTTTGTTGCCATCAATGACAACAATCAAGAAGCTCCAATGTGTCTCTTGCCAACGATCTCCCCCTTTGGCATTGATGGCAACACTTAGTGAAAAATGACTAAGTGTTTACACTATGCTCCCCCTTGGCTGATGCTCTGTTTTTATATACATTTTCCGGAGCTCCCCCTTACCTAGCTACAAAATTTTTCACTTCTCTTCACTTCCCCTTTGACATCAATGGCAAAGGGTAGGGTCCGCATAACAAAACTTTCAAAAATTCAACTATACTTAGCCGCATAATTATATACATATGGCATACTTACATATGCTGAAGTATGTCTGCAAAAGTTGTCTTCAATTGAATAAATTCTGTAGCCCAACTTTGCTTCATTCTGTCCAAAATTGAAATATGACCGCTCAACAGGAATGCAAAAGCTTATGCCCTCTTAAGATCTGTCGGATCATTGGTTCGGGTGGTAGTCTGAGCATCACTTATGGCCTCATGCATGGCCTCTAACTTAGGGATAATGATCCTTCTAAGTTCACCCATCTGGCTAATTATGTTCTTCCTTTCCTTCTCAAAATTCTTTATTGCATTTGTGATTGCAATAGTCTGACACTCTTGATTTACTATAGAGGATGAGAGAGGATCAAAACTTTGAGACAGACTTAGTAGTTTATCCTCGTGTTCTTTTACTCTCCTCTCAATATCTTTGGTCACTGTGGGCCAAGATAAGCAAAATTTATACATATTTCCACCATCTTTAAGAGCATTTTCCAAGCTCTTTATCCCAATATCCATAACTCTCCTGTCATTTGTTATCAGACCATGTACTTCAGAGAATCTCTTATCCAAAAACTCCTTCCGGACCTTTTCTTCAGCTGACTTCTCTAGAGAATCAAAATGTGTGCTAACACTATTGACTAGAGTTTTGAGATTACCAGAAGTGGAGGCTGTTGGGATCCTTCTGAAACGATGGCATAATCTTTTCAAGCACTCCGGAAGCTTCTATCAACTCACAGTCTTCCATGTGAGACTTCAGGAGTTTTTCTTTAACCTTTGCATTAGCAAATGAAGCTATCTTCATTATCTGTACCGAAGAAAGAGAATCAAAATTAAATGGTCCTTGTAGAAGCTCCGGTTCATCAATCTCCATTGTTTTTTTGTTCAGGAATTCTTGGATAGTTTTTGCAGTGTCTCTTGCCGGAGACAGATTTTTCTTTTCTTCTGCTTTCACAAAACTGTCTTTTGGAGCTTTCTCCCCTTCCACAACCTTTGTACTGATATCTTCTTTTCCCTTCACCTCTGCTTCTTTCTCCTTTATTCTTTCTTCTCCTTTGGATCCAGAGTCAGCAGGGGAAACTGGAGGAGTGATGTTGGTCTGTTCATGGGCCACCTCTTCCGGAGTAGAGGATTCCAAGTCCTTAGTTGTTTCTGCACCGATATTCATTACCTCTTCTGTTATTTTCTCAGTAGACTCTTCTGCAACACTTGTGGTTGAGGGGTCAGTACCCAAGTCCTCTATAATAGGAAGATTAAATCTTTTGAAGGCCTTCCGGAGGATCTCTTCTGTGTCCTTGGCTACCTTGTTAGTCTCACCAAGCATAAGTTGATTCATCCTTGCTTTGCTTCTGAACTCATCCTTACTATCTTTGAATACCATATTCATTGTCTTGGGGTCGATTGAAGGATATAGCTGAATTGCTATCTGTTCTCGAATTTCTAGGTCTTTAGCTTGGGCATTGTTCTTTCTTGTTTCTAGTTCCTTCTCCAAGCTTTTAGGGATCAAAGATATAATTTCAATAAATGCTTTGTTGTAGATATTTAGGTACCTGACTATGGCATCTTGCAATATTTTCTGATCTGCTTCACCATAATCATCATAGAACTCAACCATTGGCTGAAGATTTCCGTCCACTGTGACTGATTTGATTATGTCATCAATGTGAAAAGTGGGTTTTTCAACATATTCCTCTGTCTTTTCTTCTTCCTTCTATCCGGTAGAGGGTTGACCGGATGTTTTCTTCTTTTTCTTCATTTTCCTAATTTCTTCATCAGATTCAGTCTCCTCTTCATCCCTTTGACTGGCATAAGCTCTTGTAGCTTTTGTCTTTGTTCTTTTCTCTCCTTTGCCGGATGATTGTGCTTCCGGTTCTGATGTCCTTGAGCCTTTGGCAGTGGTAGGTGCAGATCTCTTTGATGATCTGGTCCGGGTGGAAGGTTTTGCCGGAGCACTTTCCTCATTTTTCTTTTCTACCTTCTTCTTCTCTTCCTAAGCCCTTTCCATCTTTTTCTTGTTGGCATCAAGTGCTTCCTTTGAGATGCCAAGGCCTTTGGCAACATCTTCTACTTCTTTTCTCACCTTCCTCTTGATCTCTGGTTGTCTGAGTTCCACATGAATCTTTACACTCAGCTCCTCAAAGGTTCCAAACCTTTTTGCCTTTGGATCCTTTGGCTGACTTAGCATGTGTTGAACATACAGCTCCACAATTTGTTCATCAACTTCATACCCCATGGGCATGATCCATACAATTCTTGGTTCTACTGCCTCCATTAGGCACTGATCAGTCTCTACCATAAAACATACTGTGTCTTTGTATTTCTCAACAAGAGACTGGGGAATCCTTTCTCTTGCTTGCATCATGTTCTAAAAATTCTTGAAATATCCCCACAGGGCTGTATTTCTTGCTTTAGCATCCCCAAGCCCATGCAAATAGTCTCTGATTTGGATGGCAACCGGTCTGTCATTCTACCATACCCAGCCATTGGATCCGGGAAGCTCATTCATGTAATAAAAGAATAGGCAGAGTATCAAGCCACCATACTTGAAGGAGTTCTTCTTATCCTTCTTAATCTTTTACAGATTTTCCAAAAGTTGGCTTAGAAGAAGTTCACACAAATCATAGTCAGCATTTTCTTTTAGCATTTGATAGGCTGTGTAAACTGCAGTTCCCGGTACTGAATTTTCCCTACTGGAGTGATAAATCTTGTAACCAATTATCATGGATACAAATTTGACATCCGGTTCAGTGATGTCTTCAATTGTCATAGCTCTCTTGTCAAATTTTGATCCGGTTGCATCACTTACTATCTGATTCTTGACAGATTTGAGAACAAGAATTCCACCGGATGAGTGCAGACTGGTTACTGCCCTAATTGCATCTTTGGTGATCTTAAATGGTTTATTTAACCATAAGAAATTGTCATGCACTCTACTCAATACATACCAAACCCATTCATCTTCTTCAAAACAGGGGAAATGAATGCACTGTGCAAAATGGTTATCCTGGATGGCTTTATACTGAGGTTTAATCTCCAAAGAATCATCTATTAGCTGTTTGTGATAGATATCCACTAACTTTGATTCCCCAAATTCTTCAATATTCGTGTGTATGTAAACCCTAATATCTTCTGTGTGCAAAACACCATGAGGAACACTAGAGAAGACTCCTAGGGGATCTACCTCCAAGGATTTGTATGGATGTTTCTTAAATTTGGGGTGAGGTCTATTAGAAATCTTTACTATATTCGGAGTAGCCATCATCAAAGAATCTTACTGAGGGAAATTAGGAATGAAGAATACCTTTTACGCTGTTTAGGGCACACGATGAAATCTGGATTGAGTTGTATGAGGAATCGTCTTGATCTTTGGGAGAAGTTGTTGCAGAGCTCCTTTTCTCTCTTCTTCGCATGTGAGTGTACAAATGATGAGCGAATGAACTCTTTTATTTCTGAGAAGCCCTAATTTTCATTCGGCAATAAATGCGCAACCTAATTCATTCCGGTTTGCCTTGTTTGTCTTATTCAGAGACAAAACCTTTCCGGATCACTGAGACAGATTTCGAAGGTATTCTAGGAGAGTAGTGATAATCTATCTTCCCTTCATTAGTCATTTGATCTATTTGCAGATCAAGACACCATAGTTTGAATCATACCAGGCCAAACTTGTAAGGAATCTATTTTTACCGGAAGACTGTTTTACCGGATCAATTCTGGTAGGATTAGATTCTTCAAATCTTCTTGCGGATCTCTCAAATCTTTACCATACCCCTTTTAGATGTTTCTTTTATGACCCCTTTTATTCCACAGCTCTTCTTGTGCCAGTTCCGGCACCAATTGACTAGCTGGGGGAACAAGGTTTTCTTTGTGTCTCTCCCTGAGCCAGAGCTCACTTTTTAGTTTCCAGAAGGAATATCAGCACCAGAGTCTGGTGTGGACCCATCTCCTACATTCTCTATACTTTTCTTCACCCAAATCTTGTTCATCTCACTTTGAACTTCATCTCCATTCACTTTTTGTTTTCCCTTATCCTGATTCTGATTATGATGTACTGGACCTCTTTTGTCCTGATTCTTATTTCTACAGAATTTTGCAAAATGACCGGATCTATTGCAAATTTGGTAAACAAAATTTCTTTGCATATTTGATTGATATCCTCTTGATCTACATTGATTAGCCATATGACCTATTCTATTGCATGCAAAACATCTACCATTGAATGATTTTTTCATTTGCATATTTCTGCATACATGAGACTTGTGACCATACCTTTTGCATTTGAAGCACTGTCCGGAGAAGGATGAGTTAATCTGATTCATTCTCTTTCTGCACTGATTAGCTTTATGACCAAAGTTATTGCAGTTGTGGCAGTATCCATTGAAGGATGGATATCTTTGAGCATTAGGCTGCCTTACCGAAGGTCTTCTAGGCCTGTTCCTTAGATTTTCTGATCCAAAATTCTTCTAACCGGATCCAAAGCTTTCTCCTTTCTCATATCCCAAACCACACTTGTCATCTATCCTCTTTTGACTTCCAAGAAGAACTTCAAGTTGAGCAGAACTTATCTTGAATTTCTCTTCATATTCATTTGCTGTTTGAAGATCCCTTTTGAGAGAGACAATTTGATCCTCAAGTTTTTCTTCATTATCTTTAGCATCTTCAAGATCAAATTCAAGATGTCTGATAATTCTATCCATCTTGTGGCAATCTTCTGATTTCTCCTTGAGAGATTGTCTTAGATTATCTTCAGTTTTTCTTTTCTCTTCAATCTCTTGGGTAAACTTTATAACTCCTGATTCCATTTCATGTCTTACCATAATGATTTCTTTTGATAACTTTTCACATAACTTAGTTTTCTCCTTCAGATCTTCATTTGTATCATTGGCTTCACTTTGACTTGCCAATTGCTGAAGTAGCTCCTTTCTTTTTTTCATAGAGAGACTTAATTTGTCTTTTAGTTCTCTCATGAAATCATCAGCCTGTTTGAGTCTTTCCTTTAACTCATTGACTTCAGAGTTTGACTGCTCAAGATCATTAAGGGCAGTCTTGAGTTGCTCCCTTAAACCATAGGCATCCATTTGAATTCCCAGATCTTCCTCAAGCTGTTAGACTCTGTTGGGAGGAACTTGGCTCTGATACCAATTGTTGATAACTGAGAGGGGGGGTGAATCAATTATCTTAATTATTTCAGCTTTCTAAATTTTCTTAATAATCAATGCAGCATCAATTTAATTAAGCAAACATAACCATGAAATGGAAATACACATGACACAATATTTTTGACGTGGAAACCCTATTAAGGAAAAAAACCACGAGGTGATTAACCCAAGATTGTATTCTCTGTTAGAAGAATGGAAATACAAAATGGCACTTGCCAATTAGGGCTCACTGCCTGAGCACACTGCTCACAAGAGGCACACTGCCTACAAGAGACACACTGTCTACAATTTATAAGGAATGTAATACAATACTTGAACTGATAAGAAGCATCAACATATGCTGGAGTTCAGTTCCGGTTAGGCTCTATATACTGATCTGTTACACTTCATCTTTCCTCTTCTTTTGTGCTGCTCTCTTTTCACATATTGGACCTTCCTTTCTGCTTATATTCGTCTCTACTGCTTTTCTTCGCACATTACTCACCATCACGACTTCTCTCATAACTAAATCCATCTTGTATATATATCCGCACAAGTGATTTCATCACCTTTCTAGTCGGCACCCGGAATAGTCAATATTCTCCATAAACTCTGATCTGTCGGCTGAATCCTTGCTTGCCAAGTAATGCGGATCAAGGATATACTTGTGGAAATCATTAATCATGTCGGCCAAACATAATTTATGCCTTCATAACCTTTACCAACATCAGT
The DNA here is from genome assembly GCA_027924645.1 of Cunninghamia lanceolata. Lineage (NCBI taxonomy): Eukaryota > Viridiplantae > Streptophyta > Pinopsida > Cupressales > Cupressaceae > Cunninghamia > Cunninghamia lanceolata. Next base: position 4,944,035 of record BSBN01000007.1, read on the forward strand.
AACATATCCGGAATAATGTCTGATGTTCTGCCAGTCAGTTCTTCCTCTATTCACACTGTCACTTGGGAACCCGACACTCAAGCATTCATATCTCTTTATCCTTTCCACACCGGAGGCTCAAACCTTGGAATCTATCAGTCAAGATACTCCTCTTGACTTCCCCAAATCCGCACTTCACTGAGATAGTTCTACTGAGAGATCTGGACCTGTCTGTCAGACCTTACTGACTGCTCTGTTCTTGCTTACCAGACCTCAACACTTCTTCAGTCTGACTTCCGGTGAGGACTTATCATGCATTGCGGATGTGTGGGATAACCTTTGTTGCCATCAATGACAACAATCAAGAAGCTCCAATATGTCTCTTGCCAACACATTGAACCATCTGCAGGTCTGCAAGTGCCTCAAGGCAAATCTAGGGCCTAAAATTATGCATGTCAAAGCTGCAAACTTGGGGAATATTTTTAGTAGAATGTAGGAAAGATTCTGTAATGTAAATCTTCACATGATGATATATCTCCATAGAAGAATGTAATAGTTTAGGGGGGGGGGGTGTTTGAACCCAATTATTCACCTTCTCTTGCCACATTTGTTGGTATGACTGTAACAAAGTTTTGATAATGTATGACAACATTTAAATCAATGCAAGCCTTTGTGTTGGGTCACTCTTCTGTTATAGATGGATTATTGTATATCTTTTCTAGATTATTAAGTATGTTTATCATATGGGCTTTAATCTATGAAATACATGCAAATGTAGTTCTAGTTTCTGTTGATGCTTGTTAGATTCATTTCCCTCCTCTTTGTTGTTCTTGACTCTATTGCCCATTGGAGTAGGCACCGATCTGATTTGGGGATGGATCAATCACTTCTATTAAAATTAATCTCTGTCTTGTTAGTTGTGGGATTAGGAGTAGGATTAGTTTAGGGTTTCACGTGTTGTTCATGACTCAGTTTTATAACCAAGGATGAATCTCAAGCAATCCAAAACTACTTTAATCAAATGTGAGTTATGTTCATGCATGCCTGCACCTTGTAGCTTGTGTATGTAAAGTTAAATGGATTCATCTTATAGGATTGCGTTTTCATCCTCGGGTGCATGTGCAAGGTGCAGTCATCAGCTTTAAGAGGTTTCATGCAGCTAGTTGTCTTGGCCTAGTGATAGCTATGGGGGTCAAGCATACATTGGGTATGGTTGTAAGTGCTTATTTATGCTCTATTTGATGCCTCTAGGAATATCCCTCCTAAATCTAGTCGAGCTTGAAGTGAAGAGGAGTTTACCCACTCCTATCAGTTGGCCAAAATCTCCTCAACCTATTGAAAAGCTCTCCCCAATCATTTTGATGACACCCCTATCCTAGGTGAATGGATAATGTTTTAGGGTTTTGGATTGTGGTTATTTTGGGAACCAAGATATTGGTGTCGTTGTCGAGTATGAATTAAAAGGTTGCTTTATTTTATATACCTCTGTAACAGTCATCAAAGTTTGCATCATTTTATTGTTTGCATTTTGTTGTGTGTAGTGTTTGGCCTCTCATCAACTTATTGGTTCCCAAAATAGCTACAACCCAAAACTCCAAAACATTCCTAAAATTCCCAGGCCAGGGATTATTTTCAAGGTGATAGGAAGAGGTTTATCAACAAGTTAAGGGGGATTTTGGCCAACTACAGGACTGGGTAGACTCCTCTGCTCTTCAGGCTCAGCTAGACCTAGAAGGGATATTCTTAGAGGCATGAAATGAAAATAAACACACAGCCATACCTAATGTACACTTGACCCCAAAGTTGTCGCTAGATCAAGACAAACTGGCTGCATAGGCCTCTCATTAAGCTAATTCAACTATGTGAATATACATGCATAAGAAAGATGGTTTTTTACCCTGAACCACAGGTGAAAGATTTGTTGATTTTTAAAAAAGTGTTTGATCCCTCTCCAATATGGACCGGTGCCTACTCCACTAGGCAACTAAGTCATAAGCAATAAAGAGGGAAGAAAAGATTGAACCAACATCAACAAAATACCAAAATGTATTCACATACATTTCTTAGATTATACTTCATACATTGGACATACTTAACTATCGAGAACCAAACTATAATGACCTATTTGCAATAAAGAAATGACCCAACACAAAGAATGCATGGATTTAACTGTTGTCACGCATTATCAAATCTCTATTACAATCACACCAGCAAATGTGGTGAGAGAAAACATACAACTATGATTATACATTCCCCTGAATCATTACAAATGGCCATGAAGACATACATATGTATGAAATATGCTTTACAATTCATTCCTACGCTACATCAAAACACATTCCTCCATTTAACACCCAGACTGGCTTGATTTGAAGTCCTAAAATTATCCTAAGGCACTGCAGACCAAACAATTGGCTCAAAGACCAACCCCCAAAACATCTAAAAATGATGCATATATAGCATTACAATTCAAACTGACTACACCAATTCCCAGCGCTACATTTAGTCAATGAGTACACACCATGCTAAATTAAATTTCAGGCCCAGATATTTGTCAAAGAAAATGCACATTAGAAGCCTGCCCATGCCCTACAAATTGATTTCCTTCCCTTGAGGTACCTGCAAAGATCATGATCACTGAAACACTGCATCCTGCCACTAGATTTTGTACCTACGCATTAATAGCATACATTGTTCCTGACATCAGTAATTCTGCATTCATGGCGGCCAAGGGGGAAGAAAGGTGTTTAAAAACAAGAGCCCTTCCATAGTGTTTGTAAAGATTTTACAACACTTTAAATATTATAAATATTTAAGAGCATCATCATTTTACAAAATCATGCTTTACATCCGAATCTGCATTTTAATTTTGCCATATTGGCAAAAGTCTTCCAGTGGGAACTCGCCTCTACTTGCTCCATCGGTAAATTTCTTCTTCTGCTTGCCACCTGTATTTTCTCCCCTTATTCACCTTATTGACGAATCTCACATTTTATGAACTGAGGCTTTGTCATTTTCCTTCATTTTCACTCTCTTGCTTTATCAAAAAATGTTTCATTTTGCAAACAGGTCGCCTCCTCCTTCTCTATTGGCAATTTCCCACTCTTTCAAACTTTTTCTTCTTGCTCTATATTTGCTTTATCGGCAAATCTTTAATTTGTCAAAATTTATCTATTAGTCGGCAAAATCGCCTCATGATGGACTTTCTCTTTTGCCAAACTATCTCCTTGGTTGGCGAAGTTTCCTTTGTCATCATCTTCCCTGTGCCTTCATCAATAAATCTGAACATTTTTGAACTTGCCAGCCTTCCTTCTTCTTATCAGAAAAATTACGTTTTGTCGAACTACTTTTATCTCCTTAGTCGCTAAAATCTTGTTTTCTCGAACCAAGCTCTTTGCCACCTTTTTCTGCCTGTATTTTGCCTTATCGGAAAAAATACCATTTGTCAAACCCTCTGATGAGTGCCAAGTTGCACCCATGAAATACATCTTTTTACCTCTCTTTTCTCCTTCCTAAGTCCATCTTTCCTAATGTCTGCACCCAAATAAGCTAGCAAGATCATTCTAGTTAATGATTAATTGAGATAGATTATTTAAGATTATAATTTCTGATTGAGTGACTAATGTGCATGGAATTGATGGAACAATGCAGAAACTTCTCTCTTTTTGAATCAACAGGTGTAGATGCCAGGAACAGCAATTTTGTGCATCTTCAGAGATAGTCTTCAATAATCTCCAGAGACAATACCAAAGTACCATGACACCTGAAATTTTGAAGAAATGAGGAAAGCCTCTATGGAGCTCTGCGGGAGTCTGGAACATCTCCGGAGCTGAACAAAGAAAGCTACAGAGATCTCCGGAGCTACAGACATATCTCTGGAGCTGCAGACAAGGACAGATATCTCTGGCACCTCCTGAGAGCAGGGCATATTTCTAGCATAAGATGTTGATCAGGCACTCTCAGCAGTGATCATAATACCCCTCATTTCACTCAAATCATCACTTCAGTGGTGAAGGGTCATCCTTAGTTAAACTGCTGGAGTTTTTATCTTTTTAAAGTTTTTGCATGAGTCACGGATAGAACTGATCAATCTCCATATTTTCAAGGCCTCGCTGCCCAAATGTATTAAGACTCAAACTTAGAATTCTAAGTGGACTTCTGTTCCACTCAGTCTACTTTTATTGCATGATTATCTTTCATAGTTAAACAGCTAGTGTAATAAAGAGATGGATGTCATCTCATAGAAGAACTGGTAGATAAGATAAGTGATATGTCATCACTCATTTTGATATATACTGATAGAAACAGCAGAAGAAATATACAATGATTGAATTATTCTGATTCTCGATAATCTCAGTTCTGTGATAGCAATATTTTTCATGAATGCAAAGTGAATGAATTGGATTGGATCTAGTTGTGATCTTCTTTTGTGTTGATTCCCTACTGTAGCCTTCAGCCCCAAGGGTATGGAGCAAGGGCCCACTCTCACCACCAAAGAAGAAGGCTAGTACCACTGTTTTATTACTTTAAATTTTGCTATGAAAAGTATTTACTGATTTTGATAGATAGATGCATGTTATTGTTTTCAAGATTGATTTAAGTAACTTCATGTTTTATTCTATTTCAGCATTCCTTAAATTCATTTAGTAAGTAGACAGATTAATCTTTTCAAATTGGTAGAAGTTGTTAAGATTAGCTAGGAAAACTGGTAATTGTAGAATCCCTAGTTGCAGACAGTCGAGGACACAGCCCCTGGATTATTGACATCTGAAAATAGATTAAATGATGAGGTACAATGACACCTTGTCATTTTTGGCGCCGTTGCTGGGGATGTATTGTGTTAATTAGGGAAACTTAGTTAAAATAGTTTTTAGGATAGATCTGTATGGTTAGAGCTAGAGATTCGAAAGGAAGATATATAAAGCAGACACCCCAAAAACAAGCCATAGGGAAAAGCAGTGGGGTGGCACAAGATCTTGTTGAGGAGAGAAACCTAGAGCCTACTTTGGAAGCTGCACCTCAAAACAATAATCCCTTAGATCCTCCAAATCTTCCACTTGCCAATTATATCCAAGAATTACAACAAAAGTTTCAGGAAGATCCTTTGATAGAACCTAATTTCCTAGAACCTCAGGGAGAAGAACCAGTACTAAACATGGAAAATGATAATCATGAGGAAGAGGAAAATCGGGCTCCAAGAACCTTCTCATATCCTATTGTTTTGGCTGTTGGAGACAATGCTCCTATGAAGAATATCTCACCAACACACCTGCCAAACTTTAGAGGACTTTCTTCTGAGGATCCAGATCAGTTTTTGTTTGAATTCAAAGTAGTCTGCCAAACTTATGATTATGGATCAGATAACCAAAAACTCAAATTGCTCCCTTCAACACTAAAAGACTCTACGATGAGATGGTTTATGGGTTTACCCCAGAATTCTATCCATTCTTGGGATCAGATGGAAACATAGTTTTTAGAAAAATACCAAGATTACTGTAGATCCAGTAATAAAAATGAAGAATTGTTTAAAATTAGGCAGGGGGAGGAAGAGTCCTTAGAGGACTATGTGGATAGGTTTAATTTTGCCTTGAGAAGGTATGGCAACCCAGTAGATCACTCCTTGGCCAGAACCCTATTTGTAAAAGGATTGGATAAAGAATCAAAACAGACACTGGATCTAATGGGAAAAATAATTATCAACAAAATAGATATACCTGCTATAGAAGAACTCTGTAGGAACTATTCTAGAACCCAAAATGGAGTGAGGTCATCCAAAACTTTTAAAGGGAAGAATGAAATAGGACAGTTAATGGAAGAGATTGCAAATTTAAAAACAGACATTTTGGTCTAATTAAATACCACATTAGATGGGATTCAAGCAAAAATAAGAACAACTGATCAAAATAGAACAACTGAACCACTCTCCATCTATTGTCCTAGGTGTAGAAACAAGCATCTGTTGAGAGAATGCCCTTTGGACAAATCAGAAATTTGTTAGATCTGTGATAGGGAACATCCTACCAATCAATGTAGTCAACTTCCAGCCTTGAAAAGATTGAGTAAGAAGAATGTTGTAATAGAAGAGGAATTGAACTATGTGGGACAAAAACAAGCTGGAAATTTCCCTTATAATCAGTATCCAAACCAGCCTTCTTACAGGGGTCCTTCTAATTAGGGAAATAATCAGTGGAATCCAACTTGGCATGGGCCTCAAAATAATCCTCCTTGGGGACAACAAGATTGGCCAAGTCAACATTGGCAAAACCAAATTTGGCAAAATCAGCCTTGGGGAAATCAACAGTGGCCACCATAGTTTGGATCACAAAACATGCAACCTCAATGGGGTTCTCAACAGGGATATAATCAACAATACCAGGGACAACCTAGACGTTTCCAACCTCAACAACAAGCTTTACTAATTGGACCCTCCAACACACAAGGTCAATCACAAAATGAACCAGTTAGCTAACCACCTTTACCAGCTCAGCCCATACCAACCCACGGAATAAACAGGGAGCAGCTGTTTACATGACAGAGCAAGAAAATCTAGCTAGAATTAATGCTATATATTCAAATAATCTCTAGTTGCGTTCTGGGAAAGCATTCTTAAGACCATCTTCTCCAACTATAGTTGAAGTAACCAATGATGAGGAACCTAAAAATTTGTCCACTCAACCCCCAAAGGAGATTACTAACGAAAAAGTACTAAAAGAATCATCCTTGGACAACTTCGGAGTTGCTCCTAAAAGACCAACTCCGGAGAACATTCCTAAAAGTAATTATGACAAGAGCTCTGGAGATGAAAAAATTAGCACCATACCCAGAATGGCTTAAACAGTATGTTCCCCAGAAAAAGATCTTACAAAAACAAGTCCAAACCAACCTAGAATCGAAACTTTTACAAGAAATCAAGCAACTAAACATTGAAATTCCTCTTCTCCAAGCAATCAGAGATGTACCAGAACTAAATCAGTTCATTAAACAGTATTGTATCAAAACGCAGGGCAGGAAGAAAAATTTTCCCTCCACAATACAGGTGGAAGGAAAAGTAGTAGATCTATTGATGGGAGAAATTCTCCTTCTAAAATATGGAGACCCTGGAAACCTGTCATAACTGTTTTCATCTCAGGGGTAGAAATTTCAACTGTTCTGGTTGATTTGGGAGCAGCAATTAATGTGATGATAGTTCACACAATGGACAAATTAGCTCTATCAGGTATCTAATCCACAACCACAATTCTTTGACTTGTTGAACAGTCAGTAGCTGTTCCAAAGGGAGTAATCACTGATGTACTAGTTGTGATAGATTCATGAGAATTTCCAGTGGATTTCCTGATATTAGAACCTAGAAACTAGAGAAATGCTTATCCACTGATCTTAGGAAGACCATGGCTGGCTACAGCAATAGCATCTATTGATTGTCGAACTAGGGATATGGTCATTTCTAATGGGATAGATTTAAAGAAAATATCTTTGTATCCTCCAGCTAAACCATCAATACATTATACATGAAGAGTATGGGTGGATGAACCAGAGAATAATGATAACAGTGCCTCAGTAGCTATGGTAACCATCAAGGAACATCTAGGAGAGTTAGAAGAAGAAATATACTATGATACAACAGAAGACATTACTCACATCCTAATCAATAAAGATGTGATGGAACTCGCCCAAGACTCTAAGAGAGAACTTCTTACTTCTTTTCATTGTACCCTCGCCAACATTATTCCTTGTGGGGAAACCTCTTACAAAGACTTAGCCACTTTCCATATGTTGCTTCCACATTCTTGTCCTCTCAATACCATGACTCCAATGTACAGATTAACTACATCTATGGATCAAATCACAAAACAGGTCATGATTTTACCAAGGAAAACACTTAATATCAATACTCAGTTAACAACAAATCAGGAAGAAAAACTTATCCAACTTCTGATTTCCCACTCAGCATCTTTTGCTTCGGAATACCAAGATATGAAAGGCATACCTCCTGAGATCTATACCCATCATATATACACTGAGAATATTAAACCTGTTAGACAGCCCCAGAGAAGATTGAATCATGCTTTAAAGGACATTGTCAAAACTTAAATAGAAAAATTACTTCAAGCAGGGTTTATATATCCAATCTCAGACAGTCAATGGGTCTCACCCCTTGTCATAGTGCCTAAAAAGAATGGGAAATGGAGGGTGTGTATTGATTATAGAGAACTCAACAAGGCCACAAAAAAAGACTACTTTCCCTTACCATTCATTGACCAAGTACTGGACAACCTTGCTAGGAGAAAGTATTTCTCTTTCTAGATGGATTCAGTGGGTATAATCAAATTCAAGTAGCACCTAAAGATCAGGACAAAACCACCTTTACCTTCTCTTGGGGAACTTTTGCTTACAAAGTTCTTCCCTTTGGACTATGCAATGCCCAGCTACATTTCAGAGAATTGTTTTAGCTATTTTTGCTGAACTAGCTAATGAATGCATGTAGGTCTATATGGATGACTTTACTATGTATGGGGATAATTTTGAAGAAGCTCTCACAAACCTTGAGAAAGTACTAAAATGTTGTGAGAAAAATCAATTATCCCTTAGCCATGAAAAGTGTTTTATGATGGTGGAGGAAGGAATTGTTTTAGGACACCACATTTCAGCAAAGGGGATCAAAGTGGATCAAAACAAGATAGAAGTGATCACACAGTTGCCTTCACCCAAAAATTAGACAGATGTTAGAAGTTTTCTGGGTCATGCAGGCTACTATAAGAGATTCATAGAAAATTTCAACAGAATAGTTGCCCCTCTGTTTACCCTGCTTAACAAAGATACAGAATTTCTATGGACAGAAGAATGTCAATCAGCATTTGAAACCTTGAAAGAGAAGCTTATTGTCACACCAATTTTGAGAGGACCTAATTGGACTTTGTCATTTCACATATAGACTGATGCTTCAAATGAGTCCATTGGGGCAGTTTCAGGACAAAAGGAGGAAGGAGAAAGTATGCATGCCATTTATTACATCAGCAAAAACCTTACCTCTGTAGAAAGAAATTACACAACAACTGAAAAAGAATTCTTGGCAGTCATCTATGCTATAAACAAATTCAAGCATTATATCACTGAATATAAGATATTTGTACACACTAATCGTGCAGCCATCAAGTACCTAATGAATAAACCAGTAGTGGGTGCAAGGATCATCAGGTGGTTATTGCTATTGCAGGAATTTGATATTACCATAGTTGATAATCCAGGAAAGTTTAATTTGGTTGCTGAATTTTTGTCAAGATTGCATATAGGAGGAGAAAACCAACCAATGGAGGACAAGTTCCCAGATGAACATCTTTTTGCTATCTCCTCTACTGCACCTTGGTTTGCTGACATAGCTAATCTTTTAGCTACAGGCTTGTATCCATCCCATTTTACCTCAAAACAAAGAAAACGTTTGGTTAAAGAAAGTTTATCTTATAAATGGTTGAATGGTTTACTATTTACATGTGGTCTTGATTTCATTCTACGCAGGTGTCTAAAAGCTGATGAGATTTTTGATGTGTTGAGAGCATGTCATGATGAACCATCTGGTGGCCATTACTCCTTCCACGAGACAGTCCACAAGATCCTCGGAGCTGGTTACTACTGGCCCTCTCTTCATAAAGACACAAAGTAGTATGTGTAGCACTATGACCAGTGCCAAAGGATGGGATAGCCAACCTTTACCCACGAGATGCTACTGCATCCTCAAGTCATGATGGAACCATTTGAGCAGTGGGGTCTAGACTTTGTGGGACCAATTTCTCCACCATCATCAGGCAAGGAGTACATTCTGGTATGCACAGACTATGTTACTAAGTGGGCTAAGGTTCAAGCATTACAATTTGCAAGGGAAGAAAAAGTTGTTGATTTCCTTTATAATAAGATTTTCTTAAGGTTTGGAGCCCCAAGATCAATAGTTTCAGACAGAGGACCTCAGTTTACTTCACAGGTAATCCAAGCATTCATAGATTTATATCAAGTCAAACACAAAAAATCTTCACCTTACCATCCTCAAGCGAATGGGCAAGTAGAGGTAACCAATAGGGAACTTGAAAATATTCTGATAAGGACAGTAGCAATGAACATAAAAGATTGGGCTAGCAGATTACCTGAAGCAGTTTGGGCTTACAATACCACTTGGAAGTCCACAACAAAATTCTCACCATATGAATTAGTTTATGGGAAAAAGCCTATTTTGTCTATAGAATTTGAACTCTAGACACTTAAAACTGCATTGGATATTGGTTTACCATTGTCTATAGCTCAACAAAATAGAATTCTTCAGCTCAATGAGTTTGATGAAATTCGGACAGAGGCTATTCAGCAAACAGAATTGGTTTAGTATCAGAGGAAGCAATGGCATGATCAACACATCAAAAGGACATTTCAACAAGGTGATTGGGTTCTTCTTTATGATTCTAAATTCAAAGAGTTCAAGGGGAAATTACAAACTCATTGGATGGGTCCTTATTAAATCAATGACGTTTTTGAAAATGGAACAGTATCATTGCAACCTATTGATGGAGGCCCAGACACATTCTTAGTAAATGGTCACCGAATCAGACTCTATAAAAGACCATCTATTAAAGAGGGGTTTCTTAATGATTTATGTTTTGATACAGGGGATACCTCCTCTGTCACAGTGTTGGATTAAAAAAATAAAAAAAAGGAAGGTTGAAAACCAACAAATGGCTGCCTTCTAAAAAAAAAAAATTTAAAAGGAAGGTTGAAAACCAGCAAATGGCTACCTTCTAAAAAATTTAAAAAAAAAATAATAGAGAAAGATGGAAAACCAGTAAATGGTTGTCTTTCTCGATCAAGGGAGTTGAAAACCAGCAAATGGCGGTTCCCTTCTTCAGGACAGTTGAAAACAATTGAGCTCCGGAGATGATTAGGTGCCAGGAGTTAGTCAAATGCACCTCTGGTGCTTCCCAAACCAAGAGCACCTCTGACGCTTCCCAAACAAGGAGCACCTCCGGCGCTATGTCAATAAAGAAGTCAATTTCAATAATAAGAGAGGGGACCCACCTCTCCAGGCGGTAAAGTGGACACATCACATGATGAGGTCATCATGACTCATCCTCTACTTTATCACAAGAATAAATTAAATTAGCACGCATATCATTTGCAGGGGTATTCACAAAGACGGCGCTGATGTCACCCAAGGAACATGGATTCTTGAACCACTCAGCGAAATGATTGCAGGTTGTGTACCAACGAAGTAGTGGACGTCATCTCCAACCACGAAAAGCTGCTCATGTGCCATGACACGTGTAGTGTCAAACAATAACACAACATCTCTGTCGTGTACATTGCCCTCATCATTAAACTGATCCAAGTAATTATATCTTTAATTAAGCATTAATAGCAACTGTCTTGTCTTTCTATTTTTGGGTGCCACCACTATGACACGTCCTCCTGCCATCATTTTCTTTCCTAAATTTACACATGCCGCCATCTGTGCTATACTACCACCTTGCCTCCAGAGTGTCATGTCATTCTATCGCATTTATGACTGCCTAGGTACTCTAACTAATCTGCATAAGCCTAAGCTGAGAAACATAACATTCCTCATTCGAACCTTCGAAGTACCCTGAAGAATAGAGCAAATTGAACAGTCCTCCAGAGCCTACAAAGATAAGAGGAAAGGATAAACTACAGATTGAGAAGGTGAGGAATTAAGCACAGAAGGTGGAACTAATTTAGCAATGGGGGTAAAGAAGAAGTCTGAGCCAAAAAGTGCTGCGGGTCTTCTACAGGATGAAGCTGTAGCAAACATTCTAAGAACTACAGGATGGTTGGACTTCCTAGAAAAATTTGAAGGGTTTCAGGAAGATGTCGTGGATGAATTCCTCAGAAATCTAAAGGACAATCAGATAGTTGTCAGAGGAGTCTGAATCAATTTCTCCTTAGCCACTATTAGCCACATTTATGGACTTCTTGAACAAGGTGAGAGGTTTTATCACTTGGAAACCTTATACACTGATTTAATTAAGAATTTCTCTGTTCGTGGTGAACCTGCTATACAACTGCATTCAAATAAAAATGAAGTAAAAGGAATTCTTAGGTCCACCCTTTCAAACCCTTAGCAATCTGTTGCCACCTGGTTGATGAAATATTTTACTTGTGATGGTCAATTCTCTCTAGTTTTAGAACCAATCATGAAAATGCTGATTTTTCTAAGGCATGGGAATGCACACCTTGAGTATAGCATAAACATTCCCAATTTCCTGTATTCTACCATCAGAGCAACTACAAAGAAATATCAGCAGAATAAGGGTCCCATGAAACATCATGGCCTCATTTTTCTAGTAGTCAAACACCACTTCCCGTCTCAGGCCAATGGGGAAGAATTATGGCAAAACTTTCTTGAACAAGATTCCCAGAACAGAGGACTAGAGATGGCACAACCAGGAGGTGAGAGTTCTCCTACTCACCAAGAAGAAGAAACTGAGCCTTCAACCTCCTCCATAGCTATTCAAAGAGGAAAGAAGTCCTCACAGGAGGCCACTTCATCTGTAGCCCCTGTTCCTGATAAAAAGAGGAAAGGTAAAGCAATTACAGAGTTTGTTCCTAAGCAAACCCTATATATGACTTGATCAATTAGGAGAAAGATGACTTTAATTGAGGAATCTTTCCCTAAAGAATTAACAAAGGAGAGGTCAGGACAGAGAACAGAGGGAACCTGGTGGGCTGAAGAACCATCTCATGATTCAGATGAGACCCCTCTAGTCAGGAAGAGAAAACAAAGAGAAGTTTCCCCAACACCATCTATTCATCTGGGGTCAAGTCCAATTTCAGAACCATCATGTGCTCTGGAGACAGAACACATAAAAACTTTTACTATTTCCTCAGATTCTGAGGAAGAGAGACCTGCTCCGGAGGCACTTGCCCCACCTCTGCTACGAAGAAGCAAAAGAAAAAGACAGCTCTCATAGGCTGAGAAAGATACTGCCCTCCTAGCTGAGGTACTCCTGGGTTTTAGAACATATGAAGATAAGGCTGGGCCTTCATCGGTGCCAACAGAAGCAGAGGAACCCCAAGAGGACCCTTAGGACAGGTAGTCTGCAGAAAAAGATGAAACAGGGCAAATGGGTACAATTGACAGTACAGGACAGATGGCCATGGACAACCCTGATGATCAGCAAATAGCAACAGAAATAGCAGAAGTAGAAACCTTCTCTCATCCCTCTGATCAAGAGGATGTAGAAATTTTAAAAGAACAACAAATGATGGAAGAAATTGAAAACTTAAAGAGACTACTTTGGGGGAAGAATCTGATTATTACTGACCTCAAGAAGGTCAGAATAGAGGTAGAAATGGAGCAGAAACAAGTCATTGAAAATCTACAAACAGAACTCCAAAGAAAAAACAAGATCATCGAGGAGAAAGAAGCAGAGTTGGAGGCACAGAAAATTGAGGCAGCCAAACTGTTGGAAGAAAATGAGAGAGTAGCAGCACAGAGTGTTTCTGAGCTCACCATGGCTAGAGACAATAGCCTCACAATAATGGCAGCATTGATTGAGAAAATACATAGCCAGGATAGACAGTTAACTTGGGCCAACAATAGACTAGATGACCAGGAGGAATATATTCAAGAGTTGGCTAGCCCAAGGGCAACCAATGAACAAGAAATCTAAACAGATGCATATGTGGGTCCAATCCCCATTGACATTCCTAAAGCCCTGTTCCATTGGGAGAAGAAGTGTAGAGAATATGAGGCTTCCAAGCCTATGTTGCAATTACAAAGGGCAGTCACTACCAAAACAAAAAGAATAGAAACTCTGGAAGGAAAAATCCTTGAAATGGCCTCCCTTTCTTCAGAAATTCTATCCTGTAGACCTCCAAGTGCCAGCTATTCTATGTTCTTACAAGAAAGAGTCCTGCAGAGGAAATTCTCTTTAATCCTGTCTAACCTGGTTGAGGATACAGAGATAGTAGAAGGATTCATGACAGCATATACCAGGAGTAATGATGAGGACAAGAATTTCCTATGTGAATTATACTTACATGGGTTCTGTGTTAATGATATAACTTTCATTCTTAATCATTTTGTGGGGGAATGCCAGCTTAAGGCATTTATGTCCCTAATGAGGAATCATCAAATCTGGAATGAAAGGATGGAAGATCATCTCAAGAAAGATTTAAAAACATATCTCTTCATCAGGAAGGAATGTCCCAATCCCAATGCTTTTAAGGTCTAATTTAGGTCCCTTATCTATCATCCTGATAATAAGAACAAAATTTTCTATTATACCTAAAAAGTTTGCAAGAGTGCTCCATCGATTTTGGTCTTTTCATGATCAGTTCAGCAAACCCAGTACTTGCCATAGCAAAGAAGAGATGGAATATTTTGACCCCGGAGCAGAAAATGAGAGAGGTGGTCACCCCTGCAAACTTAAGATTATTTATGAGAAAAGCAAAATTGATATCCAAACTGATGGATAACCATAAGCAGGAATGGATAGGTGGACGGTTCAGGCCCCCTCTAATAATTGAACCACTCCCTATCTGGACGAAACAGATGGAAGATGAGAAATTGCAGGACTGGATGAAGTAGGTTGATCAATACAGAGGCAATGGTAATACCAACCGCACAACCTGGACCACCTATGCATAGGATTGTAGCTTGACTGACAAGCTACTTCACCAAAATAAATATAGATTGTGGGAAGCAGGAGGACCTGCCAAACCTTAGGTATGGGGGGATGATGAGTGCCAAGTTGCACCCATGAAATACATCTTTTTACCTCTCTTTTTCTCCTTCCCGAGTCCATCTTTCCTAATGTCTACACCCAAATAAGCTAGCAAGATCGTTCTAGTTAATGATTAATTGAAATAGATTACTTAAGATTATAATTTCTGATTGAGTGACTAATGTGCATAGAATTGATGGAAAAATACAGAAACTTCTCTCTTTTTGAATCAACAGGTGTAGATGCCAGGAACAACAATTTTGTGCATCTCCGGAGATAGTCTTCAATAATCTCCGAAGACAATACCAAAGTACCATGACACCTAAAGTTTTGAAGAAATGAGGAAAGCCTCTCTGAAGCTCTGCGGGAGTCTGGAACATCTCCGGAGCTGAACAAAGAAAGCTACAGATATCTCCGGAGCTGTAGACATGGACAGATATCTCTGGCGCCTCCTGAGAGCAAGGCATATTTCTAACATAAGCTGCCGATTAGGCACTCTCAGTAGTGATCATAATCCCCCTCATTTCACTCAAATCATCACCTGAGTGGTGAAGGGTCATCCTTAGTTCAACTGCTGGAGTTTTTATCTTTTTAAAGTTTTTGCATGAGTCACGGATAGAACTGATCAATCTCCATATTTTCAGGGCCTTGCTGCCCAAATGTATTAAGACTCAAACTTAGAATTCTGTGTGGACTTCTGTTCCACTCAGTCTACTTTTATTGCATGATTATCTTTCATAGTTAAATAGCTAGTGTAATAAAGAGATGGATGTCATCTCATAGAAGAACTGGTAGATAAGATAAGTGATATGTCATCACTCATTTTAATATATACTGATAGAAACAGAAGAAGAAATATACAATGATTGAATTATTCTGATTCTCGATAATCTCAGTTCTGTGATAGCAATATTTTTCTTGAATGCAAAGTGAATGAATTGGACTGGATCTAGTTGTGGTCTTCTTTTGTGCCGATTCCCTACTATAGCCTTCAGCCCCAAGGGTGTGGAGCAAGGGCCCACTCTCACCACCAAGGCAGAAGGCTAGTACCATTGTTTTATTACTTTAGATTTTGCTATGAAAAGTATTTACTGATTTTGATAGATAGATGCATGTTACTGTTTTCAAGATTGATTTAAATAACTTCTTGTTTTATTATGTTTTCAACATTCCTTAAATTCATTTAGTAAGTAGACAGATTAATCTTTTCAAATTGGTAGAAGCTGTTAAGATTAGCTAGGAAAACTGGTAACTGTAGAATCTCTAGTTGCAGACAGCTGAGGACACAACCCCTGGATTATTGGCATCTAAAAACAAATTAAATGATGAGGTACAACAACACCTTGTCACCCTCTTTTGCTTTCTTTTTGACCCTGTCAGCTAAATGACCTATTGGCAAACTGCCAAAATTTTGAACTATTTCATTAGTTCGGCTTTCCGCTAATTCCCTGACTTAGTCCCTTTTGCCATCTTTTCTCTATTTGCCTTAATCAAATTTTGCAATGTGTTTACCTTATTGGCAAACTTGGCTTTTCTTGAACTTAGCAAGTTTGGCCTTAGTCCTCTACCTTCAGCTTTATCAGAAAAAGGGCATTTTGTTGAACCTCACTTCTTTTCACTTTCCACCTTGTCAGTGAAAAGCACCCATCACGAATATAGCCGGCCATATTGACTTAGTCGGTGAATCTCCTCTTTCTATGAGCTTAGGCAGATTTCCTTTTATATCGCCTTTATCGGCAGAACTTTCTATTTCTTCCTCGGGCACATCTTTCATGCTTTGGCGATAGAAGGTGACATCTCTGAACTAGAGGAAACATGCCCTTTAGTCTTTTCCCCTTTGGTCAGAAAAATGCCTTGTAGGCACACGTGACCATTTTAGAACTTTGGAAGCTTTTCTCTATGCTTTGCCTTTATCACTTTATCGGCGAAATACAAAAAACACGAACTTGTGGAAAGTTCAGTTTTGGGCAAATTCCCTGACAAAGGCATTGATTTTATTTTTCCTTTGCCAAATTCTCAAATTTCTAGTTTGCCTTATCGGCAAGACTAGCCTTTTTCAAACTCGCCCCTTTCTTTGACTCCTTCTATTGACAAACTAGCCATCAGGCGAACTCCCTATCGGTGAAACCATGAGCTCTTAAACCAAGCCCTACTGATAGACTTCTTTTCTTTGTCTTGCTCTTCCACAACCCTGTCTCCCTTTGCTTTGTTGTCGCCTTATCGGCGAATCGACTAAAAGTTGAACTCTTGAAAAGTTAGTGATTTTGGAAAAAAATCGATTCACCAACCAAGGTAAAATATGAAAAATTTCTAAGGGATAAAAAGGGAACAAGACTTAACCATTTTTTGACCAAGGCAAAAAACATAAAAATAAAACTTTGAACAAGCATAACTTCTTCATTTCAAGGAATTTTGACATGGTTCAAAAGGCAAAGTTGCCCAGAATTCAATTCTCTTAATAAATTTGCTAAACTTGACCTTTGACTATGGATCAGGACATGACATTTTACCTTAGTGACTATTGGATCCTTACTGGACGAAATATGTCAACATGACTTTTGGATTTTTTAGTGGAAAATGAAGCATTTTGGAAGCAAAATTTTGTAGGTGCCAACACTGGCTCTGGTTGGGGATGTGTGACAAGTAGTGTCATAGTGAGGATCCAGAATATCTCTGGGCAGACCAAAACCAAAAAATGAATAGGGGAAACACCCGAAACGTATTTACAACAAGGGCATATATATAAGAGAACATACAATCATAAGGAAAAATGACTATAAGCAAAATTTTAGATCACTACAGGCCAAACCTGCACAAAATTACTGCAACTACTTGCCTCTGTCAAAGACAAGTTGAATGAAGGAGTTGATCTCCCTCAAACCAAACTTGCATTTTTTACCCAACTACAACAACTAAACACTGTACCTAGCATATGCTAATCTGCATCATATGCTTGTGGAGCCAAGGTCAGCGGTATCAATGAAATTATTACCACACGACAACCATAAAAGATAGGTACTTGACCTATTCATATCTATATCATGCTTGTTCCAGGCAGCAAGGGGTGCAAAACTAAAACTTAGGTCAGCAACAAAAGATATAAATGAAGGCAAACCTCCATTACCATGTGCCAGGCTATCACACCTATTGACCTCTTCATGTAAATTGAGCGAAAAAAGAAAATACCTCTAATTCACATGGCAAAGAAAATTGTTCCTGAATGCACTATTGATCCACAAGAGAAGGCACTTCATCTTGTAGAGCAAACTGGAAAGATTCCAACTCAGTCATATCTTCAAGTTGGGTTGCAACATGTTGGAACTCAGGCATAAACATGCCTCACTGCACATTCACATCAATGTCCCACACAAAGAACTCAATCTCTATTATAGCACCAACACATTCAAGAGCTAACAAGTCTTTCACATAAAAATGAAAGCACTCATAATCATTCGTAACTCCATCAAGCTCTTGCACAAAATTTTCATATGTGCTGCTACAGATTTCATATTCTAAGTCATAAGCATGACTCAGGCTACAATTCAAAACATCAGCACATAAATCAATATCATGAGACACTTCAAATGAAGAACCATGTTCTTCCAATTGTCTCTCTATTTTATTTTCATTCATGTAACTTGTTGCATCATATTCACTGTTGCAAACAGACTGATGACACACTTCTTCTTCCACATTCATTTTTATTTTATTTCCTTGTAGCTGAGATGGACCACATTCTGCATGAGGAAGAGAACATGCCTTGCACCAAAGAAACAAGTTCTCATATG
Organism: Cunninghamia lanceolata; assembly: GCA_027924645.1. Classification (NCBI taxonomy): domain Eukaryota; kingdom Viridiplantae; phylum Streptophyta; class Pinopsida; order Cupressales; family Cupressaceae; genus Cunninghamia; species Cunninghamia lanceolata. The sequence continues at coordinate 4,962,522 of BSBN01000007.1, forward strand.
CATCCACATGATCACCATCCTCAAAATCCAAGGCAAACTCTTCACACTAAAACTTTATGTCCGCACCAACAACTGTCTCTGATTGGCTATCATCATGTGCCACCACCTCCACATCTACCTCAAGCAAACAAATAATGACTACCTCATCACACACAGGAACAAAGGAGGGCAATACATTAAACAAGAAACAAGTTCGTTGCTCACCGTCCATTTCATTTACTTGTACACAGTCAACATAATTAGCTTTACAAGTTAATTCAACTCGCTGCTCACTTATGTACATAACATCCTCATTGTTCACTGGGCCACATAGCTCAACATTAAGCTGGAAGTCACCACTATTTTCATCATTTTCACTTTCACTTGATGAACTATCCAGCCGAAGGTAGGTGCAAATATTGCTTTCATCATTTGCATCACTATCATATGGTGCACCAACCTCCACTTCTACCCTTCTGACCACACAATCATCATCTGGTATTGTGTCTAGATCACATGAAACATTCACCTCCCCTGTCTACAATAGCTTGTTTATATCAGCTACCTCTACATCTGAGGATATATATTTTGCAATCATATCCTGCTTAACTTTGTCAACATAATCAATGAACAAGTATGCATGTTGCATATCCACTAGGTTGAATTCGTCCCATATAGAACTCAAGCTTATAGAATCATCATAAGCTCTCAAATACATGTCAATACAAACAGGAAGACCAAGTCTAAATTTTTTTGGGATGTGAGACAAGGCAACCGTAAATCTGTGGCTGAGCTCCATGCTAGACTCTCTTTCCTGCCTTCCAATATCTTCTAGTTCTTGGACAAGAAACATAAGGTCTAGACTATTTGCAAACTCTTCGAATGTGGCCACCAACTAATCCCAGGAAGCAAAATGTTGATCATGGAAACTAACCAGCCACTTCCTTGCTACTCCACATAGAGATCTAACAAAAAATATCATCCACATATCTTCATCTTCAAATTGGAATGTGTCCATGAAATCTGAAAATGCATCAATATAGGCCTTCCCATCAAAAATCTTACACCCATCAAATAAAGGCATCTAATAATAAATCCTTTTGGGCATGGATTGCTGCTCATAACTGACCCATGAGAGGTCTAGTTGTCTGTAATTATTTTTATTTGCAATAGGGGGAGGACAAGGAACAAAGAAAATGGGAACAACAGGAGAGGGACAAGACTATGGCCTAGATTCAAGCAACCTGATTTGATTTGTTGTTTCTTCTTCTTGCTGCAATAATGACTCCAATAGTTGTTTGGTTTTTTCTATTTCATACTGTTGATCTGCTAAGTCATTATGATTTTGCATGGGTGCATATAGGTTTTGGTTTGTATAACATGCAGAGCCATGACTGGAATATGTACTTCTAGGATGGTCATGGGAATCAATTCCAATGTAATTCCTAGGGTCTGATACATAGGAAGAATCAGATGACAGATTATCCCTAGGGTATCCAGGTTCATACCAATTGGCCATGACTAAAACATCCTATAATATTGGGCAAGAACTGAGGTATACAAATTTGTTCCTTCAATATGACAAGAACAACAAACTTCAAAAGTTAGGAAGAAAACCATTTACCTTTATTTTGTTCTTTGATAGTAGAGTCACCACCTCTTTTGAAGAGGAAATCCTTGAAGTGTGACTGATCTTTAAGGCCACGAGCTGATTCTAGGTTCAGCTCACCAGCAGAGTCTTCAAATGATTTCAACCTAGCATTACATAGGTGCCATTTAGTTGGTGTAAGTTGACGGGCTGCCAACTTACCCACAATAAAAGACTTCACAACATCAACATGCAAACAGGGGTCTAAAATTCTAAACCAAGATATCACTTCCCTGGCAACGACACCAAAATGTTGGTTCCCAAAATAGCTGCAACCTAAAACTCCAAAACATTCCTAAAACACCTAGGCCAGAGATTGTCGTCAAGGTGATAGGAAGAGGTTTATCAACAAGTTAATTGGCCAACTACAGGAGTGGATAGACTCCTTTTCTCTTCAGGCTCAACTAGACTTAGGAGGGATATTCCTAGAGGCATGAAATGAAAAAAAAAACATACACAACCATACCCAATGTACACTTGACCCCAAAGTTATCGCTAGATCAAGACAAAATGGTTGCATAGGCCTCTCATTAATCTAATTCAACTGTGCGAATGTACATGCATAGGAAAGATGGTTTTTTACCCTGAACCACAGGTGAAAGATTTGTTGATTTTTTTAAAAGTGTTTGATCCCTCTCCAATATGGACCAGTGCCTACTCCACTAGGCAACTGAGTCATAAGCAATAAAGAGGGAAGAAAAGATTGAACCAGCATCAACAAAATACTAAAATGTATTCACATACATTTCTTAGATTATACTTCATACATTAGACATACTTAACTATCTAGAACCAAACTATAATGACCCATTTGCAATAAAGAAATGACCCAACACAAAGCATGCATGGATTTAAATGTTGTCACACATTATCAAATCTCTATTACAATCACACCTGCAAATGTGGTGAGAGAAAACATACAAATGTGATTATACATTCCCCTGAATCATTACAAATGGCCATGGAGACATACAAATGTATGAAATATACTTTCCAATTCATTCCTACGCTACATTAAAACACATTCCTCCATTTAACACCCAGACTAGCTTGATTTGAAGCCCTGAAACTATCCTAAGGCATTGCAGACCAGACAATTGGCTCAAAAACTAATGCCCAAAATATCTCAAAATGATGCATATATAGCATTACAATTCAAACTGACTACACCAATTCCCAGGGCTGCATTCAGTCAATGAGTACACACCATGCTGAAATAAATTTCAAGCCCAGATATTTGTCAGAGAAAATGTACGTTAGAAGCCTGCCCATGCCCTGCAAATTGATTTCCTGCCCTTGAGGTACCTGCAGAGATCATGATCACTGAAACACTGCATCCTGCCACTAGATTTTGTACCTGCGCATTGACAGCATACATTGTTCCTAACATCAACAATTTTGCATTCATGGCGGCCAAGGGGGAAGAAAGGCATTTAAAAACAAGAGCCCTTCCATAGTGTTTGTAAATCTTTTACAACACTTTAAATATTATAAATATTTAAAAGCATCATCATTTTAAAAAATCATGCTTTACATTTGAATCTGCATTTTAATTTTGCCATATCGGCAAAAGTCTTCCAGCAGGAACTCGCCTCTACTTGCTCCATCAGCAAATTTCTTCTATTGCTTGCCACCTACATTTTCTCCCCTTATTCACCTTGTCAGCAAATCTCACATTTTCTGAACTGAGCCTTTGCCATTTTCCTTCATTTTCACTTTCTTTCTTTATCGGCAAATTTTTCATTTTGCAAATAGGTCGTCTCCTCCTTCTCTGTCAGCAATTTCCCACTCTTTCAAACTTTTTATGCTTGCTTTATATTTGCCTTATCAACAAATCTTTAATTTGTCAAACTTTATCTATTAGTCAGCAAAATCGCCTCATGGCGAACTTTCTCTTTTGCCGGACAATCTCCTTGGTTGGCAAAGTTTCCTTTGTCTTCATCTTCCCCATGCCTTTATTGGTAAATCTAAATATTTTTTAACTTGCTAGCCTTCATTCTTCTTATCGACAAAATTACATTTTGCCGAACCACTTTTATCTCCTTAGTTGGTAAAATATTATTTTCTCGAACCAAGCTCTTTGCTGCCTTTACATTTGAATCTGCATTTTAATTTTGCCATATCGGCAAAAGTCTTCCAGCAGAAACTCGACTCTACTTGCTCCATCAGCAAATTTCTTCTATTGCTTGCCACCTACATTTTCTCCCCTTATTCACCTTGTCAGCAAATCTCACATTTTCTGAACTGAGCCTTTGCCATTTTCCTTCATTTTCACTTTCTTTCTTTATCGGCAAATTTTTCATTTTGCAAATAGGTCGTCTCCTCCTTCTCTGTCAGCAATTTCCCACTCTTTCAAACTTTTTATGCTTGCTTTATATTTGCCTTATCAACAAATCTTTAATTTGTCAAACTTTATCTATTAGTCAGCAAAATCGCCTCATGGCGAACTTTCTCTTTTGCCGGACAATCTCCTTGGTTGGCAAAGTTTCCTTTGTCTTCATCTTCCCCATGCCTTTATTGGTAAATCTAAATATTTTTTAACTTTCTAGCCTTCATTCTTCTTATCGACAAAATTACATTTTGCCGAACCACTTTTATCTCCTTAGTTGGTAAAATATTATTTTCTCAAACCAAGCTCTTTGCTGCCTTTACATTTGAATCTGCATTTTAATTTTGCCATATCGGCAAAAGTCTTCCAGCAGGAACTCGCCTCTACTTGCTCCATCAGCAAATTTCTTCTATTGCTTGCCACCTACATTTTCTCCCCTTATTCACCTTGTCAGCAAATCTCACATTTTCTGAACTGAGCCTTTGCCATTTTCCTTCATTTTCACTTTCTTTCTTTATCGGCAAATTTTTCATTTTGCAAATAGGTCGTCTCCTCCTTCTCTGTCAGCAATTTCCCACTCTTTCAAACTTTTTATGCTTGCTTTATATTTGCCTTATCAACAAATCTTTAATTTGTCAAACTTTATCTATTAGTCAGCAAAATCGCCTCATGGCGAACTTTCTCTTTTGCCGGACAATCTCCTTGGTTGGCAAAGTTTCCTTTGTCTTCATCTTCCCCATGCCTTTATTGGTAAATCTAAATATTTTTTAACTTGCTAGCCTTCATTCTTCTTATCGACAAAATTACATTTTGCCGAACCACTTTTATCTCCTTAGTTGGTAAAATATTATTTTCTCGAACCAAGCTCTTTGCTGCCTTTACATTTGAATCTGCATTTTAATTTTGCCATATCGGCAAAAGTCTTCCAGCAGGAACTCGCCTCTACTTGCTCCATCAGCAAATTTCTTCTATTGCTTGCCACCTACATTTTCTCCCCTTATTCACCTTGTCAGCAAATCTCACATTTTCTGAACTGAGCCTTTGCCATTTTCCTTCATTTTCACTTTCTTTCTTTATCGGCAAATTTTTCATTTTGCAAATAGGTCGTCTCCTCCTTCTCTATCAGCAATTTCCCACTCTTTCAAACTTTTTATGCTTGCTTTATATTTGCCTTATCAACAAATCTTTAATTTGTCAAACTTTATCTATTAGTCAGCAAAATCGCCTCATGGCGAACTTTCTCTTTTGCCGGACAATCTCCTTGGTTGGCAAAGTTTCCTTTGTCTTCATCTTCCCCATGCCTTTATTGGTAAATCTAAATATTTTTTAACTTGCTAGCCTTCATTCTTCTTATCGACAAAATTACATTTTGCCGAACCACTTTTATCTCCTTAGTTGGTAAAATATTATTTTCTCGAACCAAGCTCTTTGCTGCCTTTTTCTGCCCTTCTATTTTTCCTTATCAACAAAAATACCATTTGCTGAACTCTCTTTTGCTTTCTGTTGTCACTTGGATTTTCACCCTGTGTTTGGAGAGGTTTAATGGTCTTCAACAATCCAATGAAACATTGAGATGACCTCCAAGTGTGGGACCCTGCAAGGAGGCCAAATCTCCAAAGAGAAGTTGGTTCCTTCGTTGAATGAGAGATTCAGCTATTCCTAAGACTAAACCTAATCTATCCACCGTTGATGAAAAGAGAAAGAGGGATAAAAACTGTAAATTAATGGAGGTGATACACCAAGTTTGAATATGGAGCTCTCACTGAACTAAAAATCCACAAAATAAAGAAATACAACTGATCAACTTACACAGATCTAGCTGATTCTAATAGAGGTAAGAAGCAGAACAGAATTGTAAGGAACAAAGCATTCACATACAAATTAGTCCTAATTTACACAGTGCTAAAAAATAGCATAAAGATGTAAAACACAGTGTGTATTTCAACAAGGCAAGGTTATAGCAGAGGGCTATGTTTGGAGTACAAAAAATGTCTCTGTATCCAACCCTCATTACATCTTTTAAAAATACAAATATAGCAATTTAATACATTGACCTCAGTCATTTCTCACAATAAATTCACCCCCATGGGCTTGTCAGAAAATATCCCTGCAAAAGGAATGTTTGACTGCAAGAACTCAATGCAGAAAATATCTTGGATCATGGAGTAAATGGGAGATATTTTGTCTCTTCAATGCACCAGCTGATTCACCACCTACAACATTAAATGCAAAAATATCTAAAATGGAGTAGTTGAGCAGATCAAATCTGCATTAATGGAAGATGAGGAAAATCAAAAATATTTTCCCTCCAAAATCTCTTTTCACAGAGCTTTTACAACACTTCAAATATCTACATTCAGATATTAGAGTTTACAATATATTAAAATTCTTTGTTTTGCATTAATTTCTACATATTTTAGCCCATATTTTTTCCTGTTGGAAAAATCAGGCTATGACAAACCATTCTGTTTTGCCCTCTGTATCTTCTATTTTCAGTCAACAACTTTACAAGTTTCTGACTGTGGCCTATTGTTTCATTTCTGCTCACTTTTGCCTTATCGACAAAAGTCATTTTCTGAACTATTCTTGCTTCATCCTTTTATCTCTATTTTTGCCTTATCGACAAAAATCATCCCTTCTAAACTTTTCCATGTCTCTATCTTTCTTCCTTATCGGCAAAAAGTTTAAACTTTGAACTTTGCTTTCTTTTGCCTTTGTCAGCAAAAACATCTTTTGTTGAACCATTTTACCTTGCCTTTTGCCTTATCGGCAAAAAGCCATTTTTGCAAACTTTGGTCCCTTATCGGCAAAAGTTCCTTTTGTCAAACTTTTTCTTTTGCTCCATTTTTCTCTCTATCGGCAAAACGTCACTTTGTCGAACCATTCTTTGCTTGCTCTTTTGCCTTATCGGCAAAACTTGATTTCGGCGAACTTTTATTCTTTATGTTTTGCCTTATCAACAAAAACATCCTTTCTTGAACTTCACCGCTTTGGCCTTCTTCTTGCCTTATCGGCAAATCCTTATATTAGTGAACTAAAGCAACTTTGAACTTTTGAGAAGTTCGGCCTTATGTCGATTTACCGATAAGGCCTTCCTTTACTTAGCCAATTCTATGGTCTCTATTTTGCCTTGTCGGCAAAATGTCAAACCTTTGAACCCTTCTCTTGTTTATTCCTCCTCTCTGTTTGCCCTTATCGGCAAAATGCTCCGTCGGTGAACCTGAGGAAAATTGAACCATCAATGCCTTAGCCAATTTTTTGTTTATCGACCCACTTACCTTTGCTTCTTTGCCTTGTCAGAAAAAGACTTTGTCGACGAACCATGGAGATTTTGAACTTGGTGAAAAGTTTGGGCTTTAGGATCTTTGCTAACAAGGCATCCTTCATTCTCTTTTGAGTTAGATGGATTCTCACAAATCATCCCCTTTGCCTTCCCTTTATCGGGAAATCGCCCAGCCAGCGAACCACAAAAATTTTGAACTTTTGGAAAGTTCGTGACTAGGAAAAAATGCCGATAAAGGCATCCTTCATTCCTTATGCCTTAGATAATTTTTGAATCGGCAAATCGCCAAGTCAGTGAACTAGTGAATTTTTGAACTTATGAAAAGTTCAAACCTTTTGGATTTCGCTGATAAAGGGAAAAAAAAGCCTCATTGCCTTAGTCATTTTTTCACTAGTTAAGGAAACTAGAATTTTGCCGATAAAGGCCAAAAGGGGGGCAAAAATCAAGGTAAAAGCTTCAAATTTTTTGTGTTTTCTGCAAGGATTCTCCAAATGAGTTTTTATGGATTTTTACAAGGTAAATACTGAGATTTGAAGGATTTTAGGCTTTGCAAAGTTAAGTTATCAAGGAATTTCAATAAGATTTTGAAGTTGGGCTATTTGACTCTAGGCAGAGGAAAATAGGTCAACATTTTGGTGACTTCTCAAGGATGTTTTCCTACTAAACAAATAGACCAGTGGTCTTAAGCATCCATTGGGCATGGAGTCCAAAAGGGACTACAATAGGTTAAAACAACTGAAACCCTGCCTTTTTGAAAACACAAAAAAGAACAAGGTCTACATTCTCCTAATGACAATGCAGCATGTGCAAAAGCACTTATATAAGGGAAAACTAAAGTAGAAGTAAAACTAAAACAATATGTACAAAATCTCAGACCAACCTTAATGGTAAGGTTTGAGATGGATCCCATTGACTGAGATCAGTAGAACTTCACCATCCAGCCTTGAAATAATGAAAGCATTGGCTTGCTTGCAGCTGATGATGATATATGGCCAACTCCAAAGTGCATCAAACTTGGTGTGGCCTCCAAGTTTGGCTTGGTCAGCATCCCACTTCGAAACTAGATCACCTTGGCCTTCTTGTCAAAATACTTTTTGGTCTGCCTTTGATGCTCTTCCAATGTATTCATGGTTGATTGTCTTTGTTCTTCTAGTTCAGTCAACTCAGCCATTCTAACAAACCTGGCATCTTCTCATTCCAATTCAAGTTTGAACCTTGGCCTTCTTGTCAAAATACTTTTTGGTCTGCCTTTGATGCTCTTCCAATGTATTCATGGTTGATTGTCTTTGTTCTTCTAGTTCAGTCGACTCGGCCATTCTAACAAACCTGGCATCTTCTCATTCCAATTCTAATTCTTGAGCCAATTCTAATAGAGGAAGCCCAAGGATATAGGCAATCTAGCCTCTCTTCCATACACAAGAACAAAAGGAGATTTTCCAATGGCTCTCTTGTATGTGATCCTATTAGCCCAAAGAGCTAATTTGATCTTATTGTGCCATTGCCTCTGGTTTGTCTCCATGGTCTTCTTTAAAATTCTGATCAGGTTCTTGTTGGTGGATTAAGCTTACCTTGAGGGTAATAGTTGGATGAAGTTTTCAAGAACACGTATTTTAGAGCCCAATTAGCAATTCTAAAACTAGTGAATGCTTTTGCATTATCAGAAATAATGGTATGAGGAACTCCAAACCTCATCACAATTTCTTCCAAGAAATCCATGATTGTCAATTCAGTGGCCTCTTTGAGTGGGACTGCTTCAACCCACCTGGTGAAGTAGCTCTATTGCAGTCAAAACCCACTTGTGACTAGCACTAGAAGTGGGGTTTATCATGCCAATGAAATCTAGGCCCCACTGTAAAAAGGGTTGATCCGCCTAAATAGGGTGGAGTGGGAGTGCTGCCAATCATTTCTTTCTAGCAAAGAGAGCACACTCTTTACATGTTCTTACCCATACATGGGCATCATTGAATAATGTGGGCCAAAAGTAACCTACCCTCATTACTTTCATTATTGTGGCTCTAGCAGAGAAATGACCTCCTGTTGGGCCAGCATAAAACTCACTGAGTAGTCTATCAATTTGGTCCTCTTCTATACACCTCATTAAGACTCCATCCAAGTTTCTCTTGAAGAGAACACCATCCACCAAAGCATAAGGGATAGGTTGCAGTCTGAAGTGTCTTCTTTTGGTTATGTCCAATCCATAGGGATACTCACCAGTGGATAGGAATTTAGCCATGTCTGTTGTCCAAGAACTCACAGTTGATGGCTCAGTTGTAGGTTCTTCCTCATTCAAGTGGTAAGATGAACTTACTTCATCTACAAAAATCTGAGCTAGTTGTTCACACATTCCTCTACCTCTAATCAACTTAGTGGCCTTGATGATCACATCATACTCCAGGATCTTAGTGACCCAGCTGGCTCTCTTTTCACTAATCTCAATCCCCATTATATAATCTCTCACACTGGGATGAGAAACTAAAACTTTAATATGATTATTTGCTAGCATATATCTGAATTGTTTTAAAGCTCTAACAATGGCAAATACTTGTTTATCCATGTGGTTGTATCTGACCTCGTAGTCCTTCAAGGTCTGATTGAAGAAGGCCAAAGGTTGTTACATTCCCTGTTCATTCTATTGCATCAAAACAATAGCAATATTGTTCTATCCTCCATGTCCATAAAGGACAAAGTCCTCATAATTTGGGTTCATGAGAGTAGGTGCCTGGGCAATCTCTTCTTTGATCTTTTCAAAACTATCCTTCCCTTCCTTTGTCCATCTAAAGACAACATCTTTCTTGAGCATAAGGGTTAGAGGCTTTACCAAGCCAGCTCAGTTAGGAATGAACTTCCTAACAAAGTTGATATGTCCCAAAAATTATTGTAAAACCTTTTTGTGAGCAGGCAGGGGAAGAGAAAGGAGAGCAGATGTCCTCTCAGGGTCTATGGAGATCCCATCTATAGACACTATATGGCCCAGAATTTTACCTTAGGCAACAACAAAAATACATTTCTTGGGGTTCAGAGACACCCCAAACTCTCTGCATCTTTGGAAGACTTTCTCCAAATGCTCCATATGATTTTCTCCCTTCTTGGAGAAGACTATAGTGTCATCCAGATAAATCAGGATGAACTTGTTTATAAAACCTTTGAAGGCAATATCCATTACCCTCTGAAATGTGGCGCCAGCATTAGAAAGACCAAATGGCATTTTTGCATATGCCATGGTTCCCCATTTGGTTGTGAATATTGTCTTAAATCTATCCTCCTCTTTGACAAAGATTTGATTATAGCCAGAAAAGCCATCAAGCAATGAAAACCTCTCTGCCCCTACAACAGTTTGCAAAATTTGATCCATAGAGGGCAGAGGGTAATGATCCTTCAGGGAAGCACGATTCAGGTCCCTGAAGTCCACACAGAGTCTTATTTCCCTATTTTTCTTCCTCATAAGCACTAGATTGGAAACCCAAGTAGAATATTTAATGGGGAAGATGATCCTTGCATGTATGAGTTTAGCAAGCTTCCTTCTCATGAGTGGATCAATCTTAGGATTTATGGGCCACTGCTTCTGACGGATTGGCTTGGCATTAGGATCCAGATCAATGGCATGTTGAGCAACGTCTGGATTGAAACCTTTTAAATCTTCATATGTCCATGCCAAAATGTTGCTATATTTCTAAGTTAGCTGTATGAATTCTTGCTACTCTACATAACCAGAAACCTTTTCTAGCAGCAACTCCTTCTCTTGGGAGATGGCAACCTTCTGATAATCTTCTTTTTAAATGTCATATTATTCCTCTTGCCCCTGAACTCGTCATCTGGGCTGAAAATGGCCTCAAGGGTAACTAAACCCTTGGGTAGCTTGTTTGTTTTTAGTTGAATGATCTGGTCACCATAACTCTCTTGTAGTCTAGGTTGTGTCATGGAAGAGAACTTGGCTTCATTCTGAATGAAGATGGCAATCTGCTCATTGCTGTCAAAGACTTGCCAATGTATATTGATGTCTGGAACAGAGGGCCTAACAACAATTTTAATGTGCTGATTGGGGCCCTGAAACAAATCTATAGGTGGAGAGAATTGATCCCCCACCATTGCTAATCGATCAACCTCTAAATTTAATTTTCTTGGGATTACCTATAAGTTGAGAGCATCAAAACTCTCAAACAGGTC